>JAGTTD010000008.1:7426382-8857112 GCA_018398585.1 Simmondsia chinensis | reverse complement strand
GGTCCTTAATGTATGCCATGACTTGTACAAGGCCAAACTTATCTTTTCTCATGAGAATTTATCTGGGGTTACGAGTAACCTAGGAAAAGAATATTGGGATAGGGTTAAGTGGCTCTTAAGGTACATTAAGGGGACTGTTAGGTTAGGTCTTATATTTTGAAAGACTAAAACTGACCTTATGTTAGTGGGATACACTGATTCTGACTTTGGAGGGGATTTAGATAGAAGAAAATCAACTAGTGCCTATCTTTTTACTCTTAATGGTGGAGCTATTTGTTAGAGATCAAGGCTGCAGTCCATGATAGCCTTGTCAACTACAGAAGCTAAATTTTTAACTTTGATGGATGCCATTAATGAGGCTATCCAGTTGAGGGGCTTCTATATGAAATTAACTTAAATTATTGTCCTCCTGTTTTGTTTTCTGATAGCCAATCTGCCCTACCTTTATGTAAAAATCATGTTTATCAAGATAGGGCAAAAAATTTAGCAATTAAGAGGAATTTTGTGAAAAATCAGCTTAATGCTAATGTTGTTGTTTTGCAGAAAATCTATACTGATATAAACCAAGTGGATATGGGCACAAGGAATGTCACTTTGGACAAATTAGTTAAGTGTATTAATTTGGTTCAAAGTGATTGGGATCGTGGTTGATCGAAATGTTGTTTTTGCTCCTTTTTACAAGGGAATATTTAATACTTTACTCATACAGGTACCAAGGTGGAGATTTGTTATACTATTGATCCTTAAATGATCTAACTATGTCTTGTAGCAACTAATGTCGAATGTTATATTTTGTAATGAGTGGCATATTTTGTAAATAAGTTTAAGTTTAGGGTTGATTTTTTTTTTCAAAAGTCTGAACTGGAGGACATTGACAAAGTTGCCCGTGCCCAAGTGTTTTAATTACTTGCCCAAACCTTGTCCTTGTGCTACCCGCTGCGCTGCTCGCTTGAACTCTGCTGTCCGTGTCCTTTTGAAAGCTTCTTGAGGATGCTTTTTCTTCTTCCCATTGCGTATATGAATATGGAGAAGTGGGGCTTGATGCTTGTCGGGTCTCCCACGAGTAAGATTGTGTTTGTTTTAAGCATTTTGGACCAGATTGTGATGAAGATGAAGGGCTGAGATTGTGCCAAGCAAGGGTTGCCATGGATTGACCCAAAGGGGTATATAAGCTCGGTATTACTATTGTAGACTTGATTTTCTTCAATTTTCTAGACCATTTCGATTTTGAGCTTTCTCTCTCCTCTTCTATGGCAATTTGGAAGAGACTTGAAGAAATACATGGGTATTGATGTGCTTGGTGTTTGCTTAGCAAGTGTACTAAATCATATCAATTACTATAGAATGAGTAGAGTATCGTCGCACGAGAATGGTTATTAAGTGAGTACCGAAATTAGCAATTTCAGTACAACTTGAAAGACCAAAATTTTAGTTTTTGAAATGAAACAAATAAAATGAAAAGAACTAAATTAGGTTACTGATTTTTAGAAAGTTTTCTTATTTTTATGATTTAATAAAATTCCGGGCATCCGATTTTACATAATTGCATCAGTATGTCTTACTATTCTCGATATTCAAATTGTTATTACATGTTGATAGTCGAAAACCTTAATTTATTAATATTCTCTCTCGAGCAACATTTAGCATGTTCTTTTACATATTAACTCATCAATATCTTGCATGAGTTTAAATAAGAAAAGAGTCTTCAAGATCCATGGTTTTCACTTAAGACCACACAAATTGCCTTAATTTATCTTTAGCATTCGTTAAATTTGTGGTTTATAACACTTTAGCATTCATCATAAATCTCTTCTTGGACTCATTGTGAATCATTATAGACTTTGAATGGTGATCAAGAATTCAAAACTCACGAAGAACAATAATAAACACTCAAACAGCGCAATAAACAAAATTTGAATACGTTGAATTAGAAAAAAGTGTATATTATAACTTAGGCTACATCATAGCCTTGGAAAGAAAAAAATTAGTTCACGGTATACACAATATAAAGTAAAACTAAGACAAAACATTAACTTAAAGAAGAAAAGGATAGAAAAGAACTTGAAAATATGAAATTACAAACAGAAGTTTCCTTCTTTCTTTCCTTCCTTCTCCTACAGTTTTTCTAAGCTTCTTGCTATTTTGTTTTTGAGTTTTTTCTGGATGAATTCATGGCTAAAGACCTCCCAAACACTCCTATTTATAGTGTTTGAGGTTGCAAATTCAAAAAATAAAAAAAATTGCATAAGCTTTGCTCTCATTGCACCACCTTGCCGCCGATTTTGCAAGTTGTATGTTTTGCTGGTTTTGTTTAGTTTTTCTTCTTTTCCACTGCCCAAAATCAGTGTTGACATCAATTTGAACATGTTCTCGAAGTGTCCAAAGCATCCTTGCTCTTGATTTGTCCATTTTGCCACCCGAAATTGCAATTTGTCACAAATTGTACACGTTTGTTGTTCATTCTTGCTTTAGCCGTGTAGATTGATGTATTTAGCCAATTTTTTTTTCTTTTATTTGATGTATCTTGCATTCACTTATTTATTTTGATGATAAAACCTAGCAATAATTAGCATAAAATGAGCATTTTTGCAACGAAATAACAATAGGAGCGAAAAAGAGCAAAAGCGATCAAAGTTTGATGTAAAATGGTTTGAAAATGAACCTAAATGATATGAATAATTATATAATAAATTAGACTTATTAGGTATTAATGCATGCTAACCAAATTCACCTTCAATGGAGCTCTTTTGAAGCCTTTAGTGGCTACTTTGTGAGTATCCCTTTACCTTTTGGTTTGTATTTTGAGGATTGTAGTTTAAAGCCTTGAGATCTTGATGTATTGGGTTTGATATGGTTTGAATTTGGTTTGTAACTACTTAAACTTTGATATTAGTGGAGAGATTTCCCTAGAAAAAAGGAGCCGTGGACTAGGACCTCATTTTGAGGTGCCGAACCACGTAAATATTATGTGTTCTTGTTTGGTTGTGTGATTTTTCATGTGCATACTTTATCTTACAGCAATCAGGTTTTATATAACTCAAATCAAAATTTTTTGAAGCAATTTTTGTGGTTCTTTTGATTCATTTTTTAAACCCCAACAGAGGGAAATGGCAAAAGGATACTAGGTTTTGTAGAAAAATAACGTTAAATTTTGCAATGTTATTTGAATTATTTTATAAAATATATGTAACTATTAGACAAAAAAAATATATTTCAGAATGTTTTGGAGACTAAAAAAAAATCATTACACAAAATCTTAAGATACTAATATTTAATTTACTCTATTTTACGGGAGCATTTACTTCATTTGTTTTAAACATATAGTTTTATAGCTCATTTGTTTTAGTAAGAACTGGATATTTCAAATTTATACCTTGTTACAATGTAGTGGTTTGTTATAAATGTATAACATTTTTACTAATATCGAGTGTTTGGATCCATATTTAAAAAGAACTTATCAATTACAATAAAAATGAACTTAGTGCTACAAACCACCCAAAATTAGTGGCACGTGATCAACTATATAGTAGTGGAGGTGAATCATGGTAGAGCTGAACAACAGTGTTAAATAATAAAAGTCTTATAGTAGGTGATAGTTAAGCATGAGCTGCGGTAACTAATGGGGCAGCCATGTTGGTAGAGCCATAGTCCATAGAGGTAGACTATGGTGATGGCAAACCATGGTGGTGGATGATGAAGGTAGACCATTGGTGGTGGGGTGAAATTATGAGGGTGGCAATTCATTGTGTTGTTAGGCCACAATGGTGGTCCATGACATCACACCTGGGTGGTGGCAGCTCATAGTCGTGGGTGGTGATAGACAGCGTAGCTGACATGGTGAAAGGGTGATGATTGGTCATGGCGGATAGATAAATAATGCAAGTCGCTAGTCATGATGGTGAAGGGTGATGGCTACAACAAGCCATGATGGTGGAAAGGATGATGGTAAAAATGAAAGTGAATTGTGATGGTGAAAAGTAAAGACTAATGTAGATCTTTAGCTGATTTTATCCGCATTCCTATTTACAAACATTTTAGGTATGAAACGAACTCTTTCACCTTAGTACACTTTAAATTGCAGCAGTAACTATAGCAAGCAAATATTATAGTCTTAGGGTTTGTTTGGGATTGTTTATTTTGGAAATTTTTTTTTTTTTTAAGAAAAAACATTTTTCTGAGATTTGAAGGGTGTTTGGCAACTGTGGAAAAAAAAAAATTTATTAAAAGAAGAAGTTATTTTTCTCCTTTTAAGAAGAAGCAAAAATTTGGTACTTCTCCTTTTAAGCAGAAGTAGAAGCAAAAACTAAATAATTAAGAAAGCTTGTTTCAAGTACCCTGAAGTTTGTTAATATATTTGAAAATTATTTATATGTTTCACAAATATTTTATATATTTTAAAAAATATTTTTGATTTAAAAAAATATTTTAATAATTAATAATATATTTGTAATATTTAGAAAATATTTTAAATATTTTAGACATAAAAAATATTTTAATAATTAATAATATTTTTATGATATTTAGAAAATATTTTAAATATTGAAAAATATTTCAAATATTTAAAAAATATTTTATATTTTTAAAAATTAAATACAATAACGACAATAATATTTTCAGTGCCTCAAGGGCTCCCGCTTGCACCGGGTCATTTTTAAAAATTAAAAATTTTAAAAATATTGATATAATATTTTATGAATATTAAAAATAGCTTAAACTCTTAAAAAGTATTTTATACATTTAGAAAATATTTTAAATAATGAAAAATATTTTAAATATTAAAAAAATATATTAAATATTTAGAATGGTTCTTGGGTGATTTTTTTCCACTATAAAAGACTTTTGTCAGTGTTTTTTTTGGCAATTTTATAGAAAAATATTTTTTTTAACATTAGCTAAACACTTTGCAATAATTTTATAAGTGCTTCTTTGCAAGTTGGCCAAATACAAATTGCTTATTTGAAATAGTGCTTTTCACAAATGTGCTTATGAAAAAAATAATTTTTTATAGCAATGCCAAACAGGTCCTTAGCTATACAATTGTAGGCAATTAAAGAGAACCTAAAATTGTCGCAATAAATATTCAGGTCCTAAATATCTATGCATGATTTAACTCTTAAGAATACTAGATAAGGATTGTTATACCATGTTTAGCCATCCTTTATGAACATTTCATTATGGCACATGTCACTAGGGGTGTATTTGAGCCGAGTCGAGTGGAGCCGAGCCCACTGTCACGGGATGAGCGCAGATCACCCGTGCAGCGCCCGGGCCCTGAGGCTAGGGCCGGGCCAGCCTACCCCCTATGGTCAACAAGCAGCAATATGCACCTTCAAGAGACGAAATACACGGCATACCACGGACATACCTGAACACAATCAATGCGCATTAGTATCGGACAGGCTTAGGAGACCCCCTATGGCATATGTCTGCTTATTGAGCACCGGGGACAGTGTCAGCCAAAGGCGGCCCGTGACATTCTCCCCCACCTAATTCCGCAAACGTCCTCGTTGCAGGTGCCTGCCCATCATCGCATCCCTGCATCTCTAGCAGCCTTGAGTGGTCACGGGACGACCACATCATCATCCCCTCCAACGTGACACCCCTGACATGCTATTGACACTCACCTGATGATAAGCAGCGTGCCCAAAAAGCAGCATGCCAGCTCTATGCACCATAGTGCACCACGTACACGTCTCGCTCCACGATGCTTGTTGACTCTTCACCTTGTGAACTTCGCACTGCACCCCAAGGATTGGCCCAATCTCCACGCAGTAAGCCAGCCATACGGTCAGCACACCTGACCGGCGCCCAACACGGTGCGCCTTCCGCCACATCCGGAACCGCAAGCCACTCAACTTCACTCCGAAAGTTCCTCGTTAGAGTGCCCCTCCCACACAAGGAGTGTCCATACCCACGAACAAACCCGCTCAACGCAACTAGGACACGAGCAACTCCCATTCCCTAGGAGTGTCCACCACCACGGACAAAGCTCGATCCCACCACAGCTGCTTACTTGCATATCCTGAGCCTCGCTCTGATACCACTTGTCACGGGATGAGCACAGATCACCCGTGCGGCGCCCGGGCCCTGAGGCTAGGGCCGGGCCAGCCTACCCCCTGTGGTCAACAAGCAGCAATATGCACCTTCAAGAGATGAAATACACGGCATACCACGGACATACCTGAACACAATCAATGCGCATTAGTATCGGACAGGCTTAGGAGACCCCATATGGCATATGTCTGCTTATTGAGCACCAGGGACAGTGTCAGCCAAAGGCGGCCCTTGACACCACGCTCGCCAAGATCTATTAGGTAAATACAGTAAAATAGGTACTATTTAATCGACTTCAGGACATGTAACGAACCACATTCCTTAAGATTTGTTTTAGGCTTATCGAAATAATCTCAGGAATATAATAATAACCTTACACAAAGAGAGAATGAATGTAGGAAGAATGGATATCCTAGATGAAAGAAGAGAAGAATGATATAAATTTTCAAATGCCTTAAAATTTGATTTGGTGGGGATTTACATAGACTTATATGTGTCCTTTGAGAAGAGACACAACTCTTGAAAATATGCTTTGTGAAGGGACACAACCCTTTAAATAATACCAAAAACAATTTCCCAAAAGTCATAAAAACTACACGGAATAATGGCCAAAACTGCCCTACGTTTTGACAAAAGGGTTTTTTGTAAGATTGTTTGTCGACACATAGATTCTATGTCTCCACACACACCTTCCTGTGAGCATTTATGTAATTATGTGTATCTACACACATCTAGTATGTGTTGAACACCAAGTTTAAGCCAAAACACATCAAATGCAGCTCCAAAATACTTTATTTTGAAATTACATCAACATTCCCCCACCATTTTTAAGCATACATTCTCAAATACAAATTACACGTTCTTGGAAGATGAAAGAATCCTTAATACATAAATGAAGGTGTTTCGCGATTGAACCCTCACATAGTGAAAATACATTTACAACTAAAAAAGCATATTAGACTATGTCTTTGAAGCATGCATCCCATTTGACTAATTAAACGTATCTCACACACAAGTCATACTTCCTATACACATCTCTATTTCAGAATGACACATTTCATGGCTTTGTGTCCAGTACCCTTCACGAGTATAATGGAGTCAAACCCATATCATTAGCTCATTTCTTAAAGCGAATAAACTTTACACTCACATAGGTAGACCACATTGATCATACCCTTGCAACACGACATTCAATTTGGATCCATTAAGAGCATATGCTTATCCTCCTTTTCTGTTTGTCATAAGTTACCAAGCACTATGCCTGGGATGGTAGTGATTGCAATCACACAGATGACAAAACTGCCTCACTGAGCTCAAGTCCTGGCGTTAGGGGTGTAATCGAGTCGAGTCGAGCCAAGTATCTCAGTACTCGACTCAAACTCGATTAACTACTCGGGTACTCGAACTCATACTCGAACTTGATTCGAGTAGTTAATTTTGCTCGGACTCAAAATCGATTAACTATTCGAGTACTCCACTCGACTCGAGTACTCGTTTATTGTGCATATGAATGTTCAACAAATTAGCTCCATTATAATATTATTTCATACACTTGAATGTTGGTTATACTCAATTTGGGTACCCAATTATTGTCCATACTATATTTTAACATATACAACCATAAAGCATTGACATACTGATAGCAAATATGCATAAAAACCTAAGTTTCAAAAAATACATGCAAACCAAATACAAGTTGTTTTACTCTACTACAAATGTAACAAGTCATCTTTTATAAGGAATTCAATCTTCCTTCTTTTATTCTACTATTAGTGTCATAAGCCATCCATTTCAAAAGAAAATAATAAACAATAACTATTGCATGTGAGTCGAGTATCGAGTTGAGTACCAATTCGAGTATCTAGTATTTAATTGAGCATCGAGTCGAGTATTTAACCAAGTATCGAGTCGAGTATTTAATCGATTATCATGCCGAGTAGTTCACTATTTGACTCGTACTCATTTATTAATAGAGTATCTTTTAATACTTAAACTTATACTCGGTTAATTAGAGTTCAAGTCGAGTTTTATCCGAGCTACTCGCGAGTGACTCAGATCATTTACACCCATACCTAGCATTGTAATAAACGTTGGGTTGAGGGTCCATCGTGGCAATTTACTTTGATGGGTTTAAGTCCCATCTCTTTATTTGCATTTATTATCAAGTCTCTAATAAGGCTTTTCTTAAAAAAATCCACTAGATTTTGACTTGAATTTAGAAAGTCCACAATGATCACTTCATCTTTAATGAGTTGTTTCACATAACTATGTCCCGTAGCAATACGTTTGGATTTCCCATTATACACCTCACTATATGCCTTTGAAAGCGTAGCTTGACCATCATAGTGGATATGAATAAGTGACATTGGCTTAGGTCACAAAGGAACCTCATACAAAAGATCTTTTAATTGTTCTGCCTTTTTACTAAGCAGAAGTCAGAGTAATAAACTCTACAGCCATGGTGGAATCAGTTATACATATCTGTTTCATGGAAACCCAAGAGACAGCACCCCCATGAAGTAGGAATACGCACCTGCTTCTAGAAGCGTAATCTTCCTTATCGGAGATCCAACTGGCATTAGAATATCCTTGTAAAGTAGAAGTACATCCACTACAAGCAATACCATAATCGATGATTTTCTTGAGATTTACTTGGAATGCTAGTATATCTATTTAGCTTTCATACATCAAAGGCTATATAGGGGCTTGTTAGAATACATAAGACAACATATGATTTTATTATACTCCAATTGTTCCATGGGAGTACCATCATTCGGTATAAGCTTTATGCTTGAATCCATTGGACTCAATATAAGAGCACAGCCTTTTTGATGTAATGAGAATAAATCAAGGTCAGTGATGAACTGTTCCTTGATATTCTTATACCAAGAATACTCATATCTTTCATATCAAAATTATTTGAGAGAAATTGTTTACTTCTCTCAACTTGCTCCATGCCAGTACCAAATATTAGCATGTCATCAATATATAAGCTGATAATGACTCCTTTATCATTATCAAACTTACTATAGTCGCATTTATACAATTCTTTTATATTGAATCCATTGCTTGGAACAACTTGATCAAATTTTTTGTGCCATTGTTTAGGGGCTTGTTTTAGGTTTATGTTACTCAAGATGGGTCGTTTGGCATTCGGAGTCAAATTTAGGTCTTGAGTTTTGGCCTTTTTGGGTTAATCAAGTTGTGCCATTTCAGGTTTCAAGTTAACAATGTTAATGTGCAATTGCAATGCTATTCTTCTACACTAAACAATCAAAATGCATGATTTTTAGTTAAAATCAAATTTCATTGAATTACACAATGAAATCGCAATTCTAATTCCAACATGTGGACCAAATAATATCACCGAAATTCTAAAATTTCATTTCCTTCCTCAACTCTAGACTCCAATTCCATATATCAAATGGTACCAATGCGAAACTTAACAGACTCTCAACGCCTACAATATCGTTGCGCCCCAGATATTGTGTGAACTTAATTAACTACAAGAAACTTAAAACTCTTTGACACCACAAACTACCTTATGAAAACAAATTGCTTTTATAAAACCAAGCACATCAAAAACTCAACATAATAAGAATAAAAATACAAACTCAAATAAAAATACAAGCTCCAACATAATTAGAGAGAAATAGCAAGTACTTTATTCCAGAATTAAGAAACCTAGGGGCCAGTACAGTAGAAGACAGTTTTTCTCTTCCATTTCCATTTTTTCTTTTCATCTCTAATTTTTCTTTTCTAGTTTTGCAACATAAAAAATTGAAAAATTCATTCAAGTAATCTCTGTTTTCCAATTTTCTTAAAAGTAAGAATGATATATAAATAATGTACAACACGATATAAGAACAAACTTTTGTCGCCTTAACATAGGGGTGTAAATAAGACGAGCCAACCCGAGAACCCCCTTGCTTGAACTCAAGCTTGATAAGACTTATCGAGCTCAAGTTCGAGCCGAGCTCGTATCGAGCTTTTGCAACCTTTGTTCAAGCTTGATTTGATAAGATTTTCGTCAGTTTGAAACTCGGCTCAGCTCGGCTCATTAGGCTTATTGAGTCGAGTCAAGCTTGTTATCGAGCAATGTTGAGCTCATTATCGAGCCTAATTGAGCTTAAAACCAAGCAGAGCTTGCTATCGAGTCGAGCTCGCTGCCTACGCTTTTCAAGTTATAATTGTGCCATTATCGAACCACTTTCTAACCAATATCAACTTTAACGAGCTCTTAACAAGTTTTTAATGAGCCCTTAACGAGCTCTTATCAAACTGTTAGTGAATGTTAATGAATTGAGCACCCTTTATTTGAACTCGGCTTGTTAAGCTTATCGAAGCCTGCTCGAGCTCGACTCAATAAGTTATTGAGACCTCATAATAAACATGAACGAACCCTAATCGATTTTGAACACAAGTAATTCATTGAATTTTTAGTTCGTTTCTACACCTACCTTAGCGGATAGTTCGGTATATATAGCCTTTAAAAAAAAGGAACCTAGCTTTAAGTACCCTTAAAGCCCGCTCTATCACATTCTGCAAAGATGAATGTCTACAACTAAACAACTAGCATGATTATTTTATTTGTCCTCCATTTTAAAAATGATTTATTGCTTTTATAATTGGGAACCTAGCCTTAAATAGTTCAAGATCATTTGTGTAAGAGGAGGATAAGATGGGGGTATATAGAAAAATGTTATAAAATGAGTGAGTAGTGTGATGGGGGAAAAGTGGGAAAACAAGGTCCTTATTTTATGAAGCAAATTTAGAAAATAGTTTAAAATTGTTTTCCAAATTTGTGAAAGAATAGGAAAAACTGAAAAACTATTTTCTAACTTTTTCAATTAAAAAATTGGACTGTTGAATACGTTTTCCAGTT
Source organism: Simmondsia chinensis (assembly GCA_018398585.1). Taxonomy (NCBI): domain Eukaryota; kingdom Viridiplantae; phylum Streptophyta; class Magnoliopsida; order Caryophyllales; family Simmondsiaceae; genus Simmondsia; species Simmondsia chinensis. The sequence continues at coordinate 8,846,173 of JAGTTD010000008.1, read as the reverse complement.
TTCTATTTTCTAAAAAATTTTTTCTAGAAAACGAAAAAATTCTCTGACATCAAACTGGCCCTAAATAACTCTAAACATTTCCCCAGTCTCGGATAAACTTTACAATTATATATATATATATGCACAAAACATGGGTGGGTGGCAAATTGAAGTACTGGGGAAAAGCCACATATCAGTACATGTATCCCTTTGTGCATATATATATATACACACACACGTATACAAATGTGTAAATGTCTTTTAAATAATTTCTAATTTTCTAGGACACTTGATAATATCTTATATTGACCATATAAATTGTACCTGAAGAACATCCAATATTTACAAAGCTTTCCCTTCGGATATTCATCTTAAAAACATTGCGGGACATAAACTCTTGAAAGATTGTTTGAGTTATATATGGTTTTTAAAATGCCTCGTTAAAAACCTTTGCAAAGAAAAACCCTATAGGAAAAAAATCATAGCGAAGGGAAAAGGAGTACAATGTGTATTTAGCTCCCCTTCCACATTAATTGAGGATGTCATTGAGTTACCAAACACTAGTCTTGTATATCTATTTCTTGAAAGTTTAAGTAGGCAATGCTTTCTTGAATAACTCTTCAAGGTTCTTGAGTGAATTTGACAACATCCACTTCACATTTCTTTTGACGCTCGAAAGTTAAAAGAATTTCATTGAAATGTACTAGGTTCCGTCAACTTTGTTTAACTTGAACAAAACATGTAGACTGTCATCATGTGATCTCCCCCTAATGTTGAAAATTCATAAAATATGTTGGACGATGGCGTTAATCATACCCGTTCTCTACTTGCTCATAAATCGCAAGTGTCTTAGTAGTAGCCACAATTGTTAATAGATTGCCAAGATATAACATTACAACTATATAAATCAATATCATATTTGTCACTTACCTCATGTAGGTCAAATTGAATATAACTAGTACTCACATTTAAAATAACTCTTCAAGGTTCTTGAGTGAATTTTACAACATCCACTTCACATTTCTTTTGAAGCTCGAAAGTGAAAAGAATTTCATTGAAATGTACTAGGTTCCGTCAACTTTGTTTAACGTGAACAAAACATGTAGACTGTCGTCATGTGATCTCCACCTAATGTTGAAAATTCATAAAATATGTTGGACGATGGCGTTAATCATACCCATTCTCTACTTGCTCATAAATCGCAAGTGTCTTAGTAGTAGCCACAATTGTTAATATATTGCCAAGATATAACATTACAACTATATAAATCAATATCATATTTGTCACTTACCTCATGTGGGTCAAATTGAATATAAACAGTACTCACATTTAAAATTGTGAGTTTGACATAACGAAATAAACCTACATTGGTTGTTCCATTAGGATAGACATTTAACAACATTCTAAAACAAAAGAGGAAAAAAATAAAAAATACAACCCAAAAATAAATAGCCCAACAACAAATACAAAGCCACACAAATACCACGCAACAAACTCGGAATAGAAATAAAAATATAGAGATATATCAGTTGTGATACGCCCCCTTAAGTTGGGAGGTAGATATTCTGAAGACCCAACTTGCCCAAAACCAAAGAGAACTGAGAAGCAGGTAATGGCTTAGTGAGAAGATTTGCAAGTTGAAAATGATTTCTGATATGAAGAATCTTGATTTTACCCTCTTGAACTTTATTACGAGCAAATGTGTTTCATGTGTTCATGGAACACATGATTCTAAGCAATGTATGTGACAGCCTGATTATCGCTAAACAAAAGCGCGAGTGCACGAGAGAAAACACGAAAATCAGTCAATGAACCAATAAGCCAAATGAGTTCACAAGTAGTAGAAACCATACTCCGATACTCAGCTTTTGCAGAAGAGCGTGAAATAGTATGTTGTTCCTTAGAACGCCAAAAAATAAGGGAGGATCCCAGGAAGACAACAAACCCGGTAATAGATTGGCGAGAGTTAAGACAAGTGGCCCAATCATCATCGGTGAAAACCTTGAGGTGGAGAGAGGAAGTGGCCGAATAGAATAGTCCTTGACCCAGGGAGCCTTCGATGTTAAGAAGAACCTAATAGGCTGCAAGACGATGAGGCTAACTAGGAGTTGAGAGATATTGACTCAGCTTATGTACAGCGAAGGTGATATCTGGCCTTGTAAGAGTCAAATATAATAATTTCCTAATAAGCTGAAGATACATAGTTGGATCAGACAATAATGGACCATCATCCTTGCTAAGCTTGAGAGCAGGATCCATGGGCTAAGAAAAAGGCTTACAACCTAGATGACCGAATTGCTCCAACAAGGTGAAAGCATAATGTCACTGACATACCAAAATACATGCGGATTTACGGGCAACCTCGAGCCCCAGAAAATACTTCAAAGAACCAAGATCTTTGAGACAAAAACGCTCATGCAACATATTTTTCAGCTCGGTAGTAGCCGCTAAATCATTGCTAGTAACAACAATATCGCCAATATAGACAAGTATAGCAATGAATGAAGAGCCACGAGAACAGGTAAAAAAATTGTAATCATGACGTGACTGTGAAAAATCAAGATGAAGGAGAGCACTTGACAGCTAGGCAAACCACTAACAGCTTGCCTGACGAAGACCATAAAGACTCTTATGAAATCGACACACAAGAGGGCACTTCGCGCCCTCAACTCAAAATCGCGAGGGAAGAGACATATATTCTTCCTCATGTAAACCACGGTGTAAAAATACGTTATTGACATCTAACTAAAGAAGGTGCCACTTGTTAACTGTGGCAAGGGCAAGAAGAGTCTAAACAGTGGTCATTTTTACCATGGGGGAAAAAGTCTCAGTGAAACTTTTGTTGTGTAAAAGCTTTGGCTACCAAATGAGCCTTATAATGTTCAATAGAACCATTAGAACGAAGCTTAACTTTGTGACCCATTTGCATCCTACGGGTTTTTTTTTTTGGAAGAGGGACAATGGACCACGTTTGATTGGATTAGAGTGCTTTCAACTCGGCATCCATGGCATCATGCCAATGGGCAAACCAAACGGCCTCATGATAGAATTGAAGTTCCTAAGTGGTAGAAATGGTCAAAGCTAACTGACGAAAATCATCGGATAAATGGTCATATGAAAGCACACCCGACACTGGATGATCGATAGGGCAGGGGAAAGAAGAGGGAGAACTACTTGCCAAATTATAGTGATAGTCTTGAAGATAAGAGGGTGGCTTAGTCACACGCTTGCCGCGGCGTGGTTTAGAAGTGGATGAAGACTTTTCTGAGGGTACTTTTGTTGGAACAGAAGGGGAAATAGGTGGGTATGTTGGTTGAGGACAGGATGGTGTTGGGAAGGGTGCGGGTTCTGTAGGAATTTGGGAAGGTGTTGTTTCTGTTGGGAGAGGGTATGTTGTGGTTTCTGTTGGGGAAGGGTGCTGGTTCTGGTGATTTGGGGGGATATTCATTTGGTGGAGTAGGGAGAAACTCAGGTATTGGAATGTCATCATATATGGATCTAGGGAGACAAATGCCATCAAACAGGTTGTCATATGTGGAGTGACTATGAAATGGAAACAAAGTCTCATAAAAAACCACATGTCAGGAAATGAAAATTTCTTTGGTATGTCGATCAAACAGTCTATAACCTTTTATCGCATTGGGATAACCAACAAATATGGTAGCACGGGCATGAGGGAAGAACTTATCTCGATGAGCACATATTGTGGAAGCAAAGCAAAGACAACCAAAAGCACGAAGATGCGTATATGAGGGGTTGCATTGAAAAAGTAACTCGTATGGACATTTGTTTCGGAGAAGGGGAGAAGGCAAACAATTTTTGAGATATATGGCAGCAAACACGCATTCACTCCAAAGATAAATGGGTACATTTGATTGGAACCTTAACGCCGGAGAAACGTTAAGAATATGTTGATGTTTTCTTTCAACTATGGCATTTTGTTCGGGGGTTTCCACACAACTAAGTTGATGAATAATGCCCATAGAATGAAAAAAAAAATTATGAAGAATGAACTTCACACCATTATCACCACGAAGTTTTTTTGTGTCATAAAGAAATTGTGTTTGGATGTGAGTGTAGATATAAGGTATTAACTACGCAACCTCAGATTTATGCCTCATCATAAAAACCCAAGAAACCCGAGTATAATCATCAACAATAGTAAGAAAAAAAACGTTCTTTATTAATAGAAGGAATCGGAAAAGGTCCTCATATATCACAATGAATCAGATAAAAGGGAGTGGAAACCAACTTATTACTAATGGAAAATGACAAACATTTTTGTTTAGCTAATGGGCATATCAAACATGGCTTTTTAAAGTCATCATGAGAAAAACCTAAAGAAAGCTATTGTAAGCGGGACTGAGATGGGTATCCAAGGCTATAGTGCCACAAACTATGCGATTTGAGGTTGGGAAACATGTTGTCAAGAGTATTTGCTGACAAATGAAGGTCAGAAATAGCAGGAACATGGGTTGAATGCGCGCCATCCCTCAAAAAATAGAGGTTCCCGACCTTAACACCTGCCCCTATTGTAGTTGACCGGGTGAGCTCTTGAATAAAATAGGCATCATATGAGAAAGTGCATGCATAATTGATGTGTGAAATCAATTGACTAACTGAAATCAAATTGAATAGGAACATTGGAACACAAAGCACATCATCAAGAACAAGATGAGGATTAATTGAAAGAGTTCCCTTATGTGTGACCATAAATGTGTTTCCATTTGGCAAAGAGACCATTGATTTATCACAAGGGTGTAAAGTAGAGAACAATTTTGGGTTACTACATATATGGGTTGCGGTGCCTGGATCAATAATCCATGGAAGCCAAAGAAGAATCACACACAGAAGACTCAGCACAACAAGCCAAATAATCAGAGAGGGATGATAGCATTATACCAGACAAGCTCAACCTCGCAAGCTGAGTTGTTTGGGTTGCTAAATTTCCTTTAGCATTAACCGGCACATGATTTACAAGGCCCGAAGTCTGAATTTGCTGTGCTTTATGACTCTTTCCTCCCGACTTTCTGTCTTTACCATGACTTCTGTCTTGATTGTCTGCCATTGTTGAGCAGGACGTCAAAAAACCAAAGCGAAAAAGAAACCCTAGCTTCTGTGAGGGACGATGTGAACAATCGAGAACAATTGATCAAAATCAAAGCGAAAATGCAGCGAAAGATGCTGCGTTGATACCATAACAAGATCAATGCAGTTTAGATCTGATACATTAAATCTCAGTTAGAAGAATTAGTTAGAAGCGTTGATGCGGAATTGGCGGGAAGGACCGTTGATAATTCATAATCGAAGTTGGCGGGAAAAGCTCGGCATGTGCGAGGCACATGATTAATAGTTAGTTATGCTAATTTAGGAATTGTTATTTATTATTTACATTTTTAGTTACTTTTATTATTTCTTATTTAGCTTATTAATCCCATGATATAAATAGGATATGTGGGAATGTATTAGGGATATGATAAATGTTAATGAATATTCTCTTTCTCCCTCAAGAACTCTCTCTTCTCTCTCTTGATTCTACTTCTCCCTCTCCCTAAATCTCTACTTTCTAGTTTGGATTTGTGATCAGGACCTATTAATTTAGGATCCTGTATCAGTGGTATCAGAGCGAGTCGGTACTCGGCCACCATCACCACCATTCATCAGCCGCCGCCGCCTCCGGAGTCACCACCATCGCTGAGCTGTTCATCTTCTTCATCAATAGCTGGAAGCCCGATCCTCTCCCATCATCATCACCAATTTCATCACCCCTGCACTATTCATCGTCACCACCGTCCACCCATTAGCAACATCGTCATCAACAACTTCATCTTCATCAACAGGCACACACCAGCATCTTCATCATCAGCCCCATCATCACCATCAAATACCACCAAACCCACCCAAACCCTCACCCGCACACAAGGTGTTTGTAAAAATGCCTTAAACAAATTCCACCCAATCAACTCAGGATTTGTTGATTTTGGTGACTGTAAATCGAAACTAAGCTTAAAGTGCCCAAGTGAGTTGGTTTGAGATTGAGTAGAAGCTGTTCGAAGAAAGGTTCATTCAGCCTGCTTGGGAAAAAACTCATTTTCCTTGAGATGAGCTGATCAATCAATACTCCCAAGCTGATCCTAGGCCACGATCACTTGAATCATCAATCATGAGCACTAATTCGATGCATACTTCAAGGGAAGGTAACAAATCTTACTCAATTAAGTTGAGAGAAATGGAATTACCTCTGTTCTATGGAAAGGATCTGAGTAATTGGGTGTATGATTGTGAGAAATTCTCTCTTCGTCATCAAATATATGGATTGGATAAGGTTGACTTAGCTTCTAACCACGTGAGAGGGTTAGCTCTACAATGGAACCAAAACTTCATGCGAATCAATGGAGATGGGGGTAAACCGAGTTGGAATGAATATATGAATGCCCACAATGTAAGTTTTGGAAATGAGTGTGAGGAACCTTTGTATAAGTTGTTCAAATTGAGGCAAAATGGACGAGTTAGGGAATATCAAGCCGAATTCTATGCACTCGCAGCTCGGACCAACCTAAATGAACAACAACTCATTAGCACTTTCATAGGTGGTTTGAGGGTAGAGATTGCCTTAGAAGTGCGATCCATGCAACCCACCCTCCTCCACCATGCATTGTGTTTAGCTAAATTAAAAGAAGCTAAAGTTGAATTCTTCGCTAAACAATCCAAGCTTTCAAAGACCCCTCTTCTTCCCATACCTAACACTCAAAAATTCACTGCCAATTTCCATGAATCAATCCACTCCAGGCCAAACAATCAGGTTTCAGACATTCCTGATGTACAGAGGCCTCAAAAGACCCTGAACAGAACTGAGCAGGAGAAAAGTCGTGCTAATGATCTATGTTGTTTAGGTGATGAAGAGGCTGCAAGGGAACATGGATGTATACCCCGGGATCTGATTGAGATTGATGGAAAATTAACTAGTGGTTACAAGCATGATCAAGCAGTGAATGAGGAGCAAACTGCAACTGTGGAAGCATCATTTCGACAGGACGAAAATGTTGAGTTCTCACCCTTACAGCTGCAGCTGCAAAACAAGCAAAAGCAGGGCCAAATTGTGACCAAACAGCTACTGCATGTGCAAGTAATCAGCCATTACCTTCAGATCCACAGCTGGAAAATAGCCACAAAATTGAGATGCAAGCAATACAAGAAGTTGAAGACAATCCTTCACTGTTGCCGCCTGATGTTGTGCAAATGCAAGGGCTGATGGTGTCTGAATTGGTTGAACTAAGTAGTGTTGAGGTCACTACAACTGAAAATGCAGATACAAGGGTTGATGTTGGAACTTTTAAAGGCTTGGGATCCTTGTACTTCAAGGATACAAGTCTAACTACTCCCCAAGACAACGGTATGCTCTACCCAAGTGCTAAATTACTGCACTTTGCTGCTGGTGGAGCAGCAGATCAGCAGCACAAGGAGGTCAAATTAGTACCTCAGAAGCAGCATTTGAATGGTACGGAAATACAAGATCTGATAACAAGCCAGGGGAATGAAACCCCTTCTCAACTGGTGCAGTTACATGAACAACTACCTCATTTGCAGCGAAGGGATGTGGTGGAAGAGCAAAATGAACTAGATATTACTGGTTTTGACAGTAATGAAACCTTTGCCTTTGAAGAAACAGGTAAAATACTCGATATGGGAACTCTTATGGTCATTGCTCGTCTAACTCCTCCTCATGACAATGGGAAGCAAGTCCCAGCTAAAGAATCACTACAATTAGCAGCCAAGAAGATGTAGATTGTGGGAACATATCATGAGGTAAGACCACCTGAAGCTATGCTATCCCAAGAGCATTGGGTTTTGTTACAACCAGAATTACAAAGACCTCAGCAGCTTAAATGTGGACTGGGAGAACCGCAGGCTGATCTTAGGAATTTCTATAGGCAAGTTGGCTTGGTGATTGATCACTTGGAAGGCAAATGTCAGAATGCCCTGCTCAACAAGCAAAATCAGCTGCATCAAACACAGAGAAGGAATGAAACTGGGTGCAGAAGGAGCAAAGTTGAACCAATTGTTGAAGTGATTGGCACGAGCAATGTCTTAGTACCTCAACAAGCTTGGGTAGTGGAAGAAGAGCAAGACCTTTGGTGGGGAAAGTCTAAAATTCAGAGCTCCTGGCCAGCTGTACGATCAGCAACAAATCTGCACATCTTAGCAGCCGCAGGACTTAAAGTATTGGATAGTTGTAAGTGGACAACATCAAGTCAACCAGCAAGTGAAGTAAATCACTCCCAAATTCATACTCCATGGTGTTTAATTGGATTGAATTTTGAAGATCTAACAGCAAACGCATATGGGAGGACAAGGCTAGCTCATTACTGGACTAAAATTCAGCATACAAGAGGTGCTTAAGAACATGAAGGAGATCCTAAATCAGCTTATGCTGCACAGAACTACCAAAATGTTAATTTGGCAATACACAAGAGTAGATGTGTGGCTAGCTTGGATTGACCGTGGTAGACCACCTGACACTTATTATCAATTTGGTCCTTCTACAATATGAAGCTTCTCGAGAGTATCCTTACAACTCCTGACCGTGCTACTCAAATATTTCACCCTTGAGGACAAGGGTATTTTTTGGGGGGGGGGGGGGGGGGGGGGGGGGGGGGGGGGAGTATAGATACAGTAAATCTCAGTTAGAAGAATTAGTTGGAAGCGTTGATGCGGAATTGGCGGGAAGGACCGTTGAGAATTCATAATCCAAGTTGGCGGGAAAAGCTCGGCATGTGCGAGGCACATGATTAATAGTTAGTTATGCTAATTTAAGAATTGTTAGTTATTATTTACATTTTTAGTTACTTTTATTATTTCTTATTTAACTTATTAATCCCATGATATAAATATGATATGTGGGAATGTATTAGAGATATAATGAATGTTAATGAATATTCTCTTTCTCCCTTAAGAACTCTCTCTTCTCTCTCTTGATTCTACTTCTCCCTCTCCCTAAATCTCTACTTTCTAGTTTGGATTTGTGATCAGGACCTATTAATTTAGGATTTTGTATCAAGATCTAAAGAAAAATAAGCAAAAACCTAACATCTTGTGTAGACAAGAGAGAGAGAGATGAACAGATACAAAGAGAGATTAGGGCCAAAGAGATACTTTGAATTTACTAATTAAAAAATCAGTACAGCCCTACTAAATACAAGACAAGAGGAAATAAAAATGGGCTAAGGTAGAAACAACCCAAAACAAAAGAAAAAAAAAATACAGCCCAAAAACAAATACAAAGCCACATAAATACCACGCAACAGTCCAGGAACAGAAATAAAAATACAAAGATATATCAATTGTAATAACACGGAATCAAATCCCGCCAAGAACAATCCCTTCTGCCAATGTAGGGAAAAAAAAAGTTTCTAACTTCCAATTTTTACTCAAGCATTCAGAAAAGTATAAGTATAATTCAAACATAAGAAAAGCCATTTCTAAACCTATTTTTAAAAATTCTTGAAAACTATGATTCGAAACAGAAATTATACCAAACCCAATAGTCAAAGTACTCGATCACCAACACAAATTTCTTTTTTTCAGAAATTAGAAACACCAAAAGAATAGTAAATTTGTAAATTACCTTGGAAGAATCAGGAACATCATCTACTTTGTACATGTTACATGTAATTTCACATAACCATAATCCAGGATACAATGCCTGCAATATTAACAATCAATCCAACAGTGAAACTCATCTTCTTTCATACTTCTATTTCTTATGATCTTAATTTAACCCCAAAAATCAAATCCCATATGTATAATTGAAATTGAAATCAAGTGTAACTGAGATCATTAGGGATTCTACGTATAAGTCTAATAAGATATCCTAGACTAGGGTTTCAAAAGAGATCAATATGTAAACTTAGTAGGCTATTCCATCCCAGGCCAACCGATTTTAGAATGAAACTCATTTGAATTTATACGTAGACCTCATGTATGTCAGTTCATTGAGAGAGAGATTTCTGACATCCAATTGTTTCTGCACGTATTTAGGCCGCTTTTCGGCCTCCTCGCTGGCCTAATGCCGATCATCCGCATAAAGTCCTCTTCTATTTCTTGCTTAGATAGAGTGGCGCTGAATTTTCTCCTCGGCCCTTCTCCGCCGTTTCTTGGCCATGCTGGCCTCGCCTTGATATCACCGTCACCGCCATCGCTCAAGATCTCCACTTTCATTTGATCTACTTGAGCCCGGAGATCCGGCATCGGCCTCTCCCTAACTGCCTCGATTCCCTCATCACCACCGCCAGAATCCAACAAGTACAGCGGCCATCGACGGCGGAGATAGTGGCCGTCGCTGGAGCCACCGCCGGAGAGCTTAACACAGAGGTGCTTCTGGAGGCCACATTTGAAGCAGGCAAAGAGAAATTATGTAGAGCCCTCGATCTCTCGGGAACCATCTCCCCCCCAGCAACCAGAATCACCATTCATTTACCAAGCAGCCATCAATGACTCAAATCAAAGAATGAAATTGAGAAATACCCAATGAAAATTTTCAAATTTTTCTGGGAATTTATTGGGGGAGAGACAGAGAGAAAAAGGGGGTGGGAATTTATTGTATGAGATGAGATATCCAGAGAGAGGGGAGCGGGTTAAACGTTGGGATTAGTTGTTGGTCTGGGATTACAAATAGAGTGATATTGTGCGCAGGGTGTGCGTAGAATGCACCATTCTAAGGAGAACTAGAGACAGTGATGGTGATTTTCGCGGGTAAAACGTCTTTGTAGTGGTGTTGATGGCATGTCAGCCGTTGTATTAAGGTGGTATCTTCTTGTTATTTACTAGCCATCCTCCTCCAATGTATGTATTTTTTTGTAACGAAATTATCATTTAGGTACCTTTAGATTTAAAATTTTAATGATTAGATACCTTAAGTTTTTAAAAATTTTACTAATTAGATACCCTTCTACCAAAATTCTATTTCATTGAAAAATGTTAAATTAGAACATTATTTTGATAATATATGAATGTTTTCATTATAATTTAAAGATCTTTTACCAAAAATACTGGCATAACACATGAGTTTGACAATTTATAGGTAATTTACTTAAAAATTTGGTGAATTTTGTTGTGATTCATTGAAGTTTTATCAAAAATATTGACATGACTTTTATATATTAACATAATTATGAGCTAAATTAGTATTTTTATATAAAATTGGTCTATTTTGTACAAAAATTCAATAAATTCAAAAATAGAGTACCTAAGTGATAAATAATTCAAACATCAAGATACTAAAGTATGTCAGGTACCTAAGTGAGAAATTTTCAAACCTTGGGAAACCTAAATGATAATTTCCTTTTTTTAGATCGAAATATTATACCTTAAGTATTCTAAGATTTGAGCAATTGTTATTTAGATTTCGTAACTGTTTACCCAACAAATTCGAAGCTCTATGAACGACGCCGTTTAAGTTAATGAGACATGTGCCCGTCACGTGAGAAAAAACCATTGGTTTACCCAATAAACTTGGGGGACTTGGAATAACACTATTTTAGTTAAATAAAACACGTACTTACCATAAGACTGGATTGGACACTGTACCGAAAAAGGAAAGTTTCAGGTACTTGGGGTCCATGATACAGCACAAAGGTGAATTGACGAGGATGTCAACAATCGGATTAAAGTAGGATGACAAGAATGGAGAATGGCCTCAGCTGTACTTTGCGATAGAAAGTTTCCCTCAAAGCTAAAGGGAAGATACTATAAGATGGTAGTGAGGCCAGCCATGTCCTATGGGACGGAGTGTAGGGCAATGAAACAACATCATACACAGAAGATGAAGGTGGCAGAGATGAGGATGCTGTGGTGGATATGCGGATGTACAAGGAAAGATAGGATTAGGAACGACGTCATGAGAGATGGATTGGGCGTGGCCTCCATTGAGGATAAATTAAGGGAGCAACCTTTGAGGTGGTTTGGACATGTTAGGAGGAGACCGAGCATCGCTTCGGTCAGGAGATGCGAGCAGTCTCATACTACGCTAGGCAGGAGAGGAAGAGGCAGGCCAAAGAAAAGATGGTTCGAGACGATTAGACAAGACCTCACCCACCTAAACCTTCGAGAGGAGCTGGCCTTAGATAGAACCCAATGGAGGGCTAGCATAGGAGTAGCAGAGGTAGCGGAGTAGAGTAGGTTAGTCCAGCGTTTGTCCTGTCTATAGTGTTCTGGGCCTTTAGGGTAGTCCAAAGTTGGCGTGCTTATGTGCGATCCGAGCTCCTGATTGACTAGCTGTTCATTGGCTTATTTGCGATTTGCTATGTCTTTGCCTTTATTTCCCTAGCTTTGCCCTGCTTATATGCTTATTGGCTCTCGTGCTGCCAGGTTGCCAGGCTTCAGTGCGGCGGATAAGCTTTTCAGGTTTCAGGTTGGGGGTCCTCCAAAACAGCCTCCCTTCTGGGCAACCCCCAGAAAGGGGAAGGCTGCGTACATCTACCCCCCCCAGACCTCGCTTATGCAGGAGCCCTTGAGGCACTGGGTTGTTATTGTTGTGCACTTACCATAAGACAATAGTAACATTCTAACATAAAGTTATCAGGAATGCTACTAAAGAGCTAGGTCACAAGTTCAAGGTTCTAACAAGGAGTGTTGTAAGAAAAGAGCCCCCCAACTCGAAACCATTATCTAACACAAGAAGAAAAGCATAGGTGCCAAGGATTTCCATGGAGAAGTGGATGGACGTGAAGAAGGAAGACCAAAAAGCAAAACGCATTGATTTTCTGACAATGATCCCCCAGCAAGGCATGGGGGTTTAAAGCTTGGAGGTGGAGGAAAACACGAATGCAAACACTCTTTAGTTTTTCTACATCACACTTATGCTTTTGTTTTCTTTCTTTCTTAGGAGCAGGCATAATCCTAGCCACATTTACTTTTGTAAATACAACGGTGTGTCAACAATGGTGTTCAACAAGGTAATCCCTTCTGTCATAGTTTTTGTCCCCATCCCCATTGGCAAAGTAATTAGCAACTTGAACTAAGGCTTTGACATCCAAGCCTCGAATTTGATAGTGTTGGTCTTAGGTTGGTGTCACAGCTTGGTGAGCCATGTGGTTTTAGGTTTGAGCCATTGGTTTAGGGCTTTGATAGCCAAGTCTTGAACTTCATAGCTTTGGTCCTCAGTTGGTGACCTAAAAATGGTTCACTCCACATAAATCTTGTTAAGCTTGATCTAGAACAGGTTATCTTGAGTTAAGGGTGTCAGGCGTAGATGTAATTGACATGAGCTCAAGATAGGGTGCGAGTTGTTGAGCTCATGTCCATTTTAATTCTCAATTCCTAAGCATAGGATCCAAGGTGTTTATGGGCTATACTCCATCACCCCAACTGGCGCCTAGATTGAGTAGTTTTCGCACAACATGCATATACTTGAAAACCCTCAAAAATATATGAGTCTCTTTAATTGGAGTATTAGCTGAATTCATGTAAAAATTGCAAAACAAAGGCAGCTTCACCAAAAGCATCGACACCTTAAATAAGTAATTAATTGATGCCAATCACGTGTAGTTCAAACTTTACTTACCTCCATGTGTGGTAAGTCATTAAGTAAGTTTGTTTTCTTGAATTCATGACCACTACACACACGTAGCAAGAACAAATGAAATAAACCATTTGGCGCCCACAGTGGGAGGGAAAAATAGAATACAAGACCATCTACAGATGGTCAAAAGGAGGAAGACAACTGTCTGTCAAGGATGATCTAGTTATGGGAATGGTTCCTTTTGAGCCAAATCCCAAGCACTCTCTTGAACAAGCCCATGCCTCTTGAGAGGCTAAATGTAGTAACAACTACGGTCTTGATAGAGGGGTGATGAAACAATCCCTGAGGATGAACATATTGATCTTGATGGCTATTAATGCGAGAGTTTATGGCCATGCTCAAGAGAAGAATACACGTTATGGAGGATAAATGGACAAGTGCATAAACGACCTCACTAAAAGGTAATATGTTGAGGTGGAACATGCCTTAGTGGGCCGGTGCAAAAGCACGACCACCCTGAGGGACATCAATAAAAGTGTGGATGCCTTCGTAAATGAGAGAAGAAAAGGGAAACTGATAGGTTGATGGTTGAAATGACTATGACTTTGGCTTCCACTATTGATGCCATAACTAGGGATGTCACAAGAAAGAAAAAATTGGATGTTGAGCCCAATCTCTTGAGGCAGCTTGAAACACAAAAATGGTCTAATTAAGTCAATAATGGGGGATGTCAAGCAATAAAGATCAATCTCTTTATTGTCATACATAAAACATTGAGTGCATACCCCTAGGCGACCTTTTTAGGGGACGTGACTCAACTGGCATCCTGTATAGAGATGTTGAAAACCTTGGAGTCTAGAGAAACCAATCGAAGAATAGAGTTTTCCTTGAAGTTTTGAGTAACAACTTCGACCTATCCAGCACCGTGGTACTAGAGGGCATGGACAAGCACCTAGTCCAGCCATGGTCCCTTCAGGAAACCTAAACTTTGTCCTTTGGCTTGAAAACGCCTTTTGGGGCTAGGGGCAATGAGGAACCAATCAGCCGCATGGGCTAGTAAGAAATACTATGTAGTAAGGAACTTTGTGATGAGCTTGAATCCTAGAGTATATACCAAGGGGCTAAGTCAAACCTCTAGACTATAATGGATACCCATATGGTTTCATCGAGATTCTACCAGGATGGGAAAGCTAAGTGCAAACCAAGCTCCTTTAGGGACTCAAGGAGGCCAAACAAGCCACATAGGGGATGAAGGGAAGAAATTAGAGTCTTAAATGAACTTAAACACAAAAAAACCACATAAAATAATAAAATTTACTCTGTAATGGATAAATTCACTCACAATCAAATTTCTTATAAGTATATCTAGAATGTTATCTAGTGATGCAAGCCTTGGAACATCAAAGAGGAGTTTCGAGAGTCGGAAGCCATTATAGGTGAAGGTGCAAATGCATTGACAAACCCTGATATAACTCTTTAAATATTGGAAACGAGAGGGAAAAAAAATCACAAAGGGCTTAGGAGAAGGTCAGTTGCTTGCTCTTTGTCTAAAGGGATAAATATAGACACTATTAAACTTTCTAATCAAATACAAGAGACCCCTTTAACTTTTAATTTAACACACCACACCCCATTAACTTCAATTTGCAATTGAACACAACTCACCCCCTACATTTATTTGTTTCATGAAATAACCTCTCGAACTTTTGACTAGACAAAACACACCTTCTAAATTTTCCAATTTGATACAACTTGCCCTTTACATAACCAATAATTGAACAATAACCGATTAAATTATTTTTCAAATCCATATTACCCCTATATGTCAAATTTAATACAGAAATAAAATATAATTCACTCTTATTGTTTAATTTTTCAAAAAAGAAATAACATCCTTCAATATTTTGATGTTAAACACAACAAATCGTTTCCTCGTTCAATTAAAACAACCCTTAAGTAACTTCATTTAAACTCAAACCACCGTATATATCAAATTTAATGTTTAAATTAAATATAGTTAACTCTTTATTATGTAACTTTAAAAGTAGCTCAGGGAGACACTTAAAAAAAAAGGATAAAAAAAATGAGTAATTTTTAATTTGTGCATTAAATTTGATCCATAGAAGTAATTTGAGTGCAATAACATAGTTTACGGGGTCATTTATTTAAAATAAATTGTGCATGGGGTGCATTATGTCTAATATTATAATTAAAGAAACTAAATTAAATATTTGAGGATGAGTTGTATTATGTAACAAAGTTTAAAGGATGAATTGTATCTAATTGCAAAGTTCAGAGGGACATTTTACAAAATTAAAAGTGCAAGGGATGAGTTGTATTTAATTACAAAGCTTAGGTGGTGTGTTGTGTTAGATTAAAATTGCAAGGGTCACTTGTGTTTTGTAAAAAAGTTCAAGGGGCCTCACTATAATTTACTCTAAATATAAGAGAGGAAGAGATAAGAGAGGGAGATGGCTAAGATGAGAGAATTCAATGGCTTTATCCATATATTATGTCATTAAATTAAGTAAATCTTATTCAGATTATCCATTAACTCTTAATCTAATCAAGAAACACTACAAAAAAAGGCGCGGTTAATAGAGCTTTTTTTTCTGACGCTTTTGAAAAGTGCTAAAAATTTACCGCCTATTTTATATTTACCGACGCTTTAAAGGGCTAGCATTAAGAAAAAAAAAAGGAAAAAGAAAAAGACAAACCCCCGCCCCTCCCACTTCCCCTGCCCCCTCACTCTCTCCCTCACGCCATTTTTATCTCTCTTTCCCTCCCTCTCTGCGCCACTCCCTCCCTCTCACACCATTTAAATATCTCTCCCTCCCTCTATGCATCGCTCTGTTATGATCGAGATTAGATCTTGATCTTAACCTAAGGGAAAGAGAGTAAGGGACGAGAAAGAATTAAGAGGAGATGAGGAAATAGAGAGAGAATAAGATGAGAAGAGAAGTTTATCTCATAGAGATGAGTAATTTTCATTGAATACCACAACAATACAAAAGATCAACCTATTTAAAGGGAATTTGAAACAAACAATCAAATTCCTAACACAAAGCCAAGTTCCCGCCCAAAAGCTAACAACCGGACCTAAGGCTAACTAATTCTGGCGCCAAAAACAATTCAAACCAATACAAGCCATACGCTATTTATTACATCAAAAATATTAAAGGAAAACGTAACAATCCCCTCCCCTTACAACATTCTTATCTTCAAGAATGAAAAGAAGGAAATTGACTCAACAAAATCTTCCTTTCTTCCCAAGTGGTGAAAGCTTCATCCAAGTTGCTCCAAGTAACCCGCAGTTGCTGAACTTTGTCACCTGCTGCTGCTGCTGACCCTTCTTCGACTACTGCAGCAAGTTGTAACTTCATAATACCATTGGAGCCTACATCTGGAGGAGCTAAGGATGGCTGGTGACCGGCTTGAACCTGCCTTTTAAGAAGGGAAACATGAAAAACTGGGTGTATGTAGGAGCCGGTTGGCAGCTCTAATTTATAAGCGACCTTGCCAATTCTTTCCAACACCTTGTAAGGACCAAAAAACCTGGCACATAGCTTGACATTCTTCCTTACTGCTGCTGTGGATTGCCTATAAGGCTGCAATTTCAGGTATACCATGTCCCCTACCTCAAAATTTCGATCAATTCTTTTCTTATCAGCATACCACTTCATCCGGGCCTGAGATTCTGTGAGATTGAGCTTCAACTGGTGCAAAACATGTTCCCTTTGCTGCAACATATCAGATACTTCACTCCAATTAGACCCAATCCCTTGCAATCCAAAAGGAGAAGGAGGATCATAACCAAACAAGGCCTTGAAGGGCGAAATGCCAAAGGAAGTATGGAAATGAGTATTATACCAATACTCTGCCAAAGAACGCCACCTTCCCCACACCTTAGGATGATTAAATACCATGCTCCTGAGGTATTGTTCAATGCATTGATTAACCCTCTCCGTTTGACCATCGGTTTGAGGGTGGTATGAAGAACTCATAGCCAAGGTCGTTCCCAAGAGCCCAAACAACTCCTTCCAAAAGCGATTTGTGAAGAGTTTATGGATTGAGGCAATCCATAAAGCTTATAGATGTTATCCAAGAACACACGAGCCAATTTTTCTGCAGTAACAGGTCGAGCCAAAGCAATGAAATGTCCAAATTTGGTGAACCGATCCACAACTACCCAAATCACCTCTTTCCCTTCTGACTTAGGTAATCCTTCGATGAAATCCATGCTTATGTGTTGCCATATGCCCTCAGGAGTAGGAAGGGCTGGAGCAGCCCTTGGTATCTATGATCACCAAGTTTGGTTTGTTGACAAACCTCGCAACTTTGCACAAAACTAATCACTTCCCTCTTCATCCCGAGCCAGCTAAAATGAAGTCTCAATCTCTGATAGGTCCCCTCCATACCTGGGTGACCTCCCCATGAAGAATCGTGTGCAGAATTGATGATCTGATGCCTGAGATCAGTAGAGCTACCAACATACACTTTCCCCTGACTTCTGATAATTCGTCGAGTAACCGATGTACCAGCAACTAGACTACCAGTCTTGCCCATACTAGCAGCAGCTATACATTCCTAAGCAAATGGATCATTCTCATAGGACTGATGTAACTCTTCCATCCAAGCAGGAGAAATCAAAGAAATAGCTCCAAGGGAACCCTGCTCATGGCCCTCAAACCTGCGTGACAGAGCATCCACAACCCAATTCTCTCTGCCTTTTCTGTACTCAATATCATAATTCAGCCCCAACATCTTCAATAGCCCTTTCCTTTGTATCCTTGTGACAATCTTTTGCTCTAATAAGTGTTTAAGACTTTGAAGATCAGTCTTAATGATGAAGTGATGCCCATCTAAGTAATGCCTCCACTTATCAACCGCAAGCAAAATGGCAAGGTACTCTTTCTCATATGTGGAAAGAGCTTGATGTTTTGCACTCAAGGCTTGGTTGAGGTAAGCTATAGGTCTCCCTTCTTGAGACAGTACTGCTCCAATACCACTGCCACTAGCATCTGTCTCCAAAATGAAGCTTGAAGAGAAATCCGACATAGCCAAAACTGGTGCTTGGGACATTGCAGATTTGAGAACATCAAAAGCCTTTTGCACCTCTTCCGACCATTTGAAGGAGTCTTTCTTCAGCAAATTTGTTAGGGGCTTGGCTAAGGCACCATAGTTAGCTATGAACTTGCAGTAATAGCCAGTTAACCCCAAAAAACCCCTCAACTGCTTCAATGAGACCGGAACAGCCCAGTCCTTCATAGATTGGACTTTTGAAGGATCGGTTGCAACTCCCTATCAAGAGATCACATGACTGAGATATTCCAGATGTGTTTGAGCAAATGAACACTTGGCCAACTTAGCAAACAATTTATGCTTACGCATGATCAAAAATACCGCCCTCAGATGCTTCAAGTGCTCCTCAAAAGTTGCACTATAAATGAGGATGTCGTCGAAGAAAACCAATACAAATTTCCTAGGAAATTGTTTGAAGACATCATTCATGAGAGCCTGGAATATGGCAGGGACATTGGTCAAGCCAAAAGGCATAACCACAAATTCAAAGTGTCCATGATGCGTCCGGAATGCAGTCTTATACACATCAGGCTCACTCACTCTGATCTGATGATACCCTTGCCGAAGGTCTAGCTTGGAAAAAACTTGTGCCCCATATAATTTGTCCAACAAATCATCTATAACTGGTATAGGAAACTTATCCTTCACAGTCATAGAGTTGAGTTGCCTATAATCAATACACATACGTGCCGTGCGATCTTTCTTCTTAACAAGAATGATCGGAGAAGCAAAGGGACTATGACTAACTTGTATGAAGTTAGTCTTAAGCAATTCATCCACTTGCTTCTCTATCTCGGTTCTGTGAGCGTGAGGATGTCTATAGGGTCTGATCTTGACTGGCTCTGCACCCTCCTTGAGAGGAATCTCATGATCAAAACACCTCTTAGGAGGTAATGATTTAGGCACTTCGAACACATCTTCGAACTCAACTACTAAATTCTGCACCTCTGGCTCGGTTATGTCAATCAATTCTGCTGATGAAATAGCAAACAATTGGCCCACCCATTGGTAAGCGCAACCTTGAAGGCCCTTCTTAAGCTTACTGCCCTTAATGACTTGCAAATGAGCCGGCTCAGCTATCCCCTGCAGTGTGACTTTGGACCCATGTACATCAAATGACACCGATAGATTTGCATAATCAAACAATACCGGACTATAGGATCTCATCCAATCCACACCAAGTACCATGTCACACCCTCCCAAAGGAAGGATTCTAAAGTCGTAGCTGAACTTGCGGTCTTGCATTAACCAAGAGAAACCTTGGCATTTGTTCTGCGTGGTAACTGTCTTCCCATCAGCCACAATGACTGCGAGCGGATGAGTTTTAATCACCTCATGGCCCACTTTCTTGACAACTTTAGGATCTATGAAGCTATGAGTACTCCCACTATCAATGAGAATGATAATGGACCTCTTACCAGTTGTTCCTTTAATCCGGATTGTGCTATGGGCTCCATTACCGGTAAGAGCCTTAACTGAAATCTCTATCGCAGCATCTTCTAAGCTGAGCACACTTTCCTGATCAGACTCAATGTCCTCATCAGCAATTTCCTCTTCATCAAGGTGTTCATCAGCATTAGTACCTTCCACAGCCATGAGGAACTTGGGATTGCACTTGTGACCAAATTGGTAAGGCTGATTACAACGAAAGCACAACTTCTGCTGCTGCGGCTTGTCCTCCACTCTATTAGACCTGTTCCTGATTGAATTTTGCTGAAATCTGGTGGTACTTCCACGAGGTCTAAGGTCCTCACCTGCTGTTATGACCGTGGATTCATAAAGCTTTGCTTTAGCAAAGGCTTTGGACAAATCAATGGGATCAACGGCTTTAACTAAGTTCTTCAACTTAGGCTTCAAACCACTTATGAAAGCTGACACATAGTATGATTTAGATGCTTTAATTTCAGTCACAATGCTAGCTCGGAGATTCTCAAACCTGGTCATGTACTCTTTGACAGTTGAATCTTACCTCACTTTATTAAATTTGTTCACAATATCACTATCATCCTCATCACTATAACGAGTACATAAGGCCTTGGCAAATTCATACCAAGTAATGGAAGGTCTACTTCTTATCAAGCTATAGAACCACACCTCATGATCACCAAGCAAGTACACAGCCGCAATTTGCACATTCTTTGATTCATCAATTTGATAAAAAAGAAAATAACGTTCACACCTTCTCAGCCATGAATGTGGTTGCTTACCATCAAATGCATCAATCTGCAACCGTGGCTATCTGTGGTTGTTACTTCGACTATTGGATGAATCCTCATTGCTGCCTAAACGTGGATGCCGCCAAGGATAAGGTGGCCTGTCTAATTGACCAGCACTAACTCCTTGATTTCTAAAGGTATGTTCCATTCTTGATGTCCAGCCTTCTGCTATTTCAGTCCAGTTTGGAGGTCGAGGTCGATCATGCTCACTGTGTTCATGTCTTTCAGAATTAGCTGCTTCTTGAGTCCTAACTGGAACTCCATCTTCACAATTTAATGTTTCAGCTCTCAATGAGGAACCAGCTTGAAGCACACTAGCTGGTATCAAAGGATCCGGAACCAATGGAGGATTAGGCCTCCTAAATTGCTCACGAATTTCTGCTAATTTCACATCCAATTGTTGCAATTCTCGATTAAACCTCATTGCAATCTTCTCCTCCAACTCATGTGCCTGTCATGTGAGCTGATCAGAGAACTTGAGTTCGACCTGCTGAGATCTTTGTTCCAGTTTCTCCTCCCATTGCTGCTGCAACATTTGAACTGACTCCATTTGTGACAGCTTGAGTCAATCAATCATGTACTCACTCCAAGCCTTAAATTGATTCTCCAAAACATTCTTTGTGACAACCTCCTGACTTGCAGGATCATTGCCGCCAACTGCTTCAGCAATCGGAGATCTGGTAGCTGCTCTGGCTGCAGCCGATCTGGTGGTTACACCACCTGCCAATGCTACCTCGGATGACATTGCTATTGTATCTGAATTTAGGAAGCCACGAGGCTCTGATACCAATTGTTAAGATCGAGATTGGATCTTGATCTTAACCTAAGGGAAAGAGAGTAAGGGATGAGAAAGAATTGAGAGGAGAAGAGGAAATAGAGAGAGAATAAGATGAGAAGAGAAGTTTATCTCATAGAGATGAGTAATTTTCATTGAATACCACAACAATACACAAGATCAACCTATTTAAAAGGAATCTGAAACAAACAATCAAATTCCTAACACAAAGCCAAGTTCCCGCCCAAAAGCTAACAACCGGACCTAAGGCTAACTAATTCTGGCGCCAAAAGCAATTCAAACCAATATAAGCCATACGCGATTTATTACATCAAAAATATTAAAGGAAAACGTAACACGCTCTCCCTCTCTCTCTCACTGACTTGCCGTCCTCTTTTCGTCTCCCTCTCGCTCTGTCGCTCCCTCTCAAAATCTCTCTTCTTTAATCCCTTGGTGGATGGTGTTCTACAGAGTCACAGTATAATTTCGCCCTAAATCGGAGGTAACCTGGTAAGATTTCGATTTTTACAAACTTTTTTACTTATTTTGTATTATGCTTCATATTTGCAGCAAAAATCAAGCCTCACTAGTATTAAATTTCTCTATTGCAGTGGGTGCATAGCAACAAGAATTTTTTACATTTGGTTGAAATCATTCGGTTTGAACAACAATCTTCCTGACAAAGGTGAACAAAATTTAACCGTTTGATTATTTTTTCCTTTTAGTTTAAAGTTTAATTTAGAAATTAATTAATCTTGATGATGTTATGTCATAGTGTTTATTATGATGGTGAAGATTATAGTTGAGATTTTGTTGGATATGGGAGTTTTGTTCTGTTTGTGTTGAGTAAGGGTTTGATGTTTTTTTTTTTTTTTTGAGTTGATTAATGGTCTGATTTTGTGGTTTGTGTTGATTAAGGGTTTGATTTTGTCATTACATTCTACATCGAATTGTTGACTTGTGCATGTCGAATGTGTGAAGTCTTGGAAATGGCTACCTAGAACTAGATAACTATTGTAGTAGATGTAAACATCTAGATCTTTATAGTTTGTAGCTTTTTTGCAACTAGAGTTTACTGATTTTAACTAGTTCTGTTGTTCATTCAAGTGTATTGCTCCAAAATAACATTTTCCTTTCCCTTTCATTTTATCTTTGTTTTTGTTTTAGTGTTTATTTGAAAAGTTAATTGATTATTAGTAGTGTTATGGTAGTATCTTTGTGATAAATGAATGAAAATTTTCTTTTTAGTGTTTAAATTTATACTTATGTGATTATATTATCTTATAGTAGTCGAAATGGAAGAAATATTTGTAGTTATTCAATATAATCACATTGATAATGCTCAGTTATAATATAATTTATATTTTTTTCATTTAGTTGTTTACAGAACTTCAATAGATACATGAAATGGATAAAAGTTGGAGAGATAAACCACGTTTGAGTAAGGAGTATATAGAAGGAATTGAACAATTCATTCAATTTGCCGAAAATAATGTGCCCAGTGTCCAAGATATAGAATGCCCATGTCAAAAATGTGGACTTAGTTACTGTAAGCGTTGGCTGAAGGACATAATTCGGCAACATATTCTGTGGCATGGGTTTTTACCTGGTTATATGGAATGGGTGGTTCATGGGGAGAAGATGAGTCATTCTATTAATAGTTCCCTAAGTTTACATCAAAGTCACTTTAATCAAGTCTCACATTCTACTCAACATGTCATAGAGCCGGTTGATATTCAGGGGCTACTGCAAGATACAGTTGGGATCAATGATCAAATGTTAAGGACTGAACCTAGAGTTGGAATCGAAGACAATATGGATGAAATTGAAGGAGGGTATAATCATGATGACCCACTACAAGAAAATCAACCTCAAATGCATTCTAGTGATGAAAATCCTTATCTTAAACTACTAGAGGCAGCTAAAGAAGAGCTTTATTTTGGGTGCTCTAGATATTCAAAATTGTCCTTTATTTTGCACCTACTCCACTTGAAA
The DNA here is from genome assembly GCA_018398585.1 of Simmondsia chinensis. NCBI lineage: Eukaryota > Viridiplantae > Streptophyta > Magnoliopsida > Caryophyllales > Simmondsiaceae > Simmondsia > Simmondsia chinensis. The sequence continues at coordinate 8,822,607 of JAGTTD010000008.1, read as the reverse complement.
TGCATGTTTGGTTGTCATGCAAAAATGTTTGATATGTTGCTTGAACTATTAATCAGCGCATTTTCTCAAATTGGTCCATTCCCATCATCTTGGTACAATGCCAAAAAGATGACCAAAGATCTAGGTCTTAGCTATTTCGACATTGATGCTTGTCCTAATGATTGCATGCTATACTGGGCCGATAAAATGAATGAAGAAATGTGTGATGTACATGGCTTATCTCGATGGCAAAATAGTCCAGAAGATAATGTGGTTGAGACTTCACAAGAAATAGAGAGGCAGCCAAAAAAGAAAAGGCCTGCTAAGGTGTTACGTTATTTTCCTTTGATTCTGAGATTGAAAAGACTTTATGTGTCATCTAAAGTAGCAAAGGATATGAAATGGCATCACAATGGTGGTGTTAAAGATGGAATTTTGAGACATCCAGCTGATGCTTTGGCATGGAGGGACTTTGATGCTAGGTATCCTGATTTTGCTTCTGATCTGAGGTCGGTGAGACTCGGACTAGCTAGTGAGGGCTTTAATCCATTTCGGCTAATGAGCACAACGTACAGTGTTTGGCCAGTATTGTTGATCTCCTATAACCTTCCACCTTGGTTGTGTATGAAACAAACCTCAATCATTCTTTCGATGATAATACCGAGTGATAAGGCTCCTGGTATGGATATTGGTGTCTATCTCCAACCGCTAATACAAGAGTTGAAAGAGTTATGGGAGGGAGTTGATGCATTTGATGCCTTTGCTAAACAAAATTTAAAATTGCGAGTATCTCTTATGTGGACTATAAATGATTTTCTTGCTTATGCAAATTTGTCTGGTTGGAGTACGAAGGGTCGATTTTCTTGTCCATGTTATGCCGAGTCAGCTCATGCCGTTTCGTTAGAAAACGGATACAAGTTTTGCTACATGGGTCATCGTATGTGGTTGTCAGACGTCTGGCATAGATGTTTTAAGACAACTGGAAGGAACAAATTTCCAATGTGGTAAGGGTCAAATTGGTGTAGAGGTCGATGAGAGGGATGAGGTACAAATATGGAAAAAACAAAGCATTTTTTTTTTATTTACCATATTGGGAGTACAACATTCCCTGCCATAATCTAGATGCAATGCATATAGTGAAGAATGTTTGTGATAATTTGCTTGGTACTTTGTTGAATCTTGAAGGGAAAAGTAAAGACAATTTAAAGGCACTGAAAGACCTTGAACTACTAAATGTTAAGTCTCATCTTCATTTAGTCCCTTTGCCAAATGGTAGTATTCCATACCGAATGCATGTTATACCATGTCACCTCATGAGAAGACTCGCTTGTTGACAGTTTTGAAACGTATCAAGGTTCCCGATGGATATGCATCTATATCTCTCGATGTGTTAATTTGAAAGAGAGAAAAATGTTCAACCTCAAAAGTCATGATTGGCATATTCTAATGCAAGACTTACTTCCGATTGCATTAAGGGCTGCAAAGGATTATGATATTGTGAATTTAGTTTCCGAGTTATCGTCTTTCTTCAAATCCATGTGTGCAAAGGAGCTTAGTATTCCACAGATCGATAAATTGGAGGCTACTACAATTAGCACATTATGCCACATGGAGAAGGTCTTTCTTCCTAGTTTTTTTAACATAATGGTTCATTTGATTATACACTTAACAAATGAGGCAAAACATGGTGGAGCTGTGCTATACAGATGGATGTATCCAATAGAAAGGTAATCAATGATTTGTCATAGTATTAGTTTAAATTCAATTCATATTTTTGAAATTGTTAATTTTGTTCACTTTTAAAGGTTTTTGGCCTGCTCAAAATCATATGTACGTAATAGAGCATAACCCGAGGGATCAATAGCTGAAAGTTATATTGCAGAAGAATGTCTCACTTTTTGTTCAAGATATTTTGATGGGGTAGAGACTACATTTAATTGTTCACGAAGGAATGATGATAGTATCCTTGATGCGGACAAGTACTTGTTTAATACTGCTGGTCCTTCAATTGGGAAGGTCGAAGTTGTTACTTTAGATGACAAAAGCTTGAAACAAGCACATCGTTTTGTTATTCTCCAGAATGATGTAATTAGCAAGTGGCGTAGGTTAGTTTTTGACACATGCTTTTCTTTTTCTTAATAATAAAATTGAAAATGTGAGATGAGCTAATTTGAAAAGTTGATGTGCAGCACATTTTTGGAAGATAAGTGTAGAGAGTTCCGCCCTAAATGAGCCAATGATAGGATTAAGGAAAGGTGGTTATCAGAAGAATTTCCTGGATATATTAAAACAATGGTAATGTTATTTAACTATTGGTAAACATATGTCATGTAATAAAATTGCTAAGATAACTACATTCTTATAAGATTTTATAATATTGTAGGTGGCCCATGTGGATGGAAGTAATGAAGAAGGGAATGTACTAAAGGCTCTTGTTCGAGGTCCCAATAATGTTGCTAAAAGAATGAAAGCTTTTATCATCAATGGATATAGATTTCACACTAAATGTCGAGATAGACATAGAAAGACTCAAAATTCTGGTGTTTCTGTTGAAGCAGATCGTAAGCTTTATTTTGGGAAGATCATGGATATTATTGAACTGGATTATTATGCAGATTACAAAGTTGTGCTATTCCGTTGTGACTGGGTGGACATAAGAACACATCGTGGATTGAAGAGAGATAAACGAGGGTTTACTTTATTGAACTTCACTAATCTAGCACACACCGGTGAAAGGTTGTAAGATGATCCCTTCATTCTTTCATCTCAGGAAAATCAAGTGTTCTATGTTAAAGATGAGAGGGACATAGGTTGGGAACATGTAGTAAGGGCAAAGCCAAGAGATTCTTATCGGTTAGGCTCCAATTTGGAAAGTTTAGATGACGAGGCATACCCCCAATGCATGCCTTCAGATAGAGTTGATGCGGTTTCTTTTAGCGATCCAAATGCTTGGTCTAGGGTGGATGCAAACGAGGACAATGAGGCAATTTATTTCCTTCTGTATTTACTTTGTTGAATCATTTTTATGTAGTTTAACCAACGAATTGTTTTTATGTGATATCTTTTTGATGTGTTATGTTTGGGTGTGCAATAAGATTTGCTTTAACCATTTTTACTTGTTTATGATATTATATGTTATGATAGTTTTTTATAGGACTTGTAATGGCTTTTCGAAACACGCAAACAATAGAAGAATATTTTGCATCGATTCAACATGATGACCCCGAAATGGACGACAGGCGTGATGACGGTGAACATCTAGATGTGGATGTACATATAGATCCTGCACCTATATCACCGACTGTACTTGAAGTTTCGGTTGGATTTGACGATAAGAAGCATGTTCTTATCATAGGTGTGATGCTCGGGTTTTAAATGTTGTTTATTATTGTGTCTATTAAGCTTATGTAACTTAAACTTTATTTTGTTATTAATAGATAAAGATGGAGGAACAAGAATAGGAGATAGAAGAATGAAATCAGATCAAGTATGGATTTTACCTAGCTTTGAACGAGTATTGATGGCAATGAACTTGAGGCACCAGCCAATTAAGAAGGCGGGAACCTTGTTTAATAGATTTCTAGCTAATGTTTCTAAAAAGCCCGGCTTATGTCCAATTGGTTACGAGAGTTGGCATAAAGGACATAAAACACTGATGGCAAATTTGATTGGTTTGATAAGGGTAAGATACAAGATTTTTCTAGTATATCTAGAACTTCAATCTTTTTATCTAATCCTTGAAGTTGTCGAAAGAGCATGTGATACGAGAAGGAGTTGATGTGGACAAAAAAATTCTGTCTAGAGTCGGATTAAAAGGAAGGGGTTTCAGATGTGATTTAAAAGCAAAACTTGTGAAATCCACGACTACTCATGAAAGTTTAGAATGAAGGGCTCCACATGGTATTCCTCAAGAACAATGGCTTGAACTTGTTCACTATTGGTTCTCTCCTAAGGGATAGGAATATTATATTGGCACCTAATACTTATTTGATAATTTTATTAGTATGAAGATATAACTCTAATGATTGATGTTTTTGAAATGATTTTGACAGAAATATTCTAAGATTGGCAAAAGATCACGAAGCCTCCAACTACATCCGCATACAACTAGGTCAAAAACATACGCAATATTAGAGGATGAATTTGTGAGTTTTTTTTTTCGATAAATGGTGTCGGAATGTATTACAAAAAAGATGCCTGCAGTAGTGAACCACCACCCATATTTGCATAAACAAGATTTCTATAAGCTTTATCTCTTCTTCTAAGTTATGATCTCCATTGTATACATGACATTAAATCCTTGCTAATAGAACTTTGTTCAAACTTTTTTGATGAGTGGGTTTTTGTAAATGAATTCGATAAATTATTTGTTTATTATTGAAGTGAAATTAGTATTGTTTCTTTTTAATGACAGATAACAAAAAACAATAAGAAACCTGGAAATATAGAGTGGTACGGGATTTGTCATGCTTCAAAAGATGGTACTTATCCTGATGCGTCATGTAAGCAATTCATGGTCTGTTCAACTACATATCTTCCTTTCTTTCATACTTTATTCATATATTAAACATTCAACCATTTACTTATTTCTTTGATCAATTATGCAGGATAAGGCATCAGATATGGTATTTCACCGTACAGGGGAACAATCTTTTTCCGAGGCAACTAAAGATGCGGAAACTCATGTTTATCATAAGTTGATGGGAAATGAAGCCAATGGAAGAGTAAGAGGGCATGGACAAGGAGTTACACCATCGGAAGTGACCGGGGTCAGAGGAGAGCTAACGAAAAGAGGATGTTCAACATCCAATGATCAAATGAATGCATTGTGCTCGGAATTAGTTCAATCAAGGAAGAAGATTAGAGAATTAGAAGATTACATTGAGAAAACAAATGCTCAAGGGACTTCCACAAATCAATATTCGGTATGTCTACTAGTTTAATAAACGTTTTACTATAAATAGCTTTCATTTCGGGATTGAAAACTTAAATGCATGATTCTTGTGGTGAATAGGTGCTATGGATTTTAGTATGTAATTATGTGTTGTGAATGGGTGATACCAATTGTCATGTCCTGAGATGGTTCTTGAGAAAGAATTCAGAAAGGGACTTCTACAAACCAATTGCTATGGATTTTGAGGTGAGGAAGAATTGAGAAAGAGATGGGAGTTAGAAAGAATAGAGGGAGAAGTAGAGAAAAGTAGATAAAGGATTAAGAGAAGTATTGAGATTGTTGTTTATCATTCCATTCCCCATTACAAGTGAGCTATCATCTATATAAACTAGTTAAGCAAAGGGATGGCTACTAGGTAACAAAATATCTAAACTCTAACCATCCCAACTAACTCACACTCTTTCCTAAGCAACCACTAATACAATCTAATATTTCTAATACAAGAACTTAGGCTACTCACATACCACTAGTACAATAGTACAATTACAAGACTAATACATTCTAATTACCCTAAATACTACTAATAGGTTGAGTACTTATCCCACATAGCATTCATGACGTTACATCCCCCTTTAGAGATTATTGTCCTCAAGAACCTAATTAGGGAGTTATAGCTTAAAAAGCTCTTATTATGACGTAAAATTGTAGCTGAAAGCCAATTGAAGTACAACTAATTGAAGTGCTGGAGGACTAATTTTATCTGGGTCTTTCACCTCTTGCTGCTGAATTGTTCCCCTTTTCACAATCTTGGTTTGGCTTTCAGAAATTTGTAGATTGCTATAACTAATTCTTGCCTTTAGACCTTGCATTTGTTGTGATGCCATTGCCTAAATCTGAATTATTGTTGAATCTCCTTCTTCTTGGCTTGTTTGATGATATCTTCTTGCTGTTTTGCTGCTGCAACTTTCTGATTCAAGCCCATATCAACTCTATTAGTTGCATTTTGCATGAGATTTTGATTCAGATTCTACTTCAGATCTGATTCCTCTTGAACCTTCTCACTATAACCCAATTTCTTGCACTTATCTTGATTGATCTACAAACCAATTGCTATGGATTTTGAGGTGAGGAAGAATTGAGAAAGAGATGAGAGTTAGAAAGAATAGAGGGAGAAGTAGAGAGAAGTAGATAGAGAAGTAAGAGAAGTATTGAGATTGTTGTTTATCATTCCATTCCCCATTACAAGGGAGCTATCATCTATATATACTAGTTAAGCAAAGGGATGGCTACTACCTAACAAAATATCTAAACTTTAACCATCCCAACTAACTCACACTCTTTCCTAAGCAACCACTAATACAATCTAATATATCTAATACAAGGACTTAGGCTACTCACATACCACTAGTACAACAATACAATTACAAGACTAATACATTCTAATTACCGTAACTACTACTAATTGGTTGAGTACTTATCCCACATAGCATTCATGACAATATTGTCAATGGGTGATACTATAGTATACATGGTTGAAAGATAACTTGTAATTGCAAATTATTAGATGTTAAGCAGGTGGCGTGTTTTAACGATAAGATTAATATTTTCATTTGTTTTCGGTAATATTGTGTTATGAATAAGAGTCATTAGTACTAGAGGTTTGTTTTGTGATGATTGAATCTACTTCTTGATTTTTTTTTTCTTCAGGCATCCACCTCATCTGGTCGTATTTGAAGGGCTTGTCTTTGCATGGGGAGAGATGAAGTTACAAAGATTATGAAGATGATGAAAATTGATTAGCTTTCTTTAGTATTTTAAATTTTTGGGAAAACTGTTAAACATTACTTTGTATTTTTGATATTTTGGTGTTATATTCATGGGGACACATGAAGTTATCTTTTTGTGAAAGTCGGTAATATTGTACTGTGAAACTCTAATTTTGATTGCTTATATTCAAATTGTTTGGTCTAGGATAAGTTTGACGTTAATTTACGGTTATGCAATACAAATATGTTTTTTAATTTCGCATAAAACGATTGATATTGTAACTTTTTAATATAAGCTATTTCTAATGTGAACTTTTTCATATTTTTGGCGGTTCAACGTGGTGGAAATAAGACAGAAAATTCACCCAAAATTTTGTTTTAAAAAATAATTTATTAATTTACCGACGCTTTAAAACGCCCATAAAATGGTGGGATATAATTCCCGAGAAAAAAATTACTATTTTTAAAAATTCTTTTTTACTATACCCGCACTTCAAAATGCCAGTAAAATGCGCTGGAAACTTCTCGCCACATGTTATCTCATATTTTTTTATATTATTTTTTGAATATGCCGGTGCTTTACAGCACTGGTAAAAAACGTTTACCGGTGCTTTGTCCTGACGCTCACATCCCCGATGCTTTGGCAAAGCGCCGGTTTCAGCTTTGCCAGCGCTTTGAAGCTCTAGCAAATGCTTAAAAAAGCGTCGGCAATTGCTCCCTTTTCCGTAGTGAAATAACAATACTGTTTTAACTACTTAAACAACATTATTCATATGAACTATTCTTGGATATGAATAAATTTATATTAATAACAATTAATCCAACAATTACCGTAATTGTCAATATTTCAAAATTATCCTCATGTATAACATGTAGTTGAAGGTTAAGTAGTCATGCAATCAAATTGGTGTCACTCAAATAAACTCAAATAAATAGCTCAATCATATTTAAGTATTAAACTATCCCATAATAATGGACAGATAGTTAAGGCATTCCTTGAATTTTTCAAGAAGGCAAAATGTGGCATGTCATTTAAAAACTATTAGAGCTAAAGTCTTAGTGAGAATATTCGCTAGCAATTCATCTATTTGCATGTGTATCTCATCTACATGACAAATAGTGTATCTCATCTACATGACCATCTTCCACTCATGATTTTATCTCATGTATCGGGTTGATGATGACAAGCTATTATTTTTAGCTAAAAGAATGTTTTGAACTACTATCACAATAGGTGATTATCTATCTGAAGATTGAGTTCACAAATCTTAACATCGTGAAGGACGATTTCAAGTTCTCAACCATTAAAAAAAAAAAATCATTCATGACCTCCATAGTAAGAACTAGAATATTCATACTCTCTATACATCAACATTTAATATGAGTTGTCTCCAATTAGCACATTAACTCTATGTTTGCATGCCAAGAATTTAAAACTGATTTTTGACTGTACCATCCTAGAACCTTATTGGTAAAGCAATATCAAGTATAGCACAAATGCGCTCTTATATTAGACGTATATTCAACAGATTGTATTCCTTTCATACCTTAGTGACCCAAACAACTTTTAGGGTATTTCCTGTTGGTGTATTTTTAAAATGAGAATTATTAATGCAGTGTTTAAGATTTGTCCTGATGTTGTTTAACATGTTTTTAATCGTATAGGATGTGTGTCGACACATAGGGCGTGCGTGTCGACACATAATCATACAGAATGAAAATGAAGAGTTGTGTGTCGAACACAAAGCCCGTGTGTCAACACACAATCTTACAGGAACACGTGGAACAGAGTTGTATGTCGACACACAGGGTCAGTTTTTGGCAGTTTCGGTTCGCGGCTTTTCCCGATTTTTGGCACCCCTTTTTTGGGTGTTTCTTGGGATGTCACTTCGTTGTTTTCATATAAATTCTCCCCTTTGATTAGATTTATACTAACTTGAATGAATTGCAAAAAGTAAGAGAGAATTGTAAGAACTTGTGATTCAAAGTGTTGAAACTTCTTGATAAAACATCATTCTCATTCATCTCTTTTGTCTCTCCCTTTACACACTTTCACTTCATCATTTTGGCTGTTGTTGTTTCCCTGAGACTATTTCCTACGCTGAAATAAGTCTTAGCGAAAGTGACTACACGGCCTCGACGCCTGAGATCTCTAGGATACTCATTCTTGTGAATTTTGTAAGAGTTTACACTAACAATCTTAAGACTGATTCTTGTTTTGTGATCTTGGTTTGATATGGCTTCGTCACTAAGGGAAATGATAGCAATTTTTGTGAAGTTGGACCATTTTGATGGTAGTAATTTTCGCCATTGGCAAAGGAAGATGCACTTCCTAATCACTACTCTAAATCTGGTGTATATTCTGAATACACCATTCCCTGCCCCTGCTATGGAGGAAGAGGAGACGCTGGCCGAGCAACAAGCCCGATTGAAGTGGGAGAATGATGATTACATCTGTAGAGGGCACATACTGAACGGGATGACGGATGCCCTCTTTGACATCTACTCCAATGTGCCTACCGCAAAGGAATTGTGGGACGCTCTAGAAGCACGCTATATGGCGGAGGACACCACAAGTAAGAAATTTTTAGTTAGTCAGTTTAATAATTACAAGATGGTTGATGAACGTCCAGTCATGGAGCAATTCCATGAAATTGAAAGAACTTTAAATAACCATAATATATATATATATATATATATATATATATATGAATATGGACAATACCATTGTTATGTCTTCTTTGATTGCCAAACTTCCTCCTTCGTGGAGAGATATCAAGAAATCTCTCAAACACAAGAAAGAAGACATGTCCATCGAAGAGTTGGCTAACCATTTACGAATTGAGGAAGGTTACAAGTTATAGGATGACCATAAGGAACGCCCCGGCGACATTAGAAAAATCAATGTTACAGAAGAAGGCCAATCAAGTAAAGGAACCAAAAGAACAGAACATTCCCAAAAGAAATGAAACGAGAAGAAGGCCAAAATGGTCTGTTGGGAGTGTCAGAAGCCCGGTCACCTAAGGAGGGACTGTTTTCACCTAAAGAACAAGAAAGGCAAGGGGCTTGATCATCACAACAAAAATTTGAATGATAGATTCGTGGAGATGGTATTGGAGATCAACCTAGTCGAGAGTGATGACTCTTGGTGGGTTGACTTGGGGGCCACAAAACATGTTTTTAAAGACGATGGTTTCTTCAAAGATTTAGAACCCATAAAAAACGAAACTGTGTTGTTTATGGGCAATGGAGCGAGTGTCCCAGTTAAGGGCAAGGGAAAAGTTGACTTACTTTTCACTTCTGGGAAAACCCTTACCCTAACCGATGTATGCTACGCTCCGGATGTTAAGAAGAACCTCATGTCTGGTCGCCTACTGAATAGGTTAGGGTTCAAGTTGGTCTTCAAGGCCGACACGGTTATTGTGTCAGAGGGGGATGTCTTTGTTGGCAAGGGATACCTGTATAATGGGATGTTTAAGTTAAATGCTCATAATAAAATTGATAGTTCAGTTTATATGCTTGACTCTTCATATTTATGGCATCAAAGATTAGGACATGTGAATTTTTATAAGATGCATGAAATGATTAATTCGTCTTTGATACCACATATTGATAAAGTGGATGATAAATACAAAATGTGTATGTTAACAAAAACAACGAAGTTACCATTTCCAACAGTTTAAAGAGAAACGAATTTATTTGATTTAGGTCATAGCGATCTGTGTGACTTTAAAAGCACTCCGACCATAGGAGGAAAAAGATATTTTATAACATTAATTGATGATTCCTCCAGATTTTGCTATGTGTATTTAATCAATCATAAAGATGAGTCACTAGAGAGGTCTAAGGCATATAAAACGGAAACCGAACTACACTGTGAGGCCTTCTTCAAACGACTTAGGTCAAACCGTGGTGGAGAATACTATGATCCCAAGTATTTTGAAACCACAGGAATAGTGCATGGAGTAACAATGCCCTACACGCAACAACAAAATGGCGTGGCTGAGCGGAAAAATCGAACACTAACCGAAATAGTAAATTCCATGTTGTCATATTCTGGACTCAATGATGGGTTTTGGGGTGAGGCTATGTTAACGGCCTGTCATATTTTAAATTGATTTGCAAACAAGAAAAAGTAAAATAACCCTGTATGAACATTAGAACGGTCGACCACCGAAGTTGAGTTATCTTAAAGTGTGGGGGTATAGGGCAGTCGTTAAAGTCCCTAAACCTAAACAGAAAAAGTTAGGTGAGAGAGGCATCGACACTATATTTGTTTGATATGTGCCACATAGTAAGGCGTATTGATTCTATGTAATTGAGCTAAACTATTATATCAACGTTAATACCATCATAGAATCGAGAGATGCCATTTTTGATGAGAATCAGTTTACCTCTATCCCTAGACCAAGAGATTATGTAGCGGTTGAGAATGACACCCCAGTGTCGTATGATGATGATGATCTTCATGAGAGGGAGCAAGTCCCTGAAAATGCTCTAGAACTCCAAAGGAATAGGAGAGCGAGGAAAGAGAAATCATTTGGATCGGATTTCTGCACGTTTTGGTGGAAGGTTTGAGTAATGATATGGAGCCCATGACTCCATATTGTTGTGTCATGGAGGCTAACCCCATGATGTTTGATGAGGCCATGAGGTCTCATGATGCCTCTTTTTGGCGAGAGGCGATAAATGATGAGATGGATTCCATCATAGGCAACAATACCTGGGTATTGGTGGATCTTCCATGAGGTAGCAAACCTATCGAGTGTAAATGGATCTTCAAGAAGAAGATGAAAGTCAATGGAACTAGATAAATTCAAAGCCCAACTTGTAGCTAAAGGGTTTACCCAAAAACATGGGTTAGACTACCTTGATGCATATGCCCCGGTGGCGAGAATATTGACTATAAGAGTCTTGATCGCTCTTGCCTCTATTTATAAACTAGTGAATCACCAAATGGATATCAAAACTACATTTTTGAATGGTGAACTAGAAAAGGAGGTGTATATGACACAGCCAGAAGGTTTTGTTGTTCCGGATCAAGAGAGAAAGGTATGTAAACTCATATGCTCTCTGTATGGCTCAAGCAAGCCCCGAAGCGATGGCACCATAAATTTGATCAAGTTATTCTAATCAACGTATTCATTATAAAGGAATCGAATTAGTGTGTCTATAGTAAGTTTGAGAATGGCAGAGGTGTCATGATCTGTTTATATGTCAATGACATGTTAATTTTCTGAACTGATTTGAAACTGGTAGAGAAAACTAAACAGTTTCTTTCGATGAACTTTGCTATGAAAGGCATGAGTGAGGCTGACGTAATCCTCGGTATAAGGATTATAAGGAATGGAGATAAAAATTCCTTGACACAGTCTCACTACGTTGAAAATGTGTTGAATTTATTTTATTTTATTTTATTTTATCTATTTATTTATTTATTTTTTTTTTTTTATGATTGTAAAGCCATGGGGAGAGGGGAGGGGATAAACCCCTTAAAGTCCATTAAAGAGGACACCACTTTTAGCTTTGTGGGATTCGATCCCGTGTCACCTCGTTGCCACCCGGCGATCACGACCACTCGGCTATGTCCCTAAGGGACATAGATTCAACTATGGTGCTTGTGCACCAGTGTCCACTCCAATGGACCCTAATGTGAAACTAGTACCAAATGTGGGCACTCCTATATCATAGTTGGAGTATGCCAGAGTCATTGGATGTCTCATGTACACCATGACTAGCACTAGGCTTGATATAGCCTATGTTGTGGGAAAGCTAAGTAGATATACTAGCTGTCCGAGTAAACTATATTCGCATGCGGTGTATAGAGTACTAAAGTACCTTAAGAGTATCATGTATTATGGTATTTCTTATGTAGGGTATCCTCCCACTTTGGAAGGATACTCTGATGCCAGTTGGATCTCCGATGTAGAAGATCATGCATCCACAAGCAGATGGGTGTGCGGTTTCTTAAGGTTCCAAGAAACAGACTTGTATATCTGATTCTACCATGGTGGCAGCGTTCATAGCTTTTACTTCTGCGGCTAAAGAAGCTGAGTGGTTAAAGGATCTCATGTATGAGATTCCTTTGTGGCCAAATCCGATTTCACTGATATCTATCCATTGCGATAGTTAGGCTACGCTATCGAAAGCATACAGTGAGGTGTACAATGGAAAGTCTAGACACACATGTGTAAGACACAGTATAGTGAGACAGCTTATTCGAGAAGATGTCATCACTGTGGACTTTGTGAGAACCAGTCAGAATCTAGTGGATCCGTTTAAGAAAGGCTTAGCTAGAGACTTGGTTCTGAAAACTAGTCAAAGAATGGGGTTGAAACCTGTCATTGTTAGTCATCGATGATAGGCCCTCAACTTGATGCCTAGTATGATGTCGGGTCTTGGTTTCAATGAGTGATACTTGTCATCGATGTGACTGCAAGCACTAAAAAAAAAAATTTTCCAGCCCGTGTGAAAAGTCTTTGGTTACCTGCGTCAGAGAATCTAAGAGGATGAGCATATGCTCTTAATGGACCCGATTTTATATTATTACTGAATATCGAGTCACAGGGACATGATCAATGGGGTCCGCCTTAGTGAGTGCAAAGTTTGGCCGCTTCAAGGGGTGATTTTTGACAAAGGTTTTGGCCCTAAAATACTCGTGAAGGGTACAGGACACAAAGCTTCATATGTTTCAATCTGGGAGTTGTAGGGTGTGTACAGGGAGTACGCCTTGTGCGTGATTAGATAGTCAATTAGTCAAATGAGTTGTATGGTTCAAAGCTTGGTCTACCATTTTCGATCCGATTAACTACGACAGTCTTTTTACTAGCCGGGGATTCAATCGAGAGACACCCTCGTTGATGCACAATAAGGCCTCCTTTAATTTAGAAATATTATATGTGAGAATGATTGTATTTTGAAAATGGTGGGAGAATGCTGGTGTATTTTCAAATGAGAATTATTAATGCAGTGTTTGAGATTTGTCCTGATGACATATTTTTACTTGTATGGGATGTGTGTCGACACACAGGGCTCATGTGTCGACACACAGTCTTACAGAACAAAAATACATAATTGTGTGTGGACACATAGAGCCCGTGTGTCAACATACAATCTTATAGAAGCACACAGAATAGAGCTGTGTGTCGACACAGGGCCGGTTTTTGGCAGTTTCAGTTTGCCGCTTGTCCCGGTTTTTGGCACCCCTTTTGGGTTGCTTCTTGCGACGTCTCACTTTGTTGTTTTCATATAAATTCTCCCCTTTGATCAAATTTATATTGACTTGAATGAATTACAAAAAGTAAGAGAGAATAGTAAGAACTTGTGATTCAAAGTGTTGAAAGTTATTGATAAAACATCATTCTCATTCATCTCTTTTGTCTCTCCCTTTACACACTTCACTTCATCATTTTGGTTGTCGTTGTATCTCCGAGACTATATCCTACGCTGAAATAAGTCTTAAGGAAAGTGACTACACGGCCTTAACACCTGAGATCTCTAGGATACTCGTTCTTGCGAGATTTGCAAGAGTTTACACCAACATTTCCCTTTTTGAAAATTTTGTCTTCCTTTACTATCACTGTATCACCATGAGAGCAATCATCCATACCAATATTTCAAACCTTTATCAATATATACTTCTTCACACAAATAGAAACACCATTAGGCTTACTGTATTGTAAACCAACATATCAAGAACAAACTAAATCCTTTTTCACAAAGTTACAATTTTGGAACTCTTACTTTTGGCCATTAAATCAAGATCACCATAAGGCATCACTATTTGTTCCACACATGAAATAGGACAATATAATTGATATTTACGAACTTAATTTGTATAAATCGATCAAAATTGTTCATCTCATAGCCAGTTACAAGCTTTTTTTAGGCTATAGATTGACCCTTTGAACATATACACATTTTTCTCTCTTTGCTTAACCTCAAAACTTTTTGATTGTTGCATATGAATATCTACAAAATGCCATTTAAGAAAGCAACTTTAAAATTACTTATTGCTACTCCAATTTAAATGAGAGTTAAAGCAAGTAAGTTTCTAAACAATGCTTTTCTTTAGAAAGAAATGAAAGAGTTCTTCATAACTAGCTCCTTTTAAGATAAATTCCTTCAAACCACTAACATGACTTTGACTGTGTTTAGCAACAGCTTTTTCACAGTGTTTTGAATAATTTTTTTGCTGTTTCGTTAGTCAAACAGCTAAAAGTTATGTTTGATAAATAATTTTAAATTAGCGTTTTGAATAGCTTTTAGCGTTCAGAAATTAGCTGTTCAATGTAATTTTTGAAAAGTTATAGAGTTTAGAGTTTAGCATTTTACATGTTTAATTAATAGTATACCATTATATTATTTTCTAAAAAGTATAACACAAATGTATTGTTCATTTATTTTATTAATATATAACATACTTAAATTATTTTTCTAAAAGTACCAAATTACTTTTGTAGATGGAAGTGCAACTTAATTTTAAAAAATATTAAAATTTTATTAGTTTAACTAAACTCATTTTACCATTATTAATATTTTAATTGTTAAGTTGATCAAAAAAATTTTAATTATTAGAATTCATATATAATATAAGTGACTCCATGCTTTAAAAAAAAAAAAAGTTAATCTACACAGTTATTAAACCTAACTTATGATTGTGAGGTCAAACTAATAAAAAAAAATATAAAAAAGTAAAATCGTGTTATTTTATTAACTCTATAACTTTATTTATAAATATATTTATATGTAATTTAGATCAAAAACTAACCACAACAACTACTTTTACAAAAAACTCATATCTAATTATGTATTTATCAGCAAACCGCCGACAACTAGTCAATCATCTAAACGCTAACCGTTAACAGCTAACAGCTATCCACTGATAGCTAATAGCCAACAGCTCATGTCAAACATAGCCTTTGTATCTTCCCATATCACACCGGAGTTCCTCTTATTCTTAAATACCCATTTATTCTCAAAAACCTTGTGTTCCTTAAGGAGCACAACCAAATCTTAAGTTCTACTGTCAATCATAAATTACATGCATACATTCTATTTTTCCGCATGTAAATCTACATATCTTTTGGATATTGTTAGCAGATTACTCTCATGACCTATGTCAAAAATGGTTTCCATAAATAGATATAACATTCATTATCTAAAGTTAACTGCCTTATCCTTTAAGAATTTCTCTGATATTATTACCCCTCACCAATACCACAACACAATGGTGTTATTTTTGAATTGGAGATTGGCGAATGCACACATTGGAGTTGCTTGCTCCTTATTTTTACTAAGTGTTATGTCTTGATTATGTCGTACTACTATGTCCTTCGTCAAAGCAAAAGGTAGAGAAGTTTGGACTTTTTAGTATCAATAAAGTGAAAAGTGACCAAGGTTTCCTAAGAGGTTCAAAAACTGAGATGTATTCACTAGCTAGTTTTCACAAACTCAATATTGGGGGTTTGGTCAATTCATAGAGAAGCTTATCATTCTCTACAGAAATTATAATATCAGTTTCCGTGATCTGTGAGTCCTCTAAGGGCAACAAAATCTGAAACCCTTTGAGTGCTGCCATTTTTATCATGCTTTCTATAATGCTATCTTCCTCTAACGCAATTGACTTTTTTTTTTTTTTTTTAATGGAGATATCTATTTACATTTCAAGTTCCACCTTGAAGACCTCAAACTTATTGAATACTTTAGATTCTTTTTCATTTAAAACCCATCATTGAAAGAAATGAAGCAACTTTCACCACCAACAGTTTAAGGTACTAAAAATATCCGCATGTGCAATTTCTAGTCACTTCGCACCTTTGCTTGTACCTTTCTTCCTTGATTTAACATGTTTATCCCTTATGCAATATGAATTAACTCTAAGGTCTTCAAAATTCAAATTTGAATAGGTGCCATTAACTCTAGGTCATCAAAATTCAAATTTGGATAGGTGCCACCTTCACTTAATTAAGCTTTTCCATCTATCTTTAAAAATAGATTACAAACATTTATTCCATAGAAGAGAAGACACCCCATCTCACTCTTTCTTTTCCTAGTCTCCAAAACCATCACATAGTCACCATTTTTAATTTATACAATCCATCAACAAGCTACCAGACCCAACAAGAGAAGAATCATGATACAAATATTATACATCTTATTAATTAGTAATAGATATCTTTGTTTAGGTCAAGGTACAAAAGTATTTTTCCTTTAATTTGAGGAATGTAACATTAGTTTTCTAA
Source organism: Simmondsia chinensis (assembly GCA_018398585.1). Classification (NCBI taxonomy): domain Eukaryota; kingdom Viridiplantae; phylum Streptophyta; class Magnoliopsida; order Caryophyllales; family Simmondsiaceae; genus Simmondsia; species Simmondsia chinensis. Next base: position 8,805,724 of record JAGTTD010000008.1, on the reverse strand, counting down.
TATCAAAGTGAATCCATCAAATTCGTTACTATCCTTTCAATTAATGTAATATCTACCGTTTCTCCATTCACCATATATGTCCATTTTTCTCCTCAATTGGATCCCTTGAATCTCCGATTACAAAAAAAAAAAGAAAAAAAAAAGAAGAAGAAGCACTATGATTCCTATACATTTACTAAGGCTCAGGACTACAATCGACCAAACTCGACTCTACAAACCAAAATAGAGGAATTATACCTTTCCTCTCAACCTACCTTTTATGCACCAAGCTTATTCTTCATTATCCTACAAACTTTCTTCATTTTCCTCAAGCACTAATAGTGAAAGAATTTAACAGTCTTCTTATCAAGATTTTGAATTTGTAGGCATGGACTACAAAGATTCGTTTCACTAATACGTTTTTCTAATTTATCCTATTGAACCTCTATGATCATTAATATTATTTGTTTTGAATTTGAGACATGATAAGCATATTGAAGCTGTTTTTTATTAAGCCTTTTGTCTTCTAAGATGCACTCAAAGGTGAACTCATGGAACTTGTTATTTTCTTTTGATATATTGTAGAAGGTTTTAGAAAATATTCAACTCTTTAGAAAGTGACTTAATTGTTAGTTGAACGAGAATTGACTAATGGAAACGTATTTTCATGGCATGGGAGTTTAGCATTCATGTTGGCCATTTAGGTGAAATGCTTTGTAATACTCCCCTCTCTAAATTGATAGTTGTATCTTGGTCGGTTGACTCCATCCAGAAATTCTATAGTAGTTTGTAAGAAGATAAATCTTCACGATAGTCATCAAATGTGTTGACTTTCCAAAAAGTTATGACTAAGATGATTGAATCTCTCCCACTAATTAAAGTAGCTCTTTTCTTCATAGGTACTTTAGGACCTACACTTAGGTTGTGATTATTTTAAAGTAATATCAAAGTTAAAACCCTAAAGTACCTTCCATAGTTCATTATCACCTCTACCAAAGAGTGTTATTCAAAGGCATCATTAAGGGCATTTAAGAGTAGAGGTGGCCAACGGGTCGATTCAGATCGACCCGTGAGCCAATCTGCCGGTCACACGTGTACGGACGGGTCAACATGGGTTAGACTTGTCCACGCAACGGGTCAAGCCAGGTCGGGTCAGATCAGGGAAGCGCAGATTCTTGACCTGGTTCAACTTGTGACAAGGTTTACAGGATGGTTGGGTCCAGGCAGATCACAGGTCTAGCACGGATCAAGATTCGGTGGGTTAAATCAAGGTCAGACTCGGGTCAACATAAAAAAATATACAAACAAATACAAAATAAATACGTAAATAGAAAATAAACACAAGAAAAAATATAATTTTATTGATAAAACATAAAATGCATAGCATGACTTTAACATATATATGGTCATTTAGTTAATTGCCTACATACTTAAAACATAAAATACATGACAGTGAAATTCGTACGGCGAATTTAGTTCTCCAGTCTCTTTAATTCTTCTTTTGCCTTTTTGTCTCTTCTTGCTCATAATCTTAACTTGAGGCATGAAACGGAAGCCTCCTCTACCACCCTCCAGGCCACCACCAGCTGTACAAAATGCTTAACATACATCCAAAGGCCGGCCATCCTCATAACAAAATAACTTATTTTACCGCTGCAATTAACAGGTAAGCATTTTGTTTTGCCTTCGGTGATGAGACCTCCTTTAGATCTTAATACAATTTGAAATTTATATGTTAGATCTAAATGCAAGTTCAGTCTGATAAAATAACAGTATAACCAACTATTATGCATGGCGTTATATGATTCATGAACCCATAATAATAATAATAATAATAATAATAATAATAATAATAATAATAATAATAATAATAATAAATGAATAAAACTGACATAAATTTTGAATATTACAATTTTAAAACATTTATATTTTTTATAAAATTAATATATGAGTTTTGAGGATTAAGGATGAAGTGGGGGATTTTGGGGGATATAAGGGGTAGTTCTGTGTTTTTTTTTTTTTTTTTAAACTTATTTTTTTCTTTTAAGTGACTTGCCACCTCTAGCCTTGAGTTAACAAGTCATAAAGCGGCCTGCATGCCCACCTAGTGGCATGTAGGCAGCTAGACTCGATAATAACCGAGGCTGTGCAAACGGGCCTGACCAGTGTCATGATAGGGATTTGAGCCGTCGACGGTCATAACCGAGTCGGACCAATTTCACTCGCACGGGTTGGGTCGGGTTCGGGTTCATAGCTCTAAAATATGACCAGTGACCCAGCCCACTACAATGGGTCAACCCGCCAACATGGCAGGGCAGGTCGGGTTGTGTCTTTTTTTGTGTCGGACTACCTGACCTGTTGGCCACCTCTATTTAAGAGAATAGCCTATGATTTAACATTATAACAAATAAAATAAATAAGCAAATAGAATATATGCCAATAATAAATTCACAAAAACCCACTCGATTGTCAAATTCTTAGCTTTGTTATAAGAGTTGGATAATCACAGGGCATACATTCATGTATTAAGTGCATAGTGCCAAGAAAGAAACTCGTCTTTGTTATGGGTACAGTTTCCTACTCACACTGAGTAAATTTATAGAAATTCACTCCATGATCAAGCCCTTTGCTTTGTTTTAAGCGTTATCTCATCATGGGGCATATATTAATATTATCTTATGTTCACATATCGTCAAGAAGAAATCTGGCTTCGTTATGGGTGTTCCTTCCCGACACAAACCTTATGAAATTGGCATAAACTCGCTCAATGATTAAGCACGTGTCTTTGTTATGAAGGCTAAATCATCATAGGACATATATTAATGTATTACATGTAAACCAATAAAAAAGATATATTACTTTGTTATAAATATTCTTTTTTACCATACACTTGGTTATATTATAAGAAACTCACGCAATGTTCAAGCCCTCATCTTTTGTTATGAGGGCTAGATCATCATGGGATATATTTTAGTGTCACAGATAAAATCCAACAAGAAAGAAGCCCGACTTGTTATTGATATTCATTCTTGTCATGCACTAAAATAAGATTGATCGCAACCATGCTTTCAAGGTATAAGAGTCATACTTTGTTTTATATTCAAATACCCTTCAAGCATAAATTAAATTTTGGCGAGATAATAATTTCACTATGGGCATGATCTCTTAAAGCTGAGAACTCTGTCCCCGATATTGATAGGTCAATGTTTTGACTGCAAGAGATCTTGATCCATGGCTAACACAAAAAATCAAATCATGCACAGTACTTCATTTAACACATATAATTAATAAGATATATGAATCATTAGTTTTTTTTTTTTTTTAATTTAAGCTTACTCTGTTCTTAGAAACTTAATATAATTGATCTACTAGTATCAATAAGATAACGAGGGCAAAGAACTTTGAGACCATGAATCACATAAATTTAAACTTTACGATTACAACAAAACTATTGAAGATAATATTTTTATTTTCTAAAGCATATAAGTGGTAATCCAAATTTATTTTTTTTTCATTTGATTATAAGTGACAATCGCACAGAAAAATTAAACCAATCTTCTTTAATATCAATGGCAGCCTAGAGCTATGAGTGAATGGAAAAAGGAAAAATTAGGAAAAACTACGCCTGACGCAGTTGATTTAAATTTGACATTGCAATATATATTTTTTTAATAATGTATATTTCATATTGGGGCTATTATTTTCTTTTGTTTTGGCCACTATTAGAGTTAACTTTAGATATTTTAATTCGTTTAGAGCGTAGATTGCACAAGAGTCACAATGAGTTGTGGCAAGCTTGTCATCAATGGTTTGCTAAGTGTGTACTTTATTATGCATGGGGTTTACCCAGTCTAAGTACAATTACAGCCTTTTTACCCGCATAAAAGGCCCCTCCTTCATATTCCTCTTTATTTATGTTGATGACATCATCATTGCCAATAACAATTTATAGGCAGCTACTTCTCTCAAACACACTCTTGATAGTCAATTTCATCGCACAGACCTTGGCTCTTTGGTGTTATTTCTTTATTTTGGAGGTCTCATGGCACACTATCGGGATTATCCCATGTCAGCGCCAGTACCCCCTCTCTTTACTGCAGGACTTCGGCTATCTCAAGGCAAAACTTGTTTCCACACCCACGGACCTAAACATTTCTCTTCGCATGATGAAGGTGACCTTCTTTCCGACCCCACAGTTCACCAACGACTGATTGTCAAACTTCTATAACTGACCATCACTCGCTTTGACATATCCTATTCCGTTACAAACTTAGCCAATTCCTTCTTCTTCCCGTGTTCCTCACCTTCAAGCTACTTCTCGTATTCTCAAATATCTCAAAAATGCTAATGTGGATTGGGGCAAGTTGTTGGGATACTCGATAGTCCGTCACCAGTTATACGATCTTCCTCGATAATTCTCTTATCTCCTAGAAGTCTAAAAAGCAACAAAAAATTTCTCGCTCCTTGACCAAAGCTGAATACTAGAGTTTTGTTCTTAACACAAATGAATTACTTTGGTTAACCACTCTAATTTCTACATTTCCTGTGCACTTTGTCACCCCTCTATTCTATTTTTCCATAATCAAGAAGCTATCTATATTGCCCAGAATTCGGTATTCCATGAACATACTGAACACATTAAAAGAGACCTTTAGTTTGTGAAAAAATTCAAGACATCTTCATCAAAGCGTTGCTTATTGGATCTCGTCATGAAGTTGCTAATTGTCTCACCAAGGCTCTCTCTTCTCCGAGTTATATCTTGTCTTCCAAGTTGGGTGTAATCAATCTTTATATTCCCTACAAGGGGCATATTATAATGTATTTTTCTTTTAAAAATATATATTTTATTTTTGGGCTATTGTTTTCTTCTCTTTAGCCCAGATATTTAGCCCACTACTAGGGTTAGCTGCAGGAAATGAAGGAAGGTGGAATCGAACAGGACGACACTTACACCGAAGGAACCAGCCGGAAATTATTCTTAGATTTCCTCCCTTCGAGCATGGATCACATATGGTTGCGCCAGTTGTTTAGAAGCTTTGGGGAAGTAAAAAATGCCTTTGTCTCCCGGAGGAAAAGACTGAACAGCAACTTTCGATTCGGGTTTGTAGGTTTCACTAACAAGAAGGCCGCGTTCAGAGCCATCAAGGACATGAATGGTGCCATAATCAGAGACCACAGAATCCTGGTGAAGTTTGCAAGGTTTGACAGAAGGGAGAGGGGTACATCATCAAATGCAGGGGAGAGACAGTGGAATAATCGAGCTAAAGACAATGCCTACCGGGGGAATGACAATAATCAGGCTGCAGCGTGCCCTAAGAGTAGGGGAAGGTCACCTGAAGGATGCCGGTTCTGGGACCATGACCACCCTAAGGTGGTGCATGGAAGTGTAGCAGAAGCAAACATGGAGTGGCTTGACCGAAGCCTAACGTGCAGAACGATTGTAAAAGTAACAAGACTTCAAGCTTTGGAATATCCGACACGAAGAGGATTTCAAAAAGTGGAGGTAAGGGAGTTGGGAAAATACAGGATGTTATGGACGCTCCAAACGGTAGAAGCTCGGGATCAAATGATGGTAGGATGGACGGAGTGGTTTCACTCGTGGTGCATAGATGTCAAGCCCTGGTCAGAGTCAGCACCACTGCTGAGGCGTTCTACTTGGATATCTATCACTAGTCTCCCCATCCAAGGCTGGAAGGAAGCTAATATCAAAGTTATTGCTGAGTGCTGGGGGAAGGTGGCTCATATTTCAAATGGCTCAGGATTGGGTAACACGCTTGAGCATGCATGGGCACTAATTGATATAGATGTCTACCACTCAATTGGGGAGAAGATAATTTTTTGTATACAACAAAAGGAATTTCTTCTGGAAATTAAAGAAAATGAACCACCTTGGAAGGAGGATGAGCTTTTCAACAACCCACTACAAACAAACCCCACCACCCATGGCCCTAATGTTGAGCTGGAGGATGATATGAGTAAGGACAAGGAACAGAGAAGGAGTGAAGGAAAAGGAGATAAGGAAGAGGAAAGCTGCTCCTTCATCCCTGAGACCCTGAGCTCCCCACCAAGGGTGTCAGAGGTGGCCGGGAAGCAAAATAAAGACGATCACAAAGAAAATTCAAAATAGCCGGTGCTAGGGTCGGACAAAAGGACAACCGTCAGGGACACTCCGAAGTCCGTGCATGCCGCATATGTCCCGACAGATGGGGGTTTTTGAAACTTGCCACAGTGTAACAGCGACAGAGTAGTAGGACGGTTAGAAGAGGAAGAAGATGAGAATGGGGGGCCCGAGATGGAGGTGAAAAGGCAGTCAGAGGTGTACTTGAACCAAAAGGGTATTAATTGCTTTGTACAACTTTGCATTAATGAGGGGAATGAGGCTGTTGACCAAAGCAAGAGTGCCGTGGGGAAGGGGTCTGGACCAGACAATTTCAACCCAAATCAAGAAAGGATTGGGTTAGACCATAATGCAATCACAAACCGGCCCAAGAATCATGAGGAGATTGGGCCTAAGGAAATGGGCCAGCTTTACCATGAAGTAAGGAAAAATCTGGAAAAAGAACAAAATGGGCCCAATTTCATTACCCAAACCAACCAAGCCCATGACATATGTAACCCCAACGCTACCCCCAATTCTCAAACCTTTCACCTTAACCCTAACATCCCGACTCAGCCCTCCTTTAACCACTCCCCAACAAAAACAGATCAGACGTTCCCCTCAACACCACCAGGCTCGAACCTGCCGAGTAAAAGTCGCCGTCCATCTAATCCTTGCTGCACCATCACAAACGCTCAACCACACAACTTACCCAGAGCAACGAAGGCATGGAACCTCGGCAAAAGGTTCGGACTTGAGTTCAACGGCCCAGAGAGCGAAATTCATGAATTTCTGTCAGCTATTTGCGACGGAGGACCGGATAAACTAAAAAGGAAGAAGAGCAGACGTGGGAAGAAGAGTTCCAAGCCCTCAACCTGAAATAAGGTACACTCCTAAAATGAAATTTTGTACCTGGAATATTAGAGGAATTAGGGGGAGGGAAAAGAAAGCAGCAATTAGGAATCTGGTATGCAAGTGCCAGCCATCTTTTTTAGGGCTTGTTGAAACAAAATATAGTATAGTGGACAAATGAACAATCATCAAATGTTGGGGGAATGAAGGGTGTAGATGGGAAGAGGTGCCAGCAAATGGTAACTCTGGAGGATTGATAGTCATCTGGAATGAAAATGAGTTTAAGGTCTGCTCAGTAATGAAAGGGGAGAGTTGGATATGCTTAGAGGGTGAAATCCCGGGAGAAAATTTTAAGGGGGTGTTCTGCCTAGTGTATGGACCAACATCCAGACAGGGGAGGTCTGATTTATGGTTGGACTTGTGGAACCTTAAACAGTTTATCCCAGCACCATTTCTGATTATGGGTGATTTCAATGAGGTCTTGGATGTGGGAGAGAGGAAGGTTCACACTACTATCACACAAGGTATGAGGGATTTTAGATGCTTTACTAACTTGTTTGGGATAGTTGACATCCCAATGACAGGAAGGAAGTTCACCTGGGGTCGAGGTGAGTCCATGAGCCGCATCGATCGATCCTTGGCTGACAAGGAATGGTTGAGTACATTTCCGCACTTGAAATTATACAGAACAAGAAACAGTCTATCTGATCACTGCCCGATTATTGTCGACCTTGAAGAAATGCTTTGGGGTCCGAAGCCGTTCCGATGCCTAGATTGCTGGTTCTCACATCCAGGTTATAGTAGACTCGTGGAAGCGGAATGGCAGGCCTTGGAAGGGCTTCGTTTTGATGAAAAGATGAAGAGACTCAAAGAACCGTTAAAAAGATGGAATAAGGAGGTGTTTGGCCACATAGAGAGCATGATCGGTAATTTAGAGGTAGAGATTGATAGATTGAAGCTAAAGGGCGTTTCAGATGCAGTGTGGCCTTCAACAAGGACATCTGCTATCCCCATTCTTGTTCATCCTAGTCGCCGAGGTCCTTAACCAGCTCTTGAGTCGAGTAGTGCAGCTAGGTGTCATCAAAGGACTAGAAATAGGTAAGGACAAGGTGGAGCTTACTCACCTACAGTTCGCTAATGATACATTAATTTTTTGCCCTGTGGACTTGGATATGATTTTGAATGTGAGAGACCTATTGAACTGTTTCGAAGCAATATCGGGGTTGAAAATAAACTTCAGTAAATCCTCAATAATTCGTATTGGTGTGTCATAAGAGTGGACGGCGGATACGGCAATAGCAATGGGATGTTCGGTTGCTGTTCTACCAACAAACTATCTCGGTATACAACTAGGAGCAAATCCGAGGCTTGAGACTACATGGAAACCGATTATTAAATGAGTTGAAGCGAAGTTTTCAGGGTGGAAGTCCAAGTCTTTGTCGAGAGCCGGGCACCTTACGTTGATAAAATCGGTACTCAACAACCTTCCAACCTACTACCTTTAGCTTTCCGGATGCCAAAGAAAGTTGTCTGTAAATTAATTAAGTTACAGAGGCAGTTCATTTGGGGCAATCAGGGGGGGGGGGGGGCCGCCTCCCATGTATAAAATGGGAAATAATAGAAGCACCAAAAAACTTAGGGGGTCTTGGGGTGGGTGACCCGATCATCAAGAATGCAGCCCTTCTTTTCAAATGGTGGTGGCGCTTTTTGTTTAAAGGCTCAACCCTCTGGAAGAAGGTCATCTGCTCCATCCATGGTGGATCGAACCCCGACATAAGTGCACCAGGAACGACAAATACGTGAAGCAACTGGATTTTTATTGCAGAGGTAAAAGGCCTAGCTCAACACGCCCATCAGATAATTCAAGAAGGTATGAAAGTCAAGTTAGGAGATGGTGCGCGCCTGAAATTTTGGGAGGATATCTGGGTCGGGGACACTCCTCTCCAAACAACATTCCCAGATTTGTTTCGAATTTCGCTTCAACAGGAGAACCTGGTAAGTCAAATGTGTATGTGGGATGAGTTGGAGTGGAGATGGTTATTAAACTGGCGGCGACTATTTTTCAGTAGAGAGGAGGTTTCAGTGACAGAATTCCAAGACAAACTAAACTCAGTCCAACCCGTAAAAGAAACTAGCAACACTGCATTATGGCTACACGATCCGTCCTCACGGTACTCTACTAGTCCATTCACTAATGATGTATGGTCCCGAGCATTGTCAGGTACGACTATTGATCACCTAATTTCTAGGGTTTGGAAGGGCTTGGCTCCACCAAAAGCGGAGTTGCTTGTTTGGATGGTTCTCCTAGGGAAAATGAACACTAGGGAGAGACTGTGGAAGCTGGGTATTGTTGGGGAAGATGACAAGTGGTGTCTACTTTGTGAAGTGGAGGTTGAAAGTATTGATCACCTGTTCCTGGGCTGTTACTGCTGCTGGTCTGTCTGGGGTAAATGTTTTGAGTGGTGGGGCATCAAGTGGGTAGTGCCAGAGACGGTAAAAAACATATACGAACAATGGCTCATGTGCTATGTAGGGGGGAAATTTCAGAAAAAGGTGTGGATTACCCTGTTCTTTGTTGTCATCTGTGTTATGTGGAACACTAGGAATAAAGTCGTCTTTGAAAGTGGCCGTTGTATCGAAAGTGAGGTCTTCTAGAGAATTAAAATGAGACTTGGGTTCTGGGTTAAAGCTTGGTGCCAAGATTTTCCATACTCTCCTGATGAGATTGCGTGAAACATTGAATGTATCCGATCCTGGACTAAAAATAGTCCTTTGCGACACTAATCTGCGCCGCTGCTACTGGTGCTAACTTCTATTTCAAGGATGTGTGGCCTGATGCTGATTTTGCTGTAATATGTTAGAATTGTATGGTGGGGCCAAAGGGATGTTTTAATTTTATCGCTCCCAACATACATTTTGTTTTTGTTTTTGTTTTAGTTTTAGTTTTGGTTTTGGTTTTTGATTGTGGTTATACCACTGATGTATTACTGGCCCCGAATGGCTAGTCCAGGCCTCGAGAAAGTGAGTGCGCCTATCTTGTATCGCGCTTCGGCGTTACTTATCGAAAAAAAAAAAAGTTGTTTCCTTTGCCATGTATACTTGCTTCTAGACTTGTCTTTCCTTGCTGAGCTCATGGGGTAGATTTTTATTTAATCACCAACTGTACAACATTATTCATCAATTTGCATACAAAACATTTTATCAAAATAATCTCCCTACTTTTTCTTCTTCCTCGTTCTTTTCTCTGAAAGAGGATGAGTGCTATCCTTTCTCTCCTCTCAACTCTATTTTTATCTCAATCTATCCCTTCTTGATTTTGTTATTTCAAGAAAAGATTCATGCCAACTATTGACATCAAAAATAATTAATAAGAATTTAGAAGGAGCCTAATGTTGAAAATATAAACATATATAGCATATAAACCAATCATGGTAAGGAATTGAATGAGAAAGATCTTATCTAAGAGACGAACAATGAATTATCGCAATGGTAGAACCACTGTCCTAAAAGGTGATTTTGCCGCTACTAAGGTGGACACAGTATCCTTGACGGTCTTCCTCTAGGATTAAAGTGATCCAACTCTTAACATGCACTCGTTAGTTTCTAATTAGGAGTGCCAAGAACTTTGTACAAGTAAAGTGGAACAAGGTAAAAAAGGAGAGAATGTTTTGGAAGATGGTTAAACTCAGCCAAAACTACAATTTTATAGTAGAGCACGCACCCCTTAGGAAGGGGTGCCTCATACTCCAATTGCCACCATCAATAAATAGCTTCAATAGTCATCAAGTTTAGAAAATCGACAAGGGAAATTAAATAAATTTTCAACATATAAAACAACATTTTTATGGGGAGCAGAATATAATCAATGCTTTGTCGCAACTTTCGAGAAAGATTAAAAACATGCGTTATAAAAGGAACATCCACACCCGAGCCCAACTTAGCGTGACAAACAAGCTCCATGCACATCTATAGTTCCAGACCACCTCTCACCCTTAACTAAATTCAAGATGTTAACTTGAGCCTCCTCATTTAAGATGAGATTTCCTTGGCCAATTTTCTTATATGGAATAAGCTACCAGTGTGAAGGGAGGTTTTGAAGGTACTTAAACTTGTGACGTTTCCAACACCTAATAGTTGTTTAGGAATGGTCTGCTATCATGTGTTTGGACATGTTTGTTATGAGGTTAAAAGGGGTTAATAGTTATAGGGATAGCCATTACATCCCTTTTTAACCCTTTTTGTTTATCATGCATTATGCTTTATTTGACAATTAGGTAAAGGGAGTAAAGAGGGATAAATGCAAAAAAGTTATAATTAAAATAAGAATACAATTGTCTAATTTTCTTTAAAAATTACCATCCCCTATTTACTCCCTAATTTGAAGGGTAAAGAAAATGGGGTGGGATGGGGCGTGGTGGGGTGGCGGGAATCTTGCCCAATTACCCCCCTTTATCCCTCTTAAAACTTTATCAAGCGGGGGTAAAGATTTACCTTCCTTTACCCCATTGTCAAATATGGGGTAAAAGTTATAAAGTAAAATTTTACATGGTAAATTTGACACCCAAATGGAACTAAATCCATTGGACTACACCTTACTAGTGCAATGACCATAATAAGGAAAGAGGGAAAATTTTCCTCTTTTTTTTGGCTTGGAGGATTTGAGAGATTATTAGAAAATACTTCTATATTTAAAAAATAATTTAAAATTTTAAAAACATTTTAAATAATGGATTTTTCAATCTTCAAAATACATTATTAATATTTTAAAATATTTAGACAGTAAAAAATTCATATATTTTAAAAAGTATTATAAATATCTAATAAAATCTTATAATATTTCAAAAAATTTAAATATATAAAATATATTAAGTATTAGAAAAATTATTTTACATATTTACAAACATATTTTAAACGTTGTAGAAATATCATAAATAATTAAATAAACTTTTAGACATTTAGAAAATTTGAAATATCATAAAATGTTTGAAATATATTTTAAAATATTTTAAATATGTAAAAATGTTTTGCGTATTTTTAAACTATTTAAAATATTTAAAAAATATTTTATAAAATACTTAAATATGTAAAAAACTAGCGGAAGGCGGGAGAGATCTATGAATGTGATATTGGTGGTGGATGAAAGATGGCAAAAACGGTAGTGTTCGAGGGGGCAGTCTGTTATTGTAGGAGAGATTTTCTTTTTTTATTTAAATTTTCAAGTTATTTTTTAGATATTTAAAGAATTGTTTATTATATAAGAGTGATTTTCCCAAATATTTTAATAAATCATCATATTTTATTTTAATTAAATAAAAAATTAAAAATAATATATGAAATAAAGTGACATATAAAAGATAAAAAAATTATATTATGACATTGTAAATAAGATAATATATACCTTGTTCCATACTAGATAATAATTAGTTAAATGTTGAACAAGGGTGAAAAGACGGTGAATAGTGGTTTGCAAGTATTCTACTCACAAGATTGAGGATCTAAATGGGTAGATAATTTTTATGCCTCTCATGAGTAGGGACAAACAACCACTATATAGAAAATTCTGGAGTCCGCCTATTAAAGACTCTTAATTTATATAGAGTTTTGGCTCTGACTTGTACCCAACTAAATAAGTTTAATATACCCTTTTATTCTAGTAATCTTAAGAGTTAGTGGTAACTAGAACTCTTAGGATTTTCCATTGAATAAACAACTTAACAAGCACACTTGTACTAGGAAAACCCGAAAATCTTAGGAGTAATCGACACATAGGTCTACACATCCAAAGTATTTCCACCACCAAGGTCCTTTATGAAAGTGATATATGGAATTCCTCGTCTTAGCGCCCTAAGCTCTAACTAGTGTGCTCATTTGCCTTGTAAAAGTTTGCAACTTTTCTGAGGATGTTAAATATGGCAGCCTCAAGTACTCTTAGCTCCTTGGCAATAGGGGTTGTGGTTTTTGAGTCATTGGCAAGCTCTCCCCCAAAGGAAAGAGCGTGTTGGTCATTATGTGAAAATGCGTGATCTTCAATGGGGAGCCCACGACTCCTTAAGCTTTGAGGACCTCGGATAAGTTTTTGGGTCTAGCTTTTATAATGGTACTCATCCTATATCCTGGAGAAGCCTCAACTGTGAGAGAACCTCAAGAGAAAGCAACATAGGTTAGTACCAAGCCATGAAAGGCGACTGAATACAAAGCAAAGAAGGGAGTAAAAGCATTTTACCCCTTGAGCAACAGTGCTAGCTGGCACGTACTGTGAAATTATGTCTTTATCTCTGGATACTAGCAAAGCTGTATCTATAGTTGGAGTTTCTTCGATTGAAACATGAAACACGAAACATGATAAGTGGTTTGGCGTACAAAAACAACAAAATAGAAAAAGTAAGGTAAGCATGGAAAACCACTTACTAATGGGTTCCTCTGCAAGAGCCCAAGTGGGAACTTTGGGGGACGAGTTAGAGTTTCCTTAGGTTTCCAAGGTAGTAGGAGTGACACTTGGATTAACTTTCCTATCCGGTCCTATGAAAGGGATTTGGCCAGGCTAAATACTGTCGATCACTTCTTCAAGGACTAGGGCAACATGAGTTTGAGCTTCTTGCATGAGGATGCCCGTCAACTCAGGATGAAAATGAGGTTGAATCTTGGTAGGCGATTTAATCTGAATGACAAAGGGAGGACCTCGCGCTGATGTCTCTGTAGATGACTAAGCCTACATTCACATGCAAGAAAGGTTAAAGGTATGACATCTAAGGGATAGCGGTTATAAAAGATGGAAAGTCATATGATGAGGAATGGTACTTGCTGCTGGATCATAATGCTTTGTTTGGCAATTGAGTAAAGGGGGTAAAGAGGGGGAGGGTAAAGAGGGTTAAAGACGGGGAGGGTAAGGTAATATCCTACCCTTTTTGGATATGTCAAATTAAGAAGAATAAGGGTAAAGAGGGGTAAATGAGTTACCTTTTTGGGTAATTGGGTAAAAGGGTAAGGGTAAAGAGAGTTATAGTTAAAATAAGAATAAAAGTGTCCAAAACTTTTTTTAAAAATTACCCTTACCCCCTTTACCCTCTAATTTGGAGGTTAAAGAAACTGGGGGTAAATAGGGGTAAAGGGGCGGTAAGGGGTAAAGGTGGGGTAAGAAATTAATCCCCTTTTATCTCTTGAACAAATTTTCCAAACAAGGATAAAAAATTACCCTCTTTTACCCTTACCCCCCTTTACCCTCTTTACTTCGTTGCAAAATAGGGGGTAAGGGACATTCTTTTCCTAATTAAGTTGGAAAGGGGAATGATTTCCTAGCATAAGGGCATTATCTCGCATTTGATTTTTTAACACGGACCTAAGGACACTCCTAATGGGAGCCTCATTTTTGCCACATCATTGAAATTGGGGCTCTACTTTGTTAGGTATATGTCTAAAAATTACTTGGCGCATTAAGAAGAAGGGCCGTGAAGACCCCGATCAATCGGGTGGAGCTCGATCGATCGAGAATGTTACGTAAACAAGGGATGCTTACAGAGAGGCGGCCGATCGATCGGTGAGGAACCGATCGATCGGGAATCAGGGTTATCGCGCATCTATAAATACGGACGTAGGGTACGTCAGAATTTATAATCCAAAGCATACGTGAGGTATTTCCCTATTGCGGCGCCGCAACCAATAAAGTTGAGTGTGTGAGAGAATATTGTAATTCTTCTTCTTCTTTTGTTCAATAATAAAAGCTCCGATCTTCGCCCGTGGTTTTCTCCCCTTTCGATTGTAAAGGGGTTTCCACGTAAATCCTTGAGTCTATTGTTTCGTTTCTCTTTTAGTCCGATTGTTTCTCGTTATTGTCGTGGTATTTGATTCGATTGAGATCCGAGTATATTGTTTATTTCCGCACAAATTGGTTTCAGAGCCAGGTTCTTCGAATTGATACAATGGCGTCAGGTATTAAAACCGAGGTTGAGAAATTCAATGGTCAGGGAAGCTTTAGCTTATGGCAAGTCTGTGTGAAATGACTCCTGACTCAGAACGGCTTGAAGAAAGCACTGGAGGGGAAAGAGAACAAACCAGAAACGTTGACCGAGGCACAATGGGAAGAGTTGGATGAGAAGGTTCTCACGGCTATACAGATGTGTTTGGCTGACGATGTTTTGTCAGAGGTATTGGAGATTAAAACCGCAAAGGAGTTATGGGAGAAATTGTTCGACATGTTTTGCCACAAGTCAGTCTCCAACAAACTCGCAGTGAAACGGTGGTTGTACACTTTTCGTATGTCAGAAGGTACATCTCTTAAAAACCATCTTAGCGAATTTACCTCAATTATTCATGAATTAAAGGCTTTGGATGATGTCCCTAAGGACGAGGATCAAGTTATGATATTACTGTGTTCGCTCTCTAATGCGTATAAGAGCTTCGTAGAAAGCATGATATATGGGGGTAGGCCAACTATTACTGTTGATGAGGTAAAAAGAAACCTAGTGAGTAAAGAACGGGTAGATAAGAAATTATCTGACTCGGTGAATGACTCGGGTAGTGGTTTACATGTGAGAGGTCGATCAGAACATAGGGGATCCAATGGTGGGAATAAGTCTAGGTCCAAATCTAGACATAAGAACATGTCGTGTCGCTATTGTCACAAAAAAGGGCACATAAAGAAAGACTGTTACAGATATAAGAATAAATCAAAAGAGGGTAACAGGGGTGACCAGGGTCAAGACAAGTCCCCTGAGGCTAGTGTTGTAGAGGATGATAGTAAAGGGGAATTTCTATTAGTTGCTGATTCTCAGCCCAGGTCCATAGATAAGTGGGTCATGGATTCGGGTTGTTTGTTTCATGTTACTCCAAACAGAGACTGGTTCTCCATGTATAAGTCTATACAAGGTGGGGTTGTCTTGATGGGTAATGATGCTGCTAATAAGGTAGTGGGTGTTGGAACAGTCCGTGTGAGAATGTATGATGGAACTATTAGAACCTTAAGTGATGTTCGTCACGTCCCGGATTTGAAAAAGAACTTGATTTCTCTAGGTACCCGTGAGTCTAGTGGGTACAAGTACACTGCTGAAGGTGGAGTCATGCGGGTCAGTAAGGGTGCGTTAATTGTGATGAAAGGAAATAGGGTTGGTACTTTGTATGAGCTTGCAAGTACAACCGTGACAGGTGCAGTTGCTATTTCCACATCTGCTATGACAGATGTAGAGATCACAAGACTATGGCACATAAGAATGGGTCATATTGGTGACAAAGCATTGTCTGAGCTGAGAAAGAGGGGACTTCTTTGTGGTCAGTCAACAGGACTGATGGAATTCTGTGAGCACTGTATTTATGAGAAGCAAAGAGAGTCAGCTTCAAGGAAGCAGTGCATCAGACCAAAGGAACGTTAGACTACATACATTCTGATCTGTGGGGACCTTCCAAAGCGGCTTCTAAAGGTGGGTCCAGGTATCTTTTAACGTTCATTGATGACTACTCACGTAAAGTTTGGGTCTATTTTCTTAAGTAGAAAAATGAAGTGTATGATATCTTCAAGAAGTGGAACGTTCTGCTTGAAAAACAGACAGGGAAGCCGATCAAGAGGTTGAGGACTAATAATGGTCTTGAGTTTGTCGAAGGGGACTTCACTAAATTCTGTGAAGATCAGGGCATAGTCAGACACAGGACATGTACAGGTCGACCTCAGCAGAATGGAGTGGCTGAAAGGTTAAGTAAGACGTTACTTGAGAAGGCTCGTTGTATGCTTTCAAATGCAGGTTTAAAAAGAGAATGGCGGGCAGAAGCAGTTAGCATGGCTTGCTACTTTGTGAACAAGACACCGCATTCTTCATTACAGATGAAGACTCCTGAAGAGGTATGGTCTGGTTCAACTTTTGATTATTCTGAGATCAAAGTTTTTGGTTGTCCTGCATATGCATATGTTAATGATGGAAAGCTGGAGCCTAGGGCCAAGAAATGCATCTTTCTTGGTTATACGTCAGGTATGAAGGGATATAGATTGTGGGATCCATGTGTTCAGAAGTTTCTGACTAGTAGAGATGTTACTTTCGATGAGTCTGCTCTACTTAATCCACCACACACACCCTCCATTGACAGAGATACAGTTCAGGTTGAGACACCTTATGATACAGAGATACAGTCAAATCAGCAGATTGTTCAGCTTGAGAGTATTCCAGCACCTTAGGTACGGGTTTCTGATGTTGTTACTGATAATGCAGAAACAGATCAGTAGGTGGAGAATATTACTATAGCTGGTGGTAGACTTAGGTGACAGATCAGGCCTCCTGAGAGATATGGGTATGAGGAGATGATTGCCTATGCCTTCTCTACTGCTGAAACGTTAGATGACTGTAAGCCGACTTTGTATACAGAGGCTGTATCGAGATGAGATGCTGAGAAGTGGCTCGTTACTATGAATGAAGAGATATTGTCTCTTCATAAGAATCATACTTGGGAACTGGTGAAGCCTCCTACAGGGAAAAGACTGGTAGGATGCAAATGGGTCTTCAAGAGAAAAGAGGGCATTCCTGGAGTAGAAGATGCAAGATACAAGGCACGTTTGGTAGCTAAAGGCTACAGTCAGGTACAAGGTATTGATTTTCATGATATTTTCTCACCTGTAGTTAGACACACTTCGATTCGTGCATTATTATCTTTGGTTGCCATGCATGATTTTGAACTTGAACAATTGGATGTCAAAACCGTATTCTTGCATGGTGAACTAGAAGAGAGTATCTTTATGCATCAGCCCAAGGGTTTTGTTGTTGAAGGAAAAGAAGATCATGTGTGTTTTCTTAGAAGGTCTTTATATGGTTTAAAGCAATCTCCTAGATAGTGGTATAGGAGATTTGATCAGTTCATGACAAGTCATGATTACATCAGGAGTAAGTACGACAGTTGTGCGTGCTTCAGAAAGACAGATTCAGGTTTTGTTTATTTGCTTTTGTACGTTGATGATATGTTGATTGTAGCACTAGATATGAAAGATGTCAATGATTTGAAATCAATGCTGAAGAGTAAATTTGAGATGAAGGATTTTGGAGCAGCTAAGAAGATATTAGGCATGGAAATTCATAGAGATCGAGAAGCTGGAAAATTATACTTGTCTCAGGAGAAGTATATTGAGAAGATTTTAGACAGGTTTCATATGAAGGATCCTAACCCGGTTCGCACGCCCTTAGCAGCTCATTTCAGACTCTCAGCGTTAGATTCGCCTCAGACTGAGGAGGACATCAGGTACATGTCTCAGATTCCTTATTCTAGTGCAGTGGGCAGTATTATGTATGCGATGGTCTGTACGCGTCCAGATATTGCTTTTGTTGTGAGCAGAGTTAGTAGGTACATGGCGAATCCGGGCAGAGAACATTGGCATGCAGTAAAGTGGATTCTCAGGTATCTTTATGGAACCTCTGATTTGTGTTTGGAATATGGGAAAAGTAAGTGCTGTTTGGTTGGGTATGTAGATTCTGACTATGGTGGAGACCTTGATAAGAGGAAGTCCACTTCAGGGTATGTGTTTTGTTTAGGTGACACAGCTATCAGTTGGAGAGCGTGTTTGCAGCCCGTTATAGCACAGCCTACTACTGAGGCCGAGTACATGGCAGTAACAGAAGCGTTCAAAGAAGCCGTCTGGTTGAGAGGATTGATTGGTGAAATCAGTGTTGAGCAGGGGACAGTTAAAGTTTACTGTGATAGCCAGTCTGCTATCCACCTAGCAAAAGATCAGATGACTCATCATGACCGAACGAAACATATTGATGTGAAGCATCACTTTATCAGAGATCTGATTGACGAGCGGAAGGTAGAGTTGAGGAAGATTGGGACTAAAGATAACCCAGCTGACATGTTCACAAAAGTTCTACCAGGAAGCAAGTTCGAGCATTGCTCGAATTTGGTGGGTCTTTCAGTTTGATATATGTTAGCCCCGGTTGAGGGGGCGTTTTGTAGAGAAGGTGGAGTTGTTTTATTGTTGATGTTGATTTTGAGCCAAGGTGGAGATTTGTTAGGTATATGTCTCAAAATTACTTAGCGCATTAAGAAGAAGGGCCGTGAAGACCCCGATTGATCAGGTGGAGCTCGATCGATCGGGAATGTTACGTAAACAAGGGATGCTTACAGAGAGGCGGCCAATCGATCAGTGAGGAACCGATCGATCGGGACCCCCCGATCGATCAGGAATCAGGGTTATCGCGCCTCTATAAATACGAACGTAGGGTACGTCAGAATTTATAATCCAAAGCATACGTGAGGTATTTCATTATTGCGGCGCCGCAACCAATAAAGTTGAGTATGTGAGAGAATATTGTAATTCTTCTTCTTCTTTTGTTCAATAATAAAAGCTCTGATCTTCGCCCGTGGTTTTCTCTCCTTTCGATTGTAAAGGGGTTTCCACGTGAATCCTTGTGTCTATTGTTTCGTTTCTCTTTTAATCCGATTGTTTCTTGTTATTGTCGTGGTATTTGATTCAATTGAGATCCAAGTATATTGTTTATTTCCGCACATACTTCAATATAAGACACTTCCTATCCAACTCGAGCCCCATTTTTGAAACTCATTTTTATATTTGGCAATATTCTAATGAAAGATTTATTTTAATTATTGTAAGAATTGCATGTTTGGTTTATTAAAAAAATATATGAAAAAAAATAAATTAAAAATAACTAACTACATTGTGCAAGTAATATTTTGTATGAATAATTTAATAGCATTTGGTATGTTTTTATAGGTAACATTTAATAACTTCTTTTAAAAGAATAATAATTAAAGTTGCAATGGATATATATCCGTTGTAAACTTAATATTCGAAAAAAAAACCATTATAAATCCTACTAAGCCGTTAAAAAAACAAAAGTAAAAAAAGAAAAATAAAATAAGGCTTCAAACATCAGTCCCATTTTTGAAATTTCAAAACGAATCCTCAAAAATGGGGTAATATTATTGCAAGGATAAAATTATTATTATTTAAATGATATCATAATTTTTAAAATAATTTAATAACTATTATTATTTATAGAGTATATAATTATTCCGATAATGATAGCTTTTATTCTAATAATAATAGTGTCAAAAAAAATTCTAATAATAATGACACACAAAAGTAGAATTTTTTACCCAAATAACACAGTTTTAAAAAAAAAAATTACCAAACTAGCATAGTTTAAAAAATATTTACCAAACTAGCACCTTTTACTGTAGCACCATTAAGAAACGCCGTCGGTAACGGCGTCTGAAAGTGCAAAGGCGAACGAACGCCGTCCATACTGGCATTCGAAAGACGCGTCTTTGGGACGCGGTCGTGAACGGCGTACGGACACCGGTACGGACGGCGTCCCAAAGAGGCGTGTTTCGAACGCCGTCCGTACCGGCGTCCCCACATATTCCCGGCCACTCCTACCGTACGGTGTTCAAAAGCGTTTCAATGCAGTCGTCGGGGAGGACGGTTGCCTTCCGAAAGACCTAGCTACACCCCTCCACTTCGGCATTCAAAATGCAGGCATATCATACGCTGTCCACCTTGCCCTCCCACACCCCTACCCCTTCATCTCCATCTTCATTCTCTTTTTTACTTCTTCAACTCTATTAATGCAACAGATATTTTTTATATTTTTTACAACACTCATTATTTAAGTACATCTTTTAACCTGTTATCCTCTCAAATAAAGTGAAATACAAAAAAAATTAGCGAAATCACTTTATTTAATGTATAGAGTAATGAAAAAAGAAAAAAATACATTGCAATAATAAGTTACATAAAAATAATGTAAATTATGGAATAAAACGTGACGTGGATCTACGACTAGGTTCATCACGATGCCCTGAGGGTGAAAACTCTGTGTGACCTGAAAAACTATGTCGTGGACGTTCACGTCTACTTCCTTCTATAGCACGAAATGAACGATAGTCATAATCTTCTTATTGCATAGCCTGATCAAATTGATGTCCTTCCCCAAAAATATCAATTGCGCTACTGCAAGTAGTCAGCCATTCAGTGGAGACAGACTCTACAGTGTGGCCAACGGTGTTACGTAGCCTTTGAATTGCCCTTTTAGCATGTTTTTTTAAGAAGATTGACCTAGCAAATAGTATATTCAAATGTTAACGAAACATATTGTGGAATAAGTAACGAGACAAATCTTTTCAAAGTACTTACTACTCGTTGAACTTGGTTGCCACTTGGCTCATAACGGAGTCGGGTTCGGTTCGGAACATGCACTTCACGCCGTACTATAAAACGCCGAGTGATAGAGGAGTACCATTGCATGTACTCTAAAGGCGATATAGGAGGATGACGTACGTTGGCAATATAATCCAGCCGTGTGTTCCACACCGCGATCCAGTTCGAATGATAGTACTCCCAGTTCTCATCAGACCTGCCCGAACGCGATGTTTTTTGTGCAAGGAGTCGAGAGTATCAATTTGATATGGGATATGTTGCATAAATCCAAACTGGCGCAACACCCTATCGGGGCAATGTAACTCTACAATGCTAAAGCATATCATTCGTCCCTGATATGGCCAGATATGACGATCCTCTACACAAATCGCGGGCAAGGTGTTTAACCGGGATTGCGTGTAAGGCGTTCATTCAACCTAAGCACAGATAAAATAACTTAGTTATTACATTAAATATTTAACAATAAAGAATTGTGTCTATTTTCGTATATATACCCGATGTGGTTCTTGGACATCAAGTTGGTCCCTATAGAAGGACTGGCATTGCCTGGGATTCTCGCGGAATGTCAGGGCGTCAACCCAACTGATCAAATACAAAGTAAATTATTTGAATACATGTGTAATATTACATATACATTAAATCAAGATGTAGAAAGTATATTCTCTTACTGAGATCCCAAAGGCGGCAACGGATAGTTGATTGCATGTTCAATTGGACGGGGCGCGGATATAAACGGTCGACTGATGTGTAAATGCTCTCATGACCACAGCTACACATGTAAAGGCACATAAGAATCAGGGATTTAACACATTAAAGAATTGAATGTGAATATCATTTGCCGTCCATACCTGGAGCAATAAAACACACCCGCCAATTTGGGCGTGGCCCGTCATGCAACACTGGCACATTTGTCTGTAAAGGTAGGCAAGAACTGCTGACCCCCAACTATACTCACTACACCCTTCCATCGTTTCAAGCACTGGAAGGTAGATCATCGATGTCCAACTACCGGTGCTGTTGGTGAACAACAGGGAGCCGAACATATTAAGGATGTAGCGTCTGGCGTGCTGAAGCAACACTTGCTCATCAGCGTGCACTGGGAGGTCCTGTTCACACAATTCCACTGACCATGTACTTCTTAACAAGCTGCCCTTTATTGCTGGGGGGGGGGGGGGGGGGGGGGGGGGCTGCACCCAATAAAGAGTGACAGAGGTGCCACCAACTGTGGTTAGTACTACTAGCAACTGCCTGACCGTCTATTCGTAGACCTAATAAGACGGCAACATCCTGTAGTGTTGGCGTCATCTCACCAACACGTAGATGGAATGTATGGGTCTCCCGCCTCCACCTCTCCAACAAAGCACCAATCAATGCGTTATCAATCTGGATGTGACCTACTTGAGCCACTCCAATGAGTCCAGCCCGTACAACATATGGGCGTACTAATTCGTGAAGATCTGTCTATTGGTGAATCCTCACCCTGATCTCGCTGTTGCCCTGTAACACAATAACACTATTTATATTAATCAAACTATTTGAATAATTACAACTCAAAATTATAGGATAAGTATTGATTACTAACATACCGTTCCATTCCAAACATCCTCCGACCGATGATGCTCCTGAAGACGCAACACAGATTTGTCATCCGGACCTGGATTCTGCTCACTATACTGAGCAGTCGAAGTCGAAGTACGTCCTCCTCGTGTTCTTACCATTTCTCTAGAAAAATTAAAAATAGTAACCAATATCCATGGGATAACAATAAAATTACACACATTACAACTTCCGTATCGAGCAGAACACAAAAATGAAAATACATTTATTATTATTATGTAGTTACAGTTAAAATGAATGAAATGAAGATGTAAACCGAAGTACAACATTATTGTTGTCTATTAGGACATATTTTTTTATTGTGCCCCCTTACATTGCATATGCTATACTTATTTTTGGATGAGCCCTCCCTTGCATCCATTTCGTTATGTAGCCGGGTTGAGCGTGGCCGTCCTCTACCATGCCTCCACCTTGTGTGATCTGCAACCACTATAGGTCCATTGTACTCCGGCCATAGAGACTGATCAGGAAGTGGATGAAATAATGGAGCGTACCCACTTGCGTACATGGTTAGGCTAAAAAATGGATCAACATGCTGTCCATACTCCAGCCGAGATGCGGTACCACATGCCATCACATGTGAGCACGGACGATGAAACAGTTGCCATGTACCACAAGTGCAACTCCATTCGTTCAGCGTTACAGTATGGTGAGTCTCCCTCCTGTATCCTGATTCAGTCTGCCTACTCAGAGTTGTTACCTGAAACTCTATAGTGTTTCGATCAAACAAGGTCACTGTGTGTATCCTTGATTTCAAGGTGGCACGTTCTATTTCAGCAAATACTTTCGGTGGCCATAAAGACCCTGTGAAAAATATGCCCCGGCTACATCCCTGCGATTGACGAAATATTTATTGCATCGATAAAACGTCATCTCCACAAGGGCAGTTACTGGGAGGGCTCGTCCCACTTTCAAAACATTGTTGAATACTTCCGATATATTAGTGGTCATGTTGCCATAGCGATAACCACCATCATACGAAAGCGCCCAACGTTCTTTAGGCTCCCGTTCAATCCACTCTCTGATCTCATCACTGGCATGTATGAAATGATAATACAAAGTATCGAACTTCCGCTTGGAAGGTTCCCTCACCATCTCACTCAACTTCCTCTTCATTGTAGCATTTTTGAATTTGTGATTAAAGTTACTAACAAGGTGGTGAGCGCAATAACGATGCTTCCCTTCAGGCGCAGACCAAATGATTGACATCCCATTCTTGATGCCAGCATGTCGATCAGATATAATACATATCGGTTGGCGATCGCATGTCACATATGTACGTAGACACAACAGGAACCAACCCCAACTCCATGCATCCTGCTGATCCACAATAGCAAAACACAATGGGTATAGACCATTGTTAGCGTCAAATGCGACAGCTACCAGCAGTTTTTCCATATATTTCCCATATAAATGGGTACCATCAATACTGATAAGTGGACGGCAACACTTGAATCCCTCAATAGATGCGCCGAATGCCCAAAAAATTCTGCGAAAGATTGCCTCGTCTCCCACCAGGTTTTTATATTGCCAGTCGACAACAGTGCCTGGGTTTGACTGCTGCAATGCAATGAGCAGCTTCGGTAACATCGGAAATGCATCCTCATGGGAGCCAAACAACCGCTCAATCACTTCCTGTTTTGCTTTCCATGCTTTCCGATAGGAAATAGTGTACCCATGTTGATGTTGTACTACTGCTCGTATTGCTACAATATTCATTTTAAGATCAGCAGTCACAATGGGTGACACTATAGTTGCAACAAAATTTGAGGTCAAGGCACGGTGGTCTTCCGCCAATACAGTGGTAGAACATGCATGTGGCCCCCTCAAAATCGAAATCTCAAACGCCCATAATCTTTGTTTGAGCGCCCCATGCAGATACCACTTGCATTGTGGTGCTTGCACACACCTTAGTGTTACGTAATTATGATTCGACCTATGCACTACGTATTCCAACTTGTTTTTTATGTGCCACACCTTAACTGCACTGATTAATTCGTCCTTCGTTTGGAACACTTGTCGCTCCTCCAAGACAGATCCTGTTGATCCAATTCTTCTACTTTCCTCCCAATCAGAACATACTGCCTGGTCTGCCCATGAAATGTTTTCGAATTCAGGGACAGGAGCCTGGGCAAATGAAGGCCCGGCATCATCATCATCATCTAGTTCATTTTCCTCCTCGTCAAGCCCCATATCTGCATCTTCATCAGATGCCTCAGAATCATTGTTGGCATAAGCTCTATCAAACATAGCTGTGCTCTCGTGCGCAACCATTTCAGCAACTAGTGAAACGCCCACTGTTGGCCCTCTAGACGGACCTGATGCCTCAACTTGACTATGCAGAAAACGATGTTGACTCTTCCCTCAACATTTACAGCAGTTACATACAGTTCTATATATGTCGCCCTATTTTCTAATGCCATGTCCAACATAGACCTCAATGCCATTGCACAACCAATCTCAGCAGGTGTGTATTGCACAGGATTATGGGACAACAACATTCTCCATGTAATCCAATATCAAATGTGTTATTATCCCATCCAGTAAATTCATACATCATTCCCTTCAACTCCGAAAAAGAAATTTCGGATTGTACCTTGAGTACAAACTGCCTTCCACCCGTGTAATTAACACCATCAACAGTTTGTACAATATCTCCATCATAATAACACAACAGTGTGACTACGTTGCACGCCATAATTTCTAAACTGAAGCTCATGAAAACATACAATATAATATTAATGTAATTATATAACAAAGTATTTAACAATATTTTATCAAACAAAAAATTACTAGATATTAGCCAACTATAAACTATTCATATAATATTCAATTCTTACACTGAATCAAATATATATTAACTAATTATTATTACTAAAATAACCTAATAACAAATTCATATTATTTTATATGAACTATTTGAAATATACTATTGTATATATCATGATTATTATATTATAATTACTAAAATAACCTAATAACAAATTCATATTTTTTTATATGAACAATTTGAAATATAACATTGTTACTAAAACAACCTAATAACAAATTCATATTATTTTATATGAACAATTTGAAATATAACATAAAACTATACAACTAATAATTTATATAGCAGAATATATTAAAATATAATATTAATATTAAATGAGCTACAAAAATCATGAACATATTAAAATACAATATAAAACCATACAACTAATAATTTTTCTAGCATCATATTATTTGGTATTATATTAACTAAAAAATTTTAAAATATGCTATTGTATATATCATGATTATTATATTATAATTACTAAAATAACCTAATAACAAATTCATATTTTTTTATATGAACAATTTGAAATATAACATTGTTACTAAAACAACCAAATAACACATTCATATTATTTTATATGAACAATTTAAAATATAATATAAAACCATACAACTAATAATTTATATAGCAGAATATATTAAAATATAATATTAATATTAAATGAGCTACAAAAATCATGAACATATTAAAATACAATATAAAACCATACAACTAATAATTTTTCTAGCATCATATTATTCGGTATTATATTAACTAATAAATTTTAAAATATACTATTGTATATATCATGATTATTATATTATAATTACTAAAATAACCTAATAACAAATCCATATTATTTTATATGAACAATTTGAAATATAACATTGTTACTAAAATAACCTAATAACAAATCCATATTATTTTATATGAACAATTTAAAATATAACATAAAATCATAAAACTAATAATTTATGTAGCAATATAAATTAAAATATAATATTAATATTAAATGAGCTACCAAAATCATGAATATATTAAAATACAACAAATAATTTTTCTACCATCATATTATTCAGTATTATATTAACAAATAAATTTTATAATATATTATTGTATATATCATAATTATTATATTTTTATTATTAAAATAACCTAATAACATTACTATAATAACAAATTTATATGATTTGATATGAACATACAATATAAAAGTGTTATAAATATATAAAAATGAATAACGATGACTTACATAATTTTGAAAATGAAGGGAAGATACTTCAATTTGTTTGAGAGAATAATAGGTTGAAAGATATATTTAAGTTGTGAATGCTGTGAAAAATATAGAAAATATATGTGGCATTAATAGAGTTGAAGAGGTGAGAAAAAGAATGAAGAAGAAGAGGAGGATGGGATGAAGATGGTGAGGGTGTTCACGGGTAGGAGAATATTGCAGGGGTAGAGGGGTAGGGGAGAATATTGTAGGAGTTGCAGGGAGGAGGCATGGCATGTAGGATTTGCAGGAAACATTGTAGGAGTTGCAGGGACGAGGCATGGCATGCTGGGAAGGGAGGAGTGGCCGGGAATATGTGGGGACGCCGGTACGGACGGCGTTCGAAACATGCCTCTTTGGGGAGCAGTCCGTACCGGCGTCCGTACGCCGTTCACGATGGCGTCCCAAAGACGCGTCTTTCGAATGCTGGTACGGACGACGTTCGCTCCCCTTTGCCCTTTCAGACACCGTTACCGACGGCGTTTCTTAATGGTGCTACAGTAAAAGGTGCTAGTTTGATAAATATTTTTTAAACTATACTAGTTTGGTAATTTTTTTTAAAAACTGTGTTATTTGGGTAAAAAATTCCACAAAAGTAAAGCTCCCTATTGAAACTTCAATAAAGCATCATTAGGGGCCTTTGGATGGAGGTGCCGTATAGCCCATGGGCCTAAGCACATTGGGGCTTGGACAGTGAGCACGCGCCGTACTGCTCACGCGCTACTGTGTAACACTGCGGTTGAGCTGCATATCCTATCCGTTAGCCATTCTAATTGCAGTTCAATCCACCCATGGCTGCTCTCCTCTCTCTCTCCTCTCCCCTAACCACCACCACAAACCCTTCCCTCCATTACCCCTCTTCTTCTTTCAAGGTACCCACCTCCCTCTCTCTCTCTGTCTTCCCTTTATCACCCTCCAACTCTCACTCGTAGTCGTGAATTTTGCAGGGAAATGGGCTCAAAATCAGGCCAAACCGCTTCAATTTCACATCATTGAGGCTTCAATTAAAGGATTGCAAGTACAAGGGACCTTCAACTGTACTGAATCAAGCTGATTCGGGTGTGGTGGCGGGGGCGGAAGGGCGGTTCAGGCTGGACAATCTGGGGCCGCAGCGGGGGTCGAGGAAGCGGGGGAAGAGGAAGGGGAGAGGGCACGCAGCGGGGCAAGGGAAGAGCTGTGGGTTTGGGATGAGAGGACAGAAGTCGAGGTCTGGGCCTGGTGTCAGGAAGGGTTTTGAAGGGGGTCAGATGCCTCTTTATCGCAGAATCCCTAAATTGCGAGGGATTGCCGGTGGTGAGTGTTTTTTTGATCAACTATTGATGCATTTATTGGTAGTTTAAAACTAATCACGAACTCATCAATTGAGGGTGCCATCTCATATATTTATATGAAGAACTTATAATGACAAGTTGGGCTCGGACAAGACTGAGCGCAATATACAAGACTAAGCCAATAGGTCTATAATGATAATCATATATATATATAGGTAGAAATTTGTATTGAAGTTAAAGGGAAAGAAGTCAACGTAAAAGTGTAATGGGTTAGTCCATTTAGAGCCTTTAGTTTTGTAATAAAACTGTCACTTGTGCTTATACATAAATGTCGGTGTGAACTTGTTAAGAGGATGACATATGCACAATGGAATCGAAAATTTACATAAAAGTAGATGTCGCAATTTTATGTGGAAATTCTCTCTAATCGAAGGAAGAAATTATGGGACCCAATTGGGTATCTAATATACTATTGAAATTTGGTATTATTATCTGTAGTCATAACCCAAAGCATCTTCAACTATTAGATTTGGTGTAACGATTAAACTATCTACCCCCTAAACATAAGGTATTGGGTTTTAAGCACATCTCTCTATCTCTTGGGTGTTGGTGGCCTATTTAGGGTAATGTTGTACCTTCTTAACATTGTAAAGAAAAACCAAAGCCCCCACTCTCATAACAAATCAAATGCAACTTTTCATCGACAAGGGTACAAACCCTTTCAGATACGACTTTTGGATCAAAAAATTCCAAATTCTCAATCAAATCATCCAAACATGACCCTCTTCATACTCAAGTCAACCATACCCAAACCATTCAAGTAAAACTCTCTTTGTTCTTGGGTCAAACATACTCATTCTATTGGCTAACCATGCAAAGAAATAATATATAGGAGTAGGTTCTTACTGCTCACTCGTTGTCTTCTAAATTGGCCAAGCTCGTACAAAAAACTTGACTTATTTTTCACACTCTCCCCATACCTAGGGTACCTCTCTAGACTTACAAATACAGACACTCCTTACATTTTCTTCTTGAACCTTGTTTTTTCTAGCCATCCTACAAACCCTCTTATATCAAGCTAAGGTAGGAGTTACATTGACAATATTACTAAAGCAAATAAATTGCATGCATTAAATCTCACAAATTTACCACTTCTGGTTTTCCCTTTTCATTTTTCTTATGTTTCTTCTCATATTAATTGTGAGATAATAATATCCAATATGACTTCTGGTGTTAGGCAAGTGAAATTTCACGAATTGAATCGTACTGAAATAGCTAGTTGAGAGCTATGTTATGGGTTTGGTTGTTTTAGGTGATTGGGTGGATGGCTACTGAACTTTTTTTTTTTTTTTTTCTTTTTTCTTTTTTGGGTCAAGGATGGCTGCTGAACTTTGTCCCACTATTATTGTGAAAATTTATATTCGACAAGGGATTGTCCACCGACTAGCATGGGAGAAGGAAGTAGTTTTCATCAGCTTGCTGAAGTGGAAACGAAAGAACCATCATCATGCATATGATGAATATCCTAGTATTCTGTTGTGAAGATATGCACTAACGGATAGCATATTACATGCGAAGACAATTCTTTGTGAGACATTCCTTTGGACAAGAAAACATTATTTCAGGAGAAATGAAGTACTCTTTATATTCAAAGTGCTACGTATGCAGTGTGGTGAAGTACTCTTTATATTCAAAGGGCAAGTATGCAGTGTTGTTTGTGAGAACTAGCCGGCATTATTCCTTCCAAGTTGCTATTACACACTGCCTTTATAATATTGATCGTTGACTTAGGCTTGACTTGCCTCCCTGCAGGGTATCCTCCTGTAGAGTTAAGGCTATGTACATTTCATTCTCCCTAAAGCTTGCCTCAGCTGGAGGCTGGAGCCTTTTAGGCACTGGGTGGCGGTTGTTAGGCGCGACTTCGAAATTCATACTCTATCCGACTCTCGAGTGCGTGATTTATATGTGCCTATGACTGCCGTTTCTATTTGTGACCGATAGTTGCTGTCTTCGGATAGGTATGCACGGGGGGTTACCGAAGTACGTACCAGTTAACCTAAGAGACATAGTAGCAGCAGGATACAAGGAAGGTGAAGAGGTATCCCTCGAGTCTTTGAAGGCGAGGGGCGTCATCAATCCTTCAGGAAGGGAGAGGAGATTGCCGCTAAAAGTAAGTTAATTATTGGGTTATTTACCATTCGTTATACTTGACCCGTGGTATTATTTTAGTCCTTGAACTTTTTATTATGTCACTGTAGGCCTACAATTAAAATTGTTACAATC
The DNA here is from genome assembly GCA_018398585.1 of Simmondsia chinensis. Taxonomy (NCBI): domain Eukaryota; kingdom Viridiplantae; phylum Streptophyta; class Magnoliopsida; order Caryophyllales; family Simmondsiaceae; genus Simmondsia; species Simmondsia chinensis. Next base: position 8,775,409 of record JAGTTD010000008.1, on the reverse strand, counting down.
AAGTCTGATTTTAAAATTGTTGTTAAATTTTTGACTATCTAATGTTACGAGTTCAATTAGAAATTAGTATAAAGATATGCAAGTGCTAATTTCTTAAAATGGAAACACATATATGCGCTAATTAACGTTATAATTGCAATCATGACTAAACAATTAATTTTTTAATTGAATTTGATTGAAATAAATTCAATCGTATATAGACTAAATTGATACAATATCAAAGTATGGGGACTAATGGTGTAAATAGCCTTAAGTTATTTCACCTTGTTTACATTAAAAACTGAATAAAGCCCGCCAGCCAAAGGTCTATGGTTATTATAGGGGGCGGCAAACCTTGTTTCATTGGAGTTTAACCAATAACGATTCAGACAGTGTATCATTGCATACTTTGATCAATACAGCCGATGATGCTTTCTGAGGAAAAGGCTCATAATGTTTTCTTTTACATTATACAATGGGCCTTGGGCTATCAATAACGTTGGTTTAATCGACCCAAAGGTCATGAGTTCAAGTCTTAGAGACAAATTCTTCACAAAATTGGGCAGGAGGTTGCGTACACTTAACCTTCCCAGACTATACTTTGGTAGTGACTTTGTGCACTGAACTGCCTTGTAACACTTCCATTCTAGTGGCTAACTTGTCACCTTTTCTCTTTCATATCATGTTCTAACATTTCATCTAGCCCTGTTTCTATTTTCTGTTCGTTGCAAGGCACAATTGGCATGATGAAGGACTAGAATCTCCAGCTCTGTACTCTACTATAGTATAGTTAAGTATGCGGGCTTGAGGGAGTGGGGATTTAAATCTAGAATCACTTGTGATGCAACACAGTTTTATTTGATATAGTTTTTTTAATCTTATCTTACGTTTAAGATATTGATATGCATTAAATTTACGACTTGTCTATTATTATTTTAGGATTTACCTTTTTATAAATATAGCTTTGTAATTTATTATTTTTTAAGTTTTGGATGAAATAAATTTGAGTTGTATTTTTTATTATCAAGTTGTGAACATCAATTTGGTATTAGAGCTTTAGTTCTGGACTGCTGCTGCAAAGCCGTCGCAGTCGCGGTCTCAGTGCTGCCGCTTGTGTGCGATATTACCGCTGAGTAGTATCTTTGCCCCACCACTGCCATGATGTAATGGTACTTATCCTTTGCTACTAAAATTAGCCCCTCCCCAAGGAAAAAAAAAAAAGGAAGCAATCAAAAAAAATCCTATATTGTGCGTTAAACTGTGGTGCTACCACTGACCAACGTCACCACCAGCTCGCCACTGGCATCGACCATCGGACCTCAGCCACCCACCACCCTTGAAAATCCTAACATCCACGTTGCTAGTTTGTGGTAGAACCTCAAACGAAAACCCTAACCTTAACCTGTACCGACACCACCTCTACCTTCAGAACATCACCATCGTCGTCACACTTCTTTTTTCGTTAATTAGTGACAAAGTCGCGGTCAAGAGCAGGCAACTCGATCAAGCGAGCCCTGAATCAACCCGTAAAAGAACGTCGTCCTACTTGAAACGCTAAACCAGTTTTGCAGCTTCGAAAACTCTCACCCTAGATTTCGAAAACCCTAAGCCTGATCAAAGTCACCTTTGAACCCAAACCCACCAATCCTAGCTCCGAACCAAGACCAAAACCCTCCATTTGCCCTTGATTCGTCCACCAAACCCAAAATCTATCCTTTAACCCACACAAAACCCTAAATCAAAAACCATAGTTTGAAATCCCCCAAATTTGAACACTATTCAACCCGAACTGTAATTGCAACCCTAATTCATCATATTCCAATTATGGTGCAAAACGACGATTTTTTGTTGTTGAGATAGGAAGTAGCATAACTTGTTTCACGACATAGTCAATTGATGAGCGTCTTGATCAATTTTTAGCAAATATTAAGGAGTCTCAGTCAGTCTATTCTTGTAGAACTTTAAGAACTTAGGAAGACAATGAATAATCCTGGGAAGCAAGTGGTACGTGAGGAACCTGATGACACTTCAAGCGCGATTGTACACATGACTCTACAAATAGTAAGGCTCTCGGACTTTAATTCAGGTAATCTTAATTCTGCTCAGAAGTCTAATTATGTGTTGAAATTGGAATTGCCGAAGTTTGATGGGGAAGGGGACCCTGAAGAATTTCATGACTGGATTAATCACATGGAGAATATTTTTACTTGTAAAGGGGTTAAACAAGAAGATTGGGTTAATCTTGCTGTAACTTGTTTTGAGGGATATGCTCTTAGTTGGTGGATTTATACTGACACTCACCTAGGTCTCCAGGGTTTGATTTTGGCTTGGAACCGTTTCAAGGAAGCCATGACTCCAAAATTTGTTCCTTTAAATTATATTTGAGAATTATATTCCAAACTATGTTCTTTGAAGATGAAAGATCACGATGTCTTTTCATACACACGTGAGTTTCAACAACTTGTCACTCGTTGCTCACTTGAGGAGTTTGGGCATCAATGCGTGATAAGATACATTTGTGGTCTTAAATCCCATATTCAAGTAGAGTTGTATGGCATGACATTTGAGTCTGTGGACATTGTTGCTTCTTATGTTATGAATGCATAACGTAAGTGGAAGATGCAACGAGAAGCTTTAGGTCTTCAGCCGGATATGGTTCCTAGAAGTTCTATCGTGTGTATGGATGTGGAATGAAAGGACACCCAGTTGGAGATTGCCCTTTGAAGTTTAAAAAGATGGTGACTCTAGTAGAGCATAACTCATCTGATGATGCGTCATCAACTGAAGCTAACGGAGAAGAAACAGGTGAATTAAATGAACAAATAGTTGAGGCAGTTGAGTGTTCGGGTTTGGAAGATGAGAATAGCAAAGGCGAGAAGTTGATTATTTGTGTTGCTACTCCTCATTGCTCTAAGTCGAAGAATAGGCATCATTGACCTCCTGGATCACGCTTTGCAATTTTTAAACATGATGGGGTAGTCGCTTGGTGCGGATATGAGACACCCATACATGCTATTGTTGATACGGGAGCTGCTTTTAATTTGATCTCTAGACGAGTAGTACAAGAATTGGGAGTATCATAGGAACCTTCCCGCCCTGTTCGACTCTTGGGTTTTTAGCATGACGATGTTGGAAAGACAGTGTACTCTACAGTGAAGATTGATTTGAGACTTGGAAATTTTCTCTTTCCTACACTTTGTTTGTGCGTGACCTTCTTAGGCATCTTTGGTAGTTCGATCATCACATAATCTATAATGGATTTGACAGCTCTCTGTCGATTCCTGTTGATGGAGCTTATCGTACTCTGAAGACTCAGTTGCTACAAGACTTACCCAGGTCTACTTCACCACGTTGCTCGTGCAGCCCTTCTTCTCGTTTGAGAACGAACTATTCGATTTCAAGACTAGGAGAATAATGCAGCACAATTTTATTTGATTTAGTTTTTTTATCTTACGTTTAAGAGATTAGTATTTCTATTAGATTTATTTATTTATCTTATCTAGTATTATTTTAGGGTTTAGCTTTATATAAATAAAGCTTTGTAATTCGTTATTTTTAAGTTTTGGATGAAATAAAGTTGAGTTGTGTTTTTTATTAGCAAGTTGTGCTGCATCAACTTGTCTTAGGATCTCAACTTTAGTGGCATCTTAGTCATAGTTGTTCGAAGCAGAGAGTGGGAGTAGGTACAGAGCAAAAAGTAGTCGTTGGAGTTTCTAGGGTAGGGAGCATGGAGCGAGTATTATATGACTACATATTAGATACCCTAGAAAAATGAATATTGTACGGTTAAAGCATACCATATCAAAACAAAGTTAATACTAAGCAATAACTAAGAGAACTGAGTACTTAAATGAATAGCATTAAGAAAATTGACTCCAACATATCCACACCATCATTCTTGGAATTGAGTGATAATTAGCCAACACATCATTTGATAAAAACAACAACAACAACAACAAACCCAATGCCTCCAAGGGCTCCCTCCTAAGCAGGGTCTGGGGAGGGTAGATATACGCAGCCTTCCCCCTTCTCCCTTCAGGGGGCTACCCTAAAAAGAGGCTGTTTCCGAGGACCCCTAACCTGAGGAGCAGGACCCCCAATCATTTTATAAGCATCTTCTAATTCAATATTTGTCTTAATCGTGTTTCCCTTGATTTTGATGCTCACTTGAAAAACACAAATTTGACTTTCAAAAGCTGAATCATGTTTCAGAGCATGAAAAATTAGCATTTTAGGTATTTCATGACCATCAAACTACAACATCATTGGCATACTGAAATTGGTGTATGTGATCAGATTCTAGGCGAGGGGGAGATAAGCACGAAACTCAACATTAAAGCACGCGCTTTCTCAGAATCGGCAAAAGAGAAGCTGGAGGCAGCTGGGTGTGCAGTTACTGTATTGCCTGGAAGAAAGAAGTGGGTGAAGCCATCAGTAGCTAAAAACCTTGCTCGCGCTGAAGAGTATTTTGCCAAGAAGAGAGCTGCTGCGACTTCTGACGCTGAGTCTGCTTGACCTCCTACCCTTTGTAAGCTACATTAATTCCAAATTCTAGCTTGCACTGGAGATATATAATGTCAAGGAAAATTTGGTAAATTTATTGCTTTTTGCATCAGAAGATTGTAATATCAAAACAATGCTTGTTTGTTTATATTTTCAATAGAAGAGTTGAGAGGGGAGTTCAAAAGTTGTATGTAGCTGGGGTGGCATTTGGGCTGAAAATTCAGGCCTTGTTTGGTTAACTTAAGAATTTAATTCATGTGTCAATGTTGCAGAAATTAGATATTTGTGTTTGGTTGCCCGAATGAGAAATAATACTTCATAGGAATTAGGACTTACCTAGCTTCCTTTGTGTAAGTTAATTCCTATGAAATAGAGGAATTAGAGCTTCATTGGAACTTCCACTTCTTATATTCTATTAATTTCCTAGTAATAAAATTAGAGGGCAAATATCCACTTTCATGAATATCGAATTTCTATGTTATTTCCTAATAAACAAGCAACTCCTTCGGCTGTATTGCGTGGCATTTGGGGCTCCATAATTTCTATTTGGTCTAGTTTGGGGTGTTCAAATATCATTAATACTGGAAACTCTATAGGAACAATTAAAGGAACATACCCCAGTGCCTCAAGGGTTCCCGCCTACGCAGGGTCTGGGGGGCGCTGATGTACGCAGCCTTCCCTCTTCAGGATGTTAACCTGAAGAGAGGTTGTTTCCCTACGCACCTAACCTGAGAGTGAGGACTTCTCAGGTTGGGTGCGTAAACAATTGATCAGAAAAAAAGAAAACTAGACTTCGTTTGTTTAAGGGGAAAGTTAGATTCTAGAAATTGGCTTTCTTGTTTTCCGTTATTTGACATGCATATTTTGATGGAAAGAAATTTCCGAGGGAAAAGTTTCTCCCCCCAAAGGGTGGAAAATGATTTTCCTTGTAAAATGGGGGAAGTCGTCATTCCATAGTCTCGAGGAATTCATTGGTCTGAGTTTGAATCAGATCGAGTTTATATTGGTTATAAAAGGTATAGGATCATTGGTTGAAGATGTTTTCTATTAAAATAAACAAAGAAACATTACAAGGTAGGAACAAGTAATCTGTGGAATTTGATTTTCCTTGGAATTGTTTCTAAAGCTTCGTTTGGAATTAAGAAAATTTAGAGGAAAGTGTTAGAAAATATTATATTTAGGATATACTATATTGTATATAAGAATACAATATTAGATGTTATATGACGTATATTCAATGTATTTCATGATATATTGTAATCCTCTATATATATACATTGTGACTTCCCTCAATTGAGTTGTGTAGGTATTCAATTTGTACGGCATAAGAGCTCTGAAATTAAAAAAAAAAAAATTTATCTCCCTTAGGGTGGTTGTTCTCCCTCTCTATTCTCCATTACGGTTTCTTTTGTGATTAGGACTTCTTGATCTCTTATTTCTCTCATGGCTATAGTGGGTTCCTCTTCTTCATCCCAAGTCAATGACTCTACCTCTTCGATCTCTCCCACGCCCAGTCTTCTCGGTTGTCGTAATATCAAAGACTCCATAACTGAGGTTCTTAAAAATGAGAATTACCAATTATGGAGTGAACTTTTTATCAATGCCCTCAAAGGTTATGGTGTTATTGGGCACACCAATGGTGATACCCCATGTCCGAACTTTGGTGAACCCGACTATGCTCAATGGCGCCAAATTGATTTTCTTATTGTCTCTTGGGTATATGTCATGGGTTCCTTGTGCCCTTCAATCCCTTCCCTTGTCCCGCGCACCAGAGTCGGGCCTCGGACCAAACCGATGGCTCCCCACGAACCCGTCGCTGCCGACAATTCGTTAATGTGCCTCACCTCGATCCCAAATCCACAATTAATACCGAACTCGTTTCTCCCTCCGCCGCATCGCCTCCCATCGAGATGCCCCCTGTGCCTCCCATTGTTAACGAGCATTGCATGACTACTTGGGATAAAGCTAGGATTCAAAAGAAAATGGATTTTACAATCTATAATTGCCTCCATTATTTCTACCATCCCAGATGAGCCTCGTTCCTATAGTGTTGCCTCCAAGGATCCTCAATGGTGTGTTGCCATGCATGAAGAATATGACACACTTCTCCATAAAGATACTTGGACTCTTGTTCTGTGTCCTCTGGACGCGAATGTCATGGGATCAGAATGGGTATATATCGTGTTAAGTAGCGATTGGATGGGCTTGTTGAACGTTTCAAAGCACGATTTAGTGCTCAAAGTTTTACTCAACCACCTGGTGTGGATTATGATGATACTTTTAGTCCCGTAATTAAACCTGTCACTATGCGTACAATTCTCTCTCTTGCTTGTTCCCCAAAATTGGCCTATTCTTAGCTAGATGTTAAAAATGCGCTCTTAAATGTTTTTTTTTAAATTTTTTTTAAAAATCTTAGGTAGTCTATATGCAAGAATCAAAAGGGTTTGTGGATCGCAAGTACTTTGATCATGTGTCTAGCCTAAAACGGGCTTTATATGGACTAAAGCAATCTCCGTAGGCTTGGTATCATCGGTTTGCCTCATTCTTGCTGAGTCAACGCTTTATTTCCAGCAAATCCGATCCGTCGTTGTTCATTTAACACAAGAGTAACACTGTTTTTCTGCTTCTTTTATGTGGATGATATTGTGCTAACTGCTTCTTCTGGACAGCTTTTGCCTTGAGTATTGTCTCAGTTAAGGCGAGAATTTAGTATGTTTTACTTGGGTCCTCTGAATTACTTCTTGTATATTTCGATTACCCATGACCGCCATGGGTTGTTTCTTTCATAGTCAAAGTATGCTTCTTATCTTCTTCATCGCAGTGGCTTGTCTAATGATAATCCCTCAGATACACCAATAGATTCTAAGGAACAATTGTCAGCTTTGCCTGATAGCCCTCCTGTTTCTGACCCTGTACACTATCGGAGTATTCTTGGTGCTTTGCAGTATCTTACTTTTACTAGACCAGATATCACATATGTTGTTTAGCGGGTTTGCTTATTTATGCACGATCCCCGTGTGGTCCACTTTAAGGCAGTAAAGCGGATTTTGCACTATATCACAGGCATTATGTCTTATGGTCTTCAAATCTTCCCTTCCTCTTCTGATCAATTAGTTAGTTACTTTAATACTGACTGGGTTGGTTGTCCTGACACTTGGAACTCTACTTCTGGTTACTGTGCATTCTTGTGCTTGAATCTATTATCCCGGTGTTCTAAACGCCAACATACAGTCTCACGTTCTAGTGTTGAAGCAAAATATCGCAGGGTGGCTAATATTGTTGGAGAATCTGTGTGGTTATGTTCTCTTCTCTACGAGTTGGGTGTTGTCCTTCATCAACCTATTATTGTTTATTGTGATAATGTTAGTGTTACTTATTTTGCTAGTAACCTCGTTCAACATCAACGCATCAAGCATGTAGAACATGATACTCATTTTGTCTTGGAACAAGTGGTTCTCGGTCAGGTTTGCGTCCTTCACATTCCATCCTCACTTCAATACGCTGATAATTTTACCAAAGGTTTCCCAGAGTATATTTTTTGCGAGCTCGGAGACAATCTTCGAGTTTGCTCTGCTCCTGCTACTATTGAGGGCGAGTGTTAGAATATATTATATTTAGGATAGAATATATTGTATATAAAAATAAAATATTATATGTGATATGATGCATATTTAGTGCATGTTGCTTTTATGATGTATATTTAGTGCATCTCATGAGATATTATAATCCTCTATATATTTTCATTCCCACCCCCTTCAATTGAAGTGTGTTGGGTATTTAGTTTATAGAAGGAAAGATGCAAAGAAAAAAGTTAAAGGGAAGAAAATAAAGAAAAATAACTTTTTTTTTTTCCATTATTTGGAATTCAAGGAAAAAAAGTATGCTTTTGAGATTAAAATATTTTCCTTTGGTTCGCCGGTAGAAAATGAAATGGAAAAAAAATTTATTTTCTAACTTAATAAGCTATATTCGCTTTATATTGTTTATGTGGTGTGAATTTTTGGTGACCGTCCTTGATATTGTTCCATTGAAAATTTATTATTTAGGCACCATTGGTTTAATCATCACCTCTGTACCTAATATTGCAGTATATACTATTAGAGATCACAAGGTTCAAAAATTTTTATAAAACATTTGATCAGGTGCATGAGTTTAAATTTTTTGAAGTATATTAATATTTTTTTCAATACATTAAATATTTTTGGAATTTATGATTGTCTTTTTAAATATTTTAAAAATATTTTAGATATTTTATTGATATTTAAAATATTTTTAGGGATTCAAATATCTTTTATGTTTTGAAAATTTTATAAAATTTAAAATTATTATAAATATAAATATTAAAGTCTTTATGCAAATTTTTTAGGAAAATTATCACTTAAGTATCCTGAGACTTGAGCATTTATCATTCAGGCACCCCTGACATTTCAATATATACAATCGGGTACCTTGAAATGTGATAATTTTATCACCTAGGTATCCTATGTTGGAATTTGATAAATTTTTGTAAGAATCCAATGACTTTTATGCAAAAAAATATCGATATAATACATAATTATGATAATATATATAAGTCATGCCAATGTTTTCATCAAAAGTCAATGAATTGTGATAAAATATCACCGATGTTCATATTAATTACCTAAATATAGCCACAATCTTGTGTCATTTCTGCATTTTCGGGCAAAAAATATCAATTTCTAGTGAATATACTAATATATTATCAAAATTGTGTTTAATTTTAGCATTTTCTAATAAAAATCTATCGAATTTCGACAAAAATGTTTGACTAATAAAATTTTAAAATTTCAGGATACCTAAGTGAGAAATTGTTTAAAATTCATGATACCCATTTATATATATTAAAATATTAGGATACTTAAGTAATAAATATTCAAACCTCAGGATACCTAAATGATAATTTCCCCTTTTTTAAGTGTATGTCAACATAAAGCAATAGAACCCTAATAAAGTTACGCATTGGGTAGCTAAAAAAGTTTACAAAGCTCAACATTTCAAAATCTCAAGATACTTGAAAAAATATGTTACAAAGCGTCAACAAACTTGAACCACATTTTCTAAAAAATTATCACATTTACATATCTCGAGTTTAGATATTTTATCTATTACAACAACAACAACAATATACCTAGTGCCTCAAGGGCTCCGGTATAAGAAGGGTCTAGGAGGAGTATTTTAAATGATAAATACTCTATTTAATTTGTGCTTTCTGTATGTACCAAACATACATATTCAATGAATTTAGGCAACAAGGGGACCTTGTTGATTAAACATGAAGCTAAGATCATGTCTAATACATATGGGTTTGACATGGTTTAGGTCGAAATTCATTTTTTTTCCTCATTTTCCTCTCCGTTTTAAAAGGAAAATTGATTCCCTCAAATGCTATTGTAAACTTTCAAAATTTTCCATTTGATAACCTTCATAGTTTCCATGTATTCCAAACATGGGAAAAGCACTCTCCCCCCAAATTTTTTTTCCTTTGCTATCATTTTCTACATTTCAAACAGACCCTAAAGGAAAAGTTTTTACAAGAGAAAATGATTTTCACGCTGCCAAATAGAACAATCATTTGGTTAAGTAATGGACGTAATCCTATTTGCATTCAATTCGGTCATGGTCCCCGTATTCAGTCCTTGAGTAAGACTTGGTCTAATTTGGTCAGTCCAAATATGGAGCAAGCAAGGTCTTAAAAGAGTTAATTACCCGTCTTGATCGAGACAAGGATTGAACCTGTACATTCAGTGCAACATGGGTCTAGAACACTGGTTTGCTCTCAAACGGATGGGAATTGTTTCACTTGTGTTGTTACCATGAGCTTCAGGAAATAAATTGATCAAGCGTTGATCACATGTCATGACCTTAAACTAAGCAATCAATGGACCCGTGACTTATAAGCCAAACAAAAACTAATGGTCACTATAAGTGAAATGTTAGGAATATTTATCTTAAATATTCCTTACAATATAACAAAAAACAACTCAAGTCAAAATATCAAAATTTTTAACAAGCAATACACAACCCTATATAATGGTACTACTAAAGTCATAGAAAGTAAAGGAAAGGCTTCTAAACTTGTAACGACTTCCACAATGTAGAAGAAATAAGTTCCTTACATTTCCCCAAAGGACTCACTAAGTTGTGTTTGAAATTGGTAAATAATAAGAGCATAAAGCCTAACAAGTAACAAATATGCCAACCAAAAATAAGAATCAAGCATACTCTAGAGCACTAACAGTATGACTTTAAAATTAAGAGTAAAAGAGTTACGAGAAATGATATATGAAAACTTAGGAAGAACATTAAATAAACACAAAAGCCATATGCTCTTAGGTTCTAGTTGCATATAATCCCTGCAACTGGACTCATAATTGGCTATCTTAAAAGGGTCCTTAGCCAACTTCGGGTTCAAAGGAACGCTTTAAACAGTCCATCGCTAACAGAAATGATGTAGCCCCAATGTAGGCTCAAGATGTCTTACCCCGTCATCGTAGGGCACAACCCACAAAATAAAGCATAAGAAGGCGAAAAGTACAAAGTGCATGGCAGATTTACATATCATAAAGCACAAATCAAATCATATTTCCAAAATACCATAACTAAAGAAATATAATATAACCAATATTAAATTTCATGTACTCATAAACTTAGATACCAATTTATAGATTGGGCACGCCTCTATAGAAACTACACCTCCTACGTATGTGTCTAAGGCTACCTAGGGACTTTCGGCTTGGTACTCAGCTTACTTGTGCCCCCTTGAGAACATAAGCGCCGAACAATATTTTAGTGTTTTCTTGTAGATATTGTAGTTGCAGGTGCTTCTAAAGAATGGTGCTTCTTAGCGTAGTGGCTTTCTTGATTTTACTGCTAGCTCTTAGCTCGCAAAAGAGCTGCAGAGCCAATCCTTGTTACCTAGAGTCTTACTAGACTCCTTTCCGAAACACAAGTTTAAGCCTTAGGAGCTCAAGGCGATGTCCCTATTAGAGGATATCCACAGTATTCTTATGTATCTTAAGTATATTCAAGTTTAGGTGTTAGAGGATATCCACAATATTCTTATGTATCGTCAAATATATTCGTGGTTTAGGAAGGTTCGTTAGGGTTTAGAACTTTTACCATTATTCCCTCACTTCTTATGTAAAGCTAAGGGTATCGTTATCCTTTGGCTCCTCTCTTGAGCTCTATAAATAGAACCGGCATGTACTCATTATTCATTTATTCAATAACAATTTCTCTATTCTCACATGATATTAGGGGTCTCTCAATCATCTCGTGCATTTTCTCTTTACTGTTATAATTTTGTGAGTTATGTATTTCTCTTCTTGTTCATATTTTGTCTTTTTTTTTTTAAATCGAGTAAAGGGCAGCAAACGCTAACCCTTATCGATCTTACGCTTGTGCCATGTCCAAAACCCCCTCTCCCCTCTCCACCAACGCTGCACGCCCTACGGATGCTGGCTCTCCTCATCTCGGTACTCCGCCTGGTGGTCGGTCAGTGACAGCAACCCAGGTGGTGGCCGACCCCTCCATGGTTGGTCCATCACTTCGAGCTCTTATCTCCATAAGTCGGTGGATGTCAGTGTCTCCATCTCCGATGCACCACCGCCCCTAGAGAGGCCTACAGTTAACCCGGCGCTTATCTCGGGCATCTCCTCTCCCTTCCCATCACTTAATTTTCTACCCCCCTTTGACATTGGGTGGTGGCACCACTAGTATCAGTGCCATACACAGTGCCAATGCCACTAGATAACTTGGGCTCGTGCAGCTGCTGTCGAGTCTCAGAACCCCTCATTCTCACCTACAACTTAATTAACCCTAATTTCAATCTATCAAATAAACATAATTCCTATCTCTCTACCTCTTCCCCAATATTTCTCCCCCACTCAAATATCACTAATATTGTAATGGTAAAACTCGAAACTACAATTGACTATCCCGCGTGGTGGGAACAATTCAACAAGTTTTTACTAGCCCATCAACTCTAGGGATACATTGATGGGACTTACCCTTGCCTTCTTACCCAAATTACACATATTGATGGATCGATTCACCCTAACCTCAAAAACATAGCATGGTTGCGTATGGACCAAAGCCTATGCTTGTTTATCGTTGCAACCCTCTCTCGACCCCTCATAAATGACATAGCTCGACACCCTTATCTCCAAAGCCATGTGGGATGCCCTGGCAGCTTTCGGGATCACTAGATGGAAAAAGAGTTCGATCTCCGAATGTAGCTCACCACCCACAAAAAGGATGGGAAAACAATGAATATTTATCTTTCCGAACTTTAATTAATTGCGGACGGCCTTGCTGCTATTGACTCACCTATTTCAAACAGAGCTCACACATTTTGTATTATATGGTCTTCCACAAGAATATGCCGCTTTCGCCACATTCATACGTCAAAATTCCCTTAACTATACATTTGAACAATTAAAAATTGCTCTCTTTAACGATGAAGTTGCTTTAAACTAATAATCTGGGTGCTCTAACCCAAAACCAAATCGTGCTTTAGTTGCAACAGGTTAAGGAAACCCGGACCACCAAGGTGGCCATGGTGGTCACAACCAGGGTCGGGGGCGCAGCAACCGCCATGAAGGCCCAGGAAACTAACATCGGGAGTCGGGTACCTCTAATGGCAGTGCTTCTTCTCATTTCAATTCAGTAAGACCTGTAGGAAACCCATCCCCTCATCCTAGTACATTTGTGCTCAGCCCACGGCCAAAAATTTGTCAAATCTGCTCCAAAGCAAGTCACATCACTGATACATATCATATTCGCATCCATTAATTGCTATTATGTCTGATTAATTATAGTTTTATAATAACTTCAACAATTTCTATGTTTTATAGATTTGAAATAAAAGTTTTGAGAATTATCGAATTTTGATGCAAATAAGACAAAATTCGATGATTAAGCAATTAAATCAAGTCAATTAGAGATCAGAACGAGATTGTACGAGCCAAGCCTGACCCATACCCGCATTCACACCAGCTGTAGCCCACGACACCACCACAACCATCAGACCCACACCATCTAGCTCCATCTCAACCACTGTCAGCACCTGCACACAACCCAAGCCCACTTGAGTCCGGCCCATTCTCAGCCCACCTCCACAGGCCCGCTCAAGAAGCCCAACTCCTAATCGGCTCACCACCAAACCCAGCATCACCGTCGCCACCAGCCCAACGCATTCCAGCCCTTGCTCAAGCCCGTGCTCAAGCCCGTGTCACACCCGCAGGCCACGATGCACAACCCGACCTGCATCACCGGTCCACCACCAGCATCACAGCCCAGCACTCCGTATGGTTGGGGGAGCAGCAGAAACATTTTTATTCAGGAGGAAATTCAACATCGAGAGTGGTCTGTGTTTGAGGTTTTGAACAGGAGCAGCCACCGCTTGGAATCTCGATTTCCACCGCATCAACTCTTCTTTTGTCTCTCTAGCTCAATTTTCTTTTTCTTTTTCGTTACAATGGAATGGGAGTGATAATTAGCGTAAAGACAGACATGAGTTCGCTCATCTTCTTTTTTATCGGTTAATTCTTGATGGAGAGCTAACTTGCTTTCTAGGGTTAGATGAAATCTTAGCCTTTTTACTTTTGTGTTACTTTTAATTTTGGGATAATTTATTTATTAGATAAATTGTTTAATTGTGAGAAATACTATGAAGTATTATACTTTTATTGTTTACTTAATTGAGATGATTATTGAGTTTGTAACATTTGATTATTGACGTTGGTATTTATAAATTAATTCTTTTTTTCTTGTAGCCTTAGGATTAAATAATCAAGCAATAATTTTCATCGAATTGTTAATTAGAGCCTATCTTTGCTATCCTTTATTAGATTGGGTCAATACATAATAATTAATAATATGTTAGATAAATCGTATTTTCCTTATACTTTAGCTAGATAGAGTCAATACGTGATACTAACAATATTACCTTTATAGGTTGAAGCTTGTAGCCTCAACCACTACCCGTGTAACAATTAATAATCCGAATTTAAGAGTTAAAGTAAGAATAATAGGCTAATAATGGATTCAAAACTCTAGATTCCAATTCCGAATTCTTTTCCCCTTTAAAAGTAGAATACTTGGTTTAATTTTCGTTTCTTTAAAATAATTAACACAAAATCCTATATTTTTTTTCTCAAATCAATCTGGGTCATAGAATAAATTCATGCATTCTTATTCCTTGTGGTTCGACACCCTCTCGCCCTAGACTTCAATTTAGATGTGTTGAGTACATAGGGTGTTATATTAAATTTTGATAGAATAATACTCGAGATTTTGGCGCCGTTGTCAGGGACTAGGCAACGTTCGTGGTTTATTTTGTGACTTTCTTTGATTTTTAATTTATGATTTTCTTTGATTTTTGACCAATTAATTTTTATTTCTAACGTAGGATTTTAAGTTAGGATTTTGATTTTAATTCAGTTTATTTATTTTGTGTCTTGAGTTTCATTGTTTCTTAGCTTAGGACTTAGGATTTACTTTAGGATAGTTATTTTTGTGATTTTGATTAGGACTTGATTCTGCTTGGGGTTTTTTTTTTTTTTTTTAAAAAAAGATTTTAGTGTGTTAGTTTTTCGTATTTTTTGTAGTTTTAGAATTTTTCGTTTTCATAATGGACGAACAACCCCATGCACTCATGGAGTACTTGACTTCCACCGCATACACCTCACCTTCATGCATTAGGTTGCCACCTATAGCCCAACAGTTTGAGCTTAAGCCACATACGATACAGATGCTTTCTTCATTCCATGGCTTAGGCAATGAGAACCTGTATACACATTTGGACAAGTTTTATGGAGGTTTGCTCTACCTTCAGGATTCCTAATGCTAGTGATGACACCATCCTACTTTGTCCTTTTCCTTTCTCTTTTACGAATAAGGCCAAGTATGGGTTAGGCACCTTACCTAGTGGGATGATTTGTACTTGAACTCAAATGCAACAGGAATTTCTTAAGAAGTTCTATCCCATTGGTAAGACCAACACTGCTAGGAGAGCCATTAACACATTTGTCCAACTTCTTAGTGAAGAGTTCCATGAGAGTTGGGATAGGCTCAGGGAACTTTTATGACCATGTTGACATCATGCTATCTCTAAATGGCAATTGGTCCAAATTTTTTATTATGGGTTGAATGAAAAGGGTCAACAAACTATTGATGCCTCTTATGGTGGTCAATTCCTTAGGAAGAATGAGGACAAGACATGGGAACTTCTTGGACATTTGAATGAGAACTCACAACAAAATGCTGCACATGCATGTTTGAATGCTGCTAGACTAAATAAAGGAGGAGTACATAAAATTGTACACACTTCCATTTTATATAAGAAAGTAGATTCTCTTGCATCTTCTGTGAGCAATTTACTTCTTTATTTAAGATGACATTGACTCCCTCCACTTTACTAAATGCGTCTAAAGTTCCAAACGTGCATGGTGTTTGTTCTACATGCTATAGTGTTTCTTATTCCACACTTGATTGCCCCTATGCTTCACCTTTTGTTGAGTGTTTGAAGGAGCATGTTAATGTAGCCTAGGGATTCTCAAGGAATGATCCATACTCGAATACATACAATTCGGGCTGGAGAAACCATTCAAACTTCTCTCGGAGGCAAGGAGGAGAAGGATAATTCATGCGACAACAATTCAACAACCTCATCAATCTTGTGTGTTAGGACCTCTCAGTTTTCAACCGCAAAGGGTATGCTCTTAACTACTCTCAACCTTCTAATTTGAGCTCTAATTCGAATTTTGAAGAGAAGGTTTTGAGTGCACTGAAAGGTTTAGAAGCTAATGCCCAACTTTTCCACTCCCATGCACAACGGATCTCAAATCTAGAAACACAAATAGTTCAGTTAGCTAACGCTTTGTGTAGGAGAGATGAGGGAAGACTCCTTAGCCAAGCCGTAGAGAACTTTAGGAACAATGTGAGACAAGACAACTATCCTCTCCGTCAAGAGCAGGAAAAGTCCGTTGTAGTGTTATCAAGTGGGAAGGAGGTTGACAATGAGGTGAGTGCTGAGAGTGAAGTACCCATGAGTGGTAAGAGAGAAGAGAAGAGCAAGGAAAGAGAGAAGGAGGCCGATAAGGTCACACACTCTTCTTCCATTCCTAAGGCCTTTGATCTTCCTTCCTCATATAAACCTAGGGTGCCCTTCCCCTAGGCTTTAGTTGCACCATATCCATTTGGGAAGGATAGGAAGTGGGAAGTCATTTTTGAGACTTTTAGGCATAAAGATTAACATTCCCCTTCTTGATGCAATTAAACAGATACTAGCCTATGCGAAGTTTATTAAGGGCCTACTGAACCAAAAGAGGTGATCTAGAGCACATCTACCTAAGAGAGTATTTTTAGCCGAGCAAGTGATCTTCATTCTGAAGTGTGACACTTCGATTAAGTACAAAGATCCTGGTGTCGCCACCGTCTCTTGTTCACTTGAAGACTACTCGATCGATAAGGCTTTATTGGACTTAGGAGAGAGTATCAAAATTATTCCTTACTCGATTTATGAGAAGTTAGGCTTAGGAGAATTGCAACCACCATGGTGACTTTGCATTTAGTGGATAGATCAACTAGATTCCCCCATTGTGAGCTTACTAAAGTGCTAGAGAAGGCAGACAAAGCCCTATTTCCTGCTGATTTTCTCGTGCTTGATAAGGAACCTTCCAGTCATTAGAAAAACCATATCCCTATCATGCTGGGTCGGCTTTTCTTATTGATGGCCTATGCTACCATTAACTATAGATCTGGGGTAATGGATATTAGTTTTGCAAACAGGACTATTAGGTTGATCATTTTTAAGGCTTCACCATTACCCACTAATGAGGATGAGTCATAGTGTTTCTGTGTGGATGTTATTGATGATTTGGTTGACCAAACACCCCCCCCTATCCTAGTTAGTGATCCCCTTGATGAGAATGCTGAATCTTCTAAAGAGATGCAATGAATGTTGAACCCTAACATCAAAGAAGTTTTGGGTTGGGAAAAGAATCACTTTATGGTTCTAGAGGGAATTGTATTAGGTCATAGGGTGTCTAAGGAGGGCATTGAGGTTGATAAGGCTAAGGCATATTTGATTACTAACTCACCGCCTCCCTCAAATGTGAAGCACAATAGAGCCTTCCTAGGTCGAGCGAGTTTCTATAGAAGATTCCTTAAGGGCCATGGGAAATTAGCCAAACCATTGACTAGTTTTCTATATAAAGACATGTCAGTTGAGTTCGATTAGTCTTGGTTAGAATCTTTTCAAGAGCTTCAGTCTATGCTTGTTACCGTTGCAATTAGGCATTCACTCGTCTACTCTCTTCCTCCTGAAATCATGTGTGATGTTTCTTGTTTTCCTTTAGGTGTTGTCTTAGGTGAGCTCATTGAAGTTGTCTCTTTGGTTGATGTTATTACTTGATCTTCGCTGGTCCCATTGCGCCTGGCCGAAAGCGTAAAACTTAGTGCTACTAAGAGATAGCCTAGGTTTGTTATTTCTTGTTTTTAGTTTTGCTTTTGAATTAATTAGTTGCTTGGAGGTTTATTTCTCTCTTTTTAGATTCTTGTCCCGTGTTGGAGGGGTCATACATGTTCGTTCATGCCCATTCTTGATCTTTGCCTTGTTAAGTCACCTATTTCTTGTGCTTTAATGGTTTATATTGTCGCATTGAGGACAATGCATCATTGAGGTGTGGGGGTGAGGTTCAATTGTATGTGTTCATTTTTTGTGAAAATTTTAAATTTATGAAATTTTTTGTGCATTTAAATGCGCATTATATCCTTTTAGCCTAGTTTTTCCTTGACTTTTAGTATATGTTATGATGATGGTGGGATTAATGGTCTATTTTGTTTTCTTGATTCCATGAAAATAAATGATTCTATTCCATACCTATTAGTGAGTATTGTTGATCATTATTGATATTAATGGGTTCTACTCATGCCGCTCATATATTCACTATACACATGACTTTCATGTTGTGGGAAATCTGAAAAGTTTAAGTAAACAATCCTTTATGTCTTGAGTTTTGCTTACTTGCCCTATTAGCTTATCCTAATCCTTGCCTCTTGATATTATGTAAAGTACTTGTTGATCAATGTCAGTTGTAATATTAAGGTACTTGTTATGTAAAAGTCCAAAAAATTGGGCAGGAAAGAAAGAGGAAACTAAAGGAGAAAAAAAGGAAAATGAAAAAAAAATGAAGAAAGAAAGAAAAAAGTTTCCTCCAAAGAAAGGGGAAAAAAAAATGAAAACAAAAGAAAAAGAAGAAAATAAAAATTAATGTGCATTCATGATTAAATTGTTCTTCTTTTTTGCTATATTGAGGTTAAAATATTGTAAAGTGGTCACTCATATGCCACTTAGAATTCTAGATGTATGGCCATGTGTTTAGGTGATTCAATAGTGCGGGTGTACAAAACCTTGGTATATTTGGTTGGATGCGAGAATTTGAGGAGATTATGGCATGAGATCCTGTTCACTTTCACTTGTGTGCTTAAACTGCTTGAGTAGTTTCTATTAGTTGATACGGGGTAAATGAAATTCT
The DNA here is from genome assembly GCA_018398585.1 of Simmondsia chinensis. Taxonomy (NCBI): domain Eukaryota; kingdom Viridiplantae; phylum Streptophyta; class Magnoliopsida; order Caryophyllales; family Simmondsiaceae; genus Simmondsia; species Simmondsia chinensis. The sequence goes on along the minus strand of JAGTTD010000008.1, from coordinate 8,756,366 downwards.
ATGATGAGTTTTGAAGTTTAATCATCTGAATTCATAAAATTGGAGAATATCCTAAATGATTGAATCTTGTTTTGAATTGTAATGTATGTGTCAATCTTGGAAGGCTTAGTGAAGGTTATGGCAGTTGGTCGCTTGAGTTTTGTGTTAATCCAATCCTTTGCTCGATGACTAGCAAAAGTTAGGTGTGGAGATGTTGATGCGTCTCATATATACGCATTTTTTAATTATTTTACGCCTGATTAATTATGGTTTTATACTCACTTTGGTCATTTTTGTGTTTTATAGATTCGAAATTAAAGTTTAGGAATTGCTGAATTTTGGTGCAAATAAGACAAAATTCGATGTGGAAGCAATTAAATCAAGTCAATTGCCCAACCCGCACCCACACCTGCATTCGCACCATCTCTAGCCCACGACCCCACCCAACGTAGTTTAGCCCTTGCGCAGGCCCGTGTCACACCCGCAGGCCATGATGCACAGCTTGGCCTGCACCACTGGCACACCACCATCATCACAGCCTAGCAGTCCATAGGGTTGGGGGAGCAGTAGAAACGTTTTTATTCAAGAGGAAATTCAGCATCGAGAGTAGTTTGTGTTGTTGGGGTTTAGAACAAGAGCAGCACCGCTTGGATTCTCGGTTTCTGCCGCCACAGCTCTTCAATTCTCTCTTTGGCTCAATTTTCTTTTTCTTTTTCATTAAAATGGAACGAGAATGATAATTAGCGTGAACACTGACATGAGTTCGTTTATCTTTTCCTTCACCGGTTTATCCTTGATGGAGACCTAACTTGCTCTCTATGGTTAGATGAAGTCTTAGCCTTTTTACTTTTGTATTACTTTTAACTTTGGAATAATTTGTTTGTTACATGAATTGCTTGATTGTAAGAAATACTTCGAAGTATTATGCTTTCATTGTTTATTCAATTGAGATGATTATTGAGTTTGTAACCTTGTAGCCTTAGGATTAATTAATCAAGCAATAGTTTTCACCAAATCATTAATTAGAGCCTATCTTTTGTTATGCTTTAGTTAGATAGGGTTAATACATCAAGCAATAGTTGTCACCAAATTGTTAATTAGAGCCTATCTTTTGTTATGCTTTACTTAAATAGAGTCAATATGTGATAATTGACAATACGTTAGGTAGAGCTTATTTTTCTTATACTTTAGTTAGATAGGTCAATACATGATACTAATAGCATTGCCTTAATAGGTTGAAGCTTGTAGCCTAAACCACTACCCCTGTGATAATTAATAATCCCAGTTTAAGAGTTAACGCAAGAATAATATGCTAATGATGGATTCGAAATCCTATATTCCAATTCCGAATTCTTTTCTCCTTTAGAAGTAGAATACTTGGTTTAATTTTTATTTCTTTAGATTAATCAACACAAAATCCCATAATTGTTCTCAAGTCAATTGAGGCCATAGAATAAATTCATGCACTCTTAGTTCCTATAGTTCAACACCCTCTTGCCCTAGACTTCAATTTAGATGTGTTTAGTGCATATTGTTTTATATTAAATTTTGATAAATGTAGAAAATAAATCAATCACCCTCAACTGTTGATATCTATTCAACAATAGTGGTGTATGTTTAAGCATAAACCGTGTATGGTAGGTTTTAGCTGTGTAAAATCAACTTGTTTTAGTGTGTACCAAGTGATTAGTGGTGTATGTATGATAGGTTTTAACGGAGTAAAATCAACTCATTTAGGTGCGTTTCAAGTGATTAGTGGTGTATGTTTAACCATACACCATGTATGATAGGTTTAAACGGTGTAAAATCAACTTGTTTAGGTGGGTTTCAAGTGATTAGTGGTGTATGTTTAACCATACACTGTGTATGATAGGTTTTAATGGGGTAAAATCAACTTGTTTATGTGTGTTTCAAGTGATTAGTGGTGTATGGTTAAGTATGATAGGTTTTAATTGTATAAAATCAACTTGTTTAGGTGGGTTTCAAGTAATTAGTGGTGTATGTTTAACCATACACTGTGTATGATAGGTTTTAACGGTGTAAAATCAACTCATTTAGGTGTGTTTCAAGTGATTAGAGAGATATGTTTAACCATACGCCGTGTATGATAGGTTTTAATGGTGTAAAGTCAACTTGTTTAGGTGGGTTTCAAGTGATTAGTGGTGTATGTTTAACCATACACCATGTATGATAGGTTTTAAAGGTGTAAAATTAACTTGTTTTAATGTGTTTCAAGTATTTAGTGGTGTATAATCAATCATACACCGCGTATGATTAGTCTTAATGGTGTAAAATCAACTTGTTTTAGTGTGTTTTAAGTAATTAGAAGTGTTTGGTTAACCATACACCGTGTATGATGGGTTTAAAGGGTGTAAAATCAACTTGTATTAGTATATTTTAAGTAAACAGTGGTGTACGATCAATCATACACCGTGTATGTTTGGTCTACATGGTGTGAACTCAACTTGTTTTAGTATGTTTTAAGTAATTAATGGTGTTTGGTTAATCATACACCGTGTATGGTGGGTTTAAAGGATGTAAAATCAACTTGTATTAGTGTGTTTTAAGAAAATAGTGGTGTATGATTAATCATACACCGTGTATATTTGGTCTACATGGTGTGAACTCAACTTGTTTTAGTGTGTTTTAAGTAATTAGTGGTGTTTGGTTAATCATACACTATATATGATGGGTTTAAAGGGTGTAAAATCAACTTGTTTTAGTGTGTTTTAAATAAATAATGGTGTATGATCAATCATACACCGTGTATGATAGGTTTTAAGGGTGTAAAATCAACTTATTTTAATGTGTTTTAAGTAAACAGTGGTGTATGATCAATCATACACCATGTATGATTGGTTTTAACGGTGTAAAATCCACTTGTTTATGTGTGTTTCGAGTGATTAGTGGTGTATGGTTAACCATACACCATGTATGATATGTTTTAAGCATGTGAAATCATGTCATCTTGGTGTGTTTCAAGTGATTAGTTGTGAATGGTTAATCATACACCGTGTATGATAGGTTTTAATTGGCTAAAACCAACATGAGTTGGTGTGTTTCGTCTAATTAGTGGTGTATGGTAAATCATATACCGTGTATGATAGGTTTTAATTGTCTAAAATCAACATGTGTTAGTGTGTTTCAAGTGACTAAGGGTGTATGGTTAATCATACCCTGTGTATGATAGGTTTTACTTGTCTAAAAACAACTTGTGTTGGGTTGTTTCAACTAATTAGTGATACACCATGTATGATATGTTTTAAACATGCAAAATCATGTCATCTTGGTGTGTTTCAAGTGATTAGTGATGTCTGGTTAATCATACACCGTGTATGATAGGTTTTAAATGTCTAAAGTCATCTTGTGTTGGTATGTTTCAAGTGATTAGTGGTTTATGTTTTGTTTCAAGTAATTTGTCTCAAATTGCAGGAAATGGATGTCATTTTGTTTTACATTATGCGAAAGAAACACAAGTGGCCAGAGCATTTTGACTCGAGGGCAACATGTGCATCCCCAATAGTGGTTACTTCTTTGCTTGGACCATTCACTCACGTTCAGAACAAAGAAATTTGAATCGAATCAGCTTTTGATAATTGGGATTCGTTGATTATCAAGTTTCTTGCAGGGGATGTCAAATATGGGGTCCGATGCCATGACGTGGATCAGATATACATACCCATCAATCAACCTAATCAACATTGGTTCCTTGCTTCCATCCATTTTAAAGATTGAAGGATAGAGGTAATTGAATGCTTGTACTCCGCCACAGCTAAGGAATCAAGATTAGAACAAGTGGAGCCAATTGCAAAATTACTTCCACATACTCTAGAGATGGTTGATTTTTGGGACATCCAAAGGACCTCATTAAATTCAGAGGCAAACCCTTCACTATCACTTACGACTCGGATTCATGTCCACAATAGATGGGGTACGACATCTACTTCCCTTGGTTTTTTTTTTTTTTTTTGTGATTCAGTGGAATAAAATAGTAGTTACTTATAATGATGCCTAATTTCTTATTGTGTCATATGTATTATATTTAACTGCAGGTCTGATTGTGGCATGTTCGTTGTAAAATTTATTGAATTTTTTTTTACGAATGGCCTCTGCATCTCCCCAATGTACGCAAGGGTAGATGGAGACGTTGCGGACCAATACCTGTATATACTTGTACAGTCATGGTAGAAAGAAACTCATGAAAATGTATACAAGCAAATATAAGTATGTGATGTGTACATGTTCTTGTATATTTTCATATTCTTGTATATTTCCATATGATTTACATTGTATTCATTGTACTCCGGAAAATAATCATTTTTGTTTGATAGGTTAGTGAATTGGTTAAGGTTGTTATGGGTTTGTACTAAGTGTATGATTGATTGAGAAGTAAACTCCAATCTTTCTTACATCTCACATATCTCTCTCTTTACATACTCTCTTCCTTATATTTAGTTCATTCGTTGTTATGACATCCTGTGGCTTGAATGTAAAAATACACTTATTCACATATTTCTGATGCCAGTTCCAAACCAACCAATATACCATTATACTAAACCACTTAAAGCAATCATACACAGAGTATTATTGATCAAACACAACTAGTGACATAAAGCACCCAAACATACGATGATAATACACAACTGAAAGCAATCATACACCTTGTACCAATAATCATACACGACTAATTACTTAAAACACAATAAAACAAGTTGATAATACACCGCTTAAAGCAATCATACACGGTCTATGATTAATCATACACTACTAATGACTTAAAACCCACTAGCACAAGTTGATTTTACACCACATAGACCGATCATACAAGCAAGTGTGACACACAAGCAGATGGGCATTAACATACAACTTTGTGTCTTCATTCTGTTTGGGGGGTTGCTGTGCCAAGCAAGACATTTAATAATCTCAACTACCACCTACTTTATCCTACCCTCCCCCACGGTTGTCCCCATGTATTTACATCTTGTATGCTTTTGCCTCTAAATGAAGGAGTTCGTCATGAAGCCAAGCATCCACTTCTCGGTCTCAACGTTGTGTTGTCTGTGCCGCGCGGGTGGGTTCCTCAGTTTTGTACTACATCTCAGCCATTGATTGTACTACAGCACAAGTTGTGAAAAGGGTTACCGTGCCCGCCGTAAAGCACAAGGCGACTGCACCACCAGCGCTTCCCATTGAGCTCCCATCAATCGCTCTTAAAAAGCACAAACCTGGAGACGACTGGAGTTGTGCTCTATGTGGCTTTTCCGCTACTAGTGAGCAGGGCTTAAAGGATCACTTTCGAGGACAGAAGTACAGAGCCAAGGAACATGGTTCGATCCCCCATGGAAGCTGGTTCGGTACTACCAAGCACAGAGCCAAGCAATCAACGTGATCCCGAGTTCAACTCCGGTGGGAATTCTGAGAAACAGTGAGAGAAAAACTCTGACAAGGTACTGAGTGGAGACACACTAATTACCTATGCTCAGCTTCACTGACTGATCATGATTCATCAAATGTTTTGCTTGATCGTGTTTTAAAGGAATAAGGTGTTCAAAATGTTGTTCATATTATCTAAAGTAAAATCCTTAATGAATCATCATCAGTCAGTGATCTGATCGTAGGTAATTAGTTGTTTCTCTACTTAGTACTTTGTCAGAGTTTTTCTCTGACTGTTTCTCAGAATTCCCACCGGGGTTGAACTCCAGATCATGTTGACCCCAGGAGTCTGGGTTGAAGGACAAGTACCGAACCCGGTTCTATGGGGGATCGAACCATGTTCCTTTGCTCTATGCTTCCGTCCTCGAAAGTGATCCTTTAAGCCCTGCTCACTAGTAGCGGAAATGCCACATAGAGCACAACTCCAGTCGTCTCTAGGTTTGTGCTTTTTAAGAGCGATCGACAGGAGCTCAGCGGGAAGCGCTAGTGGCGTAGTCACCTTGCGCTTTACGGCGGCACGGCAGCCCTTGTCACAACACTGAATCTCTTCTCATCCAACCCATCAATCTTCACCATTGGTTTGTAACCCACAATCAGCAGCAGGGATGTAGTACAGAATTGAGGAACCCACTCACGCTGTATAGACTACACAACGTTGAGACCAAGAAGTGGGTGCTTGACTTCATGGCCAACTCCTCCATTTATAGGCAAAAGCATACAAGGTGCAAATACATAGAAACAACCGTGGGGAAGGTTAGGATAAAGTAGGTGGTAGTTGAGGTTATTAAATGTCTTGCTTGGGTGCCAATTATGACCCCTGAACTTTCAATGTTCTACCCCCAACTACCCCAACTGGTTCTCCTCCATTTAAATAGTCATACATCGTGTATGATAGATCATACACCATCAGATACTTAAAACACTCAGACAGAAGTTGACATTACACCATTTAAACCAACCTTACAAATGTCAATGTGTTATGGATAATACACAACTGTCATTAATAATGCACGTCTATTAATAGTACACAATTTCATCGATATTAATAGCAATTAAACTGAAAAAAAAAGAACAACGTAAGTTAATTCGGAGGAGGGACATGAGAAGAATGACCGCTGGTGTTTGTAGACGTGCCTTCACCACTCGAGTGCAGAGCAATTGGATTTTTACACGTTGATCGATTGTGGCTGCGTTCCTTGCATCGACTGCACTTTTACGGTACACGTTCCTCACCGACTGAAGGAATCCTCTTCTTCCTCCTCCTCCCGGAAGAGGTTCGAACATCGGGTGGAAGAAGATTCGTTTATGATATATGATGCGGGATAAACCAATCACTTATTTGCGGCATCAGGTACATGACACCTCTGTACGATTCATACCAATAATCTCTGGAATAATATAGCGAGCATAAATCGTACAAACCATAAGGACCGTGCCTTACAAACGCCAACGCATGTTCACATGGAAGCTGCTCCAGCTGAAACTTGCCATAGGCACATGTCCAAAGTGACATATCAACACAAAAATTCTTATCTCCATCAATGACATCAAAGTTATACTCATCTGCTCACAAAATCTGCATTGCATAAAAGATAGACACACACAATTAATAATGGTCATGCAAAAAAATGAACAAAACCAGTAATTATCATGTCTAAAGTTGCAAGGATTATTAATGATTAATCATACACCATATTGTACTTGAAACACAGTACACCAAGTTGATTTTAAACCATTAAAACCTATCAAACACGGTGTATGATTGACCATACACCACTAATTACTTAAAACACACACAAACAAGTTGATTGTACACCCTTAAGACTTATAATACACAGTGTGAGGTTAACCATACAACACTAATTAGTCGTAACACACTAAAACAAGTTGATTTTACACCATTAAGATCAATCATACATGGTGTCTACTTCATCATACACCACCAATGACTTAAATACCATTAAAACCTATCAAACATGGTGGACGGTTAAACATACACCACTAATCACTTGAAACCCACCTAAACAAGTTCATTTTACACCATTAAAACCTATCATACATGGTGTATGGTTAAACATACACCACTAATCACTTGGAACCCACCTAAACAAGTTGATTTTACACCATTAAAACCTATCATACATGGTGTATGATTAACCATACACCACTAATTAGTTGTAACACACTCAAACAAGTTGAATTCACACCATTTAGAACAATCATACACGGTGTATGATTGATCATACACCACTAATGACTTAAAAGACAATAAAACAAGTTGATTTTACACCATTAAAACCTATCATACACGGTGTATGATTGATCATACACCACTATTTACTTAAAACACAATAAAATAAGTTGATTTCACACCCTTAAAACCTATCATATACGGTGTATGATTGATCATACACCACTATTTACTTAAAACATACTGAAACAAGTTGATTTTACATCCTTTAAACCCATCACACATGGTGTATGATTAACCAAACACCACTAATTACTTAAAACACACTAAAACAAGTTGATTTCACACCATTTAGACCAATCATAAATGGTGTATGATTGATCATACACCACTATTTACTTAAAACACCCTAAAATAAGTTGATTTTACACCCTTTAAACCCATTATACACAGTGTATGATTAACCAAACACCACTAATTACATAAAACACATTAAAACAAGTTGATTTCACACCATTTAGACCAATCATACACGGTGTATGATTGATCATACACTACTATTTACTTAAAACACACTAAAACAAGTTGATTTTACACCTTTTAAACCCATCGTACACGGTGTAAGATTAACCAAACACCACTAATTACTTAAAACACACACAAAGAAGATGATTTCACACATTTAGACTAATCATACACAGTGTTTAACCAAACATCACTAATTACTTAAAACACACTAAAACAAGTTGATTTTACACCATTAAGACCAATCATACACGGTGTATAATTGATCATACACCACTAATTACTTGAAACACATTAAAACAAGTTGATTTTACACCCTTAAAACCTATCATACATGGTGTATGATTAACCATACACCACTAATCATTTTAAACACACCAAAACAAGTTGATTTTACACTGCTAAAATCTATCATACATGGTGTATGGTTAAACATACACTACTAATCACTTGAAACCCACCTAAACAAGTTGATTTTACACCATTAAAACCTATAATACATGGTGTATGGTTAACCATACACCAGTAATTAGTTGTAACACACTCAAACAAGTTGATTTCACACCATTTAGACTAATCATACACGGTGTATGATTGATCATACACCACTAATGGCTTAAAAGATAATAAAATAAGTTGATTTTACACAATTAAAACCTGTAATGCACGGTGTATGATTGATCATACACCACTATTTAGTTAAAACACACTCAAACAAGTTGATTTCACACCCTTAAGAACAATCATACACAGTGTATGATTGATCATACACCACTAAATACTTGAAACACATTAAAACAAGTTGATTTTATACCCTTAAAACCTATTATACATGGTATATGATTAACTATATACCACTACTTAGTTGTAATACACTAAAACAAGTTGAATTTATACCCTTTACACACATCATACATGGTGTGTGGTTGACCATACACCACTAATGACTTAAAACGCACCAAAACAAGTTAATTTCACACAATCAAAAATAATCATACACAGTGTATGATTAATCATATAACATTATCCTTTATATTGCACTATGTACATTTAATAAAACATGGACATAATAACCCTATAAACATGCATTGCAATCGGGATTAAACATAATGAATAGAACAAAACGTACTATCATCATTTGTGATAGTTTCAATTTGTCTTGTAATTTTTTATCGATGTCGGGGGACATTATACCGGTGCAAGCTTCAGCCTTGGTTCTTTTATCATGAAACCACTTCTGCAATAGTAGCCGAATCTCGTCAATCAAGGCAGTAATGAGATAATCACGTACCTTAACCAAAACGGCATTCATCGATTCCAATATGTTTGTTGTCATTATGTTGTACCGACGACAAGGGGAGTGGGAATAAGTCCACTGTTCCAATCCCACGGTGTCCAAGTACTCTTTAGCTCCGGGTACGGCACAACATGAACTGAAGAACAAAGTATTGAACTCTTAAAGGTTGTATGCTTTAGCTGTTTGGTAGTAATGCTGATCCAACTGCTTTGTTTTACTTTTGAATTTAGACTTCATGTTATTCAGCAAGTGGTACATGCACAAACCATGGAATGAGTTAGGAAAAACTTCTTCCACTACTCTTTGGATGCTTCGATGTCGATTAGATACAATAACATGGCCGATAGTTCCCCAATAACTTCCTTCAACCGGCTGAGGAACCAATGCCACGATGCATCATTCTCTGAATCACCAATACTGAAAGCAATTGGGAAAATTTGTTGATTGGCATCGTGACAAACGGCCATGAACAGAACACCCCGGTATTTTCCCTTCAGATGCGTTGCATCAATGCTCACAACAGGACGGCAAAATCGGAATCCTTTAAGTGAAGCATCAAACACAATGAAAAGGTACTGAAATCTACTTCCATCATCTATCTGTAAATAAAGCACGGTACCAGGATTGGTCTGTTGGAGAACATGCCAATATACAGGTAGGTTTGCATGTGACTGTTCGGGGGAACCCAATCTGACATTGTCATATGCAAACTCTCTACCCCTCCAAGAAACACCGTAGCGACTACAAATGTCATTTATGACATCCTATGGCTTAAACACTCTTCTGGGGTTGATAAGTTTCTTATGTACACATTCCCTGACAACCCAGCTGGTTGCTTGCCTATGTCTAACAGTGGTGAGATCGGTAGGGTGGGTATGATTATTTTTAACTTTTGTAACCATCCAATACCCACCATCTGCTATACACATAGTCCGAACCCTCCATGTGCAACCCTCTTGCACACAACGAACAACTGTTAAGGATTTGTTAGACTTGAAGCTCCTGAATTCAAGTTTTTCCTTCAGTACAATTACTGGCAAGTTAGTCAACAAATCGTTCTTCGACTTAAATATTTGATTCACCTCAATTACCTCAACCATCCTACCATGCCCATATATCTCGTCAATCTGGCTTCTCTCATCACCGGAACCAACATCATCATCATAATGAGGATCAACAGTAGCTTGGATGTCGGGTTGGACATTCGATTGAACGTTGGGTTCCACATTGGGTTCCACTGCAGGTTCGACAATATGAGGGTCTTTAGGGCAAATATTCTGCTGGTCAGAAATGTGCCCATGTGGAGGTAATGTGTCGGTTGCAGTCGGTTGCAAATGGGAGAAATTGATATTATCAAAATTGTCCCACTGGTTGGAATTTTCCTAAACTTTTCCTGTCGCTGTCGCTGTCGCAGTAGGTATGTCAAAATCCATTTCAGATGCATCTCCACGGGCTGCTTCTTCCATCCCTGTGTTCATACATCCACCAAAAGTATCAGGCACCACAGGGTCCAAGCCATCACTGTTCTCATCACCATCTGGTAGTGTTTGAATAGGACTCCGCTGCTCACCAAAGTAAGGATTCCTATCAACTGTGGACTCAACAGTAACGAACGAGGTATGCTTCGCCCTATCTTCTTTTGCCAGTGCCTTCCAAATCATAACTAGCCTATCATTATTGACATCATACAAGGGCATGTCCCGAACACCGGTAAGAAATTGACATTGCCTCTTCGAGCCTGTGTCCACCTTAACACGCATAAACTCTACCATAGTCCTTTGCAAACCAGCAAAGTCAGTCTTCTCATCCACAAAAACAAAATCCAATTTTCCACCAACATACTCTGCCCTCTCGTTAAAGTGACCACCGTACCAAACACATGCAATAGCAACATCACCCATTACTGTGAACACGAAAATAACATGATATTACACCAGTAATTACATGAAACACACCAAGATAAAATGAAAGAACAGCATTTAAACCAATCATATACGGTATATGATTAATCATATACCACTAATGACTTGAAACACACCAACACAAATTGATATTACACCATTCACATCAATCATACATGGTGTATGATTAGTCATTAATCATTAATGGCTTGAAACAACCAACAAAAAATGATATTACACAATTTAAACCAATCATACACCGTGTATGATTAATCATACACCATTAATGACTTGAATCAACTAACAAATATATGATATTACACCATTTACATCAATCATACATGGTGTATGATAAATCATACAACATTAGTGACTTGAAACAGCAATAAAAATATGATATTACATAATTTAGACCAATCATACACCCTTAATGATGTAACAAACACCAACATACCTTGATAATATACCATTTAAATAGATCATATACGGCGTATGATTGATATTACACCATTTAAACGAATCATACACAGTGTATGATTAATCATACACCATTAATGAATTAAAACAACTAAAAAAAAAATTGATATTACACCATTTAAACATATCAGTGACTTAAAACACACCAACACAACATGATATTACACCACATAAACCAATCATACACGATGTATGATTGATCGTACAAAATTAGTGAGTTAAAACACACCAACACAAAAAGATTTCACACCATTTAAACCCATCATATACGGTATATGATTAATCATACACCACTAATGAGTTAAAACAAACCAACACAATGTGATATTACACCATTTAAACAATCATACACGGTGTGTGATTGGTTTAAAACCATTAATGACTTGAAACAACAAACAAACCGTGATAATACACCATTAAAACCTATCATACACGGTGTATGGTTAATCATACACCACTAATTACTTGAAACACACCAATACAAAATGATTTCACACTATTTAAACCCATCATACATGGTGTATGATTAATTATACACCACTAACTACATGAAACACACCAAGAGAAAATGATTTCACACCATTAAAATCCATTATATACACGGTGTATAATTAATCATACACCATTAATGACTTAACACACACCAAAAAAACATGATATTACACCATTTAAACCAATCATACACGGTGTACGATTAATCATGCACCACCAATTATTAGAAACACACCAACACAAAATGATTTCACATAATTTAAAGCCATCATACACGGTGTATGATTAATCACACACCATTAACTACATGAAACACACCAAGAGAAAATGATTTCACACCATTTAAACCCATCATACACCATTAATGACTTAACACACACCAACACAACACGGTATTACACCATTTAAACCAATTATACATGGTGTATGAATTGGGTTAAAACCATTAATGACTTCAAAAAACCAACAAGATATGATATTACACCATTTAAACCAATCATACACAATTTATGGTTCATCATACACCATTAATAACTTCAAACAACCAACAAAAAATGGTGTTACACCATTTACACCAATCATACACGGTGTATGATTGATCATACACCACTAATTACTTGAAATACACCAAGGGAAAATGATTGCACACTATTTAAACCCATCATACACGGTGTATGATTAATCATACACCACTAATGACTTAAAATACACCAACACAACTTGATATTACACCATTTAAACCAATCATACACTGTGTATGATTTATCGTACACCATTAATGACTTAACACACACCAATATACCATGATAATAAATCATTTAAACCCATCATATACAGTGTATGATTGATCATACACCACTAATTACTTGAAACACACTAAGAGAAAATGATTTCACACTATTTGAACCAATTATACACCGCTAATGACTTCAAGCAACAACAACAACAACAACAACAACAAACCCAGTGCCTCCAAGGGCTCCCGCAAAAGCAGGGTCTGGGGAGGGTAGATGTACGTAGCCTTCCCCCTACAGGGGGCTACCCTAAAGGGAGGCTGTTTCCGAGGACCCCCAGCCTAAAAAGTTGGTCCGCATCAATCAGCCAAAGACCTGACAATAGGAGAAGCATCAAAAATGCATGAGTATGGCCAAAAAAAAAAAAAAAAAATCAAAGAATGCTGCACAGGCACCGAACACAGATAGGTGAGATAAAGAGAAGGATATAGATAGAGGTAGAGAAGATAGAGAAAGAGAATGAGAAATGAGAATGAGAATGAGATAGGGATAGATAAGGTAGAGCCAAAGATAAGGTAGAGACAAAGACTACCCTACTCCAACCGAATCATCTACTACCCCTATGCTAGCCCTCCATTGGGCCCTATCTAAGGCAATTTTAAAACACATCAGCACAAAATGATAATACACCATTTACACCAATCATATACGGTGTATGATTGATCATATACCATAAATGACTTGTAACACACTAACACCATATGACAAAGATCCATTAACGACCAATGTATGAAATGATCATTTTACCTTCAATGTCTGATCTGACAACCGTGAAATGTGTAATGGCTCAACCTTGGACCTACTGTAATGCCACAATGCTTCAAACCCGTTCTTACAAGGCATTCTTTTTCTTTTTCCGAGGGCCCAAGTAGGACAAGAAAACATGTAGGACATTGAGAATAGAACTCAGGGATTCCAAAATGTGAGAAGAAGAACAAAGAAGAGAGAATGAGTGATGAGAGAAGACAGACAAACCGGCAGGAAGAGAAGGGAGGGAGAGAATGAGAAGCAACATAGTTGACAAAAAGTAAAAAAAATATCCTTTCATATTAAATGAAGGGAGAGAAGGGGCGAGAGAGAGAGTGGACCGGGGGGGGGGGGGGGGGGGGGGGTAGGGGGTGGGGTAAATTGAAAGGGGCAAAATTGTCCAAAATAATTAGTTTAGGGAGAGAGGGGTTGGAAAAAGATTAAACTTGGGAAGGGGGGTCTAGTCCGTACGATTTCTCTTTAAAATGTTGAGGCTTGTGATCATCATTTAATAATACTATCATGAATAATGTATACCTAAGGAACAATTTAATTGTGGCTCCAAATCAGTCATATTTAATTATCATTACATGATAATATTTTATTATTATTTAACAATACTTAATTCTAATAGTCAGTATTTTTGAATTGCAAAATAAAACATTGAACCACTATCACTATATTGGTCATAGCTATTTCGCTTTTTTTTTTTTTTTTTTTTTTTTTTTGAAGCTCTCAAATTTCCCTACTTAAAACTTCTCTAATACAAAATATATTTTTCTTGTATCAATTTTATTGACATTGATTTGGAGTACTTTGGTCAAATATTCAAAATTTTTGAACATTTCTAATTCCACTTAAGGGGATATATTTATCTTTAGAAGATATTATAAATTTCTAATTGAATGTTCATTCCTGTCATACTTGATCCTGTAACCAACGTACAAAAGTTATTGGCCACTATGAGATCTCACTTCTAAATATATCAAGGACTACATGCATCTCATGGTACGTCTCAAAAAATAATCGCATGCATAAGTATAACTAATAAAACAAAAATTATGCAACAAATAAATAAAATTATTTTATTTATTAATAATTAAGAATTATATAATTAGGTTTTAGGGCACTGTTCCCAAAAAAACCTCCTACTTTTCTGAAACTCAATTAGTCATGCATAAGATATCCTCGTTGGCTATAATAATTTTAATACTCATCACCCATGAGCTTAATTGGGATCCATAAGAGATTTTTTTGCACTAATAAGCTCCCAGGTGGTGCTTTGATAACACTCATTAATGAGTTTTCATAAACTTGACTTCAGATAAGCAAATACAAGGCGCAAAAAACAAGAATCAAATACAGACTCAATGATCTCAAGATCTAAAGGCGAAAACTGCAAAGAACACCAAGGATTTTTACATGGTTTGGTCCTAGTCCATAGTTCCCTATTCCTAGAGAGATCTTTACTATGGTGATTATTACAAATTAGTTCTTATTATGACAAAATACTACTCGAATCTAGTACAATCAATGGCTAGACTCAAGATTACAAATAATAACTTTAGATTTTAGGCTAGAAACCGAAGAACTAACCCAAAACAAACAATGTACCTCTTCCAGCAGCTGAATCCTGCCATGAACCGAATGCCACGAGCACGAACCTCCTCGAATTAGGCTCATGAGGTTAGAACCTTCAATAATTTGGCTCCGAGGTTCAGATTTAAGGTCAGGGTTTCGTAGAGAGCCCTAGGGAAGGAGAAAACCAGAAGAGAGAGGGGAGAAAACGAGATAAATGAAATATTAGTTAAACATGCAATTCACCCAGCAATCAAGTTCGCCAAATCAATTCATACATTGCATCACAAGACTCCACCGTGAAACAACATCCTCTGCAACCCAACATGAGCAAACAACTTATGACCATTAACCCAAAACATAAGATATCTAGATACAAGCTAAATATTAACCCTTTGGTCAATCAAAGTTTTCATATGACCTACACCTTACCTTTTTCTCAAAACTAGAAAAGAAGGCATGAAACAATGATCCTAAGGCATACTAGTCTCCAAAGCCAACACCAAGTCCACATATGACACAAACATATCATGTTTTTTCCAATCACAAGTTGAAATTCAGCAAAAAGCATACTAAATTCAGCGTGTACAGTAAAAAAAAGCATAAAACAACATCAAACAACCTATAACCTATATATAAGCAATACTGACATCAACTTACAGCAGCTACCAATCATAATATGCAGGTAGTTGACCAGGTAGTTTTTCCCAACACCCTCTTTACAACTTATCAAGTTGTTACATGCCTGGCTTCCGTACTATAGTCACCGATGCAACATTACTTGGAACTTATGCACCTAACGACTCCTACTCCAAGAATAACTAGGTATTTTAGCGTCAAACCTATAGAATTTTATTAAAATAGGTGGCCTAGATAAGCCCAACATCATATTCTTACAATGTCCCATATCTTCATCCCAAAAATATAGTTGACTTTTATAAGTTTTTCATAACGAAATAATTAGATAACTAAATCTTAATAGTTGATAATAATCCCGCGTCATTTTTAGTGAGTAGAATATCATCTACATTTAACATTTGGGATCATAACTAGAGGTGGCAATCGGGTCATTTGGGTCGGGTTCAGGTGAACCCATTTGGATTTGGGTCATTTCGGGTTTATAATAAACTCGGGTATGGCGGGGCACGGGTCGATCCATTCAGACTCGGGTCACTTTCGGTTTTACCTATACTCAGGTCGGGTTGGGTTTGGGTCAAGTTATTTTGGGTTCGGGTCACTTTTTTATTTTAAGTGGTCATAGGTTCAAGTCAATCTTGGATTAGGTTGTACAAGTTTCAGGTCTTCATAATCCTACTATTTAGTGCCTTGGTGGTATGAACCAGCTACAAAAGTTTAAATCATACCAAATAATTTATATTTTTACCAATATATTTATTATATTATCAATATAAGTTCTCAATACTATGTTATGTAGTTCAATTGTACTTCTGACAACTAATAATTCTTATTGAATTTAAAGACCTTGGATAGATTTAGTTTTCAGGCCGGGTTGGGTTTGGGTTCAGGTTAGTTTGGGTCCGGTTGGTTCAGGTCAATAGTGGGTCTGGTCAGGTCAAATTGATATCGGGCTATTTTCAGGTCAAGTAAAGAACGAGTTGGGTAAGTTGCAGGTCTGGTTATTTTAGTTTCGGGTTCAATTATTTATGATATATTTTCGGTTTAGATTGGGTCGCTTTACGGGTTTTTCAGGTTGGTTTTTGGGGTCGAGTTGAATTTGCCACCTCTAATCATAACTATTTGGGGAGGGGGGCTCATCAATGCATTGCCCAACTTGACTAATTTCAATCCATTTTTATGCACACGCACACACACACACAAAAAGCCCGTAAGTTAAAGTCTACATGTAATTTATAACGGATGGTTAACAATCTGATTTAAGGTTGTTGATTAAACAAAAATTAATCTAAAAATAACCCGATTATATGTCAATATATCAAACAATAACCCAACTCAATTTTCTAACAAAAAAATAACCCAACTCTAACTTTTCTACCAAAAAATAACGAAACTTTAAAATTAATCTAAAAATAACCAACTCTAAAAATTTGATTTAAAAAATACTGAATTGTGATGCTCCAACAGTATATTTTTCTTCTACGTATTTTTAGTTTGACTTGTTCTCTATAGGCAGTCTCATTTAGTAAACAAGTTGAACAAGCAAAGATATGCGGCTCGGTTAGATAAATGATACCAATATCGAGCTGGTCTCATTTAGTTAATGAGCCGAGCCGAGCCTAGTCGATCAAGCTGTGGTTTGGCTCGGTTCATTTGCAGCCCTAATTCTCTGGTTGTATTCCTCGGTTATTTTGCTTGTTTTTTGCCCCAGGATGTTGCCTTTTTGTGGGGTTGTACTCAATTATCGGAAAAACGTATTTTTAGTTTGGTTAGGTGAGGAAAAAATCAAGTCAAACCAAAAATAAATAGAAGAAAAATATATTGTTGAAGCGTCATACCACACGCGATGCTTAGCCATCAATTCGGTATTTTTGTAAATTAATTTTAGAATTTGGTTATTTTTTGGTACAAAAGTTAGAGTTGGATTATTTATGGTAGAAAAGTTAAAGTTGAGTTATTTTTTAGCTAGAAAACAGAGTCGGGTTATTTTTTAATAAAAAAGTTTGAATTGGATTATTTTTTTGTTAGAAAATAAAATTGGATTATTTTTTAGTATATTGACATATAATTGGGTTATTTTTAAATTAATTATTATTTTATAAAAAAATTAGACTCTAAGAGGTGATCTTTTAAAAAATTACAAGGATGCGATGATTAAAGAAAATATATGTTTTTTTATCAGAAAAAAAAAAAAATATATATATATATATATATATATATATGTTTTTTTGGATCCAAAATTTTTCAAGATTATTACATGTAAAATTGCTATATAAAATTATATATTTGATTTATATTATAAATAATGATATTATTTATTTATTATATTAATCCCGTCTCGGTAATCAACGAAGCGCGGGCTTTCCCTCACATGCCCAATATGACTTGCTAAAAATCCGGTGGCCGCTGGTCAGTAGTGGTTACTGGTCCCCCTGAAATCGCTAATATTTAGTGCCACAAAATAACTAAAAATTAAAAATCCGCACTGGCATTGCTTTTTTATAAACAATATAATAGTATATACTAATGATTTCTTAAACAAAATCTTAGAGTGAGTTGGCATCGACATCAAAAAAAAAAAAAAAAAAAAAAAAAAGAATGAGGTCCCAATTTTATTTATTATTTTTGGTTGATAGCCGGGTTGTTGTTGTGACACTGGGCCTGTTGTTGTTATTGTTGTAGCCGGGTTGGATTTGAATTTTTCAGAGCTTGGAGCAAGAATTCTAAATAAAACCCTTCTTATATTATAACTTATAAATTTTAATTAAAAAATTTATTAATATTAATAATTGATATATTATTTTTAACTAAAAATTTTGGAGCCCTAAAATTTGGGGGCACCAAACGGTTGTTTGGGTTACTTAGGGGTTGTCTGCGGCCCTGGTTGGTATGAAAGGAGTGTGTATATTTTGCAACTATTGTGGTTCGATCCTACTTGGTGTCTTATGTTAAGCACATAAGTATTATAGACAATGTAATAAAAGAATTGAGTAAATTAGAAAATTATAATAATAAGTGTGAATAGGAATATCAAATTCAAGTATGAGCCAACAACAACAAACAATACCAACTTCGTGCCTCAACAAGACTCTCATTAAGTTAAGGTTTGAGAAGGGTAAGATGTAACAATTCTTACCCGTTAGGTGTCACCCAATAGAGAGGCTTTTTTCGAAAAAACTATTTTCTCAAACTATTTTTAACTAAATGTACTAGCGATTCCCATGTGTTGCACGGTCGAATATTATACTTCAAAAAAATTAAGGTGTTCTAGTATTGATTTTTAAATAAAATTCATATATAGACACCGTGAACTCATTTTTATTCTACTTGAAAAATTATAAATTATGCAATCGTAAATTCTTAACAAATATTTTCATAACTTGGTGGGTTTTAATGTGAAAATTTTAACATTTTTGTATAATATTATTATGTATTTTATAATATATCAATAGTATAATATTTTTATTCATTTTGATATGTATTGTTATATATTTGGTTAGAAATTTAAGCCTTTTGTTGTGATATCATTGATCCGTTGCACGGATTTAGAAAACAAGTAACGTTGTTATTATTATTATTATTATTATTATTATTATTATTATTATTATGTTTTTCTATAGTTAATTAAATTTTAATGCCTTATGTAACTTGTGATATTATACTGTTTTATGTATTTTTTTCTAATTTATGTGGTAGGAGCTACTTTGTAGTATGCTTTTCCGATTTTACTATTGTGTTATTATTTTATCATTTTCTTTACTTTACCAAAAAGGGCACTAACACGCCGTCACCAGATCCCATTAGAACTCCGAAGTTAAGCGTACTTGGGCGAGAACAGTACCAGGATGGGTGACCTTCTAGGAAGTCCTCACCCTCATGTTGGGGGACACTCGGAAACAACCTCTCTTCAGGGGTAATACCCTGAAGGGGAAGGTTGCGTACATCCCCCCCCCCCCCAAAGACCCTTTTTTTCGGGAGCACTTAGGGCACTTGATATGTTGCTTGCTTTAGATAATATGATCTTCTTTGTAGTTATGCACTATTATATATATGTTAATTATTAGTTTAGTAATAGATTTTTTTAAATTTTGTTATATGTAATTATACTATTGTATAGAATATTATATTTTTTGTATACTCATATGATATATTGTTGAAGATTCCAAAATATGTCTCGTGTATTAACTTGAAATTTTAATTTCTTTAAGTACTTTTGTTTTTAATAAATTAACTTTTCTTTCTTTTATAATAACTTATTTTAAATTCTTACATACTATTTTAAGGTCGTGTTCACCAAGACCCAAAGTTTTGGATTGTAGAGGGTCTCATGCTATTTTGTAGTTGGTTTTTTTTTTTTTTTTGGGGGGGGGGGGGAGAAATGGTAGTTCAATTATTATCGTCATTGTGAATGCTACTATGTCTTTTCTCTTCCCAGAAAACATTAAACCAAAAGTTGAAATCACTCAAATAAGCTTTCATGCGAAAGAAAATGTAATTATAAAAGAACGAAACAATACATAAGTCTTACTTAGCTTGATGCAATCAATACATACTAGTAATATCAATCAGTGCCAAAGTTCAAATAGGAAATTAGACGGTTATAAATTATGTGAATTAGTTTAGCCTTTCGGAAGTTTGTTACTGATATAAATACTTGTATTAGCATTTGTTTAGTAAGTAAAAATAAACCATTTTTAACTTCTTCTCAAACTCTACTCTCTCTGTCTCCTCCTCCTCCTCTCTCTCTAGTTCTTTTAACCCTTCCCTTTCTCTGATCTTCATCATCTACCAATTGGTATCAGATTTAGGTTCGTGCTGCGTAATTATTGAACTATGACCAACAGCACGTGAAGCTTGACTGAAATTCATGGACTCGAAGCTCGGTTAGATGAAAGTGAGTGGATGACAAATTCAAATATTACGAAGATCATCAAAAATGGCTAACTGAGATGGTTGCCGGCGTTCAACCGGGCATTCTTTCTATCAAGAACGAACAAAGTAAGATCATGGATTTGTTGAAGGAAATTTGTGCCAAACAAAATCGTTCACCTACTGGAGTTCTTTCTCGACCAAGCAACATTGTAGCTCCGCCGGCGGTTGTACTGATCACCGCTTCGACTTTACCTTATGGTATGGCTATTTCTCCAACTTCACATTACCAATTTAATACACGATTTGTCAAAAATCGAATTCCGTCGCTTTTCGTGAGGTAATGGTGTCAAGAATTCGATATGGAAGTCGGAACAATTATTTTGTGGTACTGGATTATGCGAAAGTTAAACTTGCTTCGATGCATCTTGAGGAATACATTCTTGAGTGGCATCATGCTTACCTTAAAACTCTTACAAGGCCGATTGAGGAAATTTCATGGTCGGACTATTATCTCTTGTCAATTCAGTGGTTCAGTGAGGTAATTGAAAATCCAATGGCAGATTTGAAGAAATTGTGACAAACTGGGAGTGTTTTGGAGTACCAAGCACAATTTGAACACCTCGTTACTTGTTTAAGCCTTTCGGAGGAATACTTGGTCTCGTGTTTTGTTACCGGTTTAAAGGGCTATATACAATATCCAATATTGATGCTTCAACCACAAACCTTACATCAAGCAATGGAACTTTCACGTCTTCAAGAGGATCATATCCATTCTCTACATAAACCAGTGACAGAAGGGTACTTGAGACCACCAACTTCGATATCCATTTCTTTATCCTCGGTGCCTTCTAATACTGACAATTTCTAGAACTACAAAGGTCCGGGGCATTTTTTGGGGAGTGACAAGAAAGATAGCCATGTATTATTTGCGGCTAACTTAGAAGATCGTTGAATGAAAGGTTTATGTTTTTTTTTGTAATGGAAATGTGTAAGGTCAAAAATCTGCAATTAAAGAGGATCACGAGTGCGTCAGGGGAAGACGCTGATTTTGATCCCGAGGGCTTATTAGTCATGCCAGATGTGGAATGCGGATGTTGATTTTTTATGGTGCACTTTTGAGAACTTCAATGCATTTCCCTCTTTTTTTTTTCCGCCTTCTTCCTTGAGGGCAAGGAAGTTCTTTAGCGGAGGATAATGATACAATCAATACATATTAGTAACATCAATTAGTGCCAAAGTTCAAATAGGAAGTTAGGCGATTATGAATTGTGTGAATTATTTTAGCACTTAGGGAGTTTGTTACTGATATAACTACTTGTATTAGCCTTTGTTCGAGTGAGCAATGACAAACGAATCTTATTCTTCTTCTCAAACTCTATTATGTCTCTCCTCCTATCTCTCTAATTCTTTCTAACCCCTAATTCTCTTTCTCTAATCTTCATCATCTACTTCTCTTCTTTAATCTAATTCAAATCTAGATACAATCTTCGAAGATTGTATCATAGCTGTATATTTTTTGGATTCATCCATTCTTCTTTGTTGATTTCTTCTGCAAAATCTTCACCTTGAAAATTTAAATAGGATGTGTTTTGAGATTTTAAAAATGGGGAAGGAAGTAATTTAGTAAGATAAATAATGATGGTGGTTACCATGTGTTATGATTCAAGGTAAATATTGAATCATAACCCTAGGATGAGAGAGCATGGGATGAGGAAGTAGGGAAGGAAATGAGAAAATAGAGAGAATTAGGGGGATGAGGGAGAGAAAGATCTCAAAGAGATAGTTTGATTATCAAAGTTATGGATTACAATGCAAGACTCACCTATTAATACTAACTCAAGCTAATGGCGCTTAAGCAAGATACATTGAACATGGACAAGGCACTTAACCAACTTAACCAACCTACTTCACCTAGCCGCCACTATTGACCTTAGACACTAACTACCTTGACCAAATACTTTACATGGCTTATTACAATTACTCTCCAATATCTCCTATACCATGGATCATAACATTTCTCCCCCCTTAAGAGATTCTTGCCCTTAAGAATTTTAGAGAAAAGAATATCTTTAATCAAATATCGTTGATCTGCAGGGAGTTGCTTATATTTCGATACCAAATATGCAAGCCTTTGCAACTTTACTCACATCAATCTCTTATGCAGACCTTTGTAGATAGCTTGCAACAAAAGCATGTAGAATTCAGCACGTATAAAATCTTCAAGGCCTTAGTGTACTGTTGCTGCAATGAGTGAAAGAGTTTGCATATCTCCTCCCATTCGAGAGGCTTTATAATGAAATGCTCATTACCACTGAACATGACATGAATGCTCTTGAACCCTTGCTGATTTTCATAATTTCGCATATCATTCTCCATCTTTTCCTTCTTATCCTGCCAACCAGCTTGTCTATAACTCCAGCACAACAGATTCAGGTGGTCCTCGCTGCACTGCTGCACAAATGTATCAGCTAGGAATGATCTACATCCCATATTCAGCTCCTACTCAATTTCAACTTGTCACTTGCTAGCGAATTGTTCAACAGCTGTATCCTCGTCACAATCTCTTTCAAGGTGATCTTGTTGCTTGCAAAATGAGTTAGCTGATTTCCTCAACGTCTCTACTTACTGCTGGAACCCGGACCAAATAAAATCAAGAGGCCTTACATTAGCCTGGACCGTTGGAGGATGCCCTTTATCCTTAAGCTTATTCACACCCACAACAAGCTTTTGATCTAATAGCTCTACCAGTTCACTAATCGAAGCCAACAGAAACATCTTGCTATGACAATTTAGTCCAAAATTGTACTCTTGATTCCCACTATATACCATCCATTAAGCCTTCCTCTCCTTGTTTCTCACTAAGGAGCCAGTTATGAGCTCCTTTGGCCCACTCCTTTGGCTTCAAAGCCGAGATTGATCAATCTAAGTGTTTTGCAAAAGTACTTCCCTGTTGAATTCTTCTTTGCTGAAACTAACTTTTAGCTCCAACTCTTTTCGATCAGGAGGCCTATTGTTGGTGTTCTTAGACGAGTAAACATCAACTCCACTCAATGGATCCAACACCTTGATCTAATTTAGCAATTTCCCTAGCTGAAATGAACCTGCTACTTGCATTGGATAAGAGACAGAATGCTTCTTTTCTGTATTTGCTTGTACTTCAATAAGAATAAGCTGATTTCTTGATGAATTTGCACATTTGCTGAATGAATCGCCCTGTCCTAGATCAAAAGGTCTCAACAAAACCTAACAATAGGCCTGATCTTGTCCAGAACTTAGCTGAATCTGAACATATTTGTGCACTAAAACCACATCTGGACACATAAGTGCTGAATTTGCTTGCACTCCAGTAAGAGCAAGCTGATTCAACTGATTCTTTGCTGATTTTGCACCCTTACTGACAGAATACTTCCTCCTAGCCCCAAGACTATCTTATGACCGTGATACCATCTTAGGTTGCCTCAATTTCAAGTTCTTGAACATGAAAAGCTTGTCAAGAACCTTTTTATTTGCTTTGAGATGTAGAAAATCAGGAGGTCTCCCATGATAAACCAAGATTGGCTTCATCTTAGCTCTTAATCTCTTGCTTGAAAAGCACTTCTTGCACCCAAGATTAATTACTAACTTCATCTCTACGTTGGTCTGTCAAATCAGCATGAATTTCACCCTTCTAAGGCTTAGAACCTCATGATGCACCTGCAAAACTTTAGCTGCAACATTCAGATGCTTCCCCACTTGTAATGGAACATTTACTTCCTGAATTTTGGTGTTAACATTCTATTCTAAAGCTGCAAAATCCAATTTCTTACACAGCACATCACTGTCAGCTATATCCTAATCCCATTTTGACTTTAGTTTCAGGAGATGTTGATTCATCTGCTGCAGAACTGCTTGCTTATGTTGCAATGTTGACACACAAGCTTGTAAAGGTGCTTTCTCCTTCACCTGCTGTTGTTGTTCTTGCATCCTTAAAGACTCAATCACTTCCTTGAGCTGAATTTCCATATCAGCCTTCGATTTTTCCTTAACAACACACGATTGCACCCAAGAACATTCAAATACTAACGGTTGAAATATTGCCCGAACCATTTCATCTTGATGTTGCAAACCTTGCATCTGTGTTGGTGTTAAATCCATAATTTCATCAAGATCTTCCATAAGATCAATCTCAACTTAAAGTTCCAAGTCACATTGTTGTGTTGCTGCAGCGTTCAAGTTGGAACTAATTTAAACTTCTGTTGTGGCCTCTTCAAAGTTGCATGGTTGTTAGACGAGTCTTGTAAGTTTGAGTGGAAGTTTAAGAAGAGCATCGAGGGAGGAAATTTCTAGTATTTGTGAGAGGCTTCAGAAACTTCAGAGTAAGTCTCGGTCTTCTTCTAATTTTAGGAAGAAGTTGAGCTAAAACAAAAGTTCGAGAGGATCTAGGAAGAAGAAGAGAATTATTGGCATTAATGATTAAGAATTGATTGGCTTAGATTGGGGAACAAGAACTCGCACTTCTTCCATCCTTCCACTATGATTTATATAGCCCATAATAGAATTTGGAGATTCTGTGACTCGGTTGGGCTGGGGTTGATGAGGATAGAGGCATCCAAACGCTGGTACATAACCATTTTGCATAGTTGTTCTCGGCCAAATGCAATGCTAGGCTTGCGAAAGCCCTCCTCTTGGTCCCTAAGCTCATTTCCAAAACACAAAACGCTAGAATCGTTGGCCTAGTGACTGAAGATAAGATCAAGTTAGCGGTTGATCAAATTGGAAGTCTTAAAGCCCAAGCCCTAATGGATTCCTAGGTATTTTTTTCATAAGGAGTTTTGGGATTCAGTGGGAAGGATGTTTGCGAGGTTGTTAAGTTCTTTTTTTTGTGTTGGTTGTTCTCCTAATGATGTCAATCTTACATATATAACCCTTATCCCAAAAGTTCTTAATCCAGAATTTGTTTTCCAGTTTACGCCTATAAAATTATGCAATTTTTTATACAAAATAATTTCAAAAATCATGGCTAATTTGCTTAAAGGCTATTCTTCCCAAAAATCTGTCCCCTTATCAAGCGGCATTTGTTTAGGGTCGGCGTATCCATGACAAGGAGATGATGTGTGTGCAATCAGTCTTTGTTTGCTCGGTTGTTAATTGTGTTCGTTCCTCCCTAATTTGTTTAGGGCGTAGGTTGAGACAAGGATATCCTTATCTCCCTATCTCTTGATTATGTTGATGGACATATTATCTAGATTCATTGATAAGGCTAATGCAGCGGGTAATCCAGGATTGGCGGGTCAATACTATCGGGTCAACATCACCATGGTCGGGGCCGAGGCAGGGCAAGCTCAAAAGGAGATGGAAGCCGTGGTGGCGGGTCCCTTGGTGGAAAGCTTTGGAGGAACATGGCATCAGCAGGGTCCGTGGAAGAGAGGGAACGTGGGTAGCAAAGGCAAGAGCAACTTGGCGTCACCTGAAGCTGGCCAGGTGCGGACTTGGCGTCACTAGGGCTTAAAGCGGTGCAAGAGCTATGCATGAATCACGCCTTAATTCACGGGCGGTTTGATATCTTTCCGTTTCAATAGTTATCCTTTCCTTATTTTAAGATTTATCCCCCCTTTTTTTTAATATCTCCCCAATTAGTAGATTTAGATTTGAATTTCAAATTGTAAGATCCCTTCTATAAATAGGGGCAAGGTTAAGAGTAGGATTTAGACTTGACTTTGATAATTTTTTCTCATTATTATTTGGAGATTTCTTGACTCCTCGAGATGTGAGTGAGCAAGTTTTCTAACCCTCTTTGTTATTTTATTTTCCAGTTAAATAAAATTTAAAGAGAAGGCCGTTGAACCTTCCCGTACCCCTATTTGTCCATTCAAGTGCTGCATCAATTGGTATCAGAGCTCATAACATTTTTTGCAATGGCCCATGGGCGTTCGAGTTACGCCATTGTCAGAAATGTTCTTGACCATGATGATCAACAACGGACTGAAAGGAGAAAAGAGGAATTGGAAGAGACATTCCGGTGAATCGAGCGGTGCTGGATTCAACTTGGGGCAAATCCTGATCTTGAACCAGGATCCCTACCCCAACGCCCCTTAAACCCGGACTCTATCCAAAGAAAAAAAGGAGAGAAAAGGCGTCAGCACCCCATCTTCAAGACGACGTGCATGATAGGCGAGATAGTTTGCCATTTAGCCATCGATGCCAGAAGATGTAGCAACGCCGTCTCTGAAGAAGCCGTCTAGAAGCTCGGATTCAAGATGGTGGATCATGCAAACCTTTGGACTATGTTCAGGAAAGGCAATCAGGTACTCCTACATAAACGTTGCTTGGTCAAGTTCTCAATTGGGACGAAGTATCGAGAGTCGGTTTGGTGCGACGTGGTGGCCATGAACACTTACCACATGTTGTGGGAAGGCCATGGAAGGAATATAATGACACCATTTGTGACGAAAGATGGAACACTTTCTGCTTCATATATGAGGGAGTAAAGACCATCTTGCTGCCAATAAAAGTTGAGGCGCCATGCGTGACAAAGTCCGAAAATCCGAACCTGAAATAGAAAGCCGTGAGCACAGTTGCGAAGCTGACTTAGCAGTAGTATCAGTTGGCGTCAGCAAGAGGGAGCACCAACCAGAAGCAAATCAAGGAGTGAAGCCCTCAATCCATCCATTGCCTGTCCAAGGTTTTAGTGAGGTTAAGGCTATAACCTTGGTGGTAGGAGATAATCACCGCAGGGAAGAAGGTAATAAAAACTGGGGACTAAGCTGGTGGTACTATGGTGTTCTCAGGAAGAAAGTCTAAAGCCAATAAAGAGTTATAGGCGAGAATCCATGGAAGGCATGACCCACTTCAAGGGTTCACGGCACCATTGCTCAAGGAAAGTGCACCGTGTGGTGTACATGTCGATGGCACCGCAAAGCTCAAGGATTTAGACGCTGAGGCACAGACGGTTACTGTTGAGTTGACCATTCAAGGGCGGGTTCTTCCTCATCCAGCGGAGATGATGGCGCCTATATCAAAGCAGGGCGGACCAAACACGCTGGAGCCAAGGACCAAGGTGAGCTCAGCGATTAGGAGTTCGAAGAGGCGGCCGGGTGAAGTAAATCGGCTCCACGTGACAAGGCCAATCAAGAAAACACCACTCAGAATTCGAGGAAGAATTCTCTCCAAGCCAGGGAGAATGTTGCAGTAGGATTGGCAGGTCAATACTATTGGGTCAACAGCGACATGGCCGGGGCCGAGGCAGGGCAAGTTTAAAAGGAGATGGAAACTGTGGTGGCGGGTCCCCTGGCAGAAAACTTTGGAGGAACATGGCGTCAGTAGGGGCCGTGGAAGGGAGGGAACGTAGGTAGTAAAGGGGAGAGCAACTTGGCGTCACCTGAAGCTGGCGAGGTGCGGGATTGGCGTCACCAGGGCTTGACGCGGTGCAAGAGCTGTGCATGAATCACACCTTAATTCATGGGCAGTTTGATATCTTTTTGTTTCAATAGTTATCCTTACCTTATTTTAAGATTTATTCCTTTTTATTTTGATTTATTTCCCTAATTAGTAGATCTAAATTTGAATTTCAAATTGTAAGACCCCTTCTATAAATAGGGCTGGAGACTTTGATAATTTTTTCTTGTTATTATTTGGAGATTTCTTGACTCCTCGGGATGTGAGTGAGCGAGTTTTCTACCCCTCTTTGTTATTTTATTTTCCAGTTAAATAAAATTCAAAGGGAAGTTAGTTGAACCTTCTTGTACCCCCATTTGTCTATTCACGCGCTGCATTAAAGGCATTTCTTAGTGGTGTGTGGTAGCCCCTTTGTATCTCATCTCAATCCGTGTTGCTATCCCATTTTTTCTTTACTGATGACTGTATCTTATTTTGTGAGGCTAAATTGTCTGTTATTAAAGCCATTAAAAAGGTTATTGACTTGCTTCATGGAGCTACCCGACAAAGTGTTAATTTGATAAGTCAAGCGTGTTCTTCTCTTCTAACACCTCAAGAGATCTTCAGAATATGTGTATAAGTGAGCAAAAGATTCTCTTATTCATAGGGATGAGAAATATTTGGACATTTAGATGTGGGTTCATGATAAAAGTAGAGCTCTAGGGTATCTTATTGAGAGAATTAGAAGGAAAATCAAATCTTGGAAGGCGCCTTTCCTCTCTCATGCAGGTAGGGATATTTTGATTATATATGTCTTAGTGGTGTTGCCTCAATACATTTTCTATTTTTTCAAAATTCTGAAATCGTTGTATCATAAAATTAATAGTCTCATTGTTAAGTTATGGTGGAAGGGTAATATGGATGATTCTTGTAACATTGTGTGGGTTAGCTAGAACCAAATTGTGAGCCTAAAAGACTAGGGAGTTTGGGGTTTAGAGGCATGGAGGGGATGAATACAGCTATGCTAGCTAACCAAGCTTAGTGCTTCGAATGGCTTTTGGGACTGAAATTTTAAGGGAATTTATTTTCCTAATGTGATTTTTTGAGGGCTAGGATCACTTACCACCCGTCTTGGAGGTGGCGAAGTATATTAATTGGTAGGGATTTTCTAAAAGGGCTTAGTTAGAACATTCTCATAGGATTGATAGAGTCTCGGACTTTATTAACCCCATTACTAGATCTTGGATTGATAGGATGATGGTTGGATCTCTGATCTCACCCTTTTTAGGCCATCATGAACCCTTTCATCATCCCATGGGATTGAGAGAGTCTTGGACTTTATTAACCCCATTATTAGATCTTGGATTGTAAGCAAGCTTGAAAGATGTTTCCCGGATGTGGTTCATTCTGTTAGGGGTATTCTTATGTCATACCTGAGTATTGATGACAAATTGATCCAGAAATGGAATGTAGGAGGTGCTTTTAGGGTTAAAGAAGGGTATGCGGTGTGGGTCTTGAAGAAAGCTAATCAAGATAGGAGACTCAAGCTCTTTCTACCTCCTTTTTCCTCAGTTAAAAAAGCCTTGAGTTGGCTATGGCAGGTATTTATTCTTCCCAGGGTGAGATTCTTTCTTTGGAGAGCTGTTATTGATCGCTTCGTGTCAAACCTAAGCCTGGTTAAGCGTGGTGTCAATACACTTTTGGTATGTCATAGATGTGGAAATAAAGTTGAGTCGTTTGACCACATTCTCTTCCTATATCCATTTTCTCGAGATGTTTAGTTGGCTTGAAATGTTGGGCTTAAACCTTAATGTGTTGGGTTTTCGAATTTTCCTTGGTGGTGGGACAATATCTCTTCCATATTGTTGAATGACCATATGTCCTTGGCTAAGATTGTTTTTATATGTTGGTGACTTTTGAAATCCCAACGCAGACTTGTCTTTCAAGGTGTTCATGAAGAACCGAGTTCGGTGGCCTTCCAAGCTCGATGCGATGCTGGTGAAATGGTTGTTGTTGCTGGCAATTGTGTTCCGAGCTTGGTGGCTACAAGGTCTGAGATTGTTGGCACCCTCCTACTTCTGGCATACTCAAAAATAACATTGACGCTAGTTAGACTGATCCTCATTCTGCTGTTGCTATGGTTGTGGTTGTTAGAGATCACTGTGGTTTTTTGATTGATGGGTGGTATGGCTATAATTTTGCTGGGTCTCCTATTGTTGAAGATAACTATTTTCCCTGTATTTATATTAGTATTTTTCTTGTATTTTATTTATTTATTTTACATATTTTATTTAGAATTAGGAGTTAATTAACTTGTAATTATGTACATAATTGCTAGTATCATTAGGCTCTTCATTAGGCACTTCAATGGGGGGTTTTTACAATTTTCCGAACCGACCCCCCTTTCCCTCCAACACATCAATAGGGCATTTACATCTTTGTCTAATTTTTGGGTTTTAGGTTTCCTAGCTTGTCTCATTTTATTTTTCTTAGTTTATTTTGTTCTTATTAAGTCTAAATTTTAACATGGTATTAGAGCAAAAACACGATTAGGTAAATTTTTGGGTGTCTTTTCGTGTTGTGAAGCTGTGAGCTATTTACCACCATTGTTTTTGCTTACTGCAAGTGCACTTCCCCTTGGTGATACTTCAGTAAGATCGCTTAGGAAGCAAATTTCTCAATTGGTGATACTTCACCAATGCCAGAGGAAATTTTGTGTTATTCATTTATTGCTTCCCACCATTGTTCATTCTTCAGTCTTGTTTTAATTTCTGAGTCATGTCTAACGCTAGTTCAGATCTTACTTCTATCCCGACTCCTATGGCAGGGTGAATAATTGACACTCTTTCTCCATCTTATTCTCATCCTTTGGGGCATCCCAGGATGAATTTTGTTACGGATGTTTAATGGGACAAGCTTCGGTTTGTTGTGGTTCCTAGATTATTGACAGCAGAGCTTAAGCTTTTAAGAAAGTTGGTTCTTTGACATGATATCAAATCAAAACGCAATACCATAAAATTTTTGTGTTTTTGGTATTGGGAATTCGAGAATTGTTTCTCATGCCATTTATTTTGGTTTATTGTAGTCCAAGTTTTGCTCTTTTTGGTTGTGTTTTGTAAGTTTGGTTGCTACCCATTTAAAGTCCAATTCCATTTATCTTATGTACCCACCTACTCTGCATTTAGTGGTTTGTTTTACTGAGATTTTGGATCAGAATTTTAGACTTCACTTGGTGGTTTTGTCTCACTTAAACTTATTGTTTGTTTCAAATTTCCAATCCTCATTTGGTTTTTGTGTGCGTGCGTGCGTGCATGTGTGTGTGTGCATGTGCGCGTGCGTTCGCGTGCGTGCGTGCGTGCATGTGAGCGTGCGCATGCTCGTGCGCGTGCTCGTGCGCGTGCTCGTGCTCGTGCGCGTGCGCGTGCGTGCGTGTGTGTTAAACAATGTTTAACACTATTTTTGATCAAGATTTAGTACTGGTTTCCTCAACAAGGGGAGTGGTTGATTCTCTATTTCGCTTTGTATTGACCCCTTGAATCACTCGGAGATGAATTTTTCTTCCAATTGAATGTGATTTTCAATTACGGGCTTACTGCAACATTACTTATTGATTTCGTGTTTTTTTTTTTCCAGAGGGGTTTTAATTTCATGGCACTCAAAGAAATAATTGGTTGCCTCACATTATTCTATTGAAGCAAAGTATTGCTCTATGACAACCACAACTGGTCAATTGGTTGGGTTGCGTCGTTTGTTGTTAGATCTTGCAGTTCTAGTCACTGACCTTGCTATTTTATTTTGTGATAATCAAGCTACTCTTCATATTGCTTCTAATCCGGTTTTCCTTGAATGCATGGTTATCAAAATCACGATCCCACTATGCCTTACCGACCCAGATCGAGTAAAAAATCGTAAGAAAGTAGACTCGTAACAAAATCATGTAGGATCGGTAGAATCGGGGTAGGATCAGTAGGATCGCCGATTCTACACCGATTCTACCGAGTCAATAATAAAAAATAACATATTTGAGGTCTGACACCGATTCTACACCGATTCTACCCCGATTCTACCCCGATTCTACTGATTCTACTCCGATTCTACCGATTCTGCTCCGATTCTACTAATTCTACTCTGATTCTTCTAATTCTATAGGTTATTTTTTAAATTTATTTTTTTCAGCTTTTTTTTTTTACTTTCCCCTTCCCCTTTCTCATTTTTTTCCCCTTCCCTTCTTCTCCCCCTCCAATAACTTAACCCTAATCATTCTCTCACATCACACTCTTCACTTATCTTCACCGGCAGCCCTAGCCACTGCCGATTGCGGTTGACCGCCCCAATCACCCACCGAGATTTGACACTGACCCACGGGCCACACACATACATAGCTCATTTTCTTTTTGATAAATCATTGATTTTTGTTTAATTTCTTATTCTTCTAGCATATTGAGTTACTTGGGTAATTGTTTTGATTTTTATTTTATTTATTTTCAGCTTGATTTTTTTTTTTTTTTGGACTTTTTTTATATTCTTCATTATATATTTGAGGATTGTAATGCAATTTTATTGGATACAAGTTATTGTTTTAGATAAAAAGTAGAATCTTACGATTCTCGATCCGATTCTACGATCTCGATCCTAAGTACCTCTCACCGATCCTACGTAGAATCCCGATTCTAACAACCTTGTTTGAATGTAGCAAACATATTGAAATTGGCTGTCAAATTGTACGAGAGCGATTATTGGCAAAGGAGGTAGCGACTTCTTATGTTCGTTCTACGGGACAGCTGGTTGATATATTCACGAAGGCACTAGCATTTCCGTCCTTTTTATCACTTCTTCACAAGTTCGAAATTGTAAATTTACATGCTCCAATTTAAGGGGGAGTGTTGAAGATAAATATTTTCTTTATATTTGTATTAGAGTTTTTCTTGTATTTTATTTATTTAATTGTATATTATATTTAGAATTAGGCTTTAATTAGCTTGTAATTATGTACTTAGTTGCTATTATTCATTAGGCACTTCAATAGGGCTCTTAAACTTCTTCTAACCGGCCTCCTTTTCCCTTCAACACATCAATCTTTGTCTAAGTTTTGGGTTTTGGGTTTCTTAACTTGTAGTATAAATTGTATGTTTTCTCATGAATGAAAACCATCCAAGTCCTATTCTATTTTTCTTAGTTTATTCTGTTCTTATAACAACAACAACAATAACAGACCCAATGCTTCAAGAGCTCCTGCATAAACGGGGTCTGGGAGGGGTGGATGTACGCAGGCTTACCCCTTCATCGTGTAATCTTGTAGAGAGGCTGGTTCCGAGGACCCCCAACCTTATGGGGTTGGCAATATGAGAACTTCCCAGGAGGTCACTCATCCTGTTACTGCTCTCGCCCAAGCACGCTTAACTTTGGAGTTCTAATGGGATTCGGAGTTCTTATTAAGTCTAAATTTTAGCACCTATCATTGCGGAATGTAGTACCATCCCGATAGGCTATCATTTTGCAATCCGACAAGGGCAGGAGCATGCCATTTATGAGTGCAACACAATCATCAAACTTCCTCGGGGGAGATTGATGCTTTAGGCTTCGTTTGTTTAGGAGGAAAATCACATTTTAGGAAGTGATTTTCCCCTTTTTTTGTTATTTGGCGCAAGTGTGATGACAGAAAAGATATTCCCAAACGAAAACCTCTTCCCTCAAATGGGGGAAAATGATTTCTCTTTTCAAAGAGGGAAAATAATCATTCCAAGTAATCCAAAAAAATGAGTCTGACAATATATAAGTATTCTCATTAGAATTTTTACTTGAAAATGCTAACACAGCATATGATTTCAGCCATGTTTAGGTAGTTTACATCAATATACATTGAATTTTTTTATCGTAATTTGCTAAAAATATTGACATAACTTATAAATATTATTGTAAATATGTATTATATTAGCATTTTTATATTTGGTCAGATTTTTATAAAAATTCATCAAATTTTGATGTATGGTACTTGAGTGATAAAATATTCAACTTTAGGATACGTCATTATATATATATATTCAAATGTCAAGATATGTAATAAATGTTCAAAACACAGGGTATCTTACTAATAATTCTACAACCACACAAAATCTGGATAATTTAGAATATATTATACTGCTACTTATGCTGTTCTATAACTGGGTATAAGCTGATTGTTATAAGATTATTTCTTTAAAATAAATAAGGAATATCAAAATATGAAAATATGTTTTCCGTTGAAACAAACGGAAAACCACAATGGGAATAAAATTTTTCGTGGAAAATATTTTCCAAAGAAAAATATTTTTCAGGGAAAGAGTACTTCCCTTGAAGCAAACGGAGCCTTAGTTTATGAAATTAAAGTTCTGTTGGTTTCTTTTTCTTCTTGCTCCTTTGTTTGGACTTGTAAGAATGCTAATGTAGTGGCTCATGAGAGGTAGCCAAGTTACATCGAGAGGGCTCTTGTATCATGACTGGGTATCATAGTCCTCTCCTTCTGCTTTGTTAGTTGTTGATTTTGATCGCTATAAATAGTTAGCTTCTAGGCTTTTTTGACCAAAAAGTGGTATTGTTAATGATTTCAAACTCTAAACATGGTCTACAAGTAAAAAATTAAAAAAAAAAAAAACCTAAAAGTAAAAAAAAAAAAAAAAAAACTATTTTATATGTCTAAATACGTTTTAACCCGTTTAATTTTCAAGAAAAGTGCATAAAATTAGAAAATATAATACCATGACCATGGTAAACAAAAATAATGCCGGGAGGTTTGGATGGGTCTATAAAGCCGGGTCTTTGCCCTTCTTTGTTCTTTCTTGCCTACTCTCTGTGGCCCCCTTTTTCCCCATATTTTCCAAAACGCCACCATTTCTCTCTAATTTTTGGTTTCTTCTTAGCTGCAACTTTAACTGTTTTTCTTTAGGTATTATCTTTCTCTGTCTCCCCTTATTTTTCTGGTATTAGAAACTTTTTTATTTGGTAATTGAGCTAGCTGTCCTGTTTTTTAAGTTTCGGTGCTTGATTTTTGCAGTTGTTATTACCAATCGAGAACTGTTATTATCAAAGTATTTATATAATTTATAAATAATAAAAGTCATTGCTATTGACATTAATAATTTTACTATGCCCTTAATATTACCTTTGATTTTTTTTTTTCGTATGGATTTGAAGTGATTGGATCGAAGTCCAAAAATTTTCTGATAAGGGGTTCTCTGTAGTGGCAAAACTTTTTGATTTTTATTCAGATCTGGTCTTCTTGAGCTCTTTTGGAGCTTGGGTTTTGAAAAAGACAAGGAAGTTGCAAAATATTTTGAATTGCGAATTCCGATGCAGTCTGAAATTGAAATTGAAATTGAAATTTGAATTCAATCTTTTTGCACCCTTTGTCATTGATTATTTCAATTTTGTACGCAGAAATCCTGAAATGAGTATGTATGTCCAAATAGATATATAAGGATAGTTGAACAGTAAGGCAACTTTACAGCAAGTAGATGAGCTCGGCCTGAGAGTGAAAAACAAAACTTTGTAAATAGACTTGCTATTGTATTAGAAAATTAGATAATAAAATCATGTGTTTTTTCTATCCTTCTTTCTTTCTTTTCATTTTTAGTATTTTGCATTTTTCATTTAGTTTGTGCCTATTTTTTTTTACTTTAGATCGAGTCGATATTGCATCAGAAAAGATTAATTTTCATGTGCTGAAATATATGCCTCTATTATCTAGATCTCTAGCACTTCAATATTGTATGTTTATATATTTATGTTTATTTATTTTGATTGTGAACAGGAGTGTTCTTGGTTCGTGCAAATAGAATTTTAGAGATAGAAAATGAACTACTGTGCGATCCAACGAAACGGCGTCGCATCCAGAGAAGAGATGAAGGGAATCATCAGCGTGCCAACAACCACCGAACCCCACCAAGCGCTTGTATGCCCAAAGCCACGGCGCGTGGGTTTCACCTACAGGTCCTTCGTTGACCCTTGCAGGCTCCTACGCTTGCACTTAGGGTTATCTTTTAACTTGACCCTCTTGTTTTTGGAATTTTTTTTGAAGAAATTGTTATTATTAGGCAAAATTTATTATTTTTAGAACAATATGTAAGTTGTTAACAACGAGAGCCATAAGGTTCCGCTGAAAGCTATAATTTTGTTGTGACAATAACGATTTTATCCTAATAATAATATTATTCTTTTTGTTTTCTTTTACTCATTTTTTTTTTCTATCATGCACGTTTGGTGTGAGCTAATTACAAGATTAATTATTTTGAATGCAATATTTAATTTGAGCTATTATTATATTTCAATCGTTCTGTTTTTGAGAAGTCTTTTTACTTGTTCTATAACTAAAGTTGTGTTCAGTTCAACTTATTTCATTGTATTTTTCTTCAATTTATTAGTTTTAATAAAATCTATCTATTTATTATTTATTTATCTTATAGTGAAGTGATTGGTTGTGCAATGCAAAAAAACTCTTTTTTTACAAATTAAAGCATTTGGACACAAGTTTAGAAAAGAAATTTATCTATTATAATAATAAAAAAAATGACGTAATAATATAAATTAACTAATAATAATAGGTATGAGTGAATAATAATAATGATTGATCATGGTAGTGAAAAATAGTGAGCGTAATGGTC
Source organism: Simmondsia chinensis (assembly GCA_018398585.1). NCBI lineage: Eukaryota > Viridiplantae > Streptophyta > Magnoliopsida > Caryophyllales > Simmondsiaceae > Simmondsia > Simmondsia chinensis. Next base: position 8,719,455 of record JAGTTD010000008.1, on the reverse strand, counting down.
CATAGAAGTAAAAGGGATGGTGATCGATGGAGATAGTGATAACAAGTAAAGAAAAACCGTTGCTTCAATAGTACCTACAAATTCAACTTTCGGATATTTTCATATAAGGTTATCTTAATTTTTTCTATTGGAAAGGAAAAGGAACGTACCTAGTGCCTCAAGGCCTCCCGCCTACGCAGGGTCGGGGGGGGGCGGATGTACACAGCCTTCCCCCTTCAGGCTGTTAACCTGAAGAGAGGCTGTTTTCTTGTGCCCCCAACCTGAGGGTGAGGACTTCTCAGGAGGTCACCCATCCTGGTACTACTCTCGCCCAGACGTGTTGGTTAATTTTTTCTATTGTAAACTTAGAAAAATATTTTCTTTTTAATTCTTTTTTTTGGTTAAATAGATCCGAAGTTTAAACTTTTTTGATTAATTCTTTCTTTTTTCTGTGAAAATTTGCAGGCATCAAGTAGAGCTCTCTGATGTCAGAGCAGGGTCTGAGCTCATAGACATCATCCTCCCCAAGGTAATAATACAGCTTTTACTCTTTTCCAAGTTTTAAATATCAAACGTATATTTTTTATATTTATCATAAATTCTAAAAAATACTACTTTATATATATATATAGGATCCATCTGAAATATCCGGTTTCGACTGCCAAAATGACAGCATCGACTCTAATTAAAAGATAAGAGTTTTATGTTGCTACTAAATGTTAAAATCTTCCAATAAGGTTTTCATTTGTTATAGTTAAAATCTTTCAATGAGGTTTTCATTTGTTATAGTTAAAATCTTCCAATGAGGTTTTCATTTGTTATAGTTAAAATCTTCCTATGAGGTTTTCATTTGTTAGGAGATAGGAGCAAGTTCCTTCTTTTTGGTTTTTTTAAGGTTGGTGGTTCTTTGTAAATAGTCTCCCTTTAAAATAGTACCTTGTAGGTAAGTCTCTATCATATGACGGGAGCCCTATGAGGGACTGGGTTGTTGTTGTCGAGATTTTCATTTAATAATATTAATATATTTACATTCTTTTATTTCTAATTTACCTAAAGAAATAAAATCTTAGAGCAAGAGATCGTAGTTCAAATAAAATAAAAAAATAGTTGGTTGCAACTACAAGAAAGATGTAATATTGAAACCAAATTCCAGCACATTTGTGGGCCATTATTTTCACATTTATTCGTACAGCAACCCATCATCAGTAACGAAAGTTACTTTGTTTTTCTTGTGCTGGACAAACAAGGTCCAATCGATTTTATAATATTTAATAAAATATACATTATGATATTGATCCTTTCAAAGTGATTTAAATAACTCATCTTTGACCCATTAAACTAAGTTCCTCAATATTCTAACTACATGCTACTTTCCTAGTTATTTGATGTTGTTAAAGATTTATAGAGTTTCATTCTAAAATAAATTAATGTTATGTAATTTACTAGGCTTTTATAATTTCTTCTTTTTTAAAACTTCAATTTGGGATTCTTATTTGATTCACACGTAGAGTACTAAATAGATTTAATAATATTGTTGACAGGGTGGTCATGTTGTTGAGAGATCCGATGCCAACTACGCACAAGTAGCGTCGTCACCCCCATTTTTGTGCGGGTCGCCACCAAGTAGAGTCGCTAACTCTTTAATTCGGGATACACAATTCAAGGAGGGGAAAATCCTTGCAGTAGCTTCTCCAACGGTCCCCACTATCACGAATGTGAAAGTGGGGTCTGAGTCTCCACCCACCTCATCCTCCTCAGCAAGGAAGGGAGGAGGGTGCGTGAGAGCGAGTTTTGGTAATAACCCAGTGGTGAGGATTGAGGGATTTGATTGCCTGGACGGGGAGCGCCATCGTAACTGCAGCATCCCTGCCCTGGCTTAGAGAGTTCCTTTTAAGTTCAAATTCATTAAAGAAGTGGACAAGTACATGTAGTGAGACACAAAAAGGCCTAAGGCTTATAACATTTTAGTGATAAGGGAGGGTGAGAAGCATTTTGGTAAAATTCTCATAAAGAGAGCAAGAGAGAGGAAAAAGGGTTAAAATAATTTTGATGTGTAAATATGCTGGAAGGTGGCTTTTATTTGTAGGTAAAATAATCTTTTGTGTAAGTAATTGCTAATGGTTATCGACAAAATAAGGACGGTCAGAATGTGAGGCCTGGTGAGCTTGAGGGAAGTTAAGATACCTTAAAGGAGGTATTATATGTTAGGGTAAGTGAATAAGGAGGATACTATGTTTTATATAAGGTAATATGTTTCAGACAAAGAATGAGTCGATCAACTAGTAGTTGTTCCTGAACCGAATGAAACGTCATGGCATTGACATGATGTTCGAAAGCAAGCCTATCATGCAGGAATTACAAGCATTGGGTCATTTTCCAACGCTTCGTTCGGCTTTTTGGTCATTGACCAATTGTTGTAACTATGTCTTTCTTTTTTTCTATAACATTGTTATGTTTTTGCCTTTGTAGAATGCAATATCTTTCTCAGTTTTTTCCTTCGCCTAGTATTCATGATCCTTTGGATGGTTAGAGGGATTATCCTCATCCAAGGAAAATCTTATAGGGTCAAGAATGACTCCAACATATAGTTAAGGGAAAAGGAAATTTTTCGTGTATTTTCCATTTTCAATTTTTCTTTTCTTTAATTATGACTTCTGATGAGGGAATTTGTATAAAATGCATAGTTGATGTATCTGAGTCCATGTTGTATTTCAATTTACCGTGTAAATACCTAACCTCGCGGGTTTATTCCCTTCTCCCGTATTCTTGGATACATACTTATGACGTTCGAGAGGTAATTGTTTGTGATCAAAATAACTTTTGAGGTTATTAAAATTTCATCCACCATATCCAAAGTATCATTCGTATTGTTAAAGTTCACTGACCCTTGGACCCGACCCACGGAGTTGGTGCACATATTAGAGCTTTGATAACTAAGAGGTCACAAGTTCAAGTTCGAATAGCTCCCACTTTCAATAATAACATAAATTAAACACTGGATATGAGATAGGTCTGTGTAATATTTATGCTTCAAGTTCAATAGATATTTGCATAAGAGCATGTTAGATTATAAAACAAATCATAAGCCCACACCTATCAACCTAAATTTTTGAAATAATTGATTTGTTTGACATTTGTTGTAATAACTTCTCCTTTACCATGTATTAAGGGTTAGGGTAATTCATTAAGCTACTTTGATCTTAACGTAATGTGTTTTTATTTAAGTATAAATTTTCACCATTAAAACTGAGACCCTATTTTTTCTTACTTTTTTTTTTTTTTTTTTTTTTTTTTATAATTGGAGTGCCAATCTTAAAAGGAATGAAAGTATAGGGCATATGGCTTGAAGGCTAACCACAAAAAAAAAAATAAAAATAAAAATAAAAAAAGAAGTTTACCCCCGTACACAAAACAAAAGTATCCAAAAAAAAACAAATGACAACCAAAAAAATACCACTACTGGACAAAAATAGAAAAAAAGCATCAATACGAAAAGAAGTAGACTATCAATATTCCAAACTCCTAAGGCAAAGCATCTAATATACTGCTAGGAAAGTCCTACTGCCTTTGTCTTATGCTAACAATCGCCCTAGAACTCCTTGACTTTTTGCTTCCCTTAATTAAGTCTTGAAGATATATGATTATGATTTAACCATGCCCTACAAATTGGAGCTCAAACTCGTGCCTTGACTTTTATGATTGCGCAATAAAGGAGCTGAGGCACTATTGATTTAAAAGGAAAAAAAAAAAAAAACATATATCATTAACTTTTTTATGATAGTTGAATGTGAGGAGTGTGTCAACTCGACGAATTCACATTATTTTGATTAGCAACAAAATTTCGGGAGCATGACCAAGAAAAAACCCAATAACGATGTGTGCTTGAGGAAGACATTGTTCCAATTAAATAAAAGATGTGTCTGGTATATTTCAGAGGAAGTTTTGGGCTTGCTAAAGCTAAATGTGGGTCTCGAAGGGCATCTGCACAATTGAATGAAAATGCCAAGTAAAATGATATCGCTCTCTAGTATAATTGCTCAAATTTGAGCTAAATGTGGAGCGCTTGGAATCCCTGAGGTGATGGACGTGCAAGCCAAAAATGTGGAAGGGCTAATTATCATTAAACTTATAAATATGGGAACTATAGACTTTAGAAGGGGTTCCACAATCTCATTAGAAATTTGTCTTTATTCTTTAAACACACCCGTACCTTTTTTTTATTTTGTTTTTAATTTGCTCTGTACTCGATTCGACCTTTCTTTAGAATGTAAATAGAGTGTTAGTGACGATGTTTGACAAGGTATATCTTTTATGCTTTTTGCCATTGTTTCCTATAGTTGCCCTATAGTGAATTTAGTTGTGCCACTAGTTCAAGGCTTCAACTATCAAGCCTAAAGCTTGATTGGGTTTGATCTTGTATGGACAACTCAAGTTGGTTTGCCTCATATAAATCTTATTAGGCTAGATCTTGATTGAGTTATCTTGAATCAAATTTGTGAGGGTAATAATCTAATTGAACCAAACTTAAGATAGGATGCAAATTCTCAAGCCTATGTCCCATATTCTCAAATTTTAAGAATTTGATATAAGCTGTTAGAAGTGTTTTACACTGCTCAAGACCTTGACTGTTACTTGAGTTGGATTGATATCTTTAATTTGCTTTTTATACTGATTATTTATTGAAGTCTCCTTGAATGGAGTATTATTAAAATATACAAAATTACAAGAGGAAGTCAAATATGATTCAAAATACTAAAAAAATTAAAAGTGATTAACTATGGTCAATCATGTGCAGTTCTAATCTATTTTACCACCTGATTATGGCAAATCAACTTCCATATTTCGAGCTAATTTAGGTCTGAACAAAAAGTTCAGCTCTCACCCTGGGAGTCCAAGTCGAAATGCCTAGAAATAGGAAAGCAACTGCCCAGGATGGTGGACAAATAGAGGAATTGGCTCCTCCTGGCCAAGTCTCAAAGGCCTAGTTGAACACGTTGATTTTTATTTGTGAAGGAATTCTATGACCTTTAGAGCTAATCTTCTAGGATTTAGAATTGGATTTTGTCCTATAAACTTATAATAAATGGATCGTTTCATGTATGTTTTTGTTTTAAAGGAACTGTGTTCATTATCATGTGTACTTTATTATTGCATTAACATGATAAAGCCAATGGGATATGTGCAATGAGATTGGCACTGTGCGGTTAATCATAATAATGAGAGCCAAATACCCTGATAGATTGTCATTAAATGTTTTTGGTCATAGGATCCTTGAGAATGAGCATCAGTAGATCTGGATAAACCAACAAACAGTGTGACCTACTCTATTTAATAAAGGAAAGTTGGTCTCATGATTTTGCTCATGAGGAGACACCAAGACACATGTGTGGGTGCATATGGATGATATGTTCACTGAAGAGACCCAATTAAGAACGTCTACATGGATTGACCAAACCAGACTGTCAATACGCAGTTCTCAGTGTGACAATTGTGTTAGCAGGTTCCTTAGACCTAAGTTGACCATGTGGCTTGTGAGAAACTCACTATACCTTTAAGCGGGCTTGTAGAACTAACATTGGGTATAGTTAAATACTTACAAAGTTAGTGAGTGAAGCTTGAGGAATATATTAATCTTGGTGGTAGAAGAGATGCTTTATGAATCATCATACGTACAGACTCCCAGAGTCCTCGGCCAAGGTAGACGGCCAATGAGAGAGAAGTTTCTTGATTGATCCTAAAAGAGTAGTTGAGGTGGTATAAATCATAGTGGGAACCTATTAGAAATTCGACAGTATCTGTACCTAGGGTTATCCATAGCCTATTGTGATGGAAGGAACGAGTCTTGCACGATAAATAGGTTCTCAGGTTGGAACTAGTTCATTCATGTCACCAAGTCTTAGGGATGCATTGCTAGAGGGAACTTTAATTACTAGATGCTCAGGACTTACAATGTCTTTTAAAAAATTATTTCCCAAGAGTTTGACCTTGTACCTTCAATTAGAGATCACTCTAGTCATATATCAACTACTAGCTTGACTTTGAACCTACGAGTCCTACACATATAGTGAGATTGGTGCAATCAAGTAGAGTTGTTATTTAAGTTAGAATTAGGATTCTGTTATGATCTGATATAGAGTTACAAATTGGACTTAAAAAATACAAACAAAAATTAGGAAAAAAACAAAAACAAAAATCAACAAAAGAGACAAGAATTTACGTTGTTTGGACTAAGCTAGATCCACAATACCCCCTAGAACTAGAGGAGACTCTCTACTATAATATTGATACGAATCAATATCGATCTAGCTCACGAAATCCAATCCAACAACATAAACCCTCACATCAAGCATTAAACATAAGAATTTGATTTATATTGATAGTAAAGAAAGGGAGAAGACATAGATGAAAGGGGAGGACATAAATAAACTAGGAGAGAGAAGGGGGGGGGGGGGGAGCAGTTACATAACACAATTCTCAACACAAACCTTTTCCTAAACCGTAGCCCTTATTTATAACAAAAACTAAATGAGATGGATAAACATGCCATCTCATCAGGCTACGTGGCATATATCTAAACGACCTTGGGATTGGAATGCTTAGAGGGTAATAAATCCAATCTCCTTGTTGTTGTGGCTTTGCATCGTCTTCCTTCACTAAACCTCTCATCTCCTTGTTGTTGTGGCTTTCGTCATTGCCGGAGATCCTCTCATGGCTGTCGGAGTGCTCGAAGGGTGGCGGTTGCTCCGAATCGTTGTCGTTTTCCTCCTCTAGTACCACTGGTGACATATTCGTCACCTCCACTTCGGCCTCAGGCGGTGGTGGCTTCGATGCTCCTGTGGTGTCGGTGGCTCTATCAAAGGCGGCAAGAGCTGTATCAGAGGCAATAAAGGTATTTTTGATACCTTTACACATAGATCTCCACTCGTCTTGCCCCTCTTTATAGCTAATCTGAATTCTTTCTAACACTTTGTCCAATTTTTTTAACATTTCCTCCAATTTTTTTTGCTCATCCACCAATCCAGCCACAATTACTTGATTAAGTGTAGACTCCATTAATGGTTTTCTAGGAGCCTTCATTGATGGCTTCCTTGAAACCTCCATTAATGGTGCCGAGGATAGATAGTTCTGATACCTATTGATACGAATCAATATCGATCTGGCTCACGAAATCCAATCCAACAACATAAACACTCACATCAAGCATTAAACATAAGAATTTGTATTATATTGATAGTAAAGAAAGGGGAGACGACATAGATGAAAGAGGGGAGGACATAGAGAAAAATTGGGGAAGAGATATAAAATAACACACATTCATCACATACCCGACCCTAATTATTCCCCTTCTTATATATAAGGAAAATATCAAAACTAAGTTTGCAAGTGTTATAAACCGAGGATCCGAGGCATGGACTATGGAGGCTGAGAAGTTGTACTGCTGCTGATATGTTGTTCTGCTGCAGCTGGGTGCTGCTGGTGACTTACGACTGCTGCTGTTAGTTGTTGTGTTGGGCGCCAATATTAATAATTTGAATATTAGTTAGCATTGGTTCTAGATAATTCTAGATATTTCCTAAGTGGTTTAGCCCTTGTAAGTTTAGATTCAATGTAATAGGCTCATACTATGAGAGTAGTATAAATAAGGGGGTATTAGCATGTAATCTATAACTTTGATAATGAATTGATCTCATTTGGTTACTTTCTCTACTCTCTCATCTCTTTTCCCTTCTTGTCTCATCTCAATTTTATAATCTCTTCTCATTTCATACTCTTTCTATCCCAACCAAGGTTGAGGTTCAAGATCAAATCTTCGAAACCTTAACAATTGGTATCAGAGCCTTGATTTGGCTTCCGAATCAAGCTCATATCTGAAAAAAAATTATAAAATCTGATTAATTGTGTTGCAATTAATCAATAAAAATAATTGTGATACAAATTTAGTTCTGATTTTGTGATCAGAAATTCAATTATGAGTTTTGAATTGAATTGGTGGCGGTTACTGCAGTATTGATCAGAAGTGCCTTGGAGTTGCTTTCGGTTGGGATAAATTGATTAAAATTGATCGTATTACATTGAGGAAAGTATAATTTATCAGTCTTGGTGAATACATTCAACATCAAAGCCGATTTGGGTTGAATTCAGAAGAATCGGATCAAGTAGTAGATACTGAAATTTTGTGATGAACATGATTGATTTTGATCAAATCTTCATTTGATCGGTTGAAGAAGAAGCTTAAATTGAGCCAATTGATCCACATTTCACTTGATCATCCTCAAAAGATCAGAAACCAGCTGATTGGAGCATCGTTCAGATTTCACAACTCAGAAATTGTGATTGTGGCCAAAATTGTCAGTATAGGCGAAAATCTGACAACATTTTTGAGCTCCATAAGTGTTGAATCCGATTTCGTTTTTGAAGATTGCTTTGAGTATTGTGTTGAGGATTGGATAGTGAGTTAGAGTCGAGCCTAATTCAGAAGTATAAGTCAAATTACTCGATTAAACGATCCCGTCAGAAATCGCTCGAGGTTAGGGTTTGTTCGAAGTTCTGTTCAAAATTTATTAGTTAGGGTTTATATTCGTTGGCGATCAAGGTTCTGATAACCAGTGCTTGTTTGTGCGAACGAAGGAGTAGAACTTCATTAAGCAATCGATTGTTGAAGAGTTACGAAACAAGTTTTACATTTCTGCGATTTTCGAACCTGCATTTCTGCTGTCTAGATCGATTTTGTTGTTCAGTACAAAAATGGTTGATGATAGCTCTTGTCAATCAGTGATGAGTGGTTATTTTGAGGAAATGAAGCTAATATTCAGTGAGGAACGTCAGAGGTTGTTGCTGGAAATTAAGCTGGCATGCAATCGAGAGTGTCAACAAAATGCGAATCAGCCTTGTTCAACTCATCAGTCTGATTGTGTGGGTGTTCTTGATACAAACGAGTTTTCGGAGCTAGTGGATAGCGTTACACAGTAAAAGTTCAATGTCGAGCAAAAGGAGGAAGTGGAATCCCTTGTTGTTGAAGATGAATTCAACCACGACAATGCCGAATTTGATGAACATAAGTTAGACGAATCTGAGTCTGAACAGGATGACCCTTATGAAGACTCTTCGCTGGAATTAGAGTACCTTGATGATGTTGAGGCACAATTTGACATGCATCCGGAATGGGAATATGATTCACATGTCAAAAGAATGATTAAGAAAGCAAAGTGTAAATCGAAGAGGAGTCTTCTGAGTGCAGCGTTGAAGGAATTTGAGGGTAAAAAGAAGTTGTCTAAGCCAAAATTCGTGTGGCTATGTTTCAGCATGACTTGCCTTATGATCAGCAAAAAATTAATCGAGAGGCTGACCTTACCAAGGTATATGCTGGCACACAAGCTACGGATGGCACACCAGGAGTTAAGACTCGAATGGGAGCTGATGGAGGCAATGTAGCTACAGCCGTTCAACTAGAAGTGTCCTATGATGATGTGGTTAGTGCACAGGAGTTTGTCACGCTTGATCAGGTGAAGGAATTGCTCAAGCATTTACAAATACGATCAGAGGAACACTGGGTCTCGAGGTTCCAGCAAATGCGCTTGGAAAATCAGAAATTGTTTGGTGTTGGTAGTGATGTAATTGATGATTCGCAAGGATCCGGGAGTAGAGAAATGGAGTGTTCAAAGGTACACTCATACGACGACGTGCCTCCTGATCCGGGAGAAGATTTTCAAGTTTATATGAGGCTGAAAAGGTTTGATTCTCTGTTGAAAAGAACTAATCAAGCTGCACGAGTACGTTTTAAGGTTCAACAAAGGCGAAGCAAGGTTGTTGAACAAGCAATTGAGTTGTTACAAGTGTATAACTGCTGTAACATGCTAAAACCGATTTCAGATCAGTCCAGAAGCTGTCCAGCAGATGTTTTAACTGATGTGTTGGATGTTGGAAGCTTCCTTGATCCGGGAAGGACTGATTTACAAGAGTTTGGAGAAGCTAAGCATTCGTTGCTGCTGTGTCATGTTGATGAATGCAATGACATTACAAACATTGGTGGAAAAATGTTAGAGGTCGTGAGTTATTGCGAAGTTAAAGTCCAAGCTGCTTGTGATGATAGGAATTATACATGGTACAAGCTAAATGATCTGGATAAACTGGCACTGAATGGACCTGATCTGGTGCATAAACCGTGTGTGTTGAGGGTGGTCAGCAGTGGTGTTTCGGAATGGAAAAATCATATGCATAAGCTTCAATACCTTCTCAATGTTTGGATATAGAAGATTAATGCGACACCAAGGATAAATCTAGCTGAAATTGGAGTGTATATCAGCAGCCCAATGGGGAGCAGAACATCTCAGATTTTGAAGGAGTTATCGGCTGAAATCTGTCCAAAAGACTTGCATCGGGTTTCCATTACAGAGCTTCTGAGTTCTGCAGCAAACTAACAGGTGCATTTGAGAAGCAATCAAGTTTTGGCTGAGTTGGGTCTGAGATGGTATTGTAAATGGATGTTTAAGCAATACAAATTTTGGATTAAATCCAAGATGAAGGGATGGCTACTGCATTGCCACGTATTTGCATTGTGTTTGGCCACCTTGATCAAGAATTGGGTTTATTCTGCTGAGCTTGTGGATCCTGCAGCATTTTTGGTGCAATTGGAAAGCAATCTTGGATTTATGGAGTATGTCATGAGTTGGGTTGGTAGGTGGTTGTGTGAGCTGAATTCGTTGAAAATCATTGCAGCAGGACATGTTAATTCAGCAAGGATTCAAGTTCCAGTAGCTAAAATGCAGTTTCGGCATGCCGATCGGCAAGTTCGAAATGAAACACCTCTGTTTTGGAGCTGTTCAAACTGCGTTTTGGGATGTTTGCAAGCTGAATTCAATATTTGGTTCTCTTGGTTTGAGTTTGGAAGGCCTCCCGAGATGCTGAAGGACTTCATATCTAATTTAATTGGGACAAAGATACACAAAATTGGTAATGAAGCTTACTGCATGCATAAACACAGAATTGTATCTGCATTTGGGAAATTTCAGCAGCGAATCTGGGTTTTGAGCCGGTTAACTGCAACAAGAGAGGCTCGGAATGTGCTAGAGACGTTTGGTTTGATCAGGGTAGACCACCAGAAGGTTCAACACATCCATACAAGGTCCTTGTGCAGAACAAGCAACATATTAATGATTGCTGCTGCGTCACAGAGTTGGTTCAACATTGGAAGTTCAGCTGTACAAATGACAGTAAATTTTGCAGTACATTTCAGTTCTTGATCGGCAATAAGTGTGCTCATAGTAGTAGAATTCGGAAATTGCAGCTCTACAGTCAATTGCTCCATGTTCATCACCCAGATGCTTTCAATTTCAGCTCTCCTTTCCACAGCAATAAGTGTTCTTGAGGTTCTCAAATCTTTTCTCGATTCTTGAGGACAAGAATGCTCTTAAGGGGAAGGGAATGTTATAAACCGAGGATCCGAGGCATGGACTATGGAGGTTGAGAAGTTGTACTGCTGCTGATATGTTGTTCTGCTGCAGCTGGGTGCTGCTGGTGACTTACTACTGCTGCTGAATTACTACTGTTGCTGTTAGTTGTTGTGTTGGGCGCCAATATTAATAATTTGAATATTAGTTAGCATTGGTTGTAGATAATTCTAGATATTTCCTAAGTGGTTTAGTCCTTGTAAGTTTAGATTCAATGTAATAGGCTCATACTATGAGAGTAGTATAAATAAGGGGGTATTAGCATGTAATCCATAACTTTGATAATGAATTGATCTCATTTGGTTACTTTCTCTACTCTCTCATCTCTTTTCCCTTCTTATCTCATCTCAATTCTATATTCTCTTCTCATCTCATACTCTTTCTATCCCAACCAAGGTTGAGGTTCAAGATCAAATCTTCGAAACCTTAACAGCAAGCCATTAACATGTCAACAACATAGATAAGCAAAAATGAAGCAGAACTGGAACCAAGATTCTTACAGGAAGAACAATTGTCATGCATGGACCTCTGTAACCCAATACCTAATATGAAACTATCAAATTTCCTATACCATTGTGTAGATGATTTTTTCAATCCATAAATGGATTTTTTCAAGAGGCACACATGGTCCTCTTTACTAGGTTTAATAAATCCCTTAGGTTGGGCCATGATGATCTACTCTTGCAATTCCCCATGCAAGAAAGCAGTTCTAACGTCCATTTCCTCTAAATGCATATCAAAGCTAGTTGTCAAGGCCATCAAGTTTTGAATAGTGGTGTGTTTGACTACAGGAGAGAAAATCTCCTTATAGTCAATGTCCTCTTGCTGAGTAAAACCCTTAGTAACAAAATGCGCCTTCTACCTAGGTTCTCCATTAAGTTCAGACGGTTCTTTAATCGTGAACACCCCCTTACTACCAATTAACTTTTTCCCTAAAGGTCTAGGAAACCAAGGTCCAAGTATCATTTTTTTTTTCCCTCAAACATTCCATTTCTTCTATCATGGCTTTAATCTAATGACCCAAATGGCAGCTTTTAATAGCCTGGTCACATGAGAGAGGTTCGGTTTCCTCTTATTCTAATGCCACATTTAAGGCAAATGCTATACATTCAGCATAACTATAACATTCCGGGGCCTTAGTTTGACGTCTTTTTCTATCTAAAGTTAATTGTTAGTTAGTCAAATCATGAAACTTATCAGGTTCAGTATCTTCAATTTCAGTTTCAGGTTCAAGGGCCTGATCAGGGATCTCGTTTTCGGGATAGTTTGGTTTAGGCGGACCGTTCTCAAATTCTTACGTCTCAGCATCGAATTTTCTGTAGGTGACATTTTGTTCAGGTAGAGAACCATCAACATGATTGAAAAATCAAGTAAAGCATTTCATTTTCATTAAAAACAACATCCCTACTTATGACAATTTTTATCCTAATTCCATCCGTAACCCCTATCCTACGGCCTTTCACTTCATCGGGGTAACTTAGGAAAACATATTTGACAAACCTAGGTTCCAACTTTCCCTTATTCTGGTGTGCATAAGTAGCACAACCAAAGACATGGATAGCAGATGGATCAGGTGGACTTCCGATACACACTTGCTCGGGGTTTGATGTGTTTTAAAATCGTCTACTTACAAGCGTACGAGATCGCCGTAGTTTAGTCGGGTATACGGTTGTCATATCCACAAGGAATCAGTGTTAAGTTGAATTCAGTTATTAATGAGTGATTTGGTTAGGTTTTTGTTGGTTGAGTGAGCAATTAACAAAACTAAAGTAATTGAAACAGTGAAAAAGGGTGTCAATTCAATTGAGGGTATCTTAGGGAAAGAATCCAGGGTAGCCTAACTCATATCCGACGTTATATTTCACTTAAGACAATGACTAAAGGGGCTTAGGCTACAAGCACCAAGCCTCGGTTAATATTTAAATCAGAGCTTAGGGTAATGAACTAGTCGAAAAGTCTAACATATCTTATCACCCTAAGTGCAGCATTGGTTATCTCATTAGCACTACTTAATTCCTTTATGGCTCTTAATTCAATATTAACTTATATAAAGATTATGTTGAGGGTTAAGTACAACATCAACTCTAACCACGTGCAAAAAAATGTTATGTTATGGTCTAGGCTGCAAGTCAGTAAACAAAATGCTAATACATTGGAAATCTAAACGTTGCTACAAGCTCATCCAAAGAAAACCAAGTAACAATAACAAATCCTCATAGGGATGCGAAAATAACATAACGAAATCAACGTCAAAAGTATAATACAACTCCGGGGTAAGGACGGCTACCCATCTTTCATCCCTAAACTAAAAGAGTCTACTCCTCCATGGAAGATTTACACATCATTAAATTCAAAGGCAAGAAACAACGGAAAAAACTTGGAAAATAGATATTCCCTCAATTTGAGTTGACATTGATCCAAGTTTGAAACTGCTAGCATCCCTGAATCTCGTAGCGACTTCAAGAAGAAGAGGGGGAGAAGAGACGAGGAAAAGAGATCCAACATCTAGATCTATCTGTATTTATAGGGGACAGCGTGGCACCATATAACTTTTGATGGGCCTCTTGGCCAAGCAAAGTTACACACACACACACACACATATGTGTGTGTGTGTTAACGTCCCGCGAACAATTATTTGTTTTAAATTGTGAGACTGAATTTAATTCGATAGGTTCTTTCTTTTCTTACATGGTCATGTTTCTTAGAGCAGTCTTCAAATATGCCTCAATTACGCTTGATTTCGTCACTTTTCAACTTTCGTTTGCTCCGTTGTACTCCAAGCCTATTACAACAAAACATATATGTAAAAGTCGAATATAATGCAGAAATGAGAAATAAAATTTGTAAATATAAGGCACATCAACAACCCCAAACCCACTCCTTGCTTGTCCTCAAGCAAGATTTAGCTCAAACTAGCTAAAGATGGAAAATTTTAATCAAGCATGTGATGGCAAGGATTACATGTGAAAAATATTTCTGAGCATATTTGAAGGTGTACTTTGAAAGTGTAGAATCTTTATGTGTTGTTATTATTACAATGGTTCCGACTCGTGTTCTTGTGATTCAAGTCTTTTTACTAATGAGTGAGCTCATAACTTCTCTTCCCTTTTCTTATTCCTAACCTTCCAACTTTAAGACGAATAGAGAAGATAATTAAAGAAATTAATTATCCTAACAAATCACCTATAATCAATAAAGAAATCTCAAGGCTTGTTTTTTCACTCTTGTTTTCTTCTTTCTTCTTTTCCTTTTTTTTTTAAAGTAACCCATGGTCTGGCATGTCTCCCTAAGACCCATGTAGTGAGTGTTTGGACGGTGTCTCCTAATCCAATTGGGTCAAGGCACCAATTGAAGAGCATTCTGCGGATCTAATGACTCGAGTTAAAGGAATTTACAACCTAAGCCGTTACTAGCACATACCTTAAAAATATTTCATTTACATTAGGCACTGGTGCTTATTAAAGCAACTTAAAGAAGTTGATTCTTCTTAAGCATTCCCTATGCACGTATAATGAGCTTTCGACGGGTAGCTCGAAATTTAGTTGGCTCAAGGTACTAAGGGTTAAGACACCCCTACGGCCTTACTTGCTCAAGACACAGGGCTACAAGAACCAACAATTCACTAGTATTTATATAATTGAACATACATTGGTACTTTTTTTTGAATAGAAACACTTGATGAATTTCATGTTTTCATATTTTATTTCTCATTCTTGCAACATATTTGGCTTCTACATGTGTATTTTGTTGTAATCTAGGTACGTTTTGGCTTAGAGTGCAACAGAGTAAATAAAGGTTGAAAAATGGTAGAATTAAGCATAATTGAGGCATAATTGAAGACAACTTTGAGAAACCCAACCACGTGTGGAAAACAAGGGCCAATTGGGTCGTAATTCCATAACTCAATTAGGTCTTGTAGAGTTTCGGGTGCTAAACGATCAGTAGCCACGAAGTACTGATTGGTCTGTGGCCAGCAGCAGTACGGGACTTACAGGGGGGCTGACAATCAATTGGGAAACGGCGCCGATCATTCGGCTTACTATAGAAAGCCAGGCGATCGATCGACAGTTCTAGCCGACCAATTGGCTAGCCAATTGATCGGCCTAGGACCTGCAGCGTGACCTAGTCACGCCGTAGGTATAAAATAAAGAGGGGGAGACCCAATTTGGAAATTTTTTTCTCATCTCATCTCCTCCCGAAGCCGCTATGATGTTCAAGGGATTCTCAAACACCGAAGCATAGGTGGTCAGAGTGCTGGGAAGATCAAAGCTCGAATCAACGTCAACACATATTGGGGGAGTCTACTTTTTCCTAGTTTTATTTAAATATTTCTTTATTTATAATTTAATGATGTGTAGAACTCCTATTGAGGAGTAGACGTTCTTAGTTTAGGAGTGAAGGACGGGTAGCCGTCCATATCTCAAATTTGTATTTTACTTTGACGATGATTTATGTTATGTAATTATCGCACCCGTGGGGAATTTATTATTGTGATTGATTTTCTATGGATGAGCTTGTAGCCATGTTTAGATTCCCGATTTATTTGCGTCCTGTCTACGTGCTTGTAGCCTAGACCATAACATAACTAGTTTTTCACGCATGATTAGGGTTGAAGTTGTACCCAACTTTGAACACACTATTTTATATAAATCAATACTGATTTTGGAGTGACAAAGGAATTTATTAGTACTATTGAGATAATCCATACTACACCTAGAGTTATAAAATGGGTTATATCCTTAGACTAGTTCATTACTCTAAACCCTAACTTAAGTATTAATTCAGGTTTAATACTGAATTATGAGCAAGAAAGGAATTAAGTAGTGCTAATGAGATAATTTATGCTACACGTAGGGTAATGTGATAGGTTATGCCTTTAGACTGGTTCATTACTCTAAGCCCTAGTTGAAATATTGACCGAGGCTTAGAGCTTGTAGCCTAAGCCCCTTAAATCATTGTCCTAAGTAAAATATAATGAAGGGATACGAGTTAAACTACCCTGAATTCATGCCCTAAACTAACCTCAATTGAATTGACACATTTTCTATTATTTTAATTGTTTTAGTTTAGTTAATCACTCAAATCAACCAACAAAAACCGAATTCCAAGCGCTCGTTAATCACTAAGTTCGACTTAACACCGATTCCATGTGGATACGTCCCGTATACCCAATTTAGTTATGACGATCTTGTACGCCTGTGAGTACACTGTTTTAAACACACTTTTTAAACATCAAGTTTTTGGCGCCATTGCCAGAGAATCTGTAAGTTAAATCGATTTAGGAATTAACGAGTTATTTTATTTTTATTTTTTGTTTAAGAAAAAATCAAAATAAATAAAAAATTATTTTATTTTACTGTAATTTTTTTTGTTTTCTTTTATTTTTTCTTCTCGTTTATTTGTATTCATTTTATTTATTTTCTTTTACTATTGTTTTTTTCCTCTCACTATGGCCGATTTTACACCACGTACGATTGGGTACCAATTTGTTCCCCAAAGGTACATGGCACCCGCTGAAGTTGCATTACTTGCCGTGGGTAATGCCAACTTTGAAATCAATCATGAGACCATCAACATGCTTCCCACTTTCTATGGGAAGCCAATAGAGAGCCCATACAAGCACCTTGATGCTTTCCATGAAATTGGTGAAACTTATCAAGGTGTCTCGACCGATGATGTTAGACTACGTCGTTTTCCATTTTCATTAAAAGACATTGCTAAGAGGTGGTCTTAATCTTTACCCAAGGGTGAAATCACCACATGGAATGATCTCCAATGCTTCCTGGTCAAATTTTTTCTTAAAGTCAGAACGATGGCTATTAGGCGTGAAATAAATAGTTTTCAACAAAAGGACCAGGAGCAATTTCACGAACTTCTAAGGAACTCCTTAGAAGCTGTCCCTACCATGGGTCACCCAAGTGGGCTCTTATTCAAAGTTTCTATGATGGGTCAGTGCATCAAACAACAAATGGTTAATGCTTCATGCGGCGACCATTTAACCAACAAGATGGGGACGAGGCTTGGACGTTGTTTAAGCGCCTCAACGAACACTCCCATGATCAAGCCTCTTTTATGAGGGTGGTTAGCAGGAGCACACATGGTGTATACAAAGCAGCACCGGGATGTCCTTAGTAGGAAGATGGACCAAATAATGAATTTACATACAAACCCTAATAACGTGCACCCAGTGAACATAGCTAAATCATCATCTAGAGGTGTTACTCCGAGCGACATTTTTTCAAGTGAGGATCACTTTGTGTTTGATTGTTTATATGCGTCACAGTTTCCCCAACGCAGGGACATTCGCCGAACATCACCTCGTTCTCCAACACTTACAATCTTGGATGGCGCAATCACCGAAACTTCTTTTGGAAACAGAATGACCATCAGAACCTATCCACGAGACAACAGAATTCTAGCTTTGTAGGTAACTAACACCCTCTCGCCTTTTCGGGAGCAGAGGTATGTTTCTTAACCTACTCACCCTGTATTGCATGTTGAACCCCCTCCCCCACCTCCATGATATTTTTCTCAGTTCAAGGAGTGTATGCTCCAGTTTATGGAGGATACCACACTACTGGTCTAATCCCATTCTTAGACAATTGGTAAAATAGAGGATAGATAGGACAATTGGCCCATTCCCTTCATAGGCGAGAGGAAGGGAGATTATCCTCTCGACCTCTCACAATTCTAGTAGGGTCAACTAGTTCTAACCCTAACTTACTTCTTCATAAGGAAGCTAAGGTTGTGTCAATGTCTGGAGAGGGGGACCTTAGGAATGTGGAGGACGAGGTTAAGAAGGAGAGCACGGATCCCTCCCTCACTATTGATAGGGAGGGATCACAAGAGAGGGTTTGTGAACCCGCTGTCTCTTTTCCTTCAGCCCTTATAGGCCCAAAGGAAAAGTATGACCCAAAGAGCGCTGAGCTTATAGATGCGTTTATAGATGTTAAAATCAACTTACCATTGATCGACGCCATTAAGCACATTTCTATTTATGCCAAGTTCCTCAAGGACCCTTGCAAGAAAAAGAAGCATGCCAAGGCAGGCACTTCTAAGACGGTCGGACTCATCGAGAAGGTGAGTAGCATCCTTGCAATGGGCGCCCCGCCCATGTTTAGAGATACCGAGACCTTTATTGTCCTGTGTGTCATCGGGGAGCGATACACTAGTTGGGCCCTTCTCGACCTAGGAACGAGTGTCAACCTCATTCCTTACCCAAATTTTCAAGAATTGGGTATAGGAAATCCTAAGCCAACTAGTGTTACACTTCAGTTGACTGATAGGACAGAAGGAGTACCTCGTGGGGTAGTGGAAGATGTGCTTGTCAAGGTTGACAAATTTGTCTTCCCTATTGATTTTATTGTCTTAGATATAAACCCTGTTCCTAGGTGAAGAACAACACTCCTATTATTCTCAACCAACCTTTCCTAGCAACAGCCAACACTGTGATTCACTGTAGGATGGAAGTTTTAAAGGTTTCTTTTAGAAACCTCAAGGGCAAATTGAAAGTCTCGAACATTGTTCAACACCCTGAGATAAAGGACGAGCTAGAGTGCTATAGGGTTGGCTACAAAGTTCATTGAAGTTCCTTAAATTTGGCATGTTCTATATAATACTGATCTTGGACTGATTAATCTCACTTCCCCAATGGTGGACAATAAACCCAAGAAATTTTCCAGAGGAAAGTCCAAAGGTGCATTTAAGGGGATTAATCTTAAGGCCCACCATTCTTGATCTCTCGAAGACAATGCGTATATCATCAAGATGATCGCATCTTTTCCTTGAGATCACCATCAGGTCATCTATGCAATATTCAACCTTTTCATGGAGCAGGTCGTCAAAATCTTGTCCATTGTATATTGGTAGGTGGTTCCCGCATTCTTCAAACTAAAAGGCATTATTTTGTAGTAATAAATACCCTTGGGTGTTCAAAAGGCCGTTGATTTTTCATCTTCTGGAGCCATTCACATTTGATTGTATCCAGTTTTGCATTCAATGAAAGACAAAGCTTGATGCCAGTTGGTTGCATCAACCATGAGCTTTGAGTTTGGCAATGGAAAGTCATTTTTTAGGCAAGCATTATTAAGTTCCTGAAAATCCACCATGAGGACATTGTTCAAGATCCACACTGCAATTTCTACTTTGATAATGGAACTTGTGGAGATTAGGTTGTTCACCTTAGCTTCAATATACACCACAATATTGGTTGACCAAAAGTATTGATTAGGCTATTTTATATTTCTCCCTTCTGGATTTTAAGGCGATGTACTGCAATACTTGGGTCCAAGCTGGACATCTCCTATGAGGACATTGCGAACACATCTCTATATTGGGAGAGAATGTCATAGTGAGTCATATCCTACAAAAATCAGGCATGTCGCATTTGTGTTGCCAAACTCAACTCCCTTAGCTCTTGAATTGATATCTACCCTCTATCTTTAAAATAATGCTGGAGTTTTTCAAGCCACTGCAATTTCTTCATTAGCATCCTCTTTCAAAGTTATCTCCGTGGCAATCATGTGGTCAGAGGAGCATATGATAGGTTCGACCTGGATGACATCATCAACTACCCCTTGCCCAAGTTGCGAGTCTCACACTTTGACTTTTTTGTTGGCCATCATCACCTGTTTCAACTAATATGTCCTTCTTTGTCCTCTCCTCTTGCTGGTTCGAATGATCGAGAATCCTTGACTCTTTTAATGTGAACACTAGGATTCCTCATGTTGCCTTTAACACACAATTGGTACTAACTTCAACCTCCATGGTGCGCCACATACACAAAGGGATTATGCTTTATACTTCATTGCATGCATTATCACCTTGTGCCACTGTTGTTTTTTGCTTTTATGTCGGGTCATAGAGTACTTTAAGCACTCCGAGCATAGAGAAGACCGATTCCTAAACTTAGGAGCCTGGAACATTCTACTGGCAGTTGTCAGCAAGTCATCTAAAGACGAAACCTTGAATTGCACTGGTGTTTAGACTTGGCTCTTCAACTTGCAATAGTTCATCCTTACAAAGACGTGGGTAATTGTTTTTGAGCCGATTGAAAATCCAGCCTCATGATTGAACTCTTTCTTCTTGAATGGCGTTGTGTCACGAGATTTTCCAACTTGTTAAAGCGAGAACTACAAGGAGGTGAAGAGGACCGATGTATGCGATCGAAGGTTGTAAATCGTACGTCATCACTTATGTCCTTAGCTTCATCATTCAGTATCTTAATAGCAGTGATGTGATAAATAGAGATCTGCTTTCCTTTTTGCTTAGTGAAAATCTTTACAAGTTTGGGCGAAGTAAAATCCAAACCAACTCTTGAAGGTTTTACACATCCACCTTTATCTTACTGCTTCCTTTAGGTTATAAAGGTTCCAAGGGGCTTAGGTTCAATCAACTCACTTAGAGATGATAGGTTAGAGAAGTCATATACATGATGGGACATGAGCTTGTGGCCATTTGGATCAAATCTCTCCTTCGTCTGAGTCTTGGGTAAATGCTCTTTTTTCTTATCAAGCCCGCATGAGGATGGCAAAAACAAGGGAAGTGGTGGACTACTCACCTATATACGACTTGTGGAGGTAAGCGGGATCACAACTTTGTCCTTCAATACTTGTGGGCTAACATTACAATCTTTCCTGTTCTTAGGATGACATATTGTTATTGTCGAGAACTCTACAAAAGGGGATTCACTGCTCTTTCATCGAGACTTCGGTATGTAGCAAAGCGCAGGGGTAGTGGATGGAACTTTAGTTATCACAGGTTTACATGGTCGCATTTATCAATCTCTCCGCTTCGGCGGACCTAAGATGTGTCTAAGGTGGCTGCTTTCCATCAAGCAATGATGATGGCTGCTTCTGATTTCCCTTCACTACTTTCCTCCTAATTGTCACAATCTCTATAAAAAACTTCTTTAATTGGTGTATCTAGCTCTTTCCTAGTATCTGGAATGGACCAGATGTGCCTCAACCTTAGAAAAGGGCTTGCACTCAGCTTCAACTTTCCTTTCCCATTTATAAAATATTTCACGCATTGATGAAGAGTTAAGGCGACAACACCATTCTCATGGGTCCAGTGGTGTATGAGCAACAAGTTATATGTCATCCTAGAGTCAAAGTCATGGAAGAAGGTAGCTGCAATCATGTCTGCAATGGTAAGTTCTAAGCAGATCATGTCAACCACTCGCTGACTATTAAGGTTTAAACCCTAAATCAACAATCGGCTACTTGAAAGCTCCTCAATAAAGATGCCAAGTTGTATCATTGCCAACCTTGCAAGATATTCATGCCCAAGCTGCCATCAATCAAGATATGGATGACTTTTTGCTCAAGTACATAGTTAGCGACGAAAAAGGCAAGCAATAAGTCCTCAGCTTTGAAGGCTAATGTTACAGCACATGCCTGACATTTCCAAGAGATATTCACCCTCTGTATTATTTTAGAGGCATAGGCATAGATTCTCGAGAGCTTGGACTAAATTCGTGCGAAGTTTATTCGGCAGCTGAAGGTTTCAACGCTAGCGTAAACGTGTTGGCAACGCCTAAGGAATGGTGAGGATCTTTGCATCTCTTGCAACAAAAACCTGCTACTATGTCACGAAAGGGCCCTACTTCATAGTTCCATGCTTCATCTAACTCGAGGATTTCTAAATAATTTGTACATTTACTGTGTTGGGAAAGAACTCTTCAAGGGTAACTAGATGTGCGGCTTTTTCTTCGAGATGTCAATTGGCCCCACCTCTTACTTCTCAACCTTTAGCCTTCTTGTTCTTTTGTCTTCCAGCATGATGGGCTTCCACCTGACTTTGCTTAACCTTTTGATGAGGCTTGGGGAGGGCCGGGGGGGTTAAGATTTCCTTTTACACTTTCTGGATGTGAGAATGATCCAACCTTCTCCATCGTATTAAATACACCCTTTGGCCTCATTTAACTCTTCTGGACAACTTCCAAATAGAATGGCATGAAAGCTCTTCCTTAACTTGGGCTTATTGTAAGTTTAAGGCTTTGAAAGTGGTAATGGCAACGGGCTTGCAGCATATCTAAAACACATTGAAGCATGGTTGGCTTTAGCTAAATCTTCTTATTCAAGGACCTCATTCACCAATGGCATGATGTGGTCTTTCAAAGTAATGCATTTTCAAGAGGATGGCTAACCACACGATGAAACCTACAATACTTGGGGGTCAGAGGTTTGTCTTACCTTATTAGCACGCTTTGGCTTAGGGAGGGTGATAAGATTATTCTCGACGAGATCATCAAGCATACCATGGAGGTCAGAGTCAAGAAAAGGATACACCTCTTGCTGCAGCTCTTTTAATGTTAGTCGCTTCCTTTCAAGTTGTCTTATCCAAGCGATCTTCTTCGCTTCGACTCCCCTCTTCGCTTGCTAAAGATGACTAGTATTGTGTTTATGGCCAGAGTCGCTTTCAAAGTAGTTTTGGCCGACCTTTCACCTTTCTTTTCCTCTCTTCAGTCCTTCATAACGTTGAGAACCTAAAAGGCTTTACCGCAGTGATTAGCCACATTTACCTTGATGTCATGTGCTTAGGTTGCTAATTCTTCAAAGGTTCTAAGCTTCATCGCTTGCAAATTATAGGACATTTCTAGCTTCACGCCTTGAGCGAACATCTCAATCGCGGAGGTATCCAAAAGATGATTCTTGGAATCAAGGGTCAGAGCATGCCACCGATGAGTATAGTCAGTCATTGTTCATCCTTCCATTGAGACATGTTCATGAGTTCAACCATGGAGACAGTACAACGAGTACCGTAAAACCTATAGAGGAACTCATTTTCCATCTACTCCCAGCAATCAATAGACAAACTCAAGATCGATGCACTAATCAAAAGCAGTACCCTTAAGAGACATGACGAATTAGTTCACTAGAAGGTTGCCATCAGTGTTGGTGTAACTGCCTGCCTAATCAAAAGCAGTACCCTTGAGAGACTGAATGAATCAGTTCACCATAAGGTTGCCATCAATGTCGGTGTAACTGCCTGTCTGCACAAAAAAGGCAATGTGCTAGTGAGGGTTACCCTTCGCAACAAACTTCATGAATATTCGAGGATGATAGCCAGTAATCCTCCTAGTGTATGGCTTCTGGTAGCGATGGCTTCCACAAGAAGTGCCACGTCTAAGCCTAGACAGTGTTAGCTATCAATTCTTGGACCTATTGGACGGATAAGGTGGCAAGCGATACATATTCTGGTGTTGACGCAGGCTTTGGGACAATAGTAACCCTTGGAGGGTCCGTTGTTGCCTCTACATCATCAAAACAAGCAACTTTATTATCAATAACAATCTTCTAATGTCCTTCCTAACACGTTTCAAAGATTTTGTTGTACAAAGCAGCAATTTGGAGGCTTTGCTCATGCATCTTTCTCAGTCATAACCTTACTGAAAATTTCCATCATTGCTTGTAGCTTGGCTAGCTATTCCTTAACGAGGACAACTTACGGGCACATCGTTGGACCTAAAAAATTCAACGGATTTTCTTTCTAGCAATGCGGGTAACAAACCACCGCTATCATCACCTCCCCCCCCCCCCCCCCCCCCCCCCCCCCCACCCCAATCGGCTCCCTAGGGGTTGGAACATCGGATCGATACGAGTGAATAGAATCCTAGCACCAATAGTTTGGATTTGTGGGTCCTGTCAAGACCTAAAGATAGGTGACTTCATGATGGACACTCGAACCACCAATGCAGAGGTTGCAACCTTCAAGAGCAGTAGATACAGACTTGTGAGCAATTGATTCTTCAGCTTTCTTAGAACTTTTAGAGGTGTTCTTTATGGTTGCCATTTACTTCCTCGGAGAAAGAGATGAAAGACAAAGAATTTCAAGCTCACCAAATTTGTACGCACAAAAACCGAATAAAATGAAAATTGCACTACAAAATAAAATGTTTCTTGTATTTCTTCAAAAAATATGGGTACAATCTCTATGTATGTACAACAAGTACAAATGTACAGAAGTCCTCTTATTCGATGTCATTAAGCTTTGGTCTATTGAACACCAAAGACGAACTATGTTACTTGACAAGGACACAAGGCTCATTCGCAACATGCATGTTATTCTCCAAAGAAGAGGGCACTAGGCTTGATCTCTAGTTTGAATAAAGGGTTTTGGTTTTGAGGTTTTGGCTGAACTTTAATAGTTTTTTTTAACTCTCTCTTTCTTTTTCAGATCCCTTCAAATGGAGTAAGGTACGCTATTTACAGAGTAAAGTCAATCTAAGGCTAAAGTGGCTTTTTTAGGGGTTTCTTGATAAATCATTGGCTCGACCCATGAAGTGTATAGAACCAGGCTTGGTGTGGTCCCAAAAGCTTCACATGCTTTGCTTGGACTGTTACTCATTTCAGACTTCCACATGAGTTTGGACTTGATTTGGCTAGCCCTACAATCTTTGGGATCAATTTAGGAGTCTTAATGGGCTCAAGTTTGACCTAACGGCTTGAATATGCTTGATATTTCCTGCAGGTTTTTATTTGACTCAAAATTAAATTTGGTCAACTATGGACTATTAGCCAACTTATTTTTTAAGTGATTCATTTTAAAACTATTACACACAATTTATGTGTCTACACATTACGTGCAATAAACTTGAAATGGCCTCAAACGCCAATATTATATGGGCCAAAAGCTCTAATTTACGGCCCAAATAGGCCCAATGCCGACATGAACATTTTGGTCCCCCAGCTGTCTCAAGCAAGTTGTTTCGCCTGTACTTCTTTGACGCCGCCAGCCGACAGACCCTATCGGGCCACCTAAACGACAAGTTGTCTCTGACGTGGCATTCTCTCATTGGTTTGTCCTGCCTTTCCCCCTTATGGTCTGAGTTGCCCGTTGGCCCTTCTTTCCTTGAATGCAACAGTTATAATATGTATATTAATATGGTATTTACATATAATTTTACTGGATTTATATCATAATTTGCTGTGTCTTACCAATTTTATTTAGTAGTGTTGGTGTTTTCTTACTTTTTTTTAAAAAAATTAAAATGTTACATTTAGAAACTTGTCATTTTGTTAGGACAAAAATTATTATTATTAGAGTAATGATAAGACTTACAAACAATAAGAGTTATAAAATTATTTTAAATATTACGATCTTACTCTAAAAGTAAAAGACGGAATTACCCCCTACATTGAAGCTTAACATATGTAGAGATAGAAGAGTAGTATAGTCTTTAAGGGCAGATGTGGACAAAAGAATGCCATGTGATCTAAGAAGCATGATGTTCAGTTTGCGGCCAAACAAAGCGGCCACTTGCACCTATAAATATCTGCCTACAGCCAAACTTTCTTATATTCTCATCAAATTGCACTTGTGCTTGCAAATATTTGTTAGTCAAAATTTCAAGTCTATTTTGCCCCAATTTGTTTCTTTATCAGCTCACGCTTTTGTTTTTTGGGTAACTAGGTTGTTCAAGGTCGCTTATGCACGCCACGACTGGTCCACGATTTGTATGTATGATGTGCTGAAAAGTTTCCATACCTGCAATACGGTGAATTGCACATACATCCTCGTACATGTTCTCGATGAGGAAGAAAAGCAAAGCTAAAAGTGTAGATGTTGATACTTGTGAGTTTAAGGGGGGTGCCAAGGAAAAGGTAACTTCACCCAAGACCAAGAAGATGAAGAGAGAGGCGGGGAAGGGGAAGGCAGGTGTGGGGGCGGAAGGTGACAAAGAGACTTCTCCAGCGGTGGTTGAACGGGTGGTCACAGCAGGAGGGGGGTGCAATTGGGAGCAGTCAGGGACGACAATGGATGAGCAAATGTCATGGGGGCAAGTGTGGTTCCCGTTTTGGGAGAACGACGAGTGTGCTTACAATGCGTTTTATAGCGACGTGGTTTGGGATTATGATATCTGGGATTTGATGAGCATTAAACAAGCTCCTAGCTAGCTGATCAATTGAGGTGCCCAATTAGTAATCTGGATCATAATTTTGAAACAAATCCATGACCCATTGCCCAAAATAACACAAAAATAAAAAATATTTTCTAAATTAGCTTTTTAAAAAAAATATTTTCCCAAATAGCATCCATGTCATCATTTTTTTTTTATTTTTTTACAAATTTATAAATTTATAATATTTTATGTATTATAATAAATAAATTAAACTATATTATTTATTAAATTTTATATAAAATTATTTGTAGACAAATTTATTTTAAATATTTAATAAATAATTTATTTTAATTTATTTGTTGTGGTTAAGAAAGTATTATAAATTAAAAAAATTATAAATATATTAAAAATAAAATAAGAATGTAAAAAAAGTAAAAATAAAAAATAAAAAAGTTAAATGATGACATGGATGTCATTTTGGGAAATATTTTTCTTAAAAAGCTAGTTTAGGAAATAATTTTTTATTTTTGTATTATTTTGGACATCGGCTCCAAATCCACTACTTGATACAAAATCAAACCGATCAATATTAGTAGTTTTATGTTCAGTTTTATAGATAGACATTTATGACTTTTGACTACGAAAAAGGAAGAGAGAAAAGTAATAGATTTTTCTTCTTCTTCTTCTTTTGCCCTTTTTCAGAAAACAATTTATTTCCCTTACTAGTTTGATTGCATGCTAATGTTGTCAAATTTATGAATTGATGTTTTCATGCGGACGTACCAATTGTCAAATATATGAATTGATGTTTTCAGAAAACAAAATTAGACTAGTACGCCCGCATAACAACAATGTTGTTTTGTTATGCAGATGCACTAGTCCAATTTTGTTTCACTATTCTTATCTGCGAGTGATGTTTTTCTCAAGACAATAGTGTTATATAAAACAACAAAACTGCAGCTGATAGCAGATAAAATACATTGAAATAGCTGCGAGAATATTGAAAAATTGCAGCGAAAATTACTGGAAAATTTGCAGCAAAAACAACAGTAAAATTCAGCGGAAATTATAGTGAAAATTACTGAAAAGTTTGCAGCGAAAAACAGCAGTAAAATTCAGCGAAAATTGCAGTGAAAAACAGACGAAAAACGCAGCGAAAAATTCAGCAAAAAATACCTAAACCCGGTAATCAAATAAATAATGGAAAATGGGAAAAATTGATTAGAATACCGAAGATAAGGCGCCGTGGCAAATAACCATTGTCCTAAAAGACGATTTCATCGTTGCTCTGGTGCAACAGTATAACTGGTAGCCGTTCTCAAGGATTAACGCGACTCGACTCTTAACTTGCACTCCTTAATTGGCGGGTAGGAAAGCCTTTTACTTTCCCAAAATTTTCATGAGAGAAAGAAGTAAGAACTGAAAAATAGGAGAAGGGAAGAAGACGAGAGTATTGTTATTTTACTAATGGTGTTGTAGAAATGGTGAAGAGTATGGTGATTTATACTTGTGCAAATATGAACCCTCAACAGCTAGAAACGGACACAGGTATTAAGATCAATTTTTAATAGATATAAACGGTCATTGGCATTAAGATGAATTCCAACAGCCATATTTTGATTAAATGTGTAATCGATTGTGGTAAATATGGGGTTTGAAAAGTATTTTCCGTAAAACAAATATACCCGTTAAGAAAAAGATCACGCTCATCGAAGCACGACACGGCGGGCGGACGGCGCGCGCGTTGTTGGGAGGAATAAAATAATAGAAAGATAGGACACTTAAGTTTGCTGTGGAAAAGAAATGGATTACTGTACTTCATGAATCAAATACAACGAAGGACTATTTAAAAACTAAGAAAGAAACTAACTCTTCCTAAAACTAAGCAAGTAAAACAAAGAGTGGGAAACATGGCCCACTAACTTAGCAACTAAAAACAAAATCAGAAATAATCAAGCTAAAAATCAGGAAACAAACAACCCACTGCTGCTAAAATATTGCCCCATAAATCTGATATCTGCAACTGATATTTTGAAGAACTAATTAACACTCCCCCTTTCTTCAAAATCACATACTCCCATTTGCAATCTGAAGTGCTCATGTTTGTTGCGAGACAGTGACTTGGTAAGGACATCAGCAGCTTGTTCATTCGTGCCACAAAACTTGAGTGAAATCACTCCACTTGTAACAAGATTGCGAATGAAGTGATAACGAGTATCAATGTGCTTGGTCCTAATATGAAAGGTAGGATTCTTGGCCATGGAAATGGTTGCCTTATTGTCACAAAATATTTCAGTTGGACCAATCTGCTCTTGTTGAAGATCCGCTAACAATCTCCTTAACCAAACAGCTTGACACCCCGGCTGAAGTTGCTGCCATGTATTCAGCTTCAGAGGTTGAGAGTGCCACTGTATCTTGTTTCTTTGAACTCCATGTGATAGCTCCAAAACCAAGGCTGAATAAAATTCCAGATGTGCTTTTACGATCATCGAGACAACCTGCCCAATCACTATCTGTAAATCCAACCAATCTGAAATCTAATACCTTTGAGTACCAAATTCCATAGCTTGTAGTGCCAGCAACATATCGCAATATTCTTTTGGCTGCACCTAGGTGTTGCTTCGAGGGACAATGCATGAACCTTGAAATCACACTGACAAAGAATGTTATATCAGGCCTTGTGTGCGATAAGTAATTTAGACAACCAACCAAGCTTCTAAAATATCTACCATCTGCTGCACCAGTACCATCTTTGACTTCCAGCTTCTCATTCACATTCATGGGTGTAGAAGATGGTTTACAATTTGCCATGCCAAACCTCTATAGAAGTTCAGTGGCATATTTTCTTTGTGACAGAAAAATTCCCTTTTGACTTTGTTTCACCTCAAGCCCAAGAAAATAATGCAACATACCCAAGTTGGACATCTCAAATTTATTCATCATGCAACTCTTAAACTCAGCAACAATTGACTCACAAGAACCCATATATCTTATATCATCAACATATAGGCAGACAACAAGAAAATCACTCTTACCTTGCTTCTTCACATAAACAGTTGGCTCATTTTCACTTCTTTGAAACCCGTTCTCTTGAAAAAACGAGTCAATCTTGCTGTACCATGCTCATGGTGCTTGCTTAAGCCCATATAATGCCTTTTTTAGCCTATGCACTTTGTTCTCCTCATTGCTGGAAATGAAGCCTTCAGGTTGAGCAACGTAGACTTCTTCTTGTAAGTCCCCATTTAGAAAGGCAAACTTAACATCAAATTGGCACATAGGCCAACCAAGTTGAGCAGCCAAGGCTAAGAGTGTTCTCACCGTCTCAAAGCGAGCTACGGGTGAAAATGTTTCTTCAAAGTCAACCCCTTGTTGTTGTGCATATCCCTTTGCAACGAGCCAAGCTTTATGCCTCTTTACATTTCCATCAGCATCATAGTTTATTTTAAAAACCCATTTGAGCCCAATAATATTTTTCTCTTCTGGCAAATCAACTAGCTCCCATGTCTGATTTTTCTCAATGACTTCAAGTTCTTCCACCATTGCATTCTGCCACTCAGGTTGCTCAGCAGCTTCTTCATAGCTTGTTGGTTCTGAAGCAAGTAAAGCAAAACTGCAGGTTGCATTAATTTCTTCCAAGGACCTGAACTTTCTGGGTGGTGTCTCAGTTGAGGATGCCGACGACGTTGTAGGAGACCTTGCTGGAGAAGACATGTTGCTGCTAGCAGGAAAGGAAGAATCCGCACTGCTATTGTTAGGAGGCAGCAAAGCGGGAATTTCTGGATCGAGCACCTCAATATCTACAAAATCTGGAACATAGCTTGTTGAACTTGCATCTCCATTGCTCCATTGCCATTCTTCTGCTTCATTAAATACAACATCCCTAATGATTATCACTTTGCCACTAATAGGGTTATATAGTCTGTATGCTTTGGATTGAGAACTATACCCAATGAAAATACATGTTTCTGATTTTTCATCAAGTTTAGACCGTAAGTTTACCAAAGCATAAGCTACACAACTGAAAACTTTTAAGTGGCTTACTCGAGGTTTCTTTCCTATCCATGCTTCATGTGGTGTCTGATTCAGAACAGCTTTTGTTGGTGAAATATTTAGGAGATATACAACTGCTGCCATAGCTTCTCCCCAAAATCGAACCGGAAGTCTCCTTGCTTTGAGTAAGCTTCTGGCCATTTCAACAACTGTACGATTCTTCCGTTCAGCAATGCCGTTCTGCCGTGGTGTGTAAGGTGCTGTAAGTTCCTTGCGTATACCATTCTCATCACAAAACACAGTGAACTCATTAGATAAAAATTCACCACCTCTGTCAGTTCGGAGTGTTTTAATGCTTCTGCCACTTTGCTTCTCCACCAACGCCTTGAACTTCTTAAAGTTCTCAAATGTTTCTGACTTGTATTTCAGAAAATATACCCAACTCATACGAGTATAATCATCGGTAAAAAGCAGAAAATACCGACTCCCACCAAGTGACTCAGTTTTCATCGGTCCACATAAGTCAGCATGGACCAACTCAAGGCAATGAGAAGCTCTCCATGACTTTCCAACAGGAAAAGACCTTCTGGTTTGTTTTCCAAATATACATCCTTCACATAAATCAAGTTCTCCAATTTCCGGCAATCCATCAACCATATTCTTCTTACTTAACAATTTCAACCCATTAATGTTCAAATGCCCATAACGAAGATGCCATAATTGAGTTTCATTAAACCCTTTAGCAACCAAAGCATTTTCAGCATTTGAAACATTAAGAGGGAACATATTGTTCTGTGACATACGCACAAGTGCAATGGTCTGACCAGATTTTTTATCTTGAATAGTGCATGAGTCACCATCAAACACAACTGAGTATCCACATGCCATCAATTGTCCAACACTAAGCAAGTTATGAGCTAGACTAGGAACAAATTGCACATCAGAGAGAAGTTTAACATTGCCCTGCACAGTTTTAATAGCAACAGTTCTTTTCCCTTCACCCCGAACTTGTTTATTATCACCCAATCTAAATTCACTTTTATGTGACTCATCTAGATTTCTAAATAAGGACCTCATGCCGGTCATATGATTTAAGCATCCACTATCAATAACCAAACATTATCAGAAATGTCACTGACAGGAAAATGAGCCATGAACAACTTACTTTCTTCCTTCACTTTTTCTGAGAAATTGACGAGTTTCTGCTCTTCTTTCTGCTTAGTCCAGCAACTTGCTTCAACATGCCGAATTTCTTACAATATTGGCATTGAACATCAGTCTTGTACTGACGAGAATCACTGGATTGGTCTCTACCTTTGCCGCGACCTCAGCCTCGTCCTTGAAATCCTCCTCTTCCTCTGCCTCTGCCAGCAAAATGTATAGATTTTGCTTTGGAAGAATATGATTCTCCTGTCACTTGGAATGCCTTTTCTTCACTTTTTTCATGGGATCTATTTAGCCTATCTTCATGAGCTAGCAAGGATCCCATTAATTCATCAAAAGAAAATTCAGACAGGTCCTTTGATTCTTCAATTGCAGCAACCACATGCTCAAATTTTGAGGTGAAGGACCTCAACACTTTGGCCACAACAATCTCATCACTGATATTCTCACCATAGGATTTCATGAGATTAACTATAGCAGATACTCTAGACATATATGCTTGCACTGACTCATTATTTTTCATGACTAACGTATCAAAATCACGACGTAAAGTTTGCAACTTTACTATAATTACCTTCTTGCCTCCCATATACTCCTGCTGCAAAGTTACCCAAGCCTCATGGGAAGTCTTAGCTGCTGAAATTCGAGGGAAGATTTCATCATCAAGGGATTGCTGAATCATGAAGAGAGCTTTGGAATCCTTCTTGTGATTTTCCCATCGCCGTTGTGCGTGGCCATCATCTGGGTCAAACCCATTCTCCACCAAATCCCACAGTTCCTGAGACTTAAAGAGACTCTTCATTTTGAGACTCCAAAATTGATAATTCACCCCTTTAAAAATTGGAAGGGGTTGTGTGGTTGAGTTGTTGTTGTTTGCAGCCATAGTCTTTGTAGAAGGTGAAAGAGGGACGAAAAAATGGTGAGTGTTTGAGTGGCTTTCTCTGTTTTTGCTTGTGGGTAATTCTCTCTCTTACTTTACTCTTTGTGCCCACTGCCCAGCCAAAAAAAGAAACCTGGCAGAAAGGAAATGAAGCTGCCGTGCCTCACTCCTCTTGTTTTGGTTGTACTCCCAACCTTGCTCTGATACCACAAATGTTGGGAGGAATAAAATAATTGAAAGATAAGACACTTAAGTTTGCTGCGGAAAAGAAATGGATTACTGTACTTCATGAATCAAATACAACAGAGGACTATTTATAAACTGAGAAAGAAACTGACTCTTCCTAAAACTAAGCAAGTAAAACAAAGAGTGGGAAACATGGCCCACTAACTTAGCAACTAAAAACAGAATCAGAAATAATCAAGCTAAAAATTAGGATACAAACAACCCACTACTGCTGAAATATTGCCCCATAAATCTGATATCTGCAACTGATATTTTGAAGAACTAATTAACACGCGTGTGGTTCCCGCCACTCTCTCACCTCTAACTCAATTCAAGAAAGGCGTTACATAAGCATATATAAACTAGAACACCACTAATTTCCCAATGTGGGATGGGATTTTCCCATAACACTTAGGTTTTGCTTGTAGCATTTTTTCAACAATACCCCACAAAAGATACAAGTGGAAGAGAACAAAAAGATGGATAAATTGGGTAAAGGGTGTTTAGTCCTTCAGTGCCGATGTCATGCGACTTGAATCGTCGCATAGTGTAACCCAAGTTTAGGATCAACAGCTTGCGAGGTGACTTTCATCTTGAATCTCACAAGGGATTGTACAGTCTTCCACTCGGACACATATCAAACTCCAAATCTCGACAACTCCTGTGGTTTGGCGCGTTTTATCGACCATGCGCTCATACTGGATATTCATAGGTGCTTTAGAAGGTAAGTCTTAAAATTTTACAGGGAGCAGCCACACCCCCACACCTTCATAGGTGGATCCCATCAAGTGTATGTTACCGCACACCACCAAACATATGGCTATAGGTCCATAAAGAGCTAAAGCTCAACCTCATCCCTTGGTAACATAACGACAGTGTCCATCAAGTGCAAGCCTTGCTTACACCACAAAACATATGGCTATAGACCCATCTCCGTACTTTCAACATCATAGGGAGAGAAAACAGTAAGATGCAGTGTATTCCTTGAATGAAACTATGACTTTTCACATTGAACCTGTTAAAATCAGGTTGGTTATATCACAATTTATACATATATAGACTTTAATCCCATCCCTCTCGATGTTTTTACAATCATTTTACAACAAAGGCCTTTTGTTAACGAATCCGCAAGATTCTTTTCAGATTTTACATAGTCCAGTGATATGACTCCACTTTCTAGAAGGTCCTTCATGATCTTATGCCGGAGATGAATGTGTCTCCTCTTGCCGTTATACACTTTGTTCTTTTCCACCACGATTGCAGCTTGACTATTACGGTGTAGTGGTACTAATGGAGCTAGAAGCCCCCACAATGGCACATCTCCTAGTAAACTTCTTAGCCACTAGGCTTCATGACCTACCAACTCAAGAGTAATTAACACAGATTCCATAGTAGACGTAGCAGTACAAGATTGCTTTGCTAGTGTGAACATATATCCACTACTGGAATTAATTTCGTCATTATTAAACACCCAATTGGCGTCACAATATCCTTCTAAAACAGTGCGAAACTTTCTGAAGTGAAGTCCCCAATCCATAGTTCCTTTCAAATATCTAAGCAATCGTTTTAATGCGTTCCAATGCTCTTTATTGGGATTATGTATGTATCTACCGAGTCTACTTACAACATATATAATGTCAGGTCTAGTATAGTTCATCAGAACCATAACACTACCAATTATTTTGGCATACTCAGATTGGCACATAGCAACGCCTTTATGTTTAGTTAAATGTACACTGAGATAATAAGGTGTTCTTACAGGATTAACATTATACATGTCAAACTTTCTAAGTATCTTCTCAATATAGTGAGATTGGTTTATGCTTATGCCTTCGGGAGTTTTCACAATCTTAACTCCTAAAATCACGTCTGCCTCACCTAAATCTTTCATATCAAATTTTGAACTTAGAAAGTTTTTAGTTTAGTTGACAATATTCAAGTTTGTGCCAAATATTAGCATATCATCAGCATATAGACAAACTATTACGCATCCATTTGAATCAAACTAAAAATACACACAAGAGTCACCATTATTCACATGAATTTTTTAGCTATTAGTGTGCTATTAAATATCTCATGCCACTGTTTTGGACTCTGTTTGAGACCGTATATAGATTTTATAAGTTTACAGACCTTTTTTTCATTACCAAGGACAACAAAACCTTCGGGTTGTTCCATGTAAATATCTTCGTCTAGGTCACCATTAAGAAATGCTGTTTTAATATCCATTTGATGCACTACTAAATCATGAATAGACGCAAGGGTGAACAAAGTTCTAATTGTGGCCATTTTAGCAGGTGAATAAGTATCAAAGTAGTCAACCCCCTTTTTCTGGGTGTAACCCTTAGCCACTAATCTTGCCTAAAACTTATCTAATGTCCAATCCACTTTCATTTTCCTTCTAAAGATCCAATTACAACCTATTGGCTTACATCTTCCAGGAAGGTTTACCAATTCTCATGTGTGATTGTTTAGGATCAATTCTAGTTCGCTATTAATAGCCTCTTTCCAAAAGGTCGAATCAATCGATCTTACAACCCTTTCATAGGTTTTGGGGTCTTCCTCTAACATATAAGCACTTACAATCTCTTTATTTATGGAGTTATCTTCTGTTTGAAAAGTAGTAACAAAATCAGGTCCGAAGTTGGTTTCTTTCCTAGTTCTTTTACTCCTTCTAATTTCAAGAGTGTCTATATCATTAAATTTCAAGGAAAATATATGTTCAAAGAATTCAGCATCTCTAGATTCAACGATACTACCGCATGCATATGAATTATTAGATCCCTTGATTAGAAATCGATAAGCAGCACTGGGATAAGCATACCCGATAAAAATAGAATCAACAATCTTAGGTTCAATTTTACTTCGTTTAAAGTCAAGTAGTCCAACCTTGGCTGGACAACCCGGCACGTTTAAGTATTTTAGATTAGGCATATGACCTTTCCACATTTCGTATGGGGTTTTATCTAGTTTTTTATGAGGAACTCTATTTAGCATATGACAAGCAGATAATATCGCCTCCCCCCACATACTATCAAGTAGTCTAGAACTGAAAAGCATAGCATTCATCATGTTCTTTAAAGTTCTATTTTTCCTTTCTGCGATACCGTTAGATTATGGACAGTAAGAAGGGCTTCGCTTATGTATTATCTCCTTTTCCTGACAAAATTTTTCTAGTGAAGTCGGGTCATATTCTCCCTCTCTATCGGATCTAACCCTTTTTATTTCCTTTCATAATTGATTTTCTACTTCAGTTTGTATTTTAAAAACATTTCTTCTACTTCATCTTTAGTCCTTAGGATATACACCATCGAGTTTTTAGAGTAATCATCTACAAAGGTCATATATTATCTTTTTTCACCTCTACTCATTAGGCTTTTAAAGTCTCCTGAGTCACTGTGAACTAGCTCAAGGAGTTCATATTGTCTCTCGATTGACTTAAAGGGCATTTTAGCATATTTAGCTTCTACACATACTTCACATTTACTGAAGTTGGTATCATTGAAGTTAGGAATCATGTTCATTTTCTTAAGTCATTTAATTGACTCAACATTAATGTGTCCTAAGCGAGCATGCCATAATTTAAGAGACTTAATAAGATAAGCAGAAGAGGCACCAACATTGCTATTCATGCAAATACCGTCAAGAACAAACAGACCCTCATTACAGAATCCCTTGCCCACAAATTCCCCATTTCTAGTTAGTACTAGTTTGTCTGAGTCAAAGGATAACTTCAAACCAACTTTAATCAAAAGACTACCCGAAATCATATTCCTATGCATTTAAGACACATGCAACACATTTGTTAAAGTAAGAAATTTTTCAGAAATCTTCCCTTCCTTGAGGATAGGAGGTGCTGCAGAATTACCCATGTAGACTACCTCTTCATAGGTCACTTTCTGGTATCCCTGGAACATGCTTCGGTTTGTGCAGATATGCCTAGTAGCCCCGGTGTCCACTATTCATTCAGTCATATTGTTCACCAGGTTCACCTCTGAAACAACAGTTACAATATTCTTTGTCTCTACAAGATGGACTCTGTGCTTCGGGTCCTTTTGCTAATTCTTTTTGCTTCTGCAATCTTTGGCTGTACGTCCACGTTTTTCGCGGTGGTAGCAATCTCCTTAAAATTTGGTGTCTGACTTTTGAATCTTTCCATAAAGTTTGAAGTTTGAATAATACTTTTTTCCTTTATTATTTAACCTGTCAAATGAACTAGGCCTAGCTTCTACAATATTAGCTTTAGTGAGGTCGGAGCATGAGTATTCCCTGTCTCTAAGCCTATTTTTTCTTCAATTTTTAAGTGGTTCACTAACTCATCTAATGTCAGGTCCTTTTTTCTTGTGCATAAGCAGATTTCTATAATCCTTCCAAAAAGGTGAAAATTTTTCGATCAAAACATAGGCTTGTGTAATATCATAGATTTTAAGCCCTTCTGATAGAAAAGTAGTTACTATGTTTTCATATTCATGGACTTGATCAATTATTAGTTTATTGTTCACGAATTTGAAATTTAGTTACTTACTAACGACATATTTCCTAGTCCCTGCATCATTACCCCCATATATTTTTTTTTAAAATCAATCCCAAATTTCTTTTGATAAGTCTAATTTTACATAATTATTAAACAACCCATCACTCATGTAATGCAGCAAATTACCCCTTACAGGTTTGGTTATTTGAGGTGAATTTTTATTCATATGCATTTTTTCTCATTTTCGCCCTCAGGTACCTTTTTTCCATAAAGTACATAATCGATATTGACTTGCTCTAGGTAAAATAAAATTTTCTAAGACCACGTCCTATAATTCTACCCGTCAAGGGGCTCGACTTTAGGCACGTTGAGAAGAGGTAATTTGGTTGCCATGTTTAAATGTATATGTAAAAACAAATCGTCTTTTAGAGTGTTATATAAAACAGCAGAACTGTAGCTGATAGCAGGGGAAATACAGTGAAATAGCTATGAGAATACTGAAAAATTACAGCAAAAATTACTCAAAAGTTTGCAGCGAAAACAATAGTAAAATTCAGCGAAAAGTACAGTGAAAATTACTTGAAAATTTGCAGTGAAAAAAGCAGCAAAATTCAGCAAAAATTGCAGTGAAAAACAGCGGAAAAATTAAGCGAAAAATACCTTAACACAACAATCAAATAAATAATACTGGAAAATAGAATACATTGATTAGAATACATAAGATACAACGCCGTGGCAAATAATCACTGTCCTAAAAGACAATTTCACCGCTGTTTCAGTGCAAATAGTATAACCGGCCGCTATCGTCCAGGATTAACGCGATTCGACTATTAACGTGCAATCATTATTTGTCAGACAGAAAAGCCTTGAACTTTTCTCAAATTTTGAAGAGAGAAAGAAGTAAGAAATGGAAAATACGAGAAGGGAAGAAGACGAGAGTATTGTTGTTTTGCTGATGATGTTGTCGAAATAGTGAGCCGTATAGTGATTTATACTTGTGCAAATATGAACCCCCAACAGCTAGAAACGGGCACTGGTATTAAGATCAATTTTTAATAGCTATAAACGATCATTGGCATTAAGATGAATTCCAACAACGAGATTTTGATTAAACTTGTAATCGACTGCAGTAAATACGGGGTTTGAAAGATATTTTCCGCAAAATAAATATACCCATTAAGAAAAAGATCACCCTCATCCTCTTTTGAGCACAGCACGGCGAGTAGGCGGTGAGCGTGTGTGGTTCCCCTAACTCAATTCAGGTAGAGGGGTTACATAAGTATATAAAAACTAGAACACCCTTCACTAGTTTTCCAATGTGGGATGGGATTTTTCCATAACACTTAAGTTTTGCTTATAGCATTTTTCCAATAATAGTACAAGAATAAAATTTAGATAATAGTTATGGACATGGGTGAATATATGCATGTTAAAATTTAGACTTAATAAGAATAAAACAAATGAAGAAAAGATAGAATGAGACTTGAATAGATTTCGTTATTTACGAACATACCTACTTTTAGTACTAAGTAAAATACTAAAAGCTATACTTACTCTTGTATAAATCCTAAGCTAATTGAAGACACCATTGAAGGGGAGGTGTAATAAGTGGTCGGTTATGGAGAAGAAAAGTTTCCTCTATCAAGACCCTATTTAACCTTATATTTAACTTTACACTAAAACTTAAACATAAGTTACAATGTGAAATACAAAGGAAAAATACAAAATACAAAATATAAATACATGTACAAGAAAGTACTAATCTCAACAGTGCAAAGCCAACTTGTGAGGCTCGTGAGCTAGCTCGTTACAAGTCTCAAAAAGCTTAGCTTTGCTCAATCTAAGCCGACTTGACTAGTTCAATAAACAATCTGGGCTCAAGCTTGAGCTTGAAGGTTTACAATCCCGAACCAATTTACATGAGTATACCTTGATATAAGATATAAACTAAGTATGTCTTATTGAGCTATGCTCAAGCCTAAATTATCCAAGCTCAAGCCTTATATATATATAAAGCATAAATGAGTTTAAACGAGGCTAGTTTAGCTCATGGTTCATAATTTTGATTTGAGCTCAACTAAGCCAAGTCAATCTCACCTAAGCCCTAGATGAGCCAAATGTTGGCGTGTTAAGCCCCAGGGCCAACAAGCTAAGCCTATCGTACCTCATTTAGAGCCCCTGATTATGAAAAGACAGGGATAAAGCCAATGGCACTGAATTATTTAATAAATAGGTTATCATGTATAGGCAGTTGAAAATATCTCAACAGATCCAAGGTGGCCAAAATGTGACAATATAAAACCGTGAATAACGAGCTATGCGCACTAGGTTGTACTTCAATTTTGCCAATGTTTGGAATCGTTTGCAGATCTAGACTTAACTGAGCTCTAATACTCCCCTTATGAAGTTAGAAGTGACTCCATTTGATGGGGGATTCCCCTTCTTTTACAAAGGTTTTTAAAAGAAAATCAAATTTTATATGGAGTTTTTTGTTGTTCGTTTTAACAAAAAATATGCTCCCAATTTAAGATATTCTCTTTTTTGTTTTAAAAGAAAGTATTAGATGTACTTTATATTTACATATTTTATTTCTCATTCAACTTTTACATATGTGTTTTGTTGTAATTTAGGTACATTTTGGCTTAGAGTGCAACAGAGCAAACAGAAGTTGAAAAGTGACACAATCAAGCATAATCGAGGCATAATTGAAGACTATTTTGAGAAACCCAACCATATGTGAAAAAGAAGGACCAATCGGGTCGGTATTCGATAACTCAAATAGTTCTCGTAGAGTTTCAGATACTAAACAATCAATCGACACGAAGTACCGATCGGTTAGCAGCCCGCAGTAAGGTGAGGTTTTACAGTGGAGCTATCGCTTAATCAGGAAACTGGGCCAATCAATTGGCTTGGAACAGAAGTCCAACCGATCGATCGGCCCAATCTTATACCCAGGGCGTATTACGCCGCGGGAATAAATAAATAGGGGGAGACCTAATTTAGGGGATCTTTTGCCACGTCTTCTCTGCTCCTCTCCTTCCCGAAACCGCTACGAGAGCCAAGGAGTTCTCAAATGCCGAAGCGCAAGTGGTCGGAGTATTGGGGGAATAAAGCAAGTATCAATATCAACATCAATTGAGGGAGTCTTTAATTCCTAGTTTTTATTCATTGTTTTATCTTTGGATTTGAATGATGTGTAAAACTCCTATGGAAGAGTCAATTCTTTTAGTTTAGGGATAAAGGATGGGTAGCCATCCGTATCCCGGATTTATATTATGCTTTTGATAATGGATTTATGTTATGTTATTTACGCAGCCTTATGGGGAATTTATGATTGTTGTTTGGTGTTCTGTCGTGTGTGCTTGTAACCATGTTAAAATCTTCAAATTATTAGCGTTAGTCTACGAGCTTGTAGCCTAGACCATAACATAACTGGTTTTCACGCGTGGTTAGGATTGAGGCTGTACTCAACCCTGAACACAATCTTGTATACAAATTAATACTTAATTAGGAGTGACAAAGCAATTTGTTAATGCTATTAAGAGAATCCATGCTATACCTAGGGGGATAAGATAGTTTATGCCCTTAGACTAGTTCATTACCCTAAACCCTAATTGAAGTATTAGTTCATGTTTAATGTTGAATTAAGAGCAAGAACGGAATTAAGTAGTACTAATGAGATAACATATACTACACATAGGGTGATGTGATAAGTTATGCTTTTAGACTAGTTCATTATCCTAAGCCTTAGTTTAAATATTAATACAAGCTTAGTACTTGTAGCCTAAGCCTCAAAAGTTATTGTCATAGTAGAATATAATGACGGGACAGGAGTAAAACTACCCTGAATTCATTCCCTGAATTAACCTCAATTGAATTGAGAACTTTAGTTTTTAGTTAAGTTTGTTCAGTCAATAAATCATTTAAACAAACAAAAACCGAATTTCAGCCACTCATTAACAACTAAATCTGACTTAACTCCGATTCCCTATGAATACAACACCCGTATACTCGACTAAGTTACAATGATCTCATACGATTGCGAGTAGATAACTTTAAATACACTTTTAAAACTACATTAGTATCTTACACCAATCATATAAGTAGCAATACAAACATATGACATATAATTAAAAAAAAATTTAGCACTTTCCAAGCTATTTATGGATCATTTTATGACACTTAAAAATTATAAAAATTATTCTACGAAAACAATGACAAAATAATAGCTAGACTTCGTTTGGGTCTGAAAATTTATCATTTAGCGGAAGATGCATATTAGAAGAAATTATTTTTCGTGAAAATATATATATATATATATATATATATAAATGGTTTACTATGCTTGATTTTATCAAACATGGTTTCCTAGTTCTAGTATTTACCATAGCAGTATTGACTATTAGGCCATGTCCTAATTCATTGATTTGGACATTAATATATCTCTCTCTTAGGCTCCATTTGTTTCAGGGGAAGTACTTCGGAAAAGATTTTCCAAGGAAAAACAAATTCTGATTCACTTTTTCCGTTGTTTGTTTCGGCGGAAAATATGCTCCCACCTCATAATATTGCTTATTTGTTCTAAAAGAAATAATCTCCTATCAATCATACTATACCCTGTTATAAGATAACATAAATTAGCGAAACTATATATTATAAATTATATAGGCTTCCTTTGGTTGTGAAAACATTATTTTTTAATGAAAAAATATGGGAAATTTATCACTTAGGAACATAAAGTTTGACTATTTATCACCTAGATAATCTACATATTTCAAAATATACAATGAGGTCTGATATTTCAAATTTTAATTATTTAGGTACCGAACTTAGTGAATTTTTATCAAAATCTAATCAATTTTCATTAGAAAATGTTAAATGATTACAATCATATTTATAATCATATCAATATTTTTAACAAAAGTCCAACATAACAGAAAAAAAATTCACTGAATTATCTACATGTTAGTGAAATAATATATCATATCAACATTTTACAATTAAAAATCCTATTATTATGATAGATGACACATATATTGTTATAACTTTGTTCCACAATAGAAATTTTAAATAAAAATCTGTCGAATTTTGGCAAAGGGTACCTAACTAATAAAATTCTTAAACTTCGAGGTAACTCAGTTACAAAATCTAGAAACCTTAAGGTACCTTATTGTATATATTAAAAAGTTAGGATATTTATATGGTAAATCTTCAAACCTCAAGGTACCTAAGTAATAGATTATTAAAAATATATATTAGAAAGAAAAAGTATTTTCAAGAGAAGGTAAAATCTGTAAATAGTTTTCTCATGCTTGGATTAATGTAAACATTGTTTCGTAATTATATTCACCATATCATGAAGTAGTACTAACCATTAAAATATAAAATAGAAATCGAGAATGGAAATCAAATTAAATCACATAATTTTGTCCAAAATCAAACTTAACTTATCACTAATTTTCTGTCCTTATTCCACATTATTACTCGAGCGATCTATGATCTCGTTTAATTCATTTTGGTATGATGCATATTATGTCCGATATAAACCCCAAAACTTTTTAAATAATTTAGAATGTTGACTTCCATTCTTTTACAAAGGAAAACATTTTCCCTCATTTGGGAGGAAATCCTTTTCCTTCGGAAAACATTTTTCATCTAGAAGTGCGCGCCAAACAATGGAAAGTAGGAAAATCATTTCTGAGAATCTCTTTTTCCTTCGAAACAAACGGAGCCTTAGTTTATAGCAAAAAAGGTAGATTCTCAGCCCTTTTTTTTGCAATTCTCGGCGCAAAAAGGCATCGAGAATTTCATTATCGGGCTTAGGACAAGCGCCGAGAAAGAAAACGCCGAGAAAAAAAAATGCCGAGGTTTTCGGCGCTTATAAGCGCCGAAAAATCTCGGGGCTTATAAACGCCGAGATTTTTCGGGGCTTATTAATGTCGAGATTTTTCGAGTTTTTTAAATACCCTATTTTCTCTTCTTAGCATGGACATTTTACAAACAGTCTGTATTGCCTATTTATTTGTGCATATTTTCCCCACACACACACACACACACACACACACACACACACACATATATATATATATATATAATTACTTAATAAAAAATATCAACTAAACTGATAAATTTTTCATAAGACTCCGAATTCAACAATCAAAATATTACAACATTGTCAATGTACTTTGATAGTTCAATACAAAATTTGAGATTCTTTCCACTCCAAATATCAACATAATTAATCTAATATCAACCAAAATAAAAAAAAAATATAATGCTAACTTAGTCAAGTACATTCTTCACAAATATGTCAATCAACCGAATGAGCTTGGCGTGCTTGGAGATGCAAAAAAATTTGAGGGTTCACCATCATCTGATCCCGATTCATCTCTACCCTGTATAGACAACACAATAATAACATTACTTATGTGCAAAATATCAATCTATCAGTTTACTATCACATAAATCAATAACAATGAGCACATGAAATCATTCATCGGAACCCGTCAACCCTCAAGCGTTCACAATCCCTTTTGGAAGGGAAGTAGGAGTAGATAGAGGGAGGCCTAGGTTGTGCTGCATCTCATGACTTCCATATCATGTGATTGCCACCTATTTGGCTTGCCCTCCATTCTCATTTCCATCTAGTATATGCTTGAAGCAAATGAAGAGTCTGCTACATCTTAAGGCGATAATATAACACATGAGATTCCACTCTCTGCCACATCTTGCAAAGCACAACACACATGATTCAAATTATATCTTGTTGTCTAAAGTTAGGCTATTCTTCATATGGGGAAAATTGAAAGAGGATTATCAATGAAGATATTAGGGACAAGATTTAGTAGAAGAAGTGTCAAAACATCCAAAAACCAAACCATCTTATCAAGCAGCAAGACAAGCATATCTGATCCAAAATTTTGCTTCACATGGTAAATTCATATAGTTTCCCAAAAGTACCAACCCCAATGCCGCCTTTTGTCTCAATCATTCACATCATCAATTTCGTTATTTACAAAGCATTAGAAAGGCAATTATTTGCATTATAGTATAAACAAATACAAATTAAATAGATTATCTTACCAGATCAGCAACCGCAGTAATAATTGCTCGACCTTCTAATATCATTTCATTTGATGCTTAGCCAAAAGAAACAGCATCATAGATGG
Organism: Simmondsia chinensis; assembly: GCA_018398585.1. NCBI lineage: Eukaryota > Viridiplantae > Streptophyta > Magnoliopsida > Caryophyllales > Simmondsiaceae > Simmondsia > Simmondsia chinensis. The sequence goes on along the minus strand of JAGTTD010000008.1, from coordinate 8,675,282 downwards.
GTAGGAGCCTTCTCATTTGCTGCTTGACATTGGCTAATTCTATTTTCATATTTTGCAATTCGACATGATCACCGGTACGGTCGAGTCCCTTTTTCTTTAGTTCATCCCTGACTCCGTATATATCACTCCTCTTCACGCCAAATCCATAGCCTACCGCTCGATAGCCCGGATTTTCCTGTTCATACATTAGCTCTGTAAATACTTACTCCTCGATTTCTGATCGAGGTCTGGAAGAAGATACAACTCGAGCCTCGACTATTTCTCTAGCTGTATCCTACAAAGAAGAGAAAAAGACATTAAATACATTTAAAATAAAAGAAATGTGAGATGATAATAAAACCCACCATAAATTCTTGCGAAACAGTGTTCTCAAAAAAGCCACCACTTTTCCTTGTATGTGTTTCCTGGTAAAATTCTATACTGGTGGGCTTCCTCCCTTTGTCAATTTTCTACAATCAACACGTCAACATAAGTCTTAACTAATTTAAAAGGTAGATAGTAATAATACACTAAACATATACTGAAATCCTTACAAAACTATCTCTTTTATTCACATAACTTGTTGAACCAGTCATGTGAAGCTGATTCTGCTTGGCACGCGCTTCTTTACCGCATTTACTCTTCTCCTGACATTGGAAATCAACATCAATCCAAGAAAAACTTTACATTCATAATCAATATCAATCTGCTTCCCCCTTTTTAACCAATAAAAAATTACTTAAAAAGAAATTGTTTTACCTTGCCTTATGGAGAAAACCAAAAATGTACCAAAGTTATCCATTGGTCACGATTAACTCCTTGTGGCACTGTTGCAATAACTTCGGCCTCATTTTCCCTTCTTCGCAATATGCTGCTTTTAAACTAGTCTTATAACCCCTCCACATTTTGCCAAGATGTTGTAGTACTGATTTATCAATCAATACATCATCGGGAATTAAAAATTTTCCCTAAAATATAAAATCCAACAATAATGTCACAAAAAGGCAAAGGAATAGTAAGAAGGCATAAAGCAATAGTTGTACTAGTAAGAGAGCAACCACATTTCAGTGTTATATCCACTCTAGCAGCTACTTACTGTAACCTAAATAATACATTTTATACATTTCACTCGAGCAGTAAAATGTGTGTCACTAACCTATTGCCAATTATACTATTGAATTAAATTAACACAATTAAGAGTATAAAACCTTAATTAATACAATGATAAAGTTCAGAAACTTCAGACATACATATTATATCATATATATAAAGTAAACTTCAGATATAAATAATACTTACTCGAATAACCTCAATAGCTTATGCTTTGTATTGGTCATTCATCGTACGCTAATCTTTTACTCCGAGCGGACAAAACAGTCCCGTTTTGGCAACCTCTCCAATAAACCGGACCAACAAATCGCCACCCTTTCTAATTGGTTGGTGTAGGTCATTGAACCGCACAATAACTCTTATACCTTCAGGAAGATGCCATAATTCCTTAACTGGTATCGTCCTTAAGGTACTCAAGTTACTTTGGCCATATATTAACTATTAAGATATACCATTACTTTTCTAATCGATTGAAAAATTTTCACCATAATTAATGCTATTCATATGTAAATTTAATGCCATAAAATTGAAAGTATTTACCGATAAGTTGAAGTAGCTCCCTCTCATCAAATGGCACGTTAGTGGACCAAACACCAACATCCCTCACTGGTCCCTCTGCTTGAGATGTTGACGCTCTTCGCTGATTGTCATCACCTCTTTCATGTTCCGGTGTTGGTGTTGACGACTGCACTGATTTGCTGCTTCTAAAAAACCTCCTCATTGTGAATCCACACTTTTTCAAAAACAGAAGAATTAGTAGATGTATAATACAACTTGCAATCAAATTACCTAAAAGTTGAAAAAAGTTAGAGTTCATAAGACAAATATTTAATCAACCAATCAAAACATATACAAATATCATCTCGACATATGATTAATGGGACTTAGGAGAAGTTAGAAATTAAAGTAAGATACATGAGTTCCTTATAATCAATTTTAATCCTCTAATGTGAAGGTTTCATCTACATAAGGGATATAGCAACAAAGTTCTAATTTTCAAAATTCAAAAATTATGAAATCGATATCTAATCTCCCTAACATTAACAAATTGAACTCACAAGCGCCACCAACACATAATTTTAAACATCAACAGTAACATAAGAATTTCGTCAAACAACAATCTTTTGTATTAAATAATTCAAAGGATGAGATGCAATGATAGAATCATTCGAACCATAGCATTAAGGATGCGCATGAAGCAGGAGAAACTATGAAACGGCGATAAGACAAAACTATAATACAACTACTTTAACCAACTCAAATGATATAACACTTGTAGAAGAATAATCAGTCTAATAAAAATAAAAACCGAAACTAGGGCAAGGACATCACTTACTAACAGCAAAGCAAGAGTAACTATGAAATCGGAAGGTGAGGGTGAGAGACGAACGCTGGCGGCTACAGTGAGAGGCGACGGTGAAAGGCGAACGCTGGCGGCGACAGTGAGACGCGAACGCTAGCGGCGAGGGCTGGGCGGTGGAGACGACAAGTTTGGAAATCGGAAGGTGAGGGCGAGAGACGAACGTGGTGGCGACGGTAAGACGCGAACGCCGGCGGCGAAGGCTGGGCGGTGGAGACGACGCGTTTGGAAATCGGAAGGTGAGGGTGCGAGACGAACGTGGTGGCGAGGGTGAGAGTCGATTTCGCAGTGGCGGCGAGGTGAGAAATGAGGGTTAGGGTTTGCGGGGGTATATATACCCGATAATATTCTCGACGTTTATAAACGCCGAGATTCTCGACACTTATAAGCGCCGATATTTTTTGCGTCATTTAAAAACGCCGAGAATTTTCGATGCTTTGTATCGACGCATTTAAGCGCCGAGATTTCTCGACATTTGCATAAACGCCGATAATTATGCGCCGAGAGTCACCCTTTTTTGTTGCAGTTAATCCGTAACATGGTGGCCTTCAGGCTTTCTAGTGTTAAGAAAAAAATCTTTAACATGATAAAATATTTGTTCAAGATAAAACTTGGACTGGACTAACTAAATATTTTTATGACTAGACCAAACCAGTGTTATAAATTTATACTTTAGTCTTCAATTTGGTCAAGTTTCGGTTTGGACCTATGAGCACTTTAGCTGCTTCAAAATGGCTTAATTCTGATAGAGATAAGAAAATTGAAATTTCACATAAAGGACCAATGCTCGTTGATAGCATCCTAAACTATAAATTTGGATCGAACCTAACCATTTAATCTATGAGAGTTAAATGAACTGATTATTATTCAAATTTGATCTTTGGATCCTTAATGCCAATCCTTTGGAAAAAAAAAACTCTCGATGACGAAACACAAGTCCACCCAAACAACAACTTAACACATCCATTCGAGATGCTTCTCTGGATGAAACACTTTCACTTGCACCCAACTAACCCCACAAAAGCCAGACTAAGACTAAGTTAAACAACCAAACTTCGAAGAATGGATCACTAAACATAACCTCGGCAACCCACATACTCCATGCATCTTTGGTAGACATATTTGGTGTTGCGATCTTTCAGTGTGGTGTTGTTGTTGTTTTGTTTTTGTCTGTATTTTTTATTGTTGCAAGTGGTGATCTGTATACTAGGAGATGGGCGTAGGTAGATATTGCCTTTTTGTTTCAGCTCATTTTGCCTTGATCTCCACCCACTCCGGTGTGGTCTCGAATTCCGCCTTCGCGGGATGCCGGTTTTTGTATCGCCATTATTTCACCAATTATTGGAAAAAAAAAAAAAAAGAGATCCTTATTCATCCTTGGCCTATCTCAATTCATACGTGAAGTAATGACGATCTTTAACTGTAAAATATCAGTCAGAAATCATAATTAGTTTGAACTACATGATTCGGTCCAAGACCAAACCTTAATGGTCATTCTTCTTTGTCCCACATTGTTACCTTTAACGATATACAATCTTGTCTACTTCATGTCAGTCCGATCACATTCGGACCAATTTAGGCCCCAAAACTGTTTTTAGCTGCAACAATAACAACAACAGTCCCAGTGCCACGAAGGCTCCAGCAAAGGCAGGGTCTGGGGATGGATGTACACAGCCTTCCCCCTTTAGGGTGCTACCTTGCAGAGAGGTTGTTTCCGAGGACCCCCTTTAGTTGCATGGAACAATAATTTTTTACCTAAAAATTTTTCTTCGTAAAATATTTTTCCTCAAAAAATATGTGCCAAAAATTTTAAAAAAAAAATTTAACTCTCATATCTATTTTTCCCCTAAATAGACTGAGCTTTAGTGTGGTAAGGAGGCATGCCAATTTGGCTAATCTAATAGTAAAGTTATTACTCGGCCTGCAATGTCAAAAAAGCATGTGGACTTGTTATAATAAAAAATAACATAGTTATTTATACTATAATCCTTGTATTTTTCTTGGTGTGTCAATTTAGTTTTTGAACTTTTTTTTGTGTCTATTTAATTCTTATACAATTTAATTGTTTCAATTATATCCAATATTACAAATGTTAATTCCAGGCTAAAATTGTAACACATTTGGTTTATGCTAAGCTTGACCCTTTTCCAAACACCCTCTTCATATGAAAAATATATTAAAGTGCTAAATAATGTTAAATTTCTGCTAGAAATTAATGTTTATTTTAACATTAGGCTTTTTAAATTAGCGAGACTTTGTATATCGAACGAAGGCTTATGCAAGTCTATAAGGGGCATACTTCAAGGCAAGGATGAAGCCTACACAAGCATTCGAAATCAAAGCAAAAATAAGATGCAAAAGCAACAAAATAAGGCCAAAAGACCAAACATCAAGAAGAGAACAAACTACAGGTCAGTCCTTAGGCAACTTAGTACGACGATGAAAACAATGCATGTAATCCCCTCGATCATAACTATAGGATATTCATGATCGCTAACACACAAAGTTGGGTAATGGAATGTCCCCCCCGCCCCCCCGGGCGAAGATGTCTAGTAGCCCAAGCCAACAACTCACGCCATGGGTGGGTGGGTCAGGCAATGAAAGAACGCACAATAACTCTACCCTAAACACATGCAAAAAAAAGAGAAGGCAAAGAAAAGATGGTTATGAGACTAATCCACAGAGTCAAAAAACACACCTGAAGACTTAGTGCCTCAAACCCTAGTTGTCAGCATCCTCTCAAGGGTCCACAATCTCTAAGAGCTATCCAAGGAAAGCACAAAGGAGCACCTCGAAACACACAAAGTAAACTAGAGCAAGTGGTGACTAGAATCCTCCTTCCCTCTCTTGCTCCTAGTCGTCTCTCATAAGGACTTGGTGGTTGATATGTTGTATTTTTATGTCTTTTTCCCCATTCATCATGATATTTTGGGCAATTATGTGTGTACTTTGATACAGTTTGTGTCTTATTAGGCTTAGAACGTGATAAAATGAAAGGAATTCAAAAAGCGGTGAAGAATTAGTGAAAACGATTGAATTTGAAGATAACACGAAGAAACCCGAAAATGTGTACAAAAAGACCAACTGAGTCAAAATTAGGGCAAGAAAATTCTTGCATCAGATGCGTTGATCAATCAGCCAACCAGTGGATCACTTGGACCGAGCATTTTGGCAACTAATAAAGCTTAAACAAAGCAGAAGGTCGAAAGAATAGTATCCACAATAACAATAACAACAAACTCAGTGCTTAAAAGGGTTCTGCCAAGGTAGAGTTGGGGGAGGGTGAAAAGTACGTAGCTTTACTCCTACAAGGTGCTAAGAGAGAGTGTTTTCGAGGGGCCCCAAACCCAAAAAGTTAAAAGAAGAGTATACATACCCAGTAATATATAGACTTAGTCATGATACCAGTATCACATAAATCTATTCAAGAGCTTCATTTTGGTATATACTTTTCCCTGTAACTCCTTAAGGATACACACATTTTAAGTTGCATGGTCATTGACGACCCAATACTCGATCAATCGAGTGCCTCTGCGGTCCGCCCCTAGGACGCGCCGCCTTTATAATATGGGGGACTCTTCCTAGGTTTTATATTTTTTTGTCGCATTTTTCTGAGTATGTTCCTCGAGCAGCCCTGAGAGACCGAATTCTCATGAAAGCCAAAGCATACATGGTCGGAGTACTGGGGAATTGAAGCCAGAGTCATATCAACATCAATCTAGGGATTCTTCACCCATGAGTTTTCCTTTCTCTCACTTTTTATGTTTTTGATTTGTAAAACTCCTATGTAAGAGTATACTGTCATGATCCGAGCCCTGACCTTGTCATGACAAGACCCGATAGGGATCTTGGACCCGGTACTTGACACACATGCACCCGATAGCATCAAAGAGCAACAAGAGCATTCTAGAAGCATCATCAAACATTCTAGAAGCATCATCAATGTGCTCCCATCCTTTCCCCGCTCCTCCAACCTTTTTTCCCTCCTTTTTCTCTTTTTCGCTTATTTTTAAATTGACGGTTATTGTCTGTAGATTCAAATTTGAATTGTGATTGTAGCTTACAAATAGATGATCTCTTGATTGTAATAATCATCCAATTAAAATTTTTAATGAAATATTTTCTCTCTTTCCCGTCTAATTCTCTCTAAGTTCTCATCTCAATTGTTCTCCTTCTTTCTCAACTCAACTCTACCATTTTTTATACTTAGCTCGTCTGAAGCTCAATCATGAATATTAGGGTCGTGACAAAGTGGTATCAGAGCCATCTTACAATCGGAGAAGCTGGCCATTACTAGAAGCACTAATTCCGCCATCATTGAAGGAATCATTGGAGGCTCGTGAGAGGATTTTGGCTGTTGAAGAGAGGCTGGACAGATTGGTTGCTACCTTAGAGAATCAAGCTCAAACTAATGGATAAGTGAGAACTTCGCTGGATTCACTAACAGCATCCATCAATCTGTTGCTGAAAATTTAGGAGAAAAGGCCCGAGACCGTGTTAGAGGTTGTACCGGAGGCTGTGACTCACGGTGATGCTGGAGGTTCGGGTAATTATGTTCGATTGGGAGAAAATGGAGTTCTTCCACCTCCATCTCGGCCACCGAAGCAGAGAAATAATAGTGGCCAGAACCGGACTTTTGAGGAAGGAGACCATAGCCGAAACAATGGAAGCAACCGGACATGGTCAAATCATCACACTCCAAAGCTGGAATTACCGAACTTTGAAGGCAATAATCCGAGAGCTTGGATTCGAAAATGCTTGAAATATTTTCTTTGGTACCACGTACCGGTGGAAGAGTGGGTGGAGTATGCCTCTAGTTATCTTCACGATTCTAGAGATGCTTGGTACCACGCGCTGGAATTGAAGCATCCTCAAATGACATGGTAGTTTTTCATTCACGAATTATGCAAGAGGTTCGGTGATCGTTCACTTCAAGACATTGTTGAGGAGTTTAGTAAGATGACGCAAACTAGAGTTGTTGAGGACTATGTGGTATGTTTTGAGGAATTGAAGAGCTGGATGTTGATCTATCATCCAACATTGAGTGAAGCTCATTTCATGTCCAGTTTCATTAGCGGACTCAAACCTGCCATCCGAGCCTTTGTCAAGGCCAACTACCCTGCTGACCTGAGTTTGGCATTTGAGCAAGCCAAATTTCAGGAGGTTGCTATTGTTGAGATTCGAGGAGCGGCTGGAAACAAGCCAGCTTTGAGCAAATTCAGTTCGGGTGCCAGATCTGAATTGAGTGTGAGGACCGGGCCATCCGTGTCATTCTAGGGCCCTTCGCAGTCCCAGGGCTTGGTCTCCAATCCCGAGGAAGCTAATTCCGTGTCAAGCGACTCTACCGGATCCAGTGCACCAAGGTGCGAATCCGGATAATGTTACAAGTGCCATGAGAGGTACTTTCCAGGACATATTAGCAAGGCCAAACAGCTACAATGCATGGAAGGCCTAGACGAGGTTGAAGAAGATATGGAGGAAGAGAATGTGATAGCAATGCTATGGAGATCTCATTAAATGCCTTGTCAGGACGAATCACGCACAATACTTTGAGAATGAGAGGTTTCATCATGAAACGAGCTGTGACCATCTTGGTTGACAGCGAAAGCACCAATAGCTTCCTGGATGCTACCGTGGTGCAGGAGCTACGGCTTGAGACAGTGCCAACGATGGTCATGACTATCACAGCGGCTAACGGTGAGAGTCTTGTTAGTTATCAGAAGTGTTCCAAGGTCAAGTGGAAGGTCCAAGGCACTATGTTCACAGATAACTTGGGAGTGCTAGAGCTCAACAGCAGTGACATGGTCCTTGGTGTTGATTGGCTTCAGCGCTATGGACCCGTGACAGTAGACTTCACCAACCTCAAGTTCTTTTGTTTTAAGGAAGGGAAGGCAGTACACTTGCATGGCACTGTTGAGCAAGCCTCCTTGCAATCCATTTCGGAGAAAGGCCTCATGAAGTTCTTGAGGAAAGCAGACTGTGTCATAGGCCATCTCTTTTAGGCCACGGCTGAGGAGGATCCGAATGCCCTTGTCCATCCCGAGATTGTCCGCGTACTACGCCAGTACCCTGACTTGTTTGACATTCCTAAGGCTCTTCCACTACCACACTCCAACAATCGTAGCATCCCTACATTACCTGAGACAAGGACTGTGAACATTGGTCCCTACCGCTATCTGTACGGGCAAAAAAATGAAATTGAGAAGCAAGTAAAGGAGCTGATGTCCACTTCTATAATACAACCGAGCCAGAGTCCTTTTGCATCACCAATTCTTTTGGTTAAGAGGAAGGACGGTTCATACCCATGATTAATGATTTGCTTGATGAGCTAAGGAGAGCTGCAGTGTTCTCCAAAATAGACCTAAGGGCTGGATACCACCAAATCAGAGTGCAGGAGGAGGACCACCACAAGACCACATTACGGACTCACCAAGGTCACTACGAGTTCCACATAATGTCCTTCGGGCTCACCAACACCCCTGCTAAGTTCCAAGCCCTAATGAACGAAGTCTTTGGGCCGTATCTATGCAAGTTTGTGCTCGTCTTCTTCGATCACATCTTGATCTAAAGCCTGGACTTACATGCTTATCTTGCGCACCTGAGCGCAGCGCTGGACATCTTGCGTGCACACCAACTCTTTGCCAAACGCAGCAAATGTGCGTTTGGTCAGGATCGGGTGGAATATTTGGGGCACGTGATCTCAAAGGAAGGCGTTGCCACTAATGAGGGTCAAATAGAGGCAATGAAGAGTTGGCCAATTCCCAAGAATGTCAAAGGCCTCCGTGGCTTCCTTGGTTTGACTGGATAATACTGTAAGTTCGTGAGAGGCTATGGAACTGTGAGCAAACCGTTGACAAACCTCCTTAAGAAAGGAGAGATCGGTTGGAGTGAGGAGGCGCAATGTGCATTTGAGACCTGGAAGGAAGCTATGGTGTCAGCCCCTGTTTTAGCTCTCCTGGACTTTTCTAAGCCATTTTTCCTCGAAACCGATGCATGTGGGGTTGGAATTGGAGCTATCTTGTCATAAGAGGGGAGGCCCCTGGCCTATCTCAACAAGGCACTCAGTCTGGGGTACCTTGGCTCTCAGTTTATGAGAAGGAGCTCTTGACGGTCTTGATGGCCATGGAGAAGTGGAGACACTATTTGATGGATCATCATTTCATCATCAAACAGACCACGCAAGCCTACGCCACCTTCTAGAACAATAAGTCACTACTCAGCTTCAGTTTAAGGGCATGTCCAAGCTCATGGGACTAAGCTACAGCATCATGTACCATAAGGGGGCAGAGAACCGAGCTGCAGATGTGCTTTCACGGCGCGATGAAGATATGGTGTGCGCAACTTATGTGAAAATGTCCACTATCGTTCTTCTTTGGATGCACGAAGTGGCTAATAGCTATGAGCAAGATGCGCAAGCCTCCCAGCTCATTACGCACCTTGTCATAGATCTTACCGAGCCCGGACATTACTCTTATGAAGGTGGCATCCTGCGTACAAGGGAAGAGTGTATGTTGGGGAAGGAATTTAGCTACGGAGCCGTATTTTGCAAGCCTTACATGACTCCGCACTCGGGGGACACTCCGGGGTCCATGGCACACTTATGCGTGTCAAACGCATGTTCTTTTGGCCGCGGCTCAAGCGTAGCATTGAGGAGTGGGTGCGCGGTTGTGACACGTGCCAGTGTACTAAGGGAGAACATGTAGCCTATCCCGGGCTGCTACAGCCGTTGCCCATTCCGCATTAAGCTTGGGAAAGCCTTAGCCTTGATTTTATTGAAGGGCTACTGAAGTCACTGGGTAAGGATGTGGTATTAGTAGTGGTTGACAGACTCACGAAGTACGCGCATTTCATGCCATTGACACACCCCTACACCGCTACCCGCGTAGCACAAGCATTCCTGACAATGTGTACTGTTTGCATGGATTACCCCAGAACATCATCTCCGATAGGGATGGGTCCTTCCAAAGCCTGTTCCGGAAGGAACTCATGCCCTTGGCTGGCATTGTGCTGAACATGAGCAGCGCCTATCACCCACAGTCCGATGGACAGACCGAGAGGGTAAATCAATGTCTGGAGAATTATCTTTGCACTATAGCACTCAACAAACCCAAGTACTGGGCACAATGGCTGCCCCTGGCCAAATTTTGGTACAACACCAACTATCACTCTTCACTCAAGACAACTTCATTCTATGCTCTGTATGGGTGCGAACCGCGGTTGCTGGCATTGGACATACCTTGCATTTCCTCCTCTCCGGAATCGGAAGACTTCACTAATGAACGCAAGACCATGATCAATCTATTGAGGGAAAACCTTAAAGAGGCCCATCACTGGTACAAGCAGCAAGCTGACCTACGGAGGACCGAGAGAGTGTTTGAAGTTGGGGACTCAGTGTATCTCAAGTTACAGCCCTATGGGCAAACGTCCATGGCACTAAGGAGAAATTTGAAGCTGGCAGCTCGTTACTATGGCCCATACCTCGTCCAAGTTAGGATTAGCGAAGTAGCATACCGTCTGGAACTACAAGCTGGGTCAAAGATTCACCTAGTGTTCCATGTTTAGCACTCGAAGAAGAAGCTAGGGGAGAATGTTCGTTTCAACACGGAACTGCCTTAGTGTGACATTGAGGACCAGCCAGAAGTGACACTGCAGGCCATCCTAAGCCAGTGCACTGTGACAAGGGACAAGAGGAGGATTAAGCAAGTCCAAGTTCAATGGAAGAACATGACCGAGGACACAGCTACTTGGGAAAACTGGACATTCATCCACAAGCAATTTCCAGACTTCTGTCCTTGAGGACAAGGATCATTCGAAGAGGAGGGCAATGTCATGATCCAAGCCCTGACCTTGTCATGACATGACCCAACAGGGATATTGGGCCCGGTACTTGACACACATCCACCCGATAGCATCAAAGAGCGACAAGAACATTCTAGAAGCATCATCAACGCGCTCCCATCCTTCCCCCACTCCTCCAACCGTTTTTCCCGTCTTTTTCTCTTTCCCGCTTATTTTTAATTTGACGATTATTGTTTGTAGATTCAAATTTGAATTGTGATTGTAGCTTATAAATATAGGATCTCTAGATTGTAATAATCATCCAACTAAAAATTCTAATGAAATATTTTCTCTCTTTCCCGTCTAATTCTCTCTAAGTTCTCATCTCGGTTCTTCTCCTTCTTTCTCAACTCAATTCTACCATTTTTTATACTTAGCTCGTCCGAAGCCCAGTCACAAATCTTAGGGTCGTGACATATACCATTAGTCTAGGGGTGAAGGACAGTTACTCGTCCAAATCTAGAATTCATTTTGCTATTGGGATAATGACTTATGCTGCACTTTTTCCACACCCTATGGGGAGTTTAATTATTAGATTGGTTTTTTATTTTAAGTTTAATTATTAGATTGGTTTTTTATTTTACATGCTTGTAACTATAATTTCAATTTCCAATTTATTTGCATGTTCTCTTGTGCTTGTAGCCTTAACTAAAGCATGAAAGGTTTTCATGAGCGATCTAGGCTGAGGTTGTTCTCAACCTTGAACTCAATCTCTAAAATGAGTTAATATTAAATTAGGCATGATGGACGAATTAAGTATTTTTACTAAGATAATCCATGCTACACTAGAAGTAGTTACGTGGTTATGCCTTAGACTAGTTCATTATCCTAAATCTTAATTAAATATTAATCTAGATTTGAGATTGTACTCTAAATTCCTACAGTCATTGTCGTGGACATAATGTCTAAATCCAAGCTAGGCTAACCTGAATGCATTTTCTAAACTACCCTTGATAGATTTGACAACTTAAATTTGCTATTTTTAATTTAGTAAACTGCCCCAATTTCCCAACTCAACCTGATTTTCGACCACTCAAAAGTTATTAAATTTGACTTTATATTGATTCCATATGGATACACCCTTATACCCGCCATAGCTACGAGTTGCTTGTACGCTTATGAATGCACCATTTTGACGCACTTTTAAAACTACATCAGTGGTGAACTTCCCTAAGGGGTTACCCAACCGCTAAACATGATCCGCCCCGCCAACTGTTGGACTCAAGTCCTCAAGATCCATGATAGCTAGAAGCTTTGAGCGTCCCGGCAAGAATTGCCACTGCTCCCCGCCTCCTATCTCAGAAACTCTGGAGTGCAGGAAAGGTCGGTGGAAGTCAACAAGTGAACAAGGAAACACTAAGAAAGATGCCAGCACAGATGCCAAAAGTCAATCCTTATCCATCACATCACCAATGATACGGCTAAAGGCCCGGGGACACACACTTCGAAGTTGGAGAATGGGGCGCCAACACCAAGAAGCCTACTTTAGGATGCTAATAGTCCATACATTACATCCACAAAGTCGGTGCTCTCATTTCCACCACATCCAAAAGAAGGATTAGAGAGCATAACCCAGATATGCTACATGATAGAAGCCTGATTTTAATCCCATGACCATACTCATGTCAAGGACAAAACAGATGTCGAGAGGCCACCTTTGCTCCCCTTGGGGAAAACGAACTCCCTCTGCAAAGGAAAGCAACGAGAATAAACTCTATCTTACTAATCACTGGCTTCAGAACTATGAAGATAGATGACCTATAGAGAAAAATAAAGTAGAAAATTGACTGAATCAATTACAAACAACTAGCATAGGAAAGAGAGTGTGAATTCAAGAGTTGAATGCGAGAGTGGATGTTGTTGATAAGTGGCTTACAATTGATAAATCAAAGCATAGACATGATGAGCAGCACCACAAGAAATTTAAACAAGAAGTGACCAATCCTATAGCCCAATATGCCAGTGATTGTTTGTTGAGTGTCTAAACCAACCCCATTAACAAAAAAAAAAAAAAAGAAAAAAAATACCTTTTGTCACATTCGAGACAAAAAAGTGTAGGGAAGTGATTTAAAGCTTCCTGAACCATTGTCACACTCTCTAAATCACCCCGATAAAATATCGAAACATCGGCTACACCGCTTATGTGGGTCAAACGAGTACAATGATGGCTCTGAAACCGAAAACAATGATTAGTAACAGCCAACTAGAGAATACCTAAAGTCCCTCCCTAGCTATGATAAATAAATACGAGGATAGGGCATCCCTCGGCCAAATACCCTAACTAGAACCAAAGAAACTGTGAAGCACACCACAAATGGCGACATAGAATTGAGCCATAGTCTCATACCAAGCCCACCATGACCTAAAGGATACCCATATTGTTGGGACAAATTTTAAAAGTTTTCACTAATTTAATAAAATTAACACAGCGGAAAGGTTTAAAATTCATAATTTTAAACCTCAAGTTGATTTAAAATTCTTAATTTTAAATTTACAAATTTAAGTTCGTAATTTAAGTCTACAGGCCTCACTCTAATACATTCATAATAATTACATGAACTATAACTAGCACAATAAGAAAGCTGTAAATAAATAAAAAAGTGAAAGCTAAAAGAGATGAAAAGAAGAATACATGAAATTGTTCCAATAATAAAGAATACCAGAAAGATAATAAACTCCGAGAAAGCCGAGAAAATCGAGACCCAGCTACCTTTTATGCAATGACCTCAAAATGTCTAGAGAGTAGACTCCAAAAAATATTAAACTTGAGGAAAGAAAATTTTCATCAGAAATTTTTTTTGCTCACCAGGTCTTTGAAAGTCAACACTTTCTGAAACCTTTAATTTTGAAATTAGATGCCACACCACAAAAATGATACCTCTATTTATAGTAGGATACTGGAGTGAAAACATTATGAAAATTCGATGTGGGACACGCGGATCAGTTGCAAAACGCAGCATTTCGTGTAGAAAGCCATCCAAAATGCGGCATTTTGGCTTGAGCTCAACCGCCTCACACTGTGTACCACGTGGCAGCACGTGATTGGCCTGCCACAAGGCACGTGGATGGCCACATGGATGTCCAGTGTCGCATGCTAGTTTGTCCGGTAGAAAACACGCGGATTGCCAATAAGTAAACGCGATTTTCAATTTTTTTTTTCTTTTGCTTTATTTATTCATCAGATGAATTATTTATTCATGAAATGAGTAAATTTAAATTTTTCAAACATTATTTATGAGATGAATTTTAATTTTCAAAAATTATTTTATTTTACAATATTTAATTTTCATTCATCTCGTGAATAATGGTTGGCAAATTTAAAATTACTCATCTCATGAATAAATAATTCATCTCATAAATGCCTTAACATTTTTTCGATGGCAATAAAATAGTGGCTTGCGCAGAAACCTCAGGAACAATTTAAATGTATCTCCAAATAGGTTAATTACCGTACGACAACAACAACAGTCCGAATGCCTCAAGGGCTCCCGCTTGCGCAAGGTCTAGGTGGGGTAAGATGTACGCAGCCTTAACCCATCAGGGTAAGACTTTGATGAGAGACTATTTCCGAGGACCCCCAACCTGATAAATGATTGCTTATAGTTATTATGTAAAGCATGGAGATCATGCGAACCATGTACGCATGTAAGCATGTAATCATGTATGCATATAAGCAAATAAACATGTAAAGCATGTATCTATGCATGAGAGCATAGCAACCAGAGCAAAAGGTAAAAAGTAAAGGAGCATGTAGGGGAAATATCATACATGCAACACTATGTAGACATACAGAGAGAGTAGATCATCCAGAGCGTATAGGGAGAGAGGAAGAGGGAAAGAGAAAGAGAGAAAGTAGAGAGAGAGAGAGAGGGGGGGGGGGGGGGAAAGAGTATAGAATGTATTAGCAGCCTACACCCCAAGGTTACAAATCCTAGAGGCACTAAGCGACTAACGTATGCTAGTACTGCGTATATACAAACGAACATACAAGCAACCTCGTGGTACTAGAACCAGCTTACAGGTGCTCGATGTTCCTAAAGCACTAAAGCGGTTACCTTTATACTGCCCCTATACTAAACCTTGACTGAGCTCTATCTATGGACATCTCTTCATTTAGATTGATGTAGGTGAGGTCCTGTCAAATTGTCTTCATCCAACTCTTCTTTGGTTGGCCTCTTTCTCTCTTTCTGTCTGTAATATGGAGTTTCTCACATCTCCTTACAGGGACAGTGGTGGGTCTCCATTGAATTCTTCTTTGGCCAACCTCTTCCCCTCTACTCATCTGTCGAATTGTCTCCATCCAACCCTAGGAGTACTAAGCGACCGTCAGACGCCAAAACTGCGTCTATACAACCATGCATACAAGCATACTTGTGGTATTAGACGAGCTTACAATTAGTCGATGTTCCTACACCTCTATATTAGCTACACCTATCTTAATCCTCCACTGAGCCCTATCTAGGGCCATCTCTTCATTTAGGTTGAGATAAGCAAGGTCTTGTTGAATCATCTCCACCCAACACTTCTTTGGTCGGCCTCTCCCTTTTTTCCCATCTGTAATATGGAGTTGTTCGCATCTCCTGACAGGGGCAGCGGTGGGTCTCCTCCTAGCATGCCCAAACCACCGCAAACGTTACCCCCTCAACTTATCCTCTATAGGGGCAACGCCTAATTTACTTCTTATAACGTCATTTCTGATCCAAGCTTTGCCCTGCTTATATGCTATATTCTTATATGCTTATTGGCTCTCGTGCTGCCAGGTTACCAGGCTTCATTACTGCGGATAAGCTTTTAAAGTTGGGGGTCCTTGAAACAGCCTCCCTTCTGGGCAACCCCCAGAAGGGGGAAGGCTGCGTACATCTACACCCTACCCTTGAGGCACTGGGTTGTTGTTGTGAACGTCATTTCTGATCCTATCCTTCCTTGTGCTCCTACACATCCATCTCAACATCCTCATCTCTGCCACCTTCATCTTCTGCGTGTGATGACACTAACTTGCCAACACTCTGCCCCGCAGGACATAGTCGGTCTCACTCCTGTCTTATAATATATACCCTTTAACTTTAACAGAAACTTCCTATTGCAAAGTATCTCAGAGGCCATCCTCCATTTATGCCACCCCACTTTAATCCTACTATTGACATTTGCATCCACTTCACCATTTTCTTAAACAATGGAACCCAAGTATTTAAAACATGCTTTCTGTGGTATGCACTCTGATCCAATCTTGACGACTTCTGTGCTTGGCATGGTAGAGGTGCAAAACTTGAGTTTCATATACTTGGTCTTAGAACTACTGAGTCTTAAACCTTTCGATTCTAAGGCCATCCTCCAAAGTTTAGGTTTCTCATTCACTTCCTCCCTAGCTTCTCCCACCAAGACTATATCGTCCGCGAAGAGCATGCACCAAGGCACGTCCCTTAGATGTGCCTCGTAAGCATGTCCATAATCAAAACAAGAAGGGGCTCAAGGCTGATCCTTGGTGTACCCCAATTGTAATGGGAAAAGCGTCTATATCCCCTTCCATTGTGCGCACATTAGTTTGGGCTTCTTTGTACATGTCTTTGGTGACTTGTATATAGGGCCAAGGGATGCGTTTCCCCTCCAAGACCCTCCATAGGAGCTGTCTCAGTACCCTATCATATGCTTTCTCCAAATCAATAAAAACCATATGGAGGTTCTTTTGTCTACCTCTGTAGTACTCTATTGACCTCCTCAAGAGATGGATTGCTTTTGTCGTCAACCTGCCTGGCATAAATCCAAATTGATTTTCTGAGAACCCTGCTCTTTGTCATAGTATTCTTTCTATGACCTGATCCCAGAGCTGCAAGGTGTGGCTCATTAGTTTGATTCCTCTATAGTTGGCATAACTTTGAATGTCGCCTTTGTTCTTATACATGGGAACTAATGTACTCTTCTGCCATTCATCAAGCATCTTTTTCCCTGGGAGGATTTGGTTGAATAATTTGGTCAGCCATCTGACACCCATTTCTCCAGTGCATTTCCATGCCTCAATGAGTATTTTGTCTATCTTCCCCCTTTATGCACCTTACTTGATTCAGGTCTCTAGTCCTCCTCTCTCTTGCTTTTGAAATTCTATAGAGGTTCCTAGCTCCCTCAACTATATCTAGCCTTTTATAGAAATCATCGAAGGCTTTAGATTGTCCGTCTCTTACTGCTATCTTTGTTTCCTTCTTAGCTTGTTTGTATTGTTGTCCCTTTTCCTCATCTCCACTTCGATCCCACTCTTTGAAGCAATCTTGTTTCTCCTTAATCCTTTCTTGGACCTCCCTGCACTGCCACCAAGTCTCTTTGTTGTTTGGTGCTCCACCTCTTGATATGCCTAGGACTTTGTGTGCCACATCTCTGATCTTTTTGGCTACCTGCCTCTACAAAAGGTTTACATCTCTCTCACACTCCCCTCCAAGCTCAGGCTCGACTCTTTCCTTAAAGGTTTGAGCCTTTCCCCCTTCAGATCCCTCTAACACGTGCGTGGTTGTGATGGTTTCATAGTGTTCTTGCCCCTTCTCTGGCCCTTGACCTCAGCACACACTATCCTATAGTGTGTTGAGAGGTCTTCTCAAGGGATAACCTTGCAATCTTTGCAATCTTTTTGAATTCTCTTCCTTAGTAGGATGTAGTCAATCTGGGTCTTTGCTCCACTTCTTTGATACATGATGACATGGTCTTCATGCTTTCTGAAGAAGATGTTGGCCATTGTTAACATATGGTAGGACGTATGTCCTTCTGTTTTCGCTCCCACATGCCCATTGAAGTCACCCCCAGTCACCACTTGTTCGCTTTGGGGTATGCCTTGCATTGTTAGGTCTAAGTCCTCCCAAAATCTAGCCTTCTCCTGTTCTGTCTGCCCAACCTGTGGGGCGTAGGCACTTATAATGTTCAATATCTCCCAATCTAAAATTAATCTGATGCCAATGATCCTATCGCTAGTCCTAGTGGCCCCTACTACTTTGTCCCTAATGAAGCTATCCATAATAATATCCACTCCATTCCTCCCCCTAGCTTGGCCCGAATACCACAGTTTGTATCCTAGCACATCCCTTGCATTTGTCCCACCCACCTAGTCTCTTGGAGAATATGATGTTGATCTTTCTCCTCACCATCATTTGGGCCACCTCAAAGCTATTGCTCGTTAGGGTGCCAACATTTAATGTCCCACATTGCAGGCTCCCCTCACCGCGTCTGCTGTTCCGTCTCTTTCCAACCCTTTGAAGATGGCCTTAGGTTTTAATAGGACTTAATTACCATTTAATAGGACTTAATTACCATCTCATAATAAAATATAACTACCATTTAATGGGACTTAATTCTACTAAATAAATTGCACTACACTCTAGACTTAAATCAATTATTCGATATTTTCCAAATAGACTATATTGATGACAACAACCCCTCCACTAGATGTCCATGATAAAGAATAATTATAATTACAACCATTATCTTACTCACAGCTTCTCCATTAGTTATTGACTTGCCTTTTACTGAACAATTCATTTATAATTGAACATAGCCACAGTATAAATTCCAAATGTCAAACACTTGAAATACTTTGGCCAAAGATTCCGAACTATTCAAACATTTGCGAATCAACTAAGGGGACATATGTATCTCGTAAGAGACTGTAAATTCTGTATTGAATACCTGATCCTTGTCACACTTCGTGCCGCAACCTAGTGTACTTGGGAATTCAGTAAATTGTCTAGACCTTACTTATAGTACACCGAAGTAACTAATGTTCCATGCACAAGTCTAGAATACTCTCAGGATTTAGAGTCGTCATTCAAATAGTACAACATGAATCACTCATCTCCGACAGTAGTCTAGAAACAAGTAACTCACATGTTAAGACTCAGTGTGTCAATCTTATTAAAAACACTAACATAACACTTTTGGATCACCATCCACATGACCAAACAAGTCATCTAAAGTGTCATGTTATAGTCTTAGTATGCAAGTGGTCCAAACTTGTCTTTGACTGCGAGTCTTTTAAACAACAATCTATTCCATTTGTTCCAAGTCTATCTGTGGGTTAGTGGGTTAATCTCATAAACCACTTAGAACAAATATGTAAATTGTAGTCTGAGGACTACACCCATCTCATTAATGTTACCAAAAAGAAAATTACATGTAATATAAATGCTCGCTTACTCAACTTTAACAAGAAAATGACTAGAACTTTAATTTTGTTCTTTAATACAATAACATATAGAGGGTAAAGTTTGGATTTTCAGGACACTATTCCTAACAATCTCCTACTTGTTCTAAATCCAATTTATTACAAATTTCATACCATCCCCTCTATGTATGATCCAAAGGTCTATTGAGTCAAAGTCTTAGTAAAGTCAATTACTCTATCTGAACCAACATGCTTTCTTTGCAGCTTCTGAAGCTACAACATGTTCAGCCTCTATGATGAAGTCAACAATACAAGATTGTTTGACACTCCTCCCACTAATGGCTCCTACTCCAAGGGTAAAGACATGCCCATACGTCAAACGTCTGGCATCTCTATTTGACTGGAGCCAACTCGTCGCTACAAAAGATCAGCATATAATCTCTAGTTCTTCATATTGAATTAACTTGACAACAAAATTTTTACAGCTGATAACACCCCTACATCATTCCCAATGAGCAGTATATTGTCAACATGTAATACTAAGAAAGTCACTACTTTCTCTTGACGTCGTTCGTATACGCATGGTTCGTCAATCAATTGCTCAAAACCATAAGAGCTAATGGCTTCATTAAATCTAATGTTCCATGAGCGTGATGCTTGTTTTAGTTCATATATGGACCTCTTCAGTTTGCATACCATATGCTCATGATTTTTGCCAACGAAACCGTCTCGTTGCACCATATAGATGCCTTCTTCAAGACGACAATTCAAAAGGCCGTTTTGACTTCCATTTGCCAGATCTCATAATAAGCTGCAATGGATGGGAGTGTCCTTATGGACGTTAGCATGGCTACTGGAGAGAAGGTCTCATCATAATCGATTCCTTATTTTTTTGGTAAAACCCTTTAGCAACCAGTCTTACCTTAAAGATCTCTACCTTCCCCTGCAATCCTATTTTCCTCTTGTAGACCCATTTACATCCAATGGGCTCAATGCCAATAGGCACTTCTATGAGATCCCTGACCTAATTAGAATATATTGATCTTATCCCAGATTTCATTGCTAAGACCCACTGGTCAGCATCCTTGTCTTTAATTGCCTCATTGTAGCTGAAAGGATCAGATTCAATGTCACGATCAACCATTAAGGCTCCCACCATGAACCTATCAGGTGCCCTGACAATCCTCACACTACGCCTAGGCTTTTGTGTACCTGGAACATTCTTGACCCTATTAGTAGGTGCATCTAATGCATCCATTGTGTCCTGAGTTGTGTCTAGCTGTTTAGAATTAGTGTGTTTTTCTTTTAATTCCTCTAAAACTACTCTGCTTTTGCTTTTGCAGTCTACTACAAAATCCTCTTCAAAACATTTCGCATTTACATTTACAAAAACTTTTTTATCAGAAGGACTGTAGAAAAGACCACCATTGTTGCTTTGGCATAACCACAAAAGAGATCGGTAAAGTAGCATGACTCATCATAGACCTTACCATCTCTAACAATGTCCTGTTCCTTCTTTACAGCACCATTCTGCAACAGTGCACCCACATCAGATAGCTGAGATCTCATCCCATTTGCAGTTAAAAAATCCAGAAACTCACCCAAAGATATTTTCCATCTCTATCTAATTGAAATGACTTAACTTGTTTAACCAATTGTTTTTCAACTTCAGCTTTGTACTCTTTGAACTTTTCAAAAGAATTCGACTTATGTCTCATTAGGTAAACATATCCATTTCTTGAGTAATCATCAGTAGACATGATGAAATACTCATTCCCACCTCTTACCTGAACATTCATTGGTCCACATACATTTGAGTGAACCAACTCAAGCGAGTCACCAACCCTATTGCCTTTGCTTTTAAAGGTAGACTTGGTCCTCTTACCTTCTATGTAGGAATCATAGATTGGTAATGACTCCATGTCGAAAGGTTCTATCAGTCCATCTTTTACCAGTTTTTGAATCCTGTTCGAATTAATGTGACTTAAATGTTGGTGCCATGTGAAGGCATTATCCCTTTCAGGTTGTTTTCTTTTAGGAGATTGAACAAGTGAGCTTGTGTTAGATTCATTTAAATTAACATGAGTGTTTTGATCAGGAATTAATATAAACAATCCATTCACACATGTACCTTTGCAAAAAAAACAATTAATTTCCCATAATAGATAGTACATAACTAAAATTTAATAAATAACCATTATCTACTAATCGAGACACAGAAATCAAATTCATGCACAATGCAAGTACAAATAAATAATCCTGTAAAATCAAAACTCTACTACTAAATACTAAGCTAACATCTTCTCCTCCTAAGATCGCTACTCTTGTACCGTCTCGAACCATTAGGTACAGCTCCCCGTCATGCAGTCTCCTGGTTAGCCTGAGCCCCTATAGCATATTACAAATATAGTTAGTTGAACATGAGTCCACACAACAGGAACCTGGTGGACTCTCAACTGCGTATGACTCAACTAAGTGAGATATCAATATATCTTCACCAGATGGCTTAGCAATCTTCGCAAGAAGAGAAGCTAAGTACTTAGTGCAGTTCTTCTTCGAGTGGTCAGTCTTCCCACAAAAAGAAATACTTTCCTTTTGCAGGCTTCTTTATGGACTTCATTGCTACACTAGCAACCTTACTTTCTTTCTAGTAGGTCCCTAGTTAGTAATAACTAAGTCTGACTTATTTTTTCAGGCAAAGTAATTTTGTCTAGTGAGTACATTATGCCTTAGAATCGAGTAAAGTTCACAAGTCATATCTACTTTAAAACACTGCAAATGCAAACATTTGTGTAACTATCTAACATGAGTCATGTATAATGCAGTTATATCTATTCTTTTATTTTAACAAATGCAATAAGTCGGGTATCCATAAAAATATACTATCATCTATGGAATGATGACCCAAACACACCATTTCTTACTTCCTGGCAGCGAAGTCATACGAATTTAGTTTGGGTAAGAACTATTCTAAATTAACATATTTTCTTGTAACTCTTACTAAACATGATTAACTCACCACTTTACCTTAGCCTCTAACATAACACAACAGAGCTCATCGGGGAGGCTAATGTGTTACGATAGTCAAGTGTAAACCATCACCTAAACCTCTATACAAATACACGTAATACTCCACGACCGCGTGATCGCATCGCTTCTTTGCAATTTGGTTTATCCTAATAGAAGTCTAACCCTAAAATCTGGAAACTGACATCCTCCATGGGGAGGTCTATCGATCTATTATACTGTTAGACCGGTAATGGAGACTATGAGGTTTCAACAATTGAACCATACTCCCACTTGATTTTTATAAACTTGTGGTTTTTGATTAACTTGCATTTACAAATTATATTATCTTATAATCTCCTTTAGAATCTCATTTTAAAATTTAAATAACTAACAAAAGTAATTAATTTTTCAATTTGAAACAATACCATCTTACTACTTAGCTTATAATCTACTTTAGAATAACATTCCAAAAATTAACTAATAAAATTAATTTATTTATTTTTATTTAAAACAGCACCATCTTATTATTTAAATTATCTCATAATTTACTTTAGAATCTCATTCTAAATATTAAATTAATTAATAGAAAATTTAAAATATTTTTTACTTAAAACAGTACTGACTTACAACTAAATTTTCTCATAATCTACTTTAAAATCTTACTCTAAAATTAAATTAATTTATTAAAAATAATTTTAATTATTATGTAAACTAGTACTAGCGTCTGTACATCCCAAAAATTATTTTTTAAATTAAATAGAATGCTGACATAAGTGCCACATCAGCGTTGACTGCTGACCCGTGCTAACATCGGACGCTGATTTCAGAGGCTAATGTCAGCGTCAGTAATAATTTTTAAATTATTATTAATTTAAAAAAATAATTGAATCTGATCTTATTAGATAAATTTTATCCGCTTTTGAAAATCATGATCAAATATGCAAAATATATTTATACGAATAACATGAATGCAAATTAATAAATTAACATATCTTAATTAACTATTAATTCATTAAATAATTTAAACCGTTAACTTAAACAATCTTTCCTTCTTATGTCTTAATGCTACAACAATATGTCTTATACCAAAGATAGATGACCCACAAGTGGTTGGTGATTTTAGACCTGTTTCGTCTTGTAACATGGTTTATAAGTAATCTCAACATTGCTTGTTGATAGGCTTAGTAGTGTTTTGCGTAAAATCACTAATCTAACATAGGCAACATTTGTTCAGGGCCGTTCCATTTTTGATAATGTCCTCGTGGGGCAGGAAATCCTTAAGCATTGTAATAGGAAAAACATATCACCGAGGTGTTTCATGAAAATTGACATTAAGAAGGCCCATGACTCCGTCAATTGGCCGTTCCTTTTGTCGGTTCTGCAGGGCCTTGGGTTTCCTCCAATGTTTGTGGATTTTATTCAGGAGTGTATCTCCACACCCTCAAACTCCATAGAGATGAATAACGGGGTTGGTGGAATTTTTTCGAGGTGCTCGTGGGCTTAGATAGGGGGACCCGATCTCTCCTTTTCTATTTATCCTTTGCATAGAATATTTGTCCCAGAAGTTAGGTAGTATTGGTAGTAACTTCAAGTATCACCCGAAATGCGCAAATATAAGTTGAATCATTTAATGTTTGCGGACGATTTGCTTTTGTTCGCTCGTGGTGACAAGGATTCATTTATGTCGTTATGGAATATTATGCAACCATTAGCTCGGGAGTCAGGTTTGCAGCCGAATGTGCTAAAATCTGAAATCCGATTTGCTAGGTAGCAAAGGAGGTCAAAGTAGAGATGATGAGGGAGCTCGGATCAGTGAGTTGAGTCTTCCCTTGCGGTACTTGGGAGTCCCGATTGTAGGCAGTAGATTAAAACTAGCCCAGTACTCTGTGCTTGTTGACAAGATCAGGAGGAAAATTATGGCATGGCAGAACAAACATTTATCTTATACAGGTCGCTTGGAGCTTATCCGTTCGGTCCTTGCAGGTATGGTTTCATATTGGTACAATATTTTTCATTTCTCGAAGCGTGTCCTCAAGAATATTCAGAGTTTGATGACTAGATTTTTGTGGTGGGGGGACTGTGGACCATAACCATGGATTTGTTCCAATTTCATGGGATAAAGTTTGTTACCCTGAAAATGAAGGAGGCCTTGGTATTCAATAGTTGGGGAGGTGGAACTTAGAGCATTATATAAAGATTTTATGGAATATCCAGGAAAAGTAAGATGCCCTATGGATCAGCTGGGTTCATGGTTATTATATGAAAGGTAGACCCATTTGAGATGCATAGCTTAAGGGGACAGAATCTAGCATTTGGAAGGGTGTAATAGCTTGTTATGATGAGGTGTGGGCAATTTGGGGCCCTCGTGCTGCAGTAGAGCTGCAGATGTGCAGCAAGTCTAGTATTTTCTCATTAAAAGTTGCGTATGATAGAGTTCGGGACAAAAGCTAGATTTGTCATTGGAATCGAACAATTTGGGAGAGCATGGTTTTTCCTAGACATAGCTTTTCACTCTAGACGGGAGCTAAGGGATCTTGTTAATAGTTGATAAGTTTCAAAAAAGAGGTTGGCAAATTGCTAGCCGATGTTTGCTATGTAGATTACAGCAAGAGGATGGAGCGCACTTTTTCTTTCAGTGTCACTGGGTACAACAGGCATAGAGAAGGGCCTGTGCATGGAGTAGTATCAAATTTTTCCCTTCGTTGGAGAGCACTATGGATTGATTCAAGGGATGTGTTCGGAGCAGGCTTATAGCAAGGAAGGTGAAGAGATTGGTTCTAGCAGTGATGGTTAACTTGATTTAGCAAGAGAGAAATAATAGGAGGTCTAATAATCGGGCTATGTCGATACAGAGCATGATACAGGAGATAAAAAAGGTAGTTTGGACTAGGTTTAATTTCTTGAAGATTGAGGGAGATTACTTTAAGGCTCCATTTGTTTCAGGGGAAAACCACATTTTAAGAAGTGGTTTTCCCCTTTTTCTTTGTTTGGCTCGTCATTAGCTTGCGAAAAAGGTTTTCCAACAGAAAACCTTTTCCCTCAAATGACTTCCCTTTCAAAACGGGGGAAGTCGTGATTCTAAGTGGCTCTAAAACCTTCGCGATTATTGTCATGCAAATCGAGATCGAATCAAAATCAACCAGACTGCACTGTAGGCATTTAACATTACAACATCGGACAAGAATTAGATTGAATAATTAAAAGCAGCTTGAATATTACTTTGTTATTGTTGCAACAGAACAACTTTAATCAACTTGAATTGTTATATAATATTATAGAAAAAAATTATCTAGGTAATATTTTAGTATTTATTACATAGGTACTATGATATTTTAGTAATATATAACGATGTACCCTAAAGTTTAAATTTTTTTTCATAAATCAGGTATCTCTTGCCAAAATTTAGTATATTTTAAATAAAAATAGCAATCTATATGTATCATATATCATAATGTAATAATTTGTTTTGTCCAAAAATGCTAACATGGCACATTTTTTTATTATATATAAGTAATTTTTGTTAGAATGTGGATGACCTTTTGATAATATAATATTTGCACCATTAGTTTTTTAATAAAAATTAGTCAAATTTTAATAAAAATTTACCAGATTTTAACACAGTATATATATAAGTGATAAAATTTCTTATCTCATGACACCTCATTGTATATATTAAAATGACCGAATATTTAGATGATAAATGCTCAAATTTTAGAATACCTAAGAAGCAATTTTTCTAATTTATACAGCTTTGATAGTGAGCTTTTTATTTTTTTACTTCATATATGTTGTATTATTACTTACGTTGTCCTACAAAAAGATATAAAATGATTGGTGAAAAATATTTTTTTAAAACATACAAGAAGACATCACAATGGGGAATTGAGTTTTCCTTTGAAACAAACAACGGAAAATCCCACTCGAAATTTATATTTCCTTGGAAAACCGTTTCCGAAGAAAAATCAATTCCTAGATTCTACTTTTCCGTCAAAACAAACGGAGCCTAAGTGATGATAAAATAGTGAGTGTCATTTTGTTGGCCCTTAGTTGTGCGCATTTGTTTTTCTGGTTGTTACGTTTGTACATGTTCAAAATTTGGTGAGTTATATAATATGAGCGCTTGCCTTTTGGCAAAAAAATCTCAATTATATTAAATCATAAGTCTATTTATTTCAATTTTATTATATATATTCATGTATATTATGAATATAATTAGAAACTGGCTCTGATACAATTACTGGGACGAATTTCAAAAAATTTTTCTAATTTAATATAGTTAACGCAGCGGAAGGGTTTAAAATTCTTAATTTAAAATCTATAAATTTAAATTCATAATTTAAATCTACAAGCTTCTACTCTGATACATTCATGAAGTTACATGAACTATAATTAGCATAATAAGAAAATTGTAAATAATTAAAAAGCAAAAACTAAAAAAGAAGGAAAGAAGAATATATGGAATTGCTCCAATGATAAAGAATATCATAAAGATAATAAACTCAGGGAAAGCCGAGAAAATCGAGACCCAGCTGTCTTCTATGCAATTGCCTCAAAACGCTCATAGAGTGGGCTCTAAAAAATATTAAACTTTCAGAAACCTTTAATTTTGGAATTAGATGCCAAACCATAAAACTAATACCTCTATTTATAGTAGGATACTGGAGCAAAAACATGCTAAAAATTTTGTTACAATACATAATTGGATCAGACCAAATTAATATTAATTCTATTTGGACAGTATAGAAAAGGGGAGGATTACATAGAAGAAGGGAGATAACCATAGACTTAGATAGAAAGGGGAGCGAAAGACTATTTATAGAGGGAGGGATATAACCGTAATTAGGGACTTAGCCTATTTATTTACACCTAAATTACTCCTCGCTTAACTACTATTTTTGTATTATATCAATACCTTCCCCTTTTAGAGACCTTTGTCTTCAAGGGTCATGGTATTGATACCTAAATCGGTAACCCTCCAGGTCAAATACTATAATTATAAATTTAACCCAAATTAGTTATCTAAAATGAATAAAAACTATAATACTTATTTTCCCTATAAAATTTAAATACAGGATAGGGGTAAAATGGTCATTCCAAAATTTTAACCCCATCCTCCTCCTCGTGTGAACCCAAACTGTGCGAAACCCTAACTCCATGGCACAGCGGCGGCGTTTCCCGGTAGGCAGTGTGAGACAACGCTAACCTCCGGTGGTGCAGAAGATGGCGGGGTCTCCACAGCAGTTTGATCTTCCCAGTCATCTTCCTCAATGCTGCCCCTCGAGATTTCATCCTCTGTTTGGACAAGGAGGTTAACAGCGGAGACTTCTCCTCCGGCGCTAGCTCCGATGACCTCACCTCGATCCGATCATCCTCCTTCTCCAAGCCTCGAGTCGCCTCATTTTATGTCCTCTTCACTATCAGAACTCCGAGTCAGCGTTTAAGGTCCCAAAACCTTCATTTTGGCTCCATTTCTAGTCGGATCTGGCTCTAGAACTTCGGTGATGGTAGGATTGATGGTGCTAGGAGCTGTATCAGAGTTAGTAGAGGTATTTTTTATGTTTTTATACTTAGATTTGAAGTCTCTCAAATCAGATCTCAATTCTTCAACATATCTCTTCAATTTCGCAAATATCTTTTGCATTTTCACCACATTAGCCGCTATCAACTGACCTAGTGTAGGCTCCATTGATGATGTCGAGGAATGATAGCTCTGATACCAATTGTTATGATACATAATTGAATCAGGCCAAATTGATATTACTTTTACTAGGATTGCATAAGAAAGGGGAGGATTACATAGAAGAAGGGGGAGAAAAATAGACTTAGAAAGGGGAGGGAGAGACTAGAGAGAAAGAGGGAGAGAGACAATCAACCAATTCATCCATGACTCTCCTTTAAACTCCACACTCTATATATAGGTTAGGGGAGGAGTATAACCATAATTAAGAACTTAACCTATTTATTTATACCTAAATTACCCCTCACTCTATATTTATTGTATCAAATTTGATGTGGGACGCACGGAACAGTTGCAAAATGCAGCATTTCTTGTAAAAAGCCATCCAAAACAAGGCGTTTTGGCTTGAGCTCAACTCGCCTCACACTGCATACCACATGGTGGCACGTGATTGGTCCACCATGAGGCACGCGGATAGCCACAGGGATCTGGTTCGTCCAATAGAAAAAACCCAGATTGCCACTGTGTAAATGCTATTTAAAAATTTTTTTTTTTTAGTTTTGCTTTGTTTCCCACATGTAAAAAAATTCATCTTATGAATTTTAATTTTAAAAGTTATAAAATTTAATTTTATTTATCTCATAAATAATGTTTGGCAAATTTATATTCACTCATCTCATGAATTCAATAATATTTTTCTGATGGCAATAAAACATATGCTTGCATAGGGACCTTAGGAACAATTTAAATCTAGCTCTAAATGGGTTAAATTAATTACCATCAATATTTTCCAACTAGACTGTATTGATAACAACAAGCCCGCCACTAGATGTCCATGACAAAGATTAATTATAACTACTGCTATTATCTTTCTCACAGCTTCTTCATTAGTTACCGACTGGCCCTTTACTGAATAATTCATTTATACTTGAATATATTCACATTACAAATTCCAAATGTCAAACACCTAAACACTTTGGCCAAAGATTCCGAACTATTCAAACATTTACGAATCAACTAAGGGAACATCTGTATCTCATAAGAGACTGTAGACTCCGTATTGAATACCTGATCCTTGTCATGCTTCACTTCGCTACCCAGTGTACATGGAAATTCAGTCATTTGTCTAGACCTTACTTATAGTGCTCCAAGGTAACTAGCATTCCATGCACAAGTCCAGAATACTCTCAGAATTTAGAGTCGTCGTTCAAACAGTACAACGTGAATCACTCATCTCAAACAGTAGTCTAGAAACAAGCAACTCACATAGTCAAAATTAGTGTGTCAATTTTATTAAACACACTAACATAACACTTTTGGATTACCATTCCCATGTTCAAGACAAGTCATCTAAAATATCACGTTATAGTCTTAGCATACAAGTGGTCCAAACTTGTTTTTGACTATGAGTCTTTCAAACAACAACTCATACCATTTGTTCCAAGTTTATCTGTGGGTCAATATCATAAACCACTTAGAACAAACATGTAAATTATAGTTTGAGGACTGCACCTATCTCATGGATGTTACCAAAAAGAAAATCAAATGTAATATAAATGCTCGCTTACACAAATTTAATAAGGAAATGATTGAAACTTCTATTTTATTCTTTAATAAAATAACATTTAGAGGGTAAAGTTTGGATGTCCAGGACATCATTCCTAACACATACAACCCATATTAGCCAGAATAAACTCCCATTGAATAGCGTCGTATGCCTTAAATCATCCACCTTCAGAGTGCATCTAGACAATATGTGAAGGTGGTAGTCTCTCATTAGCTCCTGCATCAACATCACACTGTCAAAGGTTCCTCGCCTCGTACAAATGCAATTTGCAAACTGTGTATTAGTTTTGGAAGCACACCCTTCAATCTATTTGCATTGATCTTATGTTCGTTTATACAACACATTGCAATAGGAGATAGGGCAAAAATTGGCGAAGGTAGACAGGCACTCCATCTTCAACACTAAGCTAATGTGGGTTGTATTCAGGCCACCTAGCATGCCCCCTTAAGTGGACAACGAATGAACATCCCTCAAAGCATCACCCCCCACAATCTCCCATGCCCTCTTAAAGAAGAGAGAAGTTTATGCATCCGGTCTAGGTGCCTGATCATCTCTAATAGAAAGGATTGCATCCTTTTGTTGTTCTAAGGGGACCTTTTTTTCAGGATCACATCACTACATATAGGGACCTTATATTGTTCTAAGGGGTAATTTTTTATAATTCAATAAAATAGAACGTAGGTTTTATTATTTTCCCTAGTTATGGATTTCTTTAGATGGATTCTGATTGTCCGTTCGAGCGAAACTCGATCATGCCCGTTCATGTGTCTTACAAACATAATAAAAGTAAAAACCTACTTTTATTTTGCGTCAATTGGTGTCAGAGTAAACTCAATCCACTTTCATTCTGTTTAAAAAAAAAAAAACCTAGACAACCATTGTTGCTCACAACCCATCACCTTTGAACCCAACCCTAACCTCCACCGCCCACCGGCTACCACCACTCATCCCCAAAGTCCTAACCATTGAAGCCCTAACCACCACCCAACATCCTTCCCCTTACTAGCGCCCACCGTTGTTCTCCACCGACACCCACAACCCTTGAGAAACCCTAACTCAATTGAAACCCCAAGCATAAAAAAATTAGCCGTGACCTTGACCTTCGCCCGCTAACCACATCCGGAACCCACATCCTAGATACACCGTCAACCCCAATCGAATGTCCAAGTCCGCTACCATCTAAAAAACCTAGAGGCAAAGAAATGAACTCCTAACCTCAGATTTGGAGAAATTGACCATCAAACCAATGAACTGTCTTTGATGCCAATAGAAACCCCTCATCCAAACCCTATTCCGCCTTTGACTCAGAGTTCAACAACCAACGACCATTCCGGACCCGAAACCCTAAAGCTTCCCATCTACCCAAAATAAACCCTAAAGATTGAACTCCACAGTGTTCCATTCTCAAATCCCTAACACAACCGAGATCTAGACCCTCGCCGATCATTGACTTCGACCGGTCTCCGTTAGATCGGTTGACTATTGTATATTGTTCACTGGCCTCGTTGGTCGCTCGCCACCATAGCTGCCATCGACCCCGCCATCTCCCCTAGTCATTGATTTTGGTCAAACCTAGACCATTCAAATGCTCTAATTATATTTAGGGGTAGGGAAAATTAAAGTCAGCTACTCATTTAGATTAAAAGTTTTTTTTTTTTTTTTTTAAGTTGAGATGTTTACTTAATGTCAAAGAGAACGATAAATAAGTTAAACTAAAATCTTGAAGCTGCTAGAAATCAACTTCTTACTAGCCCTTCGAATTCAAACAATGAGTTCCTCTCGGTTCTTAATACAACTCTAGCACATCTTGTCAAAGTGAAATTATCATCGTCAAAGTCCATCAGGAATGCACTTTCTCTGTTAATGAAAATATTAGTAAGTGACCAACTAGTGAAACACCATGATCCAGACATAAAAGTTGTAGTTGGTCCTTGCCTCGGTGAAATTACAAGGACTACAACTCTGTATGCACTTTATGATGACGATCAAATGATAGAGGTATTTCAATTGATTGTGTCATGTTTTGAGAAATTATTTGACATGTCCAACAGATCCTACAACAAGAAAGTTAGGGTTCTTGAAGTTATGACACTTTCAAGATTTTGTTTGATGATGTTAGATCTTAAATGTGATGCCTTGATTCTAGAGATGTTTCAACACTTCTTTATATCGATAAGGTACTTTCATGATGGCATTGCATTTTCTTTTATGGAGATGATTATGACCTTGATCAATACATGAGAGTGATAATATATTACTTGAGTTGTTGTTATGCATCTATTATCTATTACTCTAAGGCGTGTAAGGGGGTCATCAAAAGAACTTTTGAGAAACTCAAGTCACGCCTTGCTTATTTGATGGACTCTTATGGAATTCCATTTGATGATTATAGTAAGGTTGTCGGTACGTAGTATATGCCGAATAATGCCTTCTATAATTGAATCCATAGAAGAGCACGATATGGAAGAAGTTTCACATGATCATGAGGAAGCAACCGATGCAAATGTTGACACCGAGCAACAAAAATATGAAGAGGTGCATGAGAGCAGACAACTAGAGAAAAACAATGGTTGCAAGGAGATAGTTCCAGCCAAATAAGAGATGATTGTGGATGAGGTTGAGCACATTGACTTCATAGTTCTTGCAAAATTTGACATTTATGCTAATCTGGAGACTCATTTCCGGATTATGATGTTATGTCAAATGAAGAAGATTGAGATTGATCAATTTGCTATGTTATGGCTTGCCTTGGAGCTACTTTTTTGGTATTCCATTCAATTCATCATACGCCACTACAAAACTCGAGGTTGAGTTTTTTGTAACTGGGAGAGAATGATGCAGTACAAGGATAATTTAAAATATGGGATTCGTGAAGATATCTAGATTAGAAGAATTTTAAGTATATGTGTAACTTTTAAATTCTTTAGATATTAGTTTATTCTTTAGGATTTATTGAGTTTATATTATATTAAAAT
Source organism: Simmondsia chinensis (assembly GCA_018398585.1). Taxonomy (NCBI): domain Eukaryota; kingdom Viridiplantae; phylum Streptophyta; class Magnoliopsida; order Caryophyllales; family Simmondsiaceae; genus Simmondsia; species Simmondsia chinensis. Next base: position 8,642,630 of record JAGTTD010000008.1, on the reverse strand, counting down.
TTTTTAGGATTACCTTTTATTTTAATTAGATTTGCTCTTTATTTTAGTTTCTTATTCCTATTCAAATTCATTTTGTTTAGGTTTCCTATATCTACATATAGGAACTTTATGTTGTTATAAGGAGAAAAATTTTTATATTATTGAATAAAATAGAACTTGAAGGTTTATTATTTTCTTGAGTTAGGGATTTCTTTGGGCAGATTCCGGTATACTTAAGCAAAACTTGATCACACCCGTTCGTGTGTCTTACAAACATAATAAATATAGAAACCTGATTTCATTTTGCATCACTTGCTTTGGATATCTCATCATCGTTATAAGTCCTGAGCCCATCATCATCCTCGATCCAAAAACTAGGTTTTTCATGTTTGATGCACCAGTGGTGTTTGCTTAGGACCTTACTTTTTATTTACCGTTGTATGAGTTTTTAGAATTAATTTTCTTTTTTTTGCTTTAACTAATGTTCAATGTACATGAAGTCATACAACCAAACTTTAAAACTGTAGTGCATTCACAATGATTGCATTATTGTTGTCATGCTCCTGTGTAGCTAGTGTGATTTGTTCTCTACAACTAAAGTATGTTTTTTTGGGAAACTTTGTTAATACAAGTTGTTAGCTTAACATGTCCAAAAGTCTTATATATCGTTCCACATATATCAGTTTGGTTCTCAGCCTGGGCTAAGACCGAGAAAATTAGTAACCAGGCTAAAAACTAATCTGGTCTCAATAATAAAGTCAAAACACTAGAAAAGTGACACTAAAGCCGGTGATTGGACCGAAGACATGTTTCTTTCTTATGGCATTTTTTATAGAAAAAATAAACCCATGAAAACTCGTTCGATAGAAACTCAAGTCTCTTATTATGGTGAAAATAGAAATTCATTCAAATATCCTCGATTGCCCATGTCTAAATCACCTAATTTTAAAATTTCCTCTCTTGAATTTTCTCCACTAAGTTTAACAGCCCTCTTGTTTAATAAATTACATAAAATCAAAGACTTTAAGTGATTTAGTTGACGGATTTCTTTTTTTTTAGAAACCAATTACAATTAACAGTTCTAAAACCAAACTATATTGATATGATATGTTCTCATCTAATTTCAACTGGTCTTGGTATCAGACTGGTCTAGTTTAAATCAGTTCAACCTTTAATCTTACTTTTAAGGCTATGTGGTCTATGGCCTGAGTCGACTTGGTATATTCTCGGATCAATTTTCACCACTAAATACACATATAATAAAATCCTTGGATGGGAAACACATGCTCATCTACTTTTACTGTGTCTAGTGGCTTGTGGTGCAAACTGTTGTCTCTTTTTAAGCACATGTGTGTCTCCCCACATACAATGAAAAGTGCTCTTTTGGTTAAATTCAAAAGATGGGAAGAATAATGACGTCAAAATGTTGTTCTTTATAGTTTGGCCATTATTCGGTGTAATTAGTTGGAATAAAATAAAATTTAAGGATAAACACACTCAGATGAATTTTTTTACGACCGAAAGTGGTATTTATAGGATTACTTTGGGGAAAGAGCTTTGGTGGCTTTTCAGGCATATGCCCCTAGTTAATTTGCAGAGAAATTGTAGTGATTTACTTTGTTAGTTTAAAATCTTGTATTTCCTTTCTTCATTGAGGACATCTTGCCCTTAACAATTTGTACTTCTTTTCCTTGATCAGTGATTAGTTTTTGTGAGTTAAATAATCTTATATACAATAACAACAACAACAACAACCACCTAGTGCCTAAAAGAGCCTCCCGCTAAGGCATGGATTGGGGAGGTAATGTATATGCAGTGGTACCCCTACAAGGTCATATCATGTAGAGACGTTATTTCTGGAGGGCTTATAAGCCTAAAAGAAAAGAAGTTAAATACTCCTATATAAATAATTAAGATATGGAGTCAGTGAGTTTTATCATACAAAAGTATAATACTCTTTAGTTCAGAATTTGTGAGGTACATCTGATTTGAAGCAAATATCCAAATTTATTTGAAAATGAAGATAAGTTTCGAGGATGAAACTTTCATTTAAGGGGGTGAGGATGTAATACCTAGTCTAATTAAATTGGGATAGGTATTATAATATAATTAGAACTTACTATTGTTTCAACTCAGCTATAAATAAAGTAATGGGCTAATTAAAAAAGGGTCTATTAATAATAGTGAAGGTAAGTATACCATTTTCCCTACTTGTTTGCAAATATAAAAATTGTTTTTACGTGATTTAATGTATAAGAGTTATACTTGAGTAATTTATTATCATGTTAAAGTAGGGTCGGGCATATGTGTTTAATTAATTGCATAATTACTACTCTTACAATTTAAAATTATATTAATTTATACGTTGATTCGATGATATAACATGTGAATTTTCAAAAATAATTTGTACTTGTGATAATGTGGATGAAATTATTGTGACCTTTTTTTTTTTGATAATTGAAGATTTATTAATAGGGGAATAGTATACATAAACCCTAAAAACATGTCAATGCGCGTAGTAAACAATGCTAAGACAAGAAAAAAAGAAAAACTGGAAATAGAACCCACACGCCAACCAGAAAACCAACAAGACACACCACTACACGTGACAACCCAACAAACCCCAAAAAAATCTAGGGACAAACGATTCAAGAACGCAAGCAACAAGACCCCAGATAAGACACAAAGCATCAACAACCAAACAACTCCAAAAAACTGCACCACCAAGGCCTCAGGAAAAAGCGCCCACAGCCACCTAGAAAGCGCAGCAGCGCGCCCAGCCAGGACAAGGAGCATAGACAACCCCTAGGAAACAACTCCCAACACCAGGCACAAAAACAAGACTCGCCAGAAGGCACCAACAACACAAACCACCAAGTATCCCCGGACAACACGGCAACTGCCCAACCACCCACCTAAATAAGAAAAGAGGATGAGGAGAACACCACACCAACCAACCTCTTAGACTCCAAAGGAAACACACAAGAGGCCCAAGCTACCTTGAAAACCTTATAGTTTCCTCTTCCCTTTATCTTTCCCCCATCTTGCTCCTTTTAACAACTCTCCTAATCCCCTTAACTTTTGTCTGTAATTTTTTTATGACTGAGTTATGCATATCCTTCCAACCTATACCCACAGCTTCCCCTATCTGAGAATCTTTATGGCCTCCCTATCGACCATTCTATAGCTATCCGTCTCTGATTCGGACTCTGTGAAGTCACTTGAAACAACCGCCTTTGTAGGTCATTGTGACCTTGTTATTTAAATTGAAAGGTTCTTGTGAAAATAGCTCACAGATACTACATTGACCCCCAAGGGGTCTATCCACTGTAGAATGCATTCTAAAAGAGCCTATGTGGTCGACAAATTGAATGTGATCTAAAGAGCCTATGTGGCCAACAAATTGAATGTGACCTAAAGAGCCTATGTGGCCGATGAATTGAACATGACTTAAGTGAAACTCGATATGTGGCCTTATTGCGGGATTTAATATTGGCTATAGTCTCCGATTAATCTGTGAGTTAAACCATGGAACTTATGAGGGATAAATTATAATCTAAATGATGTTCTATTCCCTTGTTTACATTGAATTCCTTCTTTATTCTATTTTAAATATTATGCTTGGTCCAGCTAGATAGGATATATGGTGTACTTGTTGAGCGTGTTGTTTGTTCACCCCTGTTCCTCCACTTTCTAGATTATTATTTTGGGCAGTTCCAGAAGGATGAGGAAGGAAGAGTGGCGTCCTATTTCGAGGAGCAATTTAGTTTTCATAGTTGAGATATTAAATAAATTTCATAGTGGGATATTATGAACTATTTGATACACTGTAATTCGACTTTTCATACTACTGGTTTTGATCGTTAGTATTGAAGTTATTTGGGATTTGATCTATTACATTTCATGAAACTTCTATGTAACTTTCGAGATTATGAGTAGGAAATTTTTGGGTTTCATGCTATGATGAGGGAATTCATGATAGTGCAGCCATTTAGCGCCTTTCTAGTTCAAACTTATTTGCTTTGTTATCCGGGGGTGTTACAATTGCAATCTCAAAATGGATAAGAAAATGCTTAGTAGGGTTAGTATCTATCATTCACTGTTAACAAAGGTACAACATGCTTATCAGAGTAAACATTGTTTATAATATTAATCAGACACAGAGATTATAACATTATGATAAATCAACAAATTAATTAGACTCCTTTTGAAACAAAGACTGTATATAGTCAAATATATGAGGATTGAATTGCATAATATCATGTAGTATATTTTAGTTAGTCTCTAATTATTATTGTAATATTATTTTAGTTTTCTATCAGTTTGACTATCTATTAGTATAATGGTATTTTAAAAAAAAAAAAAAAAAAAAAGGTAAAGATGAGGCCCCTTAGGATTGCCCTCTTCTAAGAGAGAAACCTCAGACATCGGCACGAAATAATAAGAACAGCTCGGGAGGGAGCATGATCTCAGACCGACACACCAAAGCCCTCATGCCTCGTATTTGCCAACCAATCAGCAAATCTATTAGCTTCGCTGAAGTAACGATTGAAAGAGATATGCTCAACTGAAGCACTAAGTGCAAGGACGTCGTCCATAAAAATCAGAATGTCCGTTGGTGTCAAATAAGTACCATTAAGAGCTTTGTTATTATATGAGATATAACTGCTGGACACGAGTACTATATGATAGGATATGAATTAGGACAAAAAGGTAAAGTTGATCGTGCATTATCGAATAGTGACTTATATGCCAGAAAGGCATACTTAGTGAACAATATAACATTATGAACATGTAAAAATATGTATATGATATATATTATTTTGGTAAATTGGTTCACCAAAATGGACAAAATAACTAATAGTTACCATCCCGAAATACCTTAATTTTACTCGGTCTGGTTAACTAAGCGTGAAATTCGGTATGCTTAACTGCATTTTCATATTGATATTTCGAAAATTTGGTTTGGTATTTCTATTAAGGATTTTTTGAACACCCTTAAGTGCTGGTGGTGATAAAAAGTAAAAATATGTTATTTCGTGAAGATTTAATACTAACATAATCTTTTTAAAACATTTTGTTTTGAAATAAACTGTGAAAAACATCTAATTTTGCTTCTTCTTTTGCTTAGTTATAAAATAACTTTTCATCTTTCTATTTAAGATGCGAAAAAGATATTTTCTATCAACCAAACAAGAGCCTTGCAGTCAACCAGAGTATTTTTACAGTTTTAAGATATTAAAAAATTGAATCAAATGCAACCTTAACCCATCCCAATGGTGCCCTATTTTTGGGACAGGGAGGGATTTTGGGGCTACTGGAGCCCCATATTTGGGGTTTGGGAAAGCCTAAATGTAACGTTTTGACCATTTTGAGCCAAAATATTGCATTTTGGTATTGATTTTTTTAAGAGTTATTTACATTTTAATATATTGACCTTTTTTCGAAATAATAAAAAAGACCCTAACTTTTTTGAATTAATAAAAAGATCTCTAAGTTTTTCCAATTTTTTATCGTATTAATCACAAATGCTCTCCAGTGCGTAACGCTATTTTTCGTAGACAGAGCTAAAGTGACAACTATATTTTTATTAATGCTACAGTAAAATGATAAAAATACCCTTTAATAGTAATACCTTTAAATGAATTAAGCAAACATAGCTAGTTTTTACATAATACAATATATCAAATTTTGCACTTGTAAAGTAAGAATCAGAATATTCAAGGGTACTTTTACCATTTTACTAGCATTAATAAAAAATAATTGCTAAATCAACTCTATCGATAGAAAATGACGTCACCACGCTAAAGATGGGGTAATTTTATTAATAAGGCAAAGTTAAGGACCTTTTAAATAATTTAAAAAGGTCAGCATCTTTTTTATTATTTTTAAAAATATCGGGCTACTAAAATATAAATAATCCTTTTTTTTTTTGTTTCCAATAAGTATGCATGAATATTTTTTGCTTTTAAAAAAAAAAATGGACCCTCCAACGGCTCTATAGTTAGTCATTGTATTAATCATGCCTTTTGTTCTACGTATTTTCGTCATATATGTACAAATAATTAATATAAAATAAATAACATCAACCAATACTTTAACATCAACCATTAAAATAACTTTAAAATATATAAATAGAATTAAAAAAAAGGACATTATTAAATGAGAGAAGCCTTATTTTGGCGATGGGTATCTAGTGTAGAGATGACAATGAAGCAGAGCGGGTACGGGGGTGCCTCCTCCATGCTCATACCTATACCCGCCTCATTACCCACCATGGGTATAAAATGGATATCCATACCTGCCCCGGTAGGTACAAACTCATACACATACCTGCCCCATTACCTACAGCTATCCAACTAGTATCCATAACACGTCCTGTACCTGCCTAATGTAGGTATAAGACAATTATTCACATCCATCCATATTAAGTATTTAATATAATTTTTTCAACATTCAATTATATTTTTTATACCATTTAATAAATAACTAAGTAATTAAATTTAAACACACATTTTTTTTAATTTGAAAGTTAATTATACAAAATGGAGCAAAGTATGATGGGTATAAGACGGGCGGAGCGGGTATGGGGTAGGTACAACACTATACTTGTGCCGGTGGCTGATACACCCAACCCATAGCCGCTACCCGCCTCACTTGTTTGGGGCGTGTACTGCGGATAACAGGTTTCACCCGTTCATTGCCATCTCTAATCTAGTGCACTCCCCAAGGGGACTGCACTTTTTGTTGTGCCTACATTGCCTATATATATATATATATATATGTATGTATGTATGTGTTGTGTCACTAGAGTGGGAATTGCACTAGATCCTTATTAAGGTTTCATTATCAATTAACCGTACCATTTAACTTATCGATTCGGTAACTGTTTACAAAATTCTTGAAAATTCAATAACTGTTACCCAGAAATTAGGTTATCATTTTGTTCAATCGGTTAATTAGTTGACCACTTATTAAAACTTGCTAATTTTATATGCTTAAAACTAAAAAAAAATGGATAAATATCTAATATCCGAAATACTAATTGGTGCTTGAGACTAAGTACTGTAGCAAAAACCTTATATATGATTTTACCTAAAGAAAAAAAAGAAAAATAAAGTAGGGCATGATATGTAAAACTAGGTGTTGTATCCTAATTGGTTCCCATATATCTTAGACCATGATTTAACTAAAAAATAGGCCTCAAAATGAGCTTAGAATAAAAGTTAGGATTACTACAATATCAAAACGCAACGTTTGGTTGACATGTAAGACTCAAAGCGCATCACTTGTCTCATCTGGTTAAACAATGGCATTTCTGTAAATATAAGCAAGTTTGGGGGCATTTTCAATATGAAAATTGAATTTGGGGCTTAAGATGTCCATTATACCCCTACCCATGTGTATCATTTACTTGCACGTGCCATTGCCCGCTGCCAGCACCGTATCTTCCTTCCGTTATTTCCACTACATGTATCCCAAATCCACCGATCCCTCGAGGACATTTTTCGTCTTCTCTGTGAGCAAATTTGTGTTTTTTTGAACAAATTTGGGTCGTTCGCTTGCATTGCTATAAACGGTTGAGATTGTGTTTTAGGTTTTGACATGGATAGAGGTAAGCTTGAGTATATAAGGGGCGAAGAAAGAGAAAATTAGAGCTGTTATTCGTTTTTCCACCTTTTTCTTTGTTCTTCCGTCTTCACCATTCCACTCAAGCAGCTCCCCCTCAAAACCCTAACCCCTAATCTCTTCTCAAGCTCCTCCCATGGCAAATTCAAGCTTCTAGGCAGACGATCTTCGTTGTTTAGGGTTAGATTATAGGCTTATGCCTTAGAAGCCTTTTGCTAGAGTCTGTAATTTATTATTTTCTTTTGTAATTGGTTAGTAATTGTAATAATCAGTAACATAGTGAAAGGTCTCACTAATAATGGGGAGTCGAGGACTAGGACCATCTTTTTGGGATCTAAACCTCGTAAAAATATGGCGTCATGTTCTTTGTTTTTCTTGTTTGAGATCTTGTATCTGTATTCATTTTTTGTTTCCTTTGAGTTGTAATAATCGTCTAACTAGAGCCATTTCAACTTATAACGCTAACAAGTGGTATCGGAGCATTTATTAGTGTTAAAGATTCAGAAATGGTTTCTGCTAAGCACAATATAGAAAAGTTCAATGGTTGGAATGATTTTGAGCTATGGAAAGTCAAAGTCAAGGCGTTGATGAATTCTATTGGGGCCAGTTCAGCACTTCTACCGAAAAAGAGAGGCCAGAGGGGCTTACTGACAAGGAGAAGGTAAAAATTGAACAACTAGTGCATGGTAATCTCTTGTTCGGCTTAGATAATATTGTTCTTTCTAAAGTTTGTGGTAAATTTAATTGTGCTGCAGTGTGGGCTAAGTTAGATAAACTATTGGGAATATTAATTTCAAAAATTAAAATTTCCTTAATTAATCAAAACCAACGCCTCAAATCAATGGAGTCTCTACTGTAATATATTCAAAATAATGTATGGCAATGACAGACATAACAAGAACAAGAACAAATATGAACTATAAAAGAAAATTTGTGAATTTAGTACTAGTATGTTGACCGTTGTGTAGCTCCAGTGGAAAAATGACACCATTGAGACCTTTTCAGCAATTCCTCAAAACACCAGGTGTGTGGGCACCAAAGTATTAAAGTTCTTTGAAAAAAAATTTTCTCAGAGAAAACTGGCCGTTAAAATTTTCTTCTCTGCTAAACTAACAAAAACTGAGATTACTTTATAGATAAAATAATCCCTTTAGAAAATAAAAACCAGATTCTTTATAACCGTGAATATTTGATTTTTAAATTCAAAATATATATAACAAATCTTTCTAAAGAATCAGTTAAAAAATGTGTCCCAACAACTGGCTAAGTCAACACCACATGTCAGCATGTGATTGGTTCACGGCAAATGACGTAGATCAACCCCTAAGTATTGGGATGAATTCCAAAAAAAATTTTCCTAAGTTAATCTAATTAATGTAGCAGAACAGATTAAATTTTTTTTATTTTAAACCTATTACTGACTTAGAATTTCTAATTCTAAATCTACAGATTTAAAATTTTTAATTTTAAATCTACAGGCCTCTACTCTAAAGATATTCATAATAATAGCATGAATATTAAGTCAAATAGATTGTTGACTGAGGATAGATTACAAGAGCGTCGTGTAGTGCTTGCTAGTCGTTGTGCTTTGTATCATTATGCTAGGGAATCGAATGAGCATTTATTTTTTGAATGTGAGTGGGTCAAAAAGGTTAGGCAAGTGATTTGTTGCTAGAGTGGGATTTGTTATACAACAAGTCTTAAACAATGTTTTGATTGGTTTGGTAAGAAGATTAGAAGTCATCTTCCAGAGTTGTTTATTAAATGAGCATGCTTCGCTACGATTGTTTATATGATTTGGGTAGAAGATTAGAAGTCATCTTCCAGAGTTGTTTATTAAATAAGCATGCTTTGCTGCGATTGTTTATATGATTTGGGCTACGAGGAATGTGACAATCTTCAATGATCCAACTAGGGGTCCAAGTTGGGTGATTTGTGAAATTCAGAAACCAGTATGGTATCGGATCAATTTTGTAACCTAGATCCTTTTGTTTTGGGTTAAGCTTGTTAGTTGGAGTGTATGGAGGCTAGGCACCTATATATTTTTGGTTGCCTTTTTTATACTAATTGTACACAGCCTTGTGATATATTGAGATTATAGCGCTTGCCTTTTGGCTAAAAAAAAAGCATGAATATTAACTAGCATAATAAAAGAAGAGAAAACTTAAAAAGAAAATAAAAGAAGAATACTTGGATATCGCTCCAATAAAGAAAATCCAAGAACCGGAGAGCTTCTTCGCAATTATCTCAAAAAACTCGGAGTGTGGGCTTTAAAAAATATTAAACTAAGAGAAAAATTTTCAACAGAAATTTTCTCCCCTTTAGTTTTCCAAAAGTTAACACTTTTAGAAAAACTTTCAATATAAAATTGATGCTAAACCTTAATTTCAGTATCCCAATTTATAGTAGGCTACTAGAGTGTAAAAAATCACAAAAACCAATGTGGGATGCCCAAAAATAAGCCAAAATGATGTCGTTTCATGTACCCAGCGCAAAAAAGGCTTGCCCAGCAAGCTAGCGCCACATGGCACTAGCTCATTGGTCCGAGTCTGTTGGCGTGGATCGCTCCCATGGGAGCGCCCAGGAGAATGCCACGTGAAACAATTTAAATGCGGGTTTCTGCGTTGTTTTTCCAATTTTTTTTGCTTTACTTTGTTTTCCTCATGTAAAAATTCATCTTATGTACTTTTAATATTTTTTTTAAAATTTTAATTTCGATTCATATCATGAATAATGTTTAGCAAAATTGAATTTACTCATCTCATGAAATCTTTAATATTTTTTCTGATGGTATTTAAAATAAAGGCTTACACAGGGACCTCAAAAATAATTTAAATCTAGCTCAAAATGGATGAAATTAATTATCATCTCATAATAAAATTTAATTACTATTTAATAGAACTTAATTAAACTAAATAAATTCCACTACACTTTAGAGTTAAAGTATTTATTCGATAATAGACTATATTGATAACGACCCCTCTATGAGATATAAATAAGGAAAAATAACTATAACTACTACCATTATTTTTCTCACAACATTTTTATTAGTTCCTGACTCTCCCTTTTTCGAATAATTCATTTATACTTGAATAAATTCACAGTATAAATTCCAAATGTCAAATACTTGGAATGCTTTGGCCGAAGTTTCCGAATTAATTCAAATATTTATGAATCAACTAGGGGACATTTGTATCTCGTTAGGGACTATAGATTCCATAGTGAATACATGATCCTTGTTACACTTCATGCCATTACCCATTGTAAGTGGGATTTCAGCCATTTATCGAGACCTTACTTATAGTGCACCAAGATAACTAATATTCCATGCACAAGTCCAGAATACCCTGAAGATTTAGAGTCGCCTTACAAACAGTACATCATGAATTACTCATTTGCAATAGTAGTCTAGAAACAAGTAACTCACATGGCCCAACGCATTGTATTAACCTTATTGAACACACCAAAATGACACTTTTGGATCACCATCTACATGATTAAGACATGTCATCTAAAGTGTCACGTTATAGCCTTAGTAGATAAGTAGTCTAAACTTGTCATTGACCGCTTCTCAAATAATATTTCATTCCATTTGGTCCAAGTCTATATGTGGGTTAATCTCACAATCCACTTAAAACAAATATATAAATGTAGTTTGAGAACTACATCCATCTCAAGAATGTTACTTAAAAGAAAATCACATGCAATATATATACTCACTTACATAAATTTAACGAGAAAATGACAGGAATTTGAATTTTATTCTATAATAAAATAATAATAAATGGTAAATTTGGATTTTTAGGACACTGTTCCTAGCACTAAGGGCGGCCAAGTGCACGACACGTCACCAAGGCACACAGATGGCCATCTGGCCAATCAACGTATGAATACACGGATTTTGACCTATTCAACACGATTTTCCCTTTTTTATTTTCTTTCATGTATAAATTTATCTCATGAATTAAATGTTAAGAAAAATTAATTAATTTATTCATCTCATGAATTCACTTAATTTTTTCCTTAGTTCCTGACTCACTCTTTTCGAATAATTCATTAATATAAAAAATAAGTTGTGCATTAATTCTAAATGTCAAACATAATAGAATACTTTGGCCAAAGGTTTTTTGAATCTATTCAAATATTCGTGAATCAACTAAGAGGATATCTTTATCTCATAAGAGATTATAGATTCCATGTTAAATACATGTTCCCGCCATACTTTATGCCATTACCCAATGGACATAGGACTTTAGTCACTTTTGGTGATCTAATCCTTTTAACACATTAAGATAACTCACACTCCATGCACAGGTTCAGACTATGTTCAAGATTTAAAGTTATGTATAAGCAATATACAATTGAATTGCTCATTTCCAATAGTAGTCGAGATACAAGTAGTTCATGTGGTCCAATCCAGTGTAACAATCTAACTGTAAACACCAACATAAAATTTTAGATCACTATCTACTAACTAAGATAAGTTATCTAAATCTTACATTAAAGCCTTAGCAGAAAAGCAGTCCAAACTTGTCATTGACCATAAATTAATAAATAAATAACATTTTAATATGTTCTTAGTCTACGGCGACATAATCTCATTATCCACTAAAAATAAATATTCAAATGTTATTTAAGGATTACATCCATCTCATTGTACATTACTTAAAAGAAAATCACATGCATAATAAAATCATAATCATGTAAATAACAACAACTAAGGTTTATTCATTAACAAAATTATTTACATAATTGGGTTTTCCAGGACACCGTTTCTAATATAAACTATATGCCACTAAATCGTTAGCTAATAGGGTATTATATATGGAAAAATTTTACACTTTTAAAATGGATTAAAATAAACCTATAGAGGACAATTTTGATGACTTCCATAGAGATGTAAACAATTTAACTAACTTAAAAGTGGAAATTCCTAATGATGTGTTAGAACAATTTGTAGAAAACACACAAATTTGTTAGGAAAATGTAAAACATGTATCAATAACAACAACCGATTTCAAGGCACACAACGAATTATTTTTCTTAAGACTTATTTTTTAGATACTGAGACAGCCTAAAGGGTACAATGAAACCCAACAATAAAGTGTAAGTAAGAGCATAGAGAGAGGAAGATAGCTAAGACTTTATAAAAGTGAGAGAATAAATTGTTCTTCATCTTTTATAAATCCCAATTGGAGGCTTTATATAGAGATCAATGTGTCTCTTTATAAGAGACACATAATCAAACATTAAAAAGACATGTTAATTATCAAGGGACATATCTCTCCAAATTAATTAATTAATTTCCAAAAAATAGAATACTAGCTCGCCAAAAATACAGGCCATAAATGCTATATCTATTGACACTCGGGGCCTAAGTGTCGATACAAAGACCTATGTGTTGATACATAGAGCAGTTATGACCTTTATTTTTGGCGGGCCAGGGCCTGTGTGTCAACACACGGACTTATGTGTTGACACACAGACCCGAACCTTAAGTTCTGTAAGTCTATGTGCTGATACACAGAATATGTATGTCGACACAACCCCCGAAAGTGTTTCTGTTGAAACACTTTATTTTGAAAATATATCAACATTCCCCCACCATTTTCAAAATACATCCAATTTTCATACAATTTAAACAACATCTCACTTTGCGAAGACACGTTACAATTAATCGAAGAGTAATGGTAGACTAAACTTTAAAACATGCAAGTCTGTTTGACTAACCACACATGTCTCCACACACAAGACTTACTCTCCACAACACACCTTACCTTCGACTGACATAGTTAAGACCTTGTGTCCCATACTCTTCATGAGTGTAACAGAGTCAAGCCCATGTCATAAAAGCATTCCTTGAAGTGGCCAAACTTCACTTTCATTTAGGTAGACCCCATTGATAATGTCCTTGCAACATGACATTCAATAATTTCCTCAGGTCCATTAAGAGCATACCTCAGCCTCCTTTTCCCTTTGTCATAGGTTACCAAGCACTATACCCCGGATGAAATTTTACTACAAGTGCTTACAATCACGCGGATGATGGAACTCTCTTATTGAATGCAAGACCTGGTGTTGTGCCAGACATTGGGTTGAGGGTCCATCATGGGTGATTCAAATTGACGGGTTTAACCCATCCCTCTACTTGTAATTACGACCAAGTCTCTAGCAAGGCTTTTAGTTAAAGATCTGCTAGATTCTGACTTGCATTTTCAAAGCCCACAGTAACCACCCAATTTCTTATGAATTGTTTCACACAACTATATCTCACACTAATGTGTCCGGGCTTTTCAATTATATGCCTTACTCTAATACATGCTTAGCCTCACCATCACAATGGATAGAAATAAACAATGTTGGCTTATGCCACAAAGGAAAATTAAGCAAAAAATCCTTTAATTATTTTGCCTCTTTACAAGTAGAAACTAGATCAATAAACTCTAAAATCGTAGGGGAATTAAAAATACATATTTGTTTCTTAAAAACCCAAGGAACAACGCCCCCACTCATCAATAACATCCATTAGATTATAGAAATGTAGTACCCTTAATTGAAGATACAACTGCCCTCCGAATATTCGTCTAAGTAGAAGAATACCCATTAAAATAATCCCATAATCCATGGTTATTTCAGTACTTTATGTACTACATGCCAGTAAACTTTACTTACATTGCTAGTTATATATATTTAGCTTTCCAATGACAAAGGCAATATCAAGCCTTTTCCTGCTCCAATTGCACTACTGGACTACCTTTATTTAGTACTAAATATCCACACCAAATATCAACATGTAATCAACATACAAAAAAATAATGACTTATTTATCATTACTAAACTTGCTATATATGCATTCATCTGATTCATTTATTGCCTCTTTCCGAAAGCGATATCACGAGACTTCATAGCCTCGTCATAGGGTCATATTCTATAACATAACAATATGGATCTTGACCATCCATATTGTCTAGTTCATACCACCAGAAATTTAAAAAAATTTAGACCGAAAGATTTATCTTTCCCTGCTCTTTTACTTCTTCTATGTTTTAGAGTCTTTCCAAGGATTTCTTACCTTATAACATGATTTTCGTCATATGATAAAAACATGTCATTTTTCATCAAAATTTGATCTTTCAATTTAGGAAAATCTATTTCATCTTATTATATTTTTACTTCAAATTATCACAAATGCATCATTATTTCATCAATATTAATGAAAGATCCAAAATCACTTTTGCATACTCATCTATATTTACATTCATAAACTTCAATTTACCCACAATTAAATCATATGAATTATCATGCTATTTATAAGCATCAAACCTTGTTGATAACATATGAATCATCATAATCCGATATTCATATACTCTAAAAATTTGCCACTTTAATAACTAATAACACCATAAAATGTGAATAAAAATCACATAATAGTCTTATTTTCCATACAATAATCATAATTATATTATACTAAATTTGAATAATTTAATATCAGTGATATTAGGAATCAATATATATAAAATAATTATATAATGTGTACCTTCATGATTCACTATTTTAATTCCATTCAAATTCACATCGCTTTCGTTTTTACAAAGCAAACAAACAATATTCATGTTAATAAATTAAAATCCAAAAATCCATGATTGCGTTAACATGTATATATGCATTAATTGCATAACTGCATTAACCTTGTAATTGCATTAAGATATATACATACCTATACTTAAATTCTTTTTCATAAGTATCAGCATACTTTTTTTTTTTTTTTTGATAAGTCAGTGTGAAAATATCATATATGAACAAATATATGTACAAGTCTACGAGGGGCATACCCCAAGCCAAGGCCCAAGGCCTACATCAATGAATCAATCCGAAGAAAGAAATCAAAACAACGAAATCAAAAGCCAATATGGCCAAACAAAAAGGACAAAGCCAAAAAGCAAAAAATATAAAGCTAGCGCTCAATCCCCCACTCCTGCAGAAGCTGTGAGTGACGATGAGCACCAAGAAGCGTAGGAGCAGCAATGAGACGGCTGCGATCCAATCCTGTGATCTCCTCAGTGATGACTGCAGAAGGCCTGGACTGGGAGCGCTGAATCCTCAGGTTACGCTCGTACCAGAGGGTGTAAACCGTCTCTGAAAGACAAAGGCGGGCAAGGATCCGATCGATCCTGCGGCCATGGAGTCTGGAAGCAGCCCACTGAACCAGCTCATGCCAAGGAAGCAAAGGCCATGCGAAAGAGGTGCGAGAAGACACCCTGGACCAGACAGTAGCAGAAAAGCTGCAGCTGAAGAAGAGATGGCTGTGCGACTCATCATCTGACCCACAAAACACACAAGTAGCCCAAACATCCTGCACTCGATGTCTCAGTAGCCTGTCAAACGTCCAAAGCCGCTCACAAGAGGCAAGCCAGAGGATGAAGGAGTGCCTCGGAATATGCAGCTGGAACCAGAGGAGATGGTGGATGGAGTCCTCCTCCTTCCGACTACGAATCATCTCCCAAGCCGACCTGGTGGAGAAGACCCCAGACGGGTCGCCCATCCACCGAACACTATCAGCTACCCTCGGCCGGGGCCTAAAGTCAACGGAATCCCAGATAGGTAGCAGCTCGGCAATATCCTGTGGGAAGTGCCACTGATCACCCTGAATAATGTCAGAAACATGAGAGCCCAGGCGATGACCAGTGGAGTGAAGTTGGCGGAATGTAAACCGCCGCCCCTCTAAACGTCCGCACGGCAACCAGTAGTCAGACCACAGCACTGTATCACGGCCTTCACCAATAATATGTCGGAAGGCCCCGGCACACAACGACCTAACATCCAGGATGCTCCTCCATGACCATGGAATCGAGCCTCGAGGCTGAATATCCCAGAAGGATTTCCCCCGGAGTTGGTTGGCATGAATCCACCGAGGCCAGAGAGAATCACGATCACTCAAAAGAACCCAAATATGCTTCATGAGAGAAGCCTGGTTCCACTCACGCAACCGCCGAATCCCAAGACCCCCTCCCTACGGGGATAGCAAAGATGCGACCAGGCAACCTTGGCCCCACCTGGGCCCAGAGAAGTGCCCTTCCACAGAAACGAGGCAAGAGTCGACTCAATCTTCCGGATCATCAGCTTCGGAAGGATGAAGACAGATGACTAGAAGACCTGAATAGAAAAAAGAACCGATCGGATGAGCTGCAAACGGCCGGCATATGATAAAGAGCGGGAGGTCCAGAGTTGAATGCGAGCTAGGATGCAATCTAATAAAGGCTTGCAGCCCATGAACTGAAGCTTCGTCGTGATGAGCGGCACCCCCAGATATCTGACCGGGCACTGTCCCAGTCTGAACCCCAAGATGTCAAGGATAGACTGTCGAAGCTCAGGCTCAACCCCGGTAATGAAGACGGTACTCTTTGCTGCGTTCGAGGACAGCCCCGAAAGTGCAGTAAATCGATCTAATGCCTCCCGAATAACCAAAACACTACCCTCATCTGCCTCACTGAAAATCATAAGGTCATCTGCAAAGCATAAGTGAGTAAGGCTGGTAGTCTGGCAACGAGGATGAAAGCGAAACCTCAGATCAGAAGACGAGCGGCGCAGCAAACCCCGTAAGCCCTCCATGGCAATAACAAAGAGATAGGGAGAGAGAGGGTCTCCCTGCCTGATACCCCTGCTCGTGCCAAAGAACCCCTGAAGTTCGCCATTAATGGCGACTGAAAATCTGGCTGTGGAAAGGCACTCCCGCACCCATCGAATCATAACCTCAGGAATACCCATAGACAGCATAGCAATAAGAATGAACTCCCAGCGCACCGTGTCAAACGCCTTGCGAAGATCGACCTTCAGAGCACATCGAGGCGATGACGTCTGAAGGTGATAATCGCGCAAAAGCACCTGAACCAACATAATACAGTCTGATATCCTCTGACCAGGCACAAAAGTGAACTGCGAGTCATCAATGAGGTAAGGAAGCACCCCTTTCAACCTGTTGGCAATGATCTTAGTGATACACTTATAGACCACATTGCAACAGGAGATCGGGCGGTAGTCAGTGAAGGTGGAAGGGTTCTCCACCTTCGGGATCAAGCTGATGCGAGTAGAATTCAGGGCGCCCAGCATGCGCCCCGACTGAAAGAAAGACCGGACAGCTCGAATAACGTCACACCCCACCACATCCCAAGCCCTCTTAAAGAAGAGGGAGGTGTAACCATCAGGGCCGGGAGCCCTATCATCACCAGTGGAGAACAAAGCATCTCGCACCTCAATATCTGTAATCGGAAGGGTAAGAGGCCTAGCCTGATCCTCAGCAAGCCGGGTCTGAAAGAGCTCTGAAATATCCTCACGAAGCAGCCCACTCGGCTCAGTCAATAAGTCACGGAAGAAGGAGACACCTACCTCCGAGATCTCCACATCATCATATGTCCTCCTGCCATCAGTGCGAACAATGGAGTGGATCCGGTTCCTAGCCTGCTGATGTGTGACAGACTTATGGGAGAACCGGGTACCCTGGTCTCCCAAAGAGAGCCACTGGATGTGAGACTTCTGACGATAGAAAGCCTCCTCATCCCTACATAAACGCGAGTAGTCACGAGAAAGGCGACGCTCGTCCTCTCGAAGCAAAGTACTCTCCGGATGATCATCAAGTGCCCACTGACCAACACTCCAGGCATCTCTCGCCGCCACAACATGAGCTGAAATGTGACTAAAATGTCTAGTATTGAGGGCCTTCAGCTCCCCCTTCAGCCGCTTCAGCTTCTGGGTGAGCTGATACATGGGTGTGCCATCAATGCTAGTCTCCCAAACTCTCCTCACCGTGGGTAGAAACTCCTCATGGTCAGCCCAAAAGTTAAAGAACTTGAAAGGGAGCCGCGGATTGCGGCGCTCTCCAAGTCCTGTAAGTACAGAGGGACAGTGGTCAGAACATAGCTCTCGGGGAAAGAACTCGACAGAAGAGGAGGAGAAAGAACGCAACCAACCCTCGCTCACTAAACACCAGTCAAGACGCTTCAAAATGAGAGCGTCACCATCTAATCCATTAGACCACGAAAAACGAAGTCCAGTGTAAGGCAGAACTGTAAGCTCAGAGTCGTGAACACAGTCCCTAAAGTCATCCATGTGCCCAGGCCAAGTGTCCTGGCCACCCCTCCTATCACTCGGACTGAGGATAGCATTAAAGTCTCCAAGGAGTATCCAAGGCTCCTCCTGGAGGCCCACGCTGGCTCCTCGAATATAGCGCCAGAGCTCCCGGCGCAGTCTCGGCTCATTGAAGCCATAAATAAACGTAGCAGTGAAGTCCATATCACCTCGGACGCCCGAAACCCGGCAGGTAAGATACTAATCCCCACCCTGTACTGTCACTACACGGTAGAAGGTCGGATCCTAGAGAACGATGATACGGCACCCACGGGGTCTCACCCCACTGAACAAAAACTACCACCCCTCAGCACAGCGGGCAACAGCGGGATCAATATCAACCGGGTTAGCCTTGGTCTCAACCAAACCAACCAAACTTAGACGACTGGATGCGATCCAGCCACGAACAGCACGAATAGTATTGGGGTTATTAAACCCCCTCACTTTCCAGCATCCAATCATGGAACCGAGAAACTAGTGCACACCATCGCCCCCACGGCCCACACGGGCAGCCGCAGATCGAGTACGACGAGCAATAGGAGTCAACTGCGATGTACACTCCGATGTGGACGTGTCACCCGTGCGTTCCTCAGCAAGCATCTCAAAAGCGTTCGGTGACTCAAAGGAAGGGACAGAAGCCGCCGATCGACTCTCAACACAAGTAAGTGGCTCCTCAAACCCGACAAGGGCTCCCTGAACCTCCTCAACGTCGTAGGGGACCAAGGCGCGCCCCAAATCCTCAGACGAGTGATCCACCAGTGCACCAAAAGAATCCGAGCATGAACGAGACCCGTTAGTGGGTTGGACATGGCTCACCCCGGGAGGTGACTCTGTGGGCGAGGCCAAGGTGGCGCGTCCTCCATCATCCAAGAATGGGCTGCCGGGAAGCCCAACCGCAACAGCAGCCGAGGTGGCGTGCTGTTGCCCACCATTTACTTCCCACTAGATCGTTATGAGGATGTATCATTAATTTTATGCATGCGTTAATTTTCATGTCAACATTTACGAATGCAATATTCAGTGGGGCATTACAAATATGGACGTTCAACGAAAATTAAATGTATACTTTCCAAAAAAATTACCGCTTTTATCATTCTTCTGTATTCTCAGAGAGAATTCTCATCATTGCAAATATATATGCACATTACATTATGTATTCCCAGAGGCAATGGTGGATCCAGAAAATTTCTTCACAGGGAGCATATACTAGTAGTCAGTAAGGATAAAAAAATTTAACATAATGAGGTCTACATTTATAATAAAAAAAGTATGTATGTGTGTGTATATAAATATATGAATAATTTGCGTCAAGTTTTACGTAGTTAAGGAACATTTGAAAGCAAACAATTATAAAGAAAATTAAAAATGAAACAATTTGTCTACTAAAAATTGAATTGAGTCAAGGATTTTAACATTAAATTAAAAACTAAGATAAATAAGTAAATAGAATATACAAATAACTCATTAAAATATATAAACTAATACAACCGAAAAAATTTTATATAAGTAAAATAGAATCATAACTTAGTAAAATATTATGAATTTATTTGTATATTGTATAGAGTTTTATCGTATTTGAAAATGTAGAGCCACAACTTTAAAAGAAGTATCATAACAAAAATATTCCAAAAAGTTGATACAATGGGGCCTTGAACCCTTGACATAGGAAATAGTAAGAATGACATTCAAACCATCAAACTATAATGTACAAAGTGACAAGGGGCACCAATGTTTCTTTTTTCTTATACCTGTATATAAAAATTATAATAAGTCACAATTAATACATGAAATTCAGCCCATGGGCCACCGGGGGCCTGTGCCCCCCGTGCTATTATTGTAGATCCGCCCCTGCCCAGAGGAATTTCATTGCTTTTTGTACTTAGGACATTTCCACACTTAGAAAGAACCATATTATGTGAGCATGTCTCCCCACGAACATTAAATGAAAACATTATGTCCCCATGCACATCCAATTTAATTAAAATTTCCATACATTACAAATTAAACATGCAAAAACTACATTATATTCACATACGCAAATATTTATGAGTTTGAAAGGGACAATTGCATTGGAAAGTGAATTAGTGGTTCTAAATCATGGAAGTCAAACTTTTGATTTTCATTATTTTATCTTTAATTTCCTTTCTACTCAATTATATGCATAAAAGAAATGCATAAACAAAAATTGTCATACATCATGAGCACTTCATGATTTCGCATTTATTTAAACGAAAGAGCATACTTTGATCCATAGCAATCTATATAACATAAAAATCCAGAGAGATATCTCATTTCTCTCTTACTCACTTTCTTCAATGTCACATAGTTCGCCATCAAATCACAACAAGAGAAGCCATTTTCATGAAAGAACCTAAGTGTTAAAATTGTTAGAACTATTTTTAGAAAGCACACAAATTGTTAAGAAAATATAAAACGGGTATCAATAACAGCCACTGGTTTCAAGGCACATAGGGAACCATTTTCCCTAAGTATTATTTCTTGGATACCAAAATAGTCTAAGGGATATATTGAAACCCAACAACAAAGTATGAGTAAGAGTGCAAAGAGAGGATGATGACCGAGACTTTTTAAAGAAGAAAGAAAGAACGAGAATTGTTCTTCATCTTTTACAATCTCAATTGGGGGCTTTATATAGAAATTAATATGTCTCTTCACAAGAGACACATAATTAAACATTAAAAACACACATTAATTATCAAGGAACACATCCATCTAAATTGATTAATTAATTTCCAAAAAACAGAAAGTTGGCGCACCAAAAATAAGGGCCATAATTGCTCTGTGTGTCGACACACAAACCCAAACCTTGGATTCTGTAAGTCTGTGTATTGACACACAACCACTCGAAAGCATTTCTGTTGATTTAAGCCAAAATATATAACAGGTAAATATTCGAAAGATTTTATTTTGAAAATACATCAACATGAGGTTCGGGAAATGATACTCTTAGGTTCTTTACCTAAGTACTTGTGAGCATTTAAAGATACTCTTAGGTATGGATGAAAAACCATATCATTAAGTGAAGTAGAGGATGCCCTTTGGTCTAAAATGGTAGAACTAAAAAGAGATGAAAAATACCCTAAAAATAACCACAATAATGAGAAATGGCTAATTGTAAGAGGCAAAACTAAAAAACGTGAACCAAAATAATAAGAAAAGAGGACAGAGTAAGAACAAATATCAATCTCGGGGGAGAAAGGGCCTGTCCGATGTTAAGTGTTATTGTTAGGAATATGTCTCAAATTTATTTAATTTAGTCATGAGTCTCACCGTGAGCAAGCCGATCAATCGGGTGGTACAACCGATCGATCAGAGAGCAAAGCTGGAGAAAAATCAAGAATTGCAGTAGAAGAGGGGCTGATCGATCGGCCAGTGCTGACCGATCGGGGGTCGTGTTCCGAGTACCCTAGCTGTTTAATATAAATATAGATTTAGGGCTTCTGTTTTAGGTATCCAATCAAAGTGAGCCATCGTCATCAAGGCGTTTGAGAGCATTACAAGAGTTTAGAGGGAGTGATTTAGTAATTCTCCATAGATCTCATTCAGAGGAAGTGTCATTGTAATTCTTCCATTATTCATACTCTGTAAAGAATCTCTATCTCCACCCTTGGTTTTTCCCTTCTCTATTGAAGGAGGGTTTTCCATGTAAATCTCTGTGTGTTTTCTTTGTTCTCTTTTATCATGTTCGTTTACTTCTCTTGTATGAGTTATAGTACTTGAATCCAATCCAGTTCCGGGGTGTTTAAGTTCCGCATTAAGGAGGTATTAATTTCCTTACAAATTGGTATCAAAGCATATCAGATTTGTCCAGATTACCTCAACAATTGGTATCAGAGCCCTATTCATTTTAAATTTGGTACTATGACATTTGAAGTTAAATCTGAATTTGAGAAGTTTGGTGGTCAAGGGAGTTTCAGTTTATGTCAGGCTCATGCTAAGGGCTTCTTGACTCAGAGTGGCTTGAAGAAAGCTTTTAGAAGGAAAAGAGAAGAAACCTGAGAGTTTATCTGAAGCACAATGGGAGGAGTTAGATGAAAGGGCTCTTACGGCAATTCAGATATGTCTTACCGATGACGTTTTGACAGAAGTTCTGGAAGTGAAGACCGCTAAGGAGTTGTGAGAGAAATTGCATGATATATTATGTTTCAAGTCAGTCTCCAACAAACTCGCAATTAAGCATCGGTTGTTCACGTTTCGTATGTCAGAAGGTACGTCACTTAAGAATCATGTTAATGCATTTAATTCGTTAATTCAAGAATTAAAGGAGCTTGATGATAAAGGATGAAGATCAAGCAATGTTATTGTTATGTTCACTCTCTACCTCTTATAGAGGCTTTGTAGAAAGTATGATTTATGGTGGCAGGTCAATTATCAATGTTGATGAGGTTATGAGAAACCTATTGAGTAAAAAAAGAGTAGATAAGAAGTTGTCCGACTCCATTCAGAACTCAGATTGTGGTTTATTTGTGAGAGAAAGAACTGAGACTAATAAAGGATCTGATCATAGTGGAAACAGGTTTAGGTCTAAGCCCAGACATCAAGATCTATCCTGTAATTACTATCATAAGAAAGGGCATATTAAGAAAGCCTGTTACAAGCTTAAAAGGAAATTAGAAGTATATAATAGGTCTGATCAGAGATCCGCAGTAACTAGTGTTGTAGTTGAAGATGAGAATGATGGTGATATACTGTCTATATCTGAACCTCAATCCAATTTTAGAGAAAGTTGGATTCTGGATTCGGGTTGCTCCTATCATGTTTGTCACAATAGAGATTGGTTTTCCACATATAAGTCAATTCAAGATGGAGTTGCTTTGATGGGCAATGATGCTACATGCAAAGTTTTGAGTACAGGAACAATTTGTATTAAGATGTTCGATGGCTCTTTCAAGACTTTGAGCGATGTTTGTCACATTCTTGATTTGAAGAAGAATCTCATCTCTTTAGGTACTCTTGAATCACATGGGTACAGGTACATAACTGAATATGGAGTTCTGAAGGTCGTTAAGGGTGCTTTAGTTGTGATTAAAATCAGAAGGGTAGGAACATTATATGAACTTATAGGTTCCAAAGTTGCAAGAACAGTTAAGATATCTTCATCATCATCATCATTGACAGAACCAGGTATCACAAAATCAAGACGTTTGAGATTGGATCATTCAGATGATAAGGGCCTGTCTCAGCTCAGTAAAAGGGGCTCATTGTGTGGCCAGTCTACAGGACTGAAATCTTGTGATCACGGCATTTATGGGAAGTAGAAAAGAGTTCCCTTTAAGCCATTCCTGAAAAGTAGAGATGTCATGTTTGATGAGTCTTTATTATTGAGTCTACAGAAGTTGTCATCCATTGTTTGTAATTCAGGTCAGGTGAATAAGCTGGAGGAAGTTCAGTTTCAGTTAAGTAACACAGTTCAGCAACAGGTGATTGTTTCAGAAAATGTGTCAAGAGCCAACTCAGAGAAGAAGAAGCATGGCATTGCTGATAACCTCACAGATATGTTCACTTAGTTGCTACCTAGCAGGAAGTTCAAGCATCACTCGGGCTCGGTTTGGTTTTCTGTTTTGTTTAGATAACCCCGTGTGTGGAGTGTTTTGCGGAGTAGGTGGAGAAATCTTGCTTATGTATAAATTTGAGACAAGGTGGAGGTTTATTAGGAATATGTCTCAAATTCATGTAATTGAGTCATGAGTCTCGCCGTGAGCAAGCTGATCGATCGGGTGGTACAACCAGTAGATCGGAGAGCACGCTAGAGAAAAATCAAGAATTACAACAGAAGAGGGGCTGATCGATCGGTCAGTGCCGATCGATCGGGAGTCATTTTTCGCGTACCGTAGCCGTTTAGTACAAATATGGGTTTAGGGCTTCTGTTTTAAGTATCCAATCAAAGTGAGCCACCGTCATCAAGGGCTTTGAGAACATTACAAGAGTTTAGAGAAAGTGATTCAGTAATTCTCAATAGATCTCGTTCAGAAGAAGTGTCATTGTAATTCTTCCGTTATTCATACTCTATAAAGAATCTCCATCTCCGTCTGTTGTTTTTCCGTTCTCGATTGAAGGAGGGTTTTCCATGTAAATCTCTGTGTGTTTTCTATATTCTCTTTTATCCTATTCGTTTACTACTCTTGTGTGAGTTATAGTACTTGAATCGAATCTAGTTCTGGGGTTTTTAAGTTAGCATTAAGGAGGTATTAATTTCCTTACAAATTGGTATCAAAGTATATCAGATTTGTCCAGATTACCTCAACAACTATGAATGTGGAAAGATGCTTCATATTAAAAGATGCCCTAATAAGAATAAGAACTAGCCCATGTGGATAATACTATGTCTATTGATTGTTATGAACATGGTAAAGTACTTGTTGCAACATCTGAGATTACTGCACATGAATGGGTGTTATACTCTAGTTGTAGCTTTCACATGTCATCTAATAGATCATACTTCATTGATTATAAGATCATGAATGAGGGGAAGAGCCTATTGGGGAACAATCATGGCTATAGAGTAGATCAGGGTGTCAGGTGGTTCTAACTTTATCTTAGAGGGAGTGAGGCACATGTTCCTAAGTTGAAAAGAAACCTAATTTCCCTAGGACAACTTGACCTTAGTAGTTTAACCTTGAAGGCATCAAAGGGTAAGATGAAAATATTGAGAGGAGCCCGAGTATTCCTTAAGGGAATAGTTAGAAATGGTTTGTATGTCCGAAGGGTGGGGTGGTTTCTAGGAAGAGTTACATGGCCAAGAAAGACAAACTTGATCCTACTAACACATGGCATAGAAGGTTGGAACATATCAGAGAGATAACTAATGTAACTTAGTCAACAAGGGGTGCTTGGGTCTGATTGTTTATCTAAATTGGAGTTTTGTGACCATCGCATTTATGGAAAGCATCATAGGCTTGCATTAGAACTAGTTCACATACTATTGCTGGCATGTTGATTATGTGCAATGTGCTTTATGGGGACCCTCTAGGGTACCCGCAATAGGTGAAGCATACTTTTTTTTTCCTATTGTTGATGATTATTCAACAAAGATTTGTATATTCTTGATAAAAAAAACAAAAGTGATGCCTTTGAAACTTTTGTTAATGGAAAAACTTAATTGAAAATCAAACATGAAAGAAAATTACAATATTGAGAACTAATAATGGCCTTGAATTTGTGAACCGTGAATGTTGTTGCATTATATGATGAGTTATGAATAAAAAGACATAACACAGTTAGAAAAACTCCACAATAAATAGTGTGGCAGAAAGAATGAGCAAAACTTTGCTAGATAAAGTTAGATGCATGCTATTTTCATCTAGTTTAAATAAATAGTTTTGGGGTGAGGCTTTTAACACAACTATTTATTTAATATATAGATCGCTTAACTCTGCTTTAAAAATGAAAACCTGAGAAAGTATGGTCTGACAAACTAGCAAATTATGATAACTAGCGTGTCTTTAACTATTTAGCTTTTGCTCACCAAAATGAGGGTGAGTTGGAACCTAGGGCCACCTAAGGGTGTTTTCCAATGTTACTCCTAGAGGCTAAGGGTTATAGTATAAAGGTCAAAAATGGTAGTATGACAACTACAATTATAAGTAGGGATGTCACCTTCAATGAAAAATGAAATGCCTTACTTAAATGAACTATTAACCAGTTGTCCTAATAATGTCAGAAACTTTGGCTTGCAATATATGAGTTTGAGATTGACCCACCTAACCCAACTTACCTTAGGACTGAAATAGAGGCTAATAGTGACAAAAATGACCAAAATGAGATAGATTCAGACCAAAATAGACCTAAAATAGAATAAACCAGCCTTGATAGGTTGGCTAGAACTAAACTGAGGCTGTATAGAACTTGAAAAATTATCAATTGCCCAGAGATAGGGTTAGGAGGAAGATTAGGGCCCCATATAGGTTTGGGTATATTGATTGCATTACCTATGCCCCAAATTCAGCCCTTGAGTATGCAGAGTCTAAACCTTTGACATACAAAGAGGCCTTTGGTAGCACGCATTAAGCAGAATGGCTGAATGCTTTGACTGCAGAAATGGAGAGTCTTTAGAAAAAACACCTTGTTCCTTGGCCTAAAGGTAGATATTGATAGATTCTAAATGGGTTCTTAAGATTCAGGAACCTAAAACTCCTGAGGGATTTCTAGTGATAGGTCTAATTTAGTATATAATTTGATTCATTTTTAACCATTTTACATCAAATTTTTTTCGCTTTTGCTTGGTTTCACTCTTTTTTGCTCATATTGCCATTTTCTTGCAAAAAAAACTCATTTTATGCTAAATCTTGCTAGGTTTTATCATGAATATGAAAGCATAAAAATGAGCTAAATCAATCAAAGTACTAGTATTAGCAAGAAATCACCAAGTTCATGCACAATTCAATTCAACTTGCAAAAATGGGCGGCAAAATGCACAAATCAAGAGCAAGGATTGATTAAACAAAATATTAACATGTCCAAGTTGATGTAAAATCTGAATTTAGGTGGTGCGAAGCTCAAAAATTTGAAGAAAAACAGCAAGAACAACAACAATGCAGAGAATGAAAACCAGCCTGCACAATTCATTTCAACTTGCAATTTTGGGTGGCAAAATGGACAAATCAAATGTAAGGATGACTTAAAAAATTCATTAAAATGTCCAAGATGATGTCAAGACTGATTTTGGGTGGTGCAAAGCAAGAAAAAAATGAAAAAATCAGCAACTTGTTGAAATCTGCAGAACTGGGTGGCAAGGACCAGGAAGGAGGTGCAATGAGGTTTTAGCTTGCTATTTTTTTTATTTTAAGTAATTCCAACCTCAAATACTATAAATAGGGATGCTTGGGAGGTCTTTTATCATCATTCAATCCAGAAAAATCAAATAGAAAGTAGAGAAATAAGGTAGAAATTTGTAGGAAGAAAGAAGGAGGAGAAAAGAAGAAGTTTAGTTTGAAATTTTGCATTTTCAAGTTCTTTTCTATCCTTCTCTTCATTAAGTTCATGAATTTTGTGTTAAATATGTCTTATATTAAGTTTATCATGAACTAATTTTGTTATTCTAAGGCTACGATGTAGCCTAAATTGTAATATACGCTCATTTCTAATTCAACATATTCAATGTTTTGTTATTGTGTTATTGAAGTGTTTATCATTGTTCTTCATGAGTTTTAAATACTTGATCATTATTTAAGGCCTATAATGATTCATAATGAGTCCGAGAGAAGATTTATGATAATTGCTAAGGTGATAAGCACCACAAATTGAGCGAATGCTTGAGAGAGATTAACGTGATTTCTATGGTTTTGAAGCAAAAATTATAGAGCTTTAAAAACTCTTTTCGTATTTAAATTTATAAACGAGAGTGATGGGTTAATATGTAAAAGAGCATGCTAAATGTTGCTTAAAAGAGAATATTTAGTAAATTAGGATTTTCAACCATTGACACGTAATAACAACTTGAATAACGAGAATAGAAATGCGTATTGATGTAACTAGGTGAAATCGAATGCCTTGGATTTTATTAAATCATAAAAACCACAAAAAAATCAGTAAAATTTGGATAAAATTCAGTAAACAAATTTTGTTTCCTTTTATTTTAGTTTATTTTATATCGAAAACCTCAATTTTCAGTCTTTCAAATAGTGTTAAAGCTACTAATTTCGGTGCTTGCTCAATAACAGTCTTTGTGAGAATGATACTCAACTCCCTACTTTGTTACTTGATACTAGTGCACTTGCTAATGTATACGTAAAGTAAGCATCAAGTTTTTGACACCGTTGCTGGGGATTGTCTCTGTTTGAGTGATATCGATACCAACTAGTTTTGGTGCTAATTTGAAATTGTTAATAATTTGTAAATTTTGTTTAAATTTGAAATATAAATCTCTTTTCATTCATTTATTTTATTTGTAAAGATAATTCTTAAAAATTAATAAATAAATAAATAAATTCTTATATACCCCCTAAAAAAATTTTTTAGGTTTGTGTTATTTTGTTGTTTTTCTTATATTTTGCCTTTATTTTTATTTTTATTTTTCTTATAAGTTCACTTTATTTGGGTTTTAAAAGTTAAATTTGATATTTTTAAAGTTTTCGAAAACATTAGGGTTACTACCCCCTCGTTTTTTTTTTTTTAATTTATGTTTTCTTAACTTTTATGTTAGTTTATTGTATTTTTAGGTTTTCTGATTAATTTTAACTTTATTTTAATCTTTTTTAGTTAAGGTTTTTTTTCAGTAAATATCGGTAAAGCCGAAGAACAGACATGCAACTTGAAAAGATGAGGCCTTAGCCACTGGAAAAGATGAGGCCTTAGCCACTCAGTAAACAGTAGTGGGTGCAAAAAGAGAACAGACCAAACAGGAAAACAAAAAGGCACCAAAACCTAAACACCCAAACCCGACACAATAAGCACCGGGCACAGGCTACCCAAGAGGCGCAAGAAACAAGCTGAGACCGGGAACCCACAAGAAAAACAACCAAATGACCAGCGCGGGAAATCGGAGTAGGATTGAACCTCGACCACAAAACCAACCATCTCATTTAGCCAGCAAGTCAGCCACCACAGGTGGTTCAAAACCATCAAAATTAAAACCAACTATTCTTCCCATGTCAATTGCCCGCTCCGCTTGTTGGATCATCTCATCATACTTCGCTTCCGAGATCTTGTCGTATCGATTCTCCCTATTCCGTTTCTTCTTCTTCCCAGTTACCTTTGACGATTTTCCCCATTTCACCTCATTCCCCTTTTTTCGTTTGCCTGTTGCCTTGGTTTTTTTTGGCGTGTAGTTCCTAGGCAACATCTCCTCCATAAATTTCTGAAGCTCCTGCTTTTCACTCTCTTTTTTCTTGTGCTTCAATGCTTTTCTCTCTCTTTTTGTCAACAGTTCTTTTCCTTTTCTCATCCCAACTTCACTGGGTCTCTCCATGCAAGCCTCTGACCTGCTCAAGGTAGAGGGTTCAAAACCTGGAGGAAACTCAGGTCCGAGGACACAGAATCATCTTCACTAGCGGGGACATGAGTTAGATTCTCAAGATGCGATAGCTGAGCGTGATGCCGATCTGAACTAGATATGTTACTCTCCACCCATTGGAGCAAAGTAGGCATATGTTGGTTTTCACACACTACCTGAACTGGAATATGATCACCACGCTGTGAAGACGGATGGGAAAGAGAAGCATGTGGCCAGCAGCATTCCACAGACCACCTACCAACAAACTGACCTTCAATGTGGAGAGTAAACTGGCCCCGTTTGTTATCTTAAAGTTTTTCAAAACCTTTAATATTACTAATACCCCTTTCTTAAAACTCGATTTTCAAGGGTTGTTGTTGTCTTAATCTTTCTCATTAATTTTATTATTATTTTTTCCTCTAACATTCAAGTTTATTTATTTATCTTTTTAAATTTTTAAATATTTGTTCATAAAAAAAAGTGCTAAAAGTGATGGCTTGCTACAACTCTATAAGACCTCAATACCAAGCTGTATTTAATGCATTATCTGCTGAATTTTCACTAATTCAAGACATGATTACTGCTAGTACTCCTAGATGTGAAATTTGTGTAGGTAGCCATGCTAGTATGGAATGTCAAATGAGTAATAGCTTTTCATCATTAGGTTTTGAGCACTATAATTTTATGAGACCTCAATGTCAAGCTGTACTGAGAAAAAAACTGAGCATTCATGAAATTAGTGCATTATGTAACCAACTTTCACAAATTAAAGAACAATTAAATGACATAACTGTTGCTACTAGTCCTAGATATGAATTTTGGGCAGATAACCATGCTAGTATATAATGTCAATTAGGTAATAGCTTTTCCTCATGGGGTTTTGAACAAGGTAATTACATGTCAAACTTTAACCGACCCTAGTACAATCCCTACTCTAGTTCTTATGATCAAGAATGGATGGATCCTTCTTGGAATCATCACGAAGCATCTTGGTCACCCACTTATCCGTCTCAAGAAAAGAGCAATGACTTAGAAGAGACATTTAGGGAATTCATTAAAACCGTAAGTGACTAAAAAGCCAAAGGACCTCTATCCAAAATCCTGAACCTCAAGTAGGGACTACAATAGAGGAACAGTTGGAGAGGTCTGAAGAATCTCTACCTAGCAATACCATCACCATTCTAGGAGAGCAAACTAACGCCATAGAATTGAGGGATAAAGACACATTAAAAGAACCACCTCAATGTGACATAATCCCCTTAATTGACTCATCGCCTCCAAGGACCAAACCTATCTTGACCGACCCACCACCACCAGTTATTGAAATAGAATGTCAAGCTTATTTGAAATGGTCAGAGATTTTCGAAACTATGGATGCCTCGGATAGGAATTGCAGAAAAGATCTAAAAAGAAAATCCAAGTTGTGGCAAATTAGGCTCAAGGATCTCAAGATTACAGAAGGCAGAGGTGGTCGTGTAATGAAGGGAACAAGGAAGACCCATGGAAGAAAATGGCCATTGTGGGTGGATGGTGGAAACTCTATTCACCTTCAAGACACGGGATAGATCCACTCAAAGAGTCAAGCTAACGACTATAACCAAAAGCGCTTCTTGGGAGGCAACCTAAGTGCTCTTTTCCTTACTTCTTTTATTTTAGTTTCCTTTTATTTTTATTATTTTCTCATGTTTCTATACATTTTTGTTCAAACAGGTATTTTAAAACAAGTTTAGGGGTAACCGAATCACAACATTCGCCATCAAATGAACAATCCTCAAACCTGGAAAGTATCTCTCACCTACTGCTTCGTTCCTTATATTTCTTTTAACATCGAGGACAATGTTAACTTTAATTTTTGGGGTGGGAGAGACAAATTTTTAAATTTTTGAAACAAAATTTTTTCGAAAAGTTTCCCTATTTTATGTTTTAGAGTCGGCTTTAGTTCCTCCCAGAGTTCAGAGCCTTTGTATGGGAATGTAAATAGTGTCGGCCAACAAAAAGATTATTTATTTTCTACAGTTTTAATCATTAGTCTTTTAAAAATTTCATTAAAAAAAAGAGTAAGTACTTATCATCATACTTTTTAGGTAATTTCTCTACTCTCTTTGGCTCGTTTACTTTAATTAGATTTAAATAACCTGATAATCAATTGTTTTTTGTGTTCTAACTGCAAAACACGATCTAATCTAAGGCACTATTTTGATAAAACTATGGTATTTGACTTCACTAGTTAGCATGGCTGTTTTACTTTTTTTTCTGATTAAAAGATGCTCAAATTTGAATGGATTACATTAATATTATCATTTACATAATAGACTTTGAAGAGTTATGCCTAAATCTAAGGAAAACTATGAAAAAAAAGAGGAAAGCATCTCTAGCACCACTATCTCACATAAACAATTTTAAGATATGTGCTACCCATTAAGAGAGCGTCTCAGTGGTGGCTTCTCTTACTTATGGGTCATCGCTCAGGAGTTGGAGCTTTATTCTCACTGCAGATATACTCGGGAAGTCATAATGAAGGCATCTCAGTGGTGGTGTCTCTTACTTATGGGTCATCACCTAGGAATCGGAGCTTGATTCTCGCTGAAGATATACTCACACGGTAATTTTGGGGGTATCTCAGTGGTGACTTCTCTTACTTATGGGTCATCGCCCAGGAGTCGGAGTTTGATTCTCGCTAAAGATATACTCATGAGCCGAAATTGACTTGAGCAAATAAATTCCTCAAAAAAAAAAGGAGAGAAAAAAATGGCGCAAGTACTTAGTTTTAGACATACTTGATAAGTATTGTTATGAGTAATATGATTTTTGTCCTCTGTTCAGTTTGAATATCTTGAGATTAGAAATGACGGATAAACTTAATTTGCTTAGCTAACTTTTGAATTTAGTTGCCTAGATAATTGACAGATTTTTCCTTGGAAAGATGATTTTGCCTTTACAATCTTGAACTCTGAGCCTTAGTTATTATTCTCTAATTTGGAGTACACCTGTTTTGAATTGTGAAAAAATTCCTAATAGGCATTAGATTCCGTGCTTCAAGATTTAGCCTTGCTCAAGGACGATCAAGATTTAAGTTTGAGGGTATTTTAATAGGTCTAATTTAGTATATAATTATTTTTATCATTTTGATTCATTTTTAGCCATTTTACATCGAATTTTTATCGCTTTTGCTCGGTTTCGCTCTTTTTCGCTCATATTGCCATTTTCTTACAAAAACACTTATTTTGTGCTAAATCTTGCAAGATTTTATCATCAACATCAATATTTGAATGCCAAATACATCAAAACAAAAGCATAAAAATGAGCTAAATCAATCAAAGTACTAGTTTTAGCAAGAAATCACCAAGTTCATGCACAATTCAATTCAACTTGCAAAAATGGGTGGCAAAATGCACAAATCATGAGCAAGGACTGATTAAAAAAAACATTAACATGTCCAAGTTGACATAAACTCTGAATTTAGGTGGTGTAAAGCTCAAAAATTTGAAGAAAAACAGCAAGAACAACAACAATGCAGAGAATGAAAACCAGCCTGCACAATTCACTTCAACTTGCAATTTTGGGTGGCAAAATGGACAAATCAAATGTAAGGATGACTTAAAAAATTCATTAAAATGTCCAAGATGATGTCAAGACTGATTTTGGGGGGTGCAAAGCAAGAAAAAAATGAAAAAATCAGCAACTTGTTGAAATCTGCAGAACTGGGTGGCAAGGACCAGGAAAGAGGTGCAATGGGGTTTTAGCTTGCTATATTTTTTATTTTAAGTAATTCCAACCTCAAATGCTATAAATAGGGATGCTTGGGAGGTCTTTTATCATCATTCAATCTAGAAAAATCAAATAGAAAGTAGAGAAATAAGGTAGAAATTTGTAGGAAGAAAGAAGGAGGAGAAAAGAAGAAGTTTGGTTTGAAATTTTACATTTTCAAGTCCTTTTCTATCCTTCTCTTCATTAAGTTCATGAATTTTGTGTTAAATATGTCTTATATTAAGTTTATCATGAACTAATTTTGTTATTCCAAGGCTACGATGTAGCCTAAATTGTAATATACGCTCATTTCTAATTCAACATATTCAATGTTTTGTTATTGTGTTATTGAAGTGTTTATCATTGTTTTTCATGAGTTTTAAATACTTGATCATTATTTAAGGCCTATAATGATTCATAATGAGTCTGAGAGAAGATTTATGATGATTGCTAAGGTGATAAGCACCACAAATTGAGCGAATACTCGAGAGAGATTAACGTGATTTATGTGGTTTTTAAGTAAAAATTATAGAGCTTTAAAAACTCTTTTCTTATTTAAATTTATGAACGTGAGTGATGTGTTAATATGTAAAAGAGCATGCTAAATGTTGCTTAAGAGAGAATATTTAGTAAATTAGAATTTTCAACCATCGACACATAATAACAACTTGAATAACGAGAATAGAAAGGCGTATTGATGCAACTAGGTGAAATTGAATGCCTTGGATTTTATTAAATCTTAAAAACCACAGAAAATTAGTAAACTTTAGATAAAATTTAGTGAACAAATTTTGTTTCATTTTATTTTAATTTATTTTATATCAAAAACCTCAATTTTCAGTCTTTCAAATAGTGCTAAAACTACTAATTTCGGGACTTGCTCAATAACAATTCTCCTGGGAACGATACTCTACTCACTACTTTATTACTGGATACGACTAGTGCACCTGCTAACACATACACAAAGTAAGCATCACCTAGGTTTAAAGCTATGTTAGTGGCCGAAGGTTTCACTAAAAAAAGGGGGTTGACTATATTGAAATCTTTTCTCCAGTTGTGAAACATACTACAATTAGGATGTCGATGAGTTCAACTGCTTAGTATGACATGTTTCTTGAACAAATGGATATCACTACTGCTTTCTTGCATGTTGAGCTTGAGGAAGAGATCCTCTAGGCTCACCATGAAGGGTTTGAGAAACCTAATTCTGTTGATCAGGTATGCTTGTTGTAAAAGTCCCTTTATGGACTTAAACAAATGCCTAGGCAATGGCGTTTTGACTCATTTATGATTGATAACGGTTTCACTAGATCAGTATACGATACATGCTTTTACTTTAAAGATGTGGATGATGATCAGGCTTTGTATTTACTAAATTATGTGGATGATATTTAACCAGCAGGCTAAAGAAACATATTTTTCACCTAAAAATGAGATTAAACGAATCGTTTGATATGAAAGATTTAGGTTGGACTAAAAAATACTTGGAATGGACATAATAAGAAACTGCAAGCTAAAAACAATCCATTTATCATAAGAACATTATCTAATCAAGGTTTTAAAATAGTTTAACATGTTTGAAAAAAAAACAATAAGGCTACCTATGGAAAATAAATACAAATTTTTAGCAAGTCAGTGTCATAAAACTTACTGAGAAAAATGGAAAATGGCTAGTATACCATATGATAATGTAATAGGTTGATTAATGTATGGAATGACATGTACTAAACCTGACCTAGCTTGCCCAATGAGTAGGGATGGCAATGGGTCAGGTTTTCCTTTCTCCAGATCTAACCCAGAAAAAACTTGACTCACCCCAAATCCAAAAAAAGATTCATTGATTCCATAAAAATTCAATCTAAGTCCAAATCCATCGGGTGGAATGTGTATTCGATCCAATTCTATAATCCATTTAAGTCATAGAACAAATTATAATATTATAATCTAATATATATATATATATATATATATATATATATATATATATATATATAACAATAATAATGCAATAATAATTTCTCAAAAGCTAATATTTGGACAATCTTTTCCTTTTTTATTTAATATGTACAAATATAATAATAATGTAATATTAGACAATCATTCAGATACCTCTTCATGAGTAATCTTTATACATGGATTTATATATAAAAAATTATAGTGTGAAAACAAACATCAAAACATTGGCAGAATAAAAAAATGTTGGAATATGGTTTGGCATATTAAAGACTTAAAATTTAGTACTTTTAAAATTTTATCCTACATACAACATTATTTCGGGTTGGGCTTGGATTGATTTTAGGTTGGGTTTGATGTCATCCAAATTCGATCCGACCCAAAACCCATTTATCAATATCCAAATCCATTTAAAACCTTTTTTTTTTTCATCCAAATCCACCATAAAATGGATCGGGTTGAATGGACATCAAATGGATTAGGGTTCAATTGCCATCCTTACAAATGGGTGTGTTATCTAGATTTATGAAAAATCTAGGGAAAACACACTGAAATGAGGTTAAGTGGCTACTTAGATATGTAAGGGAAACTTTAGAATTAGGTTTGACTTTTGGTAGGGACCAAAATGACCTAAAACTAATAGGTTACATAGATACTGACTTTGGTGGGGACTTAGATAGGAGATCTACCTAAGCCTATGTATATACCTTAATTGGTATAACAATTAGTTGGAAATCTAAGCTTCAGTCATTGACAACACTTTCAACCACTGAATCTGAATTTCTGGCTCTAACCAATGTAATTAACGAGTGAATTTGGTTTAGGGGTTACTAGTTGAAATAAATTTGAACTTAGGACCACCAACTATATATTCAGATAGTCAGTCAGCCCTTGCATTATATAGGAGCCTAGTATACCATGACCGAATCAAACCAAACACTTGGCTGTTATGAGGAACTTTATCATGTGACCAACTAGAGGCGAATCAAGAACATTTGCTGAAAATAGGTACTGAAGATAACTCGATAGACATGGATACAAAAATAGTGCCTTTGGAGAAGCTTGTAAAGTGTATCAAACTTGTCCAAATGGATTGGAATCTGGGATGAACCATTTTTTGAAAATGCTCCTTATTATTAGAGAGAATCCAATGGTTAGTATATATTATAACCAAGGAGGAGATAATTGAATCCTAATTGGTTCCCAAATATCTTAGATCATGCTTTAAATATAAATTAGGACCAAAATCGAGCTTAGAGTAAAAGTTAGGATTATTACAATATCAAAACACAACTTTTGATTAAAATGAAAGAATCAAAACACATCACTTTGCTCATCTGGTTAAACAGTGGAATTTTTGTAAATATAAGCAAGTTTGGGGGCGTTTTCAATATGAAAATTGAATTTGGGGCTTAAGAGTCATTGTCCGTTCTGCCCCTGCCCATGCCATTGCCCGCTACCCTCAACGTATCTTCCTTCCGTTATTTGCGCTACACATGTCATGGATCCAACAATCCCTTGGGGATGAGTTTCATCTTCTCCATGAGTAGATTTGTGTTTCTTTGAACAAATATGGGTTGTCCATTTGCATTATTATCAACGGTTGAGATTGTGTGTTAGGTTTTGACACAGATAAAGGTAGGCTTGAGTATATAAGGGGAAAAGAAAGAGAAAATTAGAGCGATTATTCATTTTCCCACCTTTTTCTATATTCTTCCGTTTTCCCTCTTTAACTAAAGCAACTCTGCGTGCTTGATATTGCTTACTTGGTGCTTGCTACTTGCTTTTGCTATGTGTTGTTGATTGCTTGGTGCTTGCTGCTCGCTCGGTGCATTGTGGTTCGTCGTGTTATGTGCTTTGCGGTTAGCTGCTTTGTTGCTTTATTACTTATTGCTGCTTTATCTCATCTCCGTGCTGGTGTTTGTATGTTTTTCAAGTTGGGGGTCCTTGGACACAATCTCTTTTTAGGCTAGCACATTGAAGGGATAAGGCTGCATACATCTTACCCATTCTAGACCCTACAGTGGCAGGAGCACCTAAGGTACTAGGTTTGGCAAACCTTAATCTCTTCTCAAGCTCCTTCCATGGTGGATACAAGCATCTGGTGAGAAAATCTTCGTTGTTTAGGGTTAGATTATAGGTTTCTACTTTAGAAGCCTTCCATTAGATTTTGTAATTTGTGATTTGCGTTTGTGATTGATTAGTAATTGTAATAATCAATAACATAATGAAAAATCTCTCTAAAATTAAGGAGTCGAGGACTAGGACCACCTTTTTTAGGTCTGAACCTCGTAAAAATCATGGTGTCCTGTTCTTTGTTGTTCTTGTTTGAGATCTTGTGTTTGTATTTGTTTTTTGTTTCCTTCAAGTTGTAATAATCATTTAACAAGAGCCATTTTAACATTATAACTTGGGACGCACAATTATGATACTCTATAAATATAATAATCGATTTATTCAATTAACCGATTTAGTTTAACCAACAAACCATAATTGCCCAAATTAACTAGAAAATTTATCATTTAGGTAACCAAACTGATTTTTCCAGCTCAGTAGCCGAAACTTTTTATTTAGGTATTCTCTATTTCAGTTTAGTTTTTTGGATTTTGAATTTTTTTTTGAATACCCCTAATTCCCATCCTTTTTTGAGTGAAGTATTATATTTACTGATGCAGTAAAACTGAGGCTTCAAATGGGGGTTTTTGTCACAAATCATGGATCAAATGGTCTAGCAAGTCAACAAAGTGATTATGGCCTATGACCTCCGCGTCTCATCCACGCACCTCTCCCACGCGTGACCCAAAAAAGGAAAACAATTCTCCCCGCCCCATGGCTTTCCCTGCTACACATAGAGCAAGCACAAAAATCGGCCCAGTGCAAGAAAAGAGCACATGCTGCACTTCCCAGTGTACTCCATTTTCACATTCTCTTACTCTCCATTTCTCCATTGTTATCTCCCTCCTCTACGATTTGCAAGATGAGAGAAGGAAAAGGCTCCACGCTGGTTCACCTCCTTGTTGTTGTGCTTAGCTTGGTCGCTTTTGGTTTCGCCATCGCCGCTGAACGCCGCCGCAGCCTTGTATTTTTGCTTCGCTTTCTCTCTCTCTCTCTCTCGTTGTTTATCTTTGGTTCATTGTTTTGCATTTTCGAAAGTTTTTGTTGTTCCTATATGGGTTCATGTGGATTTGCTGTGATTGGATGTGTTTTTGGGTTTAGTTTTTGTTTTTGTGTTGTGGGTAATCTTTAGTTTGTGTTAAGAGTATGAAGCCATTGTTGATCCTCACCAGTCAGCTTAATAGTTTGGGAGGGTTGGTTTCTTGACATGGTATGAGAGCCTTGTTGACCAAGTGGTCATGAGTTCAAATCCCAAATAGTCCTAAATATTCAATATCAACATAATTTAAGTACAAGGTATGAGATGGACCTGTGCATTATTCACCATGAGGGGTATCCTAGAGTATAAAACGATTTCTGCACCCTCATTTATCCACCTAAGCTTTGGGACAATAGGTTCCTTGGCAGTTTGGAAGTTGAGGAACTTTTGATCTACTGTTTGGTGCTTTCTTTGGCTTGACTGGTTGGTTCCTTAACTATTGAGTGTGAAATTGATTGTCATGTTTCTGTTAGTGAACTGTCATTACGGGGGGAAAATTACTTTTGCTTTTTCATTTTGGTAAAATGGTTGGAAAAGAAGAGAAGATAAGATGTAGAAAGGATAGGCTAGGGAAAGGATTCCTTTTCTTTTCTCTTTATTGTGGTGTTGAGTTATTTTAGTTCCTTTGTTTGACTTTTGTGAAATGGTTGAAAAAGAAGAGAAAATGAGATGTAGAAAGGATAGGCTTGGGAAATATTGTGGCGTTGAGTTATTTTGGTTCCTTTGTTTGACATATATGTGGCTTTTTGATGAGGACGCAGTGTATGAGTGAAGTAAGAAATCTGTAGAAAATCCCACATGGGATTGATATCTGTCACCGTATAAGTTTAATACTTATGCGAACTGTTTCCGATGAGTTTAGGAATTGGAATCTTATTTAGCTTACATGTGGACTTAACATGTCAACTATGTGTTTGGCCCATGCTTGATTTTTTTTGTACGTGGGTTAGGAGTTCGAGGAAGGGGAGGGGCAATTTGACATCTGATGGCATTTCCTGTAAGATGAACAAGAGGACAAAGAGACCAATGGGTTAGACGCACTGGAGACCTCCCTGATGTTTAAGTCAGTGTAGGTGTAAAATAATAATAATAACATATAAATAAGCTTAATATTGTATTTCACTTAAGTAAAGGAGTAGAGAGATATAGTGAGAGACTATATTTTCTCATAGCATGGCTTACCCTTCTTCCATGTAGAGCTTGACTAGAGAGTAGCTTAAATGTGAAGAGTTTGGCTAGTGATGACTTAGGCAAGAGTAAGGTGCTTGAGTCTCTATTTATAGGCCAAAGGAAGAGGCTCGGTTGTCCCAAATGGGCACTTAGAAGTTCCCTAGGATGACTCGATACCTAATGCTTGGTATTCACCCAATGTGTGCGAGCTAGGGGTGTAAATGAGCCGAGCCGGCTCGTCAAAAAGCTCGAAAGGCTCGGCTCGCTTCGAGCTCGAGCAGAGCCAAGCCGGCTCATTCAACTTATCGAGCCGAGCTCGAGCCTAGGGAAGCTCGAGCTCATAAGCTCAGGAGCCTAAACGAGCCCAAACGAGCTTCTTAATATAATATTTTTGATTAAATATGACCTATGAAACCAAATTTGAGCCTAAATGAGCTGAGCCCGAGCTTAAACGAGCCCGAACGAGCCTAGATAGAGCTTAAATGAGCCGAAATATTGCAAGTTTAATTCAAGCTTGCCGAGCTTAGATCGAGCCGAGCCGAGCCGAGCCGAGCCGAGCCGAGCCGAGCCAAGCCCGATCTTTTGACGAGCCGAGCTCGAGCCCGATCTTTTGACGAGCCGAGCTCGAGCTTAATGCAAACGAGCCAAGCCTCGAGCCTGGCAGGCTTGGGCTCGGGTCGACTCAAATACACCCCTAGTACGAGTACACTTACTCACCTAGAAGTGGGCGTGTGGACTTGCTCGCCTAGAAGTGTGGAAGTACCATTATTTGCCAATGAATGGGTAATTAGGGCCAATGTTGGACATGGGCGAATAAGCAATGGGGACCTGGTGAATGAGTAGAAGGAATCAAGTGTGTACGAGGTGGAGGTTGAGCGAGTTGAGTGAGTTGGTTTGGCTTTGGGCGTGTATGGTGTTGTGTTTAGGTAAGTAGGGTCTAACTCAGACGAATAAGGTCAAAGTTAAGCGAGTAAGGTCCATGGGCTAATCGCCCATGGCTTTGGCGAATACGGTGCTCGCCCAAAGTGAGCGAATGACTTTAGGCAAGTGGGATACTAGCCCATTGGGAGCTATTCAGCGCATTTGGGGATCTGCTTCGTAATTTAAGTTAATCTATTGGTACTTGGTATTGCAGTAACAACCTGCTTATATTTTTATCAGCATCGTCGAAATTTGACATGGTAATGCAAGTTCTTGTTTGACACAACGAGAACCTTAGAGAAACAGTCTTGTTCAAGTCAACAAGTTTGGAGTGGACTTATTTGCATCTCTAATGAATGATTGATCCAATTGGATATGCAAAATTCCAAGGCGAGGGGTGCAAGAAGACTCAAACGTCAGGGGAAGTATAAGGACTTTGCATATGAATTTAGTAAGATATTCTACGTCACAGTTCAGACAATAATCAATGAATAAGACTAGTGAATTACTCTATTGAGTACTAATTGGTTTTGGGTTGCATGATACCCTACTTGTCTTAAACTTGGAGGTGACATGTGAGTTCGAAGGGCTTGGTCAGATGAAATTTGACGCTTTTGAGGACAATTTAGGGATTTAGATTTAGCATTTTGACACTGTCACTTACAATATGTTAAAATCTCAAATTTCTCCACTTACAAAATCCAAAGAATGAAACAGATGCTGTTGCAAATTGGGAAGTTAGATGGTAACAACAGCAAAAATAACAACAACAACAAACCCAGTGCTTGAAAAGCTCTCGCCAAAGCGCGCGTGCGCGCGGGGGGGGGGGGGGGGGGGGGGGGTTGAAAAGCACGCAGTCTTACCTCTACGTGGTCTTACCCTAATGGGAGGTTGTTTTCGATAGCCCCCAATCTTAAAAAGCAAAAATGGATCAATATTTATAAAATCAAGTGAAAGTCAAAGTCAAGTCAAATAGAACATTACATGTAAGCATGCTAGCAACAATAAAGCATTAGCAATAGCAAACATGGAAGCTTAAGGACGCTGTGAATTGGCATCGATGTGCTACTCACTCTTAACAGTTATGTCGGCCATGCATATTTTTGACTGCCACTTAGTTCTTTAGCTGGTCTGCTTTGTTAATTTTTATGTTCATGCCAACAATTAAATATATATTGCTTCTTTTACTCATTTGATCAGTCTGCTGAGTTTACTGGTTCTAGAATTAAAGTGCAGAATTAAAGTGATCTTTGCACTTCCACCAGAATATAAGGGGAAAAATAACCGAGCAAGCAGGAAAGCAAATTAAAAACAAAGTAGATAAGTAAACTATGGCGCTTCATTTATCTATCTGCTTTATTATTGCTTCTTATACCTTGATTCCCCTAAACTAGTTGCGAACTGTAACTGCAAACTTTGAACTTCGAACCGCAAAGTACTATTCAATTCCACGGTTGAGGCAGAAGTTTTCATCACCCATCGACTATGAGAGCACCTCCCTTATTTGCCTCAAAGTCTCACCATCTTCCTCGAGATTTGAGATACTTCATTGAGGCATCTAGTATTGCTCATTTTGACTCTGACTCAACTACCAAGATGTTGGAAATGTGCTTAGATCCTTGGCTTCTACTCACTTTGTACTCTAAACCTCATGTAAATACTCATCTTCCATACATAAGATTTTAGAATGTCATTTGCTTCTTTGTGGAACAAACATTGGTTAGCTAAAGTGTGGTCTTTTCATTCCTTCATCAATTGCATTTGCATGATGGGCCATTTTGTGTCTATTCGTATTTATTTCCGAAAGTCAAGTTATAACCCCAATGTCTTTGCCTTCTAAACAAACCTAATAGCAAACACTGAATATGCTATTCTAGTAAAATGCAAAGTAGATAGTATGTATAATAACTTCCAAATTGTTCTCCTGGAAATGCAGCACTTTGTTGAATCTGGATGCTATCATTAATTTTGTATTGCTCATCAGTTCCGCCCAAAACAAAATGGGAATGGGCTAGGGTTATGAACTTATAATCTATAATCTGATGATCGAGTCGATTCCAATTCCAAGATCTCGGATCGAATCGGTATTCAAGTATGTAGTCTTTTCATACTTTGAAAGGGTTTTGCTTTGAGCTTGTATAAGAGTGTTGATTTGTAAGGATTTGGAATGAAGAATGTTCACTGCACATTGCCCCATTTGAATTTATGTAGTAATATTCTATGCTAGTTTCTTTCTATATGTTGTATTTTCTAGTAAGTTTAGTTGTAAATTTTAGGTAACAACCTATGCTGATGCGGCTCGTGTTAGATAAAGAGGATGGGCATTGAAGATAATGCGGATTAGCTAGATTTGCCTTTATTTTTAAGTGGGAGTTGTGTTGAGATAAAATTGTTTTATTTTCTTATTTATCCTTATTTATTTTTGTCTTTTAGCTTAGCTAGGAAAGCTCCCTCTATAAAAAGAAGGTAGCTGATTAGAGTTTTCTTTCGATTTTATTACTAGATTTTCAATTATAGTTTTATGTTCTTTCTTGTTCTTTAGTTGGAAGAACTAAGATTAAGAATTTTCCCATTATTTCTCTTAGTTTTTTGCAAAAGGGAAGGCTGTTGAATCCTTCTGTTTCCAATCAATTATCTTTTCTATCGTTGCATCAGTTGGTATCAAAGCTCAGACTGTATCCGTGATAGCCCATGGGCGACAAAGATACACCGCCGTCGGAGATGTGTACGAGAGAGACCTTCAACGCCAGGTCAATAGGAGGTTCGAGGAGATAGACGAGAGTTTTTGGCGCATCGAGCTAAGTTTGGAACGATTGGGTGCGATGCCCAACCGAACGGCTCAGCCTTAACAACCACTAGGTGTGGGAGGTGAGGACGGCTCTGAAGAAAGCTTGAACAACCCGTTTGAGAGGGTTGGCAAACAATGACGGAATATCGGAAGGGAACGGCCGAATTTCGGCTTTTCGAATACTCTGAAGAACGGTTGTGGGAATCTGGGCTTTGGACTAAGATTTTGGAGTTCCATGGCGGAAGGCAACTTGAAGAGTTCTGGGATTGGTTGGCTTCTGTAGAGGAGGTGCTCGAATTCAAGGAAGTCTTGAAGCACAAGTAGGCGTTGTTGGTGGCTACCCGATTGAGGGGTAG
This sequence comes from Simmondsia chinensis, assembly GCA_018398585.1. Lineage (NCBI taxonomy): Eukaryota > Viridiplantae > Streptophyta > Magnoliopsida > Caryophyllales > Simmondsiaceae > Simmondsia > Simmondsia chinensis. The sequence goes on along the minus strand of JAGTTD010000008.1, from coordinate 8,598,861 downwards.
AGCTGTTGCCTGGTGGCAACAGTTGAAGCATACTGGGCTTAGGCGGGGGAAGGAAAAGACTGAGACTTGGGAGAAGATGAAGAAGCACATGCGTAGTGCCTTACTTACCCATAATCACATAAGGATTATGTACCAGTGTCTCCATAATCTACTTCAGGGGTCTCGGTCTGTGGAAGGCTACACGGTGGAATTCTATGCCTTAGTCGCCAGGAACAACTTGGCAGAATTAGAGGAGCAGTTGGCAGATAGGTACGTTGGCGGGTTGTGGGAATTGATCTAAGAAGTGTTGAACATCTTCGACATCTGTTTTGTTTTGTAGGCAAGTCAGAGGGCTTTACGTGTTGGGAAATAGTAGAAACGACATCAAACTAGCGGTACTTGGAATGCCCAGATTGGCGGGCGTGATCAGGAGCGACCTCCAATCAACTCGGGTGTATAGGGACAGTTAGGGAGTTCAGTTGTTGCCAACCCCAGTAGATCGAATAACCAAGATCACATGAGTAGTTCGAAGACTCATTGCTTCAAATGTGGTGAGTTAGGTCACCGTTCCGCCACGTGTCGGAAGGGCGATGGACTTGGTAAGGGGTTGTACATTAAGGGTCTTCATATTGAAGAGGTGAGTTAGTTGAGGATGAGGCTCGAGACGAATCAGCGCCAAGTGGCAAAGATGAGGTTGCCAGTGACGAAGGCCACCTATTAGTAGTCAGATGAGTTTGTTTCGTGCTTAAGAACTAGAAGGAGAAGGCTGGCTCAAGAACAATATCTTACAATCGACTTGCACCATCAGCGGGAAGGTATGCTGCTTAGTTATTGATTTTTTTTGATTATTTGATACAAACCCAGCCATGCCGAGAGCTAACAATAAAAGAGCAAAAAAGGCAAAACAAAACATCAACCTCTAACCAAACATAGAACCTAAAAGACCGAACATCACAAAAGACATCAAGGAAGAAAAGCAAAGCAAAAGATCCAAACACCACCATCATACCAAGGCTAGTGAGCACAATTAGCTAACCGTACCAAGGCTAGTTATTTTATGAAGTAGGAGGGGAAACCTTATAGACTTCTAGCCACTTCATCTAGATTGTATGGGAGGCCAAGACACCACGCAGATGCCAAAATCCAAACCTCATAAAAATGCACCAAAATATAGCCCCTTCTCCACCCACTTAACATTTTCAAAGATTATGATATTTCTCCTATTTCAAATCACCCAAACAACAATAAAAACATTGAAATTCAAACTTTTTTTTCATAAATCTTCCAACCAAATGAAGCGCCATCCATTAGTGAGTTCTCTACAAGAACCAAGGAATACAGATTGGAGACCCACCACTTCACCACCCTTAGGGATGGCAATGGGGCGGGGCGGGGCGGGTACGGGGGGCGCCTCCTCCATACCCGTACCCGCCACCCAAATTCTATTCCCGTACCCGCCCCATTACCCGCCACGGGTATGAAGTGGGTACTCGTACCCGCCCCATTACCCGCCACGGGTATGAAGTGTGTACCCGTACCCGCCCCGGCGGATACAAACCCATACCTATTACCCTCCCCATTACCCGTGGGTACCCAACGGGTACCCATTACCAGACCCAACCTCCCCGTACCCGCCCGTACCCACCTTGTACCCGCTCCTCGTACCCACCTTGTTACCTATCCATTGTCCAACTTATTACGCATAAAATTCTTTTCTTTTTCCCTTCAATAATAACCATGATTTCATAATTATAAATTGCCTGAGAAATTTATTTTATATAAAATAACACAATGGGGATATGTGGGTACGGGGAAGAGCGGGGCGGATACACGCGGGTACGGGTCGGGTCGGGTCGGGTCGGGGCGGGTACAAGCCTATACCGGTACCCGCCCCATACCTGTGACAGGTATTAAAATGTGTACCCTACCCGTACCCGTTACCCGCATCATCTATACCCATACCCGCCCCAAACGGGGCGGATACCCACGGGTAATGGGTTTTACCTGCCCCATTGCCATCCCTAACCACCCTGCACCGCACACCCCAACTTCGAGGCACCTCACACCGAGATGATCAATATCTTCCTGTGAATGGAATCATCCAGACCGAAGATACCACTGAGCAGTACGGCCATGACTCACAGCATTCGACTCACCTTTCTCGTAGTTTCCTCCCCTTCGGCTTTAATTTATGATGTGATTGATAATTACTTCCTCATCTCCATTTGATTTAAGACCAAGTTTTTTCCCAATTTGCCAAGCGAAGACCGCGAAGGGTTTGCAGCTACTTAAAGAGGATTCCAATGCTCTAAGGGGGGTGGGCTTCACTTGATGGCACTTCCTTTGTTACTAGTCTCCTGATTTTGGGATGGTGGTTGCCGAAGGCACGCACAGAGAGTGATTTTGAGAGGGGTGGAGGATTAACAATCGGAGTCCTTACCACAGGGCTAGGGCATAAAGGGGGATTTTTTTTCTTCAAAAACAGTTTCAAAGCTTGGGGGTATATCCCAGCCATTCTCACTAGGCCCAGGCCCATCACTTAAATTTAACGCACACAATTCTGGCCCAAAATGAATCCCCTTCTCTAATGCACTAGGAAGAGGCTCAATGCTTTTTGGGCAGTCATGTGATGCTCCACCACCTATGCTCCTTTGATTTGTCTTAAATAAAGCTCTACCCGCCTTTAAATCATGGGAAGGGGAGGGAAACTCATCAGCTTCCACAGAATTGCTAGCCATATTAAATTGACTTTTTATCGCCACATTATCATCAGACCTGGCACCAGTAGGCTCCTTCCCATTAGACTCACCATCCATTTCATAGTCCCTGCCTCTGCTTTCTAGCAGAGGGGACGAGCTCAAACAACTACCCTGCCACACAAAACTCCTAGAAATTCTTGGTTCGAACACGAATCACGAACATGGATTGGGAATTTATGACCATTAATATATAAAATCAGCTTGTCATAAATTCTCCCCATCATTGTGGCATTAACCAGCACACGTCCAACTGACATGATTGTACCCATCCTTGTTACCTCATCAAGCTCCACTATATCTCAATATCGATATGCAATCTCGATGAAATTTGTAGCCGTCCATCCTTGAGCCGGCATGCCTTGAATATCCAGCCAGGTTCTTCTGAATTGGCACACTTCACTTTCAGACCACTTTTCCACAACATCAAACCAATCATTGAGCCAATCTTCTTCTTCACACAACATTCTTTCAACCTCCTCACTGGACTCAAAAGACAAAAGGAATTTGAACTGTCCCATATCTTACACCACAGTATCATCTCTCCCTTCTACTGACATGATTGTACATAAGTGTTGTAGCTATAGGGGTTTAGATGAGAGGCATACCTGAGATCTCTGAAGCCACTCAATATTCCCCAAGGCCAGCTCCTCCACCACCTACGATTGGGTCTCACCAATGATATTTTTTAGCCACATCAATCTCAGCAATCCTATCTTTCATTAGTTGTCTTCCCCGCTTCTTCCACACATCATTTTCCTTTCTAGATCTTCTCTGCCATTTGCACCTGTTGTTGTTCAAAGCTCATTGCACAGACAATCTACACCCTCTGAATATGTACCCATTCATCCTGCAATGGCATCCTCCATCTTTCCAAAACTCGAATCTAATGAAACCAAACCAGAACCTTGAGTCTGGCCTTCTTCTTCGAGAAATAAAGACATTCACCATCGGACCAAATCTACTAAATTCCTTTAGCAACCTAGGTTCCTTCACAATTTTCAGAATATTGTTAATGAACACCGCAAACGACTTTACAAACTTAGGATTCTCTTGCACCGCACCCTGGACTGACTTCCTCTTTCACCGACGCTTCTGCCTTGCCATAGAAAACTTGGGTTTGTTTGCCTTGGCTCTTGTTCTTTTAAGAATCAACAACAATATCGATTGAACACATCAAAACATATTAAAAACCCAAAAGAAGCAAAGCTTGCTTTGCCTGTGAGGAATTTCGTTGAACACCTGGACTGCACTTAAAACTTAACCTCAAATTCTGCACAAAAATCCTTGAAATTCCAGTTCCTCACCAAATAGGTCCTCTAGGATTTGCCCAAAAACCCTCTAAATTCATAAAATTTGCAACTAGGTCTTGAGGAGAATGGAAATAGCAAGCAAAAATAAAGGGTATTTCCAGACCCTCCTCTTTTGGGACTGGTACCGACTCGGTGGTGGCTGCTATGGTAGCTCATGGTGGGTGCCGGCGGCTGACGGTAGAGAAGTAGAGGGTGGTTCACTGTTAAATAGCTCTCGATTTTCACTGGCTCGTGGTGGTTCACTGGCTCAATTAGGAGGAGGGTGGCTCGTTGCTGCTTAGTTATCGATTTCGGAAGTTGTGAGAATGTTATTTCCAAGAATGCTGGAAGTTGGGGTTGAAGACGGAGGAGCACCCAAACCTATACAAGGTATCTTGGCTCAAGAAAGGAAACCGGGTAACAGTATCTAAACGTCATTCGATTGACTTTTCGATTGGGACAAAATACCGGGATGGAGTGTGGCATGATGTAGAGGCGCTACCCATGACAAGGCGGAATACCTATAGCTTTGTGTTTGAGGGTACAAAGATAGTCTTGTTGCCCAAGAGGGACGAGGCTCCACATTTGGTGTTAGTCGAAAACCTGAATCTACAGACCAGGGCCATGTTCGGCAAAGAGGTTGGCGAGAACAAGGTGGTGTTTGTATTGATTGGCAAGGGGAGCCAGGAGGAACACTTAGCACTCTACCGCTATTGAGGGACATTCAGCACGGGATAGACATGGTGCCGGGGGCTGCCTTACCAAATAGACCGCATTATCGAATGAGTCCTGCAAAGGATGAGGAGCTTAGGTGCCAAGTTGAGGAGTTACTAGCCAGGGGTTTTATTCGGGGGACTTTAAGTCCTTGTGCGGTTCCAACTCTCTGGACACCAAAGAAGGATGCAACTTGGTGGATGTGCATTAACAGCAGAGCCATTAACACGACAATGGTACATTATTGATTTCCTATTCTAAAATTGGATGATTTATGAGATCAGCAATAGAATTCGAAGGTTTTTAGCAAGTTGGACTTGAAGAGTGGATACCACCAGATTCATATCTCACTCGGAGACAAGTGGAAGACTGCCTTCGAAACCTGAGAAGGGTTGTATGAGTGGCTGGTATGTCGGTTGGATTTTCTAATGCGCCTAGTACATTTATGATGTTTATGAACCAAGTATCACGGCCCTTTATTAGAAATTTGTGGTGGTATACTTTCGATGACATTTTGATATGCAGTCTAAATAGGGAGGAGCATCTGGAACATCTTAGGGTAGTCTTGACAAAACTAAGAGAACAACATTTGTTTGCCCACTTAAAGAAGTGTGACTTTATAAAATGCAGGGTGACATTCCTTGGCTTTGTAGTATCCAAGGATAGGATTGCAATAGACGAAGGCAAGATAGAGGCAATTCGGAATTGGCCCCAATTGAAGTCAGTAATTGAGGTACATAGCTTCCATGCTCTTGCATCTTTTTATTGGAGGTTTGTACGAGGTTTTAGCTCTATCATGGTGCCAATTATGAACTGTATGGAGGAAAGTAGCTTCAGTTGGACTCCGGAGGCATCTGACGCTTTCGAGGAGGTGAATCGGAGATTGACCATGGCTCCAGTATTAGCTTTACCGGATTTCTAGAAGACGTTCAAGTTACACACTGACGCCTCAAAGGGTGGCATTGGCACGGTACTTAGTTAAGAAGGGTGTCCGATTGCATATTTTAATGTGAAGCTTGATGGATGTAAGTTGGATTATTCAACTTATGATATCGAGTTCTACGTGGTGGTGAGAGCTTTGAGACGTTAGAAATCGTATTTCGCTAATAAGGAGTTCGACTTATACTCGGGCAAGTTTGCACTGAAATACATCAATAGCCAAGATAAGCTTTCTGATCGACATGCGAAATGGGCGAGTTAAATTCAATTCTTTTACTTTGTAATCAAGCATAAGTTTGGGGCATTGAATAGGGTTGTTGACACCTTGAGTAGGCGAACGATGATCTAGACTGATAGTCGAGCTTCGGTACTTGGTTTTGAAAGGTTGGCGGAACAATAACAGGATGATCTCGCCTTTGGGGACATTTGGCGAGAAGCGAAATTAGGAACATTACTGGAATATTCCATCCATGAGGAATTTCTCTTCAAGGGCAACCAGTTGTGCATTCCAAATTCAAGTTTGCACCTCAAGATCATTGAAGAGAAGCATAATAAGGGGCATATTGGGCGAGACAAGACACTCAAGCTTGTAAGCAGTATGTATTATTGGCCAACGTTTAGGAGAGAGATTGCAAGATTTGTTAAGAGGTGCTGAATTTGCCAGATTTCTAAGGGGACAATGACTAATGCGGGTCTGTATCTACCGTTATCGGTTCCTTGTCAACCTTGGGCAGACTTTAGTATGGATTTGTTGCTAGAATTGCTGAAGACATAGAGGGGAGTTGATTCGGTCTTCGTTATTGTGGATCGATTCTCCAATATGGCGCATTTCTCGGGATGTAAGGAGGCTGCTGATGCAATTTATGTGGCGTAGTTATATTTTCAGGAGGTCTATAGGATACATGGTTTCTCTGCTAGCATTGTGTCGGATAGGGTCATACTCTTTGTGAATCATTTCTGGAAGATTGTGTGGAAGATGGCGAATATCTCTCTTGTCTTCCGCACTGTTTATCACCCTCAAATGGATGGTCAAACGGAAGAGAAAAATAGATCCTGGTGTAACCTTCTCTGGTGTCTTGTTGCTGAAAATATTAAGGGATGGGATCAGAAGTTGTACCAAGCCCAAGTTCTCCTATAATAGCAAGGTAAATCGAAGCAAGGGGTTTTCGCCATTTCGGATCGTATATGGCTTTGTTCCCTGTTCAACAATAGACCTTGCACCGATTCCAGATCTTATTCGCCCACATGGAAAGGCTGTGGATTTCATTTGCAACCTTCGAGAGATACATGAGCAGACACGAAGGAAGGCTGTTGCAATAGAAACTAAAGGAAGGCTGTTGAATTCTTTCGCTTCTAATCAATTATCTTTTTTGCCACTGCATCATATGCATTATTGATTAAAAAGGAATCACCAAAGCTCATCTCTTGGCAGTGATGAGGAGATCTAAGTTTGACAAGGAAATATATGTTCCTATTGTATTGTGTCTCGAATATTTTAGTCTAGATTTCAAAGTGGAGGTTAGTTTATGTTAGGCTATGGACCTTGTTCATTTGGTCGGGTAGTATATATTGGGTTACACCTGTTAGACGTAGATGCAATCGACTGAACCACAAAAATCATATATCGTGTTTTTCCTTTCCTTGTTGATTTTTCGTTGATGCAGCGCGAATAGGAAAATTGTGGAAACGAAAGGTTCAACATCCTTCCTGTAAATTCTTATTATGAAAACAATTGAGAACAAAGGGGAAAAAGGTCTAACTAAATTCTCACAACCCGAGAATTAGAAAGAATACATAAAATAGGGATAAAAGGTCTAAACAATTGAATGAATCAACTCTAAGTCTCTCGTTCCTTAAATAGAGGAGCTAATTCATCTAGATTAAAAGACTTAAAATTAAAATGATAAATACAAAAATACTAATAATTATCTAAAGCAACTAATAATTATCTTCTAATCTAATCTAAGCTAAAGTCTTCTAGTTAATGTAAAATTCTGCCGTGTATCCGCTAGCTTGCCAAGTCAGGCATCTCGCCTACTCCAACCCGCCAAGCTTGCCTCGATGTGGACTGCTGATCCGGCTCGCCATAATGCGGATTGTAGCATGTCTTGCCAAAACGCGGGCTGCATCATTCGTTCTTCAGTTCCATTTCTCTAGCTCTGAAGAGATATATAACAAATTTTAATATTCATAATCACCTCTGGTGTTATGTCAAAATTTTTGGATCTGAATTGTTAGATAAAATACGTAGTTTCAAGTTGCATTGATTTCAGGCCAATGGTTGCAGTCTTCTCTAACTATTGCATTGATTTCTTAGATCATTGTGCATGCAACTTACATGCATCTCTTTACAAATTTGAATGGCAGGGAAATATTGTGAAGGCAGAAAATAATATGACGTACTGCATTTACAGTTCTGACGTGGCAACTGGATATGGGGTTGGTGCGTTCTTGTTTCTTCTCTCTAGTGAATCACTACTTATGGGTGTCACAAAGTGCATGTGTTTTGGAAGGCCTCTGGCTCCTGGAAATAGTCGAGCGTGGACCATCATCTATTTCTTCTCATCCTGGTAAGAATTTCAACACCATCTAGGCTCCATTTTTTAAGAGGAAAAGTAGGATCTTAGAATTTGTTTTCCTCTTTTAAGTTGTTTGGCGCGCACTTTTTAGTGGAAAAGCTTTTCCTCTTTCCAGTCGGTGGAAAATGACTTCCCTTGAAAAAGATGAGAAGTTATAATTCCAAATGACCCCAAAAACTTTAGGGTATTACATTGGTCCGAATATGGAATGGACCGCAATGAACTATATGAGATCATAGATCGCTAGAGGTAATAGTGTGGGACAAAGATTGGACAAATAATGACGAGTCCAGTCTAATCTTGGACTGGATTATATGGTTCAATTTGATTTTCGTTCTTGATTGATATTTTATATTTTAAAGATATCCATTGCTTCAAGTTATGGAAAATACTATAATTAGGAAATAATGTGTACATCAAACAAAGCACAAGAAAACTATTTGTTGTCCTATGGTAAGATATAGGAATCTCGTAAGTCTAAGCATGTTACCATTGAAACAAACAACAGAAACTATCAAAGGAATTTGATTTTCCTTAGAAAACCTTTTCCAAAGGAAAATGTAATTCGGGAAATAGGATTTCCCCTACCAAATAGGGCCTTAGTACTAAATTTTATTGGCATTTTCATCGTAGTGCATCATAAAGAAACAAGTAATAGCACTTGAACTCTGATTTATGGGAATTAAAATTTGCTCATAAGAAAATTTATTTGCCTTACCTATTCCAATGCACTAAGAAAATTTAGGAGAAAAATGACAAGCCATTTTAATAGCATCCTATGCTGGATCCACTTGAAAGTAAAGTGTATTGGTTGTCATAAATTTGGAAATGTATCACCTATTTCACACAATTTAGGAATTTTGATCAAAAAATACGCACAAAATACAGGAACATATGTTATTTATTGGCTTCAAAAGGGGTGGATTCTAGCTTGTTTTCTAATATTTCTTTTTTAGTTAGTTCTTTGCAACTTTGGAAGAAGCTGCGATCCGCTTTCACCTAACGATTACAGTTTTTAGATAGTAGTTTCTTGATGTGGTATTAGAATTTCTTTGGTGAAGAGGTCTCAACTTTGAAGGCGAAACGGTAATGTGTGAAGATAGGCATGTATATTATCCATAGCTTGATCCAAGCAATTCTTAATGGGACTTGTTAGAATATATAACCATTTGTGGGCTCCACCTAACAACTTAAACTTTTCGATATTTGGTTCTTTACAAAATACATGAGATTTGGTAACGGGTCAATTGGGTAAGATATGGGTTATACATTTTCGAGTTACGTTATCTTAAGTTTACAATAAACAAGGATTAGGTTGGGCTCAAGTTTACCCATTCAAGTTCAGTTCACTTTTTGTTTTCACTAACACTCAGGTAGGGTTGGTTATGGCTCCATTTATTTCGGGTTCACGTCACTTTAATTTCGTTTCATCCCGGGTAAGTGTCAATCTTGTGGCTCCAATTATTTTGGGTTCAAGTCACTTTAATTTCGGGTTATCCTGGGTAAGTGTCAATCTTGAGTTGGATTTTGGGAGGAAATTGGGTTGACCTCTGATAATAAGATTTTTATTGACTCGATTAATTTGTATTACAATTATATCCCAAGAGTTAATTGTAAAAGTATGTTTGAATTGCTCATAGATCTGAAATAATGGCCACTGAAAATTATAAACTAACAATCTTAAGCTCATGTTAAGAAGAATAAAAATGACTCAAATAATTTATAGGACAAAGTAATCAAGTATTATACACGTAATTTTGACCGTTGATGAATTTAAGGAATCTCTCTTGGAACAAACAATGTGTGTGTATATATATATATATATATGGAGGATTACGATATCTCATGAGATATACTGAATATAAATCATATCACATGTAATATTATATTCCTATATACAATATATTCTATCCTAAATACAATGTAACCTTAACACTCCCCCTCAATTGTAGCGGGAGCAAAGAGAATGCGAAGATTGCCTCTGAACTCACAAAAAAATATTCTTTGGGAGACCTTTGGTAAAAATATTAGCATACTGAAGTGAGGATGGAACGTGAAGTATACGAACTTGACCGAGAGCCACTCATTTCTGGACAAAATGAATATCATGTTCCACATGCTTGGTGCGTTGATGTTGAACAAGGTTACTAGCATGATAAATGGCACTAACATTATCACAATAGACAATTGTAGCTTTATGAAGGATGACACCCAACTCTTAGAGAAAGAACGTAACCATGCGGATACTGCAACAACATTAGCCACCCCACGATATTCTGCTCCAGCTTTGGAATGTGAGACCGTATATTGGCGTTTAGAAGACCAGGATAGAAAATCTGAGCCCAAGAATACATAGTAACTAGAAGTAGAATGCCGAGTGTTAGGACAGCCGACCCAGTTAGCATCAGAGTAACTAACTAACTAATCACAAGAGGAAGGGGAGATTTGAAGACCGTAAACCATAGTGCTTGCCATATAGCGTAAAATCTGCTTCACTGCCTTAAAGTGGACCTCACGGGGATCTTGCATAAATGAGCAAATTTGTTGAACAGCATATGTGATATCAGGTCTGGTAAAGGTAAGATACTGAAGAGCACCAACAATACTTCGATAGCGTGCAGGGTTAGAAACAAGAGGGATATCAGGTGAAGTCTACAATTTTTCTTTGGAATCTACTGGAGTATCTGAGGGATTATCATTAGACAAGCTACTATAATGAAGAAGATTAGAAGCATACTTGGATTGTGAAAGGAATAACCCATGGCGGTCACGGTTAACCGGAATGTCCAAGAAGTAATTCAAAGGACCCTAGTCAGACATACTAAATTCACGCTTTAACTGAGACATCACTAAAGATAGAAGCTGCATAGAAGAAGCAGTTAGCACAATATCATCCACATAAAGAAGCAAAAAAACAATGTTACTCCCCCTGTGATAAATGAACAATGATGGATTGGATTTACCAGAAATGAAGCCACGACTCAGCAAGAATGAGGCAAACCGATGATACCAAGCCCATGGAGATTGCTTTAGTCCATATAAGGCCTGTTTCAAGCAACACACATGATCAAGATACCTGGGATCCACAAACCCCTTTGGTTGCTACGTATAGATTACCTCATATAAATAACCAGTTAAGAACGCATTTTTAACATCTAGTTGATGAATAGGCCAATTATGGGAACATGCTAAGGGAGAGAACTGTGCGCGCACTGACTGGTTTAATTACAGGATTGAAGGTATCATCATAATCCATGCCAAGTTGTTGAGTAAAACCCTGAGCCACTAATCGTGCTTTGAAACGTTCAACATACCCATTTTTTTGGGGTCCATTTGGTCGTTGCTTAACATAATATACTCATTACATTCGCACCCGGAGGACGTGGAACAAGAGTCCAAGTATCATTACGGAGAAGCGCGTTATATTCTTCATGCATGGTAGCATACCATTTAGGATCCGTGGAGGCAATACTATAGGAACGAGGCTCATCTGGGATAGTAGAAATAGTGGGGGCAGTCATAGAGGGAAAAATATTTTTCTTCTGAATCCCGGCTTTGCCTCGAGTCGTCATACAATGCTTATTAACAATGGGAGGCACACGTAGATGAAAGGCGGCACGGCGTAGCGAGACACGGGTTCGGTATTAGTTGTGAAATTGGGATCGGGGTGAGGCACATTGACAGGATTATCAGTAGCCATCGGTGTGCGGGGAGCCATTGGTCCAATCGGGAGGCCCGACTCTGGTACGCGGGACAAGGGAGGGGATTAAAGGGCACGAGGAACCTGTAACATAGGATCCATTAAACCAAAAATATCATATGTGTGGGGTGGAGGACGGGGAAGAGAGCGTGACGTAAGGGAAACGTTTCTCATTAAAAATTACAGGTTTGGAAATTATAATCTTATTAGTGGTTAAATCCAGGCATCGATAACCCTTGTGATGATTCGAGTATTCAAGAAAAACACATAATGTGGAGCAAGGAGCAAGCTTGTGGGGCGCTGTAGGAGAGAGACTGGGATATGTAAAACTATAAACAAATCTAATAAAATAAGAATACAAGAACAAAAGGGAAATTAGGGAATTGGATCAATATTATTCACAATGATCCTCTCACTATTTGTAATACATGTTGGGAATGCTAAAAGCCTAATACTAGCAAGAACAAAAAAAGAATCCTAAGCTATTAGAAGTAAAAATAAAAGGAACCATTGAAGGCCCTCCATAAAGCTCGGTTGTGTACAAGGAGGAAGATGGGAGGTGTATAATTGTGCTATTTACATCCTAATACAAAAATAATACATAAAATATACAAAGTAATGTACAAGAAAAATACTAGATCTAACACTCCCCCTCAAGTTGGAGCATATAAATTTATGATGCCCAATTTGCGATGAAATGTAGAAAACGAAGGAAACCCAAGAGCCTTTGTAAACAAGTCGCCTACCTGCCCCGATGACTGCACAAAACTGGTTGTGATCTCTTTGGCCAGCAAAAGTTCTCGTACAAAGTGACAGTCAATTTCAATATGTTTGGTCCGCTTATGAAAAATATGATTTCAGGCAATGTGAAGTGTTGCGTGATTATTAAAAAAAAAAAAAAAAAAATTAGCAGGATGATCAACAGGAACCAAAAGCTCTATTAACAATCGGTGTAACCATACCAACTCACTAGTCATTGTGGCCATGGCTCGATACTTAGCCTCGGCTGAAGATCGTGAAACAACAGATTGTTTCTTGGATCGCCAAAAAACTAGCCGCTACCTAGAAAATTGACAAAATAAGTAGTTGGGCACCCTGCCCAATCGGCCTCACAATATGCTCAAAGACCAAAGTCACAATCAGAAAGAAAAATCCCTTAACTTGGCCTGCCTTTGATGTAGCGTAAAACTTTATATGCTGCTTCCAAGTGTGGAACTCATGGATCATGCATGAATTGACTAAGGCTCCATACATCATAGCACATATCTGGACATGTAATAGTTAAGTAAGACAACCGCCCCACTGAGCGCCTATATTGTCCTAGATCTTTGATTGGTTCATCTACTTGATCTTTTAAGTGGTGATTCTGAACAATTGGTGTGGCAACAGGCTTTACCCTAACAACCTGGTCCCACTCAAAATGTCCTATGCATACTTGCGGTGGCTTAAAACTATCCCATCTTTTGATCGTGCCACTTCTATCCCAAGAAAATACTGTACACATCCCATATTCTGAATACGGAGTTGTTGATTTAGTATAGGCTTGACCTCCTTTACGTGTTGCATATTGTTTCCAGTAACAATTACATCATCCACATAAGTAAGAATGGCCGTGAAGACGGACCCACTAAAATACGTAAAAAGTGAGTAATCGGATTTTGACTGTTGGAAACCAATGTTTAAAGAAGTAAATTTTTTATTCCAATTACAAGAGGCTTGTTTAAGCCCATAAAGTGATTTACGGAGCCAACAAATCTTACCCACATGTTGTCGTTCAAATCCCTGCGGAAGTTTCATATACACTTCTTCATCTAAATCACCGTGAAGAAAAGTATTGTTTACATCCAAGTGATGTATGACCCAATTCCTAGCAGCTGCTATTACAAACACAACATACGGTGGCAAGTTTTGCAACTGGAGCAAAAGTGTCATGGCAATCAATACCTTTAACCTGAGTGTACCTTTGGCAATAAGACGGGCTTTGTAGTGCTCTATCGTCTCATCAGACTTATATTTGATCTTGTACACCCGCTTTGAATCAATAGCACATTTCCTGGGTGGAAGTTCTTTCAAAGTCCACGTTTTATTCAGTTCTAAGGAAGCAATTTCTTTTTTCATGGCTTCTCTCCAATGCTCGAACTGAGCAGCTCGTGCAAAATACTTTGGCTCGTCACCAGAGGTGATGGCCTCGAGAAAAGCCGAGTGTGAGTTAGAAAACTGTGCATTAGATACGAAATTAGATAAAGGATAACCTAGACCTGAGTTAGTTGAAGGAGTAGTAGTACGAGGATGGGCTATAGAAGGTGGAACCTCACAAATGTAATCACGATATTTAACCGGCATAGAGCGAACTTGCTCCTCTCCTTGAGGATGTCTCAATCTCAATATTTGTAGCCTCAGGCCTGTCTTTCTCGGTTTTTGCCCGCCTGTCCCTCTCGGTGTCTGCGTCATCATCATCCAGGTGGCTATTTGCACCAGTGGTGTCTACTGCCACTTCGGCTTCTACTAGCCGAGAGACATTCGGCACTGGCATCGATGGTCGCGTTTCTTCCAGAGGGTAAATGTCAAAATTTCTTATGCTATTCATTTCAACACCTAAATTGGGAGCTAAATTTTGGTTTTCAAAATATGGAAAAACATTTTCATAGAATAGGACATCACTAGATATAATAGTTTTGCTACTGTTCAAATCATACACCTATACCATGTGGATATCTAGTAAAAACACAACGATTAGCCCAAGTACAAGTTTATTCCTATTACGATCCTTCACATGCACATAACACAGACAACCAAAAACTTGCAAATGACTGTCAGATGGAATTTTTCTAAGCAATAGCTCATTGGAACTTCGATTATGTAAACGTGGTGAGGACATAATATTGATCAAATATGCGGTCGTTAAAGCACATTCTCCCCAAAACCGAACTGGGAGGCCAGCCTCAAAGCGCAGAGCCCGTGCAACCTCAAGAAGGTGACGGTGTTTTCATTCCACAATCCCGTTTTGTTGAGGTGTGTCATTACGAGACACTTGGATTTGTATACCATTATTGGCATAAAATCCAAGCAACAGTCCATAAAGAAATTCTTGCCCATTGTTACTCCGAACTTGTTTAACCTGCAAACCATACTAAGTACGTATCAACTGACAAAATCCTATTAAGTATATGATGAGACTGAGAGTTGTCTCGCATCAAATATATCCAAGTACACCTACTGAAATCATCAACAATGGTAAGGAAGAATTGAGCACACGTAATGGACAAAGTTCGACAAGGACCCCATATATCGTAATGTATAAGATCAAAACGTGAAATTGTCTTACTTACGGAAACAGGAAACAAAAAACGTGTTTGCTTGGCCCTCTGGCATGAGTCACAAACTATATCAATCCTTTTACCGAAATCCAAATGAGAAAATTTCGACAATATGGAAAAAGAAACGTACCCCAACCTACGATGCCATATAACTACCTCTTCAATCGATCTTTGAACGAGTGTGGGGCATGGTGTAGACTATGCCTTCAAAAATATAGCCCATCTTGTTATCTACCGACTCCTATCAGCCTCCTCGAGCGTAGGTCCTGTAGTACACAATTTTGGGAAAAACATTAATGCATAGTTGCTATCTCTTGTCAACTTACTCGCAGAAAGTAAATTGCAACAAAATCCCAGAATACAGAGAACATTACTAAGAACGAAATCACTAGAAATAGTAGCATTTCCGATATGTGAGACTGGTAGAGAAGACTCATTAGGACGTCTAACGGGCTTTACCGCAGCATTGACACAAATGTTCTCCAAAACATGTTTTGAAGAGGTCATATGATCTGATGCTCCGGTGTCAATAATCCATGCACTATTGTAAAGTATGACCAGTTAAATTAACATTCGGAGTAGTTAAGTTCGGTCCGAGGAGGTGAGGAGCTGCTTGTATTGGCTGATGGATAGCCCCATAATAGGGTTGTCAGTGACCTTCCGGTCACTGTTTACTGCTTGTGGTGGTGTCACAGCTGCTGCGGCTAGTTGCCGCTGGCGGTTGTACAATTCTTCATCCGGGGGGATATCCTACTAACTCATAACAACGATCCTTGATATGACCTTGATGCATACGATGAGTACAAGAAAACGATTATTGTGTCGGGGATCAGTTTTAGAAAGGAGTTTTGCACCCCTACCACCACCAATGGGTTCGTTACTTTTGGTGACTTGTGCTGCAGAATCGGGTAAGACAATACTACCTGCAACAACACTTTGCTGCTTCCCCTCTTGACACAAAACATAGTAGGCATTGTCTGTTGAAGTTAGAGGCTTCGTATTCATTAATTGAGACCTAACAGTAGAGAAGGAAGGATCTAAACGCATCAAAAAATCTAGTAGATTCTCCATGTCATGAATGGCTGCAAAAGCCTTTGCCGAGCCACAAGTGCACGGAGGGAACTCTACTAGGGTGTACAACTTATCCCAGAAAGGCCTTAGTTTTGTAAAATAGGTTGACATTGGTAAATACTCTTGTTTCAAATGAGATATCTCGTGCTTCAATTCATAAATATGCAAAGCATTTCCTTAGGAAAAGCGTTCATGCAAGTCCAATTCTCACGAGTAGTCTCCAAATACATGATGCTTTTGTTTCTCTCTTTTGAGACAGAGTTCGAAAGCCAAGTAGAAACTATGGAGTCATAGGCACTCTGACTTTCGAAAGCCGGTGAATTCTCATCCGGTTTTTCAATACTCCCATTAATAAAACCAATTTTAAGTTTAGCCTTAAAGACTTTGTAAATGGAACGTCTCCATGACTTATAGTTGGGACCGGTAAAAACATTTTGAACAAAACCAATCCCGGGGGATAGGACAGATGGAGATAAAACGGTGAATGAACATCAACAACCCCCCCCGGCTTTGACACAGGTGCAACAGTTTGATCAGAATTTGCGGGAGCAATAACTTGATCAGTATTAGCTTCCGACATTTGAAACTAAAGAAAACACAAGAAATCAACATATATTGAAAGAATGAGAGAAAACGCTTCTCTGTCGACCGAAAACAAAAGGAAGGAAAGGCTTGCGCACAACCAAGCAAAATAAAACTTTTGTAGGTCAAAACTTGCTTTGATACCATGTACAAATATAAACAAATCTAATAAAACAAGATTACAACAACACAAGAGAAATTAAGGAATTGAATCAATATTATTCAAAATGATTCTCGCGATTTATAATACATGACGGGAATGCTAAAAGCCTAATACTAGCAAGAACCAGAAAAAAAGAATCTGGAGCCATTAAAAGTAAAAATAAAGGAACCATTGAAGGTCTTCCATAAAGCTTGGCTGTATACAAGGAGGAATGGAGAGGTGTGTAATTGTGCTATTTACACTCTAATATAAATAATATAAAAAACATACAAAATAATGTACAAGAAAAACACTAGATCTAATAAGATAGCATTCAAATCCAAAAACACGTAGGTGACTATAACGAGGTTTTCGATGGAAGAGAGTCTCGTACGAGGTTTTATGTTGTTGAATAGGCGTGGGTAAGATGTTCAATAAGTAAACCACAATGCAAAAGGCCTTAATCCATAAACATAGGGGTAACGAAGCATGAAATATCATTGTACGTATCATGTTAAGTAGAGTACGACATATACGTTTGGCCTTCCCATTTTGTTGAGAAGTACCAACACAAGAAAAACGATTCAGGTAAATATTGAAAAAGTCCAGTGTTATCATATTCATGTCGGTGATAGCATTGAAAGGATTTAATATCCGAAGAACACTAATTCAACACATATGCTCGGAAATTCTTAAAACATGTAAACACTTTAGATTTGTGCCGTAAGGGGAAAGCCTATCAATAATGCAAAAAATCATCGAATAAAAGTAAATAAAAGCGACAACCACTAACACTTATCACAAGAGATGTCCATAAGTCAAAATGGACTAGCTCAAAAGGTTTAGAAGTACAAGACTCAGAACGGGAAAAAGGAAGACGAAGATGCTTGCCTAACTGACTAGCATGACACAACTGACTACTAGTGATTTTATTAGGACAATGAAAAGACTGATACTGAATTAAACTAGGAAGAATAGCCTAACTCGGGTGATCAAGAAGCTGGTGCCACACATAAGAGGAAAACCGTGTACCAGTGAGGGATACTTCTGTGGGTGGCGACATGGATGATGTTGGAAGAGTGCATAAGGGACCCGAACTATTACTCTCGAGAATTAGTGTTTTTCGTTGAAAGATCCTTAACGGATAAACCAAAAGAGTTAAACTCAATACTACAATTATTATCAGAAGTAAATTGACGAAGAAAAATAAGATTTTTGGCAATTTGAGGTGTGACTAAAACATTATGTAATTGAAAAAGGTGAGGAGGTTTAGAAATCTAAGTTGTCACAACATAAGAAGTAGGAATAAGCGACCCGTTACAAACTTGAACCGAACCAGACCCTATATAAGGACGAAGGGTAGACAAGGTACCTGGAGAATTGGTCATATGAGAAGAAGCCGTGGTATGTAGAAACCAACCATCCGTGTTGTAAGACTTAGGATCAAAAGCAGCAAAGGCTTGCATGGGTTGACTCGATCAAGGGAAAACAGGACAATCTTGAGCGTAGTGACCATAGTTGGAGCGTGAATAGCATTGGACATTAAAATAAGTGTTATTGGGAATCACTGAAAAATTAGGACCAAAACCGGGCTTGGGTCCTAGAAGACCAGGCGCACCACCACTCGGGTTGAACGACCCACCGTAACAACGACGGCCACCTCCTCGGCTGCCCGGACCGTGGCCATCTCGAACCCCGTTATAACCCCCACGACCCCAATCTTAGGGATTCCAACCAAAAGAATTCAAATTTGAACCATACCATTCCCAATTATTATCCTAGCCCCGCAATGCGACCATCACGACCGTTATTATTTTTGCATTGAGCCCCTTGGGTCTGTTCGGCCACATAGGCCGCAGGTGGAGCAGGATTGGGAGGTTGTGCCATGTTTGCTTTGGACTTGATATACGGAATATGCATCTTATCACATATAATATTCTATTCCTATATACAATATATCCTAACAGGTTTCCTAGTATTTACCCTAATTTGTAATATCTTATTTTGAAAATGTGCTCATAATATTAGTTTTCACATGTAAATATTAGGTATACTTTATAGAAACATTTGAATAAGCATGTAAATTGAAAAAAGATGTTGTGGAAACATTTTCATTTGTCTTTAATAATATATTTAGTAAATACTAGTAATTTATGTCATAATTAACGACCGCTTCTAATTTTAGCCTGGGGTTATATACATGAAGCATAATCACAATTCTACTAGTTCGTGTCTTCAGGGCATAAAATATTTATAAATGTTTGATTTTCTCATATTAAATTCAGTTATACTAAGTATCATTCCATTAATTCATTGTTATGACCCAATTGAGTTACGGGTCATAAACTAATGTTTTCTTGAAATTGATTGAGAGAAAGAGGGAGAGAGAGAGAAGAGAGAGTTAGGGAGAAGTAGAATTGAAGAAGAAAGTAAGGGAGAAAGAGAGAGTTAGAGAGGGAGAGAGAGAAATTGAAATTATGAATTTTATTAATCATCCAAAAATTGTTCATACAATTGATACTATCCCCCTTTATATAGGCAAAAGGGAAGCACACCAAAATCAGCAAGCATCCAAAGGCTATAACTGATTTTCCCGCCAAAATATTTAAAAATTAGTTAGGTAATTTAATTACCAAACCCTAGAACATAACATTACCCCCCCCAAAAGACAATCCTTGTCCTCAAGGATTAAAAGTAGGGAATTGACTTTTCGCAAATGAAAAATCCTCCCAAGTAGACTCCTCTTGGCTAAGATTCATCCACTTGACCAAAGCTTGAGGAACGGCTCAGTTATCTCGCTTGATTAACCTTCGATCGAGAATTGCTTCCGGCTCAATTAGTATTTCTCCATCCTTGTTGGTGAGTGGAGGTTCACTTGAGATTGGTATTGCAGCCCCAATTCGTGGTTTAAGTTGCGAAACATGGAAAACCGGATGTATGAGACAATCCCCCGGTAACTTGAGCTTGTAGGCAACTTGCCCAATCTTAGCTAGGACTTCATAGGGACCAAAAAATCTCGCAGCCAACTTCACATTACTTCGAATTGCTGCGGTGGACTGCCTCTAGGGCTGGAGTTTGAGATAAACTTGATCTCCAACCTTGAAATCTCGCTCCGTACGCTTCTTATCTTCATTTTGCTTCATTCAGGACTGCGCAAGCTCTAGGTTTCTCTTGAGTTTAGCTGAAATTAGTGACCTTTCCCTGAAAAAATCAGAGACCGCTGCATTAGAAGTCTCCATAGAATCAATTAGGCCCAAAGTTGGCGTATCATAACCATACAATGCAAAGAATGGTGTACACTTAAGTGATGTATGGTATGATGTGTTATACCAAAATTCAGCCAAATGTAACCAACTAAACCACTTATGTGGTATAGAAGATGTCATACAACGGAGGTATTGCTCTAAACATTGGTTCAACCTTTCAGATTGACCATCAGTCTGGGGGTGATAGCTTGAACTCATGTCCAAGCTTGTACCAGACAGTCGAAATAATTCTTTCCAAAAATTACTCGTAAATAGCTTATCCCTATCTGATACAATGCTTTTAGGCGTCCCATGGAGTTTAAAAACATACTCCATGTAAATTTTTGCTATGCTAGACGCAAAGAATGGATGTGCTAATGCAATGAAATGGGCATATTTAGTGAACCTATCAATGATTACCCAAATAACGTCCCTTTCATTAGACTTGGGAAGTCCCTCAATAAAGTCCATACAAATATGGGACCAAGGTCTAGATGGAATAGGAAGAGGTTGCAATAACCCGGGCATCCTAACATGTTCATTTTTATTGCGTTGACAAACATCACATTCAAGCACAAATTTACGAACAAATTGCTTTAAACCTTTCCAATAAAAGGATTGTTTAGCTCGTTTATAAGTAGCAGCCGTACCAGAATGACCACCTAAGGCATGGTTATGCACATTTTCAAGGAGCTTTGTACGCAAATCACCATGAGTTCCTATGACTAGTTTACCTTTATGACGTAGAATACCACCCTCTAATGTATATTTTGGACATGAATCCTTATCTATACTTAATTTCCTTATTATTCCCAGTATTTCCACATCTTTTTTATAACTCTTTTCTACTTCTTGTACCCAAAGAGGTACAATAACAGATACTGCATTAAATTCTGCACTATACAAACTGTTTTCTGCACAATTTGGTTCGTTTGCTGCAGAAGCAGATCTGCTTACTGCATGACCCGAGCCATTAGCTGCAGAATACAGTAAGCTAGCTGCAGGATCAGGTCTGTTTGCTGCAAAACTAAGCCTCGACAATGCATCTGCAGCTCTATTTTCACTTCCTTTCCTATACATTATGCCATAATGTAATCCCATTAATTTACTAAGGCCTTTCTTTTGTAAGGGTGTGGAAATTCTTTGTTCTAATAGGTGTTTTAAGGCCTCGTGATCAGTTTTGATAAGGAAGTAATGTCCCTCTAAATAGTGCCTCCACTTAGAGATAGCCATGAGTATAGCAAGGTATTCCTTCTCATAGATGGAAAAACCCTGTTCTCTAGGCTTGAAAGGTTTACTAAGATAAGCAATGGGTTGTCCATCTTGCATAAGGACAACCCCTATACCATCATGACTAGCATCCGTTTCTAAAATAAATGGTTTGCTAAAGTCGGGTAACCTTAGTACAGGTGCATTACACATTGCCTCCTTAAGGGTTTGAAATGATTCAGTAGCTTGTTCATTCCATATAAATGAGTTTTTCTTTAATAGATTAGTTAAAGGTTTTGCAATTAAGCCATAGCCCGGTATGAATTTGCGATAATACCCAGTTAAACCTAGGAAACCCCTTAAAGACTTAAGGTTATTAGGTATTGGCCAATTCTTCATTGCCTCGATCTTGGATGGGTCGGTAGAGACTCCATCCTTAGAGATCAAGTGGCCTAGGTACTCAATGGTCTTTGTCCCAAAAGAACACTTTGACAATTTAGCATAAAGTTTATTAGCCCTAAGTACTCCTAAAACCGTATGCGAATGCTCTAAATGCAAAGACCAAGATGAACTGTATATAAGTACATCATCAAAGAACACCAAAACAAACCTCCTAAGATAGGGTTTAAACACATCATTCATTAAACATTGGAAGGTTGCCGGTGCATTAGTAAGGCCAAAAGGCATTACTCTAAACTCAAAGTGACCGTGGTGTGTTCTAAAGGCGGTTTTATGGACATCCTCTTCTTTCATTCTAACTTGGTAATAGCCATGCCTAAGATCAATTTTAGAAAAGAACTCCGAACCATGCAATTCATCCAATAAATCATCAATTAAGGGAATAGGAAACTTATTTTTAATGGTTAAATCATTAAGTTTCCTATAGTCTATACACATCCTCGTAGTTCCATCTTTTTTCATGACAAGTAAGACCGGTGAAGCATAGGGGCTATGACTAGGTTGAATGAAAGAGTTCTTAAGTAAGTCATCAATATGCTTTTCAATTTCAGATTTATGCAAATAAGGATGTCTATAGGGCCTTAGGTTGACTGGTGCAGCACCAGGAATAAGTGGTATAGCATGATCTTGGTTGCGTTTAGGTGGCAATTGGGCAGGTTCTTCAAATATATCAACAAACTCAACCAAAATACTTTGTAAATCTAAGGAATATGCATCAAGGGAGTTGAAAGAATGCAAACCAAAGTGTTGAGAGTCATTCTCAACACTTAAAATCTGTCCATAGCAGCACGCAGCACCATTGTGAAGTGCCTTGAATGCCTCTTCTGCAGAAATCGAGTTGAAGCCCTTGTCCACACCTAGTTCCTGCAAAAACAACCTTTTCCCTTCCTTTTGGATGATCAAGTTAAGCTTAGCAAAGTCAAAAAGAATAGGACTATGCAATGTTAACCAATCTACACCAAGTAATAGATCACATCCACCTAATCTAAGGGTCCTAAGGTCATAGCTAAAGGTTTGGTCATGCATTTTCCAAGTGAAATTGGGACAAATAGTTTGTGAAGAAGTCTTTTCACCATTAGCTACGGTAAAAGTGAGGGTAGGACATGTTTTAAGCTTAAATCCACTGGTCTTAACCACCCTAGGATCAACAAAGCTATGGGTTGATCCACTATCAATCAAGACCAAAACTTTGCTTTTCTTAACCCATCCTTAGATCTTTATGGTCCTATGGTTGGTGTTTTCATTACCCTCATTCTTGATAATAGACATAACTAGTGGTTCTTCTTCTATAGTGTCCTCATTGAAATTTTCTTGGCCTAATTCTTCAGGTTCTGCCGCAAGAACCTCATCACTAGGTTCCTCCACCTCTACCGCACTTATTTGTTTGTTTTGACATATATGACCAGGGTAAAATCTTTCACCACATTTATAACAAGCAGGTAAAGGTCTATTGGAATCAAAAGCACGAGAACTAAAGCCAAGATTAGTTGATTGTTGGTTGGAACTAGTAACAGACCTCTGAGGCCCTGCAGAAGAGCCTCGCTGCAGCACACCAGAACCAGATTTCTGGTTCTGTTGGGTCCTTCCAGCAGTAAAGCTTGCTTTACTTGATTGTGCATTAGTTTGGACATTAAATTGAGGCCTTTTGTAACTAGAGGCAAAGCTAGGTGGGTTCTTGGTTGAGGCAGGATGTGCTAACTCATAATGCCTAGCCAATTCAAATGCTTGTACCAAGGTTGTGGGTTTAAACATGGATATAGTATGATTAATTTCAGGTTTTAGCCCACTTAGGTAACTTGAAACAAAATACTCCTCACGCAAATGAGGATCATTTCTCTTCATATAGGCCTTGAGTTCCTCAAACTTAGTTTGATATTCAAGAATTGAACCGGTTTGCCGTAGTTTATTAAATTCTTGGACTACATTCCTATACTTCTTGCCCCCAAATCGCACACACAAGTCTTCCACAAATTGTTCCCAAGTTAGGTTTTCATTCCCTAACAAATGGCTATCAAACCAAGTGGCAACATCACCAACTAAGTTGATGCCTAAAGTTTCCCCTCTTTCTTGGATGGGCATGTCATAGAACTTAAAGTATCTATCACATCTAAGGGCCCAACCTCGAGGGTTAGAAGGGTCAAAAACAGGGAAATCAACCTTGGGATTATTCCTTTTAGGCCTCCTTTGGTGGTATGGATCCAAATCTTGGATTCTTGGACCAAAGGGTTGATCCCTTCTTGGGTAATGGGGTGTTTCTTGATCCATAGGATCAAGATTACCCTCCCTAATGGGGCCTAAGCTACTAGGAGCAAGGTTAGGTTCCACTGGGGCATTACTGTTGTTGGGAGCATGGCTTGTAGGTTCTTGAAGGATCGGGGGTTGCTTTGGAGCAAGGTGGAGCCATAGAGTATCGGTCCTTTCTTGATTAAAGAGAAGCCTTTGCATGAGGTTTGTTTGTATCTCATCATTCTTGGCCAACTTCTCTTCAAAGGACACCATCCTTTCCTCTTGTCGCCTAAATGCTTCTTCTTGACGCCTAGAGGACTCTCGAAGTTCTTGCATACCATCACTAAGTTGAGCCGTTTGGTCTTGTAGTTGCAACAAGGCTTTGTCATGCCTCAAGTGTGATTCTTGGACTCGATCATCCAAGGACAAGATCTTGTGGTACAAAAATTGAACTTGTTCTTCGACGGCCTCCGGTAAAGCCTCTGGTACTGCATCAAGCGGCAGTGCAGCAGCAGTGGGCTGCCTTCTTGGACCCATTTGTGCCTTCGTGAATCGGTTAACGTGCTCTGATACCAAGTTGTTATGACCCAATTGAGTTATGGGTCATAAACTAATGTTTTCTTGAAATTGATTGAGAGAAAGAGGGAGAGAAAGAGAAGAGAGAGTTAGGGAGAAGTAGAATTGAAGAAGAAAGTAAGGGAGAAAGAGAGAGTTAGAGAGGGAGAGAGAGATTGAAATTATGAATTTTATTAATCATCCAAAAATTGTTCATACAATTGATACTACCCCCCTTTATATTGGCAAAAGGGAAGCACACCAAAATCAGCAAGCATCCAGCGGCTATAACTGATTTTCCCGCCAAAATATTTAAAAATTAGTTAGGTAATTTAATTACCAAACCCTAGAACATAACATTCATCTGAGTTTAATTTGGGTTTCAAGTCAGGCTAGGTTTAGGTTTAGGTATTCTTTGGGTCTAGGTCATTATGGGTTAGGTTATTTCAGGTCAATGGTAGTCCTATCTGGTCAATTTGAATATCAGGAAATTTTCATGTTCGGTTTATGTTAGATTCAGATCTTATCATTTCAACTTCGGCTCCAATCATCAAAGTCACATTTTCGGTTAAGTCTGGCAGGTTTGTGGATTTTTCAGGTTGGTTTTTCTGGTTGGCTTTTCCCTACCACATCTGAATACCCGAATGTTGTAGAGCAAGTAACTACCAGAATGCATGCAAAACCAAGCTAGCAGTGGAATGGCTGCTTTAATGGCGCTCAATCTGAGCAAGTGCATAAAGACCCTTCAATGTTATTCTCCATGGTCAAGATTGTGATTCTTTGGCATATTTTGGCTGGAAAGGAATGCCAAGATTTTGAAAGACCAATATAGGCTAGTTAATTTCTTATGAGAAAATGTGATATTCTAGAGAGTTCTTTGGACAAAGTTTTAGAGACTTCACCGACATAGTTTTAGCTGATTTACAAAAGGATTTGAAGGCTTTACGTCATTAGCAATGATTGTAATTTTGAGCACATTTTATCCTTAACTTTTTATACATTTTTTCTCTCCTAATATTACTTTTTTCGATAAAGATTTTAGCAGCTGCATAAGCTCATCATATCTATGCATCTGCAGGTTAGCGTTCCTGGTTGCAGAGGCGTGTTTAATTGCTGGTGCTACCAAAAATGCATACCACACTAAGTACCGGCATGTCATCTATGCTCAAAACTTCTCGTGCGCGACGCTACGGAAAGGTGTTTTTATAGCAGGGGCAGTGTTTGTAGTAGCCAATATGATCCTGAACATCTACTACTACATGCACTTTGCCAAAGCCACAAGCTCACAACAGACCGCTAAGAAAGCCAACCGAGCTAGCTCAACTGTTGGAATGACTGGCTATGCTTGAGGTATTTTGCTCATGTTTTGATAATGTTGTTAGGGTAATTAATGCGAAAAGTGCCCGTACTTTACCTATTGTATCAATTTAGTCCTTATACTTTTAATTATGTCAATTTAGTCCTTGTACAATTCAAAATGTGTCAATTTAGTCCTATGGTTGAAATTGAAATTAAGTTAACGACATAATTTCTAATGATCTTGTTATGTAAAATGCAAATGACTAGATATAAATTCACCCGCTTACTCAATTTAAACTCATCCGTCGCCCAAGCATCAACTAGAACTAAATTGACACAAAATAAATAGTACATTGACTAAATTGACTCAATTAAATGTACATGGACTAAATTGACACTATAGGTAAAGTACAGTAACCTTTCTTGTTAATAACCCATGTTATTATTAATGAATGATATATCCAGAAATTCTTTTCATGTTGATGAAATTCATAGTAGGTCATGGTTTAATATTGTATGCAAATTTACATTAAGGTAAGTTTAAAAAAAACCATGAGCGTGTAACCGAAATTGGGAAAAAAAAAAGACCCAAAGAGCATTGAAATATCATGGCGTGATAAAATACTTAAAACATGAATGTATAAAAATATCATTTACGATCCAATTTGTAGCAAAAATCATAAAATATTTGCTTTCCTGAAAACTTTTCATAAAATCATTGGGTATGATCCTTTTTTTTTTTTTTTTAATAACTAAAATATGTTTATATACTCTTGTGTTTGGAGGCTGGAATTGGGGCCCAAAATTCCAATTCTGTTGTTTGGTTCATCTGTTGGAAGTGGAATTACAATTCTACTGCCCAATTCCATGAAATTAGATTTTAACTGAAAATCATACTTTTCAATTACTTGGGGTGGGGGGGGGGGGGGGGGGGGGGCGGGGCGTAAGGAATTGCAATTCCATATTATCTCCATTGACCTAAAACCCAAAATGACTCCACTTAATTAACCCAAATTCAAGACAACTCGAAATCTAAAGAATTAGACACAACCTAAAATTTGAGCCGAACCTCGAAATCACCCAACTCTCGAAATCACCTAACTCTCGAAATCACCCAACTCGAATGACTTGAACTTAAAATGACTGAAATCATCTTTGCTCAAAGTCTGAGGTGACCTTAAACGATTGACCCGAAATTCGAGGACTCAAATCCTGAAAATGAAACTATTTGACTTTGTGAAGTATAAACAAAATGCCTTTGATTGAATGAATATGAAGTACAAGCAAGCTAGCTCTCTGTATGGTGCCAAGTAAACAAGCATAAAGACAAAGATAGCCCTCTTCATACATAAATACTAAGGGCATAAAGGACATAGGTAATATGACCTAATTTACTTTCCTGAGATGATGATATATACTCTAATAGGCCCCTCAATCTAAGGATGGTGAAGCAACATGAAGATCGTGCTTGTGGAAATGGAAGAGATCATTGCCTAGTCAACAACTACAACAATAACAAATCCAGTGCCTCAAGGGCTTCCACATAAGTAGGGTTTGGGAGGGGGTGGGATGTACGCAGCCTTACCCCTTAAGGGTGTTACCTTAAGGAGAGGCTGTGTCCGAGGACCTTCGACTTAGAGCATAAAGACATAAAAGCATAGAAGCATACAAGCTTAAAAGCATACAATCAAACAAGTATCTAAATGTAAGAGCATAAGAACACGATACACAGCAAGCCTATAGAAAGCATACAACAGTAATAGGCAAAAGCGCGATAGAGCGAGATCATTGCCGAGTCCTTTGGTGAAAATATTAGCTATCTATGTTGTTGTAGGAGTGTAGCGAACTTGAAGGCTACCCTTGAGAACTTTCTTACAAACATAGTGCAAGTCAACATCAACATGTTTGCTGCGATCATTTGAGAACGGGTTGGTAGCAAGATAAGAGGTGGAGATGTTGTCACAGTACAGAATAATCGAGCCAGAGTGGCGAAGACCAATATCCCTCATTAGGTATCGAATCCAATCAGCTTCAACGGTAGCTTGGGCAACGGCATAGTACTTGGATTCAGTGGAGTATTTGGAGATCATGGCTTGTTTCTTTGCACGCCACGAAATGAGGTTGGGACCAAGAAACAAAGCGTAGCCTGTGGTTGCTCGACGAGTATCAAGACATCCTCCCCAATCTGCATTAGCATAGATGACGACAGAGGTACAGGAATTGGGAAGGATCATTAACTCATGGTCAGGAGTGCCTTTGAGGTATTTGAGGATGCACTTTACAACCTGCCAATGACTGGTTTGGGAAGCATACATAAACTGGGAGACAAGATTAACCGCAAAACATATATCAGGACGGGCTATGGTTAAATATTGGAGTGCGCTAACAACGCTTATGTACTTAGTTGGGTTGGGAAGCGGATCCACATCGGTGAGGGATAGATGGGTTCATGTTGAGAGGGGGGTTTTGATGGGTTTAGCATTGTGCATGTTATGGTTTGTGAGGAGATCGATAGTGCACTTGTGTTGCACTTGTGTTGTAATCGGAATAGGCCTTGGTTTGTTCGAAGTGCTTCAATACTAAGGAAGTAGTGGAGAAGGCCTAGGTCTTTAATGGCAAATTGGGTACATAAAGTTCGAACGAGGGATACAAGAGAGCTTGGGTTGGAACCGGTTAGGATTATGCCATTTACATAGAGAAGAAGGCATATGAAGTCCTTGGAGTTCCGGAAGAGGGAGGGGTCAGCACGGCAACAAATGAATCCAAGACTATAAAGAAAGGTGCTAAAGCAGCGAAACCATGCTCAAGTGGCCTGTTTAAGACTGTAAAGCGCTTTTCGTAACTCACATATATGGTTGGGATATTTAGGGTGAATAAACCCCTTAGGTTGCCGCATCTACATTTCCTCTTTAAGATGGTCATATAGGCAGACATTTTTAGCATCTAATGTTTTATGTTCCAATTGTTGGTAATGGCAAGGGAGAGAATAGAACGTATGGGAGAGGGTTTAACAACAAGACGAAAAGTTTCCATGAAGTCAATGTCTTCACGTTGGTAAAAACCTTGAGCAACAAGACGGGCTTTAAAATGATCCACTGACCCATCTGCTTGATTCTTTACTCGATATTTTCAAGTACTTCGTACAATGTTTTGGTTAGGTTGAGATGGCACAAGGTCCCATGTATGATTTAGAATTAGAGCATTGAATTCGTTTGCTATGGCTTCTTGCCATTTAGTGTTCTTAATTGCCTGAGAATAGCACATGGGTTATTGTATTACAGTTATGCATGAGAGTGAGAGAGCATATTTTATTTTTCGAATATCGTCTTTAATCGAGTTTGCATAGGTTGATTGTTAGTAGGAGGTGCCGGGTTTGTAGTGGTGTGGTCAATCTGCACCGAGGTGGCCTCGGTGTTTTGCAAAAGCACAGGGGAGAGAGGGATTGAAGGAGCACCTTGGGTGGTGTTCGGTATGATAGTAGTGGGGGGAGTGAGCTAGCTCGGGTTGGGTTGGGTCGGGTTCGTTGGTGGTGGGTGACGACACACTAGAGGTGACAATTGTAAGGTCTGGGTTGGGGTTCGGGTGACATAGGATTGGTGCGGGAGACGCAAGGGGAGTTGAGATAGGGATTGGGGTTCTGATGGGTGAGGAGGCTGAAGGTTAGGCTGAGCAGCTGAGGGCGGGTCACGGGTGGGACTTGGTTCGGGCTTGGGTGAGGCTCCCGATCCTAGGGAGTCCCGTCCTAAGGGTAGGGGGAGAGGAAGGTTGACAATATTAGCGGTAGTCCTGGGGCTTGGGTGTTGTGGGCTAGTGGTGAGTTTGGGATAGGGAAAGCTAGACTCGTTGAACTTAACGTGACGATTTATGTAAATTTTTCCAGTTTGGGGATCTAGACATCAGTAGCCTTTATAGCGTGCGGCTTAACCTAAAAAAAAATACATGGGATTGATAGTGGAGCCAATTTGTGCGGGACATGAGGTGTGATGTTGGGGTAACAAGCACAGCCGAAAACACGAAAGCTTGAACCATCAGGTGAACGTTTGAAAAGCTTTTCGAAAGGGGACGAGTTTTGGAGAATGGGAGTGGGGAAACGGTTGATTATAAAACATACAATGCATGCCGCATCGCCCCAAAAAGAAAAAGGTGACCTTGATTGTTAAAGAAGCGTTCGTGTCATTTCAATGATGTGTTTGTGCTTTTGTTCAGCCACCCCATTTTGTTGTGGGGTATCAGGACACGAAAGGCGAAAATAAATCCCCTGTTTACGATATAGAGATGTGATGCGGTGATGATCAAATTCACGACCCCATTCACTTGGAAAATTTTTATTTTTGTTGAAAATTGGTTTTCGACAAGGATTTTGAAAACTTCAAAGAGAAGGCAAAGGACCGGGAAGGCAGCTTGGTCAAGTCGGTGTGGATAAGAGATTGCGGCATGACCTATTTGGTTGCAGATTTGACAGTGCAGAGGTCCTGGTCCTAGAATTCCAGTGACTGAACCGTTGGTTCGATTGGGGTTGGGAGGCACGGTTTAAGTGTGGGTGTTTGGACCTGAGTTTTGGTGATTATATTGTCCCCTAGATCGACCCCCTCGTCCACCACAATGGCCATGGTTGCGACCCTGTTACCCTGACCGCAACCTCCACGACCAGGGTTGGAGCCTTAGGTACTCCCACTTGAAGCAACTAAAGAATGTTGTGAATCAGAGGAGGAACGCCCTTGATATCGGCTTTGGGCACTCTCTTCATTTAAAAGAGCAGTTTTCAGGACTTCAAAATTTGGGGTAGGATTGGTAATTCGAGTAATGGTGCCAAATGCGACATACTCGATGGGAAGACCAGACAAGGGATGATGAACAAGTTCTTCGTTTAAAATGGGGGAATCTATGGCTGCAAAATCGTCAGCTGTGAATTTTAATTCAGAAAGATAGTTTTCCATAGTTTTGCGTTTTTTCCCTAGGTTAACAATCTAAATTCTCAGGTCAAATTCCTCGGCCATCGAGTGGTCTCGAAATTGCTTAACTAGGGCATCCCACTTGGCTTTTGATGTGGGTTGGTGGACTGTGTCATTTAGGAGAGGGCGAGATAAGGTGGCAGCAATACAAGACTGAAGACTTTGGTCTGTTCTAATCCAGTTTATGTACTCGGGATTGGAGTGGTTGTTTCGTTTAGAGATGCTATGTAGTTTGGGGGGCATGAGTGGGTACCGTCAATAAAAGGAACACACCTAGTGCCTCAAGGGCTCCCACCTACGCAGGGTCTGGGGGGGGGGGCGGATGTACGCAGCCTTCCCCTTTCAGGGTGTTAACCTGAAGAGAGGCTGTTTCCCAGTCCCCCTTCAGTGGGTACCGTCAATGTAACCCATTAATTGATGCGCAACTAAGAGCATATAAAACTGTTCTCTCCAGGCAGGATAGTTAGTTATATTTTTCAATTTATTGTTTTTATGTTTGAGATACTAGAAAGAGGGAGAAGTGAAGAAGTATTTGTAGGCGATGCCAGTGCTGGTGAAGGGTAGGCCGATGGGTGGAAGTGGGATGCTAGAAAGGCTGGGTCTAGTGGTGTAGTTGATTGACGGTAATGGGAAAGGGAGTAGGGAAAAGGGGATGCCCGAGTCAAGAAATTGAGAAACTTGTGGCCTCGTGGGAGCTAGCAACGTACCGGGGATGATGATATACTCAAATAGACTTGAATCGAATGTAAACAAGCTGAGTTGAAGTGGAAATGACCCGATCCAATTGACCCAAAACTTAATATGACCCTACCCAAAATGACCCGACCCCTCTCAAACTCAGCCTAAAATGACTCGAAATTTGAAATGACACAACTCAATTGTCCTAAAATTAAGGTTACTTAAGCTTGACATGACCTAAATAAACTCAAAACCGATCATAACTAGCCTGAATCCTAAAAAGCCTAAGCCGATTAACTGAAAATTCGAGATAGCTTGGACACCAAATGATTTGACACGATACTCAACCCTATTTGACTCGAAACTCGAATAACTCGAACTCAAAGTGAATCATTTCCGACCATAATAACTTGAACGCAATGTGAATCATTTCGACCAAAATCTACTGTAGTTGATTTAAAACTCGAAATACTCCAACTCAATTTACCAAAAACCCTTGATGATTTGAATCATTATTTAATTATAATTTTGACCTTCAATTACTTTGGTGAACCAAACAATGAAATTTCAATTCAATTAGAATTGGAATTGGAATTACAATTCCACAGTTCAGTTCTAATTTCATATGCCAAACAGAGCCTTATGCTTTAAACATTTCAAAACTTTTTTTTTTTGGTGGTGGGGGGGTTGCATTTGCCCCCAATCGTACAACATTGGCTCTGCTTGTATTGTAAACGATTAGTCTGGCAACAATTAACAATGCTTATGTTTCTTTGACTTGTAGGAAAGAAAACAGAGCAATTGATTGGACAAGAAGTAATGGCTTAAAAATAATTAATTTTTCAGCCGAATGGTCTTCCCACCCCCTTAAGGATCGATTATCCACCGTGATGGATGATATATTAGGTAGAGTCATTCATGGACTGGGTACCTAATGGTTTTCCCTTACCTTTAAGAAAAAAAGGAAAAAAAATTCCAATTGTCATTTAGCGGCTTTTTGTAGTTGCTATTGGTGGTGAAAGTGCTGTGGCTTTTTAATGTGCAACTCAGACTCTGAAAATTTTAAGAATGTGTTCAGCGTAGGTAATACTAGGCGATATAGCACTTAATGTAGTCTCTAAAATATATAACTAGTTTTGTAATTCATTCGGCAACTATTGTTAGATCAGTAACTATGGGAAGCTTCTGTGCATATTGCTGTTTAACCTTTTCTGTTATTCTTGCTACTTCATTTTGTTGGATAATAGGTGAATGAACGACCAAAATATAACTATTTTATTACAATGAAATTGATTTCGAGATTACAAGAACGATGGAAGAAAAGACTTCAACAAAATAATAGAAGGGAAATAATTGACCGAAGAAATTGCCGCGCTGTGGAGAATCCATTGCCCTAAGTCGTTTTTGCCCCCACAGAGGTACAATGGGATGAGTGGCACTTGACCCCTAAGGTTAACACGGCACCCACCTTAGCAGTGTGCTCCGAAAGATGGTTGGAGTATGCCCTAACTTGCTCAGTAATGGAGGAGAGGATATAACAAAAATATGGAGAAAGTAAGCCGTGAAGAAGGAAGATTAATTTCCGTGTTAATTGTGTATTTTGTAAAACCCTATGGCACAGTATTTATAGAGCAAAATTCTTGTAGGTTAAGGAAGAGATCACGGCAAAGAACCCACCTCAAACAAGGAAAGTGGAGGATATGAGAGCATAAAAATCCGGCCAGTTATGAAAAAAAAAAAAAAAAACAATTATGGAAAGTGCGGATTTGACGTAGTTAAAACGTGTACTCGAGCTTGAGTTGTAGCCTCGAGCCTCGAGCCTCGAGACTGGACTATGGACAACTCCTCAAGGTAGCACCCTCGATGTCAATTAAGGAGGACACTTCGAGCACGAGCCAAAGGCCTCGGCTCAATCCAACAACAAGAGTTTATTTACGACGACTTAAACAAATACAAAGGTCGTAAAAATAAAAGTCTGGGTTAGAAAAAGTCCACACCACACCACACCACACCACACTACGACGCGCCGGCCGGCTTGGCGGGGTGGAGGCGGGGCCGAGGGCAGGCGTGTGTGGTTCACAAAAGCCACTCGAGACTTCCGCAATACTTTACCAAGTACAATAACAAGGGGATATATAGACGCTTCTCTACATTTTCTATGTGGGATAGAGGATTTTTTGCAAGACTTCAAAATTAAAGCACACTACCCGTCAAATTCCAATAATCCCTCACATGGTTCAATTTTGAGAAAGGAAGGAAAGAAAAAGTGTTACTGAGCAGTGAGACCTACACTTGACGATGCTATTGTCTTTTGGACTTGAAACAACACCTGGTGACTAAGCATGTCCCACAACCACCCATTAGTGAATAAGTAGGGGTATAAACAAGCCGAGTCGAGCCGAACACCCCTTTGTTCGAACTCGAGTTCGATAAGGCTTATCGAGCTCGAATTCAAGCCAAGCTCTTAACGAGCATTTCTAATCCTTGTTCGAACTCGGTTTGATAAGATTTTAATATGTTTGATACCCGGCTCGGCTTGGCTCGGCTCGTTAACTTATCGAGCCGAGTCGAGCTCGTTACCAAGTTGAGTCTAGCTCATCATCAAGCCCAATCGAGTTAAAACCGAGCCGAGCTTGCAATCGAGTCGAGCTTGTTAACGAGCCGAGCTTTTTATGTCATTATCGAGCCATTATCGAACCATTTTCAAACCAATGCCAATTGTTATTGAGCTCATAACGAGCCTTTAACGAGCTCATATCGGGCCCCTTAACGATCCCTTATCAAACTGTTTGTGAGCATTAGTGAGCGGAGCACCCTCCTGTTTGAACTCGGCTCGTTAAGCTTAGCAAGCCTGCTCGAACTCGGCTCAACAAGCTATCGAGCCCTCATAATGAACACAAACGAGCCCTAATCGATTTTGAGTATGAGTAGTTCATCGAACATTCAATTCGTTATACCCCTAATCATGAGCAGTCATTGTGAAGAGCATACCTAACCCCTTCATGTGGTTCTCAAAAGGTCCCTCAAAATAATATGAAATCTGGTATCAAAACTGCTCTAGAGAGTAAATCTATACACTCAACAGGAGGACTTTCTACCCCCAGTCTTGCAGGTGAATCCATCAAGTGCGTTGCCCCGCGCCACCATAAAAGGATGTGGACATCATTAGCAGCCTTAGGCTCAACCTCACAACATGGCAGTGGCTGTGTGTCCATCATATGTGCTGCCCCGCGCTACCACAAAGGGTTATGGACGACATTAAGAGCATTAAGCTCAACCTCCATTATGACTGATTTAGCGGATCCTAGAGCCACTCATACAACAAACATGGGAAGGGTTCAAGTGACTCTCACAAATTTCCCGGTCTCTGACTTTGTTTGACCCATTGAACATCGAGAGTAACTCCCGAGACGGGTATTCGCTAGGGTTGGGACACATAGGGGCTTTAGATCCATTCCTTCTGTTGTTTCATTTATCAATTTCCTCGCAATACCTTTTGTAAGAGGATCTGCCTCACTCCTCACAAATTTGAGTAAGATCACATTGTTCGTGATCAAATTTCTCACCACACCATGCCTGAGGCGAATATGCCTCTGCTTGCCATTATAAACCTCACTTTGAGCAACTCCAATGA
The DNA here is from genome assembly GCA_018398585.1 of Simmondsia chinensis. Lineage (NCBI taxonomy): Eukaryota > Viridiplantae > Streptophyta > Magnoliopsida > Caryophyllales > Simmondsiaceae > Simmondsia > Simmondsia chinensis. The sequence continues at coordinate 8,563,533 of JAGTTD010000008.1, read as the reverse complement.
TTGCTCGTGAGTCATAGTGCAATGACACTGAAGGTACGGGTTTCTCGCAAAATGGAATGTCTGTTAGGGCACTCCTTAGCTATTTAGCTTCCATGCATGCCAGCTCAAGAGCCATAAATTTCGACTTCATGGTCGATTTAGCAATATGGGTTTGTTTACACGATTTCCATGAAATAGCACAATTAGCAAAGCATAAATACATAGGCACTAGTAGAATGTACATCATAATCGGACATCCAATTAGCATTACAATATCCTTCTAACACGGCAGGGAACCTTTTATAGTGTAAACCCCAATTCATGTTACCCTTAAGATGCCTTAACAATTTTTTCAATGCACTCCAATGCTCATCACTAGGGTTATGGGTGTAACAGCTAAGTCTACTAATGACATAGGCAATATCGGGATGAGTGTAGTTCATTAAGAACATTGCCTGCCAATTATCTTAGCGTATCTTAGCGTATTTAGCCTGTGATAGTCTATCTCCTGTGTTTCTCATCAAATGAACACTAGGGTCATATGGAGTTTTAGCAGGTGTGTCATCAAAGCAAATAAACTTTCTCAATATATTCTCCGCGTGAGGGGATTGACTCAAGGTCAAACCCTCAGGTGCTCTAGTAACCCCAAGTATCGCATCGGCCTCATCTAGGTCTTTCATATCAAAACATGTACTCAAGAAAGACGTGGTATTATTCACAACATTCACGCTCGTTCCAAAAATAAGCACGTCATCAACATATAAGCATATAATCACACGGTCATTATCAACATGCTTTAAATACACGCAAGCATCACCATTGTTTACAGCTAGACCATGCGTGACCAAGGTATGATCAAAATTTTGATGCCATTGTTTAGGAGCTTGTTTAAGTCCATACAGACAATTTACAAGTTTACATACTTTATGCTCCATACCAAGAGCCTCAAACCCCTTGGGCTGTTCCATATAAATTTCTTCCTCAAGGTCACCGTTCAAAAATGAGGCTTTAACATCCATTTGGTGTACTACAAGATTATGTACGGACGCTAGAGCTAACAGGGCTGTTACAGTGGCAATCTTAGTTACGGGTGAGTAAGTATCAAAGAAGTCTATTCCTTGTTTTTGGGTGTACTCTTTGGCCACCAGCTTGGTCTTAAACTTTTCTATGGATCCGTCTGTCCTTAGTTTCTTTCTAAACACCTACTTACACCCTATGGGTTTGCATCCTCTAGGGAGGCCCACTAACGGCCAAGTGTTATTGCTCGTTATAAAGTCTAAATCATTACTTATGGCCTCTCTCCAAAAAGGAGCATCTATGGTTCCCATGGCCTTCTTATAAGTTTTGGGGTTTTCCTCTAGCATGAATGCATTCACAACATGTTCATCAAAGTCATGATGCTCAGACAAGAAAGCAGTTACGAAGTCAGGTCCAAAACTAGCCTTATTTGACTTGAGTAGTGCTTTTTTGTATTAGACATGTATGTTTTCATTTAACGGAGTAGCGTTTCTTTTACAGTTGGACCCATAACCTCTCTACAGGGTAAAACCCTGTAGGAGTAGGGTTGCTTGCATCTTACCCTCCCAAACCCCGCCTTGGTAGGACACTCTTTTTTGAGACATTAAACTATTGTTGTTGTAATTTAGTACACCCAGGGAGTGATGTTTGCGTGATTACTCAAGGAATTTTATAAGATTGTTTGTGGTGAAAGACTAAGCTGGTCTATTTTTTAATAGGCTTCTTAACATGCTCTTTATGCTTTATCTCAAAAAACGACGTAGTAAATGAGATTCATATCGTTGGTATTAGTTGTATCATGTAGTTTACCTGTGCTGAGGGGCCAAAAAAAAAATTGTTGAACTTATGGGTGTATTTGAGCCGAGACGAGCCCAAGACTGCCAGGCTCAAGGCTCTGCTTGATTGCATTAAGCTTAGCCCGAAGCTCACAGAGCTCGAAAAATTCAAGCTCGAGGGTACGATGAGCTTCGAATTAAGCTTGTAGTATTTTTGGCTCATTTATGCTCAATATAGGCCCATGTGGGCTCATTTGAGCTCGGGCTCGGCTCCTTTAGGCTCAAATTTGGCTTCATTGTGCATATTTAATCAAATATATTATATTAAAGGCTTGCTCAGGCGTTGTATAGGTCTTCGAGCCTACCAGCTCGAGCTTCGCTAAGCTCGGACTCGGCTGGCTCGGCTTAGCTTGAGTTCAAAGCGATCCGAGCTTTATGGTGAGCCAGCTTGTGGCTCATTTACGGTCCTAGTAGAACTATTTGATAATTTTTGAAAAATTGGAAAATATTGGGTATACTTAATTTATGTTTCTCACTTATGCACTGATGATTTGGCAAAATATGATTAGATTACCAGAAATATTAAATAATAAACTTTATAAGCTAATAACCTTTTGTTGTGTTTGTTGAGCATTAGAATGTAATTATATGAATTGTGAAAATTTGGTTTTGGTTCTAAATATTTTTTATTGCATTGTAAGAGAACACATATTTTTAATATTAAGTTGACATCATCATTTTGAGTAAACTACGTATATCTTTTTAATTGGTAAGGAGGTAGGACATTGGCCTAATAAGGGACACTAACATTAGAAGAAAGCGAAAGATGAGTTTTGAATCAAGACCTCACATTTGGGGGTTGTGTAGCAACCACTAAACCAAAAACAACAGCTCAGTAAAATTTGTATGATGCAATTATTATGCTATACTTTTTGTTTATATTTAATCAATCATTATGATATAGTACTATGTCTAGATGATAGTAGATCAATATCCTTATAACACAGGAAGTTTAACGTTGTTTTAGCTACAAGCTGGCAAGAGTAGACTAGTTGCTTTACTGGTGGATATGAAAACTGAATGCGATAGAGCTGAGAGTGATTTTTTGCGGTAAATAGATAGGTTGGATAAAAGAATGCTTTTCATCTGTTGCCTACTGGGTACTCATCGATGGCACCCTTTGCCCAATTTGTATGCTCCTAGGTTTTTGCTAAGGTATTTCTCGATCTATATATATCTTCGTTGTTTTTACAATGGTTCTGGTGAGGAATTTTCAATGCGTGTTTGATGAACGCAAACAGGGCACTGGAATAAGATTTGTGCCTAAGGCTTTCATCAAGTCGTGTCTCTTGTTTGTTGACGACAATCTCTTTCTTTCATGGAGTTAAAGTTAGTGTCTGTCTTAGATTAAATCATATTGTCAGACTTTGCCAAATTGATTAATTTGACAAATCGTCACTCTTCTTTTCATCTACTGTTTATAGAAGCACCAAATTTAGAGCAAGGAAAGTTGGGTAAATTTATATTTTGGTTGTTCCCTGTTTTCAAGAGTAACTGCCTTGATCTTTAGGAATTTAGAAACTGAAGTGTCATCTAAGCTCTCAGCTTTAGAAAGCAAATTCTGTGTTTAATGCGTGTAGAACTGTTGTCATTGGCTTCAGTTTAAAGTTTATGTTGATCCACACTAAAAGTGTGAGATTTCTGAAAAGAAATGCAGATAAATGACAAGAGAAAGAGAGAAAATTATGGGAATATGGGGTAAACTCAAGTGATGTGAATTTGCTCTCTTGGAGCAGAATCTGTGGGTATAAAGATACGGTTTTGCTAGGCTTCAGAAGCATAAAATCAGTTAGATGGGAATATTTACAAATCTAGACACTTTCGGTTGGATGTAATTTCTGCTAAGTATTTTCATGTGTTCTCGAAAAAAGGAGGATTCATTCGCTTAGTTTAAAAAAAAAAAAAGGAAACTTGGCTGACAAGGACTTTTAAGGGCATTAGATTGAAAATTGGAAACAAGAGATCAATATCATTCTGGACTGATTGGTGGTGTAGACAACCATTGTGTCCATTGTTTCAAACCCGATATCCGTCCTCTTTGTCATATTCTCCCTCTCCTTCAACAATGAAGCCATATTTTTCCCCATTTTCTTAATTGTCTCAGGGAAGGATCTCTGGGGTACAAATTGGCTACTTCTGAAGGTCGAAAAAATTACAGAAATCATTCTCCCCACTTCTCTCATGCTGCTTCTCATCCATTTTGTATAGCTCTTTACTTGAGGTTCTCCTTCCATTGTTGAACATATTGGGGACGTTTGAACTCCAATCATGAGTAAACTTTAATGGTGGAGACCGTATTAAACTCGGGAGTCGTAGTCCAAGTTGGTCCCATTTTACATGTATAGGGGTATAAACTACTTCAGGTAGTTGTGAACTGCATATAACGACTAATCTTTGGTTTTGATTCTTGACTCAATATCTGGTGTCTATTCGTACTGGTTAATTACTCTTGCTGCTGGAGTATACTTGACTCAAGGTGCTTGAATTCATGATTGATATTGCTCTAGTCTGTGATTGTATCTGTTTGCTCGAGACTGATCCTATTCGAGTTCGAGGTTGATTTTGACCATGTTCGAGGTTGATTCATCTGAGTTCGAGGTTACCCTTGGGTGGGCAATTTTACTTTTGTAAACCAAAATTACATAGAATGATTGTATCTGGCATAGTGGAATCCTAGTTTAAAATTTCCAATTTTAAATATATACAAGTCTTTAATTAGAAATAAGAATGCATCACATAGATGATATACCCATGAAAAACAAATAGATACGAATTTAAAAGTATAAGTTCAGAAATCCCATACCTCGTTGTAGACCGCAAGTGTAAAGATGCTCCAATGATACCTTCGAGATCTCTGCAATTCCTCTTTTAGCACCGAATGAGTGGGCATCGTGAAATCAAGCAATTCTTAAGACGTTTTTAAAAATTAATTGGTAAGAAAGTTTTTTCCTCTTTAATTCTCTAATTAATTGAGAGAAAAACGAGTGAATTAAATTAAACCCGAATGAGCCAGACACCCCTATCTATAGAAGTCTTAAAACCTTACTAATTCTATTTGAAATATAAAATAAAAGGTAAACTTGTATTTTAGTTAGGATACAATACCCTAAAAAATACAAAATAGTTGTGGTTTTCCTCTTTTTTTGTTTTGGGTTTAATAAAAAATAATTTATTCAATTGATAAAATGATTTATCCCATGAATTTTCTTGATTTCTTTACGTGTATAATTTAGAGGGTTGTGCAGGGACCTCGGAGATAATTTATTCCTAACTCCAATTGGGTCAAATTTGATTGCTACCTAATGATAATAATTGACTACCATTTAGTAAAACTTTATTATACTAAATAAGTTTTACTGCACTATAAAAATAAATATATTTACTTGTAAAATTTCTCTGTAATAGTTTACTCACGATTGACCTATTTAATAAATGTGCATGAGAAAAATAATTTAAATTACTATTGTCATTCTTTTTCCCCTTTCCTTCTTAGTTCCCAACTCGCTCTTTTTGAATAATTCACTCATACAGAAAAATACTTCTGTATTAATTTCAAATGTTCAACATAAGGAATGCTCTGGCCAAAGCCTCTGGAATCAATTTGAGTACTTGTGAATCAACTAAGGGGATATTTTACATGGTAGTTTCCTAGTAAAATATTCGTTCCTTCCACACTTTATGCAATTGCCTAACGAACATAAGATCCTAGTTAGACGTAATAATGTTATCCTTTTCGATTAATAGTATCGCCCACTTCTGATAATAGTATGGAAACGTTCAAATCAAGTGGTCCTGTTCAGTATAACAATCTCATTGTAATACAACAACATAACATTCTGGATTAGTATACACATAACTAAGACAAGTTATGTAAATGTCATGTTATAGTCTTGGCAGACAAGTAGTCCAGACTCATCACTGACTACGAACCAATTATTAAATAATATTCTTATATGTTATTTAGTTTATTTGTGGTTTAATCTCATTATCCTCTAAAAACAGATATTCCAAATGTCAAACTTTGTCCATCTCAATGTACGTGCTTTGAAAGAAACTAACACTACATGCTTAAAGACTTGTAAATTAGATAGACGATAACAAATAACTTTTATTCACTAATAAAAATGTTATATAAATTGGGTTTCCTAGGATACTAGCTCTAACAATCTTCCACTTTAGACTCAATTTGCCGTACAATGCATTCCCATCCTATCTAAATGAGACTCGAATGGCTTTTGAGTCAAAGTTTTCGTTAAAAGGATTTGCCAAGTTGCTTAAGGTATCAATCTTCAGAATTGCAATCTCCTCTTTCTCCACATAGTCCCGAATGAGGTGATACTTTTTTTCGGTATGTTTGGAGCGATTATGCTTCATGGGTTTCTTAACTACCGCACTCAAGTTGTCACAATAAATGGCAACAGGTATAAGCCCCTCCTTAATTACCTCAAGATCCATAAGGAACTTCCTTAGCTAACAAGCCTCCTTGGTAGCTTTTGAAGCCGCCACATACTCAGCATCCACGGTGGAGTTAACAATACAAGATTGCTTAATACTCCTCCAATTTATGGCTCCACCACCAAGTGTAAAGACATAGCTAGACATCGAACGTCTAGCATCTATATCTGATTGAAAATTTGAGTTAGAATAGCCCACTGGAATCAGCTCGTCACCATGAAAAACTAACATATAATCTCTAGACCTTCTTAAGTACTTTAGAATATACTTTATTTTTGTCCAATGCATTATACCGGGATTAAACTGATATCTACTCACCATACCAACAATAAAACAGATATCAGATTTAGTACATAACATAGCATACATAAGGCTTCCCACAACTGAAGCATATGTAATATTCCTCATATATTCTTTCTCTTGAGATGTCCTAGGACATTGTTCTAAAGGAAGAAGCACTCCATGCTTGAAGGGCAATAAACCCTTCATGGAGTTCGTCATGTTAGACTTGGACAACACCTTGCCTATGTAGATAGTGTGAGACAAACCATGATTCTATTCTTAAGATCTCACAGAAGCTTAATCCCAAGAATATAGATGGCTTCTCTTAGGTCCTTCATATCGAGCTGATTTGACTACTGAATCTTAACAGCTAATAAAACTCCCACATCATTCCCAATGAGTAGGATCATCCACATGTAATACTAAGAAAGTCACTACTTTCTCTATGTTGTGTTTATACACACAAGGTTCATCAACTAATTGAACAAAACCGTAGGACTTAATCGCTTTATTGAATCTCTTAACTTATGAGCTAGATGCTTATTTAAGTCCATAAATTGACCTTTTTAGTTTGCATACCATATGCTCCTTTTACTAATGAACTCGTTTGGTTGCACCATATAGATGTCTTCATCAAGACTGCCGTTCAAAAAGGCTGTCTTGACATTCATTTCCAATATCTCATAATCAAAATGAGCTGCAATCTATAAGAGTATCCAAATGGACTTTAACATGGCTACTGGCGAGAAGGTCTCGTCATAATCGACACCTTTCTTTTCGGGTATAACACTTAGCAACCAGTCTTGCCTTGAAGGTCTCTATTAGAATATATGTATAGGTGGTCCTGATATATGTATATATGCCCAATGGGCTTAGACTTTTATTGAGATAACACTGTATTGATCTATTATAAATATACAAGAGGGTGCCTTCAGTTGGTAGGGCTCCTCATTATTTTACATGGTATCAGAGCTAAATTGACCCTCGTATTTTCTCTCTTCCAAACAAAGGCAAACCCTAGCCACACCCTAACACTATTCTGTACCTGTCGCTAGTCACCACCAATGGCCCATCTCCGGTAGTCACCATTGGGCAGCCATACCCCAACCTCAATTTTAAATGTCAATCATCGTCTCACTTGTGCAAATTTAGTAACAATAGCAAATCAAATTTCTTTTTTCTTTAGATCTCAATCAATTTCCTCTTTCATTGATTTTCGAACAAAAATCCAACACCCATCAATTCGTTGAATTCAATTTCTGCTTACTGAAGGTCTTTGAGCAGATTTACTTAAATTAAATCGGGTTTTATTCCATCTCCATTCTCTGAAATTTTAGCCCATGTCGATGATAACCCCACCTATTGAAGACTCCAAATGTGAGTCTTGTGGAATCCCACATCGGAGTTGAGAGAAAGAAGAGATCACCTTATTAGTCTGGTGGGTTACTCCACCTATTGCCAATTGGTTTTAGGATGGAACCTCACTTGGGCTTATATGTGGATCTTGTATGCTCCAACTTTGTGGGTCGGGCCTAAAAAGGCCCGGTGAAATTTAACATGGTATCAGAGCGGGTTGTTGATCCGATCTCGTGTTTGTCGCACCTTGTCCTCATGAAGAGGAGGTGCATTTGTGTTTGGTGCGCCACGGGCCTCTCTAGTATGTTGGATCCAATTGGATCGGAGAAGGTGAGGGGTACGTTTGTCACAGACTCACATGTGAGGGGAGTGTTGAAGACTCCACATGTAAGTCTTGTGAAATCCCACATCGGAGTTGAGAGAAAGAAGAGATCACCTTATAAGCCTAGTGGTTTACTCCACCTATAGCCAATTGGTTTTAGGATGGAACCCCACTTGGGCTTATATGTGGATCTCACGTGTTCCAATTCCGTGGGTTGGGCCTAAAGGCCCGGTGAAATTTAACACCACCCACTGGCACGCCTGTGTCAATTCCTAGTGTTTATGTAAATTGGAGATATCAGAATACTTTAGGAAGTAATTGTCAAGGATCGTGGCCTACTGCTCCGGTGTTTCATCCTACTCTACAACCTTGGCCATCATACTTTGGTGCACGTCATCATGCGAATAATAATTATGCTAACTAGCTTCTATTCACGATTTGCGTTTTCTCAACCTATGCCTCATTCCTTTACTGCCTATTCCACTCCTACATTTGATTCCCCCTGATAATGGATAGTGGTGCATTATCTCATATAACTAATAACCCAAGTCTTTTCACATCTTTTACTCCTTATCACGATCCTAATACAATTTTGGTCGGTAATGGCGCTTTTTTACCAATCGTTGAGATTGGTTCTGGTTACCTCACCACTCTTGGTGGTCATTTCAATTTACATAATGTCCTCTATGTTCTTGATCTTTCCACAAATTTACTATCTGTTCATCAATTTTGTTGAGACAATAATTGTCTTTTAAATTTTACTCGATTGGTTTTTCTAATAAGAATCCTAAGATGACGTCCACCATAATCTAATGTGTTAGTAGTGGACCTCTTTTCTCCATTCCTAGGTCATCTTCCACACATGATTCATATGTTGCTTCCAAAGCCGCATCAATCCTTTGGCATTGCCATCTTGGTCATCCCGGACAACCAATTTTGTCATCTTTAATTAAATACAAATTTATTTCCTGTCCTAGTTTTACTTCTGAGGTTAGTCTTTGTCATGCTTGTCAATTAGGAAAGCATAGTCGTTTACCTTTTCAGAAGTCAGTGTCAAGTACTTCTAAGCCTTTTGATATCATTCATTCAGATGTGGGGGGAGTATTAGAATATATGTATAGGTGGTCTAGATAATATGTATATATATGTCCAATGGGCTTAAGACTTGTATTGAGATAACAATGTATTTATCTATTATAAATATATGAGAGGGCACCTTCAGTTGGTAGGGATCCTCATTATTTTATAGTCTCTACCTTCTCGTCCACTCCTCCCTTCCTCTTCTAGACCCATTTACAGCCAATGGGTTTAATGCCAGGTGGCGCCTTTACAAGATCCTAGACTTGATTAGAATACATAGATATCTCATCTCTCATTACTAAGAGCCATTGACGTCTTCAAGCGTCTCACCATAAGTAAGAGGATCAGGTACATCATCTGATTCAACCATTAAGGCACTAGACATGTATTTGTCAAGTTGTTTGACAATTCTCGCACTTCGTCGAGGCTCCCATGTACTAAGAATCGTCTCAGAATGAACAATAGGTGTATCCAATATACCTACTTGGTCTTAAGACATATCAAACTATTTAGAAGTAGCATCATTCTCAATTAATTCCTCCAACACTATTTGACTTTTACTTTTGTAGTCCATCAGAAAACCCCCCTCCAAAAATCTGGCATTTGTGCTAACAAACACCTCTTGGTCTGAAGGACTATAGAAAAGACCACCTTTTGTACCTTTAGGGTAGCTTACAAACGTACATACACTTCTGTTCTAGACTCCAACTTGTTTGGGTTCTTTTTCAACACATATGCTGGACATCCGCAAATACAAAGATATCCTATACTAGCCTTGCGCTCAGATAGGAACCAAATTAGGAACATAAGCTGTTGTTTCCAAGGCATAACCTCAAAAGGAGATTGGTAAATTAGCATGACTCATTATGGACCTTACCAAATAGCGTTCTATTTCTCCTTTTTACAATGGCGTTCTGCTGTGGTGCACTCAAAGAAAGCTAGGATCTAATCCCACTTGGAGTTAGGAAATCAAGAAACTCTACTGAAAGGTACTCACCACCTCAATCCGATCGAAGTGATTTGATATGTTCACCCGTCCGATTCTCGACTTGAGCCTTAAACTCCTTGAACTTTTCAAAAGAGTCAGACTTCTGTCTCATCAAGTAAATATAACCATACCTAGACTAATCATCAGTAAAGGTGATGAAATACTCCTACCCTCCTCTCGCCTAAATATTCATTGGTCCACATACGTCTGTGTGAACCAGGTTAAGCAAGTCACCAACTTTATTGCTTTTACTGTTAAAGACAGACTTAGTCATCTTTCCTTCTATGCATGATTCGCAAACTGGTAAGGATTTCAAGTCCAAAGACTTAATTAATTCTTCATTCACTAGTCTTTGGAAGCTATTAGATTTAATATGATTGAGGCGTTGGTGCCATTTGAAGGCATTATCTATTAAAGGAATTTTATTAGATTTAATGAAATTCCTTTTAAGAGGTACACTTAGTCTACTAGTGTTAGATTCGAACGTGCAATCAATAGAGTTTGATTTGAACGTACAATCAATAGAGTTTTGATTAGGCATCAAAATAAACAAACCATCAACAATAGTACCTTTGCAAATAACAATTTATTATGCGTAACGGCAAAATCAGTTCCAAAACTAACTAAATATCCATCATTGACTAATCGTGATATAGAAATCAAATTTTTGCGTAACGCAGTTACATAAAGATAGTTCTTTAAAATTAAAACTCTACTTGTAAAAACTAACTCCTAGGACTGAAACGCGCCTCCCGTCTCCTCCGGTCAGGTGCAGCTCTCCATCATGCAGCTTTCTGGTCAGCCTAAGTCCCTGCAACATATTGCAGATATGGTCTGTTGAACCTGAGTCCACGCACTAGGAACCTAGTGGACTCTCAACTACACATAACTTAATCAGATAAGATATCTCCATACCTTGTCCACATGTTTTCTTTGTCTTAACAGGAAGACCTGCTAAGTATTCAGGGCAGTTCCTGTTCCAGTGGCCATCCTTTCCACAAGAGGAACACTTTCCCCTACTAATGACTTCTTTTTCATTGGCTTAGCTGCAACATTAGTAGCTTTGCCCTTGTTCTTCTTCTTCGCATACTTTCTCTTATATGGTTTCCTGTTCCCCGTCCAGGGTATTTGTGTTAAGTGGACAATCCCCTTAGCCCTCACCACCCTCTCAACTACTTGCAGCTCCTTAATCAGTTCAGGAAATGAATAATCCTTATTATTTATTGTATAGTTTAGCCTGAAGTGAATGAAGGACTTTGCGAAGAAGCCAAGTATCATGTTTTGCTGAGATTGACTATCAATCTTAGCTCCAGGGAATTTTAGTTCATTTAAATAAGCCGTCATTTTTAAAACATGTTCCTAAACTGAACTTCCTTAAGGCATTTTCATAAACATGAGCTTTCTCATAAGGTTTGGTCCTGCTGCTCTATCTTGCTCACTGAACATCTTCTTAAGATGTTCTTTAATTTGTGTAGCCATCTTCATCTTAAGCATCTGATGCTTGAGAATGTTAGACGCAGAAGCTAACATGTAACATTTGGTTAGATCATTGGACTTAATTCAGTGTTCATAACATTCCTTGACAGCGACATTATTAACAAGCATAGGAGGACAGGGTACAGTTAACACAAACTTATGTCCCTTGCAGATTAGCACAATATCTAGGTCTATTTTCCAATTTGGGTAATTCGGTCCAGTAAGGAGGTATCTTTTAGTATGGAATGCAATACACCAGTAGTCGTTATGATTACACTGAAAAGATGTAAAGTAAACTATACGAGTCATGCATCTAACTATGACATTATTTCTTTCAAAATTTAGCAATCATTATTAATTAGATATCCACTACACCTATTATAACAAAAGCAATGATGATCCAGACTACCCACTCGTTAATCCCCGTTGGCAACAAGCTTAGCTCGGTGGAGAATGTGTCTCTATTATTATATTTTCTTGTAAACTCTTTACTAAATATCAATAATTCACCATTCTGTCATTAGTCTTTAAAATGGTACAGCAGAGCTCTTCGGGGGGGCTAATGTATTATTTTAGACAAGTGTAAACTATTACCTGAATATCCATACAAGGTCTTGTAATACTCCACGTCGGCGTGGTCGCACTTGATTACTTGGACTTCAGTTTATCCTAACAGAAGTCTAACCATGTATTCGCAGAACAACATCCTCCTCGGGGAGTGATGCAGACCTACTATACTGTTAGACTAATAATGGAGACCATTAGTTTCAAACCTTTGAACCTTGCTCTCACTTGAATTTTAAAACAAATTAGTGGATTTCAATTAACTTAGGTTATCCCACAACCTAATTAACATAATATGAATAGAATAATTAAATTATTATCCTAATCCAATTAAGACTATTTAAATTATTTAATACAATCAAACATGTCAATAAAACTCTTTTTAATTACAATTTAAGTCAAGATAAGACTCTAATATTTTCTAAACTCCTTTAGAAAAATATTGATTACCATATAATCCTTTTAAGAATCCCATTTTGAAAATAAATAAATAAATTCTTTTAAATCTGACATCAGCTACTGACATCATCGGTAACGTCAGTAGTTCGTTGATTTGTATTTTTTTTATTTTATTTAAAGTAAAATTTTCATATTTTAATTGAATATAATCTCATTACATCAATTAACTTTATCTATTCCAATTAGATAATTATATGAAAAATTTAACATGTCATGAAAATTCTATTTTCACAACCATAAACCAAGAACTACACAAATATTGATGAATAAATTCCTTTTAATTGGATTTTAAACAATTAGAACAATCTAATATAACAACTTATATGAATATTTTCAGTAATAATTATATCATATTCTAATATGATCCCACCATAAGTTCATGTCTAAAACAAGTGTTTCAATTATGTCAATCAATGTCCTCAAGCATATCATGAATAATCAGAGTCCAGCTCTGATACCAATTGTTAAGTGGGCAATTTTACTTTTGTAAACTAATTTTACATATAACTAATGTATCTGGCGCAGCTGAATCCTGATTTAAAATCCCCAATTTTAAATATGTAGAAGTCTTTAACTCTAATTAGACATAACAATGCATAGTATAGATATCTGATACCTCGATGTAGATTGCAAGTGTAAATATGCTCCAACGATACATTCGAGATCTTCTCCACAATTCCTCGTTTAGCACCAAACGAGTGGGCGTTATGAAATCAAGCAATTCTTAAAATATTTTTTAGAATTAATTGAGAAGAAGGTTTTCTCCTTTTTAATTCTCTAATTAATTGAGAAAAAATCAAGCAAAAATCCGAATGAGCCAGGCACTCCTTTTTATAGAAGTCTCAAAACCTCACTAATTCTATTTGAAATATAAGATAGATGGCAAAAAATTTGTGTTCTAGTTAGAATATAATACCCTAAAAAATACAAAAAAGCCGCGTTTTTCCTTTTTGTTTTTGTTTTCATCACAAGGTGTCACATGGCACCTTGCGATTGGTCCATGCCTTGTGGCATGGATCACCCCTTAGGCACGCGGTTGCCCCCTGGGGGGGTGATGTGGATCGTCACTTGGGCCGTGGCGCACGCTGATTAGCCCGGCTGGTTGGCCCGGTTGGTTTTTTCTGTATTACCTTTTTTTATTTTTTTTGTAAAATTCATCGCATGAATTTTTGAGGTTAATAAATAATAATTTTATTCAACTCTTAAATAAAATAATTTATGTACATGAATTCTCTTGATTTCTTTAGTTGCATAATTTAGAGGCTTGCACATGGGCTTCAAGGAAAATTTATTCCTAACTCCAAGTGGATCAAATCTGACTACCATCTCATGATAATAATATATTACTATTTAATAAAACTTAATTCTACTAAATAATTTTAGTGCACTCCAGAAATAAATATATCACTCGTTAAATTTTTCTATAATAGTTTGCTTACAATTGAACCCTCTAATAAATGTCCATGAGAAAAATAACTTAAACTACTATTGTTATTCTTTCTCACTTTTCTTGCTTAGTTCTCAACTCGCCCTTCTTGAATAATTTACTGATACAAAAAAAAAAAAATTTTTTTCTGCATTAATTTCAAATGTCCAACATAAGGAACACTCTGGCCAAAGTCTCTAAAATCAATTCGAATACTTATGAATGAACTAAGGGGACATTTTACATGGTAGATTCCTAGTAAAATATTCATTCCCGCCACACTTCATGCAATTTCCCTATAAATGTAAGATCCCGGTTAGGCGTAATAACCTCATCCTTTTTGCGCATCAAAGCAATTAACATTCCATACACGAGTTCAGACTATTCTCAGATTAAGAGTCATTGTATAAACAAAATATATGAGTCGCCCACTTCTAGTAATAGTATAGAAACAAGCAAGTCATGTGGTCCTGTTCAGTGTAACAATCTGGATCACTATCTACATAACTAAGAGAAATTATCTAAATATCATATTATAGTCTTAGCAGACAAGTAGCCCAAACTCATCATGATTACAAACTTAGTATTAAATAACATTCTTATATGTTATTTAGTCCATCTGTGGCTTAATCTCATTATTTATATGTTATTTAGTCCATCTGTGGCTTAATTTCATTATCCCCTAAAAATAGATATCCTAAATGTCATTTAAGCACTTCGTCCATTTCAATGTATGTGCTTTAAAAGAAAACAACATCACAAACATAAAGACTCGTAAATTAAATAGACGATAATAAATAACATTTATTCAATGATAAAAATATTAACACAAATTGGGTTTTGTAGGACACCAGCTCTAACCGAGATTGGTCCTACTATAGACGTATTTTGCTCGCAGACTTTAGAGGTTGAGGCACTACCAGTTCTTTGCCCTTTCTTCTGTCAAATAGTTCAAATATGACTTTAATAAAAAGAAGAGTTATTTGAGTCAAATGTTTCTGTACTTTGTTCATTATGTCAATTTAGTTACTCTTTTATTTAAATTATGTCAATTTAGTCCAATTATCAAATTCAAGTCAAGTTAATGATGTAATTTTTAGCGGTACAATCATATTAGATGCAAGTAATCCACTACAAATTTACCTATTGACTCAATTTAACTCAACCCACAGTCGAATCATTAAGAATTTCATCAATAATTTAACATAAATTCTACTATAGGGATTAAATTGACACAATTTAAATAGTTGAGGGATTAAATTGAACAAAATAAAGGACAAGGACTACATTGACATAATGAGCAAAATACAGGGACCTTTGATATAAATAACCCTCAAAAGAATCTTATCTTAAATTTGTGGCAAAACAAAATGTATAAGTTTACGAAATTACCTTACTAACCGTAGAGTACAAATCAATCGAATGGCCTTTACCTATCGGTTTAAGTTTTTGGGAAAATTGATTCTTTGACATGGTATCAAAGTCTTATTACTAAGATCATGAGTTCATATCCAAACAACCTCATTTCAATGTTAAAATAATAATTTAAGCATAATATGAGGTGGACATGTGTAATATTTACGCTTCAAATCCAATAGGTTTTTGCGTGAAGGGGGCATGTTAAAATATAAAACCGTTGGGCTTCACCCATTAGCTTAAACTTTAGGGATAATTGGTTCATTGACATGGTATCAGAGTCTTGTTAAACATGAGGTTACATGTTCGAATCCCAAATAAATCCCATTCATTATTAAAGCAATTTAAGCACGAAATATTGTTGGTTTTTTTTTTTTAAATAAAAATGTTGCTTGTTTTATTAAATAAATAAACTAATATATAAAAAAAATAAAAATAAATTAAACACTAAAAATTGTACCGTTGTGCATGTTGGATAATCATATCATTTGGGTCAACGTATCATTGAAGGCCCATTTTAATTGCCAACAGTAAGCAATAGGTATTTGTACTAATGTTTTGATTTGGTGATACTCTTAATTTTATCTTATAAATAGGCAATTGGAACAAAAGAGGGCACAAACACGCCGTCACCGAATCCCATTAGAACTCCGAAGTTAAGTGTGCTTGGGCGAAAGTAGTACCAGGATGGGTGACCTCCTGGGAAGTCCTCACCCTTAGGTTGGGGGCACTGGGAAACAACCTCTCTTCAGGTTAACACCCTAAAAGCGTGGAATCCGTCTTAAAGAAAGCGTGATCTGTGCCTCGCTCGGCTCTACTTCATTGGTAATTCTTCATTTTCACGCCATTGAGGTAATATTTTTATTTATTTCTCCAGCAATTTTAAGACGGTACCATGGATGTGACTATTGCCAATACTACCTTTACCACACCTATCTCCAATGATATCAACAAGCCTTTTCACTGTGCCAGTGAGCATTTCAAACGATGGGCAAAAAAGTCCTATTTTATTTAAAACTCATGAAGGTAGTGTGGATTCTCAATAATGATGACCCTAATGAGAAAGATGTCAATAAGATGAATGATGAGGAAAAAAAAGGAACATGGTACTTTGGTAGAAAAATGGGAAAATGATGAAGAGGATTGTAAAAATTATATTCTCAATTGTCTTTCTGATGATCTTTATGATTATTATTCCATTAACTACGAAAGTGCAAAAGAAATTTGGACGGCACTGCAGGAAAAATATGATGCTGAATAGCTTGGGTGAAAATGTATGCTTACAGCAAATTTTTTCACTTCCAAATGGTAGAGCATAAATCCGTCCAAATACAAACACGAGAACTCCTCAATCTTGTTAATGACATCAAAACTAAATGTGTCAAAATAGATGAGCAAGTACAAGTAGCTGTGATAATAGATAAACTCCTGGAGTCTTGGAAGGAATTCGAAAAAATGCTTCGTCACAAACAAAAGGAGTTAACAACCGAGAGCCTCATGGTACGACTACAATGTGAAGAAGAAGCGAGAGAACAAGACAACAATGGGGTAACTAATGGAGATCTAGTAAGGTAAATTTCATTTCTACTAATGAAAAAACTCCTAACGGTCAAAATAATAAATCCAATGCCTATTTCAAGCCTAAGAAGAATGGAATGAAATACAATAGACCACGTAAAAATGGTCCTAAAAATGGTTTTAAATTCGATCAAAAGTCAAAAAAACAAGGCAACACACCAAATGGTCAAGGGCAACCTAAACGTATCAATGTTGCTTGTTTCAATTGTGGAAAAATGGGTCATTTTGTTAGAGATTGTTGATTTAGAAAAAATAGACCCATGCCTCAAGCTAATGTGACTGAAGAGCCACTTTTGGCCACGTTAACAGAAATTAATCCGTTAGAAATTATGATGGATGGTGGCCTGATACAAGTGCCTCTAGACATGTATGTCATGACTGAAATTTGTTTAAGACCTATTACATGTGAAGGTTGAGAAAAAGGTTGTACTTGGTGACTCACACAACTAAAGTTTTAGGCATTGGTGAATTGAAATTAAATTTACTTCCGGCTGTGTTTTGACCCTTAAGAAAGTGTTGCATACCCCTAAAATCTGCAAAAATTTAATGTCTGGATATTTGCTAAATAAAACGGTTTCAAACAAACTATTGAGTCTGACCAATGTGTGATGACCAAAAATAATGTCTTTGTTGGAAAGGGGTATGCATGTGATGGTATGTTTAAGTTAAACATTAAAATGAATAAAGATAACTCAGTTTCTGTTCAAATTGTTTCTCGTGCGAATATTTGGCATGCACTTCTTTGTCATGTTAATAGTAAATATATGAACTCTATGTGCTTTCTTGGTTTAATTCCTAAACTTAGTAATAAGTTTGAAAAATGTGAAAATTGTAGCTTGACCAAGATTAGTAAAAGCCCTCACAAGTCGTTTCATAGGAATACCGAATTACTAGAACTTATTCATTCTAACATATGCGAATTTGAAGGAATTTTAACCCGTGGTGGTAAAAGATACTTTATAGCATTTATCGATGATTTCTCTAGATACATTTAAGTCTACTTAATTAGAAACAAAAGTGAGGCATTCGAAAAATTGAAAACTTTTGTGAAAGAAGTAGAAAATCGTTTGAATAAAATGATTAAAAGATTTAGAATTGATAGAGATAGGGAATATAAAACTCTAGGGCTAATAGATTTTATTCGTTCGGAAGGGATAGTACATGAAGTCACTCCCTCTTACTTTCCGCCCTCAAATGGGCTGGCTAAACATAAGAATAAGACACAAATTGGCTACACCACTGCTATGATGGTTAGCGCTAGTGCACTTAAGAATTTATGGGGGGGAGGCTGTACTCACTGCAATCTATGTTTTTAATAGAGTGCCTCGAAAAAAGATACTCCAAGCGCCTTATGAATTATGGAGAGGGAGATGATCTAACTTGAATTACCTAAAGGTTTGAGGTTGTCTAGCCCTTGCTAGGAAAACAGACCCCAAAATTCCCAAATTAGGAGAAAGAGTCATTAGGAGTGTCTTTATAGGATATGTAGTAAAGCATATAGGTTTTTGAACTTAGAGGATAATATCATTATCGAGACAATGGATGTTTCATTTCATGAAGACAAGTTTCCTTTTAAAATTGGAATTAATGGACATATTGAAAATTCCTTGGAGTTTAAACTTTATGGTACATTTCCAGTTGACTCTTCAATCTTAGAGCCTAGAAGAAGTAAAAATCCTAGGATTCAAAAAAATTTTGGCCCTGACTATTTACTTTATAATATACAAGAACATCCTCTTATTATTGAAGATGTCATATGTTTAGTCGAGGATGAACCTAGGTCTATATAGGAAGCCCTTCCTCACCTAATTCTGAATTTTGGAAAGAAGCGACTAATGACGAAATGGACTCATTACATGCTAATAAAACATGGAAGTTAGTAGATCTACCCGAAGGTTGTAGAACTATAGTGTGTAAGTGGGTACTTAGAAGAAAACGTAAACCTGATGGTTCCGTAGATAAATTTAAGGCTAGGTTGGTAGCAAAAGGTTTCACACAGAAAGAAGATATTGACTTCTTTGATACGTATTCTCTTGTAGCAAAAGTCTCTTCTATTCGGGTCTTAGTCGCGATAGCCGTTGTACTTAATTTAGAAATACATCAGATGGATGTAAAAATGACCTTTTTAAATAGAGGCCTGGACGAGGAAATTTACATGGACCAACTTGAAGGGTTTGTAGAACTGGGTAATGAATTCAAAGTGTGTAGATTAACAAAATCTTTATATGGACTTAAACAAGCCCCTAAACAATGGCATGAAAAATTCGATGCATGTCTAGTAGATAATGGCTTTAGAATAAACGAGAGCAACAAGTGTATTTACTATAAGTCCATTGGTGTTTCTCATGTGATGATTAGCTTGTATGTGGATGATTTACTTATTTTTGGCACTAATTTAGATGTTATAAATTCTACTAAGACAATGCTTAAAAATAATTTGGACATGAAAGATATGGGCATAGCTAATTTTATGCTTTGTATGAAATTGAATAGATTTAGTAATGGCATTTTACTTGATCAATCTCATTATGTGGAGATGATTTTGAAAAAATTCAAATACTTTGACTGTATGCCTGCTAGCACACCATTAGATTCAAATGTTAACCTAGTTCCCACTGAAAAGAATGGGAATATCATTAATCAAAGTGAATATGCTAAAATTATTGGTAGCCTCAGATATGCTGTTGATACTATTGGCCCTAAATCCAATATTATTGTAATTTTGATAATAACAACCATTTAGTAAGTCATGTGATTTAAATTATTCTAATCTTATTTTTAAGTGACTTATAAAAAAGCTAGGAACATCAAGATTAATCAAGGATACAAAGCTTTCGAAAAGATGATGAATCAAGAGGAAAAGAGATAAAAGCTGAAGAGAAGATTCATCCAAATTGAAGAGAACGTGATCTGAGTCCAAGCATCTTAAAGTTATTTATTTTTATTGTCTAGGACTTAGGATCAGGATATATCAATTGAGTCTAAGTCTCAATATTGATATGTGATGCTCTTACAAAAATGTTTTTGAAAGATATTTTAGAAAGTTGATTTATCAAATCTTATTTGAAAAATATTCAAGTCAAATTAAACCAATTTAGCTTATCAATTAGAATATTTTTTAAGATTGGTACTTTGAAAAGTATGATCAAATAAAATAAAGATAAAATTTTAATGAGTGATGATTTAGCTTGATTTATGGAACCAATCATTTTTATGATCAAAGTTAAGTGGGAAATAAATTCAAAAAAAAATTGAACAGATATAGCAATCAATCAATCATTTTTTTAACTTAGGGAATGTGATAAAAGTATCTCACCAATCAAGAAAATTGATCAAAATGTGTAAATGCACCCGGGTAGGCTGAGTGTCGACACACAGATGGTATGTGTCGACACACAGTCTTGCAGTAGCCACCAAGAGCTGCTGTGTGTCGACATACCAAACGGCTACTTTTGACTTGATTTCTTTCCAAAACCTTTTCCCAACTTTTTGAACGTCGTACCGGCCCTCGTTTGCCTATAAATAGGGCTTGAATGCTTTGGTTGAAATCATCCAATACTCTCTAAGCATTCTTAGATAAAAAGCTCTTTTACATACTTATGCTTTAAAGGTCTGTTTTGAAGTTTTGTTTAAAACTTTTATTAGACCATCACTTGTTCTCTTATTGTTGATCTTCGAGCTTTATTGGCATATCTTTAGCTTTAGCTAAGCTTGATCAAGTGTCAATTCACTCTTGAAAGAGTGAAGAATTTGAGTGCTTTAATTCTTTCATTGCTTTATTCAAATTTGTTGCATTGTAAAGGTTGGATCCTTAGCCTACAGTTACAAAAGGATAGGTTGTAAAAGGTTGGTCTTGAGCCTATGTACAAAAAGACCGGTTGTAAATGTTGGATCCTGAGCCTATTTTTAAAAAGGATAATCGAGCTTATTTAAAGGCTCAAGTGACTAAGAGTAGCGACTTGGGAAGTGGACTAGCTTCCGGTTTGGAAGTAAACCCCTTTAAAAATCTTTGTGCATCTCTTTTATTTTTGTCTTTATCTTTTTCATTTGACATTTATTGTTTAGCTTTTAATTAAATTTTTGGTTCATAAATTTAAATTTTTATTTATCACTAAAGAACCTAATTCACCCCCTTCTTAGGTTGCTATTTGGAACTTCAATTGGTATCAGAGCTTGAACACTTAATTTTTTTTTTTTTTTTTTTTTTTTGTTTGTCTAACAACCTTAGAGTGCTCCTTATGGAAACCTTTGCACATATTTTGGTTGAGGGTCAATCAACCGAGAAGCTTCCACTC
This sequence comes from Simmondsia chinensis, assembly GCA_018398585.1. Taxonomy (NCBI): domain Eukaryota; kingdom Viridiplantae; phylum Streptophyta; class Magnoliopsida; order Caryophyllales; family Simmondsiaceae; genus Simmondsia; species Simmondsia chinensis. Next base: position 8,542,004 of record JAGTTD010000008.1, on the reverse strand, counting down.
TTTAACGGTAAAGGATTTTTCGATTGGAAACTTAGGATGAGACTCTTTATTACTTCTATTGATTTTGACTTGTGGCTAATCACGAAAAATGGTGATTTTGTTCCTTCAGTGAATAAAGGAGATGCAATTCTTGATGAATTTAAAAATGAGCTTATTCAAAAAGTCAAAACAAAGCTTGATAAAAATGCTAAAGCTCACTTCCCATTGTTATGTGCTATTACACCCAATATGTTTATTCATGTCAAAAATTGCGAGACCGCAAAGGAGATTTGGGACAAACTAGAAGCCATATTTGAAAGAGAATCTAATGAAGAATCCCCTCAAACATGTGAAGAGAAGCAAGTGAATTCGTGTCTCATGGCCATCGAATCTAAAGAAGAAGAAGAACTTGAAGAAGATGAGGTAAATGCTTTATCTTATAATGAGCTCATGGATAATTTTCTTGAATTATATAGTGCATTTGAAAAATTGAGAAACAAATACTCTTCAAAGAAAAATGAGCTACAAAAAGAGTCAAAACAATGTTTAGTGTTTAAGCTTGAAAATGAATCTTTGAAAGCAAAAATAGAGTCATTAAATGATCAAGTTGAAACATTGATAAATGAGAAGCAATTCTTGAAAGAAAGGCTCATTTCAAATGAAAGAAAAAATGAAGAGTCTAAAGAAGATGAATTATTGGTTAAAGAGAATGAGTCTTTGAAAGAACAAGCGGAAGAACTCTCAAAAATGTCAAGTAAGTTTCTCAAGGGGGAACAAATACTTGAAAAAATACTCTCTTTTCAAAGACCCACTTATAATAAAGAGGGAATCGGCTATAATGGAAATGATCAAAAGAAAAAAATGAGTACACTTTTTTTCAAAGCCTCCTCGCCGCCGATAAACTCTATAAGATGTCATTATTGTAGTGATCATGGGCATATTGTGCATCAATGTCCATTTAAAAAAAATTTGAGAAAAATCAAGATGGTTTTGGTTCTAAAGGAATCTCGACCTCCAAATATGAAGACTAACAATGAAGGACCTAATAAAATTTGGGTACTAAAAATTCGTTAAATTGTATAGGTGGGCTAGAAGATTGACAACAAAAATCAAAAGTAGTACTTTGGTAGTAGTTTCACAACTCATATGACTAGAGATAAATGCAAGTCCACTTTTATCAAACCAAGGAAAGGAAAAATCTCTCTTTCAACAAGAAGAATAGAAAAATCATCGGTATTGGTAATATTACTTCTAACTCTTCTCCTTGCATATATGATGGTTTACTTGTTGATGATCTTATGCATAATTTTCTTGACATTAGTCTACTATGTGAGAGAGTTTATCATGCACAATCTTAAGTCATTTAAATATGCAGTGGAGCATGCTTAAATGAATGACTTATTACTTGATCAATTAAGATGTGATAATGTCTATATGATTGATCTTGAATGTATGAACTTGTGAAATGTTCTAATGTCTTGAACGAAAATGATCATTGGATTTGGCATAGAAGATTTGGACATGCTAGTATGGATTTAATTTCAAAACTTTCAAAAAATGATCTTGTTAGAGGTTTACCAAAGCTCAAATTTGAAAAAGATCATATTTGTGATGCATGTCAATATGGCAAACAAACTAGATCGTCATTCAAACCCAAGAACGTAGTTTCAACATCAAGGCATCTTGAACTCTTATATATATACTTGTTTGGTCCTACTAGTCATTTTAGCCTTGGTGGAAAGCGATATGAACTTGTCATTGTTGATGATTACTCCCGCTTTACTTGGGTCCTATTCCTTTCTCATAAGAGTGAATCATTTGATAAATTTGAAAAATTTTGTAAAAAAGTACAAAATGAAAATGATTTGAAAATTGTTTCGGTTAGAAGGGATCATGGAAGGAAATTTGAAAATGATGATTTTGAAATTCATTGTGATTACTTCGGAATTGATCACAATTTTTCGGCACCTCGAATTCCTCAACAAAATGGAGTGGTTAAAAGAAAAAATAGACCTCTTGAATAAATGGCAAGAACAATGATTTGTGAAAATAACTTGCCTAAATCTTTTTGGGCCGAAGCCGTCAACACCGCTTGCTATATTTTAAATCGAGATTTAATAAGACCAATTTTAAAGAAAACACCATATGAACTTTATAAAAGTAGAAAGTCAAACATTGCATATTTTAAACCTTTTGGGCGCAAATGCTTCATTCACAACAATGGCAAAGCAAATCTTAGAAAATTTGATTCACGAGTTGATGAAAGTATTTTCATTGAATACTCTTTAATAAGCAAAGCATATAGAGTCTATAATAAAAAGACAAAGATGAGTCTATACATGTAGTTTTTGATGAAACTAATGTTTTGTCCTCTAGAACTCCTTGTGATGACGATGATATAGTAATCAAATCAATAAACATCACACACTCATCCAATGAGTAAGAAAAGGTTATATCTAACACTCAAATGAATGAATCAAAAGGAGATAACCTAAATGTAGAATCCAAAGAGGGAAACTTACCACGAGATTGGAAATACTTGAAGGATCACCCAATAAGTCAAATCGTTGGTGATCCCTCTCAAGGTATAAAAACTAGGCATGCATTAATGGAATATTGTCATTTAGCCGCATTCTTCTCTCTTGAAGAGCCCAAGAACATAAAAGAAGATCTTAATGATGCAAATTGGCTAATGGCAATGGAGGAAGAGCTCAACCAATTCAAGAGAAGTGATGTATGGGAACTTATAGATAGACCCCAAGATCATGAAGTCATAAGTACCAAGTGGGTCTACCGCAACAAGAAGGATGAGGAAGGTAACGTGGTAAGAAATAAGGCAATGTTGGTAGCTAAAGGCTATAACCAAGAAGAAGGTATAGACTATGAGGAAACCTTTGCTCCCATTGCTAGACTAGAAGCTATTAGACTCTTATGTGCATTTGCTTCATTTAAAGATTTCAAACTTTTTCAAATGGATGTTAAAAGTGTATTTTTAAATGGTCTTATTGAAGAAGAGGTTTATGTTGAACAACCACCCAGATTTGAGGATGACAAATTTTTCAATCATGTTTTCAAACTCAAAAAGACACTCTATAGATTGAAACAAGCTCGGAGAGCTTGGTATGAGAGATTGAGTTCCGTTTTAATGCAAAATGGATTTTCAAGAGAAAAAGTTGACACCACACTTTTTATCAAACACTCTAAACATGACATTCTTATCGTACAAATTTATGTTGATGATATAGTATTTGGTGCTACGAATCCATCTCTTTGTGAAGAATTTGCAAATCTTATGAGTAGGGAATTCGAAATGAGTATGATGGGAGAACTCAACTACTTCCTTGGATTTACAAATCAAGCAAGGTACGGAAGGAAATTTCATCAACCAAGCCAAGTACATAAAGGAAATGCTCAAGAAATTTGGCATGGAAAATTCCAAGGCAATAGCAACACCAATGAGTTCAACTCTTAAGTTAGATATGGATGAAAAAGGTAAAAAGGTGGACCAAAAGCTATATCGAGGTATGATTGGATCCCTTCTTTACTTTACCGCTAGTAGACCTGATATATTATTCAGTGTAAATTTATGTGCTAGATTTCAAGCATGTCCCAAGGAATCTCATCTATATGCCGTGAAAAGAATATTTCGATATCTAGTTGGTACTCCTACTTTAGGCATATTTTACCCTAAATGTGATTTTTTTGATTTAATTGGATTTAGTGATGCAGATTTTGCTGGATACAAAGTGGACCGAAAAACGATTAGTGGTACTTGTCAATTCCTTGGTCACCCTTTGGTATCATGGTTTAGCAAAAAGCAAAAGTCCATTGCTTTATCCATTACCCAAGCTTAATATGTTGCATGTGGTAGTTGTTGTGCTCAAATGTTATGGTTAATGCACCAATTAAATGACTATGGCATTCATATTGACCATGCTGCCATAATGTGTGATAACACTAATGCTATATGCCTAACTAAAAACCCGGCTTAACATTTAAGAACAAAGCATATTGAGGTTCGACATCATTTCATTCGTGATCATATACTCAAAAGAGATGTCATTGTAAAATTTGTTCCCTCCAATGACCAATTAGCGGACATTTTTACTAAATCTCTAGGTGAATAAATCTTTTGCAACATTAGAAGTAAAATTGGCATGTGTAATCTATCATCTTGACCTTAATTGCATACATGAGTCATTTGCAGTTAATACTGAGTTTTAATACTCATCATAAAAGAGCTCCAATGGACCAAGTAATCTTATGCAATTCATGGATATAGGAACTTGGACCAATTTTTAAAAATATTAAAAAAAAAAAAAAAACACACACACACACACACACACACATAGAGAAACAAAGCGCAGTTCTGTCTTCTGTGTGTCGACACACAGAGCAACAGTATCGTTGCTCTGCATCTGTGTGTTGACACACACATTCATCTTTAACATTCTCTCTCTCTCTCTCTCTCTCTCTCTCAAATCCTAACACTTTTCCTTCAAATTTTCTCCAAAGACCATTATTTTTCTTCAAATTTCTTCCAGAAAACAAGTTTCTAACTACATTTCAACATCAAAACCTTCAATTTTTGTCAAAAACTCATCTTTTCAACAAAAAAGAGGAAAAGAAAATAAATCTTGGAGCTACATCATCATTATTGTACAAACACTATACTTTAAGTGTTACAATGTTATGATTCATCCTTGTGTTTATTTATGCTCGTGCTGAGATTTTGTATCCCTCATCTTGCGCTTTTTGTTGATGACAAAGGGGGAGAAAAATTGATGTGTGATATTCATACATAGTTATGTGCTTGATTGAGAAATGTTAAAAATGATCCCTAAAATGCATCAACTTTGGGGGAACAATTGAATTTGAACCTTAATCATGATATACATTACTCCATAAGTTCAGAGTCATGTGTATGCTTCAATAAGTGAATACTCTTATGATGAAATCTATACTTTAACTTTCACATTTTCAAGAGAAAACACCAAATGTTTGTCATCGTCAAAAAGGGGGAGATTGTTGGCCTTAAAGCCAATAATATTACAATTTTGATGATAACAACCATTTAGTGAGTCATGGAATTTAAATTGTTCTAATCTTATTTTTAAGTGACTTATAAGAAAGCTAGGAACATATAGATTAATCAAGGATACAAAGCTTTCGAAAAGATGATAAATCAAGAGGAAAAGAGATAAAAGCTGAAGAGAAGATTCATCCAAATTGAAAAGAACCTGATTTGAGTCCGAGCATCCTAAAGTTATTTATTTTTATTGTCTAGGACTTAGGATCGGGATATATCAATTGAGTCCAAGTCTAATATTGATATGTGATGCTCTTATAAAAATGTTTTTGAAAAATATTTTAGAAAGTTGATTTATCAAATTTTATTTGAAAAAATATTCAAGTTAAAATTAAACCAATCTAGCTTATCAATTATAATATTTTTTAAGATTGGTACTTTGAAAAGTATGATCAAATAAAATAAAGATAAAATTTTAATGAGTGATGATTTAGCTTGATTTATGGAACCAATCATTTTTTATGATCAAAGTTAAGTGGGAAATAGATTCAAAAAAAAAATTGAACAAATATAGCAATCGATCAATCAATTTTTTAACTTAGGGAATGTGATAAAAGTTTCCACCAATCAACCAAATTGATCAAAATGTGTAAATGCACCTGGGTAGGCTGAGTGTCGACACACAGGCTTACAGTAGCCACCAAGAGCTGATGTGTGTTGACACACAGACTAAAAAAGCTCAAAACGGCTACTTTTGACTTGATTTCTTTCCAAAACCTTTTCCCAACTTTTTGAATGTCTTATTGGCCCTCATTTGCCTATAAATAGGGCTTGAATGCTTTAGTTGAAATCATCAAATACTCTCTAAGCATTCTTTGATAAAAACTTCTCTTACATACTTACGCTTTAAAGGTTTGTTTTTAAGTTTTTGTTTACAACTTTTATTAGAGCATCACCTGTTCTCTTATTGTTGATTTTTGAGCTTTATTGTCATATCCTTAGCTTTGGCTAAGCTTGATCAAGTGTCAATTCACTCTTGAAAGAGTGAAGAATTTGACTGCTATAATTCTTTCATTGCTTTATTCAAATTTGTTGTATTGCAAAGGTTGGATCCTGAGCCTACGGTTACGAAAGGATAGGTTGTAAAAGGTTGGTCATGAGCCTAGGTTCAAAAAGACTTGTTTTAAAGGTTGGATCCTGAGCTTGTTTTTAAAAAGGATCATCGAGATTAGTTGAAGGCTCAAGTGATTAAGAGTAGTGACTTGAGAAGTGGACTAGCTTCCAGTTTGGAAGCGAACCACTATAAAAATCTTTGTGCATCCCTTTTATTTTTATCTTTATTTTTTTCATTTGAAATTTATTGTTTAGCTTTTAATTAATTTTTTGGTTCATAAATTTAAATTTTTATTTATCACTAAAGAACCTAATTCACCCCCTCTTATATTGCTATTTGGACCTTTAGATACATCACGTCCTGATATTGCGTATGCAGTTGGTGTTTTGAGCAGGTTCACGCATAAACCGTCATTCCATCATTGGATTGCTATTAATCGTTTAATGAGATATCTAAAAAGGACTATGAATTATGCTTTATGTTATAACAGATTTCTAGATGTAGTTGAAGGCTTTTATAATGCAGATTGGAACTCTCACACTGAAAACGCTGTGTCTACTAGTGGTTATGTATTCACCTTAGGTGGTGGTGCAATAAGTTGGAAGTCAAAAAAGCAAACTAATATAGCAAAGTCCACAATGGAGGCAGAGCTTATTGCTTTGTTTATTGCATGTGATGAGGCAAATTGGTTAAGAAACTTGTTGCGTGATATCCCTATATGGGAGAAACCAGTGCCATCTATATTGTTGCATTATGATAGCACCGCGGCAATTGGACAGGTGCATAATAAATATTATTATGGAAAATCCAAGTCTGTGAGGAGAAAATATAGTTGAGTAAGAGAACATCTTACTAATGGCGCCGTGAATATTGTTCATGTGAGGTCACACAATGATATTGCTGACCCATTAACAAAAGTTCTAGCTAGCGATAAGATTTAGATGACATCAAGGGAGATGGGCCTGAAGCCCAAAGAGGAATAAGTTGCTCATGAGGATACCCTGAAAAGGGACAAAAAAATCATGGAGTAACTCGGATAGCATGCTTTGTATTTGAAATTGATTGATAGCTCATCCCCATGGTGCCGAGCATGCTCACTTGTGGCCGTAACTGAGGTTGAGCTAACACAGCTCTTAATATGGTCTGTAGCCCATACGGGTGGAATGTGTGGCCACGAGCACATTCTTGACGGATCCTCCTATATGAGTGTAGAGGTCAAGGCCGCCACTTATGAGAACTAGGGCTAGTTCTCTAGAGCACTCATGAAATCCAAGTGATGTACAGGGCCATAATGTGCGAGCTTCCAAAACTCATATACACTTTGAGCTTTCGTATGTGTGATGCATTATACGTGCCCTCAAGAAATTAAAGTTTCAAGGCTTAGTCCACCATAAGTCTAGTACAAGAGCTGTTGAAACACTAGTAAGAGTTTCAAGGCAAGGCCGCCCTTATGATGTATGAAAGCTCTACTTAACCCAATTTTTTATTAAAAGGTGGGAAATTGTTGGTTTTTTTAATAAAAATGTTGCTTATTTTATTAAATAAATAAACTAATATATAAAAAAAATAAAAAATAAATTAATCATTAAAAATTGTACTGTTGTGCATGCTGGATAATCACATCATTTGAGTCAACATATCATTGAAGGCCCATTTTAATTGCCAACAGAAGCAACGGATATTTGTAGTAATGTTTTGATTTGATGATACTCTTAATTTTATCTTATAAATAGGCAATTAGAAAATTGTGTTGTCATACAAGAGTTTATCTTAATCTTACTCACCATCTTCTACTATAATTCCCCTCTTTATAATTTTGGATTAAGGGTGTTTGGATAGTGTGGTTTTGGCCTCTTAGATCGGTGCAGGGTTTAAGAGTAATAGCGATTGCTGAGTGTTGTATCCCGGGGATGGCGCGCTGTTATACCTACAGCATCGGGTTTATCCGTAGGAGTTTAGAAACCGTCTTAAAGAAAGCGTGATCGATGCCTCGCTCGGCTCTATTTCATTGGAAATTCTTCATTTCCGCGCTATTGAGGTAATATTTTTATTTATTTCTCCAACGGATATGAGGTGGGCCCATGTAATATCCACGTTTTAAGTCCAATAGACATTTGTATAAGACAACATGTTAGAGCATAAAACCAATCAGCTTAACCTTTAACACTGATTACTTTTGAGACAAAACATCTCCCCAAACGAACAAAATTTGACAATTTCATTTTCTGGGCATGATGGTGTGGGCTTGGATAAGAGAAAGAGTGAAAGTGAGGGATGAAAATGGCCAAAGAGGAAATGTTAAAATTCATTAACAAAGGGGGACAAATACAAACACAAAGGGGCAAAATATAATAATTGGTGTAGGGGCATTCAATCAGCCTTTTCTTCGCATTTTTTTGTTAAAAGGACTGAAGGCATAATATAATATTAGAAGGATCCAAAGAAAACACACTTAATTTCACCTTTTAGGGAAGGTTCAGGTTTCAAAATACAACCATTCTCCTTTATTTTTCAAACAACAGGAAAATTTGCTTTGGTATGCAAGAGCATGCTTTTAATAACTCGCGTGGTTTTAAAGAGGGTAAAAATCGCGTACTCGCAAACATACAAGTTTTTCGTAGCTAAGCTGGGTATATGGATGTCATAGTCACAAAGGTATAAAGTTTAATTTAGTAATTAATGAATCGTTTAAATATCAGTTTTTATAGGAAATGTTGTACAATTAATGAAATTAAAGCAATTTAAATATCAAGGGTATGTCTAACATAAAGATACATTAATTGCACTTGATTTATCTTCTTTTTTAATAATTTAAAAAAGAAAATTTCTAAAATGTGCCCAATGGTATTAAACACACCATATTTTAGCATTTGATTGGCTAATGCAAAATTTATTATTACTGCTAATTGTATCTGGCCAATTGAATGTAGAAATATGGTGCAATTAATGCACGGGTACATGTTAGAAAGACGCTTTAAAAAATATTATTATACTTTTATGACTTAAATGTATATCATCTAATCAAAATGCAATACATTAATTATGGGGATTAATATCGAATAACAATTAATTCATTAAACCAAAAAGAAAGGAAAAAAAAATAAATGCAATGGACACATGTTAGAAAAATCCAAATAGCAAATGTGTTGTCAATCGATCAAAGCTAGTTCAGGGTATGAATTAGGGTTAGCCTATATTGAATTCCGTCATTATATTTTATTACAACAATAACTTTTTAAGGTTTATGTTATAAGCTCTAAATCTAGATTAACATTAAACTCTGACTTAGGATAATGAACTATCTAAGGACATAACCCATTTTATCACTCTAGTTGTAGCATGATTATCTCAATAACACTAACAAATTCCTTTGTCATTCTTAACTTCCTTTGTCACTCTTAACTAAGTATTGCTTTTTATAAAGAATGTGGTCATAGTTGGTTATAACTTCGGCCTTGAACACTCTTGAAGAACATGTTATATTATAATCTAGACTATAAATACAAGACAATAAGCAAATAAATTGGTAAAGCAAATTATGGCTACAAGCACATAAAAAGAAAACCAGTTTAAAATATAGAATTCCTATAGGGGGTGGGGACAATGGTATAACGAAAGTCATCATCATAAATAATTTATAAATATGGGATTCAGATAGGAGTTCTATAAATCGAAAATTCAAAAGACAGAGAAAGAATAACTCATGGATGTAAGCTCCCTTGATTGATGTTGATATGACTCTAGCTTTAATCCCCAGTACTTTGACTACTTGTGCTTCACCTTCGTGAGAATTTGGATCTCCCTTGGTGACTCGAGGAAGGGCGAAGAAGAGAAAATCAGTAAAAAGTCAGAAAATATTAGGCCCTCCTCCCCTTTATATAAGTGAGTCATGCTCTAAGGCACGCCCGCATAGATGGACGATCGATCGATGGACCGCTACTTTCGTAGCTTACAAACATGCCATTATTTACCCTATACTCGTAAGTGCCACTTGAATCTTTACCAATGTGAACTATATATCTCATTTTTTTTTTTTTTTTTTTTTTTTATCAACCATGTGAACTATACATCATATATGCCATTATTGTTGATAGGGATGACAATAGGGTGAGGGCTCCCCTATATCCATACGTGCCACCTGAAACTTTACCCATTGTTTACACCCCATTACCCGCCATGGGTACTTAATGGATACTCGTACCAGTCCCTACGGGTATAAGCTCATATTGATATCTGCTATATTATTCCCCGTATCCATTGCCTCCCATGTACTGTCACATGCCTGCCCCGCTTCTTATACTGAAAGGTTATCCATATTTGCGCATTTGTAATTATTTAAAATTAGTTGTATAATCCAATTATTCTTTTTGCACATCACTTTGTAGTGAAATTGAATGCACATTTTGAGTACACATATTTCTTTTTTCTTTTTAAATGAATTAAATACCAATCAGGGTGGCTCGTGTAAGTTAGGGGTAAACAAAAATATCTAAACACTCAAAAACTTGGAAAACTGAAACGAACCTGATCTGAAAAATTAGGATAACCAAGTCGAAAATATCCGATTAGGGTATACCCAACCCAAGAATTATGGATATCAGTTCAAATAAAGGTAACATTTCAAAAAGTTATTGGGTACCTGACCTGACTTGATATTAATTATATATATATTATCTTAAATAAATAGTGTTGAAAAATGATACAAGCTAATTTCAAGTATATTTGCTTTACGGAAAATGGGTTTCGTGTTAATTCTTACGTTGGTAATTAATCAACCAGATTTGTAACAGCAGCAATCAATTTTTAAACGTTGCTATTTAGCTGTTGGAATTTTCAAATGTGGTTAAATCACCCATTGATTTTTATTATTGCATGAAAGCGTTACTAGCTCTTGCCCATCGAGTTTTTGGCGCTGTTGCTAGGGAATCCGTAGGCTAGGTTGATTTAGAAATTAACAAGTTATTTTTATTTTAAAAAATATTTTATTTTACTTTAATTTATTTTTTTGTTTTATTTTTCTTTTTCGTTTATTTTTGTTGACTTATATTATTTTTTTTTATTTTTTTTTCCCGTTATGACTGACAACCCCGGGCCATAGCTGGATGTTATGATTCAAGATCCAACTTGAATCATAATCAAGGGAAAAGAGAGTGTGGGATGAGAAAGAAGTGAAATAGATGAGTAATAGAGAAAATAGAGAAGAAAAGTAGAGAGAATTAAAATTGAGAGAGAAAAGATATCAATTATCATTCAATGCCCCTTATAAGTGATGAAATTCACCTACTTATACTAACTCTAAGCCTAAGTTGGTTACAAGAAATATCTACAAAGAAAATGTACCTAGACATGACTTAACCGCCAAACTCACATACAAGTCATCTAGACATTCTAACTACCACTTAACTAACACTTTCCCTCCTTATGTTACAAGCTACCAGCCAATGAGGTTAATGAGATGCTAATTAGACTTAAACTAAGAACACATATCAAATTTGACTTATTAATACTCAAATTCATATGCCCCATCTTCTAGAACCATGACAGCACTCCCCCATTTAGAGATTCTTGTCCTCAAGAATCTTAGTAAAGAAGTTGTATCTTCAAGACTCTTTATTGGTTTTGCTATAGAGCTTCAAGATGCTTATTGATTCGTATTTACACCCTCAAACTCTGATTAAGGCAGCAAGAACTTGCATCTTGCATCAGTCCCAAATTTCTACTCTTCTAAGCTCAATTTTAGTGATGCTTTCCCTCCGGCAGCCGGGGTCGAGAAGAGCTTGCAAATCTCCTCCCAATTGAGAGGTTTCACTAAGAAATCACTAACTTGCTTGATGCCAACATGAAGTCTCCCGACCTTGACATAAAGGCTCTTAAAATCTTGATGATTACCATAAGCTTGCATACTACTCACAATCCTTCTCTCAAAACCTCCCAAATTGCAGCACCAAAGTCAGAATCAATAGCACGTTGCTCAACTTCACAGGTTTCCAAACATTTTCTATAACAGCTTTTCGACTGTTACTGGCAGTAGAACAACAATTCTTAACTTCGTGTTTCAAGCTTTGAGCCCATTTCTAAGCCGCAACCTTCCTTTGCTCCTTACCAAACTCTTTGAATCACTTACTTGAACACAAAAACAGCAATCTCTCGTGAGCAAGTGGACTAGAGTCTGGAAATTGGTGAATGTTACCCAAATAGCATAAGTCCTTGGATGTCTTTGCTAGACTCCAACGTGATGCATTCTTGTGTTGAACTCTCAAGGAAGCCTAACTAACTTTACTCAACTTGCAACATACAAATTCCAGATTATTAACAAAGCCTTCAGTTCGGATTTGAATCTCCTTTTGCTTGCATCCTGCACATGATCCTCCGCAGCTAAGTTGATACTAGTGATTTTGTACTCCCAGCTCTTTAAGTATTCCTTCTCTTCTCAAGTGAACCAACTCTGCTTCCTTATCAACAAGTTGAATTTGAAATACACCAGCCCTCGAGGCCGCAGGAACATGAAAACAACTTGAAACATTTCTGGATCAATGACTGATCTGCTTCTGATTCCGTTGCGAAGCTGTACAATTATATTAGCTGGAAATGATCTTGAGCTCACGATGACTTTCTCAATAGAAGCATTTTGGTGATTTCCATCAAGTTGATCAATCTCCTCAACTTGTATGTAACCTTGAACCTCACTTAAGTGATAATGCCCATCACAATCTTTTTCAGAATTAGCGTGTTGCTTCTAAACTTGTTGCATTCCCATGAACATTCTCTTGCAGTTGGAATATAGACCCCAAGGACTTAGGAGGCCTTATATTGGCTTGTATTCTTGGAAGATGACATTTACTCATGGCATGACTAACACAAGCATCTAATACTTGCTCCAACTTCCTTGATAATTCAGCGCTAGAAGCCATCAAAATCGGCTTGGCCTCATCACAAAATTCAAAGATTTTCCCTTGATTGCTCCTATATCTTATCCTTTGGAGCTTTCTCTCTTTATACTTCACCTTGTAGCTTCTTTTGGACCGAATTATTCCACTCCCTTAGCTCCAAAAGAGAGGTTGCTCAGCAAATTTGTCTACCAACGCATATGCGCTGCTAAAATCATCTCAGCTGAGCTCAACAACTTGCTCCATTTTCCTGAGATTAGGGGGCCCATTGTTAATGTTATTAGATGAATAAACATTAGCTCCACTCAATTGAGCTTGCCATTGGACCAGATCTTGCCCATATCTCAATAGAATTGGAAAATCTCCTTGCACTAGAATAATATCAAACCACTTCTCTGTTGAGTTTGCTTGCATTGTGCAGTATTAACTCTATTTCTTGCTGATTTGGTATCATTGCTTATTGAATTCCACCTCTTCCTTACCCTCCTAATTGTCCTTTTGGTCCATGAACAAGCTCCAAGTCTATCTATTAACCACATCACCTTCTTAGGCTACTTCAATTTTGTATTATTGAGCATATAAAACCTGTCCAAAATCAATTTATTTGACTTGAGAAGGAGAAAATTTGGAGGTCTCCCCTTATAGACCAAGATTGGCTTCATCAATGCTCTTAACTTGCATAGCATTTCTTGCGACTAACTCTAATAGCTAACTTGTTCTCAATGTTAGGCTGTAAGATCAACTTCAAATGCTACATTATGAAGCTTAGAACTTCTATTTCCACTTGCACTTCCTTTGCCGCAACATTCAGTGGTTCTTTAGCTAGCGTTAGTGTATGATCATTCTGAATTGTTGCCGTAAATGCAGAATTGAGCTTCTGAATTTCAGCCGAACCAAGCTCATTCCGAGTCTCAAGGCCTCGTGTGATATTACTACCCTGATTTGCATCTGTTGCTTCCAAACTCCAACTGTTTCTAGCTCTACCAGCTGTGTTTTGCTCCACTTTCCTTGGATCAAGAGGTCTCAAACTTTCCTGATTTGTCACTCTATTAGTCACATGAGTGTTCTTTATTTGAGCTTCCAGATCAGTCATATTTATATGCAAGTCTGGCTGCTGATCATAATTCCATTTCAGCGCTGAATTGTTCCTTTGCTTCGATTCAACTTGCTGAATTCGTAAAATTGTCACACTACTCGAGGATGTGTATTCTCCTTCAAATTATGTTGTGTTCTTGCATTCTTATAGGTCCAATCACTCCCTTCAGTTGCCTCACTTTCGATCTTCTCCTAAATCTCTTGCTAGCAACATACTTCATGTTACTCAGATGCACCTTGAGCACAAGATTTTGCTGAGTTAATTGCTTCCATCTTAGTGATCTCCTATTCCTTAATTCGATCATAGGCTTAAATTTCATTGCCACCACATTTGGTGATGGAACACTGTTTTTCTTAATAGGTTGCTGCGATGCTTGCCTTGTGATCAGTATCTCTTGAAGAGTTTGTAATATCTTTGGAAGATGTTGCTCTAAAATTTTGTGAGTCCTTTGTATCATCTCAACATTTATATCATAATATTCCGAAGCAAGTTTGCCACAGCTTTGACATCCATTGCTATCTCAATTTTATGCAGCTTAGCTAGATCGTTGAGTTTTGGTACCAGATCACAAGGGAACAAGATCAGCAAATTCAGCTAACAAGATCTCAAGAGTGCAGCTTAATTCGAGATTAATTCAGTTGGTTCAATATGTAATCTGCTGAATTGAATCCAATTCCAGCTTGATCGATGATTCAAGATCACAAGATCACAAGAATCAGCTACAAGACACAATAACGGCAAGCTTTTGAACTGAAATCTCGATCAAATGCAACCTAAACAACAGAACTTGATATTAATATAGCACGATTTGAAGAATCTTGGCAATTTAGCACGATATCTTGATCAAATACAATCTGATCAAGAGCTTGATATCAAATAAGCTTGATCTAATGCTTATGTAATCAAATTGAACTCAATTCAACTTAATTGGAAGCAAAATCATAAGCTTTGATGCCAATTGTTACGATTCAAGATTCAACTTAAATCATAACCTATGGAAAAGATAGTATGAGATGAGGAAGTGAAATAGATGAGTAATAGAGAAAATAGAGGTGAAGTAGAGAGAATTAGAGTTGAGAGAGAGAAAAGATATCAATTATCATTAAATGCCCCTTACAAGTGAAGAAACTCACCTACTTATGCTAACTCTAAGCCTAAGTCGGTTATAAGAAATATCTACAAATACAATGTACCTAAACATGACTTAACCACAAACTCACAAACCAGTGACCTTGACATTCTAACTACCACTTAACTTACACCTTCCCTCCTTATCTTACAAGCTACTGGCCAATGAGGTTATTGAGATGCTAATTAGACTTAAACCAAGGACTCATACTATTTTATTATAATCTTTGACTTATTAATACTCAATTCCATATGCCCCATCTTCTAGAATCATGACACCAGAGCAAGCCTCTCCATGTTAAATTGGGGATTATTTGTTTTCCTAAACTTATATTGCGCCTGTCGGAGTTGTGTTACCCACCTTGGGTAATGTAAACATTGAAATTAAGTCTGAGATTAGTATGCTTCCTAGTTTCTATATGAAGCCAATTGAGAGCCCATACAAGCACCTCGATTCCTTTCTTGAAATTTGTGAAACATGTCATTATCGAGGTGTCCTGCATGTTGCAGTTAGGTTACAACTTTTCCCGTTTTCATTGAAAGACCTAGCCAAGCGATGGTTTCAATCCCTAAATAACAACTTAGGATGACCTCCAACAAAAGTTCCTAATCAAATTTTATTCTAAGGCAGGGATTTTGGCTGTTAGGTGTGCGATCAATAGTTTTGAACAAAAAGATCAGGAGCAATTTTATAAAAGTTGGGGTAGATTTAAGGAGCTCCTTAGAAGCTGTCCCCACCACGGGTCACCCAAGTGTGCTCTTGTGAAGAACTTCTATGATGGTCCCACAGCTTCTAACAAGAAGACGGTTAATGCTTCGTGTGGGGGAGCATTTAACCAACAAGATGAGAATGAGGCATGAATATTATTTGAGCGTCTCAGTGAACACTCCCTCGACTAAGATCCCTCTGCGAGAGTAGGTTGAGGGAGCACATGCGGTGTCTACGAAGTAGCACCTAACGAAACCTTAGACTGGATGCCCTTAATATGAAAATGGATCAGCTTATGAACTTGCATGTGAACCCTACAAATGTGTGCCAAGTCCAAGCAACTAAGTCATTGGGTGGTATTACTCCTTGTGGCATTTGTTCAATGAGGACTATTCTGTGCTTGATTGTTTATATGCGTCTTAATTTCCCGAATACATGTAGGAATAAGTTTATGTAGCTCAAGGATATTCGAGGAGTAATGACCCATCCTCCAACACCTACAATCCCGGGTGGTGCAATCATCTGAACTTCTCGTGAACGCAGAACGCCAATCAAAATCAACCCACGAGACAACAAGATCCCGACTTTGTAGGTAATGCTCACCCTCCTGTTTTTTAGGTAGGACACAGGTATGATGCTCGACCTCATTCCAATGTTGCTCATGATAACCATCCTCCCCACCTCCAGGGTACATGTCATAGTTAGAGTAGCATATGCTCCACTTTATGGAGGACCCCACAAAACTGGTTTGGTCTCACTCGTAATCTATCGCCAAATTAGAGAACCAGATAGGATAGTAAGCTCACGCACTGAATAGGATAGAGGAAGGGAGTTTACCCTCCCAATCACTCACAAATCCCACATGATCAACTAGTTTTAACCCTAGCTTGGTCATTCTTGAGTAAGCTAAGGTTGTGTCGGTTTCAGGAGATGAGAACCTTAGGGAAGTTGAGGTTGAAATCGAGAAGAATGTGACTCTCCCTCCCACCTCATATATAGAGGGATCACAAGAAAGGGTTATGAATCCGCTATACCTTTCCCTTCGGCCCTTATAGGACCTAAGAAAAAGGACGACCTAAAGAGGCTAAACTTATAGATGTGTTTAAGGACATGAAAATCAACATACTGTTGATCGATGCCATTAAGCATATTCTTATGTATGCCAAGTTCCTCAAGGACCTTTGCACAAAAAAAAAGCACGCCCGGGAGCACATTCTGAAGAAGGTCCGACTCACGAGAAGGTGAGTAGCATTTTGGCGATGGCCGCCCCGCCCAAGTTTAAGATCATGGGGCCTTTATGTTCCCGTGTGTCATCAGGAAGCAGTAAAATAGACGGGCCCTTCTAGACCTAAGAGCGAGTGTCAACCTCATTCCTTGTTTATTTTTTCAGGAATTGGGTATAGGAAACCTTAAGCCAACCAGTGTTACACTTCAGTTGGTTAATAGGATAGAGTGTGTACCTCATGGGGGGTAGTGGAGGATGTACTTACCAAGTTTAACAAGTTTGTCTTTCCTGTTAATTTTATTGTCTTAGATATGGACCCTGTTCCTAGAAAAAGAACAACACTCCTATTATTCAAGGCTGACTGTTCCTACCAACCGCTGACGCTATGATTCATTATAGGACAGGAGCGTTGGAGGTTTCTTTTGAAAACCTCAAGGGCAAATTGAAGTTCTCGAACATTTTTTGACACTCTAAGATAGAGGATAAGCTAAAGTGCTACGGGTTTGATGGTATTGATCCTTTGGTAATATTAGGTACACCTGATCCTATCAAAATTGCTGATTGGAGTAATGTCCCCATCTATGTCGATAACTGTGCGTCATCGCCGAAACTTGGTAGGATAAAGATTCGAGACCCCGATGCTAATAATGTTTTTCTTTTTAAAAGTCATAGGTCAAGAAACATTTGTGGGTTTGGGGATCGTCCTTACTAGCTTGACCTGAATACTATGGAAGATATTGCCTCGGATTTTGGTTGACATTGCGCTCTACACTGCGTCTAGCTGATGGCGTTAAACTTAGTACTCTTGGGAGGCATTCCAGCCTACGCTTATGTTTGTTTTGTGTTTTAGATGGTTTTTCAGACCGAACTCTTTTTCTTTCGCTGATCTTTTGGTTATCCCTTTCGTGCTAACTTTGTTTCTCTTTTACTAACCACTTGTATGGTCCATATTTCTAACACTACTAACAGGTTTGTTTAGTATTCTGTCTTCTTTTGTAGCTTGCTATTTCGACCTTTCCTTTTTGGATTGCTCGCCATTTATAGCTGAATATGCCATACCCAAGGTTGTCTCTTTCCTTTCCTTACATGTATTTCCTTTCATTATTTTGCATTGATGGCAATGTAAGGTTTGGGGTTTGGGGATGGCATGTATGGTGTAAACTTTTGATGGTCCTTTTAGCATCTTTTTTCTTTAATTAGCTGAGTTTTTGCATGGATTATAATAGAAGTATAGTGACTTATATTGAACTTCAAATTTGAGTTGCACTATGACGATTAGAATATTTATGTAGTGAGATTATTCATGTATCTAACTGTTGAATCTATATTTTTGTCTTTTAACTAGTTAGAGAGATTATTCCTTTTACCCTTAGTCTTATGACTTGCCCTACGTTTTAGGTTGTGATAGCGGAAATAATTTTAGGAGTCTGAATCCACTATTTTACTCTTAACAATGTTGAAATCAATTTTCATCTCTTTATCTTGAGTGATTCTGGAAAAAAAAAAGGTACCAATGCATGTGAATTAAGTAAGTATTTGTGACTTGTTGGTTCTTGTAGCCTTTATGTCTCAAGCAAGCAAGGTTGTAGTGGTGTCTTTACACCTGGTTCTTGAGCCAGCCTGGTCAGGAGCTGCTGCTCAAAAGCTCTTAACATAGGCCACAAGGAAAGCTAAAGAAGAATCAACCACTTTAAGTCACTTTAAAAAGCACCAATGCCTAATTTGAATGAAATGTCTTTAAGGTATGTGCTAGTAACGGCTTAGGTTATGAATTCATTTGACTCGAGCCATTAGATCTAAGGAGTGCTCTTCACTCGGTGCCTTGGGCCAATTGGATTGGGAGTCACCGACTGAAAACTCGCTACATGAGTCATAGAGAGATACGCTTGACCATGAGTTACTTTAAAAAATAAAAAGAAAAAAAGAGAAACCTTTTAATTTCTTTGTTGATTAGAAGTGAATTGTTAGGGTAACTGATTCTTTTGATTATTTTATCTATTTGTCTTTAATTCGGAGGGTTTGAAATAAGAAAAATGGGAGAGAAGTTATAAGTTCACTTTCTAGTAAAAAAGACTTAAATAGTGAGAATTTGAGTTAGAACCAGTGTAATACTAAGAATTTATAAATATTCTCTACTCTTAGGGACACCTTCATAAATGCTTGAAATATTTTTCACAATTAATTCTTGCCATTACATGCTTGATTGAATTTTTTTCGTCTTTAGTTAGTTTGAGTCGAATCTTACTTGAGGACAAGCACAAAGTGGTTTTAAATATGTTGATGTACTTTATATTTACAAATTTTATTTCTCATTCTAGCAACATATTCAGCTTTTACATGTGTATTTTGTTGTAATCTAGGTACTTTTAACCTTAGAGTGCAATGGAGCAAACAAATGTTGAAAAGTGGCAGAATCAAGCTTAATCAAGGTATAATTGAAGACTACTTTGAGAAACCTGACCACGTGTGAAAAAAAGGACCATTTGGCTCAAGACTCGATTAAGAAAAGTCTTACCTTAGGTGCACGGATCGATCGGCCAAGAATTTTGGCAATTGGTCAAGCTTGTAACGAGCAGAATGCTAAAAAAAAAGAGCCTTCATGACCCATTAATATCAGTTATCACTCAAGATACCACTGGGATCATGTAGATCGCTTTAAGAGTTTCGATTAGATATATAATTTGACATGTAACTCTTTACTGATCAAACGTTATAGTTAACTGCAAATGTTGCCAAGAAATAGACGTTCCTCTATATAAAGAGAAAGGGAGACCTAATTTTTTTTCCCACTTTTCAGCCGAATTTCTTCTCTTCCTCTCCTTCTCGAAGCTGCTACGAGATTCAAGACATTCTCAAACCCCTAAGCGCAGGTGGTAGAAGTACTGGGAAGATCAAAGATCAGATCAATGTCAATATTGATTGAGGGAGTCTTCACTTTCGAGCGTCAATATTGATTGAGGGAGTCTTTGCTTTCGAGTTTTACTCATTGTTTTTTTCTTTTTCTTAGATTTTATGATGTGTAAAACTGCCACGGAGGAATAGACATTTTTAGTTTGGGGATGAAGGACGGGCAGCCGTCCGTATCCTGGTTTTGTATTTTACTTTGAAGATGATTTAGTTATGTTATTTACGCACCTCTGTGGGGAATTATTCATGATTTTTTGGTGTTTCTTTGTGCGTACTTGTAGCCATGTTTAGATCTCCAACTCTTTTGCATTTCATTTTGTGCTTGTAGCCTCGACCATAGCATAACAGGTTTTCACGCGTGGTTAGGGTTGAGGTTATACCCAACCCTGAACATACTCTCTTTTATATAAGTTAATATTAAATTACGAGTAACAAAGGAATTAAGTAGTGCTAATGAGATAACATATGCTACTCTTAGGGTGATAAGATAGGTTATTCCTTTAGACTAGTTTATTATCCTAAGCCCTATTTCAAGTATTAACTCAAGTTTAGAGCTTGTAGCCTAAGTCCTTTTAATCATCGGCCTAAGTAAAATATAATGACGGGATACGAGTTAAGCTTTCCTAAATTCACTCTCTAAACTAACCTTAATCAAATTGACATCCTTTTCTATTGTTTTAGTTGGCTTTGCTTAGTTAAGCACTTGACTCAACCCACAAAAACTGATTTCAACTGCTCATTAATCATTAAGTCTGACTTAACACTGATTCTCTATGGATAGGACCCGTATACCCGACTAGGCTACGATGATCTCATACACTTGCAAGTAGACGATTTTAAAACACTCTTTAAAATCGCATCAGTACCCTACTCGATGCAATTTAACTGGATCGTTTTGAGTACCTGATTGATCTTGGTACACAACTATTTAGATCACTTCATGGGTAACGATGTGATTTTAGTGTTTTGAATATCCAACCTGAAATACATTTCGGATCCGGTACCTGATCCATGCTCAATGCTAGTGTAAGGTTGATATGGAGCGAGTGTGGAAGGTAAACGGTGGGGTGCGGTTGCTATATAACGTTATACTTGTGGGGAGGGGTTTGTAAAAAATGGTTTAAACTGTAATCCAAACCGGACCAAACCGTAAATTATGGTTTGGTTCGGTTGAATTGGTTTATGGTTTGAAAAATTATGGTTTGGTTTAGAAAACTTTGGTTATTAGGATTTACAGTTTATGTTTGGTTTAAAACCAAACTTAAACCATAAACTAAAGAATTAAATGATCATTTACATTATCTCAATCATAACAAGTTACTTTAGTGGCAAAATTTTACTTGACAACCCGATAAAAAATAATTAGGTTATTTACACTAATGGCCTTTGTACTTTTCTGATCGTGTCATCTTAGACCTTATATTTTTAATTATGTCAATCTAGTCCCTTTAAAATTTATATTATGTATTTAGTCATTTGGTCAAATTTAACCTATGGTAATGATTTAATTTTAATGACGGAATCATATTAGATACAAGTAAAATTCACTCGTTGATTCAATTTAACCCAATTTGTGACTGAACCACTAAATATTTCATTAACAATTTAACAAAAATTTTAACAGACCCAATGCTACGGCTGAATTTGTTTAAAAAACATTACTACTGAATTTAATAGACCCATTTTGTGTATTGTCTGTTGTTTTTGTTTATGTAGTCTATAGCATAAACATATTTTATACTATGAATTATGAAGACAAGTAAAGTTTTCGTATTTTGGGATGTTTTTGTATTTAATGATGATTTTAATATTGATCAAATTATGTTCATATTAGTGTTAATAACAATTTCTCGATTATAATGGTTAAAACCATAAACGGGACCGAACTGAACCATAACTATGCTTCGATCTGGTTTGGTTTTTGAGACAAAACATTTTGATTTTGGCTTGTAAAATTCGAACCGTGTTTTTACGGTTTGGTCCGGTTTGGTAACCATAAACTACCAAACCAGACTGTGTGCACCCCTACCTGTAGGCTGCGTTGGCTCCATGTCCATAGTATACACTGCGCATACTTGCTATGTTCCATATTAATTATTGATACTAGCAATGAATATTTAACATATTAAAAAGTGTTAAAATATTTTGTCAATTTAACGTGACTAAACAATAGTTCAAATTATTTTACATTGTCATTGGCCAAAAAACACTAGATAGTATTAGTTGCATGCAACTCGCATAACTCAAGAAACTTGAAATAACTATATAAACAAGTTAAAATGTCGAAAACACGTTGACCTAACCAAATTGAATTGGAACCGAGTTACTCAAGTGGATAGTGCATTTTATAGCTCAAATTCAACTGAACTTAAAAAACAAAATCTCACACATAACTACTATTTTCACGTTGTATCTGTGTCATGTTATCCTACATCGTATGAAATTTTAATAGTTATTCAAACAACCCCAATTGTGGAGTACGCATAAGCCAATCTTAACCTAGAAAAGTACCATTTTTGTTTGACCAAGTACAAAAGTGTCACAAGTTTAGCATCAAATAAGGGGATAAAGTAGGGTGGGATACACGGGATTGTGCGAATAATTGTAACGATATAAGCAAGTTAAACTACCGAAAACACATTGACCCAACCATAATCTGAATTGAGCTGAATTTCTCAATCACATTAGAAAGCCATATTATACCGAACTCAAAAGAAGATAAAAATCTAACAGATAAATGCTGTCTCCATATTTTATTCACGTCAAATTATCATGTTATGACAAGTTTTAACAGTTATACAAACAATCCCAAATTTAAGAGTACACAAATGGCCAATTCTAACCTAGAAAAATAACATTTTTATTTGACCAAATACAAAAGTGTCACAAGTTTAGCATCAAATAAGGGGATAAAGTAGGGTGGGATACACTGGATTGTACGAATAATTGTAATGAAGGACAATGTGAGTTGCTAGATTTGTCAAGAGTTTATCAACACCATGGCGAGATTCGCGGCCACTCTCCACCGCCTACGTGCTTGTATCCCCCAACTGGCACTTTATAATTTCTTCATTATTTTTTTCACTTGGAAGGAGTATTGTATAAAATAGAACGATTATTTGTCTTATTTATTTGCACTTTTCTGAGTGTGTAAGTTATTATAATTTTTTAGTACGCATTTGTTCATTTTGATGGTTGTTTTAAGTTAGAGGAAACAAACTTGGGAAATCGTACGGAATGAACCCTCACCCCCACATTTAATATTTTTCCAACCCCTCTCTTCGTAAACCAACCTTTTTGGATAATTTTGCCCCTCTCACTATTTCCCTCCTGTTTTCACTCTCTCTCTCCACTACAACACATTCTGCATCCCTCTCTCTCCTCTTACACCCATTTCCCATACCAATCTCTACGATTTCCCGTCTCCTTTTCCACCCGTTGTGACCTTCCAGTTTCCAAGCCGTTGTGACCTTCTTTTCGCTCACTTCATCCTTGCTCTCGTTGTCACGTCCCTCGACATCTGTTGCACTTCATTGCTTCACCGTGTTCATCTAGAGTATAATCACCATTTCCAAAAAGGTAATACCGATTTCGTTAGTGCATGTTTGTATTCTCTTGGTTGTTTATTGGGGTTGTACGAGGGAAATGTATATTCGATTGTTTCCTGCGTTGCACTGGCATAGTATTGGTTAGGGTTTTGTTTTTCTAGTTTAGGGTTTTTTTTTTTTTTTTTTTTTAGGTTTAGGGTTTTTTTTGTGGTTTAGGGTTTTACTGTTATTGGTGTTGTGAATAATGGTTAGTGTATTTTGAGTAAGGTTTCCATACTGGCTTGGTTATTTGATTCCGTGGCAGATTTATTCTATTGTTCCTCATTGTATCTGCGTTTTTCCTATTTTATTAGTGTGGTGGATTTTGGGGGTGGAAAGCAAATGTTGACGGTAAAGCATAAATGGTGTATGATAGTTGATAAACGGCGTGTGAGTGTTGAAAATGGATCACTATCATATGGTGTTGGGGTGTTAATAGTCATGAATCATGTATGATTAATTATACACCATTTATGATTGGTTTAAATGGTGTAATATCATTTTTGTTGGTTGTTTCAAGTCATTGATGGTCTAAACCAATTATACACCATGCATGATTGGTCTAAATGGTGTAAAATCATCATGTTTTAGAGTGTTTTAAGTAAATACTGGTGCACGATCAATCATACACCGTGTATAATAGGTTTTAAAGGTGTAAAATCAACTTGTTTTAATGTGTTTTATGCAAATAGTGGAGTATGATCAATCATACACCGTGTATGATAAGTTTTAATTGTGTAAAATCAACTTGCGTAAGTGTGTTTCAAGTAATTAGTGGTGTATGACTTATCATACACTGTGTATGACTTATCATATACCGTGTATGATAAGTTTTAATTGTGTAAAAAAAATTTTGCATGTTTTTTAAGTAATTATAGTGTATAGTGTGAAGTCAACTTGTTTTAGTGTGGTTTAAGTAATTAGTGGTGTATGATCAATCATACACGATGTATGATAGGTTTTAATTGTGTAAAATCAACTTATATAGGTATGTTTCAAGTAATTAGTGGTGTATGACTTATCATACACCACGTATGATAAGTTTTAATTGGGTAAAATCAACTATTGACAGTTTTTTTCAAGTAATTACTGGTGTATGGTGTGAAATCAACTTGTTTTAGTGTGGTTTAAGTAATTAGTAGTATATGATCAATCATACACAGTGTAGGATAGGTTTTAATGGTGTAAAATTAACTTATATAGTTATGTTTCACGTAATTAGTGGTGTATGACTTACCATACACGGTGTATGATAAGTTTTAATTGCGTAAAATCAACTTATATAAGCGTGTTTCAAGTATTTAGTGGTGTATGACTTAGCATACACGTGTAAGATAAGTTTTAATTGTGTAAAATCAACTTGTATAAGTGTGTTTCAAGTATTTAGTGTGGTATAACTTATCATACACCGTGTATGATAAGTTTTAATTGTGTAAAATCAACTTATCCAAGCGTGTTTCAAGTATTTAGTGGTGTATGACTTATCATACACCATGTATGATAAGTTTTAATTGTGTAAAATCAACTTTTGCATGTTTTTTAAGTAATTACAGGTGTATGGTGTAAAATCAACTTGTTTTTAGTGTGGTTTAAGTAATTAGTGGTGTATAATCAATCATACTCGGTGTATGATAAGTTTTAATGGTGTAAAATCAACTTATATAGCTATGTTTCAAGAAATTAGTGGTGTATGATTTATCATATACGGTGTATGATAAGTTTTAATTGTGTAAAATTAACTTGTACAAGTGTGTTTTAAGTAATTAGTGGTGTATGACTTATCATACACCGTATATGATAAGTTTTAAATGTGTAAAATCAACTTGTATAAGTGTGTTTCAAGTATTTAGTGGGGTATGACATATCATACACCGTATCTGATAAGTTTTAATTGTGTAAATCAACTTGTATATGTGTGTTTCAAGTAATTAGTGGTGTATGACTTATCATACACTGTGTAGTATAAGTTTTAATTATGTGAAATCAACTTTTGCATGTTTTTTAAGTAATTACTGGTGTATGGTGTGAAATCAACTTGTATTAGTGTGGTTTAAGTAATTTGTGGTGTATGATCAATCATACACGGTGTCTGATAGGTTTTAACCGTGTAAACTCAACTTATATAGGTATGTTTCAAGTCATTAGTAGTGTATGACTTATCATACATTGTGTATGATAGGTTTTAATGGTATTACATCAACTTTTGCAGGTTTTTTCAAGTAATTAGTGGTATAATAGTGTAAAATCAACTTGTATAGGTATGTTTCAAGTAATTAATGGTGTATGATGGATCATACACGGTGTATGATGGATTATAATAGTGTAAAATCAACTTATATCGGTATGCTTCAAGTAATTAGTGGTGTATGACTTATCATACACTGTGTATGATAGGTTTTAATGGTATAACATCAACTTTACAGGTTTTTTCAAGTAATTAGTGGTATAATAGTGTAAAATCAACTTGTATAGGTATGTTTCAAGTAATTAGTGGTGTATGATGAATCGTACATGGTATATGATGGATTATAATAGTGTAAAACCAACTTATATAGGTATGTTTCAAGTAATTAGTAGTATATGACTTATCATACACGGTGTATGATAGGTTTTAATGGTATAAAAACAACTTTTGCTAGTGTGTTTCAAGTAATTAGTGATATAATAGTGTAAAATCAACTTGTATAGGTATATTGCAAGAAATTAGTGGTGTATGATGAATCATACACGGTGTATGATGGATTATAATAGTGTAAAATCAACTTATATTGGTATGTTTCAAGTAATTAGTAGTGTACGACTTATCGTACACGTTGTATGATAGGTTTTATTGATGTGTAATCTTGTTGTGTTGGTGTGTTTTAAGTAACTAATGATTTATGATTGATCATTTTTCCGGAAATGGATGTCATAATATATTATATTAGACAGAAGAAGCACGTAAGTCCAGATTATTTTGATAAGAGGGCAACATGTTCAAGCGCACCAATTTCTCCTCAATTTCGATCCCTTTAAACTGGCATGTAGAACAGTGTGAAAAAAATTGAAACAGCTTTCGATGATTGTGATTCTTTGATCATCAAGTTCCTAGCAGGGGATGAAAAATATGTGGTACAATGCCATGATCTTGATAGTTTATGCATGCCCATCAATTAAACTAATCAGCATTGGTTCCTTGCTGCCATCCATTTAAACGAATGGCGGATAGGGGTTTTTGATTCTCTATACTCGGAAAAAAGCAAGGAACCAAGATTAGAGTGTGTGGAACCAATTGTAATATTGCTTCCATACACCCTTGAGATGGTTGATTTTTGGGACATCAGGAAGGAGCTGTCTAAATTTAGAGGCAAACCTTTCCAAATATCCTACAATCCAGATTCATGTCCACAAAAAATGGGGTATGACATATATTCCCTTCTATATTTTTTATTATTCACAAGAAAATATTAGTAATTATGTTACAATGAAGCCTAATATCCTATTGTGTCATCTATTGCAGGTCAGATTTGTGGCATCTTTGTTGTAAAGTTTATTGATTTTTTACTTACAAATGGCCTTAGAATCTCCTAATGCCCCCGAGAGTAGATGGAGAAGTTGCGGTTGAATACCTGTATATACTTGTACAGTCATGAAAGAAAGAAACAAATGAAAATGAATAGAAGTGAATAAATTTATGTGATGTGTATATCTTATTGTATATTACCACAGTATTTATATTATATTTGATTATACTATGGAAAATAATCAATGCCATATGCATTGGCTAGTGAATTGGTTTAGGTTGTTATAGATATTTGTTCCATTACATGTACTTAGTTTTGTACTTGGTATACTTGTATTAGATTTGTACTAAATGTAAATAGCTTGATTATTGGATGTATATATTTTATCCAATATAATACAACACTGATTTTACTTGGCCAGCTTTCATTCTTTCACTTTCTCTCATCCCTTTATCTTCTCAGAAGCTCTCATCTGCCCTTCCATGGCTCAAACTAGAACTCGCTTATTCCTTTTATATAAGATTCAAGGTCCAATATGGCAGCAAATATAAAGGCATGATACTCACTGGATTATTTACAATTTGTGACAGGGCATCAGGCTC
Organism: Simmondsia chinensis; assembly: GCA_018398585.1. NCBI lineage: Eukaryota > Viridiplantae > Streptophyta > Magnoliopsida > Caryophyllales > Simmondsiaceae > Simmondsia > Simmondsia chinensis. The sequence goes on along the minus strand of JAGTTD010000008.1, from coordinate 8,514,238 downwards.
AAACCAGAACTCACTTATTCCTTCTATATAAGTAATTATTGGTGTATAATGAATCGTACACAGTGTATGATGGATTATAATAGTGTAAAATCAACTTATATAGGTATGTTTCAAGTAATTAGTGGTGTACGACTTATCATACACGGTGTATGATAGGTTTTAATGGTATAAAATTAACTTTTGCATGTTTATTTCAAGTTTTGCTAGTATAATGGTATAAAATCAACTTGTATAAGTGTGTTTCAAGTAAATAGTGGTGTATGATCAATCATGCATGGTGTATGATAGGTTTTAATAGTATAAAATCAACTTTTGCAGACTTTTTCAAGTAATTAGTAATATAATGGGTAAAATCAACTTTTACAAGTGTGTTTCAAGTTATTATTGGTGTATGATGAATCACACACGGTGTATGATAGGTTATAACGGTGTAAAATGAACTTATATAGGTATTTTTCAAGTAAATAGTGGTGTATGATAAATCATACACGGTGTATGATAAGTTTTAATGGTATAAAATTAACTTTTTGTAGTTTTTTTCAAGTTTTGCTGGTATAATGGTGTAAAATCAACTTTTATAAGTGTGTTTCAAGTTATTAGTGGTGTATGATGAATTATACACGGTATATGATGGGTTATAATGGTATAAAATGAACTTATATAGGTTTGTTTCAAGTAAATAATGGTGTATGATCAATGATACATGGTGTATAATAAGTTTTAATGGTATAAAATCAACTTTTTGTAGTTTTTTTCAAGTTTTGCTGGTATAATGGTGTAAAATCAACTTTTATAAGTGTGTTTCAAGTAAGTAGTGGTGTATGATGAATCATATACGGTGTATGATGGGTTATAATAGTGTAAAATGAACTTATATAGGTATGTTTCAAGTAAATAGTGGTGTATAATCAATCATACGCGGTGTATGATAAGGTTTAATGTTATAAAATCAACTTTTGCATGTATAATGGAGTAAAATCAACTTTTGTAAGCACGTTTCAAGTAATTATTGGTGTATGATGAATCATACACGGTGTATGATGGGTTATAACGGTGTAAAATGAACTTATATAGGTATGTTTTAAGTAAGTAGTAGTATATGATCAATCATACATGGTGTATGATAAGTTTTAATGGTATAAAATTAACTTTTTGCAGTTTTTTTAAGTTTTGCTCGTATAATGGTGTAAAATCAACTTTTATAAGCGTGTTTCAAGTAATTAGTGGTGTATGATGAATTATGCCTTTATATTTGCTGCCATGTCGGACCTTGAATCTTATATAGAAGAAATAAGTGATTTTTGGTTTGAGCTATGGAAGGGCGGATTAGAGCTTCTGAGAAGGGAAAGGGATGAGAGAAAGTGAAAGAATGAAAACTGGCAAAGTAAAATCAGTGTTGTATTATATTGGATAAAATATATACATCCAATTATCAAGCTATTTACACTTAGTACAAATTTAATACAAGTATATCAAGTATAATATTGAGTACATGTAATGGAACAAATATCTATAACAACCTCAACCAATTCACTAGACAATGCATGTGGCAGTGATTATTTTCCATAGTACAATGAATATAATGTAAATCCTGTGGTAATATACAATAAGATATACACATCACATAAATTTATTCACTGCTATACATTTTTGTTTGTTTCTTTCTTCCATGACTGTACAAGTATACACAGGTATTCCACCGCAACTTCTCCATCTGCTCTTGAGTGCATTGGGAGATGCTGAGGCCGTTTGTAAGTAAAAATTCAATAAACTTTACAATAAAGATGCCACAATCTGACCTGCAACAGATGAATCAATAGGATATTAGGCTTCATTGTAACATAATTACTAATATTTTCCTGTGAATAATAAAAAATATAGAAGGGAATATATGTCATACCCCATTTGTTGTGGACGTGAATCCGGTTTGTAGGATATTTGAAAAGGTTTGCCTCTAAATTTAGATAGCTCTTGCCTGATGTCCCAAAAATCAACTATCTCAAGAGCGTATGGAAGCAATCTTACAATTGGCTCCACACACTCTAACCTTGGTTCCCGGCTTTTTGCCCAGTACAGAGAATCAAAAACCTCTATCCTCCATTCGTTTAAATGGATGGCAGCACGGAACAAATGCTGATTATTTTGATTGATAGGCATGTATATCCTATCAAGATCATGGCACCGTAACCCATATTTTTCATCCCTTGGTTGGAACTTGATGATCAAAGTTTCCCAATCATCGAAAATTGTTTCAATTTTTTTCCAACTATTCTGCATGCCAGTGTAAAGGGCTCGAAATTGAGGAGCAATTGGTGTGCTTGAACATGTTGCCCTCTTATCAAAATAATCTGGACTTACGTGCTTCTTCTGTCTAATATAATATATTATGACATCCATTTCCTGCAAAATGATCAATCATAAACCATTAGTTGCTTAAGACACACCAACACAATAAGATTACACATCATTAAAACCTATCATAAGTCATACACTACTAATTACTTGAAACATACCTATATAAGTTGATTTTACACTATTATAATCCATCATACACCATGTATGATTCATCATACACCACTAATTACTTGAAACATACCTATACAAGTTGATTTTTCACCATTATACTACTAATTACTTGAAAAACAGCAAAAGTTGATGTTATACCATTAAAACCTATCATACACTGTGTATGATAAGTCATTCACTACTAATTACTTGAAATATACCTACATAAGTTGATTTTACACTATTATAATCCATCATACACCGTGTATGATTCATCATGCACCACTAATTACATGAAACATACCTATACAAGTTGATTTTACAGCATTATACCACTAATTACTTGAAACACACATGCAAAAGTTAATTTCATACCATTAAAACCTATCATACACCGTGTATGATAAGTCATACAATACTAATTACTTGAAACATACCTATATAAGTTGATTTTACACAATTAAAACTTATCATACACAGTGTATGATTAATGATACACCACTGATTACTTAAACCATACTAAAACCAGTTGATTACACACCATACACCAGTAATTACTTAAACCACACTAAAACCAGTTGATTACACACCATACACCAGTAATTACTTAAAAAACATGCAAAAGTTAATTTTACACAATTAAAACTTATTATACACGGTGTATGAAAAGTTATACACCACTAATTACTTGAAACATACCTATATAAGTTGATTTTATACAATTAAAACCTATCATATACCGTGTATGATTGATCATATACCACTAATTACTTAAACCACACTAATACAAGTTGATTTCACACCATACACCATTAATTACTTAAAAAACATGCAAAAGTTGATTTCATATAATTAAAACTTATCATACACAGTGTATGATAAGTCATACACCACTAATTACTTGAAACACACATATACAAGTTGATTTACACAATTAAAACTTATCAGATACGGTGTATGATACGTCATACACCACTAAATACTTGAAACACACTTATACAAGTTGATTTTACACATTTAAAACTTATCATATACGGTGTATGATAAGTCATACACCACTAATTACTTAAAACACACTTGTACAAGTTAATTTTACACAATTAAAACTTATCATACACCATATATGATACATCATACACCACTAATTTCTTGAAACATAGCTATATGAGTTGATTTTACACCATTAAAACCTATCATACACCGAGTATGATTGATTATACACCACTAATTACTTAAACCACACTAAAAACAAGTTGATTTTACACCATACACCTGTAATTATTTAAAAAACATGCAAAAGTTGATTTTACACAATTAAAACTTATCATACATGGTGTATGATAAGTCATACACCACTAAATACTTGAAACACACTTGGATAAGTTGATTTTACACAATTAAAACTTATCATACACGGTGTATGATAAATTATACACCACTAAATACTTGAAACACACTTGTACAAGTTGATTTTACACAATTAAAACCTATTATACACGGTGTATGATTGATCATATACCACTATTTACATAAAACACATTAAAACAAGTTGATTTTACACCCTTAAAACCTATCATACACGGTGTATGATTGATCATATACCACTATTTACTTGAAACACACTTATACAAGTTGATTTTACAGAATTAAAACTTATCATACACGGTGTTTGATAAGTCATACACCACTAAATATTTGAAACACAATTATACGAGTTGACTTTATGCAATTAAAACTTATTGTACACGGTGTATAATAAGTCATACACCACTAAATACTCGAAACACACTTATACAAGTTGATTTTACGCAATTAAAACTTACCGTACATGGTGTATGATAAGTCATACACAAATAATTACTTGAAACACACTTGTACAAGTTGATTTTACACAATTAAAATTTATCATACACCGTGTATGATAAATCACATACCGTGTATGATAAATCATACACCACTAATTACTTGAAACATAACTATATAAGTTGATGTTACACCATTAAAACCTATAATACACCGTGTATGATTGATTATACACCACTAATTACTTAAACCACACTAAAACAAGTTGATTTTACACCATACACCTGTAATTACTTAAAAAATAAGCAAAAGTTGGTTTTATACAATTAAAACTTATCATACACGGTGTATGATAAGTCATACACCACTAAATACTTGAAACACACTTGCACAAGTTGATTTTACACAATTAAAACTTATCATACATGGTGTATGATTAGTCGTACACCACTAATTACTTGAAACATACTTATACAAGTTGATTTTACACAATTAAAACTTATCATACACGGTGTATGATTAGTCGTACACCACTAATTACTTGAAACATACTTATACAAGTTGATTTTACACAATTAAAACTTATCATACACGGTGTATGATTGATCATACACCACTAATTACTTGAAACACATCTACTCAAATTGATTTCACACCATTAAAACCTATCATACACAGTGTATGATTGATCATATACCACTATTTACATGAAAACACATTAAAACTAATTGATTTTACACCCTTAAAATCTATTATACACGGTGTATGATTGATCATACGCCACTATTTATTTAAAACACTCTAAAATAAGATGATTTTACACCATTTAGACCAATCATGCATGGTGTATAATTGGTTTAGACCATCAATGACTTGAAACAACCAACAAAAATGATATTACACCATTTAAGCCAATCATAAATGGTGTATGATTAATCATACACGATTCATGACTATTAACACCCAACATCATATGGTAGTAATCCATTTTGAACACTCACACGCCGTTTATCAACTATCATACACCATTTATGCTTTACCGTCAATATTTGCTTTCCACCCCGAAAATCCACCACACTAGTAAAATAGGAAAAACGCAGATACAATGAGGAACAATAAAGTAAATCTGCCACGGAATCAAATAACCAAGCTAGTATGAAAACCTCACTCAAAATACACTAACCATTACTCACAACACCAATAACAGCAAAACCCAAAACCCCAAAAAAAAAACCCTAAACCCAAAAAAAAAAAACACCCTAAACCAGAAAAAAAAAAAAAAAAAAAAAAAACCGTAACCAATACTATGCCAGTACAACACACGAAACAATCGAATATACATTTCCCTCATACAACCCCAACAAATAACCAAGAGAAAATAAACATGCACTAACGAAATCGGTATTACTTTTTTGGAAATGGTGATTAAACCCTAGATGAACAACGTGAAGTGATGAAATGTAACGGATGTCGAGGGACGTGACAACGAGAGCAAGGATGAATTGACCGAAGAGAAGGTCACAACGGCTTGAAAACTGGAAGGTCACAACGGTTGGAAAAGGAAAGTGGAAATCGTAGAGACTGGTATGGGAAATGGGTGTAAGAGGAGAGAGAAAGGTGTTGCAGAGGAGAGAGAGGGATGCAGAATGTGTTGCAGTGGAGAGAGAGAGTGAAAATGGGAGGGAAATAGTGAAAGGGGCAAAATTGTCCAAAAAGGTTGGTGTAGGGAGAGAGGCGTTGGAAAAAGATTAAATGTGGAGGTGGGGGTTCATTCCGTACGATTTCCCAACAAACTTGCTCCTGAACCTACCTCGACAATGGGTGAGTCAAATTCGAACCCTATGTTATTGATCTCAGTAGCCAACCTATACGGTGTGTCGATGTTTTTGGTAAGTTTTGTAGGGAAATATGGACTAGTGAGCGATCAAAATACGAACACAGGATAAACAAGGGAACTCAAAGTGCCGAAACCAAGCATATGAGATGAATTTATTGACCTCGAATAGAACCAATCTCAATAGGACTGACGTTAACCTCCAATGGAGTCAATCATGAGCTTCTACAACACAAAATATGAATTAAGCTCGAGATGGACAAAACAATCCTAACACAAGTCACAAGCTCTACAGGCAAGTGAATAAAACAATAGACATAATGAAATGAAGGCATGAATAAGGTAAAGGGTAGGGAAAATGAATCAAACTGAGGAATTAGCGCTTTGAGGAGTTCACATCTACATTGATGCAGCGCAAATAGATGAAAATTCGAGAACGAAAGGATTCAACAACCGTCCTTTAATTTTCAATTACTAAAACAATTAGAAATAAAGGAAAAAGTTCAATTCTTAATTTTCACAATCCGAAAATAAAAAGAAACACAACTTTAAGAACTTGACTGCCTAAATCCCTAATTGGCTCTCTTCTTTAAATAGATGGGCTTTCATAGCTAAAGATAAAGACTAAAATAAATTTAGATAATTAAGAACATAAAATAATTGAGTCTCAACACAACTCCTACCCAAAATTAAATGCAAATCTAGCTAATTTGTATCTCCTATCTAAAAGACTCCTGATTGGGTATAACTCTTTATTCGCCCGATCTCATATTTGCTAAGATTTGAGATGCATCATCCCTAAGTTGTTTATGCCCCTGCATCAGTATAAACGAGGTCTCTAGCACTCCGACTCCAAGGTTTAACACGACACCCAACACAAGAGTGTACTCTCGGGTAATGAGCTGAAGTATGCTCCAACTTGCTCATCAATGGAACAACAACAAGAATCCACGAAGATGAATCAAGAGAATGAATCAAAGGAGAAAAGTATATGGGAAATTAACTCTACAGTTCTATTGTGCTTTTAGGCCTCCAAATATTATATTTATAGACCAAATGCACGTCCAACTGGCTTGTCAAAATGGTTATGGTAATTGCAGAAAATCTGCTAAAAATCATAGAAAGAGTGGGAAATAAGGAGTGGACGGATATCATGAAGCGAAAAATCCGGCCATTATTTAAGAAGTAACATGTGTGGACGTGGGAAACTACTTAAACTCCTCGAACATGAGCCCAACAGTTAAGACCTTGAGCTCAAGGTCAACCTGAACAAAAGACAACATTTTTGTCTCGAGCTTGCAACCTTATGTTTAGCCAAAGGATAGGCGACTAAAGCTCAAGCTTGTAGCCTTATGCTTAGCAAAGAAGAGAACTCTTCGACTAGAAATATAATGGCTATAAAGATAAAGGTTCGCGTTGGAAAACGTCCACACCACACCACATCGAGACGCACTGTCTAGGGTGTGCGTGCATGCTTGTTCTCCACTATGCGCACTCTAGGCCCACAAGACTTTACCAAGTCAAAGGAGAAAGGAAAGTTTAGAGAAGCTTTCCCACCACAAGGCTTCTTATACAAGACTTGGTGTAACTTAGAACAAAATTGAAGCGCACTACTCTCAAATTCAGAAAATCCCTAACATGATTCAATTTTGAGAAGATGAATAAAAGGTGTTACTGAGTAATGAGGTCCACACTTGATGATGCTAATGTCTTTTGAAATTGAACTGAAACCTAATGAATCAACATGTCACACAACCACCCTAGGTGAACATAGTCTTGAATCTAAGCAGTTATTCTGAAGACCTTTTTGTTAGCATCCCAAGTTGAGGGATTATATTTCCTCAAGAATCTGCCACTGATGGATCTTGGATGGGGCTTATCCTAAAGATGTTGAATTAAGTATGGGGTTACACAAAAAAAAAAAAAAAAAAAAAAAAAAAAAAAAGATTTTAATTTGGCATTTTTTCGCAACTAGAAGAATGACTTTCTATACTAAATCCCCATTATAAAGGGTTCTAGGTTTGACCTTTTTATTATAGGGCCTTGTCCCTCCCTTAATTTGCCTCTCATGGTCATGTAGAGCATACATCTTTCCTAATCTAGGTCATTGAGCTCATTCATTATGACTTGCTTATACTCACGCCCTGAAAGTTTGCCTTGATGGGAAACTCCCATTTATCGGAAACTCAAAATCACCGAACTTGAATGGCCTGAACCAGAATTGACACAACTCGACATGAATCTTATTATATTCAACTCAAAATAGGAAATGATCCAACCTAATAGACCCAAAATCTGAGATGAATCAAACCCGGAACAACCCTGCTTAATTTGGACTTGACTTAAATGTGATCCAACCAAGCCGATCAAAAATCCAAGATACGCAACCTAATTGCCTACAAATCTTTGAAATGACTAAAATTGAAAAGGATTCGACCTGCTCAGTCTAACCTAATTTGAATTGAACCCAGACAACACGAAATTAGAAAGTATGCAATCTAATTGGCCCGAAATCAAGATTGGTAAATCATCCTAACCAACCCAAAGCTGACTCTTGCTAGATCAAATTCCGGAATTGATACACTAAATTAACCTAGAATTCTATACGACATGAGGCATTATGTTTACGACTCAACTAAAACTTGAGCTAGGTTGACCAAAACCTAAATATGACTTAAACTCATAAGGATCCGATCCAATTGAAACCCGATGCTGTTTGACCTGAAACTTGGAATGATCTAATTCATTTGACTTAGAACTCAAGATAGTTAGTTATGTAATTATAATTCCAACTTCTAGTTCTTTTAATTACCCAAAAACAAAACTTTAACTATATTTCTAATTCCAATTTTATAAGATCAAAAATAAAAATACAATTTTATAGTACAATTTCAATTCCGTATACCAGACAAAACTTTGCTAGTTTTAGGATTTTACTAATTAAATACATTACTTCTCTAGCGACAGTAGTCTTTTCCATTCCTTTTCCCACTTGGCTTCCCTAAATTGGACGTCATCACTCTTCACCTCTAACAAAAAGTCAGACCTCAGAGTTAGAGAGAAGGAGAGAAAGGGAGATAAAAAGAGCACAAAAGTTCCATAAACTCTTAGTAGGGTTGGTGGGGGTAAAATCAAGCTCAAAACTTTATGCGGTGGCTAAACCAGCGGCGCCATTGTCTTATGGCGGCGGCCACCCATCACCACTACCATCGTCATCTCTAACTCACTACACTCTCCTTTTCATGTTGGTGCTTTCGCTTCTTCACATGTGGGTCTCCACCAACGGTCGAGCTGGGGCAATCCGGTTATTTCCTCATAGTACAGGGACTAAATTGAAATTCCATAATAATATTTCCATCAAGGAGGTACTACATGATATAGATCCGTATCTACTACTTAGAATTTATTTCTGACTTTATCTTTAGATTTTCAGTGTTTTGTGCTATTCTGGCTTTCTCTATATACAGCTGTGTCTGTAATCTTATTCATTCAATTCAATCAAACACATTTGTATATGTTTACAGGAGGAAGAGATCAAGAAGGGATCCGATGATGAAGATAATAATAAGTTGTTAAGCAAGTACTTCAATGCAAGCAACAATTATGGAGAAAGACAAGGGTTCGATGATTTCAAGAGAAATATTCCCAGTTGCCCAGATCCTCTCCACAACAAGTAGATTCATTTTTTTCATTATTGCTATAGGTATCCAATTTTTGTAACTAATTTTTGTGTTCAATAATGTCGAAAATTATTAGCTTACGAAAAAATTAATTATAATAATTTAGTGTTATTTCTTAGAATTTAGTGATCACATGGTTAGGTACATATTTGATACATTTGTTTGGGTATATTAAGCATTTTTGTTAAGACCACCAAATATGTGCATGTATTTAATGATGAATCATAAGATTCTTTTGTTACAGTAAGTAATTTTAAAGTAATTATTGTTTTATTTACTAATCACTTCTTATTATATATATTAAATATCTGTTCAATATATATATATTAGATAAATAAATTAGGTGTATTATGTATGAACTTGCATCATTTTTCTTTTGAGTAATACTATAACAACCTAAAACTAAATAGTTAATTTATAAATTTCATACATGCATAAGAAGATATTGGTTCATTAGTTATTATTACTAAACATACAAATCAAATATGACTGTTCAAAAAAAAAAATTAAATATGGAAATTTGTGACATACTATTCTCCTGATAGATCTTTTCATTTTTGTTGGTTATTTTGAGATTTGAGATGCGTTTATATGTTTCACATATAACCCACATTTCACACGGCACTCCTTGTGGTAGGACCTTGAAAGCCAGAGGTAATTCATGGAGAAATTAAAAAAGAAGGTATCTGGGGGCACAAACGAATTTTATTTATGTATATATTACTAAAGTTGTTGAAGACTCCACATGTGAATCTAGTAGAATCCCACATAGCAGTTGTGAGAGAGAAGGGATCAATGTATAAACATAATGAATTACTCTATGTAATGTCAATTGGTTTTATGATGGAACTACACTTGGACTTATACATACATGGGTATGGGCCTAAAGGCCCATGAAATTTAACAAAGTTAACACTAATTGATTGGAGCTAATTATAGTTTCATAGCTAGATTTAGTTGTTGAGGATTTTACATGTGAGTTTATATAGTAGAATCTCATATTAGAGTTGTGAAAATGAAGAGATCAATTTAAAACTGTAATGTGTTACTCCAACTATTGCCAATTAATTTTAGGATAAAACTCAATTTGAGCTTATATGTGAATTTTATATGTGCCAATTCTATAGGTCAGACCTAAAGGCCCAGTGAAATTTAACATTAGTTCTATTACCAAAACTAATATACCCATATATGGGTGTATTTATTAGTATTGTGCTTGTTTTTGGATATGAGAAGATCAAAGATGTAGAGCAAAAAAAAAAAAAAATTAATAATAATAAATTATGCTGTACAGAAGGTGCAATTTTGATTTAAGGACACAACATTTAAATGCATGTGGGTTCTGGTTCTACCCTGTCCTTTTGTATCATTTGGTTGGTTTCATGTTTGGTGTTTTTCTCTGCCATAGTTATGACCATACCTGCATATTTGCATCTCGGTAATTTGCTCCCTATATTTATTTTTAATATTTGCAGGAATTGACAAATAATATTGTTACTGTTAATATTTTTCTTTTCTTTTCTCTTGGGACGAGTGTCTCACACCAATTTGGGATAATGTCAGCTTGTGCCAAAATATCTTGTTTTATTAGATTTCAAAAACAATAATTCAAACTACAATAAAGATTTTGTTTGGACTCTGATACCACTTGTTAGGGACAACCCATAGAATATACAATCCCTAAATCGAAATAGAAATAAAAAAGAAATTGAGATTGGGAGAACACCAAAACTTACGTGATTTAGCCGAAACCTACATCCGCAGAGGTGAGCACAATAATTTCAATATAATATTTAGAGTTTACATGATATGTCTCAACTCTCAGCTCTTTCTCAATCATAACTCAAACCTAATGATAACATACATATCATGTGTGTATATAGAGTCATCATACTAAAAACCCTAGTGCGTCATAAGCTTAAATAGGATTGACTCAATTCTAGACCTTATAAACAAGGCCTAATATAATCAGGCTCTACACATAGCCTAACAAATTTCTGGCACTCTGATTGTATTTTAAAGCGATGTCAAATTGTTTGGCGATTCTTGCAACGTGAAAGCAAGAAAACAAAAGGCGAGTATTGAAACATGAAAGAGAATATTAAGATTTGGTTGTGTAACCCCTACTTATTTTAATTCTAGCTTTTATCAATAGATCATAAAATTGACTGCCCATATGGGATTGTTGTGAGAACGCTTCATCTCCTTAGTAGCCCAAGCTCTCCATGTTTTACAAAAGTTCCTTCAAAGACAGTCTTCTAAGAAGCAACACTATCCTTCATTAAATCAGTGTCTTTTTCATAAGCATCCTCGACGCCCATGTGTTCTTTAACTTTCTTGAGTATGACCTTTGCACTTTTGAGACAATTTCATCCTCGAGTGTGCGTCTTCCTTGAGTTGTTTCTTCAGTAATATTCCAAGCACATGCGCCACTTAATTAAAAAACCATTGTTTCCAATGTGCTGTTTTTACTAGGAAACAAATTCTCCCTTTCATCCATTTGGATAAATTAAAAAATTCACAATAGATAAAATGATTTCACCTTTAATGGCTAGGTATTTGTCAATTGTTGTGCATTTTGTTACTTTTTATTACCTCTCAAAGTAACTCATTTATTTAAGCAACTGTACTCAAAAGGTTGTCCAGGGATATCAAACCTCAAGCTTGATTCTTCTTGACATTGGTGGCTGAATTATCCACATGGCCATGGGAGTCAAAACCTTAGGACTCATTTGTTAGCATCCTAAATTAAAGACATACTTCTTCAAGAGCTTGTCATTGATGGCCCTTGTACAATGTCTTCCATTTAGATCCTAAAATAAGTATGCATTCTTTTCAATGTTTCAATCACATTGAAAGGATCTTCTAGTTCGTGACCACTTAACAAAATTCTATCTTTTTACCCAAGTGGAGAACAACTTTCCACTCTAAGTCCCCTATATCAAAAGAATTGAGCTTGACCATTTTATTTTAGGCCTTGGAAATTCTCTCTTTGGTCTCTTGAGCCTATTTCTCTCTTGATCAATGTCATTTAGCTCATCTGTCATAGTATGCCTATAATTAAGGCTTAAAACACTTCTTTGATAAGTAACTCTCATTGACTAGACTTTAGCCTCGAGGGATAGGATAGCATCACGACCATACATTAAATGAAACAAAGTGGCCCTTGTTGCGTCCATTTTCAAGGACATGTATGGCTAAAGGGTCTCAAGCAGTAGCTCATGCTCCTTTCTTGTATTATCATCAAGCATCTTCATAATGTCTTTCTTGAGAATCATATTAGTAGATATACCTTGACCATTAGACTGATTTTAATATGGAGTTGAATTCAACATATCAACATTGAATACTTCGCAGACTTCATAATCTTTGAGCCATTGAGGACCCTAGCCTAGTCTATGATGCTAGACTCTAAGATTCCAAACCTACACACAAGATGCGTTCCTTGAAGGAATGTATGACATCTTGTTAGTTGATGCTCTTGTATGATTTCACTCCGACATAAATAGTTAGTGATCACCAAATATATGAGTGTTCTTTCCTTTAAAAGGGTAGAATATCACTATAATAATATATGTAACCCCGCACCGAAACAACCATGGCTCAGTGAAGGCATGCTTCTTAGACACAGGCACCCGTTGAATAAGGCTATGCATTTGGCATGTGCTACAGCTTTTGGCATACCTAATGTAATCATTTATCATAGAAGGGAGTAGCAATGGTACCACTTCATTAACAAATGAATCTTGTATCCAGCAAGATGGGACGCATAGATCCCCTCATGAGCCTTTTCCACAACTAACATTGCCTTTACTAGGTCCAAACAGTTGAGGAGGACATGCTCGCATCCTTTTGTTACAACCCATCTGCATCATACAAGTGGTACCTCTATGCCCTCAACTTCGACTTGCCGTTCTTACTCAATTATTGAGAATTTTGATAGTCAATAATGTGTTTCCTTTAATCCTCAAAATTCAATGGTATAGTTGTAGTTTCAAAGCACTCCGCCATGACATACTGATCATTCAAAAAAAAAAAATCACCATTGATTCCTCGAACTAAATCCTCGATAGCCTATACACTAAAGCTAATTTAAGAAGATCAATGGCTTCTTTACTCGAGGTATAAACTTAATACTAACTTCGTTGAACTTATTCAAGGGGTTTGAACAACAGAAATGTATCCTCTTAAGCTGTCACTTAAGCACTGGAATTATCCACTTACTTGGTGGGTTAAATCTCCCTTAAATATCTATATGGGTGATCCCCATCGCAAGTACGGTGTAGAATCCTATGACTAGAGCTTGTTATTCAACTTTATTGTTTGAATATAATCAAGGTTAGTGCCAACTTATTTAGTGTTCCTAAAGGGGATTAAGTCACAAGCCCGACTTCAACATTGGACTTAGTTATAGAGATATCCAAGTATAATTTCCTAGGAACTATACCAACCATCACGGTTTCCTCTTGTTTGAGGAGACCTACTTTCTCAAGGTCAAGATGATACCTAGAACGCCGGCCAAAGCTTGTCCTTTAAATGAATTTTGTAGAATGCAAATTATGTGAAATTGGAGCAAGACCATGCTGCATTGACTCATTCTTCCTTTAATTAAAGGTATGTTTAATACATATTTTAAAACATCCATTTGAATGATTACATAAATCATAAGAATGGATGTGTATGTCTTTTCCCATATACTTAGACAACAACTAAGGTAAAATAAAACTTGCTCATATCCTTGTTCATTTTGTCTTGTAGACTTCCACTAACAAATAGCCTACAAACACATCATTTGTTGATACGTGAAGCTTTAATGACATACCTTACTTGGGAGAAATCAAGACAAGGGGGTTTGTTTTAGCACTCTTGAAAGCTTTGTGGTGTTGCTTTTCCCACTCAAAATGTTTACTTGAGTTTAATTTCAAAGTGTTGAAAACAATTTGAACTTTCCTGCCACATTTGAGATGCAACATTTTAGGAAATTGACTTGGCCAAGTAAGCATAGAAGCTCATTCTTGATGCAAGGTGGCTTGGTATCGTGAATGGATTTGTTCTTTTTTTTAGTCCATCTTAATCCCTCCTCGATGCACTAGGAAGCCCATGAAGTTACCATCTTACCCCCAGTGAAATTTTCAAATGGTTCATTTAGAGGTTGTAATTTCTCATACTTAGAAATACATTCCTCAAGTAAGTTAAATGACCAACTTGTGTTTCCAATTTCACACCAATGTCATAGCATACTTCCATATTCTTACTCACTACATCAAGAAAGATCATATTCATAGCATTTTGATAGGTGAACCCGCATTCTAGAGCTCTAAAGGCATAACAACACACTCAAAGGTTCTAATTGACCTTGGACATCTCAATGCAATTTCAAAGGTAACAGACAAGGCAATCATGACTTTCTCTGTGTGTGTATATATAACCGTCCCAAAAAGACAATATTTCATGCCTTAGGGCTAAATCTATTAACTTATGAGTTATAGGAATGGGGTACTTGTCTTTTGGAGTTGCTACATTTATTTTCCTAAAGGCAATACCTATCCCTTTTTCCACATTCGTTTTTACAACCGATACTACGTTAGGTAACCATTCAGCATACATGGTTATTTCAATGACTATGGCCTTTAGGATCTTCTCAATCTCCTCCTTGATCTTGTCTATTACTTCTTGGGACATTCGCCTCTTAGCCTAGATCACTAGTTTGGACTAAGGCTTCATTAGTAGCTCTAGTTCAACTAGCTTTAAGTCTAATACAGGCATCTCATACTACTTCCAAGTAAGGCAATTTTTTAACTTGAGAAATACCCTAATATATTCTCTTTTCTATTCATTAAAGAGTAATATACTCAAATAGGCTGGTCTTAGCTCTTTATCATTTACAAGGTGGACTCCAATTAAGGTCATGGACCCGGGCTTCTAAGTCATCCATCATTCTTGGTGCTAACCTCAAATCCATGCCCACCAGCTCTTTTTCTTAAAGCGTTTCAACATCACAGGCATAGTTTAGGATATGTTGTTATTCTGCCCATAGTTTGTATGCATCATGCAAAGGAATTAGTAAAAGATGGACACAACCCTTTAGGCCACTAGTCATTGTGTTCTTCCTAATGGGAACTTTCTTAGCACATCTCCTAAGACTCTTCCTTGATCATAAGGGCCCTCAAAAAGTTTAGCACATCCGAATCTCGGCACTCAGGATCATCCTGTTGATGTTTCCATTCACTGAAAGTGTGATCGCAATGGTACTCAAGCCATCTTTTAGGAAAATGTCCCTCTCATCCCTCATATACACCCTTTGTTGTCCTTTCCTTTCCCTTCTTCCTTGGCACGCCCGGTGGTGCGACTCTACTTGAGACTCCACATTTAACAGTGAAGTCCACTTCCCTTTTCAACTTCTCAAATCCAAAGCTCGCTAGGGGTCCTCAAGGAGTTACCAAAAGTAACAACCAAGATATCTATCATTCATTGCAAGCTCGCTCTGTCAACTTGCACTAGGCCAACACCATCCTCATAAAATGATGAAATTATTAGACTATATTCTAGAATATTCTAGAATGTTCCTAGGGTTTTGTGTTTTACCCTTTTGTCCCTTGACTTATGTAATCTATAGGGGCATTTTAGTCTTTTGGTCATTGTACTTTGCCTATATATTGAGGCCTCCTATGTACTCATTTATTCATTCAAACATAATATTTCACATGGTATCAGAGCCATAATATCCTCTTTCTTTTTCTCAAAAAAAAAAAAAAAAGGAGGGTGAAAATCGGGTCACTCAGAACCCTAACTCTCCTCCTCCCCTAGGCGCGCCGCCGCCACTGCACACCCTCCCCTCCTTCCCTCTCTCTCCACGGCCTACTCCACGCGCAGCCGCACGTTCGGCCCCTCCTAGTGCTGGGCGGCCCGATCTCCTCTTTCCCGCACAAGACTGCTGTGCTGTGCTGTGTTGTTCTCTATTAGACTATATTCTAGAGTATTCTAGAATGTTCCTAGGGTTTTGTGTTTTACCCTTTTGTCCCTTGACTTATGTAATCTATAGGGGCATTATAGTCTTTTGATCATTGTACTTTGCCTATATATTGAGGCCTCGTATGTACTCATTTATTCTTTCAAACATAATATTTCACATTGTATCAGAGCCATAATACCTTTTTTTCTCAAAAAAAAAGGGGGGGGAGGGGGGAGGGGGGCGGGGCGAAAAATCGGGTCTCAGAACCCTAACCTCTTCTTCTCAGGCGCCGCCACCTCCCCATCCTCATCCTCCTCTCTCCATGCACTGCAGCCAACCCCTGCGCTGCCGCACGTCCGTCCGGCCTCTCCTAGTGGTGCGCGCCTCAGCCTCCTCTCTCCCGCACGAATGGGCCTCACGCTCTCCCGATCGTCCCTTCTCCGAGCGGCTGCTTCTCCTTTGCGCCGCCACCCCTCTGGCCACGCCGCTGCCGCCTACCTTGGCTATGATTCTCCTCCCTCCCGCTGTGCTCCTTTGTCGTTTGTCGGGTTCATGAAGTGTTGAAATCCCTAGTAAGTACCCTTTCCTAATTCCTTTCTGATTTCAAATTCATTTTGAGTAATGGCAACTAATCCAAATCGATCCTACACTAATGCCCTAACCTCCTTCCCCCACTCCCCTCCTAGTGCCGACCACACGGTGGCCGCCCCTCACGCCGGCCTGCTGCCTGGAGCCGTCACTAGTAGCCCACCAAGAGTGGTGCCCGACAAACTCAATGTCGGAACCACCACCACCGGTGCCCCTTTCTCTCAGTCGGTGGATGCCGGTGTCGCCATCTCCGGCACTCCACCACTGCTTGGGTGGTCATTGTTGACCCCGGCACTTAATCTGGGCATCCCACCCCTACCAAACCCCTTCCCTTCGATCACCTCACCCACGGCTGGCTTCGCCGGACCCCTCGTGTCCGGCGGCATCCGGTCGGTTGACGGTGGTTCTGCCCAACCCTCCCTCCGGCCCTACCTCCTGTCGGTGGTGCTGGTGTGGTGCCGCCACCCTCTCTCTCACATTATCTCAACCCTAATTATTTACACCCTAATATTTACAATCATCCTACTTCTCCAATTGTTCTCCCCTTATCAAATATTACTAGCATTGTTACAATTAAACTCGAATCTACTGCCGATTATCCACCATGGAAAGAACAATTTAACATGCTACTACTTGCACACCAATTATTAGGGTTTATCGATGGGTCTTTCCCCTGTCCCCCTGCCCAAATAACTCTCCCCACAGGATCGACTTATTGTAACCCGGATTACATTACATGGCTACGCACAGATCAGAGTCTCCGATCTTGCATAGCCGCCACACTCTCCCGTCCTCTTATCAACGATATTGTTCGTCACCCAACCTCTAAAGCCATGTGGGATGCCCTGGCTAAGCGTTTTCGGGATCACTCCACGGCTAAGGAGTATGACCTCCGAACTCAACTCATAAATTTACGAAAAGATGGCAAAACCATGGATGCCTACCTTTCTGAACTTAAATCAATTGCCGATGATTTAGCTGCCATTGACTCACCCGTGTCTGCTAGCGAATTCCAACACTTCGCTATTCATGGGTTAACCCCTGAATATCCCGCCTTTGCAACTTTTACCCTACAAACTTCAAAGCTGTATTCGTATGATGAGTTAAAATCTGCTTTGCTTAATGAGGAAGGTGCCCTAAACAGGAACAAATGTTCTTCTTGCTGTTTGGGTAAATCTAGGAAACTGTCTTTTGAACGTGTGCTACATAGTACAACCATGCCTTTACAACTTATACATTCTGATGTTTGGCAGTCGCCTGTTTACTCTAATTCTGAATATAAGTACTATGTTTTATTCATTGATGATTTTTCCCGCTTTACCTGGCTATATCCGATGTGACGCAAATTTGAGGTTTATGACATTTTCACCGATTTCAAAACTTTAGTTGAAAACCAATTTAATCAGAAAATTAAGGTTTTTCAAAGTGATGGTGGAGGTGAATTCGATCATCGGCTCATGAATGCGCTATGCCGGGATGCTGGGATTCACTTTTGCCTATCCTGTCCTGATACGCCCGAACAAAATGGGGTGGCGGAACTCAAGCATCTACATTTATCTGAAATGGCACGGACTCTCCTCATTCACTCCAAACTTCCTTACGAATTTTGGGATGACGCTTTCTGCACGGCATGTTATACAATAAACTACCTTCCCACGCCAAATTTTTCTAATTTTTCTCCTTTTCAAAAGCTCTTTCATATCAATCCTGATTATAATCGATTTAGAGTCTTTGGGTGTGCATGCAATCCTAACATCACATCCCGTGCCCCTCATAAATTAGCCCCCCGCTCCATTCCCTGCATTTTTCTTGGGTATGCGGCTCGACAAAAAGGTTATCGGTGTTTTGATGTTTTGAATAAACGAATGTACGTTAGTAGGCATGTTGTATTTGATGAAACTCGATTCCTTTATCCTGAACTTGTCAGCTCTCAAATGCCCGTTACTGATGCTTCCCATAATGCACCGTTAGTTATCTATACTTCCCCCCCTTCGGGTACTGCCTCGGGCACCCCGTGTTAGGTCACCGCTACGGGCCTGCCACCCAACACTGGGCAACCACCGCTGTTGACAGCGGCCCACCCCCCCTCGCTCGTGTTGGGGTTCCCACCCGGCCGACCTCACAACCCTTGCCTGCGTCGCCCGAGCCCGAGCTCGCAACCCCGTCCCCCTCGGTTTCCCCGAGCCCCGTCCCTACTGATGACGCTACCACGTCATCCATCCCGGCTGTCGTGTCCGACCCAAGCCCCGAGCTTGCTCCCCCTCCCTCCCCAAAATCACCGGTTCAAAATGTGCATCCTATGCGTACTAGACTTAAGGACGGTATCTGCAAACCCCGATACCCACTTTCCCTGACTTCCATTACAGTTATCCAGGAGCCCACATGTTACTCGCAGGCTGCTAAAAATCCCCAATAGCAACAAGCCATGGCGGATGAATTTAATGCCCTCCTCCTTAACCACACTTGGGACCTTGTTCCCCATGATCCCTTGAAAAACCTTGTAGGAAGTACTTGGAAATATAAGATGAAGTATAAAGCAGATGGTTCGGTTGAACGGTTCAAAGCTCGCCTTGTTGCTCAGGGTTTTCACCAACGTGAAGGCCTTGATTATAAGGAGACCTTTAGCCCTGTTGTAAAGCCCATCACCATACGTTTTATACTTACACTTGCTGTCACTTACAACTGGCCTATACAACAGTTGGACGTTAAAAATGCTTTCATACATGGTCATCTTAAGGAAGAAGTTTATATGAAACAACCACAGGGCTTCATGCATCCGAAATACCCTAATCACGTATGTCGCCTTCACAAAGCGTTGTATGGTTTGAAACAGGCTCCCCGGGCATGGTTCCAGCGGTTCAGTACGTTCCTTATTAGTCTTGGTTTTGTTTGTTGTCGGGCCGACCCCTCTCTTTTCATCTGTAAAACCCGTTCCCATATCACATGCCTTCTCCTCTACTTTGACGATATCATCCTCACTGGGTCTGCCCACTCGCACTTAACAACCCTCGTTAAGTCACTTTCCACCCAATGCGATGAAGGACCTTGGACCATTACATTTCTTTCTCGGTGTTCAAGCCTCTCGCCACTCCAGTGGTCCTTTTCTCTCTCAGCACAAGTACACCGTTGACCTCCTCACCAAACACAGTCTGTGTGATGCCAAACCAGTTAAAACCCCCCTTCCCACCCGAGCACATCGCTCCCTGAGTGACGGGGACCTTCTCTCGGATCCTACTGAGTATAGAAGTGCAGTGGGTGCTCTGCAGTACCTCACTATGACCCATCCTGACATATGCTATGCTGTGAACCTGGTCTCTCAGTTCATGCATGCTCCTCGCACTCCTCACTGGCAGGATGTGAAGCGCATTCTTCGGTATCTCAAATCTACTCCTGACCATGGTCCCCTCATACAACCTGCTCCGACTCTTTCTCTCACAGCCTTCGCTGATGCCGACTGGGGTGGATGCCCTGACACTCGTCGCTCAACAACTGGCTATGCTGTCTACCTTGGTCCCAATCTTATCTCTTGGCGTGCCAAAAAGCAGATAACCGTCTTCAAAAGTACAACAGAATTTGAGTATCGGGCTGTGGCTCAAGCTGTTGCAGAAAGTGACTGGCTCCGTTACATCATGCGTGACCTCGCTCTTCGGCACCTAGGTCCTATCATCGTTTACTGTGACAATGTTTCTGCCTCGTACCTTGCCACGAATTAGGTATCCAATGACCGTAGCAAGCATGTAGATGTTGATTTTCATTATGTTCGAGAGAAGGTCCTCAAAGGTGATCTCCAAGTTCATTACACGCCGACCAACAAACAGGTTGCAGATATCCTTACCAAGGGTCTTGCTGCTGATCGCTTCTTTCAACACAAAGCCAATCTTCGCGTGCTACCACCCCGGTCAGATTGAGGGGGCCTATTAGACTATATTCTAGAGTATTCTAGAATGCTCCTAGGGTTTTGTGTTTTTACCCTTTTATCCTTTGACTTATGTAATCTATAGGGGCATTATAGTCTTTTGGTCATTGGCTTTTGCCTATATATTGAGACCTCCTATGTACTCATTTATTCATTCAAACATAATATTTCACAGAAGTAGCCTCAATAAAGTTAAGAGTCAGGCATGGATGGTTTGTCGTCTACCATGAAAAATCTCATACCTATCATTATTTCATGGGACTATACTAGAAGTTAGTGTACAGATTAATGGATACAATAATGAGCATGTAGCTAGTCCCTTCGAAGGAGTATATTATAATTTAAGCTGGTGCGTACTCGATGAAAGTCAAGTTTCAAGTGATGGAAGTTACAAGTCTATTGCATTCCATGTTATTGATGCATCATCCAAAGAGGAAGCACCTTGCCGCCATCTTCATCAAACTCTACCTAACAAGTGCTCGTTATGGAACATGAAAGTGGACATACGTGAATTTGAAGGATGCCGACAACATGATGAATTTATCAATTGGATTCACATCGTGGAAAAAGTTTTTGAACACAAGGACATTCTTAATGAATGCCGAGTCCTACTTGTTGCCATCAAGTTGAAGAAATGTGGATCCATTTGGTGGGAGAATCAAGACACAATGAAAGAGAGAAGGGCACAACAAGATCAAATTGTGGAGTAAAATGTGTCGATCATTAGCTTGTAAATTTTTTCTCAAGGGCTATCGTGAAGGCACTTTTATCAAGTTCAATAACATCAAGAAAGAAATGGTATTTGTCGAAGAATACGTATGAAATTTGAGTAACCCATGATAAAATGTGATATTAAAGAGCCCAAAGAACAAACTTTTGGCCGTTGTTTAAGAGGATTGACTTTGAAATTTGTACTATGAATTCTAACATTATTAGACCCTTAATGATGTCATTTTCCTAGCACTTAAAATTGAGAAGAAAGAACAAAGAAAGGTGTTACTGCTGCATCAAAATTTATGGGGACCTTCCCCATCTAAGGACCACAATAGTCAATGATTGCTCTTTCAAAGACAACCTCTTTTACACCTTACAAAACGGACGAAGCCAAATTAATAAGTTCTAGTTGTCCAACTACTCAACGAAAGAGTTTTAAATATCCAATTGTAGGACATATTGCTTTTGAGTGTCTTTACTATAAGGTCATCTCACTTGTTAATGTAAGAGAGAATGAAGAAGATGAAACGAAAGATATGTTGCAATAATTCATTAAATAAGATGAAGGGACCATCTATGCCAACCATTGTGAATTCCTCAGGGTAAGTTGGATTCCCAACGTTGATGTAGTATGCAAAGCAGAGAGTTGGCTCCTTCATAACATTTTTGCCACTAGATGCACAACAAACAACAAAGTTTGTGATATTATCATTTACAACGAAAACTTGAAAACACTATTGCTACAAATATTGTAGAAAAATTGCAGCTTGCTATTTAACCTCATCTACAATCGTACAAGCCATAATAGATAAGGGAAGGAAATTGGGTTGTGAAGTGAATATACAATTTTCAATTGGAAAATCAGGATAAGGATTAAATTTGGTGTGATATTATTCCTACGGATGTGTGCCAGTTACTTCTTGGTCACGTTTGGCATATGATAATTGAGTGTTGGGAAAATTTAATATCCACAACTAAAATATTCCTGAATTGGCTAAAGTAGGTGCAATAGAAACAATTTTAAATTTTTTTAATTCTAAAACTAAGGACCTCTAATCTAATATATCCATAACGACATAGAATATCTAAGCATAATTAAAGAGCATAAATAGAAATGCGAAAAATAAAGGAAAGCTAAAAAGAAAAGGAATCAGAAATACTTGAATTGTAGATCGCAATAATTACCCAGGAGGAATCATCGAAACTGCAAGACCTTCTCCGCCGTGACTCCTTAGCACCCAGTGTGTGGGTTCGAAAAATATTCACTAGGAAAAAAATTCAAAGAGAAATTCTTCCTTTTAATTTTCCAAAAAAATCTAATTTTTCAACAAATTTTGAATGCTAAACTAAATTCCCATGACCCCTATTTTGGGTAGAAAACATCTTAATTTTTTGATGTGGGATCAATTACAAAACAAAACCGTGTTTTTAAGACTAATAAAAACGATGCTGTCGCTCAAATAGAAAACAACAGGCTTTGACATTGTTAACAGTGCTACGTAATGCCGGTCCCCAGTTTAAAGCACCCGGGATGTTAGGTGGCACTCCTTGATTGGGCATAAGCGTTAGGCGCAAATTGCCACTGTAGGCAGCGCGCGTGCGACACATGCTGCACATCCATTTAGCGCTCACAAATGTCACGGATCAGACCTTGTGCTTTTTTTTTTTTATTTTAATTTTTACATGCATAAATTCATCTTATGAATTATATTTGATAAGATAAATGTATTCATCTATGAATAAATAATTCAACTAATGAATTTTGTTTAGTAAAATAAATTTATTCATACGTCATGTTGGGTTTGATGCCCTGAACAAACCCAATTAGTTAGCTTTAAATATTAAATAAATAAAATTATTATTTTTTATTTATTGTCTGATTATGTTTTACGAGTCAGACATGCGTGTAATTATTTTCTAAAACATTCCATGAGATGGACGTAATCCAAGATGACATGTGAGGTTTGGTTTAAATGGTCAATGAGATTGAACCATAGATAAACTAAGATCAATATAATGATATATTGTCAAAGTATGTTCGCAGTCGTTGATAAGTTTGGACAACTGGTTTGATAAGATTATAATATGATACTTTTGATGACTTGTCTTGGTCATGTCGATAGGGATCCAAGATTATTATGTTGCGGTTGTCAATAAGATTCTAATACTGAGCAGGACCATTTGAATTAGTTATTTCTTTAACTGCTATCAGAAATAATTGATTTTGTAAGACGATAGCTCTAAATTCAAGAAACAGTCCAAACTCGTTGTTAAGCATGCTTGGGCAAGAGTAGTGTCAAGATGGGTGACCTCCTACGAAGTCTTCATGTTGCCAACCTTATCAGGCTAGGGGTCCTCGGTAACAGCCTCTCACCAGGGTTATACCCTGAAGGGGAAAGACTGCATACAACCACCATTTCCAGACCCTGCTTATGCTGAAGCCCTTGAGGCACTGGGTATGTTGTTTTCGTTGTATTCTATACTTGTTGTTAGAGCCAGTGTCCTAGGGAACCCAATTTTTGTAAACTTTTTTATTAGTGAATAAAAATTGTTTAGCATTATCATCTAATTTTGATATTACTAACGAGTCTTTATGCATGCAATGTTCTCTATCAAAGCACATACAATGAGATGGACGAAGTCCCTAAATGACATTTAGGATATGTATTTTTAGTGGATTAATGAGATTGCTCCACATATGGACTAAATAATGGATTTAATAATCAGTTCGTAGTTAGTGATGAGTTTGGGTTACTTGTCTACTAAGACTATAACATGACATTTAGATAACTTGTCTTGGTTATGTAGATAGCAATCTAGGATATTGTGTTGATGTGTTACAATGAGATTCTTATACTGAACAAGACTACGTGATTTGCTCGAATCTGTACTACTATTAGAATTGAGCGACTCATATATTCTGTTTATACAAGGACTCTTAATCCGTAAAATGGTCTAGACTCGTGCATGGAGTGTTGGTTGCTTTGATGCACTAAAATGACGAGGTTATAGGTAGTAACCGAGGTCTTACGTTTGTTGGGTAATTGCATGAAGTGTGGCGGGGATAGATGTTTTATAAAGAATTTACTTTGTGAAATGTTGCCTTAGTTAATTCGCAAGTTTTTGAGATGATTATAGAGACTTTGGCCAGAGCATTCCTTATGATAGACATTAGAAATTAATACAGATCTACTTATCTATGTTAGTGAATTATTCAAAAAGGGGCGAATTGAGAACTAAGAAGGAAAGATGAGAAAGAATGACAATAGTAGTTTAAGTTGCTTCTCTCATGGACATTTATTAGAGTGGTCAATTGTGAGTAAACTTTTATAGGGAGATTTAGCGAGTAAATATATTTATTTTTAAAGTTCAATAAAACTTATTTAGTAGAATTAAGTTTTATTAAATGATTGTCAATTGTTATCATGAGATGATAATCAGATTTGACACATTTGGAGCTAAAAATAAATTATCCCTGAGGTCCCTGCTCAAGCCTCATAAATTATACACTTATAGAAATCAAGAGAATTCATGAGGTGAATTATTCTATTTAAAGAGTTAAATAAAATTAATTATAGTGGAATCCTAAAAAAATTCATGGGATGAATTTTACAAGGAAAAAACTCACGGACAAATCGTAGGGTGCCATGTGGCACCCTGCGACTTTATCAGTGAAGAATTATTTTATTTTTTTATTTTTATTTCTAGATATTGTTTTTATGTAGATAAAAGATTACAATATATTTTTATTTATTTTTCTAATTTTTGAGCCACGATATAAATAGAGCTAGGGCATTTGATTTGAAGTATTATTCAACCATAACAAAAGGCTCTCTTCAAGATTTTCTTTTGATTAGTTACAAAACTAATTAAAGAAAACTTTTTCTAAAACTAGTTCTTAAAATTAGTTTTAAAAACTACTTGATTTCATAACGTCCACTGGTTCGGTGTAAAATGAGGAATTGTGGAAAAGATCTCGGAGGTATTGTTCGGAGCATTTATACCCTTGTGGTCTACAACGAGGTATGAGACTATCTCGCCCAAAACTTTTTGTATTCGTATTTAATCGTTTTTCATGGATTTGTCTTCTGATGCTATGCACTGTTATGTATAATTAGAGTCATAATCATGTATTTAATTTGAATTTAGAGAATTTTAAATCAGTATTCTGCTACGTTAGATATAATTGTTGCATATTTTAATTTACAAAATTAAAATTAGCCTCCCAACACTAGTGCATGGATTGTTCATTGCATTGATGTGCTAAAAGAATTAGTTAAATTGCAATGAGTTGCATCTTACATACATTGGGTTACGGCATGAAACGTGGCAGGAACAGTTATTTTATGTGAAATCTATAATATCTAATAAGATAAAGATGTCCTCTTAGTTAATTCGCAAATATAAGAATAGATTCTAGAATTTTTGGCCAAAGTATTCCTTATGTTTGACATTTGAAATTAATATGAAAATTGTTTCTATATTATTGAATTGTTTAAGATGGATGAGTTGGGAAATATGGCAAGAGATGTGAAAAAAGTAGTGACAGTAGTTAAAGATACTTTTGCTCACGGATATCTAGCAGAGAGGTTAATTGTCACAATAATAGCTATTTGGAAAATTCTTGAGTAATATATTTAATTCTAAAGTGCAATAAAACTTAATTAATAGGATTAAGTTTTACTAAATGGTAATCAATTGTTATCATTAGATGATAATCAAATTTAACTCATTTGGAGCTAAAATTAGATTGTCCATGAGGTTCCTCCACAAGCCCTCAACTTAAACATCGCTTGAAAATGTTTAAAAATTATATTCATGAGTTGAGTTGTTTATTTAGGAGATAAATTAATTAATTAAGCTAAGCATAATTAATGAGATGAACTATTTATTCATAAGATAAATAAATTAATTTTATCAAATAATGTTCATGAGATGGATTTTATATATGTGGGAATTTAAAAAA
This sequence comes from Simmondsia chinensis, assembly GCA_018398585.1. NCBI lineage: Eukaryota > Viridiplantae > Streptophyta > Magnoliopsida > Caryophyllales > Simmondsiaceae > Simmondsia > Simmondsia chinensis. The sequence goes on along the minus strand of JAGTTD010000008.1, from coordinate 8,487,280 downwards.
AAAAAATTGGAAAATCACGTGAGTTGCAGGGGCGCAATCCGTGCCTTTCCCTAGCGTCCAATGATAAGGCGCAACGTAGAGTGGCGTGACAGGCTAGCCTGTGCACAGTTGCCTATCCGTGTCAAATTGTTTTGGCCAGTTGTGTGCTAACACGTGCCACTCATTCAAAAAATAAAAAGGGGCTCGTTTTTCATGCACGGTATCGTTTTAATTTTACGCGCTTGATTTAACTAGTTTTTTTTGTTATATATATACGGTACTTATCGTATAGAATTTATGTTTAAGGGTTTCGGAACCTAGTTTTCTCCCAAGACAAAAATCATAAAAGTGTTTTAGGAGTTCTCTAAATTATTGTTTATCATATAGGTAAGTATTTTATATTTATTTTACTTGTTACTAAGTAAGGCTATTTTAGCCTATTTACCTCATTAGCCCACAACACGCCTAACTAGTCCAACCTTCATTCCGGCAGCCTATTACACCCTTGATAGGGTTTTAGGCCTATCTTACACTAGCCCCTTTTATCATATTTCTTTTAGGGGCTTCAAGCATGTATCTTGATATACTTATCTAATCTTATTAATTTGTTAACACCTCATTATTATGTTTATTTATTACCCGCCTTCATACCTTATGAGACTAATACTGACTTGAGCGTCGGAGGGGTCCCCCTTGGGTTACCCCACGGGCCCCTCTAACCGTTTCTTTGATTTTGCAGGAAATATCAAGTCAGGTATGTAGTTAGAGTTTAAGTTCAGCTCATCCTGACGAACCCCATCTTATACAGAACTCCAAATCGATGAATAAAGATACTGACCAAACTCATCACAAACAACACCTACAACCAACCGAATGTTTCGCACAAATTACTCTATTGAAATATATGATGAGTTATACACCACACCCACAAGAGAACGATGTACAGTAGACAACTAGGAGTAAAAACAGGCTATTACTTCGTGGCTGAACTTGGAATGACCGAGGTTCGCTCACGAAGTAGGGGGACTAGTAAGTTGATAATATTAATTGAGTAGCTTGCTACTGTTGGGAAAAACATAAAAATTTTGTTGCAAAACAAACTCTGATGCCGACTATTGGGTTCATAGTTCTCAACTATGATCACAACAATAGGCATCTATTAGAGCACTTAGAATATGAGACTCTTCTCTCTACCTAAGCCCTCGGTAGGAGAGTCACGCTTCGTGACACCTCACGTGCCAGAGTTCCCGGGAATAGGTTTATCTCTATAAACCCTTTGCCCTAATACCGGTTACTATGATGAATTTCAAAAATTCTCCCTTAAGTTTACGCAGCAGAACAAGTTTAGAATTCATAACTCTAAACTTAGGGTCAATTTAAAATTCCTAATTTTAAATCTACTGACTTAAATTCATAATTTAGATTTATAGGCATTTTACTCTAATACATTCATAACAATACATAAACTTAAACAGGCATAATAACGAATATTGTAAATAAATAGAAAAGCGAAAACTAAAAGAGAAAAAAAGAAGAACATACCTAGAATTGCTCCAATAATAAAGAAAACCAAGAAAAACGAGACCCCGCGATCTTCTACGCAATGACCTCGAACTGCTCGGAGGGTGGGCTCCAAAAAATATTAAACTGAGGAAAGAAAAATTTCAACGGAAATTTTTCTCTCCAATTAAGTCTCCGAAACAATTCCAGAAATCCTAAAGAAATATTTTAACTTGAATACAAAAACCTCGGAATAAGCACCTCTATTTATAGGAGTACACCAGAGCGAAAAAATATGATTTTTTTATGTGGGATTCGCTGGTTCAATACAAAACGCAGCGTTTCATAATAAAATCGAAGCAAAACGCGTCGTTTCTATCCCAGGCCAAATCGCGCCTTTTGGTATTGAGCTTGACACGTGGCAGCGTATGATTCATCTCCGAGACGGTCACGGATAGCCCTAGTGGGCATTCCACGTGTCCCACGTTGGTTCGTCCGTTTCAGTTCACGAGGATCGGGACCTTTTTTTTTTTTTTTTTTTTTTTGCTTTGTTTCCTGCATGTAAAAATCCATCTTATGAATTTGAATTTTCCAAAATTATTTTATTTTATAATTCATAATTTTTATTCATCTTATGAATAATGTTGAGCAAAATTAATTTACCCATCTTATGAATAAATAATTCATCTCATGAATTCTTTAATATTTTTTCAATGGCAATAAATACAGAGGCTTGCGCAGGGACCTTAGGGACAATTTAAATCTAGTTCTAAATGGGTTAAATTAATCATCTCATGAAATAATTTAATTACCACTTAATGAGACTTAATTCCACTAAATAAATCTCATTGCACTCCAAACTTAAATTATTTATTCGATATCTCCCTAATAGACTGTATTGATGACAACAACCCCTCTATTATATGTCCATGATAAAGGATAAATATAACCATTACCATTATCCTTCTCACAGCTTCTCCATTAGTTACCGACTCGCCTTTTGCTGAATAATTCATTTATACTTGAACACATTCACAATATAAAATGTCAAACACTTGGAATACTTTGGCCAAAGTTTCCGAACTATTTAAATATTTGCGAATCAATTAAGGGGACATCTGTATCTCATAAGAGACTGTAGATTCTCTATTGAATACCTGATCCTTGTCACACTTCACGCCGCTACCCAGTATACGTGGGATTTCAGTCATCCGTTTAGACCTTACTTATAGTATACCAAAGTAACTAACACTCCATGCACAAGTCCAAAATACCCTCAGAATTTAGAGTTGTCGTTCAAACAGTACAACGTGAATCACTCATCTCCTATAATAGTCTAGAAATAAGTAACCCATATGGTCCAACTCAGTGTGTGAATCTTATTAAACGCACTAATCTAAGACTTTTGAATCTCCATTCACATGACCAAGACAAGTCATGTAAAGTGTCACGTTATAGTCTTAACATACAAGTGGTCCAAACTTGTCTTCGACTACGAGTCTTTCAAACAACAATCCATACAATTTGTTCCAAGTCTATCTGTGCCTTAGTCTCATAAACCACTTAGAACGAACATATAAATTGTAGTATGATGACTACACCCATCTCATGAATGTCTCCCAAAAGAAAATCACATGCAGTATAAATGCTCACATACAAAAATTTAACTAGGAAACAACTGGAACTTTAATTTTATTTATAAATTAAAATAATATGTCCAGAATAAATCTAGATTTCAGGACACTGTTCCTAACAGCTACTGTAGATGGGCAAATAGGTTATTATACAGGTAATAATTGTTTGTAACTATATCTCCAAAACGTACACTTCGCCCACTTGCAATTTGCCCACTTGCAACATCTGCAATTCGCCCACTTGCACCGCCTCAATTCGCCCCCTTACACTTGTTATTATATGTTTATAATATAGAGGGTAGCTTGCGAGGCAAATAATTTACACAGATAGTGAGCAAGCTAAGGATTTAAAGGTATACTTATTTTTGGTTTACACGCCCGGTGTATGCTTACCCGATACCTACTTGGCCGGTACTTATAGCCTCAATACTACGAGTATAATAAGTAGGTAATTAACATATAAGTATTAGGCAATAATAAACTAGACTTAAATTAGAAAACCGAACCTTGAAATACCAAAAGAAACCTATTACTCGAAATGGCGCCACGTGTCACATTTCTGCGACATGGACACCTGCCCAAAGCTTTGCTTTATCTTTTACTAATAGGGTAAAAGGAAGGGGGATGGATGAGGATGGGGGGTTAATGGGTTGATGATGAGATGGTGGTTTGATGATGATGATTGAGGATGATGGAAATAGCTTGATCCTGCCTCTTAAATTAGTTATTTTGGTTTCTTTAGTCATCTTAAACTAAGTATTTTATGCTTACTTTACCTATTATCAAATAAGGCTCAAGCTAGCCTATTTATCTTATATTATCCCCTTTATTGTATCCTCTTAGGGGCTTCAATCAAGCATTTTAGCATATTTATTTAATCCTACTAATTTATCGACTTTTCATCACTATGTTATTTATACCCGCCTTCATTATTATTTGATAATGATACTGACTTGAGGTCCGAGGGGTCCCCCATGGATTACTCCACTGGCCCTTCTAACTGTTTGTTTGATCTCGTAGAGAATATCAAGTCAGGCGAGTAGTTAAAGTTTGAGTTCGGCTCATCCTTATGAATCCCACCTCAAACCTAACTTAAATATGATGAATAAGCACACTTACAAAATTCATCACAAACACTATGTTATCAAACTATTTTGAATAACATTACTCAAGGCCTAAAAGAGGTTGAATAATTGAAGACTTTTCTAAACATATTTAGAAATGATTATCACATAATCCTTATTAGAATCTCATTCTAATTAATTTTTATTTATTTAAAACAAATAAAAAGTAAAATGTAAAAAAAAAAAAAAAAAAAAAAAAGACATCATAAAGTGCAGACAAAAAATGTGTCTTTTATTAATACTCAACCGCAACACATGGCGCTACATGATTGGGCAGCACAAGAGAACGAGGATGCTGGGACACGTGTTGCGTCTTTACTCGTCCGTGGAGGTTGCCGTGGATACCCAATTGATGATCCAGGGCACGGTCGTCTGGGTGTGTTGCGGATCTTACATGCTTATGCATGTTTATGTGCCCTTTTTGAATGTTAAATAAATAGATGTCTTCAAAAACTACTTATCGAGGAAAAAAAATATACAAATACCCTCCTGTATAGGAAAATAAGGTCAATCCCATTTCCTTTCCTAAATTCGGTGTTCTTTAAATGTATTTTTCCATTAATGAGGATATTTTGCATACCAAATGTAATTTGTACACTCTTGAATACATAAGAAATGTGACAGAAATTACTAGAACTTTAAAGTAAATTATTCCCTCTATGCGGGATAGTCAGTAGTATTTTCTGTTAGGAATAGTATCCTAAAATTCAGATTTATTATGTTAATATTATTTTATTAAAGCATAAAATTGAAGTTCCAGTCATTTCCTTATTAAATGTGTGTAAGCAAGCATTTATACTACATGTAATTTTCTTTTTGGAAATATCCATGAGATGGGTGTAGTCCTCAAACTACAATTTACATGTTTGTTCTAAGTGGTTTATGAGATTAAGCCACAGATAAACTTGGAATAAATGGTAGTAGAAGACAAGTTTGGACCACTTGTATTCTAAGGCTATAACGTAACACTTTAGATGACTTATCTTGGTCATGTGGATAGAGATCCAAAAGTGTTGGGTTGGTGTGCTTAATAAGATTGGCACACTAAGTTGGACCATGTGGGTTATTTATTTCTAGACTACTATCAGATATGAGTGATTCACGTTGTACTGTTTGAATGATGACTCTAAATACTGAGGGTATTCTGGACATGTGCATGGAGCGTTAGTATTTTGGTGTATTATAAGTAAGGTCTAAATGTATGACTGAATTCCCACGTACACTGGGGAGCAGTGTAAAGTGTGACAAGGATCAGGTATAAATAGGGAATCTATAATCTCTTATAAGATATAGATGTCCCCTTAGTTGATTCGCAAATATTTGAATAGTTCGAAAACTTTGGCCAAAGTGTTCTAAGTGTTTGGCATTTGGAATTTATACTAAAAATATGTTCAAGTATAAATGAATTATTCAGTGAAGGGCGAGTCGGTAACTAATGGAGAAGCTGTGAGAAGCGTAAAGGTAGTAGTTATATTTATCCTTCGTCATGGATATCTTGTGGAGGGGTTGTTGTCATCAATACAGTCTATTAGAGAGATATTGAATAAATAATTTAAGTTTGGAGTGCAGTGAGATTTATTTAGTCGAATTAAGTCTCATTAAATGGTAATTAAATTATTTTATGAGATGATTAATATAACCATTTGAAGCTAGATTTAAATTGTCCCTGAGGTCCCTGCGCAAGCCTCTGTATTTATTGCCATCGAAAAAATATTAGACGATTCATGAGATGAATTATTTATCCATGGGATGGGTAAATTAATTTTGCCAAATATTATTCATGAGATGAATAAAAATTAAAAATTATAAAATAAAATAATTTTTTTGGAAATTAAAATTTATAGGATGAATTTTTACATGTGAAAAACAAATTAAAAAAAAAAAAGAACAGCGTTTAATAGGGGTGCGATCAGTGAGCACTACTACAGACGAACCAGCAAGCGACACATATCTCGCGCTAGCTTGTCCCATGGCTATCCGTGTGCTCACGTGTCGGCCAATCGCGGCCTGACACATGGCATGCGGTATTATTACAAAAAGACGCCTATTGATCTTATATCAAAACGCATCGTTTTAACTGTACATTTAAATTAAACGCCGTGTTTTGCTTGTCAATTGGAATTGGTAATTTACGAATGCCACATCGTACTTTTGTTATTTTTTGCTCCGGTAGCCTACTATAAATAGAGGTACTTATTTCAAGGGTTTTATATTCAATTGAAATAAATTACTTTTGTTAAAGTTTTTCTTTCCTAGTTAATATTTTTTGGAGCCCGCTCTCCTGGCAGTTTGAGGTCATTGCGTAGAAGATCGCGGAATCTTGATTTCTGGTATTCTTTTGAAGATTATTATTTCTTTCTGGTTTTTTTTATTATTGGAGCAATTCCAGATATGTTCTTCTTTCCTTCTTCTTTTAGTTTTACTTTTCTATTTATTTATATTATTCATTATTATGCCTGCTTAATTTTATGTATTGTTATGAATGTATTGGAGTAAAAGGCCTATAGATCTAAATTAAAAATTTAGCTCTGTAAATTTAAATTATGAATTTAAATCTATAGATTTAAAATTAGGAATTTTAAATCAACCCTAGGTTTATAATTATGAATTCTAAACCCCTTCCGCTGCGTACACTTTAGGGAGAATTTTTGAAATTCGTCCCAACAACCGGTATTAGGGCAAAGAGTTTATAGAGATAAACCTATTCCCGGGAACTCTCGCACATGAGGTGTCACGACTCGGGACTCTCCGACCGGGGGCTTACGTAGAGAGAAGAGTCTCCTACTTTAGGTACTCTAACAGGTACTCCTTGTTATGACCACAGTTGAAAATTGTGAACCCAACAATCGGCATCAGAGCTGATTTTTCCAACAAAAATTGCTTTTTACCAACATTTTCAAGTTTAATGGTAATAATATTAGTTAAACTTGAGAGGGTAGAGGTAGGGGACTAGTATTGGGGGTGGAGGGGTGCCGTCACCAATACCCAAGAGGGTATTGCCCAGGTGGCCAGTGTAACCAGCCATTGCTGGGAGTCCAGCCGCACGGTAGGAGGCAACACCAATCGTTCCTACTGTGGGTAGAGGTGCGGCAGCGGGCAGGGTGTCAAAGATGGGGGTGCAGTGGTGGAGGGTAGGGGATGGGGGGAGAGAGAGGATAATGCACGAGCCAAGAAATTGAGAAAATTGTGGCATCACGGGGGCTAACAACGTACCAGAGATGGAGACACCGATATCCGTTAGTCCATGGAGGAATTGTCCGAAGGATAGGGACCCAATATGGGGGAGATCGAGCCTATCAAAGGTAATACCAGCCAGCATCGCACTCAGCCGACCTTCGACATGAAATAAGCCGGGATCGGTGGTGGGAGGGGTGGTCGAGGGGTGAGAGGAAATGTTAGCTGCCATATGAAAAGAAGAGAAAGCAAGAACCAATAAACCAAGGAAATATGTAAACAAATAAAGAACTAGTAAGAAAAAGAAAGCAAATACACAAATCAAAATGAAAAGAAAGTCTTTTGGTGAGGCTCTGTAGAGGGGCTATGATACCATAAGAAAGTTAAAAAAAAAATTAATTCTATTCTATTAAATGAATTAAGTACAAGCTAGAGGACTCCATTTATAGCACATACAATATAAGAGAAAGCTCACACGGGAGCCCTTATGGCACTGAGCTTGTTCTTGTTGTTATTGTTGTTGTGCAATATAAGAGAAAGACAATAACGCCCTTGAACTCTAGACCTAGGGAAGAGGGTAGAAGGGGAAAACGCATCTAAACCAAGAATAACTTGCCTAAAGTACTCCTTCAATAGAGATAGTTAAATGATTATATTTATATAATCCAATTATTTTATGTTTCTAGCTAAAGAAAATAATTTCAATCTTTAAAATCGTAAGATATTTGCACTTGGCCAAATTAGGATTGATATGAGATATACAACATGATATTACAAAGGAAAATGTTCTCTCTTAGTGAATTATGCAAAATTATAATATGTGAGATAGAAAATGCTTTACAAAAAGACATTAAGTTCATAACATTGCGTATCAAAGAATCGGAATAGGGGAGTTAAGCTGCATGGACTGAATAAGTTCACAGTCAGGTAAGGTGAGAGGGGGCAGAGAAAAATGGCTATATGTGGAGCTCCCTCTCCTAATCTCGTGCATTGTGAAAAGAGCCGCCACGGTATTCCTACGTATTGCTTCCCCTACTATTGTTGTTGTCATGTAAGTACTCCTCTCTTCTGGGCTTCTTCTCCCCACTTTCCCTGCCTCCTCCACTGTCGTTGAGAACAACGCATCGATGGTGATTTCTAATTCCTTGACCAGCTTTGAGACAAGATCAGTAGTGAAAAAAGGTTGTTCAAGGACCTTTTGTATGAATGGCAGGCGTAGTAGTCTGCCAGTTCGTTTATCGTACTTCTTCAGGATCTTGGCCAACCCTAGTGGCAAAGAAAACATGGATCGAAAATTCAGTAATACAATGTTTATCAATAAACAATTAATTAATTAACTATAATAAATTATATTTTACTTTTTACATCATTAGTCTTTATATTTGTAATCAATTATGTCAATTAAGTGTCTGTACAATTTACACTGAAGTTAAGTTGGCCACAAAAATATTTATGGTCGGTTCACAAGTGAGTTTATATCAGGTCACTTGCATCCGACACAACGGAGCTGTTAAAAGTATTCATTAACTTGACGTTAATTTAACTATAGGATTGAATAATTGATACAATGTGAATTACACAAAGATTAAACTGAAATAATTAAACGTAAAAATTAAATTGAAACAATAAAAAATGTATAAGGATTTTGAAATAAATAAGGGTGAATAATTACCGGTGTAATTGATGTTGCTGTAGTTAATAAGGAGGACCATTTCACCGTGAAAATTGACAATGTGTTTCCTGATGTCTGCCATTTCCTGTATGTAATGTGTTTCAGAATGCTGCCTCTCGTTTGGATCCAATCTTTCCTTCACTCTTTCTATCCTTTGCTTTAACTCCTGCTTTTTCACCCTTTCAGTATGTTTATCATTTACATTACTACATATATGCTGCAACTTTATCACTTTTTTTTTAAATTTATTACTAAAATACTCTGGGGTTTCACAATTTATTACTAGGTGTACAAATTAGTGTCCGCAAGTTAGGCCTTGTGTATGCCTAGTTTTGATTGAGGTGTGCAACTTGATTATGGGATCCAGATTTAATTTAGGCTCCGTTCGTTTTGAAGAAAAAAAAGATTCTCGGAAATGATTTTCCTGATTTCCGTTGTTTGGCGCACACTTTTTGACGGAAAACATTTTCCGAAGGAAATACTTTTCCTCCCAAATGGGGGAAATGTTTCCCTTTGTAAAAGAAGGAAAGTCAATATTCCAAATGGTTTACAAAATTTTGGGATATACGTCAGTCCTAATATAGATCATGTCGAAATGAATTAAACGGGATCATAGATCGTTAAGAGATAATAATGTGGGATAAGGACAGGAAAAATAATGATAAGTTAGGTCTAATCTTGGATAGAATTATGTGATCTAATTTGATTTTCATTCATGACTTCTATTTTATATTGTAAAGATTTTTACTACTTCATGATATGGTGAATATAATCACGAAATAATGTTTATATCAATCCAAGCATAAAAAAACTATTTTAGATTTTACCTTGTCTTGGAAAATACTTTTTTTTTTCTAATTTATATTTTTGACAATCTATTACTTAGGTACCCTAGGGTTTGAGGATTTATCACGTAAATATCCTAACTTTTCAATATATACAATGAGGTACCCTGAGATTTCAAGACTTTGTAACTAAGGTACCTTGAAGTTTAAGAATTATATTAATTAGGTACCATTTGCAAAGTTTGATAGATTTTTATTAGAGATTGCTATTATAGAACAAAGTTATAACAATATATGTGTCATCTACTATAATAACAGGATTTTTAATTGTAAAATGCTAATATGACACATTAATTCACAAATATATAGATATATTCCGTTATAATTCAATGAATTTTTTTCATAATCTATTGAATTTTCATTAAAAATATTGATATAATATATGTGATTGTAATCATTTAACGTTTTATGATGAAAATTGATTAGATTTTGATAAAAATTCACCAAGCTCGGTACCTGAATGATAAAATTTTGAAACATCAAGGGGGCCTCGTTGTATATTTTGAAATATATAAGTTATCTAGGTGATAAATGGTCAAACCTTAGGTCCCTAATATTTTTCTTTAAAAAATAACTTACTTACAACCAAAGAAAGCCTATATAATTTATAATGTATAGTTTCACTAATTATGTTATCTTATAACAAGCTATAGTATGATCGATAAAAGATTATTTCTTTTAGAACAAATAAGCAATATTATGAGGTGAGAGCATATTTTCTGCCAAAATAAACAATGGAAAACGTGAATCAGAATTTACTTTTCCCTCGAAAAATATTTTCCTTTTCCTAAGGAAAATATTTTTCGAGGGAAAAGCACTTTCCTCAAAACAAACGGAGCCTTAGTCTCAACTTTCATTGTATGATTTAAATTGTATGGTATAAACTAACATATACACTCAAAAGATCATTACTTTCTTTAGTTTTTCAAAAACTATATTTTTGGTCCGAAATACTAAAATTAAAGCTAAACCAGCTAAATACTAAACGCTATTCAGGATGGTAACATAAAGTTACTATGTCTATAGTGTTATTCAATAAACATTCCTTTTAATGGGGAGCAATTCTATATGTACACACCCTTTTTGTACCCAACTTTTATCTTCAATAAAAACGGATAAATATATCAATAATTTATACCATATAAGCATCCAAGCTACCTCGTATGGAAGGAAAGAAACGAGAGAAGATATAGTGAGTAGATGAAGATGACAGAGCAATTGATCCGGGAGATTCAAAAATGATCTAGATGTGGATAAATTTCTTAAATTTAAATGTTAATTTTCTTAGTTAAAAGTAAGACAGGTTGACAAATATACTTAGAGAAATGTAGTTTGGTTGATCTGTTTGCATTAAAGGTTGATAGGATGATAGTTAAGTTGTGGATTATAAAGAGGAGATGTGAGATTTTGATGTATATTTTTTTTTTATATATATAGAATTGAAAATAGCGCTTGCCCTTTGAAAAAATATAAGTATCCAAGCTTAAACCAATGGTCTTGACTTTGTTTAGTATATTGATTTAGTCCATGCACTTTTAATTATGTCATTGTAGTTTATGCACATTTCAAATTGTATCAATTCTTGCTATGGTGAAACTGACGTTAAATTAGTGATGAATTTTTAGCAAAACACTATATCAAAATAGGAGTTGCGTCTAAATAGATGACAAAAAAAAACCGTTGTTCGAAAAGGATGATTAGCATGTCGCAGCAAGACAAAAAATACCGTCGTTTAATTTCCCAAGAATTATATTGTTACAATTCAAAACACACAGGATTTAAATTAATATAATTAAAAGTGTGTGTTAAATTGACTTGGCAAAGAACACAAGAATAATGTAAATAATATATTGTTTAACCATAAAAATTACTTTTATATAATCTGAATAACGAATGCTCAGTTAAATAATCAAATGTGCACATAAAATTTCCTTTCTAATGGGTACACACATGAAAGCATATATCTAATATATAGTACATAATAAAAAAAAAAATATTTGATTAGATAATTATTTATAAGTTATTTTGCTTGATTATGAATAGTTTGTAATCAATTGGAGTCTGTGATCATGCATCCAATAAAGTAGGTCTGAAATTCAAATCGATGTTAGAGCATAAAGCAACTCATCGGCTTAAGTTTTTAGAGTAGTTTATTGATATGATATTAGAGCCTTGTTTATTAAGAGATCATAGGTTTAAATCTAAACATCCTACACTTTCAGCACTAACATAATTTAAGAGCAAAGTATGAAGTAAACATGTTCAAAATTCAGGCTTGCGTGAGTATAAAACTACTCATGGGCTCTCACCCATCATCATAACCTTTTTGTGATAGTTGGTCCCATAACAATCACAAACAAGAATTGAAATGGAAATAAACGAAAAGGCAATAAAGACAAGGAATTCCATTATGTGAAGTACATACCTTATGCCGAATAACGAAATCCTCTTCCATTTCAACAAAGAAGGCATTGAACTTATCGACCTCATCATTCAACATTTTAACAAACTTCCCCTCGGCCTCACAAGACTCCTTCAACGATATCAGTCTCACTAGCTTCTTTAACTCCTTGTAACACAAGAACTTGTCCCGCCACTCCAGCAACGTCTCCTCTATTTGTTGCTTCAGTGTCTTCCCAAACTTCATTATGCCTCAAACTAGGGATCAATCAAAATGAACGTAAACTGACTCAAACGTGACATTTAAATTAAAAAATAAGGTTCAGAAAATGTAAAAGGAAGAGGGTGAGGAAGAGAAGGGGAAAGAGAGGGGGTGATTTAATAGTAGCTTTGTAGTAGTTGAGAAGAGGAGTAAGAATATGAGGACATGAGGGGGAGCATATACTTTGCGTGATTAAGTGCGGATTAATTAAACAAGACCAAATAGAAAAGGCATATTCGAATACTATAAAGTCCATTTAATTCCACACTTCCACTATTAGTCCTAATATCTTTATTAAATACTCCAGAGGCAAGTCTATTAAGAAAACAATAGAGTTGTGAGATAAAATATATCAATATACAAATCTAGTGAGCTACAGTCAATGTCATTCAATTTTAGGTTATAACCTCAATGAGACTTGTTTGTGGACCTCATAACTCCTTCAATCGATCCTAAATACCCTGTAAAGTTTTACAGGTTTGTGTGTACTTAAGAGACATGACAGCATATTTAGTATCATTTTTATAATCAAATGATTTTCCCTCACTATTAGTTACATACATTTCATTTTTTTTCTTTGTTTAAATGGTGTGCTTTTTATACAAAAAGTAGGATGAAATAATTGAATAAGTACACCCTTCAAGCAATATTATGATATTTAAAATAGTATAGAGTCTATATTGATCAAAATATTAGTATAGTTGCTTAACTACACACTTGAAAAAAATAAAAAGGAGTCGATCCAAATATCTTAAAGAAAAATAATTCATATTATATGTTCAAAATAACTATATTAACAAACAAAATATTAACTATAATTGCCTCTCACTAATTTTTAGTAGGCGTTGCATAAAGATTACATTAAAATACACAATTATTTATTCAGTAATAGTTTTAAGTTGTAGGATAATTTAAACTTAACAAGGTAAGAGGGAGGGATGGCATATGCGAAATGAAATAGAAATTATAATTGAAGAAAAGAAAAGACATATGGGGTCAGTACTCAGGAAGGCAAAGCAAGATGCTTCCTCAGAATCTACCAAGAATCTTCCATACCTTTTTATTTAAATATCTTTATATACTTATTGACATAACATATTATTTTAGATTAGGTGCGCATCATAGATACTATAAAACTAAGAGTTACTACTTGGTTTCAAGCAACAATTGGTTGCCCAGGCATCTCCATTCATCACCACATGGAGAATTCACACCGATTAATCTCTACATCTACTTCCAAACCCAGCAGGGATCAGGCTCATTCCTTGGATGATAGTTTACGTTATTTCTCTTACTCTTTCGTTGGATGCCACTAGTATTTCGGATCATCATCAAAGTTTTGCTCAATGTATGTTACCTTTCATCATGTTGCGCAACTAAGCTTTGGGAGCCGGCTCTTTTACTATCCCTTTATTTTTATATTTTGGTATTCTTCTTTGAATAGGCATTATGTGTTTCTTTGAAGATAAACTCCTTCTCTTATTTATCAAAAAAAAAAAATGAATATTATTAAATTATACAACATAAATTTATTTTTTTTTTTTGGGGGAACAAATTATACAACATAATGGTAGCTTAATTTTTGTAGAAATTAATAAATTTTATTATATATGTTAAATGTATAATTAATATATTTTTGTGAATATATATTTACTTTAGTAACTCGACTTATTTATAAGAGGGAGGTGCTAAGAAGATGGTCAATGTTCAACGCAAATACCTTCCCAAAAATCCACAACAATAAAGGAATATGTGGTAGATCCTTTGTGCTGTTTTGGCATGTATTCAATTGGGGGTCCCACTCGTTTTCTTTTACTTTTCTTTTACTTTACACGTCTCTTTTTGTTTTCTTCTTGTATTTTTTATAATTAAATAATAATGGGTCATGTTGGAAAATATAGGCAAATGCGTAATCAAAAGTCTCAAGCTCGAGATGTGAAGGCTAACTCGAGAGTAGGGCAAATAAAACTTAAAACAATACAAAGACAAAATTGAATACAATAAACCTAGAATTATACCAACTAGATATGAGACAAGATAATTAAACAACTGAAAAATCAAAAATTTAGGGATGAAGATTGAACCGTAGGAAGTCCCTATGTCATGGAGTTTACTACTGCCCAAAGTCATTTATGCCCCCTACTGTACAAATGGCATCGTCGGGCATCCGACTCCCAAGGTTAACACAGCATCCAACACAGGAGTGTATTCTTGGGTGATAGGTTGGATTACGCCCAAACCTGCTCAGTTACCAGATAACTGAGAAGAACACGGAGAGAATTTCAAAGAGAAAGAGAAGAATGAATTCCGTAAATTCTGTGTTGTGCACTAAACAATGCCCCAAAACTCAGTATTTATAGACAAAAATAATTAATGTGCAAGCAAGAATTAGTTATAGATTGTGGGCAAGAAATTCGCCTTAATTAGGAAGCTGGTGGATATGGAAAGAAGTGGGCAGTTACGCAATCAAAACGCATGCTTAAGCTCAAACATGGACTAATGGACAAAGGCTCGAGCATAACAGCCTCGAGGTTGGACACAAGGGGACCCACGAGCTTGATCCCAAACCCACAAGCTCGAGCACAGTCCCTTTCCAACCTTTTACGACATCTATGTAGATATAAGACTTGGTCCTAATTGAACAAAATTGAACTCCCCTAGAGTTCGTTTACCATAAGTGAAGTATAATATCTGTAAGTAAAGTTTCAGTTTAGAAAAAGTCCATACCACACTATGACGTGCCTGTCGACTCGACGAGGCAAGGTGGGCACGTGTGTGCTCATGTGTTGTACACCAAGCCGCTCTAGGCCCCTCAAAACTTTGCCAAGTACAAGGAGAAGAGGATATATAAACTAGACACTTCACTACTATTCTACTTATGTAAGATTAGGCAAAACTTAGGATAGGAAAAATAGAACACACTACCCCAGTATTCCAACAATCTCCCACATGATTCAATTTTGAGAAAAAGAAGAAAGAAGAGGTTGCTTAGCAATAAGGCCCACACTCTATTATACCAATATCTTCGGACTTGAATCGGCACCTAGTGAACGTGCATGTCCCGCAACCACCCAATGGTGAACATAGTCTTGAACCATGAGTGGTAATTGTGAAGAGCACACACACCCCTTCATGTGGTTCTCGGGTTGAAATGCACTCCGCATTCCAGACATATGAGGTCCTTCTCAACAAAATAGATCCAATACTTGGGTACTTAGGAACGCTCTAGAGAGTAAGCCCTTACTCTCGATAGAGGATGTCTTACCACCCCCATATTCTGGTAGGTGAGTCCATCAATTGTGCTACCCTGCACCACTATTATTGGCTATGGACTGCATTAAAATCCTTAAGCTCATCCCCATGTCATGGCAGTACGGTGTGTCCATAAGATAAGCTACCCTACACCACCACATCAGGCTATGGACAGCATTAAGAGCATATAGCTCAACCTAAACGTCATGGCAGATTTAACAGATCTAAGCCACTAATAGCATTATCTCGGAATGGGCTAGAGTGGCTTAATCACAAATTGCTCATCCTTGGCTTCGTTTGACCTATTGAACATCAAGAAAACTCCTAAGACGGGTATCCACCAAGATTAAGACACACGGGTGGGCTTAAGCCCCATTCCCTCTACTGTGTCACATACTGCCTTCTTAGAAATACCTTCAGTAAAGGGATCTGCCAAATTCTTCTCACTCCTCAAAAACTCGAGTGAGATCACATTATTCACAATAAGGTGCGTTATTACACCATGCCTCAAGCGAATATGCCTACGGTTGCCATTATACAACTCACTTTCAGCAACTCCAATGGCTGCTCTTAAGTCACAGTGCACGAGATTGATGGCTGCTCATGAGCTAAAAACATAGCCACTAGTAGGGTTAATCTTATCATTGGCATATACCAAATTGGCATCAAAATCTCCCTCTAAAGTAGTAGGGAATCGTTTATAATTAAGAACCCAGTCCATGGTACCCCGAAGCTACTTTAAAAGACTAACTAGAGCAACCCAGTGTTCATCACTTCTATGGGTATCGATGTGTCTTATATTTTACATCTTTTATATCACATTTCTATGACATTTTTGGCTATTACACGTGCGTTATGGTATGGTATTTGTATGTTTAAGCTTGGTATGTGTTGAAGTAATGACATCTTGAAAGGCAATGAAGAACGAGCTAAAATGGACAAATTCAAATACTACATTGAGAAACCAAACCATATATGGAAAAGGACCCATTTGGTCAAGAAAAGTCTTCCCTTGTGAGTGCGGATCAATCAACCAAGAATTTTTGCAATCAGTTAAACTTAAAATGAGAAAAAAGTTAAAAGAAGAGAATTTATTAGCTAATAATATCCAATTGCATTTACAGTACCAGTTGGATCATATATCTGCTTATAGATCAAATATTACTTGCGTTTGAGTTAATACGCAAATTGTTAAAATAGCGGCAGGTCAATCGGTCACCTACACGGGCGTGTCCTAGGTCACGTTACACCTATATAAATGGGAGGAAGACCTAATTTTTCCTACTTTCTTCTCCCCATTCATTTCTCCTCCCTTCTTGAGACGCCAAGAGAGACCCGTTTCTCATGAAGGCCAAAGTGCAAGTAGTCAGAGTACGGGAGAATCGAAGCAAGAGTCAAAGCAAGACTAGTCAAGGGGGTTCATTAATCCATTAACTTTTCTTTGTCTTTTCCCTTTTGAATTAGTAATTTGTAAAACTCCCATGGAGGAGTAAACTCATAGTTTAGGGGTGACAGGTGGGTAGCCGTAAGATTTATGTTTATTTTCAATGATGACTATTGTATACTACTTCCATACCTTTGTCAGAAGTTTTATATTTTGAGATTGATTTTCTTATTATGTGCTTGTAGCCATGCTCTGATTTCCAATTTTATTCGTCTGTTGTCTTGCACTTGTAGCGTAGATTGCAGTATAACAAGTTCTTCACAAGTGGTCAGAGTTGAGGTTGTACCCAATCCCAAACACAATCTTTTATACAAATTAATGCTTAATTAAGATTAACAAAGGAATTTCTTAGAACTATTGGGATAATCCATGCTATACCTAGAGTGATAAGGTGGGTTATGCCCTTAGACTATGATAAGGTGGGTTATATCCTTAGACTAATTCATTACTCTAAGTACTAACTTAAGTATTAGCCATAGTTTAACATGAAATTAGGTATGATAAAGGAATTTAGTAGTACTATTAGATAATCCATACCACACCTACCTTAGACTTGTTCATTATCCTAAACCCTAGTTTAATGTTAATGTAGGTTTAGAGCTTGTATCCTAAACCTTTAAAGTCGTTATTGTTATGAAATATAATGAAAAGATCCTAACCCTAGTTCATACCCTAAACTACCTTTGATTGGTTGACCGACCTATTTACTGTTGAATTCCTTTTAACTTAATTAATCACTCATATTTTCTACAAAAATCTAGATTTGCACTACTCGATAATAATTGAATTTAACTTTGTATTGAGTCCCTGTGGATATGACACCAATATACATGATTTAGCTACGACGAACTCGTACACTTGCGAGCACACAGTTTTAAACACTCGTTAATACTATAAGAAGTTTTTGTCGCTGTTGCCGAGGAATCGGTAGTCAAAGATTGAATTAGTGATTGTTGATGAAGTGTTTTTTTTTTTTTTTTTTTTTTTTTTAAGTTCAATCTTTTATTCTGGAGTGATTTTTATTTTATTTTATATATTTTTTAAAAGAATTTATTTAATTTATTTTGCTTTTTCTTCTTTTATATTTTTATTAATTATTTATTTATTTATTAAATAATTTCTTTTGTTTTATTATTTATTATTTATTTATTTATAAAATAATTTTACTAGCAGGATAGGAACTTTATTGGGTGAGGGATCATTCTCATGAGCTTGACATAGATCTTTTCAAGGACGTTGCCTCGGATTTTGGCTGACCGATAGTTCTATGTCGCGTCCGGCTGAAGATGTTAAACTTAACGCTCCTTGGAGGGAGCCCAGCCTATTTTTTTTGTTTCATAGTTTTTTTTTTTTTTTTTTTTTAATTGACCTCCTTTTGCTTTCAGGACTCTTAGTTTTTCCCACCAACTTGATTACTTTGTTTCTCTACTGTAAATGAGTACTTTAAGTATGAATTATTCCTAATGCTTTTAACTAGTTTGTCTTGTTTTGCAATGATGTTTCTTTGAGTGCCTTTTTACGAATGTCCTTAGCTTCACTAAGCATAGCTGACTCTGTTTGATCAACGTACTATACTACTCTGGTTATCTCTTTCCTTCTCTTGCCTTTGTTTATTTTTGTATGGTTGGCATTAAGGACAATGCAAGGTTTAGGTTTGGGAATGACAGTATTAGTTTGATTTTTATTTGTTTGTCATGTCTTTTTAGCATGATTTGTTCTTAAATTAACTGAATTTTTTTAGCTGGTTAGCTATGAATATATATGAATCATATTTTATTCAAATTTGAGAGTTTCAAGAATTTAAATTTTTATTTAATGAGGTTATTACTGGAGCTTATTATTGAATTCACTATTTTTTTTTCTTCAGACTAGTTTAAGGGTTATTTTATTCACTCTCAATCTTTCGAAAAACCAACGCATTAAGAGGAAATAGTGGGAATTTTTTTAGGAAGTAGGACTTGAATACTTTACTTCTATTAATGATGAAATCACTAGTCTATTTCTTTTTTTGAATGCATTGCTGAGGATATTAAAAAAAAAAAAAAAGAAAAGAAAAGAAAAAAAGATATCAATGCCTATACTAATCATGTAAGTACATGTGACTTATTGGTTCACGTACCCCTTTTGTCTCGAGCATGTCATATTGGTTCACTAGTCTAGTTTAAGTGTTTTAACACCTAGTACCTTAAGTCAACTGGATTGGGAGCTACCGGCTTTAAGTTCACTACACGGGCCACGGGGAAAGCTTAAGAAGGGCCAACTTCTATATGTCATATTAATAAGCACCAATGCCCAATATGAGCAATATATTCTTTTAAGGTATTTGCTAGTAACAACTTAGGTTACGAATTTCTATGACTCGAGTTATTTGGTCCAAAGTGTGCTCTTCAGTCAATGCCTTAAACCAATTGGATCGGGAGTCACCGACCAAACACCCGCTACATGGGTCTTAGAAAGACAACGTAACCATAGTTAATTAAAAAATTTGATAAAAAGAAAAAGGAAAAAAAAAGGGAAATTGATGTCCTGCGGTAAAAAGAATGAAGGGAAAGATTTGAGATTTCTAATATTTAGTAGTAATTTGTGAGGGTTGTTTCTTCCTTTAATTATTCTCGCTATTCTTTTTGGATGTACAAAGTTTAGAGTTGGAAAGGGAGGAGAATTTGAATTGTGAGACCTTTAGTTGGAACAAGTGAATTAATCACATGCATGTGAATTTTTCTTTTTGACCTCTTTCTGAAATGCATCCACAAGTATGATTCACTTCTTTCTACTTTCAGATTGTTTAAAATGATTCTTGCTTGAGGATAAGCAAGATTTAGGTTTGGGGATGTGATGTGTCTTATATTTTATATCTTTTATACCCCATTCTTATGACATTTTTAGCTATTACACATGTGGTATGGTACACGCCTTCTCTCGCTGACACACACTCTCTCTCTTGCTGACACACTCAAATGGTCACTGAGCCCCCCTCTCTCCCTCTCTCCTCACGTCACGTTAGCCTGCTCGTAGATGACGAGAGACCCCCACCGGCGACGCCACCACGACGGCAACACCCCATCGCCGGCCCAACCAACGCCGCCGCCACCACCACAGAGCACCCCCCGTCTGCCACCACGTTCATCCCCCCCACCCCCTACCTCGACCCACCACCACCACAGAGTGCCCTGACCACCACCACACTACCTCCATCTCTCTGCACCAAGCACCTAATCCCCTTGACCCACCACCTGCACCGAGCACCCTGACCACCACACAACCAACTCGCAGCCACACCAACACCACCGCCTCCACCTGACCGCCACCAACACCCCTAACCACCACCACCACCTCACGGCAGCCCCCTAATCACCATCACCTCACGCCCATCCCCTAAACACAACCACCACCTCAAGGCAGCCCCTTAACCACCACCATCTTGCAGCCGGCCAAGCCAGGTAACTAATAACCGGTGGCTCCGCATTAGACTTCTCCTCCTTGTAACTATTTGCTAACAACTTTGTTTTCTATTTTGATTTTTCCTTACTCGTTCTATTCCATGATTCTAATTATTGTTACTATTGCTAGTGCTGTGTCTACTATGCCCTTGTATCTGGTGATTGTATGCGTCTTCAATCGAGCCTGCTGACTGTTAGTTTATAAACTCTACTAGTAATAGAGATCAAAACTTGAGGCCATCTTCAAATGGGTTAGGGAAGGGACAGAAAAGTCAATGCGGAGAGGAGAGCCTGTGATTTGGGACATTAAATGATGGCACGCTAACGAGGAAGTGCTTTGAGATAGCTCAAATGATGATGAAGAAAAAGATCAACATCCTGTGTCTTCAAGAGGCTAGGTGGTTGGGCACAAAAGTAAAGGATGTGTTAGGATATAAATTGTGGTATGCAAGCCAAGCAAGGGGGAGGAATGGAGTGGGTATTATTCTGGATAGTTTCTTTAAGGATAAAGCAGTAGGGGTGACTAGAATTAGCAATAAGATCATTAGCATCAAGTTAGATTTCGGGAGATATTAAACATTATAAGTGCCTACGCACCACAGATAGGGCAGACAGAGCAGGAGAAGGCTAGATTCTAGGATGACTTAGACTTAACAATGCAAGGCATACCCCAGAGCGAACAAGTTGTGATTGGTGGTGACTTTAATGGGCATGTGGGAGCGAACACAGAAGGATATGCATTCTACCATGGGGGCTATGGTTTTGGAATGAGAAGCGATGAGGGTAAGGCCCTATTGGACTTTGCCGTCACTTATGAGTTAACGGTTGCTAACACCTTTGTTAGAAAGCGGGAGGAGCACATCATCACATATCAAAGCGGTAGACCAAGGACTCAGATTGATTACATTCTACTAAGGAAGTGAACTCAAAAAGATCGCAAAGATTGTAAGGTTATCATTGGAGAAGACCTCTCAACATAACACAGGGTAATATGTGCTAAGGTCAAGGCTAAGAGAAGGGGCAAGAAAACCATGAAACCATCACAGCCAGGCACTTGTTGGAGGGATCTAAAGGGGGTAAAGTTTCAAGTATTTAAGCATAGAGTCAAGGCGAAGCTTGGAGGGGATAGTGAGGGAGACTTAAACTGCATATGGAACCAAGCAGCCCAAAGATCAGAGATGTGGCACGCGAAGTTCTAGGCGTATCAAAGGACAGGGCACCAAACACCAGAGAGACCTGGTGGTTGTGCAGGAAGGTTCAGGAAAAGATTAAGGCGAAACGAGACTGCTTGGTATCAAAGTGGAGACAAGGACAAGAGACAACAATATATAAAAGCCAAGAAGGAAGCTAAGATTGCAGTAAGAGATGCACAATCTAAAGCCTTCAAAGATTTCTATAAATATATGGATACTGATGAGGGAGCTAGGTACCTCTATAGAATTGCAAAAGCAAGAGAGAGGAGGACTAGAGATCTAGACCAAGTAAGGTGCATAAAGGGGGCAGATGGACAAGTGCTCATGGACGAGCAACAAATTAAAACTAGGTGAAAATCCTACTTCCGCGATCTGTTCAATGAAAAGGGCGATAGAAATGCATCCCAGATGAACTACAAGCATCTGCAGAGCACCAAAACTACTGCTACGATACGAGAATTAGACCCGAGGAAGTTAAGGAAGCTTTGAAGAAGATGGGTAGGGATAAAGTAGTCGGCCCAGATGGAATACCCATTGAGGCATGGACATGCATTTGAGAAATGGGTATCAGATGACTGACCAAATTATTCAACCAAATTCTTTAAGGGAAGAAGATGCGTGATAAGTGGCAGAAGAGCACATTAGTTCTTGTCTATAAGAACAAAGGGGACATCCAGAGTTGTGCCAACTATAGAGGAATTAAACCAATGAGCCACTCTGTTCAAAAAAAAAAAAAACCAATGAGCCACACTCTGAAGCTTTGGGAGGGAGTAATAGAAATAAGGCTTTGATAATAAGCAGGGGCCTCAGAGAATCAATTTGGGTTTATGCCTGACAGGTCAACCATAGAAGCCATCCATCTCCTGAGGAGGGTGATAGAGTACTATAGAGATAAATAAAAGGACCTCCACCTGGTTTTTATTGATTTGGAGAAGGCATATGATAGAGTGTCGAGGGAGGTCTTATGGAGGGTCTTGGAGGGGAAAGACATCCCCCAGCCTTATATATGAGTCAGTACAGACATGTACGAACACGCTTGAACCAATGTCCGCACAACGAAAGGGGAGATGGACGCTTTCCCCATTATAGTTGAGGCACACCAAGGATTAGCCTTGAGTCCCTTTTCTGTTCATTTTGGTTATGAATGAGCTCACTAGGCACATCCAAGGGAACATGCCTTGGTGAATGCTTTTCGCAGACGATATAGTCCTGGTGGAAGAATCTGGGGAGGAGGTGAATGAGAAGCTACACCTTTGGAGAATGGCCTTAGAATCAAAAGGTCTAAGACTAAGTAGATCTAAGACCGAGTATATGGAACTCAAGTTTTGTACCTCTACCATGCCAAGCATAGAAGACGTTAAGATTGGTTCAGAATGCATGCCACAAAAAGCGTGCTTTAAATACTTGGGTTCCATGGTGCAACAAGATGGCAAAATTGACACAGATGTCAACAACCGGATTAAAGTGGGTTGGCATAAATTGAGGATAGCCTTGGCAGTATTGTGCAATAGGAAGTTCCCGTTAAAGCTAAAGTGTAAATACTATAAGATAGTAGTGAGGCCGGCTATGTCCTATGGGGTAGAGTGCTGGCCAGTTAAGTATCATTACACGCATAAGCTGAAGGTGGTGCAGATGAGAATGTTGAGATGGATGTGCGGACACATAAGGGAGGATAGGATTAGAAATGACATTATAAGAAGTAAATTAGGCATGGCCCATATCAAGGTTAAGTTGAGTGAGCAACGTATGCCGTAGTTTGTGTATGTTAGAAAGAGATCAACCACTACCCCTGTCAGGAGATGCGAACAACTCCATATTATAAATAGGAAGAGAGGGAGAGGATGGCCAAAGAAGAGTTGGATGGAGGCAATTCGACAGGACCTTGCCTATCTCAACCTAAATGAGGAGATGGCCCTAGATAGAGCTCAGTGGAGGATTAGTACAGTTATAACAGATATAGCGGTATAGGAGCATCGAGCACTCCTAGCTAGTTCTAGTGCCAAGAGGCTGCATGCATGCCTATTTGTATATATGCAGTTGTGTCGTAGGCTAGACGCTTAGTGCCCCTATAGTCTGTTTCCTTGTGATGTCTTGTTATTCGCTACTGTTACTCTTTATACTCTCTACACTCTCTATATACTTGTATTGTGTCATTTGCAGGCCCTTTCCCCTAGATGCTTGTTTGCGTTTTGCGATTTTCTCTTGCTTGTATGCTCCCATGCTTTTCATGATCCCCGTGCTTTCCATGTTTCCCATGCTTTACATGCCTATCAGGTTAGGGATCCTTGAAAACAGCTTCTTGTTAAGGTATCACCCTGAAAGGGTATGGCTGCGTACATCTTACCCCTCCAAGACCCTGCTTATGTGGGAGCCCTTGAGGCACTAGGATTGTTGTTGTTGTACACATGTGGTATGGTATAATCTTTATATGTTCAGGCTTGGTAAGTGTTGAAGCAATGACATCTTGAGAAGTAGTGAAGAATGAGCTAAAATGGACAAATTCGAAGACTATGTTGAGAAATCCAACCACATATTGAAAAAGGACCCATCATGTCAAGATTCAGTCAAGAAAAAGTCTTCCCTTGGGTGTGTGGATTGATCGGCCAAGAATTTTCGTAATCAAGTTAAGCTTAAAATGAGCAAAAGTTTAAAAGAAGAGAATTCATGACCCAATAATATCCAATTGCATTTATAATACAACTTGGATCATATATATCTCTTCGAGATCTTCATTTTAATATATAACTTGATCTGTAATGCCTTCTAGATCAAAAGTTACGAGCGTTTTCAGTTAACTGTGCAAGATGCGAAAATAGTAGCCGATCAATCGGCCATTTTGCTGATCGATTGGCCGCCTATGAGGGAGTGCCCTATGGCACACTACACCAATATAAATGGGAGGAGGACCTAATTTTCCTACTTCTTTCTCTCCAATCACTTCTCCTCCCTTCTCAAGCCGCCAAGAGAGACCCCATTCTCACGAAGGTCGAAGCGCAAAATTGGTCGAAGTACGGGGGAATCGAAGCTAGAGTCAACCAACTCTGGTCAAGCAAATTCATCAATCCTTGATTTTTTCTTCCTCTTTTCCCCTTTGAATTAGTGATTTATAAAACTCTCATGGAGAAGTAAACTCATAATTTAAGGGTGAAGGATGGATAGCTGTCCAGATCTAAGATTTATGTTTATTTTTGATGATGAATTTTGTTATACTACTTCCGCACCCCAATGGAAATTTTTATATTTTAAGATTGATTTTCTTATTATATGTTTTTAGCCATGCTTTGATTTCAAATTTTAATCGTGTGTTGTCTTGCACTTGTAGCCTATTCTGTAGTAGAACAAGATCTTTATGAGTGGTCAAGGTTGAAGTTGTACCCAATCTTGAATACAATCATTTATACGAATTAATGCTTATTTAAGAGTGATAAAGGAATTTCTTAGTACTATTGAGATAACATGCAGCTCCTGGAGTAATAAGATAGGTTATGCCCTTAGACTAGTTTATTGCTCTAAGCCCTAAGTTAAGTATTAATCAAAGTTAAACATGAAATTAGGTGTAATAAAGGAATTTAGTAGTGCTATTGAGATAATCCATGCTATACCTAGAGTAATAAGATAGGTTATGCCCTTAGATTGGTTCATTATCTTAAACCCTAGTTTAATGTTAATCTAGGTTTAGAGCTTGTAGCCTAAACCTTTAAAGTCATTATTGTGACGAAATATAATGAAAGGATCCGAGTTGAGCCACCCCTAGTTCATACCCTAAACTAGCTTTGATCGATAGAAAAATCTATTTACTGATTAATTCCTTTAATTTAATTAATCGCTTATATTTTCTACAAAAACCCAAGTTTTAACTATTAGATAATCATTGAATTTAACTTTGTACCAATTCCTATTAGGGACAGTGTCCTGAGAATCCAAATTTATTATGTAAATATTACTATGTTTAAGAATGAAATTTAATTCTGGTCTTTTTTTTTTTTTTATTATATTTGTATAAGTGAGTTGTATATTACATGTGATTTTCTTTTAAATAACATTCATGAGATAGATGTAGTCCTCAAACTACATTTACATGTTTGTTCTAAGTGGTTAATGAGACTATGCCACAAATAGATTTGAAGCAAATCAAATGAAATATTATTTGAAAAATTCGTGCATGAAGTGTTAGTTATCTTGGCGTTCTATAAGTAAGATCTCTATAAATGGCCGAAGTTCTATGCGCATTACATAATAGCATGTAGTGTGACGGGGATCAGGTGTTCAATATGAAATCTATAGTCTCTTACGAGATACAGATGTCCCCTTAGTTGATTCGCAAATGTTTGAGTTGATTCGAAAACTTTGGCCAAAGTGTTCCAAGTGTTTGACATTTGAAATTTATATTGTGAATTTTTGTTCAAGTATAAATGAATTACTCGGAAAAGGAGGAGTCGGGAACTTATAGAAAAATTGTGAGAAAAATAATGGTAGTAATTATAGTTATTTTTTTCTCATGGATATCTAATAGCTGTGTTGTTGTTGTCAATATAGCCTAATTGGGAATTATCGAATAAATATTTTAACTCTGGAGTACAATGGAATTTATTTAATGGAATTAAGTCCTATTAAATGGTAATTAAATTTTATCATGAGATCATAATTAATTTAACCCATTTAGTGCTAAATTTAAATTGTTCCTAAGGTTCCTACACAAGCCTCTAATATTACACCATAGAAAAATATTGAAAGAATTCATGAGATGAGTAAATTTAATTTTGCTAAACAATATTCATTAGATGAATAAACTTAAAATTATAAAATAAAATTATTTTGTTAAAATAAAATTCATTAAGCTGAATTTTTATATGTGGGAAACAAAAAAGGGGCAAAATCCATGCGTTTAGGCTTGGCCAATTACGGCACGACACGTGAGAGAAGGAGAAGCGCAATCCGCACCTCTTGATTTGGATTAACCGGTGTGTGACACGTGTGATGTCCTAAGTAACAATCGGCGCCTTCAGGCTCAGGCCAATCCGCTTGCGCCAAGTGGCGCAAGTAAGGTGGCCGAACAAATTTTGTCCTGGGGTAGAAACGATGTCGTTTTTGTTTTGGTTTTCGCGTCCCACATCGATATTTTAAGTACTTTTTCATCCAATAGCCTATTATAAATAGGGGTCTTAGAATTAAGGTTTAGCATTCAATTATCAATCAAAATTAACAGTTTTCTAGAAGTATTAACTTTCGGAGAATTAAAAGAGAAAAAGTTTTCGTTGAAAATTTTCTCTAAGTTTAATATTTATCGGAGCCCACATTCCAGGTTTTTTGAGGAGATTGCATAAAAGGTCTCCGAGTCTCAGTTATTTTCTTGGAGCAACACTGCGGTTTACATCCAAGTACTCATCCTTCTCTTTCTTTTAATTTTCACTTTTCTATTTATTTACAATATTTATTATTCTAGTTATTTATGTCATTATTATGAATTTATAAGAGTAGAGGCACGTAAGTTTAAAATTATAAATTTTAAACCATTCTATTGCGTTAATTAGATTAACTTGGGGAATATTTTTGAAATACATCCCAACATTCCCTGTGGATAAGATACCCATATGCTTGATTTGGCTACGACGAACTTACACGCTTGTGAGCACACGGTTTTAAACACTCTTTAAAACTACATCAGGTATAACATCTCAATCTACTAAAATCATAGGCAATATTAGGACGAGCGCAATTCATTAAAAATATCTCGCAGCTAATAATTTTAGTGTATTCGGCCTATGACACACTATCACCTATGTTCCTTTTCAAGGGAACAATTGGGTCATAGGGAGTTTTAGCAAGAATATTATCAAAGTGACCAAGCTTCCTCAATATTTTGTCAACATAGCGGAATTGACATAAAGTCAAACCCTCAGGCGATCTAACAATTTAGCACCAAGAATTTACATCAGCCTTGCCTAGGTATTTCATATCAAAGGATGAACTCAAGAATGACTTGGTAGCGTGCACAATATTTGCACTCGTACCAAAAAGAAGTATGTCATTAACATATAAGCAGATGATCACACAGTCATTATCAACATGCCTGGAGTGCACACATGCATCACCACTATTCACAACAAAACCATGCGTGATCAAAGTGCAATCAAACTTTTGATACCATTGTTTTGGAGCTTGCTTAAGACAATGCAAGAACTTTATAAGTTTAAAAACTTTATGCTCCATACCTGAAAACTCAAACCCCTCAGATTGTTCCATATAAATTTCTTCCTTAAGGTCACCATTCAAGAAAGCGATTTAAAGTCCATTTGATGTACTCCAAGGTTATGTATAGATGCTAGAGCAATCAAAGCTCTCACAATGGCTAAATAGTCCAAGGTGAATAGATATCAAAGAATTCTATACCTTATTTTTGAGTGTACCCCTTAGCCACTAATCTAGCCTTAAATTTATCAATTGACCCACCAATCCTCAAATTCTTCTTAAACACCCTTTTACACCCCATGGTTTTGCATCCCTTAGGAGGGTCCAATAATACCCAAGTGTTATTATTGAGTCTAGCTCATTTTTAATGGTCTCTCCCCAAAGTAGAGCATCTATGGATTTCATTGCCTCATGATAGGTCTTTGGATCTTTTTCTAACATGAAGGCACTAACAACATGCTCATCAAAATTAGGGGGCTCAGATAGAAATTCAATAATGTTATTAGGTCCAAAACTAGAATCAATTTGAGCCCTCTTAATTTTCCTAAGTTCTTAAATCTTAAGTTCAGGGGGCGAATGAATGACTAGATGAGGAAGAAGATGCATCAGGCAAAGAAATTGGCAATGACACATGCACATATTCTTCCATGGGAAGCACATCCTCCAAGAACTCAACATCTCGAGACTCCATGATCTTATTGAGCCCAAGGCTCGATCTATTCGATAACATGATTCTATATATAGTACTATTCATAGAAAAAATAACAAACACAGCATCTACTGTTTTAGGGCCTATCTTACTTCTTTTAAATTTTGATACTCTGACTTTAACTAGACACTCCCACATTTTGAGGCATTGAAGATTAGGCATATAACCCTTCCAAATTCATAAGGTGTTTTATATCGCTTTTTATGTGGAACGCTAGTAAACACATGGCATGCAAACAACATGCGCCCCCCCCCCCCCCCCCCCCCCCCCCCCCTTCTCCCAACTCGAGAGTAGGCCTGAGCTAACTACCATAACGTTCATCATCTCTTTAAGGGTTCTATTCTTTCTTCAAGCTATATCATTTTGTTAGGGTGTATATGGAGTTGATACTTCATGAATTATGCGACATTCATCACAATATTTATTAAGGAAGGTGGTATCATACTCACCTCCTGTATCAGACCTAATTCTCTTGATTTCATGGTCTAATTAGTTTTCAACTTCTGCCTTCTACTTTAGGAATATCTCCTGAGCCTCATCCTTAAAACTCAGGAGATACACCTTGGTGAATCTCAAGTGGTTATTAACAAAGGTAATATAGTACCACTTACCACCTCTACTCATGCTCTACTCATGGTGTTCTTAAAGTCACCTAAGTCACTATGCACGAGTTCAAAGGCTAGATGTTCGTTCAATTCATTTGTTAAAGGGCTTTTTAGGCTGCTTAGCCTAAACACACATACCACATTTGTCAGGTTCGATTTAACTACAGTTGGGAATAAAACTCATATGTTTAAGTTTCTTAACCGAATTATAATTAACATGTCCAAGCCTAGCATGCCACAAATCCAAGGACTCAACAATATAAGCAGAAGTAGATGTATTCTCATTCATTTCAACATTAAGGACAAAGAGACCCCAATTACTGAAACCCTTTTCCCAAAAAGTTAGTATTTTTGGTGATAACATGCTTATTAGATTCAAAGGTCAACTTAAAACCAGCTTTGTTAAGCAATGCACTAAAAACAAGATCCCTACGCAAATCAGGGACATGCAGCACATTTTGAAAAGATAAAAAATTTTCAAAGTTGAGTTTTAGAAAGACCTTTCCCTTGCCAAGAGCAAGGACTGAACTAGAGTTGCCCATGAACACACACTCCCCCACATTGGCTTTCTCATACTCCTGGAACAGGTCCTTACTTATATAAATGTGCCTCGTGGCACTAGTATGTACAAACTACTCGACCATGATCCCAACCATATTCATCACGGAGATCATGGCCACAAAGACATCTTCGCTCTTGGTGAGATTGGCCTAGGGTTTGTTTTCTTTAGGCTTGTCGGGTCCAAATCCCTTCTTATAGTCTCTCGAGGTATGGCCTATCTCGACACAAGTCCAGCATTTTCCCTTGACTCGTTTTTGTCCACCTTCAAGGTTGTTTTGGGGCCTCTTGCCACTAGTCTGCTTCCACTTTGAGTCAAGCTCGAGACCAGGTTGGAACATCTCTTGTTCCATGGCTTCTTGAACTTGTCATTCTTTCCTGTACTCTTTGACTCAACCAGGTTAGCAGACATAGATGAGTGCTCAAAGGACCTTTCTTTTGCTTGTTTTTGATTCTGGTCATCTAAGTTAATGTGGCAAACTAGCTCTTGTAAAAATCATGTCCTTTTTATGTTTTAGTTGAGCCCTATAGTACTCCCATGAAGGAGGCAATTTCTCAATGAGATAATTCGCTTGAAGCGTGTCACACATTTTCATTCCTTTGTTAAGTACGTCAGCACATAGATTTTCATACTCATGGATTTCATTTAAGGCTGGCTTATCATCAATCATGGTGAAGGATAACCACTTAGTGCAAGCATACTTCTTGGCGGCGCTATCATCCATTCCATGCTTATTACAAAGGGCCTCCCAGATTTCCTTAGCAATTTTTAATTTATTATCAATCTTGCATTAAGGAGCTGTCATGTATTGTAGCAATATTCCTCTACAGGTTCGATTATCATTCTCAAAGTCACAGCTCTACTTAGGAGGAGCCCTGTCACTCGAGAGGGTATAATGGAAATCAAGTTTCCCAAGGGAAAACTCCATCTTATCAGACCATATTTTATAGTTCTTCCCATCTAAAGATTTGGTCTTTGACATGTTGGTATTGATAAAACAAGCGTTGCCCATGTTTTCATTACTCATTTTAACTAAATGACTTAGAATATTGGAAAATGTGGGCAAATGCGTAATCAAAATTCTCAAGCTCGAGATGTCAAGGCAAACTCCGGGGGGGGGGGGGAGGGGGGCGGGGGCACAAATAAAACTTAAAACGACACAAAGACAAAATTGAATATAATAAACCTCGAATTACACTAACTGGACTTAAGACAAGAAAATTAAACTATTGAAAAATAAAAGATTCAGGGATGAAGATTGAACAGAAGGAAGTTGCCACGCCTTGGAGTTCACCACTACCCTAAGTAATTTATGCCCCCGCCATGGTAAAAACGGGATCGTCAGGCACTCTGACTCCCAGGGTTAATACAGCACCCAACACAAGAGTGTACTCTTTTGCGATGGATTGGAGTACGCCCTAACTTGCTTAATAACCAGAGAATAGAGTAAAACACAGAGAATTTCAAAGAGAAAGGGGAGAATGTATTCTATAAATTCTGTGCTGTGTATGGAACAATATCCCAAAGCACAGTATTTATAGATAGAAATATTTAACGTGCGAGCAAGAATAAGGTATGGATTGTGGTTAAGAAATTCAGCCTTAATTAGGAAGGTGGCAGATATGGAGGAGCACAAAATAATGGCACAATCAAAGCAACAACAGTTATAGGAAGAAGTGGGTAGTTACGTAGTCAAAATGCGTGCTCAAGCTCGAGCTTGCAGCCTTAAGCTCAAACTTGGACTAGCGAACAAAGGCTTGAGCATAACAGGCTCGAAGTTGGACACAAGGGGACCCTTTTGCTCAAGCACAATCCTAAGAATTCCCCTGGAGTTCGTTTACAAGTAAAATATAATGTCCATAAAAATAAAGTCATGTTTAGAAAAATTGTACACCAAACCACACTGCAACGTGCCGATCAGCTCGACAAAACGGGCACGGGCATGCATGTTTGGTACACCAGCCCACTCTAGGCCCCTCAAGACTTTACCAAATACAAAGAAAAGGTGGCATATAAACTAGACCTCCCACCACTATTCTTCCTGTGTGAGATTAAGGAAAAACACAAGATAGGAAAAATTGAAGCACATTACCCCAATATTCCAATACGTCAAGTGATCTTTATCAAGAGAATATGCTAAAGAACAAAATGACAACAAGAAATATAAAAGGAAAAAAGGAGAGAAACCTAGATGGTGCACAAAAATCAAAGCTAGGCAATGAAAGGGTTGGATCTCAAAACGTCTTACTTTGCAAATTAATTCTATTGAATTATTTTCTTCTTGTTGTTCTTTTATTTTAGGCTTCTTCTTGATAGCATTATCCTAATTAACTTATGAAGTTTTAAACATTGTACACCGTCTATTCTTGTATTTTTACACCTGTAAGAGGGTATGTTAGACCAAAAAATCTAGCATAGAAGGAAACATAGAAATTGATTTGAACACTTCAATATCGAAAAATAACTATGAATCCACAAAAATGAAAGAGAAATGCTAGGGTTTGATATTGAGAATTTTTTAAATGAAAAAAACATCTAGCCATGATGGCTTTTTATAGGGAAACTAACAAAATCCTAAAATGCAAAAAATACAAATATCCCCTAAGTTATCCGTAAAATAAAAAAGCAGTCCAAAAACATGTGTAGAGGCCAAATTTGAGGAATTAGGTGGGGCCAGTTACAAATCAAGATGGTTCCATGTGATTTGCTTTGTAACTCCCTATAAATGAAAAGTTATGGCCATTTGAAATCGCTATTGCATATAATTGTTTTCGGCCCAACCATTTAGGTTTCTGACAGGCCAATTGCTCTATAAAATCTATGGTTTCTCATTTTATATAACTAGTTAAAGTTATAAATCTTAGACCTATTGTTCTATGATACAAGTCAAAAAAGAGGGAAAAAATACAATACCACATAGGTAGGCTAGAAGAAAAAAATGCCAACATATATCCAAGGAATTAATCCAACTATTGCCAATTAGTTTTATGATGGAACCTCCTTTGGGTGTATATCATTCTATGAGGAGCTAGGTTCAAGTGCCTTACATACGGAGAAAATTCCTTTGTGTTTCCTTCCATGGTAAATTGCACTCGCTAATATGCTCCAATATTCCAAATCCAAAAATCAAACCAGAATTGATACCAATAAGTAAATTGCACTATAATTTTTATAAGCTATACAAGTATTAGTACATCAAGAATTGGCTTGTAATTGAGAAGAAGTGGGAGGAATATAGAGAAGAGCTTGGAGAGAGAGAGAAAAGTCTAACAATCCAAGTGTAATCTTCTCCTAACCCTATTCATTATTTATACTAAGATAATAACTAAAACTAAGGTGAGTTGGAAACTGATGATGTGGCATCATGATGTCGCAGCGGGTCCCGGCTAGTCAAGTGACATGGCACCAAGCAATTGTATCACTCATATTCATTATAATCAAATAATATTATGTGCTGAAAGTTCATTAATGTAATATAGGCTAAGAATGGCCCAAACGAGAAGAGAAAAAAAGAGTAATTAATTGGCATTTACTTTAAAATAAGGTCTTTAAGGATTTTGCTTACTTATAGTTAGGGTTAAAGTTAGAGTAGGATTGTTTTACAATTTAATTTGAATTGGGAATAGTTAGAATTGGAGTTAGAATGTAATTGTTTTTAGAGTTTAATTTAAAATATGATTAGTTTGCGTTTTGAGTTATATTAGGATTAATCTTTGTATAGTTGCCAATAAATAGGTCTAAGAGTTTATTTGTTAGGGAACTTTTAATGAGTTGAAATAATTTGATGAGTTTATGTATCTAAGTTGATCTTTGTAATTTTATTTTGAAAGTGTTCAACATTATTAAATGGCTCTTCTCTTAGATTATTGCTCGGATATTTACAAAATTAACAAGTTTTAGCTATTTCCTCTCAATTCAGCATCATTGGGTACTGATCAATGGGATAAGGGCAACCTATGTATCACGCCACGGGTCAGCGAGTTTCAATGCTGCCAGTCAATCTTTAGACCTAACAATCACAAACTATTAGGCCCATTTATATGCAGCTAAACAAAGACTAATCCCAATGTAAATAAAAAATGCCAACTAATCATATATCAAAATAAACTCTAAACACTACTATATTCTAACTCTAACTATCCCTAATTCAAATTAATTTATACAAAAATCCTATTCTAGTTCTAACTCTAACTATAATTAAGCAAAATCCTTGAAATCTTAATTTAAATTAAGGAAGAATGATCAAATAACAACAAACTAGGCAAATATGAATTTTTTTAGCATTGTACTTGGTAAGTTAAAAAGAATTGTATTATACTAGTATTAATAATTTTTTTTGCATAGAACTAAAAAAACTACTTTTAGCACCTCGTGATGGAGTGTGAACCCCACTTTCTTCCTTCCAAGTGGGGAAGAATCAAGTTAGTTTTAATACAGAAAAAAAATAATTAATAAAATATCAAACTATCTCTATATAAATTATTTTAGCAATATACTTAAAAAAGTAATAGAAAAAAGGTATTGTAATAGCCAAAATGAATATTTTTAGCATTGAACTGGATACAAACTAATTTTTTAAGCACTATATCATGTCTAATACTTACTCATATGCTTGTGTCCTCTGTCGTAATTTTGAAAAAAAAAAAAAAGAAAAAGGGTGTGCAATTTTTTATGTTTGCCATATTTTTGTAAAAATCAGATGAATTTAGAAATTGCTAAGGTGTCAAAATTTACCTTAATATATATTTATCAGGTTAGCATTTGGTACAAAATTGCTAAATTCAATTAAAAATTTACCACATTAGAGTGAATTATGTTATGGAAATTTAATGAAATAGATACTAAAATCAAACTAGCATCAAAGTGTATACTAAACCACTTTACTTAAGACTTATCTCATGCTTACCGAAATAATCTTGGGCATACAGTGATAACCAAAACATAGAGAGAATGAGTGTAGACAAGATTGATTTTCGAAATGGAAGAAGTAAAAAATGATTGACTTTCACAAGTAATTTCTCAACTGCCATAAACACATTTGGCTAAGAATTTATATAAATTAGCGAGTGTAGTTTAGGAAGAGACACAACCCTTCAAAAGAAGCCAAAATCCTTTCTCAATCGTCTCAAAAACCACACTGTGTGTTGAAATACAGCCCCAATTTTTGGGACTGGAGTTTCTGTAATATTATGTGTTGTGTGTTCAAACACACCATGTTTAAGTCAAATCACACCAAAACACACCGAGATACTTTATTTTGAAAATATATCAACGTAATATACTTATATATTTTTAAAATTATATTCCACCTTAGTATTTCTAAGCAAAAATACATTGAATTATAACAAAGGATACAAGCATATGAGCACATGTTAAATACAATATAGTGCTTCAAATTAGTTTGTGTCTAGTTCAATGCTTAAAAAATTAGTATAGTGATAAAAAATTCACACAAAGATAGTTTGATATTTTACTTTCTTATATAAAAATTAGCTTGATTCTTCTTCGCTTGTGAGGCAACAAGTGGGGTTCACACTCCACCACTGGGTGTTAAAACTTTTTTTTTTTTTACTAATTCAATGTCAAAAGGTTCATTAATAATAGTACAATACATTTTTTTAATGTATTAAGTACAGTGATAAAATAATTCATATGTGCCTAGTTCGGTATTTGTTATCATTTTTTTTCTTAAATTAAACCCTTACTAATTTACCCTTCTTTTCTCATCTCGATCCTACTTGCAACCTCCAATATCGACGATGCATGGCGTGATAAATAAGGTGCCTCTAACCCGTTGATGGTACCTAATGATGCCAAATTGAGAGGAACTAGCTAAAACTCGTTGATTCTGCGAATACTTGAGCAATAACATAAAAGAGGAGTTATGTAATTTTGTTAAACTCCTTCAAAATAACAATTACATAGATCAACTCAAAAACATAAACTTATGAAATTATTTCAATACATTAAAAGCTTCATAACAAATAAACTCTCAAGCCTATTATAGGCAACTAAACAAAGACTAATCTTAATATAACTCAAAAATGCAAGCCAATCATATTTCAAATTAAACTCTAAAAGTAATTATATTTTAACTCTAACTTTAAATATTTCAATTTTAATTTAAATTATAAAACAATCATATGCTAACTCTAACTTAACTATAATTAAGCAAAATCCTTAAAAACCTTAGTTTAAATAAAACCTAATTAATTTTACTCTTCTTTTTTCATCCTGATTGGAAAATTCTTGGCCTGTATTGCATTAGGTATCTAAAATTAGATATAATGATGTGTCAAACAAAAGGTGAACGAAAGAATACATCTGGACCATGGCTTTCGTTCATACTCAGTACTGATCATTATTGCATTTGTTGTAACACACTACTAGGAAATTCACAAAATATGGCCAAAAAATGTGTCACAATAGTTGAAGAAATTGCCGCAATAAACTGAAAGTTCATTGTACTTTAAGTGTGCATTACCTTAATACGGTAAAATTTAATGCGTCATATTAGGTTTAACCTAATATGGTGCAATAGATTGTCGTTTTAGGCCTCTATGGACCAGGTGCTCTATGGCGTAATACGGTGCGATATTGTGCTATATTACCTGAAGAAAAACCTAATAGCGTCCTATTAGGCTTCCTAAGTTGAAGGCCTAATACGATTAAAACTCACACCATGTTATATCCTAAGACTTTATGTTTTAATATGGAGAAAATCAACAGTATATTAGACCATAAGGACTTAGTACCTAATACGATGAATAATTTCGTCATATTAGGTCCTCAATTAGGCCCCAAAGCATACACCAACAATTATTTTCGCCATTTAGGCTTGATATAAGAATGCTTAATGGGAATTTGAACTTGTTGTACGTACTATCTTATTTATAATTGAAAATGAGTAGACATTCTGTTACTTTTAACTTGTAGCATATTTCATCCATAAGCATCATTTTGCAGCCCATATCTTACTAAGATAGAGGGCGGGGCGAGGTGGGACATGCCCAGGGAAAAGAAATTTAACTTTGACAAGGAAAGCTTAATGTAGATTAAAGATTATGTTAAATAAAGTTGTGTTTATTTTATTTTTATTTATTTTATTTATCCGTTTTATTTTAGTCTTTTAGTAAAGAAAGCTCCTTTATTTAAAAAAAAGGCTAACTTGGGTTTATTCATTCATTTAACTTTTCATAGATTTTATTCTTTTATGTGCTTTTTTCTTATTCTCACATTGTGAGAATCAAGAATAGAACTTTTCCCCTTTGTTTCTTCATTATTTTCGCAATAAAATTTAAAGGAAGGCTGTTGAATCCTTATGTTCCAAATTTTCTTCTTTCTATACTGCATTAGTTGGTATCAAAGCAAAGGCACATTCTTCACATATGCCACTAAGGAGAAAGACAATGGATCATGGACTCGCAGCGAATGTGAGGTTCAAACGGCTTGAGAAGAGGGAACAGTGATTGATGCAGAGAATAATAGCATCGGTTGCAGTGGAAATCTATGACTTGGAACATCGTGTTGGAAAAATGATACAAGCTAAATCTAAATTTGTAGGAAGTTGTATCCCACATTGTGATTACAAACTCAAGGTCCCCAATCCCACATTGACAATTTAGAGGGGGGTAGTTGGGTTTATAAGGGTGTATGTTTCTAACCCATTTGAATTAATTCTTGGGTGAAGGAATGGTGGGAACCACATGCGCGTGCCGCCCGCCTTGCCGTTCTCGGGCCAGGGTGTGGGTGTGGATGATCTTTTTCCTAATGGGTATATTTGTTCTGCGGAAATTTACGGTAACTAGTTGTTGGGGTCTATTTTAATGCCCGGAAAATGTTAATAGCCGTTGGGATCCATATCAATGCAATTGGACCGTTTCTAGTCGTTGGGAGCATCACATTAATCACCATTACTTCAATGTTTATACCGGTTGAGCTTTAGAATTAGTATAAATGGGTTGTTTAACTTAGGTTTATAATCATCTCTCAAAAAACACATCTCTTCCTTCCTCCTTCTCTTGGCTTCTGTCCTTTTCTTGTCAAGCATTCCGGGCAAAGTTCTCGTTTTCTCCTACCCGACGATTAACGAGTGCACGTTAAGAGTCAGACCGTGTTAATCCTGTAGGACGGCTACCGACACCACTGTATGCACCGGAGCAGCGGTGAAATTGTCTTTTAGGATTGTGGTATTTCCCACGGCACTGTATCTTTGGTATTTTCTAATCTATTCTCCCTCTTTCGGTATTACTTGATTGTCCTGTTCATTGTTAGGTTGCGTCTTTTTCGATATAAAATTGCTGCAATTTTTTACTGCATTATACCGGATATTTACACTGCGTTTTACTGTTTTTCGCTGTTAAAATTCACTGTAATTTTCGATTGAAATTCGCTGTAATTTTTGGATATTCTTCGGCTATTTTCTTGTAATTCTCGGTTAATCTTACTGTACTTTTCAACAGTGTTTATTACAGTATTTTATGCAGTATTCTACTTTTCGTTATACATGATATATTTTCAACACATCACAGTCAATCATCCTCCAAAACTGCTCCACAACTACCATCATCGTTAAAACAGGTGAGTCATCACTTTACCACCTCCTTCACCGGTGCACCACCATCATCACGGCCCCTTTTGGCCACACGATAACCACCACCACCACCAAACCACCCTGATCCATCAATTCCGTTTCTCCCACCAATCATAACGAATGGCCAACCCATTCACGACTTTTCTTCTCCACCAATCTTTGATTAGCTCACATATGATGAGCCCATCTATCATGAGGATATTGATATCATATCCCCACCACCGCTGATAATCCCACCAACACTAGCCTTGCCTATCATCCATATGACGTCGTTGTCCCAACCAAAACTAACAATATTAGCTCCATCAAAAAAATCATCCGCTCAACCTCCATCACGAGCACCAACAATCAAGCCGACATCGAACTGCTCTACCAAGACCCAAATTAGATACCCTTGATTTTATCTGTTGCCATCACCAACCGCTTTCAAGACTAAGCGATCGAATTTGAGGGGAATTCTCTCCAAGACGAGACGGATAATGCAGCCCATGTTTTGGCGAGATAGAGGGCGAGCGAGCTAGGACATGCCAGAGGAAAAGGAGTTTAACTTTGAGGAGGAGAGCTTAATACAGATTAGAATATAGGATTATATTAGATAAAACTGTGTTTATTTTTTTTATTGATCCATTTTATTTTAGTCTTAAGTATAATTAGGAAAGCTCCTCTATTTAAGTCACAAAGCTAACATATCTATTGAAATTTATAAAGTACAATATCAACTAGCATTAGAACTTTCAAACAATATCAAAAGTACCCAACTATTATACAACTAAAGAAACTCAAAATGATGCATTACACAGATCTTTCACAACCTTATCAACTTAAATGTATCATAGCCATTGAACAAAAAATAATGTATCATAGCCAAATACAAGTGCTTCTAAAGAAGTCAATGAGCTTTGTTGTCCACCACCAATTTGATTTTGTATCTCCATAAAAAAATTATTGTTCTACATAGATAAATTCAATCATCTCAATTTAATATATATCAATAAGAAATACAAAAAAAAAAAATTAATATAGACTCCTACCTGAGACAGACTTTCTTCTCGACAGTTTGGGCTTCCCCCTCGGCAAGCTCAACTCTCAATTGGAATTCCCTCTCAGCAATTTGGGCTTCCTTCTCAGCGAGCTTGGCAATCAATTAGGATGTCCTCCCGGCAATACATGTGATGAGTATCACTACAAGAAATAAGGTTGTTAATGATGGTGATTTAAGTCGCTAAAATCTTGATTTACCGTCGTTAATAGTATGAGCGACAGGAAAAACTTCCCCCCATCCACCGTCATAATTGCTTTCAACATTAATAGTATATGTGCTCAACGACGGTTAAACTTAGCCTTGGTTAAAAAAGTATTTACGATGGTATACTTTGTGTGCTGTTAAAAGTGAAATCAGTAACAACTCGTTGAAAGTCACATTTTTAATGTCGGGTAATATTGTCGTTAAAGATTTGGTCAACAACAATAGCAAATGCCATCGTTAAAATATTTCCTACTATACAGAAAAAAAAATATTAACGACAACAAAAATCGTCGTTAAAATTTCACCCACTATTAATAGAAAACAATTATGACAATGTAGACCATTGTTGAAAAAAATTACAACAACTAATTGTCATTAAAACACTCTTCGAAATACTTACATTATGTTTGTACTATTTTGTTTCAAACTTTGTGTGTGTGGTCGTCGTAAATGTAAAAACAAAACAAGCATGCGAAAGGGACTTTCCGCAACTAGGGAGTGAACCTAATTACGAACCGCACATCTTTGACATCAACCGCTCACTGTTTTCAAAGAAAAGTTTGTGATATGTTGGTGTATCTGACTCTGCTTATACTATGAGTTCTGCTTACGCTTCAATTAAGAAGACTTTGTTAAATATTTTTGTGGATTTTTTACGTATTTTTATGACAAAAAATTAAAAAGGATATGAACCTAACTCAAATGACAGCTATAGCGGCGGAATAGGGCCCATAGACACCTTTCCTCGTACACTTAAAACTCAGGAACTGGGGTGGAGACAAATCTAAGAGCTCAGTAGTTCACTTATAAGCCTGAGGCAATCAGGTTTTGAAGCCTGGTACCTTTGACTTATAATAATTCGAATGAGTTTAAGTGTGACAAGATTAAGATAGAGCAAACTATATTCACGTCACTAAGTTAGGACCAATACAATCAAGGGACAAGCCTTGGACGTTAAAGCCCTAATCAATGGTGCGAACCTAAGTTCACCTGGCTTATCAAGTATTAATAGTAGTATTAAGACCAACACAATCAAGAGACAAGCCTTGGCCGTCAAAGCCTTAAACTAAAGCCTCAAATGTCAACTTGTCGTTTTATGGGAATAAATTAAAACTAGAAAGTCATACCTGAAGCCCGAGAGCTGTATTACTATGAAGGTAACTACAGTAGAGATCTACACCTAGCTAAGTTACGCTAATCCTATAAAAAAAAGTACAAGTTTACTGTAAAAGAAAACTTGAAGAAGTTTTGTAATGAGTTTATGTGCTACTTTGGACCGACACAGAGTCTTTTATTTATAGAAAATAAAAAGTAATGGCTGCTCCTTCTTTCCTAGAAACACACCCACGTTTAGCCACTAAGCTTTCTTCTGCATGCGCAAATCTTCAATAAACGTGCCCTAAATTCAGTATTGGAGGGAAATCCTTGGTGCCCGCATCAGAATTCTTAACAGAAGTTCCTTCCAGAAGCATCACGTCCTCTTAGATTAAGCTTAATGCCCAAGTAACTGAAATTGCACTCCAAGCAACTGCCTCAATTCTGGGAACCATCAGTCTTGCAGCCTTCCTGATAGCCCCTCGAGCTCACTTCACCCCTTGTCCAGGGTAATAACCTTTTCAGGATGTTGGGCTTGAGACGCCATTATCTTAGCACTTAAAGGCCTAACTTCCCTCGAGAAGACCCTTATGTGCTAACCATGTGGCACTTTATCTAAAACGGCATCATCCTAACTCCCTCAAAATTAGGGTGTAAACAAATGTCCTCTTTTAGCTGTTGGTAAATTTGAATTTATAATGGGTAAAAATTATCCTGATTTGACCTTCAACGGCTATAGGGAAGTCCAGAGAATACTATACATCGCTTGCTTTTCCTTCCTGTGTGTCTATAAATAGGATAGTTAGGGCCTGAAATTCCCACTTTCTTGCTCTGTTCTCTCTTCTTCGTTGTCCGTTAAGCGCTTATGCGAATTCTCGCCTCTATTCTTGAATCACTAAATTCTTGACTCAATCTGTTTTTCCTCCTTCACTTCCTTCTGATTAAACAATGGCACAAATCCCATTCGCCATTTCTGCTCCCCCTTCTCAGGCAGATAGTCCCATTGAGCAACTCACACGATCTCTCCAATTTGACCCTTTGATAATATCTGATGCTCTTAACAGCCCAACCGATCTCAATGTTATCAAAGAGGATCTTTCTTGGTTGCCAGATGATGATTTTTCATCAAACCTACCATTTTGTGCCCTAGGGCCAATCTTTGACCCATCCCAAGATGTTCCCAGTCTTGAGGGATTGTTTCCAAATACTAACAAGTCTCCTCTTCTTCGTGTAGTCTTTTCAGGCCATTCTTGGGGAGGAAGGTGCATTTGCAAGGAAGCAGTGCTCTTTAAGGGATGGAAATTTCTGATCAAGCCATACCCTAAATGGGTAGATGGACTTATGGTGACCTATGGCAAGAAATGGAAGCAACTGCACATCTATGAAGCCATTTGGCTTTCTACCATCGCCCTCAGGTATGATTTTCCCATTGTAATAGCACTAACTTGCAACTGAAATAACTATTATAACACTTTTGTCCTCCCTAAGGGTTTTCTAGGAATCACTCTAGAGGACATAGCGACCCTAATGGGTCTTTTCTATGGAGAAGAAGAATTGCCCCTCGATTCTTTTGTTTCTTCAAAAGCAGAATCTTTGGCCTTCTCCTTCTCTGTCATAGACCTGTCCTGAGGCTATGAGCCTTTTGTTAAAAAGTTGTTAATAGAGGACCATGACTTTGGGCAAGGTTCTAAAGAGGAGGAGGTGTGCTTCTACTTGTTTTGGTCAAACAAGTTTTTTCTTCGCAAACTCTTCCAACTTAGTCCTTAAGTTCCTTAAGACCATGCCCATCAACCTCGCTTTAAGTAACTGCCCTTTATCCTTAGGACCATTGCCTTTGGCCCAGGTATATGGTTGCCTTAGAGACATCATGGCCAAAAACTATGTTGTTCACGTAGGTGGTCCTTTGTGGCTGGTCCAACTTTAGGCACAAGCCTATTTCCCTGATTTGTGCCCTGGAGGCTGTCACGATCCTTGACCGTGACCTTGGCCTGACCTTGTCATGACAACACATCAAGATGCCTATTAGTATTTTATTGTATTTTTTTTTTTGTCTTAAGTTTTACCCGAAATATTCTAGAATGCTCTAAAAGTTTCTTGAATAGTCCCTTATGTAAAAATGGTAGCTGCTTATGGTTTAGCCTAACCGCTTGCCTTGGCCCGTGTCATTACCTAGCCAAGGCCCGGCCCAATTTCTTGATTGTCTTGGCCCAAACCCATTAATGGCCCAAATATCATGAAGAGTTCTAGAAAGTCACTTAAAAAATATATTAGGAACATGAAGAGTTTTCCCTTCCTTTTTCTTGTTCTCTCCCTCACGTGACCTTGGTGAATGGGCAAGGAGTTAAGTAAGATTCATGTATCAAGCTCTAGTCATTAAATGTTGGTAGTTGGTGTTAATCACTATACATATGTATGAGCTCATGTAATGTATTGTGAATCCAATTATCAAATCAATGAAATATTAAGTCTTAAGAGTAATTCTCTTAATTCCCTCAACTTCAAAATATTCTACTTTCTCTCAACTAAACTCTATCTCAATACTCTCTCTCATCTAAACCCTCTCAAAATCTATCCAATCCCAACCGAGTTCCATCCGGGCTCAAGGCACCATCCTCAGGATTGTGACAAAGTGGTATCAAAGCTAGCTTTCGATCGGAGGCTAGTTATATAAAAAAAAAAAAAAAAAATCTGCTGCATGTGATACATCTTGAGATCAAGGATCTCATTTTTGAATTAGAGGGAAAAAAAAAATTATATCCACTGTGTAGTGAAATTAAAAAAGAAAAAATCCCCTGCAAAATCAAGTCGAAATTAAGAAGATGGCGACTCGTGGATCTACACTCCTTGTTGCGGTTTTGGACCTTCTCCATCCCATCACCGAAGACGTCCTCCACCAAGTCTTCTCTTCGTATGGTTGCCTTAAGGAGATCACAATCAACTCAACATCTACTTGGGAGGTTGAAGCTCAAGGAATCTTTA
This sequence comes from Simmondsia chinensis, assembly GCA_018398585.1. Taxonomy (NCBI): domain Eukaryota; kingdom Viridiplantae; phylum Streptophyta; class Magnoliopsida; order Caryophyllales; family Simmondsiaceae; genus Simmondsia; species Simmondsia chinensis. The sequence continues at coordinate 8,443,386 of JAGTTD010000008.1, read as the reverse complement.
CCTCAAGGAAGGACGCCGAGGGTGTACGGAAAGGGTTACAAGGGAGAAGCATCTACGACAATTGTTGTGTGATGCTTATCCAAGTCCACAATCCTTCTCTTCAACATTTCCATGACCTTAAAACAAATGATGTTAAGGAAGGACTTAGGGAGAGGTCGAAGGCAATGTCAGGCGAAGAAGGGAGTCCAACCGAAAGGCTAGAAGCTTCCATCAAAGCCTTAGTCGAGTTTGTAGCTCGACTATGTGCGATCCGAGGTGAGAAGTTTGAACTACCACCACCGTCTCCAGCGGCTCATGATGAGATTAATAAATCAGTTGAAGAATCCACGTTGGAAGAAACAACCAACCCACGCCCAACTGCAGTGAACGTGTCACTAGAAACTGTGGATCTAGACAACCGAAAGGCAAGAACTGAACCACCCCAGGATGAGCAAGTTGGCATCGGAGGACAACTGATGCAACCGCACCGGGAGGAACAACCTGAATCAGGTCCAGACGTGCCCGACCTCAGTCATGATGCGCATCAGTGTGCACCACTTGCGTTGGAGTGCGCATCACATGCGCACAACAGCGCCAACAAAGTGCCAAGTTGGGCCTCAATGGCGCAACGCGTGACTGGTGACCCGAACCTTGGCTATGTGCTATTTACTCATGGAAGACCAAGGAAATGAAGGTTTGGGGACGAATTCTAAGAACTGGGATTAGTACACACCCATACCAAATTTTGAGATTATACATTGAGAAGGAGTACTATCCTTTTGACCTGGGAATAAAAGACAAAGGTCTTAAAGGGGCTGGTGAATGATTGGGAATCAAAAGCTGAAGGTTGCACCAACATCCCATCCTTGAGGACAAGATTGATTTCAAGGGAAGAGTTTGTCATGATCCTTAACAGTGACCTTGTCCTAACCTTGTCATGACAACACATCAAGACGCCTATTAGTATTGTATTATATTTTTTTTTATGTCTTAAGTTTTACCCGAAATATTCTAGAATGCTCTAGAAGCTTCTTGAATGGTCCCTCATGTAAAAATGGAAGTTGCTTATGGTTTAGCCCAACCACTTGCCTTGCCCCGTGTCATTGCCTTGCCAAGGCCAAGCCCAATTCCTTGCTGTCTTGGCCCATTTTGATTGTCTTGGCCCAAACCCATTAATGGCCCAAATATCATGAAGAGTTCTAGAAGGTCACTTAGAAAATATATTAGGAACATGAAGAGTTTTCTCTCCCTTTTTCTTGTTCTCTCCCTCACATGACCTTGTTGAATGGGCAAGGAGTTAAGTCAGATTCATGTATCAAGCTCTAGTCATTAAATATTGGTAGTTGGCGTTAAGCACTATATATATGTATGAGCTCATGTAATGTATTGTGAATCCAATTATCAAATCAATAAAATATCAAGTCTTAAGAGAAATTCTCTTAATTTCCTCATCTTCAAAATATTCTACTTTCTCTCATCTAAACTCTATATCAATACCATCTCTCATCTAAACCCTCTCAAAATCTATCCAGTCCCAGCCGAGTTCTATCCGGGCTCAAGTCACCATCCTCGGAATTGTTACAGAGGCCCTTACGCTCCCACAGGTGAGAGGGTTTCTTGTTTTGGCAAGCAATGTGCTCATTGTGAGGCCCAACTGCCTTTAGCATGGCCATTTGACCAATGCATAGAGAAACTAATGTCCCCTCGAGATAGGTAAGGGACTCAATGGACTCCCTTCAAGAGAAGAAATCTTGGCCCTGAATGGCTCCAGAAACTGGACCTTCACAATGATGTCTCAATGGACATCAACCGCCAAATCTGGCAAGCAATCTTATGCCCCCAAGATATGCATTTTTATAACCAGACTTACCCTGGTGTACATCCCTATAGGCCTAGGTTGTTGGCCAGGCAATTTGGTGTGGTCTAAGATGTGGTTCCAAGCCTAATGACCAAGAAACTCTAGTGGGCTAAGATACCTTCTCTTTAACCTGCCCAGCTTCTAGAGTTTTATGCTTTAAACCAGGAAGTCGGGTTCGTTTATGGGTACCTTGTGGCATGTAGGTACATTCAATGTGCCACGCCACATTTTTTATGGTACCAAGCATATTAGTCCTCCTTGGAGGCCAGAGGCGCCAAGCAATATTTTATGCCTTTGTTTGAGCTTGCAGGTCCCCACTCAGGGGGAATCCAGCTAGTCAACATTAGTCTAACCCTGTAGAAGGCATGTTTTGGTGGGCAACCACTTCTAATTAGTCTTTTATGCTTTGTTTGGCAACAGGGTAAAGGAGGGTAAAGAGGGATAAATGAGGGTAAGGGTAAAGAGGGGTAAAGGGGGGGAAGGTCAGGTAATATTCTACCCTTATTTGGATATGTCAAATTAAGAGGGGTAAGGGTAAAGAGGGGTAAATGAGTTATCCTTGTTTGGCAATTGGGTAAAGGGGTAAGGGTAAAGAGAGTTATAGTTAAAATAAGGGTAAAAATGTCAAATTTTTTTAAAAATTACCCTTACCCCTCTTTACCCCCCAATTTGGGGGTTACCCCCCATTACCCCCCTTTACCCCTCGAACAACTTTGCCAAACAGGGGTAGAAATTTACCCCCCTTTACCCTTACCCCCCTTTACTCCCCTTGACCCCGTTGCCAAACAGGGGGTTAGTGGTTTAGATCAAAGACTGATCTCTGATCCTCTCTTTTACAGCAATTGTCCAAGCAACCCCCAGGAGTGCTAGGACTAGGAGCTTTACTCAAATATTGCTAGCGCAGTCCACTCCAAAAGCCTCTTCACCAGCCCTCGAGGTTCATGGCTCAAGAAAGGGGAGAAAGGATGTTGCTTCTTTAGCCCTCCCTGGTACCGCAGAAGAAGAAGAATAAGAAGGAGAAGAGATACCTATCTCACAATTAGTGAGAAAAAGAAGAGCCATACTCCCTATGTCAAAGGTATTGGCCTTTCTCTATTGGTGTTCTCGTGGTAGCTTCTAACATGACCTTTTACAAGCACAAGAAGAGCCAGCTCCATACATTGTGGAGATACCAGATTCTCCCTCTTGAGAGATTGCACCAGAGCCTCATGAGGGCACTGAATCATTAAGCTCGATTACTGAAGAAGAAGGTGACGTGGCTGTCTCTATCATTGAGCCAATCACGAGCCACTTCCCTGAAGATGCTTTCATCCCAGCTATCTTGAGCCAAGGCCTTATGCAAGCTCCCTTCCTACTCTCAGGAGGCCCAATCTCTACCAAAGAGATAGCTGAAGGTAAAGGCTTCTCTGGTTTTCCAACTCTTGATGATTAAAACCATGTTTGGTTCTAACATACAAGCCTTGTTCTCCAAAAGTTTCTCTCGAGGAAGGTATGCTAGTGGCTGAAGAGCCAGCATTAGTCCCAACAGTTGAGACACCTATTGAAACTTCAAGGATGGATGTACCATTAGAAGCTTCCTTGGTAGCAATGCCAATAGAGGCTCCTTCTTTGCCTCCAACTAAGGCCACAGAGGTAAAGGCCTTTCTTTTAAACTTGGTTGGCTATTTTTCAAAGTCAAAATCTTGCCAAACTGTTTTATTATTATCCTTATGCAGGTTACTGAGAACCATTCCTTCCCTAAGGATAGGAGAAATGTCTTCTCCTCTAGAGAAGTTTGGAGCCAGTGGTAGAGTGGCTTTCCAACAATTGGAACAAGAATCTCCCAAACTCCAATGGCAAAAAAAAAATCACACGTCCCAGTTGTATCCCTGGCTGAGAGGACCACTTTTCAAGAGGCCATTTCACTTGTAAGGTCCTTGAAAAGAAGATCCAAAAGTGGCTCCCTTTATTACCAAGGAACTTGAGGCCCTCGAGAAAGTATTCCTAAAGGTGAACCAAGATGTCCCAGCCCTTCTTCAGAGAAAACAGCATTGCCTAGATGCCATTAGAAAGCTTCGGCATTCAGCTAGCCTTGGTGGTCTGCAGCTGCTATATAGAGATCCTCAAGCAGCAAGATAATTGTCATGAGGTTTAGACTAAAAAAGATGGTCCTAGTTCTCAGCTTGCTTTATTTAGAGAGTTCTCCACTATATTAATGAGTATTACAAAAAAGTTACATACTCATTTAACGGCTTCTAATACAGAAACCTATACACAAACCCTAATTCCGATAAGATACTGCTCGATCTCGCTTCAGTCCTCCACGAATTGTTCAGATTTTTGCTTGTACTACCATCTAAATGTAATAGACATGGAAAGGCACACTACAACAAAATGGCCAAATCTTGACACTTTTTTGTTGACACTTAGACCTAGTGTCAACAAATTTCTTGACACTTAAATTTTGCCGATAGTTAAAAGCGTTAATAAAACTTTTAATGTTTACAAGTGTCAAGAAATATAACATCTAATTAAAAATAAATGAATGAATATCTCCATCTTTGTGGGAAACCCAAAATTGAATACCACCAAAAATTAAAAGAGTTCATGTCTATTTCTCTCCCAATTTAGTTGAAAAAAAGAAATATACTTATTTTTTAAGGATTATTTTTATTTTAGTACTTGATATGTTTTGACATAATAAAAAAAATCTTGCCTTTCTTAATTAATAAAAAGACTCTTTAAGTTTTTGTCGTATTAATAAAAAGGCCTCTTCGGAGTGATGGCGCCATTATCTATCGACAGGAACGTACCCTTAAATGGCAATCCTCTTCCTTAAGACATTAATTAATAAAAAGGGCCCTAAAGTTGATCTGAAACTCAAAATGATTGTACTTCAATGATTTGAACCCAAATTGATTTGACCTAACCTCAACCAAACCTGATCTAACTCAAAGTTAAAAGTATCGAACTTAATAGACCAAAAATCGTTAACTGACCCTACCTGACTCAAGTTTGACTTAAACGGGACCCAATGGAGTTGATCCAAAACCTGATATAATACAACCTGATTGAACCAACGCCTTGAGATGACTAAAACTAAAAATGACATGACTCGACTCAGTCCCATCGAAATTTGACCTCACTCGGTAGAAAACAATCATGCCTTATTAACCTGCAAACCAAGATGACTTTAGCACCATATGATTCGACCTACTAAAAAACCCAGCTTGGATTGACTCGGAACTCAAAGTGACTTAAATCCTAAATGATCCAATTTGACCAAAGTCTTGAAATATGGATCAATCTAACTCGATTGACTCAAAACTTGAGGCGATTAGTTGTACAATTGCAATTCAACTTACAATTCCATGGACCAATTTCAGTTTTATGTGCCAAACAGATCCTTACTCTTTATTTTAGTTAAGCCCACCCAATCACTAGTTACAATGTCATAATATTATCTTCATATATATTTTTTTAAAAATAACATAACATAATTTTTTTTTTGACACGAACATTATAAATGTTAAAACCTTAAAACATCGTTGTAATAATTTCTTTAAAAAGTATGAGATAAAAGTTTTAATTCTAATTTCAATTTTTATTTAGGTAAAAAAAAAAAAAACGAAACATATTAATGTTTTTGATCAAAATCGTATTAATGTTTAGAAAGTACATTGTCCCCCCCCGTCCCCAAAAAAAAAAAAAAGCACTAATGTTAAGAAAGTAAAAATGTGGAATCTTTACATGTAAACCCACCCCGCCGCACTTTTCTCCTATCCCCCGGTCACCACGCCGCCACTGCACCACCTCGCCTCCTCCTCTCACTCGATTTCAGGTATGGTCCGGTTCTTCTCCTCTCTCTACTTTGCAATTTCAGCTTGACTTTCGGTGAATTTGAAGAAAAGAGGGTCCTTTGATTGTTCATTTGCATTAGTTTTGATTTTTAGGGTTTTAATGGTGTGAACTTGTGGTTTTCTTGATTGTTCATTTGATTTAGGTTTAGTTTTTAGAGTTTTGGTGGTGTGAATTGGAAAAATGGGTTAAGGAAAGGGTTTTTTTTTGATTGTGCATAAGAATTAGATTTAATTTTTAGGGTTTTGGTGATTTTAACTGGGAATGACGTGGAATTTTTAGTTTATTGGAAATGTTAGTTGACGGAATGGTGATTATTCATCTGAATTAGGTTTAGTTTTCAGGGTTTTATTGTTGTAAACCCGAAACAGCCTCCCTTCGGAGTAACAGTCGTAGGGTTAAGGTTGTATACATCTAGCCCACCCAGACCCTGCCTTGGTGGGAGCCCTTCAGACACAGGGTTATTTGTTGTTGTTGTTGTTCCAGTGGTGGCCGATGTCAATGGTTTGGACTGTATGAAATGAATGCCAAGTGTGCTAGATGAGAACATAAAAAGCTAAAATTAAGTAAATTTATTTTGATCTTCATTTTGTACTAGTCCATATTTGTACGTATAACTCATCCTAACTTTACTTCTTGACTACTATATCCATGGAGGTGATTTCATATGTAAAGGCAGTTCTTTTAGGTTTCCACTAGTAGTCAGTAGCTAGTGTGGGGTTGGGACTTGAAATGAGTATTGCATTCTATTGTATATTGTATGAATAGAGTAGGTACAAAACTATTACATTGATTGGGATCATGTATATTGTATTGCGAATACAGTTGTGTGAAAGACATTGAACTATTAAGTTACAATCTTGTGGTGGTTTGCGATCTCCTTATTTATCCTATGATTTTGTCATTATTATTTTTCCAAGGAGAGTAAGTAATAAGGGTTCCATTAAATGATTTCAGCTGTACTATATACAATGGGTTTGCTCGAAGTGTTGAGTGATGCAAGTATTTTGTGTCATTTGTATTTGTGATTGAGTGATTTGTAGCGGGCTATTTGGAGGATATTCTTCTATGAACCTTCCATGTAGAAAATGATAGGGAACTAAAATTCTTGGGGAGATTGAATTTAAGATGGCACTATTAAAGAAGTGGTGACTTGTATTATGGAATCTTATAAGTTTTGGGTTTCAAATATGTTGTGTTGGGAAGTTTAAATTCTTTGCATTTCTAATGGTGAAAGATGTTGTTGTTTTTGGAAGTTCTTATTGAATGCAAATACAACAACAACAACAACAAACCCAGTGCTTCCAAGGGCTTCCGCAAAAGTAGGGTCTGGGGGGTTAGATGTACGCAGCCTTCCCCCTTCAGGGGGCTATCCTGAAGAGATGTTGTTTCCGAGGGCCCCCAATTCTTATTGAATGCAACTGCAGTAGTATATTCTTCTATGGAGCTTCCACGTACAAAATGATAGGGAGCTAAAATTCTTAGGGAGATTGAATTTACGTTGGCACTATTAAAGAAGTGGTGACTTGTATTATGGAGTCTTATATGTTTTGGGTTTCAAATTTGTTGTGTTGGGAAGTTTCAATTCTTCGCAGAGTGAATGATGGAATATGAAAGTCAAAGGGCATAGGTTAACATTAGGGCATAGGTTAACTTTGGTTAACAGAGTGAATGTGCATCACTTTTTGATGGTTAAGTTAGGCCATTTATGTTGTAGTGTGTCGATTTTCCCGAGTATCACTCTCTGTAGATCTTCTTGTCATCATCTACATTCTTGTATGATATGGCTGTGTTTATTTGAATTTTGCATCTTTAATTGAGTTCAGAAATTGAATATATTTATTTGATATGGGTTCTTATATATTCGAAGTGAATGAGATCGTAACTTTATAATTGTATATATTTTCCCGTTGCGCTAATATATGATGTTGGTCTATTAGTGCTTATACACATTTCTACTTAAGAATTATATAATTCCTGAAGGCTAGGACTACTAACTCTTATATGGATGCTAAAATATGCTTTTATATATTGTATATGTGTTATATGCTTTCACACTTTTCATGAAGTTGGGGTAGAATTTCATTTTCTTTTATTAGTTTACTTGCGTTTCTTAGTGGGGTATTCTAAAAGGTAGACTATTACTTAGTTGTTTATGTTATATGATGCTACTATGCTTTATGTCCTTAGTTAATAGTTTACTTGATGTGATTGCAGGGTTTGCCTTGCATAGCGTGTGGTTGCTTACTTTGAGGTAAAAGTCGAACCTTTAACTATTATATGTTTCATTTGATCCATGGAATAACCATATTGTCTTTTTTATTCGTTTTGTGCTTTTTTGCGTTTTATATTGTTATTGTATAATAAAATCCCTTCTTATGTGCACGATTACATGTTTGACGAATATGTTAGTTTAAGCTAGGGGTATGTTGATGCATTTTAAGAAGTTTTGTTGGGGAGAGGGAAGGAAAGACTTAAATGAGTACAAGTATTTTAGGATAAAGATTTGACCTCAGCATGTGGGGCTGCAATGCGTACTAGTAGTTAGCTGCAAGATTAGACTTTGGAGAGTTGAAACAAACCTAGCATTAAGATGGACATAAGTCAGTGATGGATGCACAGATGAGTCAAATTCTGCCAATTGGAATAAGTTCATAGAAATTTGCGAGGCTAGAAAAGCAAAGCTAAGCAACATTCCCAATGCCCTAAGGGCTTCCGCCTAAGTAGGGTCCCCGGGGGGGCAAGAGGGAATGTACACAGCCTTCCCCTTTCAGGGTGCTACCCTGAAGAGAGGCCATTTCCGAGAACCCCTAACCTGAGGCGTGCAACACGAAGACTTCCCAGGAGGTCACCCATCTTGGTACTACTCTCGCCCAAGCATGCTTAAATTCTAATGGCCCGAATGAGACCGAAAAGCCTTCTTGTGAACATCATCGGCGGACATACGAATTTGCCAATTACCGGACTTGAGATCCAATTTGGAGAGCCAAGAGGTGCCACCCAACTCCTCAAGCAATTCCTCAACAGTTGGAATCAAAATTTGTCCTTCACCATCATTTTGTTGAAGGCACGATAATCCACACAGAGTCTCCAAGAGCCATCGTTCTTCTTCAACGGGGGAAGCAAAGGGTGATGTGCTATTGTGAATGACCCCGACTTGTAACATCTCCTTAATCAAGGAGTCGATAATTTCTTTCTGAAAAAGTGGGCAGCGATAAGGGCTTAAGTTGACGATGTTGCTTCCCTCTTTAAGGGGAATGCGGTGGTTGAATGACGGCCAGATGGAGGAAGCTCGGTAGGCGCAGCAAACACATCAATATACAACATAAGCAAAGCTCGGAAGTCGGCTTGGACTGGCTTTGTATTCGGTTTTGCAGCAACTGAAAATAAAAAAGGAGCAGGGGCCTGTATTGCGGTCGAAAATACGGAACCTGAGGGGAAAATCAGGGGACGATGTAGCTGCAGAAACCGACAACACAATAAACGAAGTTGAATTCAACAGTAATGTGGAAAGAGTGCTCTTGGTAATAGGCTACAAGGGTGGGGTATGGAGTCCACGGAGTGTGTGGCGGCAGCCATGGAAAGTGAAATTCATAACTAACTCTGAGAGGTCCCACATAACCTTACCAAGCGTGCGAAGCCACTGAATTCCCAAGACAATGTCACAACCGGACAAGGGAATAAGAAGCATATTGGAATGAGAAGAAGCATCCTGAAAGACCCATGTAAAATCACGACAGATACCGGTACAAGAGATTTGCTTGCCATCGGCCATGGTAACCAAGGGGCAAGTAGAAGTGTCAACCAAACGACCCAAGAGCGAAGCGAGAGAAACATCAAGAAAGTTATGCGTATTGCCACTGTTGATGAGTATACTCAAGGTATGACGGCCACATTGACCAGCGACACGTATGGTCTTACACTAAGTAATACCCTCAAGGGAATGTATAGATCTGAGTGGGTCTTGAGAAGTATTCGGGTCAGGATCCAGAGGAGGTGGTGGAGGAAGAGTCTCCTAATCATCAGCTTCGAGCGAAAATACCCGAGCATGATTGCACATCGAACACTGATGACCCAGGGTGAAATGCTTCCGACAATAAAAACAAAGGTTTTGAGCTCAAAGATCATCCAATTCAGCGTGAGTTAAGCTCAGCTAACCCCCTGCGGAGGAGCTTGGGAAGGACCCTCAGGCTTGGTTAACATCCGTGGCGTGGGACGAGGGGGTGGTTGGGCGGGTAATAGAGGTAGAGTAGTAGTCGCGGGTGAAGGATCCGACATCGGCAGAATTGGAGTTGATTTAAGAGGATTTTTCCCTGTGATCCTCTCAATATAGTTAAATTTTCGTTCTTGTTGTTTCACTAATACCACGGCACCATGCACGGAACTGGGTTTAAACATTTTAATCTACCCCGACATATCTTTAAGTTATCCATCCATAAGAACACTGATGTTTGGATCTTCGCTCAACCCACATCTGTTCACCAACAACTCAAACTTACTCAAAAATTCATCCACACTTCCCAGTTGTCTCAATTTCATTAATTCGATCAAGGGATTATCGGAGGAGTCCGCAAATCGGGCTCGGATTTGCAGACCATACACCTCCCAAGGGATAGGAACCCCTCTTGGCCAAGATTCCTCATAGGAATCATGCCATTCTTGAGCATCTCCTTCCATTGCTACACTAGTAAGCATGACTTTCAATTCATCCGGAGTTCGATTGACAGCAAAGTACCTCTCACATGGCCATCAATTCTTTTACCACTAAACTTCGGAAAATCGATTTTAGTTAAACGAGTTGGGATATGATAATTACCTCTCTACGTGATCCTTGCTACTGTCGGTGTGTGGGCGGTGTGGTCATTGCCGTGCGGGGAATTGGTTGTTGCTAGCCGGGTGGTCCAATCGTGGACCTGCTAAGCTACCCCCACCCCCCCCCCCCCGGGGGCGGGAATCCCAGTCACTGATGGATCTAGTGAGGTACAACGACGATCAACATCTTCCTGAAGGTCTCTCATGGTAATATGAGATCGAGTTTATCTGCCATGGCCATACCACCGATCGGAGAGAACGAACAAATTGACTGAGGAATGAATGCTCTGATACCAATTGATAGTATCCTAGCTCACAAACATCCAAAATACCCAATCCAAGCAAAGAACACATGAATTCAGTAGCTATGGGATAGAAATTCAGCTGGCCCGTTGGTATATATTGTATATTTGTGTGTAGTCTCCAATGAAATGGGGTAATTACAAGTATAACTATAAGTATGAAAGGGGAGAAAAAATAGATTTTTTTTTTTTTTTTTTGGGGGGGGGGGGGGGGGGGGGGGGGGGAAGGTGTTGATTGAAAGAGAGTTCATACATCATATTTAGCATAGAAAATGAAAGTGATAACCCTAGTCTTATTAAGTACAAAATATCTAGAGATGATGACTTGGCAAGCCATGTAGGCAAGTGACCAAGTGTCAAGTGGCAGCAGTTTATAAAAAGGCGTGCTTAGGCGGTGAGGCGAGTCAAGGCGCAGTTCCCTCACCTCGCAAGCCTCAGGCGAGGCGATTTCAATGAGGTGCGCTTTTGTGTTTCAGTTAATATTTAACCCATTTTTCAAAACTCTTCCTCCTAACCCAGCAATCTTCCCCCTTTTCAAAACCCTAAACCCTAACCCTAATCCATTCCCACGTCACAGCACCACCAACCCCTCTCTACCGCCACCACTCATGCCGGCCGACCACCCCCTCCCAACCGGTAGAAGACTTCGACCCTCCAGTAAACAGTGGTTTTTGAATTTCACGTCCCTTCTCTGCCAGCTGTTGGACAGCCTATTTGGTGTGTTTTTGGTACGAATTTCTTTTTTTTTTTTTTTTTTTTTCAGATTTTGTGTTTTTTTACAGCCCTAAACCAACCCAGCTGGTCGAGATTTTGTGTTTTTGACATTTTGTGGTTTTTTTATTTTTTTTTCAAGATTTTGGTACAATTTTTTTTATCATTTTAGTTCATTATTTTAATATGATGTAGTATCTTTTTTTTTAGTACTTAGTAAAATATTAGTAGTTAATAACTTAACAGTTATGCATGATTGATTTTGATATGAAAGAAGTTGAAAAGAATGATATTATATTCGTACCATGTATTTTTTGTGGATTTTATGGTGCCTTACAATTTTTTGTAGAAAAGCTTATGTTGATATATTTACGATTTTTGTAAAAGAGCTTGTGTTGATATATATAATACAGCACGTTTTGATGAATATCAATATCTTTTAGTGGTATTTTTTTTAACACTATATAGATTTTTAATTAGAGTTGTTATATTACATAATTAATTAATTTTATAGCTTATGTTCATAAAATATTTAATAAATATAGAATATGAATACAAATTATAAAACTGTGCGCTTCACTTCACTAAGGCGCGCCCCTTTGCCTTGCGCCTTGCGCCTTACGCCCAGGACCCCCTATCGCCTCAATGCGCCTTGCACCTTTTTATACATTGAGTGGCAGTGATGTGGATATGGAAGCTGACGTGGCAGTGGGATCGGAAATATCACACACTCTTGTTTATTTCTCCCCTAATTTCTAATATCAACCCTAGCTCGACTTCAAAAAGGACAAACCACTCAGCATTATCATTGGTATCAAGTTCCTACCTCTGGACTTGCTGGAACTCAGCAATGTCGGCCAACATTCGATCTTTAGTTGAAATTCGAAGCATGAAAGAAACAGTAAAGGCAAACAATATTTGGCATCAGACCATTAGCTGAGAGGTCAAGGCTCCGAAATCATCGAGCAATGATGGTGCCAAAATGGATTTCCAAGGTCTAATTATGGATCCAGTAGTTGAAAAACTGTTCAAGGTATCAAAAAACATAGATGAACTAGTAAATAGGTGTATATGTCTACACACCCAAGTGCCCCAGATTGGGAAAATGTAACACCTATTAGATCAGAAGATAACGGACCGGTGTCGGGTGCTCATAAAGAGTTTACCAAGTACAAAGAGAAGGGGGTATATAAACTAGACCCTCCACCACTATTCTTCCTATGTGGGATTGAGGCACACTACCCCAATATTCCAACACCCTCAAATGCTCACTCTATAACATTTTTGATGTTGTTGCTGAAAAATGGTGTGTTGAATTGCGTGGTGGCTTCTTGAGTCTTTGAATCGAATAGAAGTTATTAATGTTGTGTATCAATTTTTGAGCTACCTATTACTCTATTGGCCATTAATCGTTGCAATCTCCTTCAAATGTGTATGTATTGTATATTTTTTTTTGTCACAAATACTTATAATCGTGTATACATTTTGAAATTGTCAAAATGGTATTAGAATTAGTGATAATATTGAATTTTTTTCAAATGTAAGATATAAAAACAACTTTTATTCCCCAACAAATCCCTATGTGATTGCCCTGACTTATTAAGTAATCCACGACAATTTGTTTCCATGACACCACAACCACACCATGAATTGCGATTTTGATTCCATAGTTTTTGATGCCACTAGTGGGTAGAACAATCTTTGATCTGTTTGTTTTACTTAATAGTATGAACAAGTAATCTGCGGGTTGAATCAGAAAATGCCACCTCCGGAGAATTCTAGAAGATTCTCAATCTTTGGTTTCGGTGACTCGTGGAATGATGTTGAGGGTGGTCGGCACAAGAAAAATGAACAAGTTTTTCCAATTCTAAAGCTACAAACTGACATGAATGTGTATAGACCTGGAGACGATGTTTGGGTTACCATTGAGCTTCAAAACCTTTTGGACCAAGTCCATTTTGGTGATGATCTAGGGCGTTCCTTTTTGGTAGATCGACTTAGTTTTGAGTTGAGAGGGATCGAGAAGTTGGATACTCAATGGTTTTCTACACAAAAGCCAGCGCCTGGGTCAAAGCAAAGAAGAGGTTTGTTTCTTCTTATCTTCATTCTCGCTTCTATCCATGTTTAATATTGTGTTATGTTACCTACACTTGGGTATGAGAGTTTGTCGTGGCTATGTGTCTGGGGTCAAATTTGAGTATTTTCTAAGAGTTTCTATGTTTTTCATTTGTATGAATATCTAGCTTGAAGGGTGACTTGCTGACTTCATTGTTCAAGCTTCATGTTTTTGGGAGCTGCATTCTCAGATGATCTGCTTGATATTGGTTTTTGGTTTTATCACATCCTGTTGTAGATAACTTGTGTGCTTTGTGGGACAAGGGATCTCAAGCTCAAATTCGTTTTGCGTTTATCATTTCTAAATGCATAAGTACTACACAGACTTCTTGAACTATTGCTTGAAGTCAAAGTGAGATAATCAACTTTCACTTTCATTGAACAATTCCCACTTTTCAGTTCTTTCTTTCTTTTTTTCTTTTTGTATGATGCAAAATATTGGTTTGTATTTGTTAGACCCTTTCATGGGATTCCATCTAACTTTGTGACTCCCTTAACAATCTGAATCATATTATCATATGACGTGTGAAGGGTCTAATTTATGCAAGCAATTGGTGATGGAGTTAAAGTTTGGATAGAATTGCAATAATGTGTTTAATTGATACGAACTAATAGTTATGGGGGTGTTTGTGAAATTGTAAGTTGAGGGGGTCATTTTGATTCCGATTGATAGTTCCAGGAGGTCAATGCGGTTTTTATATTTTCGTGTAGATGTGTTGTGTTTTATCTTCTTTATTCCATCTAGTATGTAGCTAATATTGGTATTTATATTGCTATCTAGCTGCCTGACATGTAGGCTGTAACTAAATTTTGGTAGTAGGTATCATTCTTTCTTCCGTTGAGCAGAAATGGCTGTCTTTCAACGTTTCTTACCCTTTTTTGTTTTCTTTATTGGTTCAGGTGAGCATGTTTTCTTGGATAGTTCTACACCTTCATTAGTGGTAAATCAGATTATTTCCCCAGAAGACACTAAGAAGTGTACGTTCCTTTTTCTCCTTTTCTTGTACCTTGTAGTTCCAATGTTATTTAGTACACATTTTAAAGGTATTTTTTTGAAACTGCATTGTGGGTTCTATTTTACTTCTGAGGTTTTCTTGTCTTCCCCTTAGTGTTGATTCTGTTCTTCTCTTTTGACGCTAGACATGTTTTATTGCATATCTATATACACATTTTAAAGGTAATTTTTCAAAACTGCCTATTGCATAATGGATGTGGAATCAAATCAAGGCTTGTTATGTTTGATAAAACAATAAGGCTGTCATGTTATATGATAGCCATTATGTGATGGATTTTTAACTAGTCGTTTTGTGATTGGCTGCTACACAACTGTGCTCTTCTAATGACTTTTCTAAATTATACATAATGTATGTCATTTACTATAATATATTTATGAATGTGTTTATTGCTTTAAAACCATCGGAGGTATAAACAATCAGTGATAGATTGGTATTCAAATATTTGTGAACATAAAGTTTAAAAGCAAGTCTTGTTCCCTTAAAATTCCCAAGACGATTTGCATGACCCATTACATAGCATTTGCGACACTGCTTTTGGATCATTAAACAACTGCAATTTGATTCCTTGGTTAGGTTTAAATCTTTCTGTAGCTGCTGTCATGTTTGGTTCTACATTCCTCATTGAAATTCAAGTAATGATTTCTTGGCTGTTTTTTCCGGGATTTTTTTTTTATGCAGATGTGGTTCGAACTCTTTTGCCCAGCATTATACCTCCATCCTATAGGGGGACCACGATTCGATATTTTTACTATGTTAGGGCTGCTTTGTCTGGACGATGGTTGGTGGATAACTGTCACACTGATAAAGATTTGATTGAAGATGTTACTGGATTGGTCAGTTGAATCCTGTTTTCACTAAATTTTAGTGAATTTTCCGTTCTTCCTATGAAAATAATGAAGGTTGTTATGTGTACAACAATAGAGATTAGCTGTTATGTGTTAGGCTTTATGTATATATGTCGTATTTCATTTACTAAAATTATTTATTGATGTATTTATATTTTAAGTAAGTATAAAAATTAATGATTATATAGTTGTTCACTCAGAAGGTGTCCTGATATAAGGCTTAGAACAACTTATGTTCCCTTCAAAAACCCAATATAATCACAATGACCCGTCTATGTAGCTTCTAAAATGTCTTGCATCCGCAGCAATGTGAACACCGTTGTTATGTGATCCATAACACAAACCGAGTCCATGGTTTTGTCGTTCTCTGCGTCATTCTTTTGGACCTTCTTGTGAATGATTTGGCATCGTACTATCTTTGTGAGGCATGCAGGGAATCACTACTTTTGGACATGACATAGTGGGTCTAAGCATTTGCATTGGGTTTTGAAGAGGAAATTAAGTTGCTTTTATATCTTTTGTTTGTATAAAAGTTGAATGGATAATCATAGTCATTAATCTGTATACTCTTTTTATTGTTCTTAACATGAAAATACTTATTAAACTTTTTTAGTGAATAAATTATAATAAAAATGCATTGTAGAGGCCATAAAAGGTACAATCACGTAATAGGAAATTGCATGTCAGCTAGCTCAAAAACCTTCATGTAACGCTGTTATGTAATGCGACGATGTTTATTTGATTTTATGGGAGTATGAACTTGGTTGTTGCTGGCAGGAACGAGGCCTATGCCCTCTCTTCTTACTTTTTACCTTCTTTGGGGAATCCTCTTCATATACCATCTAAATTTTGGGGTGTAAATGAGGTGAGCGGAGCTTGAGCTTGTAAAGTTGACGCTTGGCTTGTCAATAATTTGCTTGAATCGAGCTTAACTTGAAACTTGTTGAGCATGGAGACTTTGTGCTCAAGATTGGCTCCTCATGAGCCTGATCTTGGTTTGGCTAAGTTGTGCTTGAATTTGGCTTGACAAGCTTGCCAACGAGCTTTGGTCGTTTAGGTTCATTTAGGTTTTTGCTCAAACTTGGCTCTTTTGGAGCATTTAGACTCATAATTTAGCATTGTGACAGGCTCATTTGAGCTCGTTTAAGTTCACGAGTCACTGAGCAAGAGCTTTAGCAAGGTTGGGCTTGGCTTTCTTAGCTAAATGAGCTGAGCAGTTTGAGTTCAGTGATGAGTCGACTCAGCTCTTTCATGCCCCTATATAAACCTATTCCTTCTCAACAAAGTACTAAATATGATCGATAATTTTGTGAATACTAGCTGTAATATTCCATTGCCTTGTCCTTGTTATTTCTCAAACTCTGTGTGCATCCTATCCTGCTGATGCCTAAAGTGAAGAGATGGTGGTGATTGCATATTGTTTGGTCGAAAATATTGAAATAAAATAAATAAAATATTGCTTTATATTCAATTTCGAAAACTTGCTTTAGCTTTCTGCTTTCTTTTTGTGGAAACACGGTAGGGTAATAGATGCAACTGTAGTTCCTTTTAAGCTTTAATTTTGGCCAAAAAAAAGAAGAAATAGTTATACAATAATGGATTTTTACCGTTTTGATAGTTGTTATAATATAAATATAGGTGTGAATGTGTTCTAGTAAATATTATACGACATATATGTATTAAAAACATTCATTACATAAAGGACGTTGTTTAGTTCAATGATTTTACTAGGACATGCATCCACACAGAGCTATACTTTTCATTGTTTGCCCTCTAGTGATGTAAGGTAGATAGTGTAGTTGTGCATGTACCGAGTCTCCATCAGTCCAAAACCGAACTGGATTGCTCAGAAAATAGACATGTAATGTTTAAATTTTGGATGAAAAGTTGAATCAAAACTGATGGGTTTACGTTTCGGTCCAAATTGGTATTTCAATGCTTAAAGTTGTTCATTGCTCTGAATTTGCACTGAACCAGGCCAAACTGAAGATGGCAAAAGTTCGTAGCTAAGGGTCAACAGCTGGACTGAATGGCTACTGTTGGGTTTAATCCTATTCCTAATAACCTGGTCTAGTCCTAGTTCAAATAACGTAATCTGGTCCTAGACCAAATAACCTAGTGTGGTATGGGTTTTCGCTCAAGACTAGTATTTGAACACTGTTACATATTGTAACAGAATATGCGCTTAACAAGATGTACTTTTGCTGATTGGGAGACTGAAATTTCATAGGAAGCTCGTGTTCCATTGCAAATATGGGTGAGTCAGAAAGCCAGTGGATTGCTGCTTGAAGAAGGCGAAAGCAATGGTGAGTTTCATAATGGCTAGCTCTTTTGGTTAGTGTTTTCTACTTTTTCTTGTTTATTGGTGCTTGCATATAAGGCTGTAATGAGCTAAGTCGACCCAAGCCTGAGCTTGCCAACATTTTGCTCAGGTCTGAAGCTCACCAAGCTTCTAGACTTTGAGCTTGAGCTCGAGGAGTTATGAATTTGAGCTTGCTAGGCTCGATTGAGCTTAAAATCATTTTGACAAGTTCTAAGCTAAGCTTGCTTCATTTATGCTCGATTTAGGCATGAGTTCAACTCATTTAGATTCAAATGGTCATTTATACTTATAAGTTAGCTTGAGGTTTGCTTATTAGGTTCTGAAGTTGCTAAGTTCGAGTTTTACAATGAGTTGACTGATTCACGCCCATACTTGCATATCGTCATATTGGGTATAGTGGGCATGAAAACATGGAATGAAGTCGTAGTTGACAATTACGGTCGCAATGTCACGGAAGCGAGGTGTTGCAAATATCACATAGCAGGTCTTGGCCAAAGTAATGAGTTTCTTAAGGGAATATTTAGTGGCTGTTTAGATATAGAAAATTTTCTACTTTTCTTGGACAATTTTTCAGGAAAACTGGAAAGCTGTTCAAAAGCCCAGTTTTCCAAATATAAAAGTTGGAAAACAGTTTTCCAGTCCCTATTCTTTTGAAAAATTTGGAAAAAGATTTTTTAATTGTTTTCCAGAGTTTCTCACCTCCATGTTTTCCACATACTTCTTTTTTTTCCTCTGTTATTCTCATTTTCTCTCTTTCTATTCTCTTTCTATGAGCTTCATAGTAATATTATAAATCAATTGCAATATGAGTATTACTATATTGTTGATGCTGGTCATTCAAACATTTTAATGTTCTTGGCACCATATTGGGGTGAACAATATTGCATAAATGACTTTCAAGTTCGAGGATGCATAAGAGGACCATATGAGTTAGCATGTGATATGACTAAATATGATTTATGTAGGGCTTGCAAATGTGTCGTGTCTTGTTCGTGTTACCTAATTATTTAACATGTAGCCCGTGGGTTTCCCATTTAGTGATATTGGTGATTTTTTTATTATTAAAAGCTAGTTTGTCAACTTACGAATATGTCAATAATGCACCTCATTGTTGATATTAGCAATTAATACGTGACATATCTGTAATTGTTAAAATAAGATATCAAATTAGTTTACTAAATCTTGTTCAAATTATCTTATGTGGGAAGACTACCAAAATATATATAAAAATATAAGTATATAAATGAGTCAAGTGTATTGAAAAAGGGTTAAATGGGTCAAACCCTCATATTACCCAATTACCTAAACGGGGTAAATGGGTCAACCAAATTCAACCTGGCTTCAAAAACATGACCCAAACTTGCTATCTTCATGTGGTCAGATTTTGCCAGCGGTAGTTTTATGTGTAGGCTATATTTGTATTTTATTTCAACCATGAATTGCTTCTTTTCTTTGCATTTTATTTGACCGTATGAGTAGATGATATGCATTTCAGAAATTGTGTATCCCAAAACAATGTTTGTACCCGAACGGACAGATCGGATATAATTGAACCGGTTACTTTTGCAAAGTTACCCTAATTGTAGAATTGGAGAAATGAATCATTTGATTGCATTTTCCAGCTTTTCTATATTGGAAAACTATTAATGATTTTCCACCTCTAAACATATTTTCCTAATAAAAAATGGAAAAGGAAACATGAAATGAAAAGTTGTTTTCTGTTTCTAAAAAGGGTCAAATTTTTTCTTTGCCTTATGTTTGCATGCATTCAATGAATTTGTGAATTTTACATGTAATTACAATTATTAGTACATCTCAATAAATGAAATACAATTGATATTTATTACAAAAGTTATTGAAGAAGTACCTTACTTAACATGCAATGCATAACACTGGCTTAGAATTTGTTACACAGCAGCTTACAACAACAACAACAACAAGAACAAGAAGCCCAATGCCTAAAAGGTTCCCAGCCAAGGTGGGAGTCGCCACGCGGGGGGTGGGGGGAATGTACGCATCCTTACCCCTACAGGGGGCTACCTTGAAGGGAGGATATTTTCGAGGGCCTCCAATCCGAAAAAGCAAAAAGCAAAAGTGGAATTAATGTTTGTAAAATCAGACAAGTCAAAGGAAAAGTCAAGTCATTGTTACATAGCAGCTTTCAACTATCTTTATTTGATTTGGATCTGACTTGAACAAGACCTCATTGACCTGATCCAAAACTCGAGATAACCTAACCTACTACAACAACAACAATCGGCCCAGTGCCTCAAAGGCTCCCGCATATGAAGGTTGGGGGGGGGGGGGGGGGGGGTGTTGTATGCAGCCTTACCCCTTCAAGGTGCTAGCCTTAAAGGGAGGTGTGTGTGAGGACCCTCAACCTGAGAAGCGTACTAGCATATAGGCGTGAAGTGTAAAGCATAAAGCATAGGAGCAAGAGCATAAGGGTATAAAGCATGAAACATGAAGCTAGAAACAAATTTAGGCCATAAACAACTCCCAGACAGATCAAGTAAATCACACAGGCAGACATATAAGCTTAGGGGCACTAGTGCTAGCTAAAATATGCTACTCACTTCTAAACCGTCACATCGGTTACTCCTATGCTAACTCTCCACTGAGCTCTATCTAGGGCCATCTCCTTGTGTAGGTTTAGGTGGGTGAGGTCATTTCGGATCGTCTCCATCCATCTCTTTTTGGGCCTACCTCTCCTTCTCCTTCTTATTGTAGTATGGAGGTGTTCGCATCTCCTGACAGGGACAATGGTCGGTCTCCTCCTAACATGTCCAAACCACAGCAAACGCTGTCCCTCTACTTATTCTCGATCTGGGCGACACTCAATTTGCTTCTTATGACGTCATTTATGATCCAATCCTTTCTTGTGTATCCACATATCCACCGCAACATTCTCATCCGCCATCTTCATTTTCTGTGTATGGTGCCCTTTCATTGGCCAACACTCCTCACCCTATGACATAGCCGGTCTTACTATCGTCTTATAATATTTTCCCCTTCAACTTTAACTGGAACTTTCTATCACACAGTACCGCAGAGGCCGTCCTCTATTTACGCCAGCCTACTTTAATGTGGTTGTCGATATCTTTGTCAACTTCGCCGTCCTGCTGTACCATGGAGCCCAAGTATCTAAAACACTCCTTCTTCGGTATGGACTTCGAGCCAGTCTTGACGTATTCTATGCTAAGTGTGGTGGAGGTACTGAACTTGAGTTCCATATACTCAGTCTTGGATCTATTGAGTCTTAAGCCTTTCGATTCCACGGCACTGTCCGCTTAGCGCACATTAGTTTGTGCATCTTCGTACATGTCTCTAATGGCTCGAATATAAGGCATGGGAATGCCTTTCCTCTCCAGAACCCTCCATAGGACCTCTCTTGCACCCTATCATATGCCTTCTCCAAGTTAATGAAAACCATGTGGAGGTCCTTTTATCTATCCCTGTAATGCTCTATCATCCGCCTTAAGAGATGGATGCTTTCTATAGTTGATCTGCCAGGCATAAATCCAAATTGGTTCTGGGACACCGCTGTTTATTGCCATAGCTTTCTCTCTATGACCCGTTCCCACAACTTCAGAGTGTGGCACATTAGTTTAATATCCTGATAGTTGGCGCAACTCTGGATGCTGCCTTTGTTTTTATATATCAGGATTAATGTGCTCTTCCTCCATTCATCAGGTATCTTCCTCCCTAGAAGGATTTGGTTGAATATTTTAGTCAACCAGCTAATGCCCTTCTCACCTAAGCATTTCCATGCCTCTATAGGTGTTCCATCTGGGCCAACTGCTTTACCCTTAACCATTTGTTTTAAGGCTTTCTTGACTTCCTCGGGTCTAATTCGCCTACAGTAATTGTAGTTTTGGTGCTCCTCAGATGCTTAGAGTTCACTCCCCTGTTCGTTGACAGATCATGGAAGTAGGTTTTGTACCTAGCTTTAATTTGTTGCTCGTCCACGAGCACTTGTCCATCCTCCCCCTTTATGTACCTTACTCGATCCAGGTCACTAGTCTTCCTTTCTCTCGCTTTAGCTATTTTATATAGGTCCCTGGCTCCCTCCTAGGTATCCATCCTTTTGTAGAAATTCTCATGGGCTTTAGATTGTGCTTCCCTGACTGCTATTTTGCTTCCTTTTTGGCTTGCTTATACTGATGTTTCTTGTTCTCATCTCCACTTCGGTCCCACTTCTTGGAACAGTCTTGTTTGGCCTTAACCTTCTCTTGGACCTCTTTGCACCATCACCAGGACTTTACTATTTGGAGCCCCGCCCTTTGACACTCCTAAAACTTCGCGTGCCAAGCCACTAACCTTTTGGGCCAATAGGTTCCACAAGTGGTTCATATCTCTTACCAAATCCCAACTGATCTCATACTCCGCTCTTTCTTTATAGATTTTATACTTGTCCCCTTCAAGTCCCTCCAACGAGTATGTGTCTGCGCTGGGTTCCTAGTTCTTTTGCCCTTTCTCTTGGTCTTTACATCAATGCACAACACTTTGTGCTGTGTAGAGAGGTTTTCCCTTGGAATAACCTTACAATCTTTGCAGTCTTTTTGTGCGCTCTTCCTTAATAGTATGTAGTCAATCTGAGTTCGTGTCCCTTTGCTCTGACACGTGATGATGTGCTCATCATGCTTTTTGAAGATGGTGTTGGCAACTGTTAGCTCGTAAGTGACTGTAAAGTCAAGGAGGGCTTTGCCCTCATTATTCCTGGTTCCAAAGCCAAACCCTCCATGGTAATATGCATAGCCATCCGTGGTCTTCCTAGCATGTCCGTTGAAATCCCCACCCATCACTACTTGTTCAGTTTGGGGTATGCCTTGCATCATTATATCTAAATCCTCCTAGATTCTAACCTTCTCGAGCTCTGTTAATCTAGTCTAAGGTGCATAGGCACTGATGACATTCAACATCTCCCCATCGGACACCAACTTGATGCCTATGATCCTATCTCCAATCCTAGAGACTCCGACTACTTTATCCTTAAGGTTATTATCTGCAATGATGCCAACTCCATTCCTACCTTTGATCTTGCCCTCACACCGCAATTTATATTCAAAAACCTAGAGATGATTGATGACATGATACAACTCAGTTCGGTTGAAATCTAACTCAGCCTAGGTAACCTAGAGCTGGAAATGCTGTAATCTACAATAACAACAAACCTAGTGCCTCAAGGGCTCCAGTCTAAGCTGAGGTCTTTTTTTTTTTTTTTTTTTTTTTTTTGGGGGGGGCCCCCCTCGGGGGGGGGGGGGGGGGGGGGTGTTTTACGCAGCCTTACCCCTTGGGGGTGTTACCCTAAAGGGAGGCTGTATTCGAGAAACCCTAACCCGAGAAACATAAAAGCATAACAACATGGAAGCATATGAGCATCTAAGCTTAAGAGCATAGGAGCATAAAAACAACAACACAGATCAAGCAGATAGAAAATGAAGAGCAGCAAAAAGGCAATAAAATAACTCCCGCCATATCAAGAAATCAAACAAGCAAACATAAGCCTAGGGCAACTAGTGTTGGCTAAATTGTGCTCCTCGATCCTAAACCGCCGCATCGGCTATTCCTGTGCTAGCCCTCCACTGAGCTCTGTCTAAGGCCATCTCCTCATGTAAGTTTGGGGGGTGAGGTCTTGTCGGATCATTTTCATCCATCTCTTCTTTGGCCGGAAATGCTACAATCTGATTTACCCAAAACCAAGATGATTTGAACCTTAAACCAGCCTACAACAACAGCAACAACCGCCGACCCAGTGCCTAAGGGCTCCTGCATATGCAGGGTCCCCGCGGGGCCCCGGGGGGGGGGGGGGGGGGGGTGGGGGGATATGTGTAGCCTTATCCCTTCAAGGTGCTACCCTTAAAGGGAGGCTATGTTCGAGGACCCCCAACGTGAGAATCATACAAGTATGAAGCATAAAGCATAAAGCGTAAGAGCGGAAAAGCAAGCATGAAGAAAGCATGAAGTAGCAGCAGGCCATAAAACAACTCCCAGACATATCAAGCAAATCACATAGGCAGATATATAAGCCTAGAGGCATTTAGTGCTAGCTAAAATGTGCTCCTCAATTCGAAACCGCCACATCGGCTACCCCTATGCTAACCCTTCACTAAGCTCTATCTAAGGCCATCTCCTTGTGTAGGTTTAGGTGGGTGAGGTTGTTTTAGATCGTCTTTATCCATCTCTTTTTTGGCCTACCTCTCCCTCACCTCCCTATTGTAGCATGGAGTTGTTCGCATCTCCTGACAGGGGCAATGGTCGGTCTCCTTCTAACATGCCCAAACCATTGCAAATGCTGCTCCCTCAATTTATCCTCAATGGGGACCACACCCAATTTGCTTCTTATGACGTTATTTTTGACCCTATCCTTCCTCGTCTGTCCACCCATTGACCGCAACATCCTCATTTCCGCCACCTTCATCTTTTGTGTATGTTGCCGTTTCATTGGCCAACACTTCGCACCGTATGACAGCTGTTCTCACTACCGTCTTATAGTATTTTCCCTTCAACTATAATGAGAACTTTCTGTTGCAAAATACCTCAGAGGCCATCCTCCATTTATGCCAGCCTACTTTAATGTGGTGGTTGACATCTTCGTCAATTTCGTTGTCTTGCTACCCAAGTATCTAGAATTTGGGTTAGCATGTGTCGGGTTTGAGTTAGGTCGACTGGTTTGAACCTTAAACTAGCCTACCTAGCTCAAACTGACACATGCTAACCCGAATTTTAGAATGAACCCATCTAATTAACTCGAAATCTAGTGCAACTTGAGAACAATAATGATTCAATCCAATTAAAACCTGACCTGATTTGACCTGGAACTTGAAATGACTAGAATCCGAAATGATCCAATCTGACCGAAAGTCAAGCCAAGTTGACTCAATCTGGAATTATCCAAATTGATTGACTCGAATTGCAATTTCACAATCCAATTCTAATTCCATGTGCCGTGTAGAGCCTAAAGCTTTTGAAATGTGTCTTAACATAATATAAGAGCCTCTTTGACTAAGAGGTCTTTAGATCTCCACCCTAAATATTAATTAGTTACAACATATGGTATTAGGTTAGTTGATACCCTATTTGTGCTTCAAATTCAAGGGGCATTTGTGTGATTGTGCATGCTAGAGTATAAGAACATAAGCTTTTACCGAATAATTTAAATTTTTGGCATAGTTAGTTCCTCAAAATCTATGAAATTTTATTGTGTATTCAGTTTTTCGTTTTTAGAGGGTTTCCTTGTTATTTGAAAGGTCATGGAATATAATCATATTAATTTTTCTAGGAACTGTTCCGATCCAGACCATTCAAACAGATCTATATTGGAAGGAGATGGATGGGGATTCTGAGTGGGTAAGTTGTCGATTCTTTCTTTTAAGTGATTCTTGATGCCCTGAGATGCTTGAGGATAGCTGTAATATTTTGGCTACCGTGAGTTTTTATAATAATCTTGAGGTCCCTCTATTGTTTGACATGCTTTTTTGCGGTACGGTCACCATGATGCCATTTCTGTTCCTTCAGTAGTTAGCCTACGTGTCAGTTTTAAAGGTGTCAGTTCTGCAGAAATCTCATAAATTCCTTTCATCACTACCGTGAAAATGATGGGAAAGTTATGGGACAAAATCTAATTTTTGCATCATTATCAACTAGTTCTTGATGTGTGCTAAATGATCTCATTTTGTTCACCTGTGGTACATCTTTCTTACGGAGTTAAACGATACCATTCAGCTGTTACAGATGGAGGGTTGATAGTAAAGATAGATGGAGAAAAAAGATGTCAAATAGTAGAGGGTACTTCAAAAATAATACAAAGAACTCAATATACTCATAGATATGATAGTCAGCCTCATGTTTTAAGGGATCTTTTCTTTGATTAATGTTGAACTAAGAATCCACCATGTGCTTACCGATGATGGGCCAGTAGGCATTGACATAGACCACATTTGATGGGTTAGAGAGTGGTTAGCACATTGTCCAGGTTCCCACAAACAGCACCAAATGTTGAATCATATACACATGCTTTGCTGCATGACACTAATAGGTATTATTTTGCCCACCAGTGCCATGCAAGGGAGTTGTCTGTAAAAGACGCATGGGGAGAAGTGATTTCCTGATGCTTATAAACGATGGAACCCCTTGACTCTTTAAAGACGTGGGATTGTTTTCTTTTACTACATATCCTAAATTAAAGTCTTCGGATTTTTCTTTGCTTTCTATGTTTGTCTTAGGTTAGGGCAAATGAAGCAGATGACGGGGTTGAGGAAGGTGATGAAGCTTCAAGGGATGAAACTTTGTCTGTTTCTTCGTATAACCCTTCAAGGGAAAGCATACACAAATCTTTTGGAAGTTCATTATCTTTGAATGCTGCTATGTCGAGGTCATTTAATCGAGAACCTCTGCACGCGGAAGCCGATGAGGTATTGCATGATTCGAGTGGGGGTGAGTGCATTTTCTAATTTCTAGAAATGTTTTTTTTTTTTTTTTTTTGATTGATTGAAAAAGACATGTTATTGAGAGAAAAAATGTATACAGCAGTAATGATTAGATTTCCTTAAAGGGAAAAAATGGTAAAAATACAAAATCGCACTGGCCAGATAAAGCACTCCAGTCCATGGCATCAAGTCGTGGTTTGTAGTACTGTAAAGTCATGGTTGTGGTGTCACAAGCATTATGTGGCGGGTTGGGACAATCATTGCTACTTTAAGGAAGCATAAGTTGCTTGTAAACCTTATATTTACAAAATGTCAATTAATTGTCATACAATTATTAGCTTATAATGCTATAGATTTGAGGTATTGCCTGATCAAAGTGGGGTTGAGTGAATTTACTGATCTCATTCTAGCTTTTATTTTGCTATTTTGTTCACAAATTGGTGCTTCCAGTTAGTTTACAAATTTCATTATGGCATGAAACCAAAAGATGGGACATCATGGAAGCAGGTAGTCAGGGTATTGCAGAATGTCCGTGGCCGTCATATTGAGTTTTAAAAGGAATGTCTGTTGCTTTTTAGGTCTAATGTTTAAAATTTAAATTAATAGCTATATACTGATTAATTTTTTTACTTAGGTGGTAAATTTATATGTATATTTAGGGCAAGTTGCAAAAGATTTCCACAGAAAGCGGCATCACAAGTAATCATACAATTAACTCTCACTTTTAAAACATTATGAAGGATGTGAGCTTTGAGATAGAAAAGGTTTTGCCAAATGTCTTCCTTTCTCTTTTTGTTCCACTTCATAGAGAAAGATGCCCTTTTTCTTTTTCATTAAGAAAGCAAGGACTTTTTCTATTTTAGCTAATAACATAAACAAAATAGACCAGCCTCTTGATTGATTACGGGATTCCTATAATAAGAAAGAAAATAAGGTTCAGGACAATGATTAGGATTAGTGGGCAATTGCCTTATTTTAGTAGGAGATGCTTTTGCTGCTTATTTGTCTGAAAAATTAAAGAAAAGGGATGGAAGAAGGTTATTCCCAGGCTTCATTTGGTTGGAGGAAGTATTTCTTGTTTGATGTATGACCGAATGGGAAAAATAGTTTGAAAAAGAAAGGCTCCTGCCCCATGTGGGAGAAATTGACTTCTTCTCAAAGGAGGGTAAGTCCTTTCCCCTTGCAACACTTCTCTTGGCCAGCCCCAAGCTTGAAAGCCTTGCAAAATTTTCATCCTTTTGATAGTTTTTAGTATGTAAATGCATTTATAAATATATTTGGTAAATAAAATATAGGGAAGTCATCACTTAGATATCTTGAGGTTTGACCATTTATCACCTAGGTACTTTGACATTTTAATATATACAGTAAGGTACCCTGAGGTTTGAATATTTTATCAAATAGGTACCCTATGTTTGAATTTGATCAATTTTATACATAAAAGGTTGATATTGTACATAATTATAATAATATATAAGTCATGCTAATGTTTTCAGCTAAAATTCAGCAAATTATAATGAAAAATTCATCGAATGTTGATGTTAATTACCTAAGTATTGCCGAAATTTTTTTGCAAACAATCATCAATTTCTAATGAATATATAAATATATTGTCGGAGTCATGTTTTATTTATCATTTTCTATTGAAAATCTATCATATTTCGACGGAAGGGTACTTGATTGATAAAATTTGGAACTTCAGGATCTCTAAGTGATAAAATGTTTAAATTTCATGGTACTCCTTGTATATGTGGAGAAGTTAGGTTACCTAGCTGATAAATGGTCAAACCTCATAGTACCTAAGTGATAATTTCCCTAAAAAATACAATACATATCCATATTAAGGTTTCCACAAAATTACCTCAATAGCGCAACGAATATATCATGGTTAAACCTCATGGTACGTAATTGATAATTTCCCTGAAAAATACAATAGATATCCATATATTTCCAGACCCTGCAGAGACAGGAGCCCTTGAGGTACTAGGTTTGTTGTTGTTGTAGTGCAACAGATATATCAAAATATGTTACTGATGGCTTTTATATCATGCAATGATTTATTTGATTCCATGGACTCCATCCTCATAACGCCCCTTGAGTAGATTGAAGGTCTTAGGTGTATAAGGAGTGTGTATTGTATGATTATTCATCCTTTTTGCAAGTATGAATTCTAAAAACAACTTGTGTTTGCTATTTCTATTACTTGTTTGGCTACAACAACTACGATCCACGACTTGATTCATTCAGCCAATACAACAAGCAGCTAAAATTATGTTTTTATGGCTTTGCTATTGTCACTGTGGGTTTACTTGTTGGATAGTCAAAAGCTGTGGCTTTTGTAGTCACCATGGAATCAAATCATAGATTGTGGTTGCGTAAATGTCATACAAGCAGCTAAAATTATGTTTTTGTGGCTTTGCTATTGTCACTGTGGATTGACTTGTTGGATAGTCAAAAGCTTGCTTTTGTAGTGACCATGGAATCAAATCATAGATCGTGGGTGCATAAATATCACAATTGCATCGTTACAGAAGCGGGATGTTGCTGAATTATGTAACGGGTTGTAGGAATTTCACTAGGTATTTTAAAGGAACATAAGGTGCTTTTTATGCGTTATGTCCAAAAAGCTTTGAATGAGTAGTCACAGATCATAACTTTGAAATATCCTTTTTTCTAGTTTTTGACAATCACATCTCTAATGCGTTTAAGTAAATAAAATATAGTAGATATGCATCATGGAGGACGTTTCTTTACATAAAGCCTAATAGTGTGACAACTAACTCAAAATCTATTACATAACATGTAACGAACTCTATTAGATGCCATGCTAAACATTGCTTGTTCTTTTACATGGATAACTTGTCTTCTAACATGCCTTCAGCAGTTGTCTCGCCAAGTCGGCAGCGACGATATTCAAAATCGTTTTCCGAAGAGGCTAATGATGTGAGCATGCCCTCTCCACGAGGAACAGCGGAAGCAGGAGCTTGTAATTATCTCTGTTCTTTTAAAAAAATGTTTTCCTTTCTCAGCCTAGGTCAGCAATGGCAGTGGATTGAATAAAGGTTGGATTTTCCTTGTCAAACCTGCCAAATATCTGACTTGATATCCATCTTAAGAGGTCATAGTACTCCATCAATACCCCTTGGCAATTTTTTGACAGTTAAACTGCTAAAAACACTACGTTTTGGTGCAAAAACATTTTCAATAAATTAAGATACTAGTTAGTGTAGTTGACTTGTGGTTTGAAATGAAGATAATTGTGATATGAGGGACTGTGCCTAAGTGTTGGTGGGAGAGCTGGCTTGGCATCGGGCAAAGGAAGGGCTAGGGCAATGGTGCTAAATAAAAGAGGGTTGAAAAATTCAAGAGTTGAGTGCTGAATGAGGGCAAGGACTGTGGGTTGGTTCAGAGGTCAACCCAAAGTTTTTCTTTTCTTGGATCAAAACCTCCATTAGAGTTGAAGTGAACCTCTATTAGAGTCGAATTGAACCTCTATTAGAGTTGAATTGAATTGCTGTCTTAGCTAAGATGGTTGGTACCTTTGGTGTTTCTTGCTTTGAGGTGGTATTTCTTGCTACTATCTAATTAGATCCAGGCAATCTGTGCAGCAGAAGCATATAATCGAGGAAGGTCTTACAATATCCGGCTGGATGATCAAGTTCTGATCCGATTCTCTCCAAAGAAGTCTGACTTAAACTATTATTTTGGCGATACGGTAAATTCTTTTTAACATGCATTAATGAAACCGAATTGAGCTGAGAAGTTTAGAACTTGAGCTGAAATGTCTTCCCGAGTACATTTGAGCCTAGCCTTAAACGAGTTTTTAAGCTTTTGTTTGATAATATGTTGGTATGCTTGATACATGCCTTGGCTTGTTATTTCGGTCAAGTCCATTGGAGCTCATTATTAGGTCGAGCTGGTTATTGAGCCTTGATATTAGAACTAGGAACGCGTTGAGATTTTTTCCCTCAAAATTAGTAATATATATGTCTGAAAATGAGAAAAAGAGAAAGACAAAAAGAAAAAGAAAATTGAAAGAAAAAGAAAATGAAATAAAGTTGAGAAAGATATATGAAAAGTTGAAATGGAAATGACATGAAAAAGGAAAGTCGGTAGAAAAGAAAGAAAAGAGAGTTGACCTTTTGTGAGAAATTTTTGATTTTTGATTTTGGAATTTGTGTTAATTTTTTGTTTTAAAAAGGGGTGAGCTGCTGGGAAGAAGAAGACAGAGAGAGTAGAGTGAAAGTGAGAAAAATGTAGAGGTTTTGTGGGTGTTGTAAAGGGGTGCCTAGGGGAGAGAATGGAGAAGTGTTGGAATTGTTTCATATGTGAAAGGTATTTTATGTTGTGATGTTGAGTGAGGTTCCCTTCATTCTTGTGTGCTTTGGTCAAGCATTTGCATCTTTAGCTGTCCCAAAAGTTGCATCGTGAGAGAATTTGTAACTTCCTTTGTATACTTTGGTTGAGAGACTTTGAGATGGGGTTTGGGGTTTAATTAGAGATTCTAATATCAGATGTCATTGTGGATAATGAACCTGTTTGGACCTTGTGGTTTTTGCGTCTAGTTGAGGAAGAGTTTCCATGTAATTGATTTTTGTTGTTTTTTGTTTCTGTAGTGTATTGTTTTTTAATTTTTCCTAACAGGCCATTATCTTTCATCAAGTTATTTTCATTACAAGCAATTTGTGCTACTGGCAAGCCATGATCACCCCATTGTTGAACCTATGCCTTGCAAGTGATGATCTTCTAAGCCATTAACATTCTCTTAACAAGTCCTTAGTGGGTTTTTATTGACCTCTTAATGAATTTGTTCGTGAATTCTAACAAGCTGAGCACATCTTGTTTGAATTGAGCTCATTAAGTTAATCAAGCCTCATTTACGTTAACGTGAATGAGCCTTGATCCATTCAAAGGACAAATAGTTCATCAAAAGCTCGGTTCATTTACACCTCTAACTTTAACCAATACTTCACTCTTCAAATGTGCTACTAATGTTTACATAACAGATAGGTGGGACCCTTACTTTCTTCAATGAGGAAGGAACAAGGAGGTGCCTTGAGGTAATTTCTCTTCTTAGATGTAGCAAACCATTGAAATTCTCAAGCTGCTATCATGTTTTGCAACTGTGCGATAAAAGAAAGATCATTACCTAGTGGATTTTGAGTTAATCATTGCTATGAAATCAAATAAAGCCTGTATCAGTTTTTTAATTAGCCTGTAATTGCCATTACATGATAGTACTTTCCTCAGCGCATATATCTTTCATGTGGTTTTAAAATATATCTAAATTACATTTATATGCTAAAAACCGTCAAAGAGTTGCAAAAAGTTAAATGGCATATGGTCGCATATTTAAAATTTTGCAAAGATGAGGTTAAAAAACAACTTTTGTTCCCTAAGAATTCCAACGAGGTCCCATGACCTGTTATATAACATTCGCAACTATGTGAACTGTAATTTGATTCCCATAGTCTTTATGTAATGATTCTTTTATAGCCACTCCCGTAATGCATATTATTGTATTTCATTTGCTCACCCAGAAATGGGCTTGAACACCTGGAAGAGTATATTATTTGAGAAAAAGGAACAAAATAGTATATATTGTTTACTATATGCACAAGAAGGACAATTGTTTGTTGACTAAACAAAAGGACAATTGTTCTGGAAATAGAAATAAAAAGGGCAATATGTTTATAAAAAGAACACGTTTTGAAACTTCTTGTTGTAATTTTGGTTCTTTTCTTTTTTTGAAATACAGTGTCCTTGTTCTTCTTTTGAAACATGGTGCCAGTCTTATGTTTGTGATAAAAAAAAAATTTGTAATTGTTCTTTTTATCAGACAATGCTCTTTTACCACATTGTTGCCTTCAATAAATGTTATTTGCATGTAAACATGTCAAAGGGTATAAAAGAGTGATTGTATCACTGCTCATTCAACCGCTTTTTTTTTTTTTTTTTCCCAAACATAAGACTAAAAAGCGGCCAATATTCCTTTAAAAACCAAAAACTGTACCTGTTTTGTAACGTCTGCAACCCCAACACTAATGATCAACAACAACAACAACAATAGCAATAGTCCCCGTGTCTTAAGGGCTTCCGCAAGAGAGAGAGAGAGGGGGAGAGGGGGGTTGGGTGTACGCATCATTCTCCCTTCAGGGTGCTGTGTTCGAGGACCCCAACATGAGAAGCATGGCAGCATGAGAGCAACAAAGCATAAGAGCAAAATCCAACACTAATGACCGCATATCGTAAATTGATTTTTTTTGTGCAACGACATTTGTTGTGATTTTCTCTTTCTACTGACTATTGGCATGGTGGTTTTCAAGATTTCTATAACGTTGGAGATTTCAGAGACTATACCTCGCCATTTTGTTCATCCTTCTCGGAGGAATTCCCCCATAATCACCAAGGTATCTTGTTATCCATGCTTAATCAACTCCTTGAATTTGAAGATATATCATTTGTAATGGGTAAATATTTAATCCGACCCAGAGTGAAGTACTTCGATTAATAAAATAATTTGATGTAGAGAATATACCCAGTGCAGTCTTTGTGAACTCTTAACACAAATCATTTATTTTTTCTATAGCCAATGGCTTGGGAGATATGATGTTGGTAATTTTTGCTTTTAAATAGATGTGGGTGTCTCTAAACTCTGTTGATAATGTTCTGTTGACAGGATTTCATGGAATAAAAAAACTATTATGATTTCAATTATATAGTGGATTTTGTTAGAGAAAAAGGGTTTTTAAAGATTAATGGTCTTCCTATGTTTTTTCCACACAAAAAGCTTTGAAGGTTTCTTGAGTCGATTTCGCTCGTTTAGCTTGATGAGCTGAGCTTGATTCTAGCGAAGCTTGAGATTGTAGGCTTATGAGGCTAAATGAGTCTAAATGAGCTTATCTATAAGATTTTATTAGCATAAATATGCCTAATCAATGCAAGTTTGAGCCTAAATGAGTAGAGCTTTGGCCTAAAGAAGCAATTATGAGCCTAGATTAAGCTTAATTAGTGTAAATAAGGTAAGTTCATCTTGGAGCTCACTAAGCTAGGTTCGAGCCTAGCCGAGTAGAGCCCGAGCCTATGACGAGTTGAACTCGAGCTTAAAGTTTCCAAGCTCGGTGAGTTATAAGCAAGCTTGAGCCGAGCTAAATTGTGCCGAGCTGAGCCTCGAGCCTCATAAGTTCGTGCTCGACTTGACTCATGTACACCCCTAAACACTGCATTCATGGGTACCCCAAAAATATTACCAATAACCTACGAGCAGCCGTGAAGGATCACTTTGCAAGCGTGCAGGTGCAGAGTGATCACCATGAGGTGGTTGCCGACATTTTGCAGACGAGCTTCCAGTTCTCCATTCCCATGGATGGCCCAATGTCCTTCTCCACTGCTCGTGTCTCTCTTCAATGGTCTCTCCGTTTTGAATTCTTCACCACCCCTAAGAGCATTGACTGGACAAGGTACGCATATTCCAATTTATACCAATAAAAACATCTTAAAGGCTCTTTATGTTTTTGAAAACAAAGAAAGGGCGTAGTTTTCACTATAAGGGAAGTATGTTTTGGGAAAAGAATAAGAAAGGCAATGTGAGACTTTAAATTTTTTTTTTTTTTTTTTTTTAAGCGTATTGCCCTTTTTGTCCTTGGGAAGCCAAATTGTGTGACGCAAGAGCAGGATGTTGCGACGTTACATGATGGATTGTGGAGACTGAATTTAGTTTTTCTATGAGAATGCAATGCAATCTTAATCGTTGTGCCCCTTTTATCGTTGTTGACATGGTTAATACATTTTGAATATATTTTCATGAATAAAATGTAGTATATGTGCATTATGGAGATTTTTAAAAAACTAATGACATGTTACTGCTTAACATGTAAAGGCTAGTTTAGAATCCGTTGCATTGTGACTGTTACATTACATAATAACCACCGATGTTAAGGAAGCGGGGTGTTGCAGCCATTGTGTGTCTTTTCAAGTGAACATAAGATGCTTTTAACATATGCGTCCGAAATTCGAATGAATAGCCTTACCATCATTAACTTTTATACCCACTGGCAATTCTTGACTTTTTAAGTACATTAGTAAATATGTTCTCATAATGATATAAGATGTATTTATGCATTGCAGAAGCCTTATCATTAACTACTAGTTTAAAATCCGATCCTTGTAAGGCACCTAGTTGCTCTTGCGCTTTTTCAGAACCACTATCTGATTCTACTACTGTTGCGCAACGAATTATGAGTTACCAGTTATGTGATTAGTTATTATGTAATGGATTATGATTTGAATTGGGTAATTTTGTCATGGGACCAGAATCCAATTCAAGTAAATTGATTGTTTTTTCGACCGTTGGTTGCAGGTATGAGCATCCGCTTTTAGTGGAGGGAAGGGACAAATGTGAGTGGATTCTTCCAATTACAGTGCATGCCCCTCAGCCTGGGACTCAAGCTGCTCAGGCTCGGACCAGGAACCCCCTCTCCTTTGAACCTTTGTGGGCTCGGGATTGAATACTCGGTTAAACAAGTGTCTTCACCTTCAATACTGGTTCCTCCCGGGACACGTTCTTGATGTCATTTTTGGGTTATGGAGTGTTTGAAATTCTAGATCGCAATTTTACTGTAGAATCTGATGTATGTTGAGATTGGTTAAAGTTCACTATGATACTCGGTAATTGGCCTTTGTTAATGAACTTTGCGAAAATATGGAACTATATGATTGAATAATAAAAGAGGTTACCAGTTTCGTGATATATAAAGAGTGCGAAAGTAGCATAAAGATTGTAGTATACCTAACTAGATAATACGAGATATAGATCTAATGGTAATAGAAATAAAGGAGAGACCCTTAGTAAAAGTATCAGCAACTTGATGAGTGGTAGTAGCGTGTTGAACTTGGAGATTAGAAGTGGCCAATGGGTCGGCATGTGACCAGACCCATGGGTAAGGGTGTAGGGATGGGTTGACACTAGTCTGACCAGTCCATACAACGGGTTGCGGGGAAAAATTCAGGACTAGGTTTTGCCTGTAATAAGGTCTGGGATGGGTTGTGTCGAACCGGGTTGCGGGTCTGAAATGGGTTATACCCGTTCTAGGTTAGACTTGGGTAACGATTGGGTCTGACCCGGTTTAGACCTGTCTCTGAGCCTTTGTTACCCTATCTGTTTTTTTTGTCAACCCTTTTTTTTGGATTTGAACAAGAAAAATGAAAAATGTAAAGCAAATGTATAAATATAAAATATAAATAATAACATTATGATTTTATTAGTATATAGTAAATAATATAAAATATACATTACAGATTTCCAAATATAGATTTTAACATAAAATGTATAAGATATTAAGAAAAATAATTATATTTTTCGTATACTAAGAATTGTTATGAAAAAGAATTTACGAACGCAATAACGTCTATAAAATTTTACATAATAATTGCATAAACAAATTAGTGTGTACTTGCTTCGGTTGGTGCGTTGGTTGTAGTGGAGTTGGTGTCGTCTTCGTATATAAAATATGCATGTATAAAATAAGGTTATTTACATTTTTAGGACCTTGACATTTTTA
The DNA here is from genome assembly GCA_018398585.1 of Simmondsia chinensis. NCBI lineage: Eukaryota > Viridiplantae > Streptophyta > Magnoliopsida > Caryophyllales > Simmondsiaceae > Simmondsia > Simmondsia chinensis. The sequence goes on along the minus strand of JAGTTD010000008.1, from coordinate 8,407,599 downwards.
GAAATAATGAAAATGACGCTAATTTTTTTGAATTATTAAAAATGTCTTAAGTTTTTTGTTTTAATAAAAAGGCCCTTGCTCGGTGTATTAGTGTCATTTTTTGTTGACATAGCTGATGTGGCAATTGTTTTTTTATTAATGCTACAACAAATAGCAAAAGCACTCTTCATTACCATTATTCTTATTTTATGAGAACAAAATTTGAAATGTTGTACTTAGTAAAACCTATATGTTTTCGTTTAATCTATTTAAAAATATGGTGGTTGAAGGATATCTTTTGTCATTTTACTAAAAGTGTTTGTCATGTTAGCTTTGTCGAAGAAAAATGACGTCATTAAGCTGGAGAGGAGATTTTTTTATTTATTTTTTATTAATACGACAAAAAATTTGGGGGCTTTTTTATTAATTCAATAAGGTTAGCGTCGTTTTTTTTATATTTTAAAAAACGTTGAGGTACTAAAATGTAAACCATATAAAATACAATTAAAGAGTATTTTAGTTTTACTTATAATTTACAAAAATTTAAGTATGAAAAATGATAAATCTAATTTTATATGCACTTTTCATATGATTTTAGATTTACTATGTTATACTTAAATTCAATAGATATTGCTCATTTTTGCGCTTTTTGCCTTTTATGTAGAAAAGAGTGACATTTGACTTTGGAGGTTAAAACGGACCACACATTCAACTCAAGCCCGAGTTTGAAACCTATGAAAAAAGAAAAAAAAAAAAGTCCAATTAGATAATTAATTGGACCCAATAATGCAAGAAGGACGTCCAACATAAGATGGAAGAGTGGAAAGAGATAAGGAGAATTGAATAAAGACATTGTTTTTTGATATTTGGAAATTGGTTGCAAAATTAAGGTCTTTATTCATGTAGAAGTTTATTTCTTGATCTAAAAGACTTAAATCAAGAGCAAAATCAGATCTCGGGGAACAAAATAGAGATAGGGCCGGCTACGAGGTTTAAGAGGATAGATCATTACCAATTGGATATAGTTTGTTGGTAATTAGGGCTTTTATGTATATAACACTGAAAAAACCCAAATGAAGTCTATAAATAGAAGCTAAGGGCAGGTGTGACAAGATCATCAAACGTGTAGGGCAGCAACTTGGAGGCAAAATTGAAGTTTCGAAAAGCAAGCAAGGAGACAAAATATAAGAAAGCAAAAAGGAGATCGGCTCGGTTCTTCCGCAAATTATTGAGTTCCTTTTTATTCTATTATGTATCCTCTTTCTTTTAATTTAGTATAGTTTAGCTTAGTTATGCATTAATTTTCTTTTTCCAAGGCTACGATGTGGCCATATTTGTAAGATACGATCTTTTTTAGTTCAAAGTATTCGCTGTTCGTTTTTTCCAGTGTTGAAGTGTTCACTATTATTCTTCATGCCTTTTTGAGTTCTTAATCACCATTCAAAATTTCTAATGATTCATAATGAGTCTGCGATCAGATTTATGAATATTGCTATAGTAGCAAACACTATAAATTGAACGGACACTGTAGATATGTTAATACGATTTATGCGGTCTTGTATGTGAAAATCAAAGGTCTTCAAAACTCTTTTCTTGTTTGAATTCATGCAAGATATTGATGAATAAATAGATAAAAGAGTATGCTAGATATTACTCCAGAAAAAATATATAATAAATTAGGGTTGTCGACCATCAAGTTGGATAACCAACTTCAATACCAAAAACTAGAGGTCGTATTAATGCAACAAAGTGAAATTGGGTGCTTTTGAGCTGTAAGTCAATCAAACTGACATTTAGTTAGTAATCTTCTTTTACTCTTTAGTTTTCTTTAGATTATCTTTCAAACTTTCTAGATTTGTTTGTTCAAATTGAATTAGAACTAATTAAATTCAATAATCAATCACTAAATAATTCTTGTGGGACTGATACTTAACTCATTCTTCATTACTTGATATGATTTAGCATACTAGCTAAGCATCGCATGCATCAACGAATACATATAATACATAAATTATAAGCCATCATTTCCATATCCAATCATTTCAAGATATCTCAAACTAGTTACAAGTGGAAATGGGGTTTAACTCATGAGGACCTGGTAATGGGTTGTTACTGGGTTAGACCTGTGTCTGACACATGTCAGAACCGTTTTAGACATGGGTCAAAAAGGAGCTATGTCACCCATATGGGTTGGGCCGTGTCCGGGATAAAGCGAAAAAAAAAGCAATCCATGACGCGGCCTGCTAAAGGGGATGGGTCGACCTGCTACCCTTGGGTTGGGTTGAGTCGTGTCATTTTGCACATCGGGTCAGATCAAGTCACGGGCTGACCAGACCCATTGGCCACCTTGACTAGAGATCACTTTTGAAAACTTTTTTGCTAACATAGTGAAATTCCTCGCCCAACCTCTCCCACATGCCATGTCTAACCCTTTCCCTGTCTGCCTCTCCCATACCATATCTCACTCTGTCTCCCCCTCACAACTCGTATGTTTTCTTCTCTCCAACTTTTCATGGGCTAAATATTTTATTGTACTTATTTATTTATTTATTAGTTATTTATCTATTATCAAATGACCTGACTCTGAGTTAAACATCGAAGGGGTCTCCAGCGGAGAAGCCTACTGGACCCTCCAGCAATTTGCTCATTTTATAGGAAATACCGAATTAAATATGTAGCTATTGTTTTCTAATCATAGAGAGCTTGCTTTTGGCTGATACAAGCCAAAAGAATAGTAGAAAAATGCAATCCCACTTTGGTGGGCTAGAAAAGGAAGTATTACTTTATATAACTAAGGAGCTACTCCACCCATTGCCAATTGGTTTTAGGATGGAACTTCCTTTGGTATGTAACAATGGTATTAGAGCCGTCGATCCTCAAATCGCTTCTAAGGAGCTCGGTTTGGTATGGGATGGACCCCGGTCTGGAGTCGTGCTTGGTTTGGTATGGGACAAGCCATGCTTGATGGCTGTGCTTGACAAGCCACACGTAACATGCCTAGGTTTCGAAAAGGGCTACCTAGGAGAGGACTACGTAGAGTAGAATGGAGTTGTCCATGAGAGAAAAGGTCTACCTGCTTAGAGTGAAGCTACCCAGAGTGAAGCTGTCCACGAGAAAAAGGGCTACCTAGAGTAGAGTGATGCCGTCTATGAGAGAAAAGGGCTACCTACTCAGAGTGAAGCCATCGAGGACTACAGTTGCGGAGCGTGGTGGTTTTATACAAGGCAAAAGAATAGTAGAAAAATGAAATCCCACATTGGTGAGTTAGAAGACAAAGTACCACTTACCTAAGAAGCTACTCCACCCATTGCCAATTTATTTTGGGATGAAACCTCTTTTGATATGTAATATCAGCTCTCATACTAAAAGAGTCTACACAATAATAGGTGTATATAATATTTTCTGGACATGTGTATGTACTCAACTTAAATACTTAATTGATATATGTAATAAGCATGATGAATGTTAGGAAAATATGCAAAAGCAAATATTTTAATATTATATTTTAACCTAATTGTGTACTATCATGTCATCATTTGTATAAGTTAGATGCATTAAATAGTAACATATAAAAAAGCAACTATTTTAATATTATATTTTAACCGAATTGTATACAATCATATTATTATTCGTATAGGTTAGATTATATTAAGTGTATATCACATTTATCCGATTTGGTTTTTTGAGTAACACATAATTTAACCGGCATCGGCGAATCTCAGCCATTCATATGTCTAGGTTTTTTTCTCCGATAAATAGCACAAAACCGTAATACAAAATCTGGTATTCCGTAAAAGCAGAATCCGAACCATTGTATTGATAACTTAAAAAAACAAAACTAGTTTAATATTATTTTCATAACATCAAGACTATAATATTTTTGCCAAACCTAAATTTGTTAATGTCCATGCAAACGCTGACCTTTTTATCTTACAGTCGCTTTGACATTAACAAATTTAGTCTTGGCAATAATATCTTGTTCATTTGGTTCTTGAAGTACAAATATTTATAGCCACTGGCTAATCTAAATTATTGAAAAATTTGAGCTTTTGAAATTGACATGAGATCTATAAATGTGACCAGGTTGCCATCCATTTGGTATGACCTCATTGAGAACTAGAGTTTCACCAGACTCTGCTGTCAGCCGTAAAGACATAGGTGGTTTTGATAGTGATCCGAATTGAAATTTCCAAAGTGCTCCCCATGATTGTTGCATAGGGTACCACACACTTGTTTGTTCCCCATTTTGATGAATCTCAACCATCTTTAAACTTCCATCCCCATCCACAAACTCTATTATGAAGGCAATGTAGCTTGAGGTCGAGCCAGGATCCACTTTGATGCTCATTGTCGTTCCTGGGTAGTTGCACTTCACTCTATTTAAAATAACATTTTCATATGATCTAAACTGTTAGCATGAGATTTTTATGAAACTCAGATAGGTTTATTTTAAATTAATTAATATTAAATAAAGTAACTGATCAGACTTCTATATATGTCAATGTGAAAGAGTAACATGATCTACCTTCTAAATTGAACTTGGATGCGCCCAGCATTACGCAATTGGCCAGCTTGGTTTGGTTTAGCCATGGCTCCGAAGGCGGAACCACTCAAATCGAAATGATATGACTCTGAGGTACATTCAGGGCATTGATCTGTTATGGTCACTGTTACAGGGCTCCCTGAGCATGCGACATTACTCGTACATTTCACCTAAAAAACTCAAACCATGCATGCTTTTTATGAAGGTAAGTATTATATTTTTTGAGAAGAGAATATTGGACTCTAATCCTTGATTACTATAAAAAAATACAGAACAGTTACAACACCACCGAGGGTAAAGATCAGGTGTGGTGTCTCTGAGGCACCATGGCAACATACCACTCCATAATGTGTCTATATGACATTTTGATTTTTAGCACATATAATTTATATATAATACATATTAAAATGTTAAATTATATATATATATATATAATATCTTTAACAGATGCATGAATTATATATTTACACATAACATTGTTAAAAATATTTTTTTTCTAACTGAGAAGTTATATTTATTCTTTTTTAAATGGTACGAAGATACAACAATGCTCAAATAAGGGAACACTTGGGGAGAGGGTAGATGATGAATTTCAAATCCAAATCTAATACTTAGGGATTCATAGCTTAACCATGACACCAAAATCCAATAGTTCATTGACTATATAAATCATATATATATCATATAAGTACATACATCAGATATATTTATATAAATATTTCTAAATATATGTTACGTAGATATTTTCTAAAACATGATGTTTAATGTAAAAAAAATAAAAAAAATTAGGGTTATTATTACGAAAGATCCCTATACTTTATCTATGGTATAATTTAGTTCCTTTATTTTTAATTGTGTCAATTTAGTCCTTCTACTATTTAGTTTGTGTTTATGTAATTCCTAGAGTAAAATTTGCATCAAGTCTCGGGTGATGAGTTCATTTAAATTGAGTTAGTGGATGGGTTTATATCAGGTCATTTGCATTTCACATAACTAAATCATTAAAAATTACGCCATTAACATAACTTCAATTTCAAATAAAGGATTAAATTGACACAATTTGAATTACAGAACGACTAAATCGACACAACTAAAAATAAACTAAACTGTCACAATAGGTAAAGTATATGAACATTTCCCATGAATAACCCAAATATAAATATATATATATATAGAGGGTGAGAGCATAAGAGAGACAAATCCTGACCCTCCATTGTAATAGACAGCCAATTTGTTGGACACTAAAAAAAATAACAATTTACAGTCAAGATTTATTGAGTATTGAAAAAAAGAAAATAATTTCTTTCCCTTACCCCTTTTTTCTTTTTGCCTCATAAAGGGTTATAGGCCGTAAATTATTTTTTTTTTAATGTTCAACAAATCTTGGCCGTCCATTACCATAGAGGGCTAGGATTGGCCCCTCTCACGCTCTCACCCTCTCAGAAGAACGCCGTTATATATATATGTGCGTGTGTGTGTGAAATATTTACATATTTAATATTTAAATAGATATTTAATATTTTCCTATTAAATTATATAGATTGTAGGGTTATTTACACCAAAGTTTCTTATATTTTTCTCTTTGTGTCAATTTAGTCTTTATACTTTTAGTTATGTCAATTTTATCCCTCTACAATTAACATTGTGTCAATTTAGTCTTTTAATCAAATTAGAGTAAAGTTAATGATGTACTTTTTAACAACACAATAATGTGAGATGCAAGAAACACACTAAAAATCCACCAATTAACTCAATTTAACCCAACACGTGGTCAAACTATTAAAGTTTTCATTAAAAATTTAACATATTGACATACCATCAATTGTACAGGAATTAAGTTAACACAATTAAATGTATAAGGACTAAATTCTCACAATGACCAAAGCACATGTACCTTTGACATAAATAGCCTAGATTGTATTTAATTATAAAAAAAAACCTAGATTATATATGTATATATATTAAAAATTCATGTGACCCACCAGGGTCTTACATCAATAGTGGGAGGCAAGTAACGGGATAGAATGTTGCTTTAGGCCAAAAGATCTGGAGTAACCTCTCCTTTAAAGAATCCTTGACTTAAATGGCTCTTATTGTGTGTGAGTTGCTGCATGAGCCGGAGTTTATCAGGTAATTGGGTTCCACGTTGGCAGAAAAAAAGAGATATTCATGTGTGCAGTCACAACGCCAAATCGTAGAAGTTCACTCAAACCATGCACTTGCATGACCCCTGCTCACCATCAAATATCTTAATTCGCATCTCAAGAATGGTGAGCAAGGCCGATCCACACATTTTCAAGAGTTCAAAGCAAATATTTCAAATGTAACTTATATAGTAACATTTTATTATTAGAATATTATTTATTTCAAAATTAATATTGATTTGATTTGAGGATATTTGATATGATTCGTTTACCTAATCTAATTGAGATTTAATTGCCATTATGATTAGGTAACTCAATTATAAATAAGGGTAAAGTTAAAGGTTGAGTAAAGAAAAGAATAGAAAAAAAAAAAAAAAACCGGAGAGAAAATATAAAGAGGATTTGGGTGTTGTAAAGGGGTGCCCCAACAGGGGGAGAGCGAGAGTTTTATTTAAGATTGTTTTGAGTTTGCTTTGGGTGTGTTTCATCCAAGTGTGAAAAGAGTCATACTCAAGTACTTTGCTTGTAAGGCGTTTTGATGAGAGATTTTGTAGTTTCCTCTATCTAAAGCTACTTCTAAGAGGGTTGGTGGTTTGTCGTGTAAAAGCTACATTGAGAGGGATTGGTGACTCGTCATGCAATAGTAGCATTTGGAGAAGGTTAATGACTCGCCGTGCAGTAGTTACATTCGGAGAGGGTTGGTGACTCGCTGTGCAGTAGTTACATTTTGGAGAGGGTTGGTGGCTTGCCATGCAATGGTTTTACTTTGAGAGGTTGTTAACTTACCAAGCAATAGTCACACTGATGATTGATAATTGTGTATGGGGTTTGGGGATTATAATTGGATATTATAGTTCCTAAATTTCATAGTGAATTAAGGCATCTGTTTGGGTTTCGTGGTTTTTTTTCTCTAGTTGAGAAATAATTTCCACATAAATATCGGAGTTGATTGTTTCGTTACTTTGTTCTTTTTTGCTTCCGCTTGTGTTGATTGTGTGAATTTTCTCAATACTTTTAATAAATACTAATATATATAATAAAACAACTACACTTATATATAATCGTCCTGGGGGCCCTTATAATTTAGGGGTTCTAAATAGTTGTTTAGGGTTATGTTCGACCCAGAGGTGAGGTATGTGGATTGGTTGTTTTTTCATTGGATGCATGGTATTTTTAGATTGTTCTATATTGCCCCGATTTACCTTATTGCATGTGAAATAACTATTTCTATGCATGTACTCTGGAGGCTAGTCCATGTGCGTATAAGTTGATCTAGATATCCTAATTACAGACAAAAAAGGCCGAGTAGGGACAGAGATATTCATACCTCATAGCAAGTTCCACAACCTTTGCCAGACTCGAAAAGAGAAGGGCCGCCGGCAGAGATCATGGCTGAGAAAGGAGGTTGTTCCACTGCACTTCCATACCCACATGCTCCGCCTAAACCGACAATATTTTTGTTGAAGGTAAGTGGAGTTGAGGGATTCAAATGTTATGAATTAACTTCAATTATTTACCGTTGTAGGGAAGCCTCAATGATTGCACAACCTACACTTACTCGTGTAAAAAAGAGTTCAAATCTGTCTAATGTCACCTTAGAGATTATCATTAACTATTAGTTGATGTAAAATCTCCCCGTTTCGTATAAGAAATATAAAAACTTTACAAGGCATTGGTTTTATGGTACGGATAACTAACTATTTTAAAAAACTTGAGCTATTAGCGCTAAAAGTAGTTTTATATGTAAATATGTATGTAAATATTCATTAAGCTTGAACTGTGAATAACTAGTACGCATGACTACCTTATACTTTAAAATTATATCAATATATAAAAATAGGGCCAATTGGGACTCAAAATTGAGACCTCTCCATCAACAAGATCTTTTGGCACGTTAGCTTATCAACTATCACAAAAACTTAGCATCAACCTATTAAGTAAAAAAATATAGCAAAAAGAAAAAAAAAAACTGTTAGATAGGTGTATAAAAGGAGGTCTACAACAATACTGCAGGAGAGGGGAAAAAAAATGTCATTAAATACATAATATCCTTCTGAAGAAGGAAAACAAGAAAAAAGAAAAAAAAATAAAAAATAAAGAAGTGCAAAAACCTTGCTTGTGCATCATGATTAAAGCCAGGCTTACATTAGATGATGTTCCGCGACAATGGTGACTATAGAATAGGCGAATAAGCGAAACAACACAACACTTTCAATCTAGGGCATAAGATGATTATGGGTACTTCTGGGTCTAGGTGTAGCTGTGAAGATAAATCAGTGTGGATTCTTTATTGTGATCTATTTATTTCCTTTTGACTGTGCTACTATATTCTAGGTGGTACGCTACATTTTATTTCCTGCTTATATCCAATTGTCAAAAACTTTTCCCATTTTTGGATACAGTAGAAAATAACTATATGAAAAATATGATAAAAAGTTACGGAAAAAAATTAAGCAATTGAAAATTTTTTTTTTTTTTTAATGGAAAAAGATCAGAGCTCTTACTTGAAAGTATAACTTCTATAATTAAAAATATTTTCTTTATTTGACTTAGTAAACATTTTCCTCGTTTTATTTCACGGTATACTTGATTTTTTCTATATTTCCCGTGATCTTTCAATATGACAAAACAAAAGGTAGTTCGACTTTCTTTATTTTCTTCTAATTTTTTCCTTCAAAATTTTCTACTTTCTAAACACAATTTAGAGCATTTTCTTTCAATACGAGCATCTGGCACTACTAAGCAATGAGAATAGGCGTTCACAAGCGCAAAATCGATAAGCTAACGGCCTTAGAGTCTAAACAATCTATAAATTGATGAAAATCAAACTTCTGCTGAGAAATCGAAATGCTAAATGCAAAGGGCTAAGAAAATCTAAACATTGTCAGTAACATTGGCATTGGAGCTGGGGGAGAGAAAGAGGAAGAGAGAGGGAGAGACAAAGGTCGAGGGAAAGCGAGAGTGAGAGAGGGAGTTATTAGGGTCCGTAATTTTGAAGAGGGAGAGAGGGCAGTGGGCGGTTGATGGAAGGGTGGGGGAGGGAGACTAAAATTTGGGTGGTAAGTTAGGGTTTTGAATATATATATATATATTCAAAATTTAAGGTTGTTTTACCGGTGCTTCAAAGTGCCGGTAATTACTAAAAGCAATGAGAGATGTCTTTTAGGGGAAAAAAAATGACCAATGCTTTAAAAAATATTAATAAATAAGTGCCTGTAAATAAGCTTTCTTTTTTTGTAGCACAAGCACGTATGTTTAGATGAAAACCTCCTAAATAACTTATAGACCCACATTGGTGAACTTGATAATCCTTCGATACGGTCTAGCGTGCAACGCTACCCGCAACACCAATCAACAATCGAGGCATCAGATGAGAGTGTGCCACCATGCACAGGTTGGAAGTAAAAAATTCTATTTTAAGACTTGGGTTTTTGATTGTTTAAGATTTCAACTATTATGATTTCAAGTCTCCATTTCTTTTTCTCCTTGCCCTTCATCTTATACGTTTTTTGTTTCGAGAATTTTGGAGATTTCTTGGTTTTATATTATATGCCCACATTGTAATAATACTGAGCATCAACAATATTTAGAATAGAAAAACGACAATGATTTGTAGTTGTACCATCGCTTCCTGCTCCAGTAGGGCTTCCGTACCAAGTGGCGCCAGCAGGAGACCAGTCGGTAGTGAAAGATATTTCAGGCAGGGATACATTGAAGAGCTTAGGATTGAAGCAATGAGATGAACTTATGATAATGAGAAAGAAGAAAAAAACTGAGAAGCTCTTGAGATTGAATGCCATTGAAGGCTAGTAGTATGACCTCTCCCTAGCTTAGCTTTGGTTGAGCGTTGACATGCCCATAGGAGAAAGTGAACGGCCATTTATATAGACAACTTAAAAGTTACTTCTCATCGCATACACATCCTTCAAAAGGAGTAACTTTTAATAGTATATGGTATCAATTAGTATTGTTTGTCATTCAGAGAAAAAATTAAAATCTATAATGATAAAAAGGGAAACATATCAATGATATTTCATGTGAGATTGAGTTACATAAATAAGTTCGATTTTGAAATTTGAATGCAGAAAGTGCTAGAAAAATCAATTTTAAAAGGAGTGTGTCCGTTGATGGTTAGGGTGTAAGGTCAATAAGGAAAGACGTGAATGCTATCGACTGCATTGTAACCGGTGCCATGGGGGTATCTTGGGTACAAATATTAATAATGGTAATAGATTTCATATATGTTATGAATATTAATATCCTTTGTAGTAGATTACTATTTTTTTTTTTATTGTATTTGTTGGGATATTATTTAACTCAAAATTAATAATGATTTGATATAATTTAGATATGATTTAGATTTGATTTCGAAAATATTTGATTAAGATTGGGCTACCTTACCTATATAAGTTTGATTTGAATTGATATTTTAAATTAGATTAGATTTAGATAACTCAATATAAATAGAGGTTAAAGGTTGAGGGTTAGAGGTGCAGTGAAAAGTGAGGAAAAGATGTAGAGAATAAGGGTTTCGTAAAGAGGTATTCAGGGGGGGACTCGGGCAGGGGGAGAGAAATTGATGTTGAGAGGTTTGCGATTGAGAAACATTGATAATTGTTTGTAACATTCTCTATTTAAAGCTATGTTTTGGAGGGTTGGTGGATTGTCATGAAGAAGCCATACATTGAAGAGGGTTGGTGACTCGTTGTGCAGTAGTTACACTTTGAGTGTTGGTAGCTCACTGTGCAGACGCTACATTGAAGAGGGTTGGGGACTTGTCGTACAGTAGTTACACTTGGAGAGGGTTGGTGACTTACCATGTAATAGTCACGTTGATACTGATGATTGATTGTTGATGATTGTATGGGGTTGGGGGTTATAATTAGAGATTGTAATCTTTAATTTCATAGTGGATTGAGACACTCGTTGGGTCCCGTGGTTTTTTTCCTCCAGTTGAGAGAGGATTTTCATGTTAAAATTTGGTGTGCTATTTTTCGTTGTTCGTTGTTTTAATGCTTCCGTTGTGCTTAATTGTGTGAATGTTATCCAACAATACTTGCATTGTAAATCCCTTTTCTAAAGAAATAAAATCTTTCTTTTTTGATTGGATCTATTTTTTTAAAGTAATTGACCTATTATGTAATTTTTCCTTCAATATTTTTGAAAATTTTATCCAATTTTATACTGATATCTCGTAATAACTCTTCAAATATTAAATGTTAATAATAGTAATACTAATACCCTTTTGGGTAGATTGCTAATTTTTTTATTGGACTTGCATGCTAATTTCCTTCCTAAAGAGACAAAATCTTTATTGTTTGATATGTTTCCATTTGCATAGTGTCTCAAAATTCATATACTAAAAGCCATGTGATATGATTTTGATATTAATATGGCAGGGTAACTTGAAAGGTCATTTTTTTTTTTTTTTTTAATGGAAAACTTAAAAGGTTGAGTGTACTTCTCACTGCATGCTTGTACTTCAAAAAGAGTAATTTTTTATATTAATTAATTAATAGGTAAATTACATATTATTAGCCTAATGTATGATGTATTAATCTTTTTTGTTCACAAACATTATGAAATAAGGGTCTTGTCCCCCAAACCCTACGTTGGTGGGAGCTTCTCTGGGACACTTGGCTATATATTGTTGTTGTTGTAGACATTGCGAAATAATTTTTAAGTTTAAACGATAAGTATCTTTAATAAAATAGTTGAAAACATTGTAGTTTATGGAGGTGTAAAATAGGTCTTTCTGTCATAACTCGAGGTGGATCTTGGATCATGACTTGGAGAATTAGAAAGAATTAGAGTTTGGGGTGAGGATGAATTGAGAAAGAGATGTGAATTAGAGAGAATAGAGGGAGAAGTAGAAAGGATTGAGGAAGAAAAGTAGAGTTTGTCTTATCATTTGAAGATTACATGTGTAGGATCTACTACTTATACTAGCTAAAGCCTAGGGAGCTATCCATCTAATGTACTAACTAATACAAGAATCTCCTAACTAACTATAACAACCATACTAATGAATTATAACATATGCCCAATTACAACTAACAAGTACTTAGGCTACCTCACACAATCTAGTACAATTACAATCTAATGCATTCCAACCATCTTAGCTAATACTAATGAGTTGAGTACCTATCTACCATGTTACAATCATGACATTATATCCCCCTTTAGAGATTCTTGTCCTCAAGAATCTAATTAGGGAGTTATAGCTTGAAGACTCTTATTAGGAAGTAAGAATGTCGCTGGAAGCCTTTAGTTTGCTGTTGAACTTGCATTTGCACTAGGACTTGAATCAAGAAGCTAATTGCAGACCCATGGCATTTGTATTTCTTGAGCTCCTGCATCTGTAATGTTCTCTTTCTGCAATAATAGTAGACCCACAGTCATATTTCCCACCATTATGTTCTGCAGTAAGAACTGAATCTGATGTCCAAAGCTCATGTTCAAATCTTTGGAACAATATACCCACATCAACAGTCTTTCCTTCCTTGCCACAATCAATCAGATCACTTACTGCTAACATTTGCATCAACTTGTAGGGCTGATGTCTTAATTTAGATGCCAACAAGTATACATACCTCTAAAGGGCTTGGTTATCAGAATGCCCAAGGACTTGCAGTGCAACCAACCTATTTGAACACTCTCCCCTACCTCCAACCAGCATTTGCTCAAACATACCAACAGAGCTTTCAAATTCCTCAATATTCCAATTACATATTACCAATAACGCAACCTTAATGAACCCCTGAACATCATCCAATCGATAACACCTTCTACCATATACCCAAAGATTAATGTGTTGCTTCCAAAGACTACTTGCTGCCTTACTCAGATCACCATCTTGCTGTCGGTACCTAAACCCAAAAACTTCAGGTGGTCTCACATTTGCTTGCACCTTTGGAACATACCCTTTCATTTCAACTTGACCAATATACACACTACGGATTTGTCCCGAGTTTCCTGTCAATCCAGCACCAGAAATACTCACAAACAACTTAGCTTGAGATTCATGACCCAACATATACCCTTGTTTGCCAATGTATCTCATCCATTGGAATTTAATCTTCCTTCTTATTTTAGGGCTAGTCTTAAGCTGAATTTGATCATCTACCATCTCTGCAGATTTATCAACTTGCTCCTTTACTGATTTGGATTGCCTTGCAGCATTAGCAACCCATTTCCTTGCTGATTTTGCTCCATTTCTGACAGAATTCAGCCTTCCCTTTGCCTTCTTACTTGTTTTCTTGATCCAAGAAAGTACCTGTAATCTATCAATGGTCATCATCACCACTTTTGGTTGCTCAAATTTCATAGTCTTGAGTATGTTAAGCTTGCTAAAAATCTCCTTATTGGACTCAAGGGAAAGAAAATCAGGTGTTCTACCTCTATCATTCAAGATTGGTATTGCTTTTGCCCTAAAAGGCTTGGCAAATGTGTTGATCTAATCATGTACTCTAACTTCTTGACCTCCAAAATGCTGCAGAGGGTTCTTCTTCCATGAATCTTGCATATTACCCACTGTCAAGTACAATTTCCAAGGTTGCAAATGCCAATTGGCCAACTGTTTAGCATCTAATTGCATTGTTGAACCAAGCTTCATAGCTTTAAATTGATCTATAGGTTGATATGTCCACTTGTGATCTGAATTTCCCACATCTTGTTGCTGAATGGATGACAACTTTGCTGCCTCATGTTGATCCTCTTTGATTTGGTTGTTGCTAGGATCTTGCTGAAATGAAGTTGTTGCTACAGACTTCAATTCCAGCTCATGAACTTCCTGATTCAAGCCAATATGAGCTCCAATTGTTGCATTTTGTGAGCAATCTTGATTCAGGTTCTGCTTCAGATTTGATTCTTCATGAACCTTCTTGCTATAACCTAATTTCTTACACTTATCTTGCTTAAGTTGAAGTTCTACCTCGTTTATGTGTCTTACTACTGCAATTTCCTTATGAACATCCAATTGTTTTACTGCAATATCAACTTGATCTCTACTAATGTGCTCTTTATGTCATAGATCTTGCGTACTTGAAGGCTCATTTGACGGATTTCTTTTTGTTTCTGCAATTTTTACCCAAGGATTGAAGAATTTAACATCTAACATACAACAATTGTCATAGATGTTTCTTCCATGTAGGTGAACAATTGCTAAGGCAGCTTGGTTTATTGAAAAATATGTCACATAGGCTTCAATTTCTTGGTTAGTTATTGAGTAGATTTTTATTTCTTCAATATGACCATAGGGATTAAAGACTTGATGGAGGATAATTTTAGTGATAGGATAAAGGGCTTTCGAGATTCTTAACAAGAGTGTAGTTGTGGCTCCCATTTTGTCTTGATGTAAGGCTTGACGTCCCAAGAACCAAGCGCGAGTGTGCTGCAGTTGGCTTGACTAACAGATCACCATATGCAGCCCCTTTGAGCTGTATTTGCTCCTACGCAACTAAATCAACAATTCTGCAACATCTGGAATGAATTCAACACTGTTTCTTGATTACTTGATCAAATTGCATTCCTTTTTGTTTGTGTGTGTGTGTGTGTGTGCGCGCGCGCGCTTTTAATGCTCAAGATCGAGCTCTGATACCAATTGTCATGACCCGAGGTGGATCTTGGATCATAACTTAGAGAATTAGAAAGAATTAGAGTTTGGGATGAGGAAGAATTCAGAAAGAGATGAGAATTAGAGAGAATAGAGGGAGAAGCAGAGAGGATTAAGGGAGAAAAGTAGAGTTTGTCTTATCATTTGAATGAGGATTATATATGTAGGATCTACTACTTATACTAGCTAAGCCTAGGGAGCTATCTATCTAATGTACTAACTAATACAAGAATCTCTTAACTAACAATAACAATCATACTAATGAATTATAACATATGCCTAATTACAACTAACAAGTACTTAGTCTACCTCACACAATCTAGTACAATTATGGACTAATACAATCTAATACATTCCAGCCATCTTAGCTGATACTAATGAGTTGAGTACTTATCCACCATATTACAATCATGACACTTTCGTCCAATGCTTTTTTCATTAGAAGTGACATAATATAGCGATTCGTGTATGAGATGAAGAGATGGGATTACCAAAAAATAAAGGCATATTTACATTCTTTTACACTATTTTTTCGACTATTTTCTTTAATATATGCAAATTTTGAAATAAAAAATTATTTCACAAAATTTATGAATTGAAAAATTAATACAAAAAATCCCATGTACTAATATATAATTTACTGTTAATTAATTATGTGGTATCAATTAGTATTGTTTATCATTATGGAAAGTAATGAAATTTTTGGTGGAAAAAGGAAAGATATCAATGAGATTTGACGAGATTTTGTTTTATAAATAAGTTTGAATTTGAACTTTGAATGCAAAAAGCGTTGGATAACTCAATTATTATACGAGTTTGTCAAGTGATAGTTAAGAAGCACGACCAATAAGGAAAGATGTGAGTGTGTGTGCATTGTAACGGGTGCCGGAGGGTACCCTAGATAGGGGAGAGTAAATATTGATTGTGCGTGTTTGTGTGCGAGTTTGTGGGCATTGAAGTGTGAACATGATTATGTTCGGATGTTTTGATTGACGGTTTGTAACTTTTTAGTTAGAAAGTTGCATTAGAGAGGAATTGTACCTATATAGGTGAAAACGTTTTATCTGGGTTGAGTGCTTGTGAGATTGTCTATGGTATCTGGATAGCTTTCGTAGTTGGTTTATTAGACTATAATACTCTAGAATGTTCTGAGCCTAAGGTTAGTCTAGGGTTTCCCTTATTTACTCTTTTGCCCCTTAACTTATGTAATCCTAAAGGGTATTATTGTCCTTGTGTACTTTTGTGTTTGCCTATATATAAGCCCTTATGTAACACCTTATCATTCATTCAATCATACTTTCATTATACATTCATATGGTATCAGAGCATTTTTTCTGATTTATTTTTTTTCTTTTCTTCTTCTTCTGCTGTTATTTCTTTGTAAGTGTTGCTTTGTCTAGTTGTTAATTTCTTTCATGTTCTTTATTGTTTTCTTTAATTTAAAGCAATGGCATCTAACCCTAATCGATCCTATGCAAGTGCTCTTTCCTCCTCCCCCTCTCTCCTTATCGGTGACTCTCGGGCCACGGTGGAGGCCGACCATGTCCATGCCGATTCTCCACCCGCCACCACAGGATCTGCTCAGCCGATAGTGGTGCCTGACTATCATAATGTCGGACCCATAACTTCCAGTGCTTCTTTCCCTCGGTTGGTCGATATCGGTGTTGCCATTTCCGGTATTCCACCACCAATTGGAAGGTCTACATTTAACCCGGCACTTAACTTGGGCATCCTATCATCTTCCTCCTCTCTCATCCCTGCGTTCTCTCTCTCATCCGCCGGCTCCATATTTGCGGGTACCACCTTCACTGGTGGCCCAACCACTGTCGACGGTGGTGCCCCATCACTCTTCTCCCCGGTGCTTGCTAGTACCAGTGGGGGAATGGCAGCGACACCCCTTCCCCCTCTCCCTAACAATTTAACAAACCTTAATAATAATATGAACCCTAATACTAACAACCACCCCTCTTCCCCAATTGTAATTCCCCTTTCTAATATCAATAGTATTGTTACAATCAAACTTGAAACAATAACCGACTACCCTCCTGGTGTGAGCAATTTAACATGTCATAAATTGCTTACCAATTATTAGGATTCATTGATGGATCTTATACATGTCCCCCTGCCTAAATAAATCACCCAAACATATCGACTTATCGCAGCCCTGATTATATTACATGGGTACGCATATATCAAAGTCCTAGACCTTACATAGCCGCAACGCTCTCTTACTCACTTATAAACGACATTGTCCGTCATCCAACATTAAAGACTATGTGGGATGCCTTGGCTAAGCGTTTTCGAGATCACTCTATGGCTAAGGAGTATGACCTCCAAACTCAACTAATAAATCATCGTAAAGATGGCAAAACAATGGATGTTGACCTTACAGAATTAAAATTGATCATGGATGATTTGGCTGCCATTGACTCACCCATTTCAACTAGAGAATTTCAACACTTTGCTATTCATGTCTTACCCCTTGAATACGTTGCTTTTGCAACCTTTTCTTGTCAAACTTCAAAACTTTACTCTTATGAGGAATTAAAATCTACTTTACCAAATTAAGAGGCTGCTTTAAATCGAAATTCTGGACGACCCAACCCCGATCCTGCTCATGCCATGGTTGCTTCTGGACAACCACCCCAGCTGAACCATAACCACGGTGGCCACGGCCGTGGTCGTGGCCGGAATCGACCGCGGTGGCCGGGCGATAAATCCCGGGGCCAACAGCAACTGAACGGCCTCCAGTCACAAAGTGGGGCCCCTTTTTTAGCAACCCATACCCGGCTTGACCTCCGGTTGGTCCTCCCTTTCACTCTCATGTAGGTGTGCTTGGACCCGGGCCCCAATTTTGCCAGATATGTTCTCAAACTGGACATATTGCTATTGCCTGTCCCATCGATTTGACAACACTTTTTTTCCCAATCCTAGCTAGTCCTTTGCTGCCATGACTATTGGAGAACCACATGACTATAATTGGTACCCTAACCTGGGTGCCTCCAATCATATGACGCCAAATCTAGGTATTCTCTCTAACCTTCTTCCTTACTTTGGTCATAAAGGCGTTCTTGTTGGAAATGGAGCTTTACTGCCTGTAACACATATTGGTTCTACAACCATACCTAAAACACCACTAAAACTAACCAATGTTATACTTGTCCCCAACCATACGCATAATCTACTCTTAATTAAGCAATTATGTTGTGATAATAAATGTAGGGTTGAATTTGATTCCAACTTTTTCTGTGTTAAGGACCAGGCTATGGGAATGCCGCTTTTATAAGTGCCTAGTAATGGACCTGTATATACAATTTCACCACACTATGTCGGCCTTATAGCACGAGTCAAAAATGGCGAGTTGTGGCATCAACGACTAGGGCATTTAGGAAGTATTGTTCTTGACACTCTATGTAAACAACAATTTTGTCCGGATGTTAAATTTTTAAATAAATGTTCTTGTTGTTTTGGGAAATCTAGAAAACTTTCATTTGAACTTGCATTACGTAACTCTACTATGCCCCTTCAATTAATACATTTTGATGTTCGGCAATCTCCGATTTCATCTACTTCCGCATATAAATACTATGTTTTGTTCATGGATGATTTTTCAAGATTCAAGTGGCTCTGTCCAATGCATTGCAAGTTCGAGGCTTATGAATCTTCACCTATTTCAAAACTTTAGTTGAAAATCAATTTATTTTCAAAAATTAAGATCTTTCAAAGCAGTGGCAGAGGTGAATTTGATCATCGACACATGAATGCTTCATGTATTGATGTTGGAATTCACTTCCGTCTATCATGTCTTGATACTTCCGAACAAAATGGAGTAGCCGAATGCAAACATTGACATTTATCTGAAATGGCATGGACTCTTTTAATTCACTCAAAACTTCCTTACGAATTTGGGGACGACGCCTCTTGCACTGCATATTTTACTACAAATCGTCTCTCCATGCCAACTCTTTCTAATCTTTCCCCATTTCAAAAACTATTTCAGATAAACCCTGATTACAAACATTTTCAAGTCTTTGGGTGTGCATATTACCCAAACATCACATCCCGTGGCCCTCACAAAATTGGCCCTGCTCTCTATAATATGTGTTTTCTTAGGATATGGGGCAAGATACAAAGGTTATAGATGTTTTGACCCTAAAACCAAACAAATGTGTATAAGTCGGCATGTAGCTTTCTATGAGTCTAGATTTCCTTATCAAGAACTAGTCTCCTCAAGCGCCCCCTCCCCTAATGCCATAGCTAATCAATCTTTAATTATTTATACCTCCCCCCTTCTATCATGGCTGTTACTCAGCCAGCACACAGCCAAACTGTTATTGAGGCTCCTTGGCTGCTCCCGGCCTCGCTTGCCCTGGCTACCAGTGGGACCACCTCATCTCATGGATTGACCGAACCATCCGGGTTTGGTACTGCAGGCCCGAGCTCGGCCCTCAATGAGGACCCCTGAGGCCAGTCCTCACCAGACCCACATCCCCCCACTCGTTAGCTTAGTCCCTGCCCCAAACCTAGGATAGACACCTGACTGGCCCTAGTCCCTACACCGGATCCCACGCACCATCCGCGGCCCTCTAACACAACCTTACACACTCACCCTGCGTGAACTAGAATTAAAGCAGGCATCCCTAAAACCAAGTATCCCCTTTCTTTATCTTCCATAACTGTAATTCAGGAGCCAACTTGTTACTCACAGGTAGCGAAAAACCCTCAATGGCAACAAGCCATGGCGGACAAATTTAATACTCTAATTCTTAATAACACTTGGGATCTCGTCCCACATGATCCATCGAAAAACCTTGTAGGTGGAACTTGGAAATATAAAGTATAAAGCAGATGATTCAGTTGAAAGGTTCAAGGCTCGGCTTGTTGCTCAAGTTTTTCATCAATGTGAATACCTTGACTACAGGGAGACCTTTAGGCCAGTTGTTAAACCTACCACCATACGCTTCGTACTTACTCTTGTTGTTACATACAACTGGCCCACACAACAGTTGGATGTTAAAAACACATTCCTACATGGTCACCTTAAGGAGGAAGTTTATATTAGACAACCTAAAGGCGTCATACATCCTAAATACCCCAATCATGTATGTCGCCTAAGGAAAGCATTATATGGCCTTAAACAGGCACCTTGAGCATGGTTCCAATGATTTAGTTCATTCTTTACTTAGTCTTGGTTTTTTTGCTGTCTTGCTGAGCCCTCTTAGTTTATTCACAAGACCGCTCTCATCTTACGTGGCTTCTTCTATATGTGGATGACATTATGCTCATTGGCACTAACAACTCCCACCTCCACAACCTCGCCCATTCTCTATCCACTTAATTCACAATTAAAGGCCTTGGACTGTTACATTTCTTCCTTGGCATTCTGACTCAACATGATTCACGAGGATTACTCCTCTCCCAACACAAGTACACCATAGACCTTTTTACCAAACATAATCTCTGTGAAGCTAAACCCATCAAAACTCCTCTTCCCACCCGACTGCACCTCTTTCTGAGTGAAGGGGACCCTCTTGAGGATCCTACCAAGTATAGGAGTGTTGTAGGGGCCTTACAGTACTTGTCCATGACTCGCCCTGACATCTGCTACGTTGTCAACCTTGTCTCCCAGTTCATGCATGCTCCTCGCACTCCTCACTAGCAGGCCATCAAATGCATTCTCCTGTACCTCAAAGCCACTCCTGATCATGGCCTCCTTATACAACCCGCTAGTACTATCACCGTCACTGGATTTGCCGATGTTGACTGGAGTGGTTGTCCTGACACTCGTCGCTTCATTACTGGTTATGTCGTCTACCTCGGACCCAATCTCATCTCTTGGAGGGCTAAGAAACAAGCCACTGTGTCCAAATCTACCACTAAATCTGAGTACAGGGCCATCGCTCAAGCAATAGCTGAAAGTGATTGGATTTGATATATAATGTGAGACCTTGGAATTCGTCACTCAGGACCGATAATTGTCTATTATGACAATGTCCCAGCTTCTTACCTATCGGCCATTAAGGTATCCAATGATTGAACAAGCATGTTGACGTTGACTTTCACTACGTTCGTGTAAAGGTACTCAACGGTGATCTCCAAGTCCACTATACCCCTACCACTAAATAGGTTACTGACATCCTGACCAAGGGCCTAGCCGCTGATCGCGTTTTGCAACACAAGACCAATCTTCGAGTACTGCTGGCCCGCTCCGCTTGAGGGGGCCTATTAGACTATAATACTCTAGAATGTTCTCAGCCTAGGGTTAGTCTAGGATTTCCCTTCTTTACTCTTTTGCCCCCTAACTTATGTAACTCTTAAGGGTATTATTGTCCTTGTATACTCTTGCGTTCGCCTATATATAGGAAACATATAACACCTTACCATTCAAGATAAAAAGGTGACAGCTTTTGACTATATGTAATAGTTAAGTGTGTCAGTAAAATGAATTGTCTAGTGGAGTTGAAGTATAAAACAATCGTTGGAAGAGCCTTAAACTTGAAAGGAACACAAAAGAGATTCGGTGAGATTATAAGTAGAATCAATGAGTTCAATTGCTCAAATGTAAGTCGATGAAAGTTGATTGAATCAGGGTTTAATTGAATAAGAATGAAATGCAGCAAATATCTATTCAATTAGAATTTGATCAAATGAGAATTGGTATGAACTACAATGAAGATTGCTTAAAACAAGGTTTAGTTAACTTGGGATTATGACAAAAGTTGACCCCCTTATGGTTTAGCTGAATAGGAACTTTAATAACAACAACAAACCTAGTGCCTCAGGGGCTCCTGCATGTGCAGGGTTTAGGAGGGGTGGGATGTAGGCAGCCTTGCCCCCTTAGGGTGTTGCCTTTAAGGGAGGCTATTTTCGAGGATCTCCGACCTGAGTAGTATAAAAACATAGAAGCATAAAAACATCCAAGCATAAGAGCATAACAACAACGACACAGAGCAAGCCTTTAAAAAGAATACAACAATAATAGGAAATAAAGCGACAAAGCAAAAGAAACAATTACAACCAATACAAAGCCAAAATGTATATAATCAAGCAAGCATACATATAAGCCTAGGGGCACTAGTACTAGCTTGGATGTGCTCTATTATCCTAAACCGCTAAACCATTATATCGGCCACACTTATGCTTACCCTCCACTCAGCTCTATCTAGGGTCATTTCCTCATTTAGGTTGAGGTGGGTGAGGTCATGTTGAATCGTCTCCATCCAACTCTTCTTTGGCTGGCCTCTCCCTCTCTTCCCGTTTTGTAATATGACTAGGGCAATGGTTGGTCTCCTCCTAACATGCACAAATCACAGCAAAAGTTGCTCCCTTAGCTTATTGTCGATTAGAGCCATGCCCAATTTACTTCTTATAATATCATTTTTGATCTTATCATTTCTTATGTGTCCACATATTAACCGCAACATCCTCATCTCCACCACCTACAACTTTTGCATATGACGCTGTTACTCGAATAGGAACTGTAACAAAAAAATGATTAATCAGGTTTGGATGAATGAGAATTGTGATGAAAATTGACCCAATTAGGCTTCAATTAAATAGAAATTGTAACAAAAGGTGGTTTAATCAAGGTTAAATTGATCTAAGATTCTAACGAAAATTAAACCAATTAGGATTCAATTGAATTGAGATTGTAATAAAAATTAACCCAATTATGGTTGAACTAAACTAAGACTGTTATGAAAATTGACCTAATTAGGGTTCAATAAAATTGATTGTAACGAAAATTGACCCAAAAAGGGTTGGATTAAATTAAACTAAGATTGCAACGAAATTGAACCAATTAGGGTTGAATTAAACTAAAATTATAAGAACAATTGACCAGATTAGGATTCAATTGATTGAGATTGTAACAAAAATTGATACAATCAGGATTGAATTAAACTAAGACTATAATGAAAGCTGACACAATTATGATTCAATATAACTGAGATGGCAATGAAAATTGGCCGAATTAAGGTTCAATTGAATTAAACTAAGATTGTAATAAAAATTCACCATTAGGGTTGAATCATACTAAGATTGTAATGAAACTAACCCAATTAGGGCTGAATTGAACTAAAATTGTAACGAAAATTGATTCAATTGGTGAATAATAAAATTAAGATTTTAAAAAAATTTGGTTCAGTTAGGGTTAAATTAAACTATGATTGTGATGGAAATTGACCTAATTAGGGTTTGAAGGAAAAAGGAAAGGTTTGACCATGGTGGGTGGCGAAGACCAGCAGTGACCTGGGCAACAGTGGCAGCATACAAAATAGTGGTGGCGTGGTCATTGTTAGGTACGAGGTGGTTTGAAGGGTTGACGATGGTGATCACGTTTCTTGTGTGGCGATTGTTCGTGGTCCAAGAATAGGGATGACGTTGTGTTGGACTTGGTGTCCTGGAAAACCAAATTAGCTAGTTTCAAATATTAATTAAATAGAATTGTTTTATTTATTATTGTGTAATTATATTTTACGGGTCTAATGTACGTGATTGTTTTCTAAAGTGTTGCATCAAATGGAGTAGTCCAAGATGACATTCAAGTTTGGTTTAAGTGGTCAATGAGATTGAACCATGGACAGACTTAAATCATACCAGTGATATGTTGTCAAAGTATGTTTGTAGTCGGTGATGAGTTTGGACAACTTGTCTGATAAGACTATAATATGATACTTTAGATGACTCGTCGGTCATGTGGACAGGGATCTAATACTATTATATTAGTGTTGTCAATAAGATTGAAATATTGAGCAGGACCACTTGAATTATTTGTTTCTTACCTGCTATCAGAAATTATTGATTCAGCAAGATGATAATTCTAAATCTAGGAAATAGTTTGAACTCGTGCATGGATTGTTTGTTGCTTTGATACACTAAAAAAATTAGTTACAATGCATTGACTAAAATCTTACGTGTGTTGGGTAACGGTATAAAGGGTAGGAGGAACAAATATTTTACTTGGAGTCTATAATCTCTTACAAGATAAAGATATCCTCATAGTTGATTCGCAAGCATACAAACAAATTCTAGAATCTTTGGCCAAAATATTCTATGTGTTTGACATTGGAATTAGTATAGAAAATTGTTTTCTACATTATTGAATTGTTCTAGCAGGGTGAGCCAGGAACTACAGCGAAAGATATGAGAAAAACCAAGATAGTAGTTAAAATTGTTTTTGCTCATGGATATCTAATAGAGGGGTTGATTGTCACAATAAAAGTTATATGGGAATTCTTGAGTAAATATATTTGATTTTAAAGTGTAGTAAAACTTATTTAGTGGAATTAAATTTTACTAAATAGCAATCAATTGTTATCATGAGATGATAATCAAAGTTAACCCATTTGGAGGTAGGGTTAGATTGTCCTTGAAGTCCTTTTGCAAGCCTTAATTTAAGCATCATTTAAAAATATTTAAAAATAAATTAATAAGATGAATTATTTATTTATGAGATAAATAAACTTGTATGCTAAACAAATATTCATGAGAGGAATATATAATACGATAAATTATATTATGTTTGAAACAAAAAAAAAAAGAAGGGTGAAAATCACGGCCCCGCACGTACAACGCACTGGCGAGACACTGTGCAGTACCAATAGGGATGGGCATGTGCATCGAGTGTGCCTAGAGCCTCAAGGGAATTAAACTATGCTAGTTGACGTCATTGTGATGTCAGCAACACAGTTTTACAAGGACACGGAGCTCACGTGAATATAGCTAACGCCACGCTGCTATTTATTCTGTATTCTTGATCAAAAATTTTTTTTTATTCTGTATTTAAACGCGTTTTTAACGTGAGGTTGTGTCATCATTTTGGTACTTGGTATTTTTTCATGACGAAAATTCTAAAAATTATTTTTATGAGTTTTTAAGTTAAATATTTTTGGGGCCCACATTCTCGGTGCTAGAAGAGGTCATTCATAAAAAAGATTTTAAGGTGTCAAGAAATGTTCTTCTAATTTCAGATCTTCAAGTTAGAGTTGGAGATTCGTGCTTCAGGCATGCTTAATTAGATACTTGATATTTAATTTATTTTTCTTTGTTTCGTTTATTCTACATACCATTATTATATATATTTTATATTATAATTGTTTGTTATGTTATGAATCTATTAGAGTAGGATCTAGATCTAGATTTAATTAGATAGGATTTAGATTTAAAATGAAGAATTTTTAAATTGGTTTTCCACTATGCCCGGTCTAGGAAATATTTTTGAAATGTGCTCCGAACACGATGGTCGTCATGAGCAGAGGTGGTCGGAGGGACAGCGGGGGTGGTCGCGCATGGAGGTAGTTGGAACGATGACGGTGGTGTGCGAAGTGGTGGTGGTTGCCTAGTAGGCGAAGTGTTGCGGTGAAGGCCACGTCTTAAGCGAAGCGTCGTGGGAATGGTAAGCATTGTGGATGATGTCGGGTCAGGGATGACACCTGGTTGTGGATGGTGCTGAGTGGTGGATGAGGCCTGGAGAAGGCGGCGTTGTTGGTTGACGCCCAGTGGTGGTGTTGTTATTGGTTCACGGTAGTGGTGGTTGACGCCTGGTGGCCTTTTTTTTGTAGTTGAACTTAGTGGTGGTGGTCGGAACCCAGTGGAAGTTTGTGGTTCACTGTGGTGGAGTTAGTGCTTGGAACGACCATTTGACAATCAGCTATAGTGGTGGTTGAGGCATGGTTGCTAGTGGTTGGTGTCACAGCTATTTTATGGAGTAGACGTGCGGTGAGGATTACTCACCCGATTAAGATCAAGTAAAATGAATTAAACACAGGAGAACTTAGGAAGGGAATATGAGAGACAATTTTTTTCACACGAAATAGAGAGTCATTTTCATTAATAATTTTTGAGATTACAAGATCCTCAAATGAATGCTATTTGCACATATTTATAGACCTTGACAACCCCAAGGTCATGGGTTAACCGTTCCCGCCATTTTTCCCTCTTTCTTTAGGCCGTGTCCCACGTCTCTCTTGCATGCCTTGGGCGGTTATTAGTCAAGCTGGTCAAAGCACATGCTCTATTTATTTAGGCGCCATATTTAAACCGGCGGTTACCTCCACTTCAGCCCACTCTTCCTTTTTCCCGCTCTTTTCCTTGTTTGAATTGGTCAAAGGTCATTCCCACTTCTTTTCCTTTGGTAACCGTCTCCCACATGTGTCATATGCTCCTTTTTTATCATTCTTCAAGGTCGGGCTTTGTTGGGCCTTATTGGGCCTATGTGTTCTTGGGTCGGGCCCGTGCCCTGCACTGGGCCCGTGCCTATCGCTACTCGTTTGCTCCCGTGGGCCGGCCCAGTGCGGTGCCCTGGGCCTCGTCGTGGCCTTGCCTGGGTCGCGCCAGGCCCATGTCATGACATTGTCTGGGACCGTGCCAGGTCCTTGTCATTACATTGTCTAGGGCCGAGCCAGGGCCTTGTCATGACATTGTCTGGGGCCGAGCCAGACCCCTGTCATGACACTGTCCCGGGCCAGGCCTGGCCTTTGTCTTGACACTGCCCTGGGCCGAGCCCGGCCCTTGTCACGACACTGTCCTGGGCCGTGCCTGGCCCTTGTCACGGCACTGTCCTAGGCCGTGCCTGGCCCTTGTCGTGACACTGTCTTGGGTCTGCGTCCATCTCGGTTCCCACCTTGTCCATCACTTAGGCCTAGGTCCGTGGAGGCCTAATGCACCCTTAACTGAGTGCGCACCTTGTTCACACGATGCCAATCTTTGGCAGCCCATTGGACACGGCACAGGCGCAAGGCGCACACCTGTGCCCCCAGTCCGGAGTGTCACGGGTCTTACAAACCTCCCCTACCCGAGAGACCTGACGTCCTCGGAAGGGAATTAAGGTACTCTGCAACTTTGTCCTCAAACTTCCACAAAGTCACGTCTCGTTCCCACGTAGCCTCCGTCAAAGGAGTGCCTTTCCATAGAATCAGGAAGTCTCGTCTCCTGTTCTTTTTACTTTGACCATACATTCGATGGTCTAGGAATTTTTCCACTTCCTTGGAAAATTGCTTCCGAATGGTGGGTGGTGCCCTTTTTTGCGTCAAGTGTGCACCCATTAAGTCCTCAACGTGAGGTTTAAGAAAACTAACATGAAAAGTTGGGTGGACCTTTAGCCTCTGTGGTAAATCCAAACGGTAAGCAACGGGTCCAACCTTTTTAACAATTTCAAAGGGTCCATCATATTTAGGCACTAAGCTACGATGTACTGTTTTGCTACTTATCTTTTTCCATATTTGAGGCGTGAGTTTAAGCATTACTTTATCCCCTACTTTAAATTCTAAGGGTCTTCTCCTTTTATCCGCATACTTTTTCATACGTCTAGCTGCCTTGTCAAGGCTGTCCTTCGCCATATCAAGGAGCTCTTGCTTATCTAATGCAAAACGTTGTGCAGCTAGGCATTTTCCCCCACTTTGTTTCACAATTTCGTGTGGGGTGAGAGGCTGCCAACCCATGGCCAATTCAAATGGGCTGAAGCCCGTGGCACTACTCTTATGCAAGTTATAACAAAACTGAGCAGTGTCCATGAGCTCCACCCAATTCCTTTGGGATGCGGCCACGTAATGCCTTAGGTATTCTTTCAACAAGGCATTTACCCGTTCCGTTTGCCCATCCGTTTGAGGATGGTTAGCCGTGGAAAATTTTAATTGAGACCCCGTCAAGTTAAACAACGCTGTCCAAAACCGACCCGTGAATCTAGAATCTCGGTCACTTACAATATCTTCACGTAGACCGAAATACTTGACCACGTTTTTGTAAAAGAGATGGGCGGCTTGGTCCGCCGGACAAGCATTTGGGGCTGCCATAAAAATAGCATACTTAGAAAACCTATCTACTATAACCATTACAGATTTTTGTCCATTAACACAAGGAAAACCAGAAATAAAATCCATTGACAAAGACTTCCATGGCTTGTCAGGCACCGGTAGTGGTTATAGGAGGCCCGCTTCCCTCTTCCGCTCAAGCTTGTCTTGTTGGCAAACAAGGCATGACTTGACATAGGCTTCGATCTCTTGTCCCATTTTTGGCCAATAATAGCTGCGTTCTAGCAAGGCTTGGGTCCTTTCACGTCCCGGATGTCCCGCCCACTTTGCATTGTGACACTCCCTTTGTAGCTCTACTCGGATTTTACCTACAGGGACATACAAACGAGCTCCCTGTGCAAAAATTAAGTCGTCATCAATCCAGTACCTGCGCACCTCGCCACTTATTACCTGCTGTTTTAACCGTTGGTACATAGGGTCAGTTCGGGCTGCCTCCTTGACACGTCCAATGAAGTCCGTCTCAACCCGTGACAAGGCTGCGACAAGCTCTAGGGTCTTGCGACTTAGAGCATCCGGAACTACATTGTGCCTTCCCTGTTTATGTTCCCATACAAAATCATATTCTTCTACAAATTCTTGCCAACGGGCTTGTTTGGAAGACAACTTCTTTTGTGACTTAAAATAGGTGTTCGCAATATTATCAGTGTGAACTACAAATTTCACTCCCAAAAGATAGTGCCTCCATAAACAGCAAGCATTTCTTTCTCATGTGTGGAATACCGTTCCTCATGATCTTTTAGCTTCCTACTCTCAAAGGCAATCGGGTGTCCATCTTGGACAAGCACTCCACCAATGGCACGTCCTGACGCATCTATGTGAAGCTCGAAGGGCCTGTCAAAGCACGGCAACTTCAAGACCGGTTCCGTTGACACTACGCTCTTAAGGGCTCTAAAGGCTTCTTGACAAGGTTCGGACCACGACCACACTTTATCCTTTTTCAACAAGTCCGTTAAGGGCGAGACCTTTTTAGAATAGCCAAGGATAAATTTTCTACAACAATTGGCTAATCCTAAAAATGATCTCAACTCCGATACATTTTTGGGTGTGGGCCAATCCAAGATTGCCTTGACCTTGGCCTCATCCATCTTTACATGTCCTTGACTGATTTTGTGCCCAAGGAACGTGATCTCGGTTTGGGTAAATTCACATTTTTCTTTCTTTACATAGAGCTCATGTTCCTTTAGCTTTCCTAACACTTTTCTTAAGTGTGTTGCATGCTCCTCTAAAGTTTCTGAGTATACAACAATATCGTCCAAATAAACCACGACAAAACGATCAAGATAATCATAAAGGACATCATTCATTAAATTACAAAAGGTAGCTGGGGCATTAGTAAGCCCAAACGGCATTACAAGAAATTCAAAAGAACCATATCGAGTTACACAAGTGGTCTTGGGCTCATCCCCTTCCGCGATCCGAACCTGCCAATAGCCCGAGCGCAGGTCCAACTTTGTAAAGTACTTCACCTTGGACAGCCTATCAAATAGATCATCGACACGAGGAATAGGGTAATTGTTTCTCACGGTCACTTTGTTTAGGGCCCTTTAGTCCACACACATTCGTAAGGATCCATCTTGCTTCTTTTGGAACAACACCAGTGCCCCATATGGTGCCTTTGAAGGTTGAACAAAACCTGCATCCAGTAATTCCCCTAGCCGTCTACGGAGTTCAGCAAGTTCCGCAGGATCCATTCGGTACGGGACGCGCGCTGGGGGTCGCGCGCCCGGCAGCAACTCGATCCTATGGTCGATGGCTCTCGTAGGCGGTAAACGCTTAGGCAATTCAGAGGGAATCACGCCCTTAAACTCGTCTAACACACCCACAATTACATCCGGTACTTCTACCTCCTTCCCCGGTTTGATTTCGACTAAGGTTGCCACGAAAGTAGGGAGTCCTTTCCTAAACCCTTTCTTAAGTTGCATTGCGGATAGGGTTTGTAGCGGTCCTGGAGGTTTCATAGTAGTGGACCACGCCTTGACAAAGCAAGGTTTGGTTGGGTCGCTTATCATCATCCCTCCTAGGTGTGGGATAACCGAGGCTTTGGCTGTCCGAAAGAATTCATTACCTAGGATCAATTCAAAGTTGTGTATGTCCACTACAGTAAAGTCCGTCTTTCCCATCCAATCTCCTACTTTCAGTGTTACATTAGGGGCTCTACCTTTAGTTGCTATATCATTAGAATTTACAGTTTTTAATCCAGTAACGGAAGGGACTAGATTCAATTTCAAATGTTGGGTGGCCTTTGAGTTCAAAAAGTTATGTGAAGCGCCGATATCGGCCATAGCAACTATAGGTTTCCCATTCAAACATACACGAAAATACATCAACCCTTCCAATGAAGGTGCGTCATGACTAATGGCATTAAGCAATCTCAAGGAGGTTTCCCTAAATTCATCATTTTGCATTTGTTGTTCTTCTTCTTGTACTTCCTCACTTAAAGCATTTAAATGTTGTTTCTTTGGGCACTCTCTTGCGTAATGGGGTCTGTCACATATGAAGCAAGTCACTCCC
Source organism: Simmondsia chinensis (assembly GCA_018398585.1). NCBI lineage: Eukaryota > Viridiplantae > Streptophyta > Magnoliopsida > Caryophyllales > Simmondsiaceae > Simmondsia > Simmondsia chinensis. The sequence goes on along the minus strand of JAGTTD010000008.1, from coordinate 8,376,999 downwards.
GTTTTAGTCTTTTTAGGGACTGGTGCATTTTTCTTAAACGTGGGCTTGGGAGGCCCCGGTTGAGGAGGCTTAGTTTTGTTATATCGGTTCCAATTTGATTTGTACTCCCTCTTTCTCTTTTTGAATGAAATTGGTTGTTTTCCTTTGTCCCCATTTCCATTCGGTTTGAGGTCCACCAAATCGTCAGCCACAATGATTGCGGAGGCAAGGTCATGAACTCGTTATCTCCGCATCTCAATTTGGGCCCACGGTTTGAGGCTCGATACAAAGTTAAACAATTTATCTTCTTCGGTCATATCATTTATATCAAGTAATAAAGGCGTAACGACTTAACATACTCACGGATGGATCCTGTTTGCTTCAAGTTCTTTAACGCCTCTCGTGCCATCCAGGAGGTGTTCAAGGGCAAGAATTGACTTCGTAGCTCTTTCTTTAGTACTTCCCACATGTTGATCATGGGACGACCGGCAGCACGGTCCTCAGACACCCTAGCTCTCCACCACAGCCTTGTGTTACCATTGAGGTGCACTGACGGAATAACGACTTTGTCCTCCTCTCATACTCGGGTTGCATTAAAGTATTGTTCCATGTCCCACAGAAAATTCTCAAGGGTCCAGGCACTACGTTTTCCTTCATAGGATCTCGGTGTGGGGATTTTAATTCCTCGTTTCTCTAGGCTTTGAGAATTAGTGTTAATGGCTCTCTTTAACACGGAAATTTCGTTTTGAAGGGACTCTATGGTGGGGTTAAGGGTTTCGTTTGAGGTTCTTGCATTTGAGTTTCCACCCGTAGTCGAATTTTCCCGGCGGTATACATTAGGTAGGACAGGAGGCGTTGGGGACGGGGTCCTATGGGCTTCAAGTATATTGCTCATGATTTCTTTTAGGGTTTGAATGTCATTGGAAAGCATTTTGATAGTACCGAAAATAGTTCCGGGAGGAGGGTTGGGACCGTCTTCAACTTCGGTTCCCACGATTTCCTCAAGTCTAGCTATACGTTCACTAGCCTTGAGTTTCTTCAACGGTTTGTTCTGATCTCCAGCCATTGTTCACGTAACCAAGGCTCTAATACCACAAATGTCATAGCTATTTTATGGAGTAGACGTACGGTGAGGTTTACTCACCTGATTAAGATCAAGTAAAATGAATTAAACACATGAGAACTTAGGAAGGGAATATGAGAGACAATTTTTTTCACACGAAATAGAAAGTCATTTTCATTAATAATTTCTGAGATTACAAGATCCTCAAATGAATGATTTTTACACAAATTTATAGACCTTGACAACCCCAAGGTCATGGGTTAACCGTTCCCGCCATTTTTTCCTCTTTCTTCAGGCCGTGTCCCACGTCTCTCTTGCATGCCTTGGGCTGTTATTAGTCAAGCTAGTCAAAGCACATGCTCTATTTATTTAGGTGCCATATTTAAACCGGCGTTTACCTCAACTTTAGCCCACTCTTCCTTTTTCCCGCTCTTTTCCTTGTTTGAATTGGTCAAAGGTCATTCCCACTTCTTTTCCTTTGGTAACCGTCTCCCACATGTGTCACATGCTCCTTTTTATCATTCTTTAAGGTCGGGCTTTGTTGAGCCTTATTGGGCCTACGTGTTCTTGGGCTGGGCCAGTGCCTTGCACTGGGCCCGTGCCTATCGCTACTCGTTTGCGCCCCTGGGCCGGTCCAGTGCCGTGCCCTGGGCCTCGTCGTGGCCTTGCCTAAGTCGCGCCAGGCCCATGTCATGACATTGTCTGGGACCGTGCCCGGTCCTTGTCATGACATTGTCTAGGGCCGAGCCAGGGCCTTATCATGACATTGTCTGGGGCTGAGCCAGACCCCTGTCATGACACTGTCCCGGGCCGGGCCTGGCCTTTGTCTTGACACTGCCCTGTGCTGAGCCTGGCCCTTGTCATGACATTATCCTGGGCCGTGCCTCGCCCTTGTCACGACACCGTCCTGGGCCGTGCCTGGCCCTTGTCACGGCACTGTCCTGGGCCGTGCCTAGCCCTTGTCGTGACACTGTCCTGGGTCCGCATCCGTCTCAGTTCCCACCTTGTTCATCACTTAGGCCTAGGTCCGTGGAGGCCTAATGCACCCTTAACTGAGTATGCACCTTGTTCACACGATGCCAATCTTTAGCAGCCCATTTGACACGGCACAGGTGCAAGGCGCACACTTGTGCCCCGGTTCGGAGTGTCACGGGTCTTACAGTTGGCTATTTTAAAGTATATAGAATACTCTATAGCTCAAAGCATGCTTAACGTTTTATCTATCAAGAGTTATGGGTCAAATCGCCTATCAAAACGAGCTCTCTGATGATTTCTCATATTGTTGCTTAAAAGTCATTAAAAAAGTACGTCTTTTGCCCGAAAAGAACACATAGGATAGTCCTTAATTAAAGGAGATAAAAGACTTCTTATATTTTGTTTCCAAAAGAAATGGTATTTATTTTCGCTTGTTTCAAAACATGCTTGTTCCAATTTCAAAGAAACCTGATAAACTTGTTTTTGCTCAAAGGAGATGAAAAGGATGTTCATAAATTTCTTTCTAAGTTCAAAAGATATGAGGGAATATCTTTAGTTGATTTTTTTTCCTAAATAGGTTCGCTCTTACAAACAAAAAAATTCAAAAAAATACCAAAAATGCTTAAATTAATCCACCTGATGCTAAAAATTTTCGAGTCTTATAAGAAACACGAATCTTAGCGTGAGCTTATGATCCTTCCCACAGAAATGCCAAAATGTTTACGATGAATTTGATAAGTGTGCTTATTCATCATATTTGAGTCGTGTTTGAGGTGGGATTCGTTAGGATGGGCTAACCTCAAGCTTTAGCTATAAGCCCGACCTAATACTTCCTGCAAGTTCTAACAAATGGTCAGAGGGGCCCGTGGGGTCAACCCCGAAGGCCCCTCTGATGCACAAGTCAGCATCAATCTCATAAAATAATAATAAAGACGAGTAATATATAAACATAATAATCAAGAGTCAACAAATTGAAAGAATTAGATAAATATATTAAAATACTTGGTTATAGCCACTAAAATGATATGGTAGAAAGGGCTCATATAGGACTAGCCTAGGGTCCTTTAAGGCTTTAATAAGCGAGCGAGATGAAAACTTGACTAGCTAGGCCACTTGTGAGCTAATAGAATAAATATACTAGCTTGAGCCTTATTTAATAATAAGTAAAATAAATATAAAATCCTAAGTTGAAGATGAAAAGAGGGCTTGAATATCTATTTCGCCTTCGAGCCTTTGGAGGAGGAGGTGTGTATTGGCCTCCGTGGATGATCTTGTCCCGCTTTCATGGATGATTAACATCAACTTTTATAAGCCTTCCTTTCCCTCTCTCGTCAACACTTCCTCTCAATTTTGAAGATAGGGTGGACGGTTCTATGTTTGTCATGTATCACCACGGGACACGTGACAAATTCTGGAGTAATTTGTTTATTTGACATTCTTAGGTCTGATTTTCTAATTTAAGTTTAGCTTATTATTACCCAGTTTTTACATGATAATTACTTGCTCGTTATACTTGTAGCACCGGTCTTGTGAGTACTAGGCATGTAAGTATTGGGCGACTAGATACCGAGAGTGTAAATACTGAGCGTGTAGGTACTGGACGCGTAACCTAAATCATGTGAAATCCTTGATCCTTAGAGTTTATTGTTATCCAACTTTATATAATAACTACATGTATAACATAACCGCCTAACTACCGTAGCAAACTACTCAATCAGATTATAAACATAAGTCATTTGGATTTTGGGTTCAACTTGGAAGTCATGAGATTTTTGTTTCGACTTGGAGGTCATTTGGGCTTTATGTTTTACGTGTACGTTATTTGGGCATAACTTTGACTTGAGAGTCATTTTGGGCTTCTTGGGCTTGACTTGAAGCAGCTAGCCCTATAGGCCGTGGGTTCAACTCAGCAGTTTTCATTGGCCAAGATTTGATATTTTAGTTTGGGCTTCTATTTGTGGGGTCAAATCCAGTATTGTCAACAGTTAACTTAATTCAAATCAATTTTTTTATTAACCCAATTAAAATTTGTAAAAGAGAAAATTTATATGTCTACAAGCACATTTCATAATTTTTATTTCCAAAATAGCATGCGAAAATTAGAAATTACCAAAATATCATGCGAAAAATTTGAAATTACCAAAATAGAATACCCAGTCAGCTGCACATTTGGCAATTTGAAACATAAGGAAGGGAAAAATGATCAACAACAACAAACCCAGTGCCTTAAGTGCTCCCACCAATGCAGTTTTTGTGGGTGTGAGATGTACGCAGCCTTACCCTTTCAAGGTGCTACCAGAAAGAGAGGCTGTGTTCGAAGACCGTTAAACTGGAAACATAAAAGCAAAAACAACAACACAAAGAAAGCATAAAGCAGCCATGCAATAAGCAATAAAGCAACAAAGTAACAGGATGCAAAGCGCAGAGTACCACGGAGCAAAAATACATCGCATAACAGCACACAGCAATAGCAAGTGAAAGCAAATAGGAAAAAATATAAGCCTAAGGGCGATAGGCCTAATTTTGTTGTGCTCCTCTATTCTAAACCCCCTATATCAGCTACACCTATGCTAGCCCTCCACTTAGTTTTGTCTAAGGTCATCTCCTCATTTAGGTTTAGGTGGGGGAGTTCATATCGAATCCTCTCCATCTATCTCTTCATTGGCCTGCCTCTCCCTCTCCTCTCGTGCATAGTATGGAGTTGTTCGCATCTCCTGACAAGGGCAGTAGTCGGTCTCCTCCTAACATGCCCAAACCACTGCAAACGTTGCTCCCTCAACTTATCATTTATTGGAGCCACACCCAATTTGCTTCTCATAAAGTCATTTCTAACCCTCTCTTGTGTGTCCACACATCCCCTGCAACATCCTCATCTCCTCTACCTTCAACTTCTGCATATGATGTCGTTTAACTTGCCAACTCTCTGCACCGTATGACATAGCCGGTCTCACTACCATCTTATAATATTTTGCCTTTAACTTTAAAGGGAAATTTCTATCGCATAGTACTGTAGAGGTCATGCTTCATCTATTCATGTTTGCTTTATTTTGTTTTTAATAAAGTGTGATGTGGTCGCCTTAAAAATGAAAACAAAACAAACGTGCAAAAACAACGCACTGTGACTGGGGAGTGAGACTAAATTTGAACCGCACGTCTTTTATTCTCAACCACTCGTTGTTTTCGGAGAAAAGGTTGTAATATTTTGGTGTACTAACTTCGGTTATATTGTAAGTTCAGCTTATGCTTCAATTAAGGAGATTTGGTTAAATATTTTTATGAATTTTTTAATATATATTGACAGAAACTAAAAAGGATATAAACCTAACTCAAGTGGCAATTACAGTGACGGAGCAGGTCCAAAGACACATTTTCTCATACACTTAAAAGTTAGGAGCTGGGGTGGAGACAAACCCAAGAGCAGCAGTACACTTATAAGCCCAAGTCAATCAAGTTTTTAAGCTTAGCAGCCTTAACTTATAACAACTCAAATGAGTTTAGGTCTGGCAAGATTAAGACGGAGCAAACCGTATTCAGGTCACTGGACCAGGATCAGCGCAATCAAGTTTAAGCCTTGGTCGTCCAAGCCCTAATCAATGGTATAAACCTAAATTCACCAAACTTATCAAGCAGTGACAGTAGGGTTAAGACAAACGCAATCAAGGTCAAGCCTTGGTCTTCAAAGTCTTAAAATAAAGCCTCAATTCTCAACTCGTTGAAATTTGGAAATGATTAAAACAGGAAGTTCATACATGAAACTTGAAAGACTATATTACTGAAGACGCAAGTACAACAAATTGTTCTATGCTAAGCTAAGTTAAGCTATGCTAAGTTACGCTACTTTTAAGAAAAGAGCATAAGTGTGCTGTAAAGAAAACTTGATTAAGTTTTGTATTGAGTATGTGTGTGTTGGACTACAACAGCGTCCTTTATTCATAGATAAACTAAATAACATGGGCCCCCTAATTTCATGGAATTTTCTCCCCACGTCAGGCTTCTAAGCTTTTTCTTGCATGTAAAGGATCAATGAACATGTCCATGATTCAATTTTTGAGGGAATTCCTTGTAGCCCACGTTCGAATTTTTAGATTAAGTCCCCTTAAGCCCTATTTCCCCTTGGATTAAGCTTAGTGCCTAAGTTGATCCTTAGCATACCAAGCCACGAGCTTTGCTTGTGTTAAGGAAATGGCCTCTCGGGCCAATAGTTGGAGGTCTTGGCTCCATCGCATAAGGGCTCTGGCATGCCTTCGAGATATCCTTCTTCAAGAAGGGCCCTCATGCATCCCCAGAAATCAGAGTCTCCAGACTCTACCTCCACTTGACCAGCCTTCGGTTTAGTGAGTGGGCTGTCAAGTATGGCTATTGTGTCTTGTTGTTGGGTAATCTGTGGAGTGGTCCTTTTGAGGTCAAGAGGCCCCATACCATCTTCATAAAACTTTTCCTCAAAGTCATTAGAGCAAGCCATGAATAGCCTATTATTTGTCATAATAATCTCATACTTGTCGTGGTTCCAGAAGATTATCAACCGGTGCAATAAAAATGGGATACAATAATTGGCATGTAGCCAATCTCTCCTCAGCAAAGCATTGTAACTCGATGTAGCATCTACTACAAAGAAAGCTGTCAGCTTACTTAAGCTACCAACAGTCAACTTAGTTGATATGACCCTTTCAGACTTAGTAATAGCTTCTGAAAAGCCACAAATTGCAACATTTTAAGTAATTAGGTCATCTCGAGATGACCCCTAACATATAAGAAGGCATGACATTGACGGTCATGCCATTATACGCCAAGACCTTGTCCACCAGAATGCCATCGAATTTGGCCTTGATGCACAGGGGCTTGATGTGCTTATTTGCGGTATTAGGCCCATCAAACATCATCTTCATTATGTTAGGTGAATTATTAGGTGATTTGGATGTTGGGGTATTAACTTTAAAAGGCAAAGGATCAGAGTTACCTTTGGTGGCTGCTATTTTCGCCACAAGTTCCACCTAGGGATCCTCACCCACTGCTATAACATACTCCTCGAGGCCTTCTTGAGTGCTAGTTGCCATGAACTCCAAAGGAAGGAGCAAGGTAGTTCTAACATTAACCTTTTTAGGGAGCATCCCGAATTGTATCCGGACCCCTTGATATGTTTCCTTTTTAGGGCTGCCATCCATGGGCAAGTCCTGATCATGCACTTGAGGACTACCAACAGTTAGCATATCTTGCTCTAGAGGTTGGTCCTTTAGATCAACCGCTGGGGCTTGAGACTCCTCCATAGGCTGGGAGAAGACTTCTTCGTGGAAGTCATTCTCGATACCAGAAAATTTTGGGTTAACATGGCCTAGACGTTCCACTATGTTGATGTTAAGAGGGGAACTCTTAGCAAGCTGGTCCCACCAAGATTCTTGTTCTTCCAAAAATGAGAGACTGGTCCATCTCTCAAGCTTCTTGTGCGGTTGCCCTTTTGCAGTAGTAGCAACAGGTTGGACTCAGTTATTGGTCGTTCAAGACCCATGGGCTCAGTTTGCTTGCCCTTGTGGACCTTGGCTTCCTCTTGAGAGAGCCTAATTAAGCAAGTATCGAGCAGGGTCTTTTGCTGAGCTGCCTTTTGTCTCGACCGTAGCTATGGGATTGTCGCGCATAGCCTAAAAAATAGTAAAGAAAATAAAAGAGTGGGATTGGTCTTGAATTACGCATGAATAAGGATTCTTAGGAGATGGCTGCGCATTACTTGCGCATGATTGCACAAGCCTCGCGCATGCCTGCCCAAGCCTTGCTCATGGCTGCGCTAGCTTAGCGCATAGTGACTTGTGGGAGTTGTGTCAGGGTCCGTGCCATGGGGGTCAGGTTCTGTGTCCCAGTCAGTGCCTGTTAGCTGCTAGCGTCACTATCAGAGAAGTTGGTCAGCGCCTGTGATAATGTCAAGGTCACAGCTAAGACCCAGTCCTTCCCAGCGTCCGTCATTCCTGTCACTGTTGCTTAGGTCACAATCGGGTCGCGCCAGCAACCCTTTGGGTCTGCCAGTTAACAGACGCTTCCAGAATGTGCTAGAAGATTCCAGGAGTTTTGGAAGCCTCCAGAACCTTCTAGAAGTACCAGCCAGCCGTGAGTTTAGATTCTTTTCTTGTTGAGTTAGTTACTTGTATTCTTTGAAGTATAAATAGTGTTGTAAGAGAATATATTCAAGCATCTAGTACAATTTTAATGGAATCTTATACTTTCTCATCTCAATGTTCTCTCTATTCTTTTCTCATCTAAACTCCAATTCTTTCCCATCCCATACTCTATCTCACTTTTTCTTCTCTTATCTAAACTCTAAACCTCTATCCCCCCATCAAGTACCTTAGGTCCGTGACCAAGCTCATCGCCAACCCTTAGGTTTGTGACACTTTTTTCCATAGTTGCCTCCTCTACTGGGTTCAAGTAAGACTAGAGGGCACAGTCTCCTCTTGATTGAACCTATGCTACACTTAGGGTGATAAGATAGGTTATACCTTTAGACTAGTTTATTATCCCAAGCCCTAATTTAAATATTAAACCAGGCTTAGAGCTTGTAGTCTTAGTCTTCAAATTGTCGTTCTAAGTAGAATATAATGACGGGATATGTATAGAGCTATCCTGAATTCATTCCCTAAACTAACCTTAATTGAATTGACACCTTCTTATATTTAATTTTACTATTTTAGTCAACAAACCTTTGAAACCAAACAAAAACTGAATTTCCAATCGCTCATTAATAACTAAATTCAACTTAACTCTGATTCCCTGTGGATACGACCCATATACCCGATTTTTGGTGCCGTTGCTGGAGAATCGGTAGGCCAAATTGATTTAGAAATTAACGTGCTATTTATTTTCATTTTTATTCATTTAGTTGTTCTGTTTCAGGAAAAAAAAGTTTTTTTTATTTTCATTAGTTTATTTTTTATTCTATTTTCATTAATTTACTTTTCTGTTTTATATTTTTCTTTGCTTTTTGTTTAATTTTTATTTATTTTTATTTTAATTAGATTTTTTAGTATGGCTAACTTTGCACCGCTTACGATGGGGGACCACTTCATTCCTTAAACGTACGTTGCACGCGCTAGAGTTACATTACCCGCCGTGGGTAATGCTGACTTTGAACTTAAGCCTGGGATCATCAGCATGCTTCCCACTTTCTATGGGAAGCAAGTTGAGAGCCCGTATGAGCACCTTGGCGTGTTCCTTGAAATTTGTGAAACTTATCATTATCAAGGTGTCTCGAATGATGCATTTAGACTATGTCTTTTTCCGTTTTCGTTGGAAGACGTAGTTAAGAGGTGGTTTCAATCCTTACCCAGGGGTGAAATCACCACTTGAAATGACCTTCAGCAACGCTTTCTGGTTAAGTTTTTCCCTAAAGCTAAGACGTTGGCTATTAGGAGTGCTACAAATAATTTTGAACAAAAGGACTAGAAGCAATTTCACAAATGTTAGGACAGATTTAAGGAACTTCTTATAAGTTGTCCCCACCATGGGTCACCCAAGTGGGCTCTTGTTCAAAGTTTCTATGATGGTCTCAGTACATCAAACAAGCAAATGAGTAATGCTTCATGCGTTAATCTACAAGACAAGGACGAGGGGTGGACACTATTTGAGCACCTCAGTGAACACTCTCTCCACCAAACCTCTTCTACGAGGGTGGTTAGATGGGGCATACGTGGTGTCTACGAAGTAGCACCCAACAATGACGTCAACCTTAGACTAGACGCCCTTAGTAGTAAGATGGATCAGATTATGAACTTGCATGTGAATCCTACTAATGTGCACATCGTCAATGCAGTTGAGTCATCAAGTGGTACTACTTCATGTGAAAATTGTTTGGGTGAGGACCATCATGTGCTTAATTGTTTATATGCATCACAAATTCCGGAATATGTGCAGGAACAGGTTCATACAGCTCAACGATATTCGGGAAATAACAACCTGCTCTCCAACACCTACAATCCCAGGTGGCGCAATCATCTGAACTTCTCATGCAAGTAGAACGCCTATCTGCAGGAAGGGCGCAGGTATGATACTCGACCTCACTCCAATATTACCCATGATAACCCTCCACCTCCACCTCGGGGATATATGTCACAGTTCGAGGAGCGGATGCTTTGCTTTATAGAGGAGACCACACAACTGGTTCGATCTCACTCGCAATCTATTGCCAAATTAGAGAACAAGATGGGACATTTGACCCACGCACTGAATGGAACGGAGGAAGCGTGGTTACGCTCCCAACCACTCACAAACCCCACAGGATCAACTAGTTCTAACCCTATGAGAAAGCTCAAGTTGTGTCGGTTTCAGGAGGGAGAACCTTAGGGAAGTTGAGGTTGAAACTGAGAAGGATGTGACTCCACCTTCCATTGCTGATAGGGAGGGTTCACGAGAAAGGGTTTTTGAACCCGTTGTCCCTTTTCCTTTTGCCCTTATAGGACCGAAGAAGAAGGATGACCTAAAGAGGGTTGAGCTCATAGATGTGTTTAAGGATATGAATATCAACTTACCATTGATTGAAGCCATTAAACACATTCCTATGTATGCCAAGTTCCTCAAGGACCTTTGCATCAAAAAGAAGTGCGCGCAAGCACATATCCCTAAGAAGGTCCGGCTCACCGAGAAGGTAAGCAGCATCTTAGTGTCGGGCACCCGACCCAAATTTCGCGACCCGAGGGCTTTTATAGTTCCATGTGTCTTAGGAGAGCGTTACACCAACAAAGCCTTGCCAGATCTAGGAGCGAGTGTAAACCTCATCCCTTACTCAGCATTTCGGGAATATGGTAGAGGAGACCTTAAGCCAACTAATGTTACACTTCAGTTGGCTGATAGGATAGAGCAGGTATCTCATGGGGTACTGGAAGATGTACTTGTCAAGGTTGACAAGTTTGTCTTCGTGGTCGATTTTATTATCTTAGATAGAGACCCTACTCCTAGGCAGAAGCACAACACTCCTATTATTCTAGGTCGACCGTTCCTAGCAACGGCCGATGCTGTAATTCACTGTAGGACGAGAGTGTTGGTGGTTACTTTTGGTAACCTCAAGGGCAAATTGTCTTTGTTCGACACCCTGAGACTGAGGACGAGTTGGAGCGCAATAGGGTTAATGATATTGACCCTTTGGTAGAGATAAGCCCGATTCTATTGAAAGTGCTGATTGTAATAGTGTCCCTGTCTGTGTCGATAGCTGTGCTTCATCACCTACACCTGGTAAGATAGAGATTTATGACCCCGATGCTAGTAATGTTTCCCTACATGATAGTCATGGGTCTAGAAATGCTGTTGGGTTTGGGGATCGTCCTTATTGGGTCAACCTGAGTTCTATGGCAGACACTGCTTCGGATTTTGGTTGACATCGTGCTCTAAACTGCGTCCGGCTTAAGACCTTAAACTTAGCACTCTTGGGAGGCAACCCAACCTACTTTTAATTTTGTTTTAATTTATTTTTTAACATGAACTCTTTTTCAATTATAGATCCTTTTGTTATCCCTACCATGCTAATTTTATTTCTCTTTTACTAAACACTTGTACGATCCCTATTTCTAACATTATTAACAAGTCTATTTAGTATTCTGTCTTTTATGTTTTCGATTGCAGCTTGCTATTTTTGTCTTCAATTTTTGGATTTGCTCGCCACTCATAGCTTAATATGCCATACCTCATGTCATCTCTTTCCTTACATTACTTGTATTTACTTTCATTGATTTGCACTGAGGACAATGCAAGGTTTGGGTTTGGGGATGACATGTATGGTGTGAACTTTTGTTTGTCCTTTTAGCATTGTTTCTGCTTAAATTAGCTACGTTTTTGCATGAATGAGCATATAATTGCTTGCGACTTCTATTTAAGGTCAAATTTAAGATGTACTATGATGACTAGAATATTTATGTAATGAAATTAATATTGAGATGACTTTTGAATTCGTATTGTTGTCCTTTAACTTGTTAGAGAAATTATTACTTTTCACCCTTAATCTTGTGACATATCTTATTGTTTAGGTTGAAATATCTGTAATAACTTTAGGAATTGGAAGATGTAATTCTACTTCTAGTAATGTTGAAATCGATTTACTATCTCTTTATCTTGAGTATTCCCTAAAAAACAAAAGTGACTCGTTAATTCTTGTAGCCCCTGTGTCTCGAGCAAGTAAGCCCGTAAGGGTATCTTGAAACCTGGTACCTTGAGCCAACTAGGTCGGGAGCTGTCGGTCGAAAGCTCGCTACATGGGCCACAGGGAAAGTTTAAAAAGAATCAACCCTTTAGGTCATTATAATAAGCACTAATACCTAATGAAAAGGGGGGTAGGTGCTGACAGATTACAGTAAGAATTCCTTGGACTCGAGCCATTAGGTCCCTAGGGGTCTCTTAACCCCTGGTACCTTAAGCCAACTGGATTGGGAGCTGCTGGCCGAAAACTTGCTACATGGGTTTGAGGGAGATAAGTCTAACTGTGAAAAAAAAGGTAAAATAAGAGAAAAAAGAGAAGTTTTTTGATTTCATTGTTGATTAGTCGTGAAAGGGTTGAGACAACCGATCCCTTTGCTTATTCTCTCTATTTCGCCTTAAACTTGGAGGTATTGAAATAAGATGAAGGGGAGAGAAGTTCTAAGCTCACTCACTAGTAAAAATACCTCAATAATGGGAACTTGAGTTAGAACTAGTACAATAATAACATCACATAAAGATTCTCTACTCTCGGGTATACATGTAAATGTGATTGGAAAACAGTTTTCACAACTTATTCTTACTATTGCTTGCCGGGCTAAATTTTTCCATCATTGGCTAGTTTAAGTTGAATCTTGCTTGAGGACAAGCAAAGAATGGGTTTGGGCATGTTGATATGCCTTATATTTACATATTTTATTCTTTATTCCTATGAAATATTTGACTTTTACATGTTTGTTTTTGTTGTAATCTAGGTATGTTTTGGCTTAGGATACAACGAAGCAAGCAAAGGTTAAAAAGTGGCAGAATTAAGCGTAATCGAGGCATAATTAAAGACTACTTTGAGAAACCCGACCACATGTGGAAAAGAAGGAGCAATTGGATTATAATTCGGTAACTCAAATGGGTCTCGTGGATAGCTAATATATATATATATATATATATATATATATATATATATATATATATATATATATACATATATATATATATATCATAATATTATATATTATATTATTTTATATTTATTTAATATTAATATTATATTATTATATTATTATATATAAAATATGATGGGGAGAGAGGACGACGAGGAGAAGGTCGCACGCCGCACCAGCCGTAATTCCGGTTTAAATACTGAAAACCTAATTATTTTGGGGGATCTTTTGCCACGCCTCCTCTCCTCCTTTCCCTCCCGAAGCCACTATGAGATCCAAGGGGTTCTCAAAGGCTGAAGCGCAGGTGGCCGAAGTGCTAGAAGGATCAAAGCAAGGTTCAACGTTAACCTCACTTAAGGGAGTCTTCAAGTTCCTAGTTTTTGTTCATTGTTCTGTCTTTTTCATATTTGAATGATGTATAAAACTCACATAGAGGAGTAGACTACTTTAGTTTAGGGATAAAGGGAGGGTAGCCGCCCTTATCGAGATTTATATTATGCTTTTGATGATGATGATTTAGTTATGTTATTTTCGCACCCCTTGTGGGGATTTATTCATGATTGCCTGGTGTTTCTGTATGTGTGCATGTAGCCATGTTTAGATCTCTAGCTTTTTAGCGATTAGTCTTGTGCTTGTAGCCAACACCATAACATAATAGGTTTTCAAGCATGGTTAGGGTTGAGGTTGTACCCAACCCTAAACACAATCTTTTATACAATTAATATTGAATTAGGGGTAACAAAGGAATTAAGTAGTGCTAATGAGATAATCTATGCCACACTTAAGGTGATAAGATAGGTTATGCCTTTAGACTAGTTCATTACCCTAAGCCCTAATTTATATATTAACCCAAGCTTAGAGCTCGTAGTCTTAGTCTTCAAATTGTCGTACTACGAAGAACATAATGATGGAATACGTACAGAGCTACCCTGAATTCATTCCCCAAACTAACCTTAATTGAATTGACACCTTCTTATATTTAGTTTTATTATTTTAGTCAACAAACCTTTGAAACCAAACAAAAACCGAATTTCCAACCGCTCAATAATAGCTAAATTGAACTTAACTCTAAGTCCCTGTGGATATGACCCGTATACCCGATTTAGCTACGACGATCTCATACGCTTGTGAGTACAGTGTTTTAAAACACACATTTAGAACACATCACTTCTCCTCCAAACCTTATTGAATCAGACTTCGGAAGGCTGGTACCCTAACTGTCGTGGTCCTTGACTTGTATCCACATCCAATAGGCGGTATTTTGGGTTTCTTTAGACGCCCAGTCCTCATAATGATCCGAGTCTTTGAAGTATGGCCTTGAGGAGGTTCCATTAGTGATGTCTTTGTTGAGGGAGTTAGGTTTTTCTTCGATTAAAGGCTCAACTTCTTCATCTTAGACACCAACTTGTGGCCAAAACCCCCACAGAGGTCATGTGTAAGATGTAAGAGCTTCCTTGATGCCTGCTTCTTAGAGCAAAGACTGTATGCCAATGGTCATTAGTAAGAAACCCATGGCTAACTCTTCTTCCTTGGAGAGAAGAATAGGTCCTTACTCTGATTACTCTTTTAGGAATCTGCTGAATGTAACAAAATCGTGTATCAGATGTTCAACGATGATGTGCCATCTGCAGTAATCTTCTAGCAACCTTAATGATGTTCTGGGAAACCTCAGTGTTCCTGACTCCAGCAGCCTGTCAAACAAAGTGTTGGCTACAGCTAGGATACCTTTGTCTATACCCATGTTGCTTAGGGATCTGCGATTAGTTTGGCAGTTATGGGAATCATAAGGCTTTGCTACCTCAGTTATATTAACTTGGGCTGGACTAGGGAAGGGATCTATATCAACACCCATCTATCCTTCTCCAGGGAAGATCAGTTCCTTTGCGTCTGTGCCATTATGAACCAAGTTTTTGAAGATGACGCAGTTCTTTGTTGAATGGGTCAACGAATCGTGCCTTTTATAGAATACCTTCCCCTTATTAGTATTTGGGTCAGGTTGTCTACGTTTACCCCTGATCTTGAGTTTGTTATTTGCCTCAAGCCAATTGAATATTACATCGGCTCTTGAGAGGTCAAGCAAGTATTTTCTCATGTCTTGGGATTGATAAGACTTCCTAGCTTTGACATCCTTCTTAACTAAAGGACTGCAAACCGTAGGAGGCCCCTTGACATTTTAGTGACATTGATTAGGTCGTTTATGTAAGTGTCATACATGCTATTTTTCTTTAGTCTTTCTTCTTTTAAGACGGCCTCGTATCCAGTGGCACATTCTGCCAGCTGTAAGAGAGTGGTGAAGTTAGAGCCTTTGAATTTCATCCTAAACTCAATATCAAAGCCATTCAAGGCCAGCTTGGCATATTCATCTTCGGGAAGAGCTACAGTTCAATTTAACCTGGCTCTCTTGAACCGGTTAATGTAATCTTCCATTGATTCACCTAGCTTTTATCTTATTCCAGCTAAGTCAAACATGGAAGTTTCTAGTTCCATTCTTGGGAACTGGGCCTAAGATTGCCTTTCCATGTCATCCTAATAATGGATGGAATTAGGTGGCAAGCTAATGTACCACTGGAAAGGGGTCCTAGTTAAGAAACAGGGGAATAGCCTCAGCTTGAGATACTGATTATCAGCCACTTCTCTACACTCGCAATTGAATCTTGCAAGTGCTCGAGGGCAGACACCATCCTGTATCCTTGAGGAAAATGGTAGTCCATGTCTATATAGTCAGGGTAAGGTTTATTATACACGAGTCTATTGACCCTTTTGAGGCATAGCCCATACATCTGCTCGATGAGGGCAGCCAATTAGTCCTGGAGGGGTAGGTTAGGCACATGGTTATATGCTTGCCATTGTCCCCCAAGTGGGTAAGGATCTCAAGGGGGATTTGCAGGATACCCCTGGGCACCCATCACAATCAAGAGTGGGAATGGTTGTTGTGCCCAAAACTCGGGGAAGCCCCTCTGATCAGTTTGGCCATGAAGTATGTCCCAGCAGAACCTGGGTTATATATCATGCCTGGGAGCACACCAATATTAGCAGGTTGCTTGGTCATCCTTGCTTAATTAGTCCCTAAGTTATGATCTTGAGAAAGTGAGTGGTTAACTTGCCCCCCAACATGGTAAGCATGAAGAGGTTTAGGAAGAAGAGGCTGGCTCCTTGAAGTGGATACATGCCCTTGCATTCCTACTTCAAGGGCTTGAGTAGGCCTTGAGGTAACCTCTACTACCCAAGGAGGGTATGAATAGTTTTTCCCCCTGTCTCGGGGACAAGCAACACTAGCACATTGGCTTTGAGATTCCTCGAGGCTGAAGAATAACTATGATTCAAAGGGTTAGCAACCCCAAGTGGTGCATTGTTCCTATGGCTAGATTCCAAGTGTGTAACGCTTGGCTTAGCCATAACTGGGTTTTTCATTCTCTCAGGGACAATATAGTCAACTTAAGTCATTGGTAATCTTGAGCTCGAACTAGCCTCATCAGGATATCTAGTTGGTGCTGATAGAAGAGATGCAAACCTAAGTTTCTTGATATTCTCTCTAACGGCTTAAACCAAGCCATTATGAGCCTCAGCCTGTCTAACCAAGATTGACCTCAACTACTGTCTTTCTTGCCACGTCTTTAGCAATAAGGGTAGCAGAAGAAGACAAGGTTGAGTTTATTTCAACTAAGCTTTGTCAGTCTCTCTGTTAAGCCTATCATGCATTAAGGTTCCAATGTTATTTATTACGGCTCCCATGGCAGCAGAGCTTTCACACTGGGTAGCTAGATTGCGCTCTATTTTAGCACATTGGTCTCTCAAAGGCTTCTCTCGTCATTTGTTGAACTCTTTGGTCCACAATTTCTAAACGATGTTTAAGCAAAGCCATGAAACTCTTGCAAGAATCGCCATCCAACCCAATACGTTCATCTTTCGGGATGTCATCATCTCCATAGCTCTCACTGCCGTGGCTGTGACTCGGTTCATCCCTTTGTGTTATAGGGCTTTGCTCAAGATGATGCTCAAGCGGGGATCCAATTAGGGCTAAGCCCTCGGGCTCCTCATGCTCAAGAGCACATGACCTCTTAGTTCTGGGCATCGAAAAATGGTCCGAAATTTTGTTATAGTAGTCCACGATGGACTAGAGATGATGAAGTCTCATTTTAAGCCTCCCACTTTGACCGCCAAAAGGCATGTTTGCTTTATTTTTCTTGTAATAAAGTGTGACATGATCACAGTAAAAATGAAGACAAAACAAACATGAAAAAAGGACTCACCGCAACTAGGGCATGAGCCTAAATTCGAATTGCACATCTTTGACCCCAAACACTCACCAATTTTCGGGGAAATGGTTGTGATATTTTGGTGTATCTGACTTCGGTCATACCGTGAGTTCAACTTATGCATCAATTAAGAAGACTTGATTAAATATTTTTGTTGTTTTCTAAATATATATTGACAAAAAATAAATGGATATGGACCTAACTCAAGTGGAAGTTACAATGATGGAGCCGGGCCCACAAACACCTTTCATCATGCACTTCAAAATCAGGAATTAGGATGGAGACAAACCCAAGAGCTCAGCAGTCCACTTACAAGCTCGAGCCAATCAGGTTTTTAACCCTGGCGCCCTTGACTTATAATAACGTGAATGAGTTTAGGTCTGATAAGATTAAGATGGAGCAAACCATATTTAGGTCACTGGACTAGGACAAACGCAATCAAGGTCAAGCCTTGGCCGTCAAAGCCTTAAACTAAAGCCTCAATTCTCAACTCGTCGCAATTTGGGAATAGATTAAAACAAGAAGTTCATACCAGAAATCGAAAGACTGTATTACTGAAGAAGTAAGTACAACAAGTTGTTCTACACTAAGCTAAGCTATGTTAAGTTACGTTAGTCCTAAGAAAAGAGCACAAGTGTGTTGTAAAGAAAACTTAATGAAGTTTTTTTTATTGAGTGTGTGTTTGTTGGACTACAAGCATCCTTTATTTATAGATAAACTAAAAAAAATCTACCCCTTGATTCCGCGACACTTTCTTCCAATGTCAGGCCAGGAAGCTTCTTCTTGTGCATTAAGGATCAACAAAAATGCCCATGATTCAGTTTTGGAGGGAATTCCTTGAAGCCCGCATTTGAATTTTTAGCTCAAGTCCCCCTTAAAAGCCCCATGTCCTCTTGGATCAAGCTTAGTGCCAAAAGTATCGGAAATTGCACTCCAAGTCTCGAACTTGGAAACTACCTAACTTCCAGCTTTTTTGGTAGTCCCTTGAGCTCGAGCTCCCTTACCCTTCTACCATCTCGAGCCTTAAGTGGTTGATACCCTTGTTAGGGTTATAATCTTCTCAGGATACTGAGCTCGAGATGCCATTACTTCAGCACCTAAAGGCCTATTTCTCATTGAAAAGGGCTCACATGTTAAGCACGTGGCACTTTGCACAAAATGGCATCATCTCAGTTCTCTCGAATTTAGAGTGTAAATAATGCCAATCTATTTTAATCCGGTTGTGGAAATCATCTTCGACTTCACCTTCCTATTGTACTATGTAACCCAAAATTTTTCAAAGCCTTGTTTGGGATGGGTTCCAATCCAATCTTGATGTCTAGTATGCTTTGCTTGGTTGAGGTACAAAAGTTGAGTACTATATACTTGACCTTGGATCTACTTAGTCTTAAACCTTTCAATTCCAAAGCCCTCCTCCAATATTCCATCTTATCATTCATCTCTTCTCTAGGCTCCCCCACCAAAACTATATCATCCTCAAACAGCATGCACCAAGGCACACCCCCTTAGATATGCCGAGTGAGCTCGTCTAGAGCCAGAATGAACAAAAAAGGACTCAAGGTTGATCCTTGGTAAACCCCAACTGTGATGGGGAAAGCGTTTGTCTCCCCTTCCGATGTATGAAGGAAAAAGTAATCATTTTAATTAAATGAAAATATAAAAGAAACAAAAGAAAAAGGGGCAATGTCATGTATAAACCATGTGGTTTAACGGAAAGAATAAGTAATAATTTCTAGTTGAATTGTAAGAAAAAGATTGATGTAACCAAATATTAATATAATGTATAATATATATATATATTCATGGGTATTGTTTATTTACATTAAAATTTGGATAATTACATTTTGAAGTTGATCTCATACAAATATTAGGGTAAATTATAGAAAACCCCCTTATCTTTTATTTTAAAAGCAGAAAACCTTCCTAACGAATAAAAACACTTACAAAACCCCCCCACTTTTGAAAACTTATCACTTAACCCCGTGCAACTTATTTTTGACCATTTTAACCCTAATGTTTAATTTTATTTTTAGAAGGGTTTTATATTATTAGAAAAAAATTAGAAATTTTATGTTTTTAGCAAAAGAATTAAGGGGATTTTCTATATTTATAAAATATAATTATTTTAATTAATTATAACAATATTATTATAAGTTCTAAAGATAAAAAGTATTTTTAAAATTTTCATAAAAAATTATTATGAGATAAAATATAATATTTTTTGGTTGATATTATAATGTCACTACTATAATTAATTAAAATAATAATTTTCAAAAATATAAAAAAACCTCCCTTTTTAAAATATAAAAAAAATCCTTTTTTTTTTCAAAAAATAAAACCCTACCTAAAAATAAAATCAAATACTAAACTATTTTATTTTAAGGGGCAAAATGATCAAAAAAAAGTTGTTAGAGGGCAAAGTGAAAAATTTTCAAAAGTGAGGCGGTCTAATGAGTGGTTTTATTTATTATAGGGGTTTTTCGTTATTGAAACAAAAGTCAGAGGTCTTCTGTAATTTATCCTATATATTGTTGTTGCATAAAAAGGTGAAAACAGACAAAAAATTATCTTGAAATGACTGATAAAAAATGGTAAAAATATTTAGCATATCTTTAATATAATTTCACAGCTTCAACATTTACAATTATACTTTAAAATAATTAAGCCAATTTTTCATATTAAAAAAAAAAATTGTGATAAGATAATATACTTTACCCCAGTGTATTTTTCTATGTATATATATGTTTTCTAAAAATTTAAGGTTCCTTAGTTTTTCAAATATCATAAAAATAAGTTCACTGTGTCGGTGTACTCAATGTTTCAAAATTTAAATATTTGACCGTGCACTGCATGAGAAATCATTAGTATACTTTAAGTCAGTGTATTCTTCAAAATATATATATATCTCTCCAAAAATTAGCTACACTATTCCCATCAATCATACCTATATACTTCACTATCCATTTATGGTCATTCTTTCTATATATATTAAATTGCTTTAAATTTTCAAATGTTTATCCCTAATATTTACGAGTGTTCTTTAAATAGAGAAGCTAATTTCTATAGAAGACCACATTTACCACTTCCAATTATTTTTCAATTGTGTATCATGGCTAATCTAACATGTGCCCTTTATCACTAAATATTACTCGTTTACATATTCATTAACACTGCCATTAAAATATTAAATATTCTACTTGTTAAAGAAAAAGATTATCATGCTTAACAACTCATGCATGATTTAGTTCAATTGGTGGCTCTAATACAATTATGAATTTCTTTTTTTTTTTTTTTTTTTGAACACCAAAAAGCCCAAGGGCGAGATTAAATAGAAGCATCATTCAAAACAAACAGATATAGATCATGCGGGATTAATTGCCACCAATCATGAGAACAAAGACCGTGCAAATGCTGACTAGCAATCCAGGGGGTTGACTTCGGATTATGGATGGCATCGATAGCGATTTTGCAGTTGGATTCAATGATGACATGGGACCAATAGAGATGTCAAGGAAGCATGCCACACGAATAGCTACTACCTCAGAGGCCAGGGTCGAACCAACCTGGGAGTTGCAGCACCACCTGCCCACTGCATCGCCTTTTGCATTCCTACAATAGTTGCGAGGCTGGCCAAACCCGAATGAGAGGAGACAGCAGCATCAACATTTATCTTGAAAACTCCCTGAGGAGGGGGGATCCAGTGTTGGACAGGCCGATGAGTCACTGGGGAGGAATCGGATGTAGGACCCGAGTCATCAACAACAGCATAAAAGGCTTGCAACCCCATTTCCATAGTTCGAGCAACGCCGATGGGAGAGATGGAAGAATGATGTATGGTGAAGGAGTTTCTAGCCTTTTAGATCTCCCAACAGGTAACGACGATCAAATCAAGGGATGACGGGTAAGCAGTGAGATCCCGAGAGATATTCGTCCATCACTGTGAGAGGCTTCCAAGGCTGACTGAGATATTTGTAACTCAAATTTGAGGCAAACCACACAGCTCTACTGAACGGGCATAAGAGAAGTTTATGCTCTATGGTCTCTGGACAATTTCCACTTCTTTGGCAATTTGAGTCTCCAATAATCCTCCTAAAATAGAGATTTTCATTAGTTGCAAGCGCATTAGAAAGGGCCCTCCACATGAAATGCTTTATTTTAGAGGGAGTACTAAGAGACCAAATGCGGTTGAGACTCGGGGCATGGTCAGAGAGCAAACGCAAAGAGCACTCTGGATCCGAGTTAGGGTCTTTAACATAAGAAGTCCAAAGAGTGTACCCAGATTTAACGGTATAGTTTCCTTTTGGTGTGAAGAGCCAAATGATAGAATCATTGAGAAACGAGTCCCCCACCGGGATAGCACGAATATGCTCAGCTTCGACACCCGAGAATAAAGCATTCAGCTTCTTGTTGTCCCATCTCCTAGTGTCGTGCAATATAAGCTCGGCCATAGTAAAGGGAAAGTAAACCGAGGGCCTGCCACTTTGCACCTTAAACCCGGGAACCCTTGGAATCCATTTGTCATTCTTGATGTTCCACCTGAGCCCTCTTTCGATAAGCTTACGACGCTTAAGGATGCTCCTCCAACCCCAAGACGAGTTAGATCCAACATTTGCATCCAAGATGAGCAATTTTGGAAGTAGATACCATTGAGAATGCAGACCCATAGGGCATTTGGATTTTGGATAGCTCTCCATGTTTGTTTTGCTAGGAGGGCATGGTTAGCACCTTCCATGTCGCGAAAACCAAGTCCACCCTTCCATTTTGGTTTGGATATTTTACTCCAATTGGCCCAATGAATACCCCTTTCGTCGGGACCTCCTCCTTTCCACCAAAACCTGGCGATGATGCTGTTAATTTCCAAGCAAACGAGATTGGCATAGCAAAGCAACTCATGACATAGGACGGAATAGCCGATAGGACGGAATTAATGAGGATTTTCCTTCCGGCATGGGAGAGGAGCTTAGCCTTCCATCCTTGGACTTTATTCCTAATGCGATCAAGAAGACACTTCAGGGCGAGTTGTTTAGATCGGCTCTAAAGAATGCAAGACCCGAGGTACATCTCATCTTCCTGAAGAAGACCCACTCCCATAATTCCCATGCACTCTTCTCTAACATCATGGGGAGTATTAGATGAGAAGATGGCATGAGATTTATGGAAGTTAATTTCTTGACCCGAAGCCTGGCAAAAGCTCGTAAGGATATCCTTCACCACACAACATGTATGGGGAGTAGCTTGGAAAAATAGCACACATTCATCTGCAAACAAGAGATGGGTAAGACCTGGGCAGGAAGGCTTGATGTCGAAATTCCCCCAAAGCCCCACATTTTTGGCCTCTTGGATGAGGCAGGAGAGGCCCTCCATAACAATAGGAAACAAGAGCGGTGAAAGGGGGTCCCCTTGTTTGAGACCGCGGGCTATATGAATGCTACGAAGACGTTCACCATTCACAACCGGAGATACCTGCACTGAAGAGACACACTCCATAACCCAATCAAGAAAGTATGTGCGAAGCCCATCTTCTCCATGACCCGATGCAGGGAGGGCCATTCCAACTGATAATAGGCTTTAGCAAGATCAAGCTTGAGTGCAAGAAAGTATTTTCTTCCTTTTCTACGGTTTTTAAGTGCGTGGAATGCCTCATGGGCAATAAGGATATTATCTTGGATAAGGCGTCCCTTTATGAAGCCCGTTTGGTTGGGAGAGATAAGGTTATCCATAAAAGGTTTGAGTCTGTTTTGACAGTATTTTGGCAATAATTTTGTAGCTAAAATTACAAACGCTGATTGGGCGAAAAAGATTAATGTGCTCCGGTCGAGGAATTTTAGGAATTAGGATGATGTTGGTAAAATTGGTACAGGAAAGCATTCTCCTCCCGTAAAACAAAAAACTTTAACAGCTTCAATCACGTCACAAGAAATAATATCCCAAAAGGACAAATAGAAAATACCCGAAAATCCATCTGAGCCTAGCGGTTTTAACCCGCCCAATTGGAAAACAGCAGGCCTAATTTCAATTTCTGTCACCATAGCAGCGAGCACATCGTTAGTAGCCTGACTTACACTCGGTTGGACCGTATTTAGCACCACCTCCATGTTTCGGGTACCCATGGACCTGTAGAAATTTTCAAAATGGCTGAAGATATGAGCTTTGATTTCCGCAGGGCCATTTACCCAGCTAGTTCCATTGAATTTTAAGCGCGATATGAAATTCCTACTCTTCCAAAGTGTAACAGTGGCATGGAAGAACTTTGTGTTTTTGTCCCCGAGCTTGAGCCAATTGATTCGGGATCTTTGATGACAAAATCTCTTCTCAGCTACTCACCATTTGTCCAACTTTTTAATGATGTCCAATTCTTCTTCCATGTCCTTCTTTGATGAGGACCGACTTTGGATTTCGGAAAGGCGGTCCATAGCATTCTTGAAGAAAGACTTCTTCTCCCTATGCCTAGCGATGCTTCATTCCTTGAGAGCCTTGCCACAAGATCCGGTCTTACAAGAAAGGCGAAACATACGAGATCCGGTGTTATCCGAGCGCCACCCATTTAGCACCACATTCTTACAATCATCCTCAGTCAACCATTTGGATTCAAATTTGAAATCCCTTCATAGCGGAGTGGGGGAACCCTCTAGACGAATAATAAGGGGACTGTGATCAGATCCAACTGTCAGCAAGAGAGAAGCATTCACCTTCGGGAGCATGGCAAGCCATTCATAGTTAGATGCTATTTTGTCAATACATTCTTTAACGTTGCAGCTTTCTCCCTGCTTATTAGTCCACGAATAACAACATCAATCAGTTTTGATTTTAGAGAGAGAGCAAGCATCAAAAAGTCCAAAACCCAAGTCAGCTGTCTATCGAGAATAGGGCTTCCGTCAAGCTTGTCGAAGACCAACGTGATGGCATTGAAATCACCAGAGATGCAAAACGGTTGTGAGATATCCCTACAAAAAGTCAAAAACTCATCCCAAAAACAGTGTCTACATGCATGAACAGGCTCACCATACACAAATAGGTGCATCCACACATTTCCATTTTCCAACATTTCAATATGAGTACATATGTAATGACTACAAGCATCAGTGACAGAAATTTTGAAAGCTGAGTTCCACATAAGGGCAAGGCCCCCTGCAAGTCCCACTGGCTCGACTTGAACACAGTTTTGGAAGTTAAGTCTTCTAGCTAATCTGCTTACATACTCACTAGAATTTTTCGTCTCCATTAAAAAGATAATCTCTGGTCTCCATGAATTATTCAACTCCTTGAGAGCTTGAATTGTCTGGGTTTTGCCTAACCCCCGACAATTCCAACAGAGAATACTCATTTGGGGGAGTAGGAGAGAAAAACAGATGAATGGGAGAAAAAATGAGAAAGGTGGCATAAACGAGGTGTGGATGCAGTAAAGAGGAGAGAAAATGAGTAAAAAAGCTGGGCTTCAAAATGGTCCTCCGAAGACAACAATTGCTGGGAAATAGAGGGAAAAAGAAGAGTGAACATGATGGGGTGAAGAAAAATGGAGAATGGGAGGGGAGAGAAGTAGGGATGAAATAAGGGATGGAGGGTATTAATAAAGAGGGTGAGGTGTGCTTTGGGAGTATCAAGAGAAAAACTGACCGAAGGCAGCTCCGAGGGAACATGGCACGGTGGCCCTAGGGTTTTGCCACAGGAGGAGACCCGGGCGAACAATATTATTCCATGTTTAAAACAAACAATGTTGATAATTAAATAAAAAAAAAAAAGAAGCTTCTACATAAATTAAAAAGACAAATAATACATACATCAAAATATATGAAAAAGTAACAATAGTTTCTATCAGGTTGTCACACAATTATAGTTGGTGGAGAGCACTAAATATTTTCACCAAGTATTGCATTTGAGGAAGGATCCCATGCTGTGTCGAAGGCCACGACTTAATTAGCAATGGGAGGGAAGGAGGGAGGAAGGAAGGAGTGTTGTGAGAGAGAGTTTTTTTTTTTTTTAATTTAAATAATTTATGTAGTTATTAAAAATTTAAATTATTTATATAAAATAATTTTTGTATATAAATTTATTTGTTAGACTATTTATCATTTAGATACCCATTAAATATTTTAAAAACATTAAATAATTTATAAATAATTTTAATTTTTAATAATTATTAAAACACCCGTTAAATTTTTGTTAAAAATATTAAAATAACTTATGTATATCGTTATTATATACTATATTAGTATATTTTACATATTTTATATAAAATATGCTAATATAGTGAATAATAACGATAATATATAGAACTCATTTTGATATTTTTAATAAAATTTTAACAGGTATTTAAATGATAAATAATTAAACAAATAAATTTATATATTAAAATTATTTTATATAAATAATTTAAAATTTTAATATTTATTTATATTTTAAAATAAAAAAACCCCTCACACTCACACTCACTCTCTCTCCCCCCTGCTGCTAATTAAGTTGTGGCTTCAGCCACAACCAGTGGAGGATCTATAAAAAATACTCACTGGGGGCACATATTATGACAAATACAGGGTCGGACATAACCACCAGCGATCCAAACAACCACCTCAAAATTTTGAGGTTGTAATTTTTAAAGTATTAAATTTTGGTATTATTAAATGTTATGATCAAAATTATTATATTTTATTGTATATGAAAGGCCTCCCTTTTGAGATTTTTGCTTGAAGCCCTGAAAATGTCTAGACCGGCCCTAAACAAATAGATAAAATGGAGTAGCTTAAATTTGCATATTTTATTACTTAGTATCCTACAATAGAATTTGACTAATTTTTACAATCTAAATGATAAAATTTTAAACTCCAGAATACAAAATTTTTAAAACCCAGGATACCTATCGCATATGATGAAATGTTTAATCTAATGGTACCTAAATGATAAATCTCTAGTGTCAAAAAAAAATGATAAATCTCTAATTTTTATATAAAAACTCAAATATCCCAACCATAAACCATAAATTTTACCCGAAACTCATATCATTTCTTTATAATGTGCAAACAAAATTCTAAACAACTAAGAAACGAAATATTATATAAGAAATTGAGAAGAAACTCAAATGCCAGAGAGAGCAACCAAATACATTAAATGTCAGGGAGGAAGAATTGGAGAAGGGGAGAGAGAGAGAGCCGCCAGTTCATTTGGGATGTTCACGACTGAAAGAGAGAGGTCATATGAGAGAGGGGGAGAGCATTTAGGTTTTTATTTTAAAAAATTTGGTAGAAGTGAGATAAGGGGCATTAGAGTCCCAGTGTTTATTGGGCGTGGGGTGGGGGGCCCGGGTACATTTGGGCTTTGGAGGGGCGGCACTTGTTTGGCTTTAAAAGGGTATTAAAATTTTAAATGGGCTCCTATAATTGTAATTATATATTTGGGCTATGAAGCACTGGGCGCACTGTATCCGCCCCTGACCACAACATGGGATCCTTCTCCCTATGTATAGTGAATAATTAAACCTAGACATCATCACCGCATGCTTTTGCGGGTAATATTGTAATTCATATAATATACAATACAATTTTTTTTGGCAGTATTTACGCAAAAGAAAATTAGTAACAAAATTAAATTCTCCACTAATTATGAGACTTCACGTCATATTATATGGATTTTGTGAAACAAATATTTTGTTCAAATAGTACTTTAAAAAAGTTATTCTACTCCCATCAATCGTAGTCATATCCTCCAAAACCCATTTATGATAATCCTTGCTATGCATAGTTTTATATTGTACAAGGTGTATCATTAACATCCCCACACAGTCATGCATTTGAACTATACTTTGCACATGTTCAATATAAAAAAGCATCATGATATATTAAAATATCATATAAATATATAGTTTAAAATTTTATCGAAATAAATGTATTACTGATAAAAATAATTAAATAGATACTAAAATCGAATGATAAAATATGGAACCTAAGTTAGTAAGAGTTTTTTTTTACCCAATTGACACTATTTTAAAAAAAAATTACCAAAATAACACTATTTACTGTAGATTTTTCAAAGTACGCTGTTATAAACGGTGCACTCCTATCAACAATTTTTTCTTTTTTTTTTATATATTTAGTAGGAGTACGTCGTTACAAACGGCTTACTCCTACTATCCCTTTTTTTTTTAAATTATTAAAATTATTAAATAATTAAAAATTTTCAAAGGGTTATTTACGCCAAAGGTTCCTATACTTTTTCAACTGTGTTAATTTAGTTCTTTTACTTTTAATTGTGTCAATTTAGTCTATGAACAATTTAAAATGTGTCAATTTATTTTCTTTGATCAAATTTAAGTTATGTTAGTAAAGTAATTTTGAACGGTAAAATTATGTTAAATGTAAGTAACTTATTATAAATTCATCTATTTACTCAATTTTATCTATTTATCGTTCAAAATTACGTCACTAACATAACTTAAATTTAATCAAAAGAACTAAATTGACACAACTAAAAGTACAAGGACCAAATTAATATAATTGGGAAAGTATAGGGACCTATGGCATAAAAAACCTTTAAAATTTTAATAATTTTTAAATATAATAAATTTTAAAATTTATCTTTTTAAGAAAGTACATTATCTTCATTATAACATTGTATGTGTCATTTATTTTTTCCGAGTAATTGTTCTGGTCACTTATAAATGTTGAACAATTTAAAATGTGCCAATTTAGTTCATTTGATCAAATTGAAGTTATGTTGACATAATTTTGAACTGTAAAATTATATTAGATATAAGTAACTTATTATAAATTCATCTATTTACTCAATTTAATCTATTTACTATTCAAAATTACGTCACTAATATAACTTAAATTTGATGAAAGAAAATAAATTGACACATTTTAAATTGTTTATAGACTAAATTGACACAAGTAAAAATATAAGGACTAAATTAATACAATTAGGAAAGTATAGAAACATTTGGCATAAATAACTCTTTGAAAATTTTTAGTTATTTAATAATTTTAAGGGGTGGTGGGAACAACGTACTCCCGCTAAATATTAAAAAAAAAAAAATGTTGATGGGAGTATGCCATTTTAAATGGCGTACTGTAATAAAGCTACAGTAAATGGTGTCGTTTTGGTAAATATTTTTGAAGCCATGCTATTTTGGTATTTTTTTTTTTTTAAAGTAGTGTCAATTGGGTAAAAAATTCAGTTAATAAGACCAATACTTTATCCCCTCTTCTCTCTCTTCCGTCCCAACAATTTTCTCTCCTCTCTCCTCACTTTTTCTATCTTTTCTCACTTCATTCTCTCTCCTTGCTCCCCCCCCCCCCCCCCCCCCCCCCCCCCCCCCCCCCCCACCAAAATGGGATTTGGCGTAGAGAAGGATATCATTCCATTAGTCCTCACCCGCCTAAGCGGCTACCTTACTCTCGATCCTCGAGGACGAGGATCGTTTCAAGGTATTAATACAATACGAGTATCGCCTGGCCGCCAAGATGTCTCTTCCGATTATGCCCATCACGCCTACCGCCATACGCTCCATCTCAGTCTACCGCCAACACATATTCAACCACCTAATTGCCGACCGCCAACAGATGCCTAGACCCGCCAGCATTTTATCCTCCATTACCGCCATCACACATCTCGCCATCTTTCCTGCTAATCCTCTATACTTGGCGGCACCTTAGCGCACACCCAGCTACCGCTAGGACCCCTATGAGCACCTTACTTCCCTGCTCGCCCATCAGCCATGTCTCAGCATCGCCATCAGCTAACCTCCTTCCAGAACCTTCCACGACATATCACCTTACCTTAGATATTTTTTAGATATTTTAGGGGGTTTTTTCTATAAATAGGTAATGATGGATAAGGATTGAGTATGTTAAATGATGTTATGTGTGTTCTTCTATTTCTTCCCTATTTCTCTCTATGTCTTCTCCCCCTTTTTCTATGTAAATCCTCCATTATTGGAGTTTATCTATCAAATATAGATCAAATATAGTACTTTAGTTTGTGATTCCTATTGATTAGAGCTAGATTATATTTAGTATAGTATCAATAGTACTGTAGAGGCCATTCTTCATTTATGCCACCTCCTTTTAATATAGTTGTTCACATCCTTATCAACTTCACTGTCCTGTTGTACTATGGAATCCAAATATTTAAAACAGTTTTTTTTCGGAATGTGTTACAATCCAAACTCGATGTCTACTATGCTTTGCCTAACTGAGATAAAGAACTTGAGTTCCATATATTCGGTCTTTTGGATCTACTGAGTTTTAAGCTTTTCGATTCCAAGGCCCTCCTCCAAAGTTCAAGCTTCTTGTTCATCTCTTCTCTAAATTCCCCCACCAAAACTATATCATTTGCGAATAGTATGCACTAAGGCATACCCCCTTGGATATGCCTAGTGAGCTCGTCCATAACCAGAATGAACAAAAAGGGACTTAAGGCTTATCCTTGGTGAACCCTAGCTGTAATGGGAAAAGCGTCTGTCTCCCCCTCCACTTTACGAAGGAAAAAATGATAATTTTAATTAATTGGAAACTTAAAAAAAACACCAAAGAAAAAGGGGCTATGTCATGTGGGTTCTAATGGAAAGAATAAGTAATAATTGCAATTTGAATTGTAAGAAAAAGATTGATGTAGCCAAATATTTACTTATTAAAAATTAAAAATTAAAAATTAAGTAAATATTTGACATTAATATAATGTATAATATACATGTATTTATAGATATTTCTATGTATTTAACTGTACATATATTTTGAAGTTGATATCATATAAATATGTTTATTGTATTAAAAAAGTAAAAATAGACAAAACATTATCATTGAATGGCTGATAAAAAAATGTTATAAATATTTAGCATATTTTTAACATAATTTCGCAGCTTCAATGTTTGCAATTATACTTTAAAGTAATTAAGCAGATTTTTCATGACTTTAAAAAACAAACAAAAGCAATTGTGATAAGGCTATGTGTATGCGTTACGTCAATGTATTTTGCTATATATATATAGTATTATATATCTAAAAATTAACTACTTTGTTTCCATTACTCGTACCTATATGTAATCCAATATCTATTTAAGATAATTCTTTCTATTCATATTAAAATGCTTTAAATTTTCAAATGTTTATCCTTTATTCAAAATTAATATTCACTAGTGTTTTTTAAGTGTGGAAGGTTTTTTTTTTTTTTTTTTTTTTGATAATTATCGGCAGAGCTGTAGTACATACCGGGTCCCGACAAGGCAAGACCTCAACCATACTGTAAACGGAGATGGGTACAAAAATCCAGAACAAAACGGGAAAAATCAGACACCAGAAACAAATGGGACAACATCGCACAAACAGGAGAAGACCAAAAGCTAGCAAGGCACCAATTGTATCCGAAGCAGGCACACACACAGCCACACCTCCCATTCAAAGACGGATAACCTCAAGAGGGTGAAAAACAGGAAAGGGATTCCCCCCTCCCTGCATTGCAAGCAAGGTACCAGACAGGGAGGTTACCAAGCCCACAGCACAAGGAAGGAGAAGGAAAGCCCAGATTGGCAGGTGAGGTCCGGAAACCTATTGAGGAATTACATTGTCATTGCGATAGAGGTGTAGTAGGTGGTTCACATCAGTAAAAACACAACCAAACCCTACTAGACAAATCCTGAGAACAAAATTGATGTTGGTACAGAAGTGGAAAAGTTATTTTCTACAAAAGATTACATTTGCCTTGTCCAAGTATTTTTCTATTATGTATCATGAGTAATCTAACATGTGTCCTTCATCATTAAATATTGTTCATTTACATATTTATTAACATTGTCAATTAAAACATTAAAAAAAAAAATTCTGTAAGTATATTCTGCTTGTTAAAGAAAAAGATAATCGAGCTGGGAAACTTATGCATGGTTTAGGTCAGTTGGTGGCTTTAGTAAAAGATGAAGTTCCTTTTCTTGTTTAAAACAAACAATGACGTTGATAATCGAAAAAAAAAGCTTCTACATAAATTAAAAAGACAAATAATACATATCTCAAAATATATAAAAGAAGTAACAATGGTTCTATCAAGTTGTCACACAACTATAGTTGTTGAGAGCACTTAATGTTTTCACCAAGTATTATTTATAGCAATATACAAAAATACCCAATGGCCGACGAGCTCCCGCCTTAGCAAGGTCATTTGGGGGAGGGAATGTACGCAGCCTTCCTCCTTCAAGATATTACCCCTAAACTGTTTCCGAGTTCCCCCAACCTAAGGGTGAGGACTTCCCAAGAGGTCCCCCATCTTGGTACTGCTCTCACTCAAGCACGTTTACCTTCGGAGTTCTAATGAGATCCGATGATGGCGTGTTGATACCCTCTTTGATCAAGTATTGCATTTATAGTGAATAAATAAACTTAGATATCATAATCACATGCTTTTACCGGCTAATATTGCAATTAATGTAATATAAGATATAATTTTTTTGTTCAATGTAAAAAAAAGTTAAGCATTTTGTTCAATATTTATGTAAACAAAATTATTAACAAAATTAACTTCTCCACTAATTGTGAGACTTCCTGCCAATTATATGAATTTTGCAAAATAAATATTTTGTTCAAGTAGTTACATTAAAAAAAACTTACTATTCTAGTCCCATCAATCATACTCATGCACTTTAAAACCAGTTTATGATAATCCATACTACATATATATATATTTTTTTGCAAACTATCACACTTTTGAAAAAAAATTAGCAAAATATCACAATTTAAAAAATATTTAGCAAACTAATATAGTTTACTGTTTACGGGCTTTTGCACGCCTTCCGGGAGGTCGTACGCCTTGGTTTCATGACGTTTGGGTCGTCGTGCAACAGTGCACGACAACCCAAATGTTGTACAACCCACTGCCCCTCGGCCTTCCGCCCAACCTGTGACCCCTTTTTTTCTTTCCTCTTTAGCCCCATCCCTAACCATAAAAACATGACTTTTTTAGCAAAATATAATATAAGTTATTTATATATTGTTGAAATTTACATTAACTCTTTTTGGCAACAAAATCATCAGATTCTAGCAAAGATACGTATATTGACATAATAATATTTCACTTTTGTATTTTTAATAAAAACCTATAAATATTACTAAAAGGTAATAAATTACTAAAATTTCATAAATTGTAAGATATTTAAATGCTAAATTTAAAGTAATGTATATTTTAAGGATCAAAATCTGACGTGGATCTACGACTGGATTCACCACGACGTCTTGAGGGGGTGGACTCCGTGTGAACTGAAAAACTATGCCGTGGAGGAAGTTCATGTCCGCTTCTTTGTGCAGCACGTAAATTACGATAGTCGACACCTTCATCTTGCAGAATATGTCTGAAATCATGAGGTGGTGTGCTCTCGCTGGGTGCTTGTGTGGGGTGTTTGCCTTTGCTCTCTTCTCCTTGCTCCCGTTTGCTCGTGCTGTGTTAGTGTAGTTCTTTTGTTGGCCATGTGGCAGCTAGGTTGTCGCTTTGGTGCCTTTGTTGGGTTCCTTTGTTGGTTGCTTTTGTGTTTTCTTGGTGTCTTTTTTCTTTGGTTGTTGTTGGGGCTTGGGGCTGTGTTGGTTGTTCTTTTGTCGGGTTGCCCGTGTTTGCTGGGTTTGTGGTTTGTGTTTCCTTTTGATCTCTTAGATTTGTCCTTTCTCACTAAACGGACTTGTTTTGTCCGTTTTGATCAATAAAATTTCAATTATCAAAAAAAAAAAATGTCTAAAATCATGTCCCTCACCTACAGCATCCATTGCGCTACTACAACTAGTAAGAATATCTGTGGAGAGAGACTCTACAGTGTGGCGAGCACTATTACATAGCGCCTGATCACACCTTCTAGTCTGCTGTCTAAAAATATTGATCTAGCATATAGTACATTTACATGTTAATAAAATGAAATGTATAATAAGTAACATGACATATGTTTTCAAAGTACTTACTAATCATTGAATACGACTCCATTGGTTCATAAACAAGCCGGGGATGGCGCGGAATTTGCACTTCACGCCATGCGATGACACATCTAGTGATAGATAAGTACAATTCTATGTACTCTCTAGGCGATGTCGGGGGATCACTCACGTTGGCGATGTGATGCTCCCCTGAACCCCACAGCTCGAGCCAGTTGTCGTGATGTTATGCAACGTGTTGAGAGTGTCGACAAGATCTGGGATATGCTGCGTCAATCGAAACTGATGCAACACTCTATCAACGCAGTGTAATTCTATAATGGCGAAGAATATCAAAGGTCCTTCATATCGCTAGATGTGACGACCCTTGACACAAATCTTAGGCAAGGTGTTCAATCTGGATTGTCGGTACGGCGTCCAATTAACCTAAGAACATATAAAATGACTTGGTTATTACAGTAAACATTAAACGAAAAAGAAATATGTGTATTTTCATGTATATACCTGATGAGGTTCTTGGACATCGAGTTGGTCTTGGTCTAAGGAGTGGCTGCGCCTTGGAGATTGGCGGAATGACAAGGCGGCACTCTAGCTGATGAAATATGCAGTGAATTATATTAAGATACATACATAATATTATGTGTACATTAAAGCAACGTAGTAATGAACTATTTTCTTTTAGTGAGCGCCCAATGGCGGTAGCGGATCATCAGCTGCACCTTGATTGTGACGGGGGGCGAAGATAAGTGGTCGACCGATGTGTAAGTGTTCCCACGACCCCAACTGCACATGATAAATTGGAAGAGTTGGGATCATGCTACACATTAGAAAATTAAACATGAGTTGCGAACTGTACCTAGAGTAATAAAACACATCCGCCTAGTTGCTTGCCGCCCTTCATGCAACATCGGCACAGTTGTCTATATAGGTTGGCGAGCACTGCTGATCTTGAGCTGTACTGACTACAGCCCTTCATTGTTTCAAGCAATGGTAGGAAGACGAGCGATGCCCAACTACCAGTACTGTTTCTAAACACGAAAAAATCGAGCAAATGGAGGATGTACAATTTTACGTGATGTAACAACACTTGCTCATCAGCATCATTTGGGGGTCTCTGTTGTACTAGTCCATTCAATCTTGGGGTTCTGATCATGCCTCCATGCAAGTGATTCATATGATCTACACCCAATAAAATCTGGCAGAGGTTTCTCCAATTATAGTTCGAGATACCAGTGACTGCCCGGCCGTTTACTCATAGACCTGGTAAGACAGCAACATCCTGTAGTGTTGGCATTATCTCACAAACACATAAATGGAATATATGAGTTTCTCGCCTCCACCTCTCAACCAAAGCAGTAATCAAGGCGATATCAACTTGGATATGACCTATTTGGGTCACTCCAATTAAGCCAGCCTCTACGATATGCATTTGTACTAATTCGTGAGGCGATATGAGACGGTGCATCCTCCCCCTGATCTCATCGTCGGCCTATAACACGGAACAATAAGCATGTCAATCAACTATTCGAAAATTTAAAACATTATCTTGTATGGCTAACCATTGTTTAGTAACATACCGTTCCATTCCAAATATCCTCCGACTGATGGTCGGCCTGAAGATGCAACAATGAGTCGTTATCTGGACCCGAATTTTGCTCAGCATATCGACTGCTGAAAACATGTCCTCGTCCTCTTGCCATATCTCTAGGACATACTAAAAATAGTTACCAAAATACATGAGCCAAAAATATAATTAAAAAGCGTATAACATTCAATCGATCTCAATATGAGAATAATATTACATTTATTACAACTAATTACAATTGCTAATAGTACATATTACAACACGTTGCTTATAAAATGAAAGGGATACATCTATCAACCTAATTACAAAACTACCGCTGTCTATGTGCACATGGTTTTTTTATTATGGCCTCTCTGACCATATATGCTACATTTATTCTTGGACGTGCCCTCCTTAGCATCCATTTTATTATGTATCTTGGTTGATCTCGGTCGTCCTCTGCTCATTCTCCACCTACTAAGAGCTGGAACCACCTCCGGCCCAGTGTACTCCGGCCATAAAAATTGATCAGGAAGGGGGTGAAGCAATGGAGCATAAGTGTTTGCATACGTGGCGAGGCCGTACAGCGGATCAATATATTGTCTGAAGTCGATCTTACATGTTGTACAACACGCCATAACATGTGAACATGGACGATGAAATAGTTGCCATGCACCACAAGTGCATCTCCATTCAGTCAGCCAATACCGTGTTGTTAATCGTCCTTCTGACCCCCGATTTAGTCTAACGGCTAGGAGTTATTACCTTGAACTCCAGAGTGTTTCGATAAAACAGCGTCGCCGTATGAATCCTTGATTTCATGGTGGCATGCTCTACTTCAGTGAGAACAGTGGGTGGCTATAGCAAACCCCATGAAAAATACTCCTCGGCAAGATCCCTGCGATGGACAAAGTATTTTTTACATCGAAAAAATGTCAGTTCCACAAGGGCGGTTACCGGGAGTGCTCGTCCCCCTTTGAGCACACTATTGAATACTTCCAATATATTGGTGCTCATGTTAACATAACGATAACCACCATCGTATGAAAGTGTCCAACGTTCTTTTGGCTCTCTCTGTATCCACTCTCTAACCTCATCATTGACGTGGATCAATTGATCATACTTAGCATCGAACCTCCTCCTAGATGGTTCCTCGCCATCGCACTCAACGTCTTCTTCAGTGTAGAATTTTTGAATATTTGGTTGAAGTTACTCACTAGATGGCGAGTGCACGCTTTAGGCTCCGGCTAATTGATTGACATCCCACGCTTGATTGCAGCATGTTGATCAAAAATTATATACATTGGGAAGTGATCGTCTGTCACATAGGTCCATAGACATAACAAAAACCAAGTACAACTCCAACTCCATCCATCCTCCTTGTCAACCAAAGCAAAACACAATGGATACAGACCATTGTTAGCGTTAAATGCAATAGCAACCAACAACTTCCCATTGTATCTCCCATACAAATGGGTACCATCCACACTGATCAATGGACGAAAACACTTGAAACCCTATATGGATGGCCTGAATGCCCAAAAAGCTCCGCGAAACAGTCCTTCCCCAGCTTCTTTGCTCTTAAACTAAAATTCCACAACAGTCCCAGGGTTTAACTATTGCAACGCAGTCAGCAACTTAGGGAGCATCGAAAATGCTTCCTCATGTGAGCCAAACAATCTCTCAAGCATTTGTTGCTTAGCTTTCCATGCCTTGAAATACGAAATGTTGTACCCGTGCTGTTCTCACTGCTGCTCGAATTGCTGCAATGTTGATCTCCAAATCAACAGACATAATAGGGGACACCATATCCGCAACAAAATTTGAGGTCAGTTGACGGTGGTATTCTGCCAATATAGTGGTGGAACATGTATGTGCCCCTTCAAAACTGATATCTCAAATTGGCCTATCCTCTGTTTCAGCACTCCACATGGATAACACTTATATTGTGGTTCTTGTGTGCACTTTAGGGCTACGTATTCAGGACAAGACCTGTGCACTGTATATTGTAGCTTGCTCTTAATGTGCCACAAATTCACTGCACTTACTAAGTCCTCCTTCATTTGAAACAGTTGTCCCTCCTCCAAACTAGATCCTGTTGACACATTTCTTTTACTTTCTTCCCATTCAGAACACACTGCTTGGTCTGCCCATGAAACATCTTCAAACTCGGGAACAAGGCTTAGAATACTGCAAGCCCGTCCACATTGTCTGGGTCATTCTCACAATCGTCAATACCAATATCTGCATCGTCATCTGAGGCCTCGGAATCATTGTTGGCATACGCCCCATCAAATATACTTCTATCTTCTTTTGCAACCATCCCTTGTACCAATGAAACGTCCACAACTGGACTTATGGATGGGCCAGCAGCTTCGAATTGAAAATGCGATACATGCTATTGAGAACTGCCTACAACATTCACAGCATTTACGTATAGTTCTACGAATGTCACCTTACTTCCTAAAACAAGTTCAAACATGGACCTCAAAGCCACTGGAGAAGTGATCTCAATAGATGTATATCGCATAGGATTTTGGGACAACAACATTCTCCATGTAATCCCAATATATCAATTCTATTACTATCCCACCCAGTATGTTCATGCATCATTCCCTTCAACTCCGGAAGAGAAATTCCAGACCGTGCCATGAGTGTAATCTGTCTTCCAACTGTGTAATCAATACCATCAACAGTTTGCACCATATTTCCATCATAATGACACAACAATGTGACTACCTTACACCCCATAATTTCTAGTTTGATTACCAAAGAATAAAATTAAGAAAATCAGTAATTTATTTACCCAGAATATTAACTACACTAATTACATTCAATATTAACTAGTTACATAATAAAAAATCCTCAAAATTTGTATACTACATATATAGACTTTGAGCTAAATAATTATATGTTCAACCTAAATCATGAGTGTATTCAAATATATCATACAAATGTATAGCATAATAATTTTTTCTAACAATTTATTTATTATTGGGGGAATTAATAGTATTCCTAAAAATTTATGGTTGCATAATAATTTAAGAATTTGAGAAAATCGTATGCCACTTTAAATTAATTATAATATTTAAAAAATATTTTAAATATGTAAACATACTATAAATGTTTAAAAGTTAATTATATATTAAAAAAAAAAATAGTTCTCTAACATTATAGAATTTGAGCTAAATAATTATATATTCAACCTAAATCATGAGTGTATTCAAATATATTACACAAATATATAACATAATAAACAATTATACAAAAATTTATATAACAATATTATACTTTCATATTAACAACATTATCATACATAAAACATAAATACATGGTTAACATTATCAAAATAACATTAAAACCTTCAAATATAAAACTATCAAGTTATTTTTTGATAATTTATGGTTGCATAACAATTTTAAAAATTTAAAATCGAATTTAAGAATTTGAAAAAATCGTATTTCACTTTGAATTAATTATAATATTTGAAAAATATTTTAAGTATGTAAACTATTATAAATATTTAAAAGATAATTATATATTTCAAAAATAGTTCTCTAGCATTATAGAATTTGAGCTAAATAATTATATATTCAACCTAAATCATGAGTGTATTCAAATATATCATACAAATGTATAACATAATAATTTTTTCTAAGATTTATTCATTATTGGGGGAATTAATAGTATTCCTAAAAATTTGTATATTACATATATAGAATTTGAACTACACTTATTATGTATAATATTAATGAAATTGCATAATAAATATATATATATAACAGATATATTTCACAATAAAAATTTACAACCTATTACCTAATGCTGTATTAATTAATTACATAATAAATAATTCTACCGTAAATTATGAAACAATATTATACTTTCATATTAACAACATTAACTTCTGTTAGTTTTTGCTCCAATATATTTACTTATCTTTCAAATCATTGAATTTATCTTTTAATATCTTCAAAATACGTATCTCACTATAAACTAAGTTTAATGTAAATAAACAATAATACAAGGATATACATTTTTTTAAAAACGTTATCAAAATAATATTAAAACCTTCAACTATAAAACTATCAAGTTATTTGTCAATAATTTACGGTTGTGTAGTTTAGGTGTCTTCAAAATAACATAAAAATAAATATAATTACATGTATACTAACTTTAATCAAAGAACAATAGAACAAATAACATAATAATTTTTCTAACAATATATTATTCAGTATATATTAACAAACAGATTTTATAATATACTATTCCATATATTAAATTTACAATATTTATAAAACTAATCTAATAAAATCACAAAAATAATAATTCTCTGCAAGGAAACATGACATCAGGATATAAAAACAAAACTAGAACCAAAAATTTACAATAATAACAACTTACGTAGTAGTGAAAATGAAAGGAAGAGTGAACTTCTTAGATGAAAACAGAGTAGATTGAAAGATATAAGTAAATGAGTGTTGTGAAAATTATAAAATGGGAGAGGGTATATATAGAGATTTAAGGGAAAGTTTGAAGAAGAAGAAATGGGGGAAGTGAAGTAGAAGAAGAAGAAGTTGGGGTTGGGGTTGAAGAGGAAAGAGAAAAAAGAAGGGCTCGTGGGTTGGGTTTAGGGTTGAAGAGGAAAGAGAAAAAAAGGGGTCATGGGTGGGATGCCCAGGTAGCAGAGGGGGCAGAGGGATTCACGGTGTTGCAGGGTCACGCCGATGGACGACATTTGGGGCGTCGTGCAACAGTGGCATATGACCTCCCGGAAGGCATGCAAAAGCCCGTGAATAGTAAACTATGTTAGTTTGCTAAATATTTTTCAAATTGTTATATTTTGCTAATTTTTTTTCAAAAGTGTGATAGTTTGCAAAAAAAGTCCATACTATACATATTAAAATGTTTTATATCTATAGAAGAAGGGGTGGAGAAATGTAGCTCCTTTTAAGTGGTTAGGATGATCATTGACACAACGCAAATGAGCTTCATTAATGAAAGGATGCTACTCCAAATTAAGGACAAATACTTCAATATCTTTGTTAAAGAACTAAATAATTGGAAACGGGTAAATTGATCCATTGAAGTCATGGGCAACACTCTCACTGGGAAGATGCTCTCAAATGGTCCCGCCCTTACCCCTCGCCATAGCTCTGAAGCTTTCCTCAGCGTACAGTATCGATTGTCAAGCTGGGGGGAACTATGGTCCAAGAGACACCTGCCACATGTTATGAGCAAGAAATATTGTCGACGGTACCGGTGAACAGAGAACTGGGGGTGGAGGTCTCAATTGAAAGGGACAGCTCAATAGAGAAAGGGGGATGGTACTATGGAACATTAAATGTTATGATGACCCATCATAGCTCCTTGCCTACTATAGAGGGCTATCAAGTAGCCCTTTTGGAATCCCCTGCTAGAGGTGGCCAACGGGCCGGGTCGGCCCGAAATCGGCTCGGCCCGGTACGGATGGCACTGTAGCGGGCCGGGCCGGGTGACCTCTGGCCTAATTTTTTCAGGGGCCTGGGCCGGGCCCAAAAGAGCCAACGGCTCTTTTAAGAGCAGTTGGCTCTTTTGTTGTACAGAGCCAACGGCTCTTTTTTTACAAAAAAAAAATTATATATTTTTTTTCTATAAATGCTTAAACCTCTCCAACTCATTTTCTCACAAAATCTTCAATTCTCTCTTCTCTCTCTATACATTCATCATCTCCCATCTTGTCTAATTTGCTAATTGCAAAATTGTGCTCTAATGTTCGAAGTTCATAAAGTATTTGGCTGAAGTGTGAATTTTATTGTTCTCTCCTTTCGGTAATTTTAGTATCATAATTTTTTTGATTCGCATTTTTAGTTATTTAATCTGCATTATTACTTGCATTTTATAAATAATAATCATTTATACTAATATGGCACACAACTCTTCATCATCATCTGGAGTCGGTCGTGCTAGTTCTAGCTCTTCTCGGCCACCCAGAATCCCTAAAAGGACTAGAATTGTCTTACTTGATACTGAAGAACGAGCTTTTATACAACCAGACCCAACACCCCAATGCACTGATGATAGCATAGATTATAACTTTTTACAACCACAAGATTAGTATGAGTCAGGTAGTGGTAGGGTTGGAGACTCACAAACTGATGAGGAACCCACCCCCACCACCGAAGCCCAGCCTGAAACTAGTATCTTGACTAGTAGGCGTACAACTAGTGGGGTATGGAAGCACTTTACCCTTAATAAGACAACTAATAAAGCAACCTGTAAATTATGTGACGCACCTAAGAATTTTAGCCATCAACCCGGCAGTGGGACGGGCACACTAAACAGACATATACTTAGGTGCCACCCCAAGCAATTCCCTGAAAAGAGCCAACAACGTTTAGTACAGCAAGTGACAGGTGCACTTGCTAATTTTAGGTTCTCTCAGGAGAGCAACCGTAGGGGGCTAGCTAAATATGTAATTTTGAGTGAAAGGCCTTTTAGTACCGGCGAAAACCCACATTTCGTAGACTACCTCCAACGAAATGTGAACCCTGCCATTGTGAGGATTCCTCGGAACACCGTAAAGCGGGACACTTTTACGTCGTACCACAATATTAAAATTAGGATACATACACTTTTTGCGACGAACACGAGCATGTTCTCATTGACGTCGGACGTATGGACGTCAAAACCCGGCCAACCTTATATGTGCATAACGGCACACTGGACCGATGAATCCTTCATCATCCAGAAGAGAATAATTCATTTTGGGCTTTTAGATTGCCCCCATACTGCCAAGGTAATTACGGATGCGATTATGTCGACAGTCTGCGATTGGGGCATAGAGCAACGTATCTTCAGTATTACGTTTGACAATGCTTCCAATAACACTGCATCCGTAGCACATTTAATTAGGAAAATGAGACCCATGTTAGGTGGGAAGTGTTTTCATATTCGTTGCATCTGTCACATTTTGCATTTAATGGTAATGGATGGTTTAGATCTTATAGACGTATCCCTTGCCACTTTAAGATCTGTAATAATATCAATTAAAGCATCCGTTGCTAGGAAAAAAAAAGATTTAAAAATGTATGTAGGTTGCATAACATAGAATATGAACAATTTAAATTAGACTCCAAAACTAGGTGGTCGTCTAAGGCAGTAATGTTAGAGTGCATTCTACCATACAAAGACGCTCTGATAGAATTCACCCAGGAAAATCGTGTAGAATGGCGCGATTACAACCTGGACGGTATACATTGGGAGACAATAGATGAAATTTGTAAATTTTTTAGCATGTTTAAAGACGCGACAACATTTTTTTCGGGTTGCTACTATCCGACCATGCCTCAAGCAATATCAACATTGCTTGATATTGTAAATTGGATGGTGGATAATGAATCCAACCCCATTTTGTTCGGATCGCCTCTTACTTATTGCTTTGTAACTATTTTAGACCCTCGTTGTAAACGCGGGGGTTTCAACTTGTTTTGCCAACATTTTTTTAAATATTTGCATCCTACTCTTAATTTCGACACTTTCATTGCCGATGTCGATAACGACTTGCATAATTTATTTTCTGAGTATTCTCGTAAATTATCATTTAATAATCCTAGTACTACTGCAGTAGGATCTTCCACATCCAGTGGAAGTAGTTCACACATATCATATTCATGGAAGCTGTTGGAGCAATTTACGCCCACAGTAGCCCCCACGTCATGTGACGAGCTAGATTATTACTTGCAGACACCATTGGTCCATATTTTCGGGCCGCCGGCCAACCCGCATTTTGACCTTTTACAATGGTGGAACACAAACCAAACCCAATCTCCCATGCTTTCCACCATGGCACGTGATATACTAAGTTGTCCGGTGTCTTCAGTAGCATCGGAATGTGCTTTTAGTCTTGGTGGCAGGTTGCTTGGAACGAAGAGAGCAAAGCTATCGCCGTCGAGCTTGGAGATGTCCGTGTGCTTGAAAGATTGGCTGCTAGTTGAGGCAAGAGATCAACAGAGAATGAAGCTGGATTCATCGAGCGATGAAGAAGATGACCGCACAACTGATACGTCAAATTATGGCATAGAAACCCCCCGATATGACTGATATCAAGATTCAAGACTTTTGTATGTTAATTATTTGCTTTCAAATATTTACATCAAAAGATGACCGCACACTCCATATGTCAAACTTTATATTTTTTGATAAATAAATTTGTATTTTTAAATATTAGGCCCCAACTTTGTATTTGTATTTGATACGTTACTTATTTACTGATATTTTTTTGATAATTACTTATTGTATATTGTATTTTATTTATTATATATATTTAGTATTATTTTTTTTGAACATGGATACTTGAAAAAAAATATATTTGTGTCTCATATTATTTATCAATGAATTACAATAATTTTAGTACAAAATGACTATATATTTTTTAAATTCTTTTTTAATTTAGTTAAAAAAGCAGGGCCAGGCCCGGCCCAGCCCGGCCAGCCCGCACTGTAGAGGGCCCGGGCCTGTCCCGGCCCCGGATGCCCTCGGGCCCGGCCCGGCCCTGCCCGGTTCTCTAGCGGGCCAGGCCCGGCCCGGCCCGACCCGGCCCATGGCCACCACTATCCCCTGCTACTTGTTATAATATTTTGGGAAATTCTGATACAAGTGGTGGACCTTTGGACAATTAAATTACATGAGAATGTGAAGGGAAAACTCCGGTTCAAGATGATGCCCCTACAATTATTACTCCTTATGTTGGCCAACCACATATTAATTGCTATGTGGATTTAGGCTCTGACATAAGCTCAACCCCTACAACTATAGACTCCATTCACACTCAAACAAGCTTAAACCCCAACACAACCGGTTTTAACCTTAGAAACAGACCCACAACCCATAATAAAACCACAAACCTCAAAAACAACAAGAAGGACAGAGCAAGAAAAGCATGGAGAATAGGAGAAAGACTTGGACTAAGAGTTCATGGCTCGGAAGAAGAAATAGTGCAGATTATTTGTTGGGTATACGAATTTGATCCAACAATAAATCCCGGGAAGAAGAAGCGACACATACCACTGGCCACCGCTCCAAAATGAAAATATGCTCGTGGAACATTTGAGGATTCGGGAAAAAAGAGAAGAAAGCAGCCGTTAGAGATTTGACCAAGTCCCAGAGGCTGAGTACATTCAGATTGATAGAAATGAAACGCAGTTCAGTGCATCAGAGAACAATAAACAAATGCTGGGGCTCGGGAGGCTACCCTTGGGAAGACGTTCCAGCAATGAATGGGGTGGGTGGTCTTATTGTGATGTGGCACGAGTAGGACTTTGCTGCAGTATAAGTTATGATCGGTACGAGGTGGATTTGTTTACATGGTTCTTCAAGGGGTGACCATTTCGATTGTGCTATTTGCCTTATATATGGCCCATGCGCACA
The DNA here is from genome assembly GCA_018398585.1 of Simmondsia chinensis. Lineage (NCBI taxonomy): Eukaryota > Viridiplantae > Streptophyta > Magnoliopsida > Caryophyllales > Simmondsiaceae > Simmondsia > Simmondsia chinensis. The sequence goes on along the minus strand of JAGTTD010000008.1, from coordinate 8,332,768 downwards.
TGTAGGAAGGGGTGCGATATGGTCGGAGTTAGTGGGAATGTTTAGTGCGATTTTATCACCTATCCTTATGATTGGAGGTTTCACTGAGGTTCTTGACATTGGTGAATGCAAAGGGAACTATCCTTATGGTTTTTGTTGTTGTCTTAGGAGTTTTTGTGGTTTTTTGTGACTGTTCTTGTCTTGTACGATTCTTCTCTCCGGTCCCCATGATGGGACGCCCCTTTATTTGTAATCCGAGCCAGGCTTGTTATTTATCAAAAAAAAAAAAAGAATTATTAAAATGTTTTATATTATACTTTGAAAAAAAAAAAAGGCTTTATATTGTACAATGTGTATCATGAACATCTCTACACAGTCATGCATTTGAAGTATACTCTCCACATGGTCAATATAAAAGGGCATCATGATATATTAAAAATATCATCTAAATATATGGTTTGAAATTTTCTAAAAAATATATAGGTTAATCTAAAAATATTTAAATCAATACTAAATCGAATAATAAAACACCGAACCCAAGTTAATAAGCTAAATTGTATGACAATCTTTTTCTCTCCTCAATACTTTTACTCTCTCTCCCCTCTTTTCACTTTTCTCTTTTCTTATATGGTCGGAGTTAGTGGGAATGTTTAGTGCGATTTTTTCACCTATCCTTATGATTAGAGGTTTCACTGAGGTTCTTGACATTGGTGAATGCAAAGAGAACTATCGTTATGGTTTTTGTTGTTGTCCTATGTTATGCTCGTGACTGAATCACAAGCATAAACTAAGTAAAATTGAAGATAGATGAGAGTATGAGTTGAGAAAGAAAGATGAGAAATTACAGAAATAGGGGTGAGAAGTAGAGAGAGTTAGACGAGAGAGAGAGAGTTCATCTCAAAAGAGATAATTCTTGTTATTTGATTGCATGATCTGAAAATACAATTGACTACTACTTATAGCAACTAAGAAGTTAACTAATACATTGTATCAGGACACAATTGATAACCGACTTAAGCTGAAAAATATCTAAGCATTTGAAAATATCTAACTAACTAACAAACACACCAATTTGGTGCCAAGCTCAGCTACTAATTAATCCTACAACCCATGCTGCACTATACCGCAGCTTATTACATCATAAAACTAGAACTTAACTAAGACTATTACAACGTCTTAAGCTTAACAATCAACATATCAGCAACTCTAACAGCAACAGCGCATGCAACAGCTTCAACAGCAGCAGGACAACGCAGCAACTCATGCTTTGGATTCTCGGGTCATAAGATTCCCTTCCCCTTGAGAACATTCTTGCCATAAGAATGCAAACTAGCAATCCTCCATGCTTCGCGACGTAACTCTAGACTTTTGGCGTTCAAAGGACACAGTTTGCTTAACATAATCGAAGGACACCGGGTTGAATGAATGCATCCAATCCACTCCAAGCATCATATCACATCCACCTAAGGGAAGGACTTTGAAATCATATGTGAACTGATGCTCCTCCGTAGACCACTGAAAAGCTCGGCATTTGCTCTGAGTAAGGATAGAGTTTCCATCCACAACGGTCACTGCTAAGGGATGAGTTTTAATCACCTCGTGTCCCACTTTGTTCACTACCTCAGGATCAATAAAACTGTGTGCGCTACCACTGTCAATCAAGATGAAAATAGATCGCATGCCTGCTTTTCCTTTGATCCTGATTGTGTTATGAACTCCTTGCCTTGTCAAAGCTTTCAAGGAAATCTCCACCTCATCCTCAATGAAAAGTTCTTGATCAGAATCCTCATTTTCAACATCGGTCCCATCACTATCGAACTGCCCTTCAATGTTAACTCCTCTAACGGTCATGAGAAATTTAGGATTACATTTATGGCCAATTTCAGAAGGTTGACGAAACTTAAAACTGAGCCTTTGAGGCCTCTTCTCAAAGGTGCGGTTCACTTTGGGTTCATCTCCCCCTTTTTGATGTTGTTGGGAACTTTCTCCTCTATGCTTCGGCCCAATATTGGATGTTAGAGCCATAGCCTCAAACAACTTGGGCTTCGCATAAGCTTTGGATAAAGAAGTAGGACCAATTGCCTTCACCAAGTTCTTGATTTTAGGTTTTAATTCACTGATGAAACTTGAGACGTAAAATGACTCAGTGGCTTGAGGATAAACAGTTATCATGCTTGCTCTAAGGTTTTCAAACCTTTTCATATACTCTTTCACGGTTGTGACTTGAGTCACCTTGTTGAAGTTGTTAACAATGTCACTAGAATCTTCATCACCATACCATTCACAAAGTTCAACCATAAATTCAGCCCAAGTTAACGTGGAGTTACTCGTCAATAGGCTATAGAGCCAAACTTCATGATCCCCTTAAAGGTAAACCGCAGCTAATTCCACCATTTGTTCGCCGGGAATGGAATAAAAGTGGAAGTAACCTTCACGTCTTCTTAACCAAGAATGTGGCTGCTTTCCATCAAAATTTTAAAGTTGAACTCTTGGTTGTTTAAAGCCATTGTCTCTACTACCACTTGTAACAGCATTGCCTTGAATAGGACTAATTTTAGAGGAATTTTGTCCTTGGAAATGGAGCTGATCTAGAGGCCGAACCATTTGTTCCCTAAGCAAACAAGTGGATCGTGTGTAATGTGGATCAAGTGGATGATCAAGGTGCGCTGAATTATCATGACTTGATCTGATCTGTGCAGCAAGATCTGGTGGACGACTCGAAGGATCTGGAGGGTGATCTTTCTGACCAAAATTCATGCTTCAAGATCGAATTTGCTCTTGATCCAATAGATGTTCACGCAATCTGACAGATATTTCAGCTTTTGGAGCTAGATTTTGTGGTCTGTCATCATCTGATTGAAGATGAATTTGAGGATCTTTTCTTGTATCAGCTGCAGCTTTTAAAATTTAAGGATCCATCTCCTCACAAGATCTCCTCAACTGGCTTGCTGGCAATAGGGGTGCAAGACCTGAAGCCACATTTTGTTTATCAACTTGGTTGCGCAACTCCTTGAGCTTCTCTTCAATGTTCAATGTTTGTTGATTCATCTTATCGGTGATCCTTTCCTAAAACTCTTGAGCTTGTTGATTCACATGATCAGTTATCTTCTCCTCAATTCCTTGCAATTGTTAAGATTGTTGCTGCATTTGCTCTGAAATCTTTAAATCTTGTTCCAATTGCAGTTGCTGCAATTCAGTAAACTTGCGATCTTGTTCCAATTGCTGCTGCTTTATTCGCACAATCATCTGATCCAGCTGCCTTGTAAACATTTCTTGCATCTCCTCCCTAAATTGAGAGAGGGAAAGATGTTCAGGTCCAGATGTATCACCAGCTCTCACAACCGAAGCATAGGGACATTAGGATCAACATTTGTAGCCTGATTTCCAGCTCCAGCACCTAATCTTGTTGTTACTCCACCAGCCAGGGATGAATTGCACTTCACAATCAGATTTGCTCTGCTTGATTCCGGATTGACAGCAGCACAATCACCTAATATGAACAACAAAATTTTCATATTGCAAGATCAAATTTAAGAATCACAAATCTAAACTTGATCGGCTTAATCAGTACTGAATTGAAGTATATTTTTTTGTTTTTTTTTTTAATTTTGTTTTGATTATGCACTCGGTTGGAAGAAAAACGAGGCTCTGATACCAATTGTTATGCTTGTGATTGAATCACAAGCATAAACTAAGTAAAATTGAAGATAGATGAGAGTATGAGATGAGAAAGAAGTGAATTAAGATGAGAAATTAGAGAAATAGAGGTGAAAAGTAGAGAGAGTTAGATGAGAGAGAGAAAGTTCATCTCAAAAAAGATAATTCTTGTTATTTGATTGAATGATCTGAAAATACAATTGACTACTACTTATAGCAATTAAGAAGTTAACTAATACATTGTATCAGGACACAATTGATAACCGACTTAAGCTGAAAAATATCTAAGCATTTGAAAATACCTAACTAACTAACAAACACACCAATTTGGCCCCAAGCTCAGCTACCAATTAATCCTACAACCCACACTGCACTATATCGCAGCTCATTACATCAGAAAACTAGAACTTAACTAAGACTACTACAACTTCTTAAGCTAAACAATCAACATATCAGCAACAGCACGCGCAACAACTTCAACAGCAGCAGGACAACACAGCAGCTCATGCTTTGGATTCTCGGGTCATAACATCCTAGGAGTTTTTGGTGGTTTTTTGTGACTGTTCTTGTCTTGTACGATTCTTCTCTCAGGTCCCCACATTGGGACACCCCTTTATTTGTAATCCGAGCCAAGCTTGTTATTTATCAAAAAAAAAAAAAAGAATTATTAAAATGTTTTATATTATACTTTGAAAAAAAAAAAAGCTTTATGTTGTACAATGTGTATCATGAACATCTCTCATAGTCATGTATTTGAAATATACTCTCCACATGTTCAATATAAAAGAGCACCCTGATATATTAAAAATATCATCCAAATATATGGTTTGAAATTTTCTAAAAGATATATATATTAATACAAAAATATTTAAATTAAACTAAATCGAATAATAAAACACCGAACCCAAGTTAATAAGCTAAATTGTATGACAATCTTTTTCTCTCCTCAATACTTTTACTCCCTCTCCCCTCTTTTCACTTTTCTCTTTCCTTATATGGTCGGAGTTAGTGAGAATGTTTAGTGCGATTTTGTCACCTATCCTTATGAATGGAGGTTTCACGGAGGTTCTAGACATTGATGAATGCAAAGGGAACTATCCTTATGGTTTTTGTTGCTATCCTAGGAGTCTTTGGTGGTTTTTTGTGACTATTCTTGTCTTGTACAATTCTTCTCTCAGGTCCCCACGTTGGGACGCCCCTTTATTTGTAATATGAGCCAGGCTTGTTATTTATCCAAAAAAAAAAAATTTATTAAAATGTTTGAAAAAAAAAAATAAGCTTTATATTGTACAATGTGTATTGTGAACATCTCTACACAGTCATGCATTTGAAGTATACACTCCACATGGTCAATATAAAAGAACATCATGATATATTAAAAATATCATCTAAATATTTAGTTTGAAATTTTCTAAAAAAATATATATTAATATAAAAATATTTAAATCAATACTAAATCGAATAATAAAACACCGAATCCAAGTTAATAAGCTAAATTGCATGACAATCTTTTTCTCTCCTCGTTACTTTTACTCTCTCTCCCCTCTTTTCACTTTTCTCTTTCCTTACTTTTCTCTCTCCCCATCCCCCTCCCTCAATCTTTTCTATGGTACAAAAAAATACCTAAGAAAGGTGCTTACATCAAATATTTTTAAATTAATAATTTTAACACGTTTTATAAATAATAAATAAATTAAGAAAATAATTAGTTAAAAAAATTAATATTTTTTAATTAATAAAAATTGATTAAGACATAATAGTAAATAACACACTAGTAAATAAAAATTATATAAGTTCAAAATAAAAATTAAGTCGTTCAAACTATCAAAGGTTAATTAATTTTGTCTACCTAATTTTATTTACAAAAACACCAAATGTAACTAATATAAAAGTTCAAAAATTAATTGATGCAAAATTTTCATAAGACTTTTAAAGATAAAAATGTAAAATAATCATAAAATATGACATGTGAAATTTTTTTTATAAAGTCGCTAAATTTTTAAATGTTAAATAACTGTTAAGTATTTTGAATGTAAAAACTGGTTAAATATTTAAAATGTAACTGTTTGATAATTTTGGGTAACTGAGTGATGATTTTGATTAAGTCAATTTTTGATTTTGAGTAAAGTAAGTAGTAATTTTGAATAAGTAGGTGGTGATTTTTAGTAAGTGAATTGTAATTTTGAATAAGTAAGTGATGATTTTAAGTAAGTGACAATTAAGGAAGGCATTTGGACCCCAACTTCTCGTATGTCCATCCAACCCGATCCACTTATGATGGATTTGGATTAAAAAATGAGTTTTAAATGGGTTTGAATTTGGATGTTGATAAATGAGTTTTGGGTCGGGTTAGATTTGGATGATATCAAACCTAACCAAAAGTCGACCCAAATCCAACCCAAAATTATATTTGGTGCAGGGAAAACTTTGAAATTACTAGAACTTTGAGTTTTTAATATGAAAAATCAAATTCCGATATTTTTTTATGACCAGCATTTTAGGGTTTTTTTGACACTAATATTCTTTGTAAAACCCATGATGCAACAAATATATGTATAAATATTATTAGTGAAAAAGTTTTTGAACGATAGCCAAATATTTTATTATTACTATATAATATATATTAAATGAAAAAAGAAAAAATATGAAGCAATTTGTCTAAATATTTGCTTTTATGTTATTATTGTGGCAAATTATTGTTGCATATATTAATATTATAATTTGTTTTAGGTTTAAATGAGTCATGGATTTGGGTCGGATATTTGTTTCACTCAACGGATCTGGATCTGGATTGAATTTTTATAGAATAAATGGGCTTTTTGGGGATTTGGGTTGGGTCGGGTTTTTTCTTGGTTGGATCTGGATGAAGGCAAACCCAACCCACTGCAAGAAAATTGTGAAATTTTTATGCACAATATCCGTTGCAAATATGTAGCAAACTAAAAAAAGCAATGATTTTGGAACAAAAGACCTTCGGGCAAACAGTCGTTGCAAAATACCCCGTAGCAAATTATTTGCAGCAGATTTGCAACAAAAATTTGCAACGGCTTAAATTCGTTGCAAATCCGTTGGAAATTTGCCACAGATTTGCAAGGTTACTATCCGTTGCACATTTGCAACGAATAAGGTCGTTGAAAATCCATTCCAACTTTGCAACATGTTTACAAGGAAAATAACCGCTGCAAAGATGCAATAGATACAGTCCTCACAAAGCCGTTGCAAATTTAAAATGGCATTTGCTACAAAGATTTCGTTACACATTTGCAATGCGCATGTTGTTTCAAATCTGTTGCAAATTTTACAACAGCTTTGCAACAACAGTTTGTTTTGCAAATTTGCAATGGTATCAAAGTTTCAAATCCATTACAAATTTACAACATATTTTACAATGATAGTTTGCGTTGCAAATTTGCAATAGTTTTGCGAGTACTGCTTGCGTTGCAAATTTAAAACGATATTGTTGTTTCAAATCTATTGCAAATTTATGACAGTTTTGCATCGACTTTGCCAAAACTTTGCTTGTTATAAAATAGTGAAATTGATACAATTTTAAAAATAAGAAACTATTTAATGGATATGCAACATATTTCTGAATTTGAAGTACAAAAAACTAAATGCTCCATAAAGTCATATCAAATATGCAAAAGAAAACGATAATTACATAGTTATGTATTGGTCAATACAAAAATACAAACGAACAAATAATTTGTCCCTAGGTATGATTGGAAGATCAAATATGAAATGACAGCTAATACCAAATTGCTAATAACAAGTTATAAAAAAGTTTATGAGCTATTCATCGCTTTCATCTTCATCGTCTTCATCAGATGGATCGAAGGGAGGATCATTCAAGGGCTGTGCAGGAGAAGGATAACCAATTCGCTCGTCAATGCATTGTAGGATGCTCACAATCTTCATGTTCGTCTGTCGTGCGTCAATAATTTTTGATTGCAATTGCTGCATTTGCTCTTCATGCTGACGTACAAGGGCAGACTCCTCATAAAACGAGAGCGCTGATACCATTGTGAGTTTCTCATCCTCTGAGAAAGTCTATACATATGCTCTCTGGAGGGAGGACCCTCAACAACTTTCCATACATTAGGATCAAATTCATTTGCACATTAGTCCTCTCCATGTATAGCATGGTACTCATCTTTATACTTATCCTGTAAAATAATTAATTTCTTTATAAAATGCAAACACGACAGAGAATTTATATTCATGTATAACGTATTAAACTAAAAATATCGATACTAATTTATAAATATTTATTGTCAACAAGCATAACAATAAAACCGAAATAAATTAACATCCAACTAAGCACATTGTCACGGGCCGCCTTTGGCTGACACTGTCCCCGGTGCTCAATAAGCAGACATATGCCATATGGGGTCTCCTAAGCCTGTCCAATACTAATGCGCATTGATTGTGTTCAGGTATGTCCGTGGTATGCCGTGTATTTCGTCTCTTGAAGGTGCATATTGCTGCTTGTTGACCATAGGGAGTAGGCTGGCCCGGCCCTAGCCTCAGGGCCCGGGCGCCTCACGGGTGATCTGCGCTCATCCCTTGACAAGTGGTATCAGAGCGAGGCTCAGGATATGCGAGTAAGCAGCTGTGGTGGGACCGAGCTTAGTCCATGGTGGTGGACACTCCTAGGGAATGGGAGTTGCTCGTGTCCTAGGTGCGTTGAGCGGGTTTGTCCGTGGGTATGGACACTCCTTGTATGGGAGGGGCACTCTAACGAGGAACTTTCGGAGTGAGGTTGAGTGGCTCGCGGTTCCGGATGTGGCGGAAGGCGCACCGTGTTGGGCGCCGGTCAGGCGTGCTGACCGTATGGCTGGCTTACTGCGTGGAGATTGGGCCGATCCTTGGGGTGCAGTGCGAAGTTTACAAGGTGAAGAGTCAACAAGCATCGTGGAGCGAGACGTGTACGTGGTGCACTATGGTGCATGGAGCTGGCATGCTGCTTTTTGGGCATGCTGCTTATCATCAGGTGAGTGTCAATAGCATGTCAGGGGTGTCACGTTGGAGGGGATGATGATGTGGTCGTCCTGTGACCACTCAAGGCTGCTAGAGATGCAGGGATGCGATGATGGGCAGGCACCCGCAACGAGGACGTTTGCGGAATTAGGTGGGGGAGAATGTCACGGGCCGCCTTTGGCTGACACTGTCCTCGGTGCTCAATAAGCAGACATATGCCATATGGGGTCTCCTAAGCCTGTCCAATACTAATGCGCATTGATTGTGTTCAGGTATGTCCGTGGTATGCCGTGTATTTCGTCTCTTGAAGGTGCATATTACTGCTTGTTGACCATACGGGGTAGGCTGGCCCGGCCCTAGCCTCAGGGCCCGGGCGCTGCACGGGTGATCTGCGCTCTATGATTTACACCATGCCAAAAGGCCCAATGTCTCATCTCCCTAGACATGTCACTATCATACATACACTTTTTCCTTCAATACATTTTCTTTTCAAAGAAAGTACCAGTAAGCAGCATTGTTTGACCAAAAAAAATTAAGCAGCATTAGTTACACAAGAAAACTTTATTATATCCTTTAAAATGTTGAATAAGATATGAATATTAAGATAGAGAATGGAGGTAAGAATGCAAACACCCCAATCTATTGAAAGCCTATATGGTAAGGATATATGACAAAGTTTTGATTTCAATCACTATTCGCATTGACATTGAAAAAGAACATATCAGCATACTCATTAACACACTCATGACTCCCTCTTTCCCTTTCATGCTCAAACCATAAAAATGTCAAATAGAGTAAATAAAGATACAAGACCCTTGAAGACTTCTTAATCCAATTTCAAATTTCAGCATAGTTATTCACACACTCATGACTTTATTCTTCCATTTCATTCTCAAACTATAAAAATGTCAAATAGATCAAGTAAAAAATGCAAGAACCTTAGAGACCTCTTATTTTATTTTCACTCTCAACATACTCATTTACACCTATATTTCTCAACATATATTTTTCAGAAGTGCTAAACTCTTCACTCATTTCGACACTAAAACTACTCCCTTTGATGATATGGAATTCTATCCAATTTACCCAACCACAAATTTAGCAGAAAAAACTATATTCACCTAACCAATCGGCAACAATTTTTCACATGTAATTTTATTTGCATTTTTCTGAAGCCAAACCCACAAAATTAAACTTTAGACACAAATCTATTTTTAATAGCAGGTATGCAGCTATTTGGACACGCATCAATCTTTTCATAGCCTAAACCAAGACCTGCAACCATCTTCTTTGTCTCATAGAAGTTTTTTGTCATTTGTTCAGTTGAAGGCAAACTATTTTTCATTATTGCACAAATTTTATTATAGCATGCCTCACTCATATTAAACTCCGACTTGCAACTTAACAATTGGGACACGGCCGACAACCTAGTGTATGTAGAGCATTCATCCCACAAAGGTTTATCAGTGTCCACAAACGAAGAATAAAACTTCACAGCATCAGCATTGGGATTTTCTTCCACCTGTAGTGGCTCTTCACTACATTGATCCCAAGTTGAATCATGCCTACCAAATCCATTATGGGATCCTAGTGCATTAATGACCATTTCATTATATGGGTTAACATTTTGCACCTCAACATTACAATGCTCATTTGTTTGTGATGATTTTCCATAAATGTCAAAATCTTCTGTAAATCTTTCACTATGAGCAGTCCATACAAACTAATGACTCTTAAATCCCTGACTTAGCAGATGAAAGTGTACATTATCTCGATCTTCAAATTTTTTGTTCTTACATTTCGTGCACGGACACTTAATTTTCCCGTCAGATGATACCCATGAACCATTGGAGAAAACAAAATGAAGAAACTCCCCAACCCCTCTATCAAATTTGGGATTACTATATCCGTTGAGCAATCGTTGATACATCCAAGATCGATCCATATATAGTTGTTTGTCATAGATCTACATTTCATATGTAAATTTTTATTTGAGTTGGCATGTTTTTATTTATGTCTTAGAAACATTGCAGATGCGGAAGCCCATAGAACATAATAGTTGTTTCATAAAAAAAGTATGAAATAATTGATAAATGAGAAAATAATAATGGGTTGATGGGTATGTTTCATAGGAATGAAGGAGTATTTTATAATGGATGTCCGACGCATGAGCAATAAAACAATCACATGACAAGCTTAAAATTGTGAAACCATTTCCCATTCTGACTCAATATTGTCATAGGTCTTCACGAAGCCCTAAATCGGGTAAAGCATTGCTGAATATTGATTTCTTTTCAGTGGCGGCAAAGCTGAATTTTTAGGTTTGATTGCATTCATTTCCTTGACTTGACCATTTTCATCTCTCTGATTAATTGTTTTATGTGTGAATCAATTTTTTTGGCATTTAATGTTCTAATATAGCATTCAAAAGCTTCAATGGTGCTACAGTATAATAGTTAGTCTATATTGAATGCCTAAATTGAAAGGAATGTCGAATTTATTGCCATTATTCGCATTATATACACTGATTGTCTAGTAGTATAACAATTTAGTGTAATGTTTGCCATTTATTCCGCATTTACGCAACGATAAGGCATACAATGAAGAAGAATGTGTACTGCCAAAAAGCATCTTACATCATTATACAATTGCATTCATACAATTTTCTAGTGCTTAGACAAGCTTTCTACTTGCATCTTACATCATTTTAATAATTTTTACAAAACCTAACTCTAAAAATAAAATCAAATTGAAACTCAAACAACATTTAATTTTAACCATAAATTAAAACGAAATCAGATTCAAAGTCCAACAACATTTAACTCTATCCCTAAAAACCAAATCAGATTCAAACTCAAACAACATTTAATCTTAACCCAAAAAACCAAATCAGATTCAAAGTCCAATAGTATTTAACTATAACCCTAAAAACCAAATCAGTTTCAAACTCAAATAATATTAAACCTTAACCCTAAAAACTAAATTAGATTCAAACTCAGACAACATTTAACTCTAACTCTAAAAAACCAAACCAAATTCAAACTCAAACAACATTCAACTCTAACCCTAAAAACCAAACTAGATTCAAACTTAAACAACATTACCCAAAACCTTAAAACCAAATCAGATTTTCAAACATCTATAACTCTAATCTTAAAAACCAAATTAGACTCAGGCTCAAACATCTAACTCTAACCTGCAACACCAGAAACTATAAATGTTTTAATCAATGGAATAACTAAGTGATAATTTCTCTAAAATTTGGATATATGTATAAAAAACTAAACCTAGCATAAATAAGATCTTCAACTACACAATCAAAAAAAGACATGAGAAAATAACATAGAACAGCGATAAATACAATGTCATGATTCAAGAAATGGGGATTATGAAATTAAGTACTAATAATCCATAGGCTTGTATTAATCTAGCATAAGTCCTTAGATATAGCTTAATTAGCTTGTATAAGTCAAGGTTAGTCAAATGTTAGCAGAAGATTAAGATTAGCAGCCTAGGTTGGTTAAGTCGGTTAGGATAAGTGTCTTGGTGCATTGTATAGCCCTTAGCCGCCATTAGTGGATTGCTTGTGTAAGTAGGTGAATTCCTTCATTTGTAAGATTCATTCAATGATAATGAAAGCATCTTCTTCTTCTCTCTACTCAAATTCTCTCTAATTCTCATCTTATCTTCTCTATTTTCTCTCTATTACTCTTCTTGATTTCACTTCTTTCTCATCTCATATTCTCTTATCTAGGTTATGATCCAAAATTCATCTTGAATCATAACAATTGGTATCAGAGCTTATGAATTTACTTCCGATTGAGTTGATTTAGTTCAATTTGATTGCAAAGCATTAGATCAATTTAATTGATATCAAGTTCTTGATCAGTTTGTTTTGATCAAGAAATTGTGCTTAAATTGTTTCGACTTTCAGTTCATGCTGCATTGATATTAAGGTTCTGTTATTCAGATTTTGTTGGATCAAGATTTCAGATTGAACTTGCTGAATTATCTTCAGATCGAGCTACATTCTTGAGATCTTGCAAGTTGAATTTGCTGCTCTTAACAAGTTGTTATTAGAGCATTGAATCAATTATTCATTGCACTGGATTTAATCTTGTTGATTTCTTTTCAAGTTTACTGTAGTACACTCACACACTTGGTCTTGTCATCTTGGTAACTTGAATCACCGATCAAGTTGGGATTGGACTCAATTCAGCTGACTGCATATTGAACCTACTGAATTAATCTCGAATTGAGCTGCACTCTTGAGATCTTATAAGCTGAATTCGCTGATCTTGTCATGATCAAGCTGTTGAATCAGTTCGAGTTGCTGAAATTACACTAATCGAGCTCAGTACTTGTTCTTGGCCAGAACTGCTGCTATCGTGATTAGGTAGCTGGAATTACGCTTGATCTCACTAGATTCTATTCAAGTGCATACACATTCAGGATAATGCGAGGAAGCTTTTGTGTTTAGGTCTGAGTTCAAAGGTTCAAATCTTATTTTAAAGTGAGGAAGTGAACTTCATGTATTGCACACAGAAGGTGTTGGCAAAATGCCATAGTATGTAATTCCTCATTGGTTCAATCTAGCTTCAGTTCATATCAAACCTTCCAATGATGCGAGGCTTTTGATCAACGTCTCAAAGCCTCTTGACCTCATAAATGAGTATATTCTTTACTAAGTATTTTGGCCTTGTGGTGCTCTTGAAAGAATGAAAGTGATCTCATCTTCCATTATTGAAGTTACTGCTTGATGCAGCCAGCCTAGACAAACCAGGCGAAGACAGGACAGAGCGAGGTGACCGGCTAGGAGAGCAGGTTGGCGAGAGGGAACTTGGCGTGATGCCAAGAAGCAGCTCCAGTGCCGGATCCGCATGATTTCAGCCGTGATCTTTGGGATTTCCTTAACAAATTTGATTGTTTGCCTTATTTTGCTGATTTGATTTTTATTTTCTAAATTAGTGAAGATTTGAATTCAAATTCCCCTCCAATAAAAGGGAGAAGTCTAGGTTAGGGTTAGTTTAGTTTTTCCAATTCAAATTCTCAAATTATTTTGTTTTACTCGTTTCTCAACCTGTGAGAACTCGAGATTATCACCTCTTTATAATTTTATTAATTTTCTTAATAAGATTCAAAGGGAAGGTTGTTGAACCTTCTTGTAGCCCTTATTTTCCTATCACGTGCTGCATCACGGCTCATATTGGCTATTATACGAGAAGCAGTGCCGACTTTGCCTTCAATTCGTTACACAGAGACACATATACAATGAATGTTGTGTTTTAGACATAAGCTACCTCAAGATGTGTAATGATATGGAAGAAGAGCTAGAGATGATAGGACCTATTAATTGTCAAGCTAAGGAGCTAAGATATATGCCGTTAGATCAAACTTCTCTTAAGGAGAATGACATTTTGAGATTCGCAAGTGTTAATGAATCAATGGTTGAAGTAGTTAAGGTGTTTGAGCATAAAGTTGAGCAAAACGCGACTGGTGGTGCTGGAATTAGTTGGAATTTAGAAGCTGCTGCAGCAAATCAGATTAATAATGCAGCATTACACTCAGTAGATCAGGTTGAATTGTTATAGGACCAGCATGATTTGAAAATTCAAGATAAGATTGATGTAGCAACAGTACAACATGAACTTGATCCTTCATTGCTGCAAGTAAATGATGTAACAGTAAGGTCCAAGGTTGATTTCATAGTTACAGATCAGGTTCAATTGAGACCATTTGATCCAGGAAAGGATACATTTAACTTGGGAAGGAATACATCAATTGCAGCAGAAATTGGAGCAGGAATGAGAGCAAAACTCAATTGATGGTGCTGGATTCAGTCGGGAACCGGGAGCTACAGCTGTATATTAAGAATTTAACATCGCACTAGGCTTTGAGACCAAGAATAAACTTGGTTTGGCTGAATTTTAGAAGCTCAACTTTGAAGTGATAACAACAATTCAGAACAAAAGTGTGCGATTGCAAGTTGAAGATCCATTTAATGTTGCAGCTAAGGAATGGCAAGTACACATTAAAGTTCTAAGCATCAGATTGTTGCATTTTGAAGATGACATTACAGCCTAACATTAAGATTAAGTTAGCAATGGGTCTTAGTCACAAGAAGTGCTTTTCAAGCAAGAAATTAAGACCATTAGTCGAGCCAATCTTAGTCTACAAGGGAAGACCTCCAGATTTTCTTCTTCTTAATTCAAATAAAATGGTTCTTGACAAGCTTTACATGCTCAAGAACATGATATTGAGGTAGCCTAAGGTGGTGATGTGGTCAATAGATGGAGTCGAGGCTTGTTCATGGATCAAAAGGATAATCCAATTGGCAAAGAGAAGAAAGTATTCTATCAGTAAGAAATCAGCTTGTCTTACTACAGACAAGGAAAGGAAAGGAATCATTTTAGCTATAGAACTTCATTTGAAAGCAGGAAGCAAGAGGAAGTTCAGGCAGGGTCTGAAGGCTTTGAGAAGGTACTGAGATCCGTGTCTTGTAAGCAAGATGAAGAAGGGTGGGCGTCCTTAAGAGTTCAGGAAGTGAGTAAATCATTATGGCAAATAGCTATTAAATCTGATGACCTTCCTTGGTGGGATGAAGTTCCCAAATTTCAAGCCAACAGTTCAATTGTCCCAGAGTATATGCTGATTTTGTGCACAAGAAAGCATTCTATTATTTTGTTATAGCTGAAGCCTTTTTGAACTCTGACTGTGAGGGTTTTGAAGGGAAGGTTTACTTGTTGTTTGCGTATAAAATCATTAATCAAAAACACAAGTTAATGCAGATGTTAGCAATAAGTAATTTGGTAGATCATGGTAAGGGAAGATAAGCAGCTGTTGTTAATGAATGCTCTCAAGTATTTGAAAATAAGTTTGGGGCACTCAGTTGTTATTGCAGAGCGAAGTGAATGGTTGGGAAATGTTTGTGAATTCCATGAAGTTGATCAATTTTCTATCAAGTGGACTGCAATGGTCGGAAGGAAAGTGGTGTTTGGGCTTGGTAGTGCTATAGCAAGTTGGAAAGGCATGAAGAGAAAGATAGAGAATGATGTGAAAGTTTCTAAGAATCATCAAAGTCTCAAGAACATTCATGTCTTGATCAAAAGTAGTAGGAAATTTGTAGTAAAACCTCTCAAATGAGAGGAGATTCGCAAGCTTTTCTCAAATCATGCTGCCGAAATGAAAGCAAGACTGCAATAGGAGTGTAAAATTTGATTGGAAGTGGATTTTGGAGCAGCTACAAGAGTAGAAATGAGATCCAAGTTGTTATAGAGTGCATACAAGTCAATAAGCAACTTCAAGTTTCAAAGTCATCATCAATTGTTAAAGCTACGATGTCAAAAACAGGAGGAATTTATCATCAAGAGCAGGTCTTGAAACAAGTTCAACATCAAGGATTCTACAAGACTACAACTTTTCTACTAAGATTCTTGAGACAAGAATCTCAAAGGGGGGAGTATTGTCAAGATTCTCGAAATGGGGATCATGAAATTAAAGTACTAATATTCCATGGGCTTGTGTTAATCTAGTATAAGTCCTTAGATATAGATTAATTAGCTTGTATAAGTCAAGGTTAGTCAAATGTTAGTAGAAGGTCAAGATTGGCGGCTTAGGTTGGTTAAGTCGGTTAGGATAAGTGTCTTGGTGCATTGTACAGCTCTTAGCTGCCATTAGTGGATTGCTGGTATAAGTATGTGAGTTTCTTCATTTATAAGATTCATTCAATGATAATGAAAGTATCTTTTTCTTCTCCCTACTCAAATTATCATCTTATCTTCTCTATTTTCTCTCTATTACTTATCTTGATTTCACATCTTTTTCATCTCATATTCTCTTATTTAGGTTATGATCCAAGATTCATCTTCAAGCATAACATATGATGCAGTGAGGAACTAGCGTTCGCGGTGCAGTGGTGGCGGTGGATTGAGAAAGTGAGGTGAGAGGACAACAACAACACGGTGGGGCTTTTGGACCTCAACCACCGATGCGGTGAACGACAACAACGCGAGCTACAAGGAGAGGTCGACGAGGGAAGAGGAGACGAGGAGGTCGTTTGTGTGGAAGGCGAGAGAGAGAGAGAGAGAGAGAGAGAGAGAGAGGTGAGAGAAGAGGGGTTGTGAGGGGGAAATGGAGAGACGTGAGACTGAGTAGAGAGCCAACAGTTTGGGAACTGGGAGGGAGAGTGAAAAGTAAACCCCTCCGTTGAGATTTGGGCGGGAATGCAAAATTGAGGTTAGATATTTATGTTAATTGTTTTAAGAAAAATAGATTATTGTATAATTATTTTATTTTTAATTGTATTAATTTAATTTTTATATAATTATTATTATATTAATTTAGTGCAATGGTAAAAATTAAAGTTAAATTAATGACATAATTGATAAAATTTGGCCATTTAATATACATTTAATTCAAATTCACTCGTCACCCAAGTATTAAAATTTTTGTTGCCGACTTAAAATCAATTATATTTTAAGGTTAAATTGTATATGAGCTAAATTGACATAATTTAAAATAAATGAACTAATTGACACAATGAGTAAGTATAAGGACATCTCACATATAACCCTTCAATTTTATATAGTATTAATGAATATATCATGAATATTGGGTTTAAATTATATTATTATTTTAATATTTAAAAAAAAATATATAAAAATTATCACTTAAGTATCATAATATTTGATTATTTATTATTTGGGTACTTTGAAGTTTCAAAACATATAATAAGTTATCTGAGACTTAAACTTCTATCACTCAACTACTCTAAATTAATTTTAATTTGAATTTGATTATTTGGCCAAAAATGACGAAATAAGACATGATTTATATAATATATATGGATAATTTTCATAACAATTTTGTGAAATTTATATCGTAATTTGCCAAATCTTTCTTAACAGCATTGACAATGATTATTGATTGTATATATTATCATGATCATTTACTGCTTTAATTAGTTAAATATATTACTAAACCTTAAGGTATCTGAACAAAATTTTCTCCCAAAAATTTAAAAATGAATTATGGAAAAATATTTTTTGAGAAAAAGTTTGAAGGAATTTTTTCAGGATAGTCTTTCTTATTTTCACTTTTTATCCATTTTAAGTCTTTACGAACAATATCTTTCATTACTGGTAATGTTTATACATTACATTATCCAATGTGTATGGGGATTGTCTGCTTCTACTTTGACAATCTTTTCACCATCAATAAACTTTTAATTTGCTAATTATGATCAATTTTGGCTTTATGTTGCAACTGCATTGTTTTAAAATGCTCACAAATTAGTTTATAATTTTGTTTGTTAATTTATGATATGTTTGTTTAGTAATAATATTAATTTATTTCACAAATTTTTAAGAAAATGTCAAAAACTTTTGCTACAGAGTTTAGTCATTGCTATGAATGACAATTTGCTATGGATTTGCAGCAGATAATGACGCAATATTTTGCTATAGATAGGGAAGTTGCAAATCTGTAGCAATTTGCTATGGATTTGCAATGGTATAGCAATTTGTTTAGAGTATAACCCTTGCTAATCCGCAACATTTTTCTACGGATTAGCAATGGCTTCTCGCAACAAATTTTTTGATTTTCTTTAGAAAATTGAAAAATGATGTAAAAAGATATTTTCTACCAAAAATTTTAACCGAATGCCGCCTATGTATATATGCATTGCCCTAGAAACCCATCATACGTTGAAAATAAAGTTTAAGTTATGGTTCTACTCATGCAAAAACATGAAGTAACAATTATTGATATGAAAAATGGAGAGTTTCAATAATTGAAATAACATATATACTTCAATAACAACTAATTTGTGTTGTATATTTATATCCTATAAGACAAAAGACAAAGATCAAATTTATATATGGAGGATTCTTTACCAACAAACAGTATCGATATTCAATTAAACATTAAGGAGCCTCATTTGCAAGAATTCTTCATTCATCGATCAACTATATTCGTATTATAATGAAATATAATAATTACATTGGAAGCGCCATCTTTTGCTCCATTAGGTTGATTTTGTTTTATTGAACCTAAATATCATAAATAATCTATTGCGGGAAATGTTTGCTTCTACTCCAACAATCTTGACTTGCACACCGTCAAATTTTAATTTGCTAATCATCATTAATATTTTCTCTATATTAATATTGCGTTGTTTGAAATGTTCAAAAATTATTGTACATTGGTGTTTGTTAATTTATAACAAGTCTATTTTGTTATAATATTTATTTATTTTCACAAATTTTAAAAAAGTCCCAAACTTTGCTATGGTATAGCATTGCAAATCCATAGCAAATGAGGATTTGCTACGAATTTACAACTAACAAAGCTGTAGCAATTTGTTTCGGATGGGGTTGTTGCAAATCTGTGGCAATTTGCTTCAAGCATGCAACGGTTGAGCCCGTGGCAATTTGCTATGGGTAAGATCGTTTCATATCCATAGCAAAGAATAAGGATTTGCATTGGTTGTAGCAGTAGCAAATTGCTATGACATCGGCCATTGCAAATCCATATCTTCAGGTACAAATTTGCAACAGTTTTGTCTCAAGAAACACCGTATGAAATTATCCTTGCAACGTTGTTGCTTTGCCATTGCAAATGTGCTTTTTTATTTATTTATTAATTTTTAACATTTTTGTCTTGTTAGAATATCAATTTATTTTGACAAATTTTTATAAGAATGTCAAAAATGAAGTAGAGCCATTACAGATCTTTAGCAAGTGAAGATTTGCTATAGATTTGCAATGGCTAGCGATGTAGCAATTTGCAACGTATTTAGTTGTTGCAAAGTCCTAGCAATTTCTTATGAATTTGCAATTGCTTTAGTCGTAGCACATTGCGCGTTTTCTAGTAGTGACCTAAACCCGACCCATTGTCATTCCTAGTGACAACGTGTGTTGACGCACACCACATAATAAGAAATAGAACCAAACAAGTTGTCCTGTGTGTCAACACATGGGAACTTTTTTTTAGGGTTGCTTTATGTATGATGTGTGTCCGCACTCACCTTTTATTTGTCGACACACACCATCTTTTGATTTTTTTTTTTTCCCTTCTTATGTGTATGTAATTATGTACTTATTTCGAGTATGTCCGTCACTTTGATATGGAGTTCTTTTATGTGATTTTAAGTAACTAATTTCATTTTTTAATGTTATGATGACAGATTATGGATGACAAATATATTCGTGACGAAAAAGTGGAGTTAGAAGCTAATTATGATGGCGATATTGATTATGTTGAATGTGCTGACAATAATGCCATTGATGTGGATTGTAGCAATCAAAGTGGTGATGCTTGTTGTACCCCTTTTTAGGGACGTAATGGTTTTATATAGGAAAATCCTTAAATAAATTAGGAGTCATCATATTAGTATTGTGGACGTTTTTCTTGACAAATAATTTTCATTTATAGAGTCGGAAATTCACTCACATGGGTATAAGGTTCTTAAATCTCTTCGACTGTACCAATGATGCTTAGTCTCAACCAATTTCTCCCTACCACATAATATTCCAGTTTAAAGATACTCCTTTGATATCATTTTTTATGAGCAACATTAAATATGTTATATTCGGGTTCCAACGATCTTACCTAAATCCCCTAAAAAAGCAGGACAAAACCAATAGCCAAAAAAAAAAAAAACAAAAGTACTAAAAATAATCAAAAATTAACGAAAAAGCAAAATCAAGAATAAAATGCGATATATGTGGATTAGTTCCTAAATGAGCCTACATCCACGGGTCTCAGTTTTCAGAGGAGTCTCTCCAACAACAACAACAACAAAATTGCCAATGCTACAAGGGCTTCCGCTTGTGCAGGGTCTGGGGGAGTATGATGTATGCAGCCTTACCCCATCAGGGTGAGACCCTGACGAGAGACTGTTTCTGATAACTCCCAACCTGATAGTTGAAAGTTATGAAGTACCTGAATACAAGCATGCAAGGGGCATGAAAGGCATTGAAATTATGTGAAGCATGTATATATGTAAGGCAAAATAATCATGTTGGCGTTTAAGCACGTACACATGGGGGCATAGCAGCCCGAGCAGAAGGTAAGAGCAAAAAGTATAAGTTGTTACCAAAAATATATAATATTACTTAATATTATTTAGCATCTTTAAAATACCCCAATTTAAAAAGGTTACAAAATTGTCTATAATTTTTGTTCCAAATATAATATAACCATTCTAATTTATCCCAATCGAAAATTTCCGAGAATTTATCATAATTTCAGTCATGTCGCTCCCAGTCTATTTTTCGGACTAAAAGGGTATACATCATATAGTAGATCCGCTAATTTTATGGGATCATAATGCAACAATTCTCTACCACGCTCTCCTAAATTATCTTGAAACAAACTCCTTTCAAAATCAAAGCCTTCACAACAACAATCGGTTTCAGCTACCTTGATTAAACTTAATCACACAAGTTTCGATCAGGGCGACACAATCCATTTAAAAACAGCTTTATAACAAACTAAACAAACATGCACAAACATAGGCAACAAAAATTTAAGCATAAAAACATGTCACTCAGATTGATACAACCAGGAAGACAGACTAATTAACAACCTAAAACATGCTAGGCAACCAATTAATCATAGAATTTTCAACAAACCTAAGATGAGCATACGACCTTAATGACCATAACCCAAAACTAGGTACCTATATATCAAATGAATACCTAACCTATGGTCAATCTAAGGTTCAAACAATCAACCTAAAACATTCTCTTTTCTTAAAAATAGAAAACGAGGCACAAAAGAGTGATCCTAAGGGTGAAAAAATCTTCAAGTCAATATCGGGTCTTCATATTAATTGACTATACCAAATTTTCCTCACATTTTAGCTAAAATTTAGTAACTAACATCTTAAATGCATACCAGAATGCCAAATAAGTAGAAGCTAACAGGCCAAAAGCAGTAACATACAGCACAAAAACTGTATAAAAGTTGTATAGATAGTGAATAAAGTCATTCCAAGTAACTCAACATACTTGTATAAGCAACATGCTTGCAATATAGTCAAAGGGAAACATAAAGAACACCTCAGCCTACGAGACTTAAACAAAATCACACAGATTTTTCAAGAACTGATAAATTTTCACAAGCCCATTACCAAGATCAAGTATTTAACATAGGTCAATCAAACACACAAGAGACACCACTCTCACACATATTTTAACCCTCACGGTTATAATCAATCATTTAATGCTTTCATTCACACCCTGGGGTAACAAATTGTGTAACTGACAGGCCTTAACCTAAGGGTTGGCCAAAACAAGGTTTATGGCACTATTTTGACTAGTTCACAATCAACATGAAACTTCAAACCAACATAAACATAGACATTCACAGTGGAAAGTTGAAAACACAATCAAATTTCTATTCAGCAGCCACAACTCGATCATGATCTAGAGTTCCAAACAACACCAAAAAACCAAAATCCCATACTAAATTTTGAACCCGCCCATTTAGGGAGGTTCAACTTGAGCAATTTAACCCAAACCGATCCACCATAAGATGTACCTACGGCTTCTCACTCAAAGATAATACATTAGTCTTAACAATAAACAATTTTTTAACCAAAAAAAAAAATTGCTTAAAACAGTGAGATACCCAAACTACCTATGTCATTAGTCCAAGTGACCAAAACTGGACACTTAAACCTATCTACACTCATAATGTAGACAATGGGGCCTTAGATGTGAAAAACTCAGAGTTAAAACAAACCTAACCTATTGAATCTATTACAGATGACATAACATGTCTTGATCCGTAAACCGGTAAGGAAATTAGCACCCTAGCATCTAATAAGCCCCCAGACCCGATTGTAAAACAAATTATAGTACCTCCATCAATTCGTAGTCCTGCTCAAAGGAGGCTACACAATCTGTGAACTAGACACCACTATCCTTGTTCTTCCTTTCGGGGAAATTTTGTTTAATATGCCATTCCTTCTAACAACTATAACACTTCAACTTCAAGTGTTCCTTTTTCGTTTCCGGTTTCGACCTACCTTGGCCTTTAGACTCGCGGACCACTAGATCTTCTGCAACCTAAAACCTTCATTATTGCCTACTCGATCTTATTCCAAGTAATTTTAAACCAAAAGCCTTTTGAACATCCTATACCGAAATCGAATCCAGCCCATATTTTAAAGTATCTTTAAAATTTTTGAAAAGATTATGGCAATGAATTTAGTAAGACAAGCACTTGAATTTTGTCCAATACTTTAGCCTTGAAATTATCCAATTCAAGTGATAGCCTATTAAATTCGTTAAGACAATCCTCAATTGGTTTACCTTGTCGTATTTTAAAAGCAAAAAATTTTTTCATGATAAAAATACGATATGATAGAGAACTCGATTTATACATATCTTCTAAATTTGTCTACAACTCAAAAATAATTTAAGACTTAGAAACAGTCGATAACACACGATTCGTATGCGAAAGAATAATTTAGCCAAAGGCCGTAACATTCATTTTTTGTGCTCAAATTCAGTCATTTTGGGTTGTCTTGATTCTAGAAGTAGAGTGTTCTCCATGCGCTGTTGGGTCAAATTAGCTTTCATCTTGATCTTCCAAAACCCAAAATCATTTCGTCCATTGAACTTTTCAATGTCAAAACACACGATTCTCGTCATTTCTATATCTTCAGACTGTGATACCACTTGTTATGTTTCAGGTCTCAACAATCCGACCCGAATCCCTTGAAAAATTAGATCTGGCAACATCAAAACCAAACCGACAGCGACATAAAACAAAAGTACCGAAAAATAATGAAAAAGCGAAATCAAGAACAAAATGTGATATACGTTGTTTAGCTCCTCAAGGAGCCTACATCCACGAGCCTTAGTTTTCGGAGGAGTCTCTCCACTATTCGTAATTTAGACTTTACAATCACAGACTAGCAACGAGACTAAAATTAAAGGGGAGGCTTTCAGAGATCTTAAACAAGAAAACCAAGAGAGTGGACGAGAAACCCTAACTAAACTAAGAGGATGAAGATGAACAATAGACCAGGCTAGAGGTACCAAAGCGGAGCTCCGAAACCAAACCCTCGTTCATTGAACCGAGCTTCCGAGACCATATTCTCCTTTCTTCTTCCTTCTTCTTGTAGTTCTACCATTTTTTTCCTCTCTTTTCTTTGAATGTCCCTTCTCTCTCTTTTCTTTGAATGTCCCTTCTCTCAATGTTTTGCAGTCATGAAATTGAAGTACAATGCTCAAGATCCAATTGGGGCTTTTAATAGCCTCAATAACATAATATTGGAAAGAAACCGATCAAAGGCAATAATTTTCAACGGTTAATTAAGAGAATCAAGTATAATTTGTTACCAAAAATACATAATATTACCTAATATTATTTACCCATATTTAAAATACCCCAATTTAAAAAGGTTACAAAATTGTCTGTATTTTTTGTTGTAAATTTGAATACAACCATTCTCATTTACCTAAACATAAATTTTCCGACAATTTATCTTAATTTCAGCCATGTTGCTCCCAGTCTATTTATCCAAATTTCAGTCATGGGACCATAATAAAACAAATTATATATTTACTTATACGTCATCCAACTTTCCATCAAAGACATATTGATATACAAAACCTTTATGAATGACTAAGCTTCTCGAGTTGGGCATGTATTGGCTCTACATGGAAGGGCCGTGTCTTTGACCCGTATTCTTGATATGTGGAAAATAACTCCCTATTGGAATTGAATGAGTGTTCTTGCTTTTCACTACATTCGGTTATTTTTCGGCAAGTTTATTCTTACCCATGTTCTTGTTTTACCTCTTTTGACCCTCAATGTTTCCTTTTAGTGGCTGTACTCAACGGCATTCTGAGTAAGCTACTAACATGAGTGTTGGAAAAAATTATGTATTTTAGTGATTTAAAAATATATTTATATATATATATATTTTTATATTATTTATTTAAAAAAAAATATTGAATACTAAACTTAATATTTAAACTTAGTATGCTATTAAATCCTTATTTTTTGTTGCAGAAGCTGTTAAAGAAAAATTCAAGCCGTTGCAATACTTACTGTTGAGCACTTATTCAATTGACCATGCATTTATGTTGTTGAACATTGCATTGAAAGAGAAAATCACAATTACTGGGATTGATTTGCTTTGACCAGTTCAATGCATAAGGACTATGAAATTAGGAGGACACTTATGTATATATAAGCATATGTGTTTGATGAAAAAAACACACAACAACAAAAAATATCTTATTCTTCGAATCCCCTTTATTCTTGTGAAAAAATTGTGAGCTTGGTAATTATAGTTCGGGGATATTTGATCGCTACATTGATACAGGTCCGACGGGTTGTTGAATCCTAGGAAAGGAGCGTATACAAATACAATACTCGTGGAGGAGGGGCGTTTCTTTACTAAGGAGAGCGTTCTCACATGCCTCAACCCAACACAGGTGTTTCTTAACCTTTTCTAAATTATATTGTCTTTATATTGTTATTGTTATTGTTATTTTCATTGAGCATCTCTACTTTATTATATTTTTGTTGAATTTTTGGTGCACTATATCATTATTTTCTAACAGTCTTAGAAAGGAAATTAGCTTAATCAAAAAAAAAAAAAAAAAAAAAGACTTTAAACATGGACCTTTTAAATGCTCTAACTAGTAAACCAGAAAAATTTACGGGACAAAATTTTCTCTGTTGGCAACAATAGATGAAGTTTTGGCTTACCGAATTAGGATTATTTTTGGTGCTTCTCAATGATAAGGAAAAAGGTATTGAAAAAACCTCGGAATCTAGTGGTACACCTATTAGTAGTGATTCTACTTCAACTGATAAGTCAACTTCTAATGATAAAGATATTTTGTGTCATGCTAGAATTTTAAGTGCCTTGTCTGATAATATTTATAGCATTTTCTGTCATACTAAATCTGCTTTAGAACTATGGAATGCACTTGATTATAGATATGGGACAGAAGAAAGAGGTTTAAAAAGATGCTCAGTTGAAATTTGGCTTGATTTTCAAATGGTTGACGGTAAAAGTGTTATGGACCAAATTCATGAGTTTCAAAAAATAGTTTTTAACATGAAAATAAAGCGAATTGAAATCAATGACATAGTGCTTATTACTTCGCTTATTAAAAAGTTACCAACATCCTGGTCCGATTTTGCTCGAAGTTTAAAACATAAACATGAAAATTTTACTTTGGAAGAATTGTATGTTGCATTGAAAATTGAGGATAACCATTGCTCCTCTAAGAGTCAAATGCAAAAAACTAAGTTTCAAGCTAAGGCTCATATTGTTGAAAATTCTTATAAGCCAAGGAAAAAAATCTTTCAAGAAAAATGGTTCTAAACAATATCATGGTAGGAATAACAACAATAAGAACAATAGGCCTAAAGACAATAATAATCAGAACCAGTGTTGGGTATGTGGGAAGACCAATCACAGAGCTAAAGATTGCTACCACCATCATGGACAACCCTCTAAATCTCAAAATGCTACTAAACCACAAGCTAATGTGGTGACTGTGGGGGCTAACTCCGATTCCCATGCTAACAGGTATTTTGTTAGTAGCCCAGAGTTGAATTCAATATCTTTGAGTACAAACGAGTGGTGGATTGACTCTGGGGCAAATATTCATGTGTGCGCTGATAAAACCTCATTTTTGTCTTATCAGGTATCAGACACAAGAACTGTGAGCATGGGGAATGGGAGTGTGGCTTGTGTCCTAGGACAAGGAAAAGTCCGTTTAGAGTTGTCATTTGAAAAATTCTTAACTTTGGATGATGTTCTTCACGTACCTGACATTAGGAAGAACTTAATTAGTGCGTCTCTTTTAGTTCAACAAGGTTTTAAAGTTGTTTTTGAGTCAAATAAAGTAGTGATTAGTAGATTCGTTTCCTTTGCTAGTAAAGGATACTTGTTAGATGGTCTTTTTCGGTTGAGTGTATTGCATTCATCTAATAATTTAATATCCACATCTTCTTTATCTATTTCAAATGTTGAAAGTTGTGATGCTTGGCATGGTAGACTTGGTCATGTTAACTTAAATACAATGAAAAGAATGATGCATATGGACCTTATCCCTAAGTCTCATGTTAATATGAAAGAAAAATGTGAAATATGTGTACAAGCCAAACAACCTAGAAAACCATTCAAATCAGCATATAGAGAAACCGAGCTGTTAGAATTAGTTCATAGTAATGTTTGCGATAATAACCTTGTCTTAACTCGAGGTGGTAAAAGATATTTTATTACTTTTATAGATGATTTCTCAAAATACTGCTATGATTATTTGATTAATTTGAAAAGTGAGTTATTTGATAAATTTAAGATTTATAAAGCGCAAGTGGAAAATCAATTAGAACGACAAATAAAAATATTACGTTCTGATTGGGGTGGTGAATATGCCTTAATAGATAAGAGTGAATTTTGTGAAATTCATGGTATCATGCATCAAGTGTTATCACATTATTCTCCCCAATCTAATGGTGTAGCAGAAAGGAAAAATAGAACATTATTAGATATGGTCAATGTGATGCTCATGAGTTCTGGTTTACCTAATAGCTTATGGGGTGAAGCTCTTTTTTCTGCATGCTATATTTTGAATAGAGTACCATATAAAAACATTGATAAAACGCCGTATAAATTGTGGAAGAATAGAAAACCTTCTTTAAAACACTTAAAAGTGTGGGGGTATTTGGCTAAGGTGAATATTCCCCTAGCAAAGAAAAGAAAAATTGGCCCTAAAACTGTAGATTGTGCATTTGTTGGATATTCTTTAAATAGTACCACTTATAGGTTTTTGGTATTAAATTCAGAAGTTCCTGAAATTTCTAATAATACCATTATTGAATCTCGTGACGCTGCTTTCTTTGAAAGTATTTTTCCTATAAAAAATAAGATTTCTATGCAAAATTTTGATGGTAGTTCTTCTAGTTCACCTAGACCTATACGCCTAGAGAATGATTATTATTCTCATGATGAGCCTAGGAGAAGTAAAAAAGCAAGCAAATCTAAAACATTTGGTGATGACTTTTACACATTCTTGCTAGAAGATGATCCTAAAACTTATAGAGAAGCAATGCAATCAGTTGATGCTCCTTTTTGGAAAGAAGTAGTAAGAGACGAAATAAATTCCCTTATGTCCAACAAAACTTGGGTCTTGACTGATCTACCCTATGGTTGCAAAACGATTGGTTGTAAATGGGTTTTCCCCAAAAAATTAAGAACAGATGGGTCAATTGATAAATTTAAAGCAAGTCTTGTAGTTAAGGGATTTAAACAAGAGGAAGGAGTTGATTATTTTTATACATGCTCACCAGTTTCTAAAATTACTATAATAAGAATTTTATTGGCTCTTGCCTCTATCTATAAGTTAGAAATTCATCAAATGGATGTTAAGACGGCATTTTTGAATGGTGATTTAGAAGAAGAAATTTACATGGACCAACCAGAAGGGTTTGTAATTCCCGGGCAAGAAAATAAAGTGTGTAGGCTTGTAAAATCCCTTTATGGTTTAAAACAAGCTCCTAAACAATGGCATGATAAATTTGACCAAGTGATGCTTTCAAATGGTTTTCAAATAAATAGTGCAGATAAATGTGTATATATTAAACCAATTGGTGACCAATGTGTTATACTTTGTTTATATGTTGTTGACATACTAATATTTGGAAGTAAGCTTTGTGATGTTGTGGACACTAAATCTTTCTTGTCCAATAGTTTTGATATGAAAGATCTTGGTCCGGTTGATGTTATACTAGTAATGAAATTAATTAAAAATGAAAATGGCATTATATTGTCTCAAGCACACTACATTGCGAAATTGTTGTTTAAGTTTGGTTATGCTAATGCCTCGCCTGTTTCAAGCCCTTTTGATCCAACAATAAAGTTAACGAAGAATATGAGTGAGGGTGTTTCACAATATAAATATTCCCAAATTATTGGATCTTTACTGCATTTGGACAATCATACTAGACCTGATATATCTTATGCTGTATCTAGATTAGGAAGATATGCACATAACCCAAGTATTTTACATTGGAGTGCTCTAGAGAGGGTATTTAAATACCTAAAAGGAACTCTAAATCATGCTATTCACTATTGTGGTTTTCCTGCTGTGGTTGAAAGATACAGTGATGCTAACTGGATAGCATACTCTGAAGACACTAAATCAACAAGTGGTTATGTGTTTACATTTGGTGGTGGTGCAGTATCTTGGAAGTTTGCAAAGCAGACTATTTTCTCTCGTTCCACTATGGAGGCTAAAATAGTGGCACTAGATGCTGCTAGAACTGAAGCTGAATGGATTAAAAGTTTTATGGTCGACATACCATTATTGCCTAAACCTGTACCTCCAATTTTATTACATTGCGATAGTCAAGCTGCAATAGCTAAGACTAAAATTAAAAATTTTAATGAGAAAATGAGGCATCTAAGGGTTAGGAATAGAACGATAAGACATCTAATTTCTTATGGTGTAATTGCTGTTGATTTTATCAGGTCAGAAGATAATGTAGCGGATCCGCTCCCGAAAGGACTGGCGCGCCAACAAGTCGCTCAATCATCGGGGGGAATGGGACTGAAGCCCATAAACTAATCACCACAGTGGAAACCCGTCCTTAGAGGTATGGCGATCCCATGAATGAGGTTCAACGGGTACAAAAGAAACTGATGGGTGGTTGATAGAGCACAAGTTATACTATATATAGCGGGGTATTATGGGGTTCCATTCCTAAGGTGAGGTGCTCTTTACTGTGGTGTTGAAGACAGAGGTAAACTCTTAATGGACTTGATGGCACGATATGTGCGGGGTGATGATCACAGATCACCCCTGGAGGGTTCACCTACGTGGGTGTGGTGGTGGGGTCGCCACTGTGGGAAATGGGTTGTTCTCTAATGACACACATGAGACAGGATTTGTGCGCATGACCGTAACGTGCCCCACTGATAGAACTTTATAATTACCAGTATTCTATGTGTGTGGTGGGTCTAAACCTGGTTATAAGAGATCTAGTTCAAGGCGTCTATGCTACTATGGTTTCTTCAGGTTAAAGCTGATTTACACTAAGTGTTGGTTCAAACCCGAAAGGTACCTGCATGTATTAACGGATTACAATGCTCACTAAGTTTTGTAATTTTCAAATCATGTGAGGGATTGTTGGAAAAAATTATGTATTTTAGTGATTTAAAAATATATTTATATATATATATTTTTTATATTATTTATTTGTAAAAAAAAATTGATGAATACTAAACTTAATATTTAAACTTAGTATGCTATTAAATCCTTATTTTTTATTGCAGAAGCCGTTAAAGAAAAATTCAAGCCGTTGCAATACTTACTGTTGAGAACTAATTCAATTGACCATGCATTTATGTTCTTGAGCATTGCATTGAAAGAGAAAATCACAATTACTGGGATTGATTTGCTTTGATCAGTTCAATGCATAAAGAATATGAAATTAGGGGGATACTTATGTATATATAAGCATATGTGTTTGATGAAAAAAACACACAACAACAAAAAAATATCTTATTCTTCCAATCCCCTTTATTCTTGTGAAAAAATTGTGAGCTTGGTAATTATAGTTCGGGGATCTTTGATCGCTGCACTGATAGAGGTCCGACGGGTTGTTGAATCCTGGGAAAGGATCATATACAAATACAATACTCGTGCAGGAGGGGCGTTTCCTTTCTAAAGAGAGCGGTCTCACGTGCCTCAACCCAACATAGGCGTTTCTTGACCTTTTCTAAATTATATTGTCTTTAGATTGTTATTGTTATTGTTATTTTCATTGAGCATCTCTACTTTATTATATTTTTGTTGAATTTTTGGTGCACTATATCGTTATTTTCTAACAATCTTAGAAAGAAAATTAGCTTAATCAAAAAAAAAAAAAAAAGACTTTAAACATGGACCTTTTAAATGCTCTGACTAGTCAACCAGAAAAATTTACGGGACAAAATTTTCTCTGTTGGCAACAACAGAAGAAGTTTCGGCTTACCGAATTAGGATTATTTTCGGTTCTTCTCAATGATAAGTAAAAAGGTATTGAAAAAAACCTCGGAATCTAGTGGTACCCCTATGAGTAGTGATTCTACTTCAACTGATAAGTCAACTTCTAATGATAAAGATATTTTGTGTCATGCTAGAATTTTAAGTGCCTTGTCTGATAATATTTATAGCATTCTGTCATACTAAATCTGCTTTAGAACCATAGAATGCACTTGATTATAGATATGGGACAGAAGAAAGAGGTTTAAAACGATGCTCAGTTGAAATTTGGCTTGATTTTCAAATGGTTGATGGTAAAAGTGTTATAGACCAAATTCATGAGTTTCAAAAAATAGTTTTAACATGAAAATAAAGGGAATTGAAATCAATGACATAGTGCTTATTACTTCACTTAATAAAAAGTTGCCACCATTTGGTCCGATTTTGCTCGAAGTTTAAAACATAAACCTGAAAATTTTACTTTGGAAAAATTGTATGTTGCTTTGAAAATTGAGGATAACCATCGCTCCTCTAAGAATCAAATGCAAAAAACTAAGTATCAAGCTAAGGCTCATATTGTTGAAAATTCTTATAAGCCAAGGAAAAAATCTTTCAAGGAAAATGGTTCTAAACAATATCATGGTAGGAATAACAACAATAAGAACAATAGGCCTAAAGACAATAATAATCAGAACCAGTGTTGGGTATGTGGGAAGACCAATCACAGAGCTAAGGATTGCTACCACCGTCATGGACAACCCTCTAAATCTCAAAATGCTACTAAACCACAAGCTAATGTGGTGACTGTGGGGGCTAACTCCGATTCCCATGCTAACAGGTATTTTGTTAGTAGCCCAGAGTTGAATTCAATATCTTTGAGTACACACGAGTGGTGGATTGACTCTGGGGAAAATGTTCATGTGTGCGCTGATAAAACCTCATTTTCGTCTTATCAGGTACCAAGCACAAGAACTGTGAGCATGGGGAATGGGAGTGCGGCTTGTGTCCTAGGACAAGGAAAAGTCCATTTAGAGTTGTCATCTGGAAAATTCTTAACTTTGGATGATGTTCTTCACGTACCTGACATTAGGAAGAACTTAATTAGTGCGTCTCTTTTAGTTCAACAAGGTTTTAAAGTTGTTTTTGAGTCAAATAAAGTAGTGATAAGTAGATTCGGTTCCTTTGTTGGTAAAGGATACTTGTTAGATGGTTTTTTTCGGTTGAGTGTATTGCATTCTTCTAATAATTCAATATCCGCATCTTCTTTATCTATTTCAAATGTTGAAAGTTGTGATGCTTGGCATGGTAGACTTGGTCACGTTAACTTAAATACAATGAAAAGAATGATGCATATGGACCTTATCCCTATGTCTCATGTTAATATGAAAGAAAAATGTGAAATATGTGTACAAGCCAAACAACCTAGAAAACCATTCAAATCAGCACATAGAGAAACCAAGTTGTTAGAATTAGTTCATAGTGATGTTTGCGATAATAACCTTGTCTTAACTCGAGGTGGTAAAAGATATTTTATTACTTTTATAGAAGATTTCTCAAAATACTGCTATGTTTATTAGATTAATTTGAAGAGTGAGTTATTTGATAAATTTAAGATTTATAAGGCGGAAGTGGAAATTCAATTAGAACGAAAAATAAAAATATTACGTTTTGATTGGGGTGGTGAATATGCTTTAACAGATATGAGTGAATTTTGTGAAATTCATGGTATCATGCATCAAGTATCACCACCTTATTCTCGCCAATCTAATGATGTAGCAGAAAGGAAAAATAGAACATTATTAGATATGGTCAATGTGATGCTCATAAGTTCTGCTTTACCTAATAGCTTATGGGGTGCAGCTCTTTTTTCTGTATGCTATATTTTGAATGGAGTACCATATAAAAATATTGATAAAACGCCGTATGAATTGTGGAAGAAAAGAAAACCTTCTTTAAAACACTTAAAAGTGTGGGGGTATTTGGCTAAGGTGAATATTCCCATTGCAAAGAAAAGAAAAATTGGCCCTAAAACTGTTGATTGTGCATTTGTTGGATATTCTTTAAATAGTACCACTTATAGGTTTTTGGTATTAAATTCAGAAGTTCCTGAAATTTCTAATAATACCATTATTGAATCTCGTGATGCTGCCTTCTTTGAAAGTATTTTTCCTATGAAAAATAAGATTTCTATACAAAATTTTGATGGTAATTCTTCTAGCTCACCTACACCTATACGCCTAGAGAATGATGATTATTCTCATGATGAGCCTAGGAGAAGTAAAAAAGCTAGAAAATCTAAAACATTTGGTGATGACTTTTACACATTCTTGCTAGAAGATGATCCTAAAACTTATAGAGAAGCAATGCAATCGGTTGATGCTCCTTTTTGGAAAGAAGCAGCAAGAGACGAAATAAATTCCCTTATGTCCAACAAAACTTGGGTCTTGACTGATTTACCCTATGGGTGCAAAACGATTGGTTGTAAATGTGTTTTCCGCAAAAAATTAAGAACGGATGGGTCAATTGATAAATTTAAAGCAAGACTTGTAGCTAAGGGATTTAAACAAGAGGAAGGAGTTGATTATTTTGATACATACTCACCAGTTTCTCAAATTACTATAATAAGAATTTTATTGGCTCTTGCCTCTATCTATAAGTTAGAAACTCATCAAATGGATGTTAAGACGGCATTTTTGAATGGTGATTTAGAAGAAGAAATTTACATGGACCAACCAGATGGGTTTGTAATTCCCGGGTAAGAAAATAAAGTGTGTAGGCTTGTTAAATCTCTTTAGGTTTAAAACAAGCTCCTAAACAATGGCAAGATAAATTTGACCAAGTGATGCTTTCAAATGGTTTTCAAATAAATAGTGCAGATAAATGTGTATATATTAAACCAATTAGTGACCAATGTGTTATACTTTGTTTATATGTTGATGACAGACTAATATTTGGAAGTAAGCTTTGTGATGTTGTGGACACTAAATCTTTCTTGTCCAATAGTTTTGATATGAAAGATCTTGGTCCGGTTGATGTTATACGAGGAATGAAATTAATTAAAAATGAAAATGGCATTATATTGTCTCAAGCACACTACATTGAGAAATTGTTGTTTAAGTTTGGTTATGCTAATGCCTCGCCTGTTTCAAGCCCTTTTGATCCAACAATAAAGTTAACGAAGAATATGGGTGAGGGTGTTTCACAATATAAATATTCCCAAATTATTGGATCTTTATTGCATTTGGCCAATCATACTAGACCTGATATATCTTATGCTGTATCTAGATTAGGAAGATATACACATAACCCAAGTATTTTACATTGGAGTGCTCTAGAGAGGGTATTTAAATACCTAAAAGGAACTCTAAATCATGCTATTCACTATTGTGGTTTTCCTGCTGTGGTTGAAGGATACAGTGATGCTAACTAGATTGCAGACTCTGAAGACACTAAATCAACAAGTGGTTATGTGTTTACATTTGGTGGTGGTGCAGTATCTTGGAAGTCTGCAAAGCAGGCTATTATCTCTCGTTCCACTATGGAGGCTAAAATAGTGGCACTAGATGCTGCTAGTACTAAAGTTGAATGGATTAAAAGTTTTATGGTCGACATACCATTATTGCCTAAACCTGTACCTCCAATTTTATTATATTGCGATAGTCAAGCTGCAATAGCTAAGACTAAAAGTAAAAATTTGAATGAGAAAATGAGGCATTTAAGGGTAAGGCATAGAACGATAAGACATCTAATTTCTTATGGTGTAATTGCTGTTGATTTTATCAGGTCAGAAGATAATGTAGCGGATCCGCTCACGAAAGGACTTGCGCGCCAGCAAGTCGCTCAATCATCGGGGGGAATGGGACTGAAGCCCATAAACTAATCACCACAGTGGAAGCCCGTCCTCAGAGGTATGGCGATCCCATGAATGAGGTTCAACGGGTACAAACGAAACTGATGGGTGGTTGATAGAGCACAAGTTATACTATATATAGCGGGGTATTCCCGGTTTCCATTCCTAAGGTGAGGTGCTCTTTACTGTGGTGTTTAAGACAGAGGTAAACTCTTAATGGACCTGATGGCATGATATGTGCGAGGTGATGATCACAGATCACCCTTGGAGGGTTCACTTACGTGGGTGTGGTGGTGGGGTCGCCACTGTGGGAAATGGGTTGTTCCCTAATGACACTCATGATACAGGATTTGTGCGCATGACTGTAACGCGCCCCACTGATAGAACTTTATAATTACCAGTATTCTATGTGTGTGGTGGGTCTAGACCTGGCTATAAGAGATCTAGTTCAAGGCGTCTTTGCTACTATGGTTTCTTCTGGTTAAAGCTCATTTACACTAAGTGTTGGTTCAAACGCAAAAGGTAACTACATGTATTGACGAAGTACAATGCTCACTAAGTTTTGTAATTTTCAAATCATGTGAGGGATTGTTGGAAAAAATTATGTATTTTAGTGATTTAAAAATATATTTATATATATATTTTTATATTATTTATTTAAAAAAAAATGCTGAATACTAAACTTAATATTTAAACTTAGTATGCTATTAAATCCTTATTTTTAATTGCAGAAGCCGTTAAAGAAAAATTCAAGCCTTTGCAATGCTTACTGTTGAGCACTAATTCCATTGACCATGCATTTATGTTGTTGAACATTACATTGAAAGAGAAAATCATAATTACTGGGATTGATTTGCTTTGACCAGTTCAATGCATAAAGAATATGAAATTAGGGGGACACTTATGTGTATATAAGCATATGTGTTTAATGAAAAAAACACACAACAACAAAAAATATCTTATTCTTCCAATCCCCTTTATTCTTGTGAAAAAATTGTGAGCTTGGTAATTATAGTTCGGGGATCTTTGATCGCTGCACTGATAGAGGTCCGACGGGTTGTTGAATCCTGGGAAAGGAGCGTATACAAATACAATACTCGTGCAGGAGGGGCGTTTCCTTTCTAAGGAGAGCGTTCTCACGTGCCTCAACCCAACACAGGTGTTTCTTAAGCTTTTCTATATTATATTGTCTTTAGATTGTTATTGTTATTGTTATTTTCATTGAGCATCTCTACTTTATTATATTTTTGTTGAATTTTTGGTGCACTATATCGTTATTTTCTAACAATGAGGTGGTGGCGCAGAATCATCATTCACGGTCTACAAAGAAAGTGTGGAAATCACATAGAGCGGCTCTTGTTTTAATTCCATCTATGACCTTGGTTTCCACATGTGACTTGAGATTTTTGAAAGAAGGGTATTGGAGGAACATCATCCTCGCTTAACGTTAAATGTATACCGGTTGTTTCTATACCTACACTAGGGATGGACTAGATAATAATGAAGATTTTTCAGATATAATATCTTTCTTATGTTTAGAAAATAAACATCTTCATCTAATGTGTCAATTCATACATTTTCATCCGTGGCACTGTTCGAATTGCTTAAATTTCCATCACTTCTTTTTTCATTCACCTTATTTTGTTTCACCTCATTTGTGATTTCAAAAATTTGTTTGACTTGGCAGCTAAGTCTTCATGCTTCGTAGACAATTCAACATAACTCTTCGTACAACATGGGGATGCACTATTACAGCCAACTCATCAATTGGCACACATTGCTCCTCCACATCTTTATCGCTAGAAAAAAGGGATGACGGAGAAGGAGGTACGACTTCTAAATAGGAGAGGCTTTTTCTTCGATGAATTAGTTCCTTTGACATCTGTATAATATCAAGCACTGAAAATTAAAACCAATTGTATATGTCACAAGAAATTACAAAAAGTACCTTTTTCAATTTCATCATGTACTACCTTGACATTATCAAAATTTTTATATTTTTGGAGTGGGTATGCTTTATTGGCCTACACTTCTACTTTGTGCAATAGCGACAATGAGGGATCTCCTTTTCGATGGAGGCATTAGGGTCCCTTGATTGAATGCTCAACAAAAAAAAAAAAAAAAAAAAAAAAAAAAAATCTACCACATTTAGAAAAATAAAGAAATTTAATATATATTTATATGTATAAATAGAATCACAAATAAGTACAAATTTTACTTACTATAAGGAAAAAAATGCACTTATTCATTCTTTTCTTGTTCTTTTTTGTATTCTAGTACTCCCTTTAAAATTCCTTGAAACACAAAATTCGCCCAATTTGTTCTTGATGCTTTGTTACTTTCACTTGCAAAATTACACCATAAGTTCTTTGGATTTGATTTTGCCATCGAACACATAATTGTAGTCAATGCATAAAGCACCACTGACATTTTGAATTTGTCATCAACATTACCATATGTAACCAATGCTTCTTCCATCTGACAACATGTTCAACCCCCAAACTCTTTGTACAAATCATTCACATTCGGTTCATCTTCACTATCATCAATCTCAATTCCTGTTTTGAATCCCAATAATACCTTAATATCTTTTTCACTTAACAAGTTTTCTTTTCTTTCAATGTACCGAATTTGAGACATCAGATCAAAACTGTCAATTAAATTTGGCACATATCTAAACTTATTTTTTATGCACTTTATAAACTACCCAATCCCAACTCTTCAATGGCATCTTCTTCTCTCAAACAAGCTTTTCAACATTATAATTACTCGTTGTGGCGTGCAATGTATAATAAGTACTATTATTTTGCAACTTGTAACCAAAAGAAACTAGTAGTACGTATTTTTAACATATATTACCCTTGATTTAGAAAAGTCATTAATTTTGCGAATTTAATACATACTTGAATCATTCTTTGCATCACTTATCTATGGTTGCTTTTCCTCATTGGACATTGCTTTCCACATTTTGCTTATCCTTATTACCCACTACAAGAGTAAACATAAACAAAATTAATCAACTATGAAATAGAACATCACATTATTTTAAACTATACTAAAAAGCTTTGATTTTACATTTTTTTCATTCTTTAATCCTCTTTCATTGTTCTCTATCTTCGTGTTGTTTTCATTGCAAAACAAAATATGAACCACTAGTTCAATTTATAGGTGCAATGAATGCCGCATAATAAAAGGATTCTCACTAAAATATAATAAATGTATTTCTTAGTCTTTTATTGTTTATCTTATCTTCTAAATTATTTGTCTCTCCAACCCTGGTCACCAATAAACCAAGATTTTCAATAATAAACAATGGGTATATCAAATATACACGATCATAGTAAAATATAAGATTTGACCTCATGAATTTTATCCTTGTGTTAGCCATGACTATTTAATCACTAATACCTATTCTTTTTTGCATTATAAGATGACAATTATAATGATGAAATTGAATGCATTATTAAAGGGAATAAATCCCAAAGGGATTAAACAACCAAAAATATCATTAAAAAACACATAACTATTGGAATTTTTTACCCAATTGGCATAGTTTTGAAAAAAAATTACCAAAATAGCACACTTTCAAAAATATTTACCAAAATGGCACCATTTACTGTAGCTCGTTCAAACGGCGTACGTCCAATGAACAGGTTTTTTTTTTTTTTTTTTTTTTTTTTTTTTTTTTTTTTTTTTTTTTTTTTACGGAAGCACAGCTAATTTGTACTCTAAAAATTATTGTATTAAAACTATTTTGCATAAATAATTTAAAATTTTAATAATTTTTAAATTTTTAAAAAAAGTATACTAATTTTATCATGACATTATATGTGTCATCTTTTTGATTGTCATGTCATCTGCCACATATTCTTCTTGGTTGTCAGGTCATTTTTAACTAATTGTCATGGTCACTTATAACTAGTTGATACCTTTTCTTGTCCTTTTCTAAATAATACTTTTCTTCTTGGTCATTTTTACAAAGTATGTTGCCCTTACTGTGTATAATATTATTTTTAAAAACTTTCATCATTTATGTTTTCATCCAAAAAGTAATGAATTTTCATGTATATAATATTGGCTCAACAAAAATTTAACGATTACCTAAATGAAGAAATGATCTGTATATATTATCGTTATTATTCATTGTATTAAATATAGTCTTCAACCAAAGAGGGCACCAATACGCCATCACCGGATCCTATTAGAACTGCGAAGTCAAGCATGCTTGGGCGAGAGCAGTAACAGGATGGGTGACCTCCTGGGAAGTCCTTACCCTAAGGTAGGGGGCATTTGGAACAGCCCTGAAGGGGGACGACTGCGTACATCCGACCCCCACAGACTCTGCGTAGGCAGGAGTCCTTGAGACACTGGGTGTGTTCGTATTAAATATAGTCTTCAGGGTACCATTGGGACATTGGGAATGTATCTTGCTTTCTATTTACTATATTTAATATAGTGAATAATAATAATAATATATATGGGTCATTTCATCATTTAGGTACTCGTTAAATTTTTGTTGAGCCAATATTATATATATGAAAATTATGCATTACTTTTTGGATGAAAACATAAAGGGTGAAAGTTTTTAAAAATGATATTATATATAGTAAGGGCAATATACTTTGCAAAAATGACCAACAACAATAGCAATAATTTATATTAAATAAATAAATTTCAAACATTACACTAAGTGAAGCTACTCAAATTCATAATAACAATACAATACAATATAACCACAAATGTAATTACATTTTTTTCTGATAAATTGCGATGAAATCAATAAACAAGTCGGCCACTCGCTAGGCGAGGCCGGAGTCTGACCGCAACCACACGGGGACCAAAAACATTCAACACAAAACAAGAAAACAGAAACAAAAAAGCGATGCAGATAACGAGGATAGGACCAGACAAGACACGGGGACAAGAAACAACAGCACACGCAGAACCAACACAAACAGGGATCCTAACTAAAAAAAAACCAGAAGGCCAGCAAAGGACTGAGAATGGGACTGAAGGCACAACCCAACACCCAATCATATCATTGAGCAAGAATGTCTGCCACCATAGCCGGGTTGAAACTATCAAAGTTGAAACCCCCCTTTTCACCTATCTCTATTACCCGCTCCACTTTCAGGATCCTCTCATCATACTCTTCTTCTGTGATTTTCTGGATTTGATTTTCCCTATTCCGGTTTTTCCTCTTTTCGGCTGCCTTGGATGATTTTCCAGCACTACTTCTACGAGACATATCTTTCAGGAAGTCTTGTAACTCCCGCTTCTCTCTTTCCGTTATCTTGTGCTTCGTCGCTTTTCTCTCTCTTTTTGTTGTGTGGAATTTTTCCTTTTTCCTCCATAGATGGAGCTGGTACTTGCTGACTTTGCGGCAACCTATCCTCAGCTTGAGAGTTACCGATTACTGCTATGGGCTCGAATTCTGGAGGGAATTCAGACACAGATGTTGTTGACTCATTATCATTGTTACTTCCCCGAGTATCGGTATCAGGTGTGGTTATCTGAGCATGATGTTGATCCACTGGAGCTTCACCATATTCCACCCATGGCAGTAATAGAGGAGGATGTTCCACTTGCTGTGAAGGGTAAGGCATGGCATGCAGGAGCGATCGCTGCAGGGCCCATCTCCTAATGATTTGGCCGTTGAGGTGGAGGGATACATGTCCATACGGCTGCCAAGCAGCTCCCATCCCTTCATTTGTCAACCGCGGGGCAGGAATTCTAATCTCCTCACTAATAATCGAGCGTTCTGGTACCAGATTTAGAGAAGGTTGAACCTGTGAAGAATGTCGAACCACGGTCGTGCATTCGTTTCCTTGGGGGGAGTGTGATGGGGAACAATCTAGCAGATACTACTCTGGACATAACTTTGGGAGAGTAGTCTGGTATTAATACATAGCTTCCTTAAAAAAAATTCCTTCTTCTACGAAGATCAAATGGGTTCCCCCATTATGGTGAACCTGGACTATTTGGTGGATACAAGTTGTGTGGCAAGTGTTAATCAGAATCCTTGTAATGTCAACGCACCTCATAGTGGATGTTTTGGGATCCACCCTAATGAACTTCCCCCAAATTTTGGCGATATCAGCAAAGCATTCATTTGACCAACACCGGACAGATAATCCATGGATCTCGAGCCAAACCCTTCTGCTAAGGGATCCATGCATCTCTCCAGAATACTTATATACTTCTCCGAACATTCGTAGGAGAATCTCCTTACGGGGGCTGAGGTAGGCATCCATCGTGTCAAGCGAATCACAGACCAGAATAAAGGAATTGTTGCTTAAGCCTTTAGGTGTAAGCCCGTAGAGGTCATTATCGGTGATAAATGTAATAACATCATCAAGACTGACCTCAACAGATGAATGAGCAATTATTGACCACTTAAGCCATGCCTCAACACTCTTGTTAGAATTTGACACTGCAATCCTTGAAATATCTGTGTTAGCATGTGCCCCATTTTGATTAGTTGATGCGTTCCCCAAGTCCTGAGTCCTACATGCAGTTCTGATCTACTGGGCCGTGCTCCACTGTGGTTGGACATGAGTGGATGTAGGTCATGCACTTCTGACTGGATTTTCTCATTGCACCCTGAGCTTCACACCCGCAACCCATCTTCCGTTCATGGAATTGACAGCCCGTATAGCTTCATTCAAGTCATGGAACCGAACAAAGCCATAAGACCATGTAGTTCTCAGTCTTCTTTTCACAAGGCCAAATGTGTTATATATTAATCTGAAGGTGCGGAAAACAGCCCTAAGCCATGAATTTGTCATTCCTTTGGGTAGACCATCAACAAAGATGGATGCCCCTGTATTGGTGTGCGACATTTGCGATGGTTGAAGAAGGAGTTAGAGAGTGGGGAGGTGTAGGCGGTGATGGACGTATATGATAAATGGTGGTTGAAATTTGAGATGGAGGTGAAGGTTGATGAAGTTGGTGTTTGGACCTAAAGCTTGATGGAAGGGGAAGACTGGCGCTGGTGGTGTTCGGTGGTGAAAATGGAGTTTTGGTGGAGATGGTGGTGGTGGTGGTCGAAATCGGTGATGTGTTGGTGGGTTTTGGGATTTGGTGGTGGAAAATGT
This sequence comes from Simmondsia chinensis, assembly GCA_018398585.1. Classification (NCBI taxonomy): domain Eukaryota; kingdom Viridiplantae; phylum Streptophyta; class Magnoliopsida; order Caryophyllales; family Simmondsiaceae; genus Simmondsia; species Simmondsia chinensis. The sequence goes on along the minus strand of JAGTTD010000008.1, from coordinate 8,291,195 downwards.
AATTACATAAAATGTAGGACAAGAGAATAACACATACATCTCAAACAACTACTCCTACTTCCCTTTCGTTGTCTACAATACTAACAATTTACCAACAAGAAGTTTCAACACCAATGATTACAACAACATGAAATTTTTCGATAAGTAGCAAAATTTGCAATGTAAAAATTGACAGTGAGGAAAAGGGAAAGTAACACAACAAAACTGTAAATAACTAAAAATAACCACATTAGCAACCATAGAAAAAATTCCTACTTAACTACTTGACCCAATATCTAACAACAACAAAGACAACGCCACAAAAATCCGCCACCCACAAAAGTCAACTAATCCTAACCAAACACCCACAAAATTTACCAATAATAAGTGGATTGGGGCATGGATTATGTTGGAAAAGAAGAAAGAGTGAGAAAGCAAACCCTAAACATAACCAAAAATCTAAATCCAGCAATGAGCAAGAAATCAAAGCCCCGAGCTTCAATCTTGGTTATAAAATAGTATAACTTTACTCAAAATTTTGGGGTATGGATTGAGTTAGAAGAGAAAATAGAGAAAGTAAGAAAACCCTAATCTCATCCAGCTGGTGTCGTATTCCATCGTATGCGATGACGGATGGCTAAGTTGGTGAAGGTGATGGTGTGAGTTTGGGAGTTGGTAATAGAAAAGATAGAATGTGGTGATGGGAGGTGGGAGAAGTGGGGGAGTTAGGATGGTGTATGAAAGCAGCTTCCCTATTCAGGGAGAGGAAACTTGGCCTTCTAAGGTTTAGGGAATTGAACCTTTAACTTGCTGTCTCTATAGGTATCGATGCTCAGACCTAGCACCGGGACTTTTCTCTTTATCACCAGAGTCATCCTGGAGTTAAGTCTTATAGGCCTGGGCTGTTTGCCAGACAATTTGAGATGGTTTAAGATATTCCTTTTCCTAGAGTATAGACCATGAAGGTGGGCTAAGAGACTCTCCATGCAACTTTCATAGTCTAGGGAGCTTTATGAGACTAACCTAGCCATTAGATCAGTTGGCGGTGCAGGTATGCCATGCGCTACACCTTATTTGGTAGCCTAGTTTCAAGCCTGTCCTCTTTGGGGGCCACAGGTGCCAAGTAGTATGTTACGCTTCCTCTTGAGCATGCAGGTATTTGTTTAAAAATCATTCAGCCAACCAAGTAAAGAAAACTCCAGTTAAGAGAGCTTTGCCAAGTAAGTAACCATCTAAGACGCTTGAGTTGCTCTTAGGGCATAAATTAACTAGCATACATACTTAGTTTTTCCCTTTTATAGTCCCAGCTTAACAAGCAAGCACTATAGAGACTCCAAGGTCTACCCAAAGCTTTACCAGCGCTTGGAAGAATCTGCCTTGAAACTGCGACATCAACTGAGGTTGGCAGCTCTAGACAAAAAGTAGAAGAAGGATTCCCTTTGTCCCTACAACTAGGTCACTCAAGTATTGGAAGAAGAAGAAGAAGATGATGAAGATGCAGAAGAAGAAGTGGCAATTTCTTCGTTAGTGAGAAATGAAGAGGCAGACTATCTCAACAAGAGGTATTGGCTTTATTATATTGGCTTCCTTCTTTATTCATTCTTCTTGAGGCTGTCCTAACTCATTTTTATGACGTCAGGAAAGTGCAACCCCATTTTCAGAGGAAATTCTAGAATCCCCCGCGAAGAGTCAAGCTCCAGAGTCTCCTCGAGGAATAGAGCCACTAGGCTCAACAATTTATGAAGTAGAAGGCTCTTTTACTCCCACATTGTAAGCCCTCAGAAGCAATTTACCAGAAGACATTCCTCCTTAAATACTCTTGAGACAAGGGCTCATTCAGGCTCCTTTCTTAATCGCACGGAAAACTTCAATCACAATTAAAGATATTCGTGAAGGTATAATCCCTCCCACATTAGCCCATGAGTCTTTGTTTTTTGAGCCATGAATTGACCTAACACAAAAGTGCCATTCTTCATAAGCTTCCCTTGAAGCAGGTGTCCCCATACTGGATGAACCAGTAGTAACTTCTCCTTCGACTCCAATCAAAGCTCTAGAGGTAAGTCTTGATCCTTATAATTTTGGTACTTCATTCCAAAGCCATAATCTATTCCTGATGCTCCTTGTCCCTTGGCCAAGTTACCCAATCTCCTTTCTCAACAAGGATATCTTCACCGTTGGAGAGATTAAGCATTATTGAGAGGTTAGCATTCTAGTAGTTGGATCAAGATAAGTCTCCCAGATTCCAAAGATTGGGAGCATCACCTCACCTCCCCATTCAGTCTTCGGTCATAGGTGCCAACAATTAAGAAGCAATCTCTCTTATAAGAGTGTTGAGAGAAGTCCATAAAGTGGCATCCTCAATCACCAGAGAGCTTGAATTATTAGAAGGCGTTCTCAGTAGGATCTTCTAAGAAGTTTCATCACTCCTTCAATAGAAGCGACAGTGTCAAGCCGCCATTAGAGACCTTAGTGTCTCAATAGACCTTGGGGGTTTGCAACTCTCATTTGAAGATCTTCAGGTGGCCAGGGGGCCAAAAGCCAGCAAGCCCAAGACAAGAAGAGTGTGGAAGACCAGATCCACCTGCTAGAACAATAGCTAAGTCAACTCAGGGATCAACTTTCATCCCTCAACCAACAATGTTCACTCTAGGATTAATAAGTTTCGGAACTCAAGAAGGCAGCTTTAGAGGCATAAGGAGAATAACAAGCTTTTCAAGAGAAGGTTGTCTCTGTAGATCAACAATTGATTAAGACAACAAATAGATTGTCTTTCATAGAGGAGTCCCTTGTAAAGATTAGGACTCAACTCTTTCGAAAATGTAAAGAAGTTATAGGCCAAACATGTAGAATCTTGTATTATATTGCAACTGCCATGTACTTCTTTGTGTTAATGGAATTACATGTTTGTCTCAATATGTCTATCAAGCATAAGGTTATTCTCTCAGTTTATACTATTAACTACTCAAGGATCATTTGTTTGATCCTCAAAACACTGGTATTAAAATTGCACCAACAATTCAGAAAATCTGAGCTTAGAAACTTCTTTGTTAGAATCCCTAATCGAAGGCACATATTTGTTTCAGAACCTTCCATTGATAGCCCTAAGATGGGTCCTTCCATCAAAATCTTGAAGCAAGTAAGCATTACCCCTAAATACTTCTATAACTCTAAATAGATCCTCCCAATATGAGGACAATTTACCAAAGACATAGTCCTTCTGGCCAATGGGTAAAACCACTTTCTAGACTAAGTTCCACAAGTCAAAGGACCTTGGTTTGACCTTTTTGTTATAAGCTTTGGCTACTCTTCTTTTTCTTTTCCAGCTTGTGAAGAGCATCTAGCCTATTTGGGTTTAAGTCAGTTAATTCACCTATCATAGGTTGCTCATATTCAAGTTCAGAAAATTTGCCTTGACGAGCTAGTCTAATGGATTGAACCATCACTTCCATTAGAAGTACAACGCCATGGCCATGCTTTAAATGGAAAAGGGTTGTCCCAGTACAGCATCAAGAAGCATTTCATGCCACCTTCTCGGACTATTTCCAATCATTTGTTCAGTTTTGCTTCACAATCTCTTATTAGTTGACTAAACTTGGCTATTTGCTTGGGCATGATAAAGAATTGAGTTCAATATCTCAATATTGAAACTATTTGTGAACTCCCTAACCTCATATTATACCCATTAAAACTGTAGATTAGTCCATACTAATGGTTTTTGGGACCAAACTTATATAGGATGTATTCCTTGATAAAATCTATCACATCTTGCTGATTGATGTTCTTATATGGCTTGGCCTCAAGCTACTTTGTGAAGTAATCTGTGACCTCAGGGATATATGAATGTTGCTTATTAAAAAGAGGGATTTAATTTTTCCTATGATATTGATGTTGGGGAAAAATATGAATTTTGTTGGAAAAATAAACTCTAATGCCGACTATTGAGTTCACAATTCTCAACTATGGTCACAATAATAGGCACCCATTAGAGCACTTGGATAGGAGACTCTTCTCTCTACCTAAGCCCCTAGTCGGACAATCACGCTTCGTGACACCTCACGTGCGAAAGTTCCCAGGAATAGGTTTATCTCTATAAACTCTTAGCCCTAATACCGGTTGTCGGGATGAACTTCAAAAATTCTCCCTACTTTCATAAAGTTTACACAGCGGAACATGTTTAAAATTCATAACTCTAAACCTAGGGTTGATTTAAAATTCCTAATTTTAAATTTACTGACTTAAATTCATAATTTAAATCAATTAAATCTAAATTCATAATTTTGATCTATAGGCCTCTTACTCTAAAACATTTATAACAATAATAAACTTAAACATGCATAATAACGAATACAATAAATAAATAGAAAAGCGAAAAACTAAAAGAAGAAGAAAAGAAGAACATACCTGGAATTGCTCCTATTATAAAGAATACCAAGAAAATCGAGACCCCACGATCTTCTATGCAATGACCTCAAACTTCCTGGAGGGTGGGCTTTGAAAATATTAAACTGTAAAAGAAAAATTTTAACGAAAATTTTTCTCTCCAATTAGGTCTCTGAAATAATTTTCAGAAACCCTAAATAATTTGTTTGATTGAATTCCAAACCTCTGGAATAGGCACCTCTATTTATAGTAGTATATCGGAGCGAAAAAAATTCTATTTTTTGATGTGGGATGCACAGACATATCAGTAAAACGCGTCATTTTATTTAAAAGCAAGTTCAAAATGCAGCATTTCAACACAATTCAAAATCGCGTGTTTATTTAATTCAAAACGCGTGGCACATGGCAGTGTCTCATTGATCCGCGCCGGTGCACGCGGATAGCTTAGTTTATGACCCAACGCGCGACACATGATGTGCGCTTAGGGATAGCAATGGGGCGGGTCAAACGGGGCGGGTAGCGGGTACGGGTTCGATGTACCCGCCTCGTACCCGTCACAGGTATGGGGCGGGTATGGTTATAGTTTTGTACCCGCCCCGCCCCGATCCACCTCATGCCTGCCATACCCGCTTTATTTTGTACATAACTAACCTTCAAATTAAAAAAATACGTGTTTAAATTCAATAACCCAAATTGTTTATCAATGTTATAAAAAAATATCATTGATTTTTAAAAGTAGTAGTAAATAACTAATATGACCCGGTATAGATAATCGTTTTCTACGCACATTAGAGAGGGTACGGGGCGGGTAATGCATACCCGTTGGATACCCGCGGGTAATGGGGCGGGTACGGGTATGAGTTTGTACCCGCCGGGGCGGGTACGGGTATCCACTTCATACCCGTGGAGGGTAATGGGGTGGGTACGGGTATAGATTTTGGGTGGCAGGTACGGGTATGGAGGTGACACCCCCTGTACCCGCCCTGCCCCATTGCCATCCCTACGTGCGCTGGTTCGTCAGATCCGTAGCACATGGATCACCACTGTTTAAATGTGATTTTGTTTCGATTTTTTTTTTGTTTTGCTTTGTTTCCCACATGTAAAAATTCATCTTATGAATTTTAAATTCCTAAAATTATTTTATTTTATAATTTTTAATTTTATTCATTTCATGAATAATGTTTGGCAAAATTAACTTTACCCATCTCATGGATAAATAATTCATCTCAAGAATTCTTTAATTTTTTTGATGGCAATAAATACAGAGGCTTGCGCACGGATCTTAGGGACTATTTAAGTCTAGCTCTAAATGGGTTAAATTAATCATCTCATGAAATAATTTAATTAGCATTTAATGAGACTTAATTCTACTAAATAAATCGCACTGCACTCCATACTTAAATTATTTATTCAATATCTCCCTAATAGACTATATTGATGACAACAATCCTTCTATTATGTCCATGAAAAAGGATAAATATAACTACTACCATTATCCTTCTCACAGCTTCTCCATTAGTTACCGACTTACCCTTCACTGAATAATTCATTTATACTTGAACATATTCATAGCATAAATTCCAAATGTCAAGCACTTGGAATACTTTGGCCAAAGTCTCCGAACTATTCAAATATTTGCGAATCAACTAAGGGGACACCTGTATCTCATAAGAGACTGTAAATTCTCTATTGAATACCTGATCCTTGTCACACTTCACACTGCTACCTAGTGTACGTGAGATTTCAGTCATTCGTTTAGACCTTACTTATAGTACACCAAAGTAACTAACGCTCTATACACAAGTCCGGAATACCCTCAAGATTTAGAGTCATCGTTCCAACAGTGCAACATGAATCATGCATCTCTGATAGTAGTATAGAAATAAGTAATCCACATAGTCCAACTCAGTGTGTCAATCTTATTAAACAAACTAACCTAACACTTTTGGATCTCCATCCACATGACCAAGACAAGTCATCTAAAGTGTCCCGTTATAGTCTTAACATACAAGTAGTCCGAAATTGTCTTTGACTACGAGTATTTCAAACAATAATCCATACCATTTGTTCCAAGTCTATCTGTGGCTTAGTCTCATAAACTACTTAGAACAAACATGTAAATTGTAGTATAAGGACTACACCCATCTCATGGATGTTTTCAAAAAGAAAATCACATGCAGTATAAATGCTCGCTTACACAAATTTAACTAGGAAACGAATGGGACTTCAATCTTGTTTATTAATTAAAATAATATATCCAGAATAAATCTGGATTTCAGGACATTGTTCCTAACAATTCATTACTCATCCATGAAAGGGCTAAGACTTAACTATAGATTGCATTTCAGCTGTAAGAACCCTAGGAACACGCCTATGTCTCGGGCATATTCTTCACCCTTTGAAATACTTAATACAATCATCTGTCATTGATGACCAGTAATGGCCATAACATCTGATGAGCTAATGTATCTTGTTTTTAGCCAAATGGGATCCACAAAGCTCTCATGTGTCCTAACCATTATTAGCATAGCTTCATCTAAGTCTAGGCACTAAAGACGCACTCTGTTGGCATCCTTTTTATATAATTCTCCATATTCATCATCAAGGTGATACATGTGAGCTCTCATTTTCATCTTCTTATCTGTGATGAAATCACAAGGGTTTTTGATGTATTCCACTGAGGGTTTTCTCTAATTTTCACCTTGATCCGTGGCAGATTGACGTGCCTCGAAGCAATCAAAATGATCATTTGCAACTACTTTGCTCTCAGTGCTAAACGACTCGGTGATTTGTAGGTTGCGGTCTTAAACCTTGATCTTGATGACCAAGGATTCTTCACACCATGCTTTAGTCAGTTTGTACCCAAAGGCTAGCTGGACCATATCACTGGCTGCATTATTATTGTCTTGAAGTATAAACTCAAATACAACACCGTAGGCCATTCTCAACAACTATTGTACTTTTGAGACGTATTTGTTTGAGGTGTCACTCCAACACTGGAACTCTTCCTAAACATGGCAAATCACCAATTTGAGTCCCTTTTATAATTACGTTAGCGACTCGCATCCCTAGGAGGGTTTCAAGTGATCAACGCCTCATACTCAGCCCTAGCGTTAGAGCACTTACCCACTAGGGTAACAACGAGCTTGGTAATGACCCCAGAAAGAGATACAATAACAACCCCCACTCCAGTGTAGGATTCAGTTCTTGATCTATTAAAGTATAATTGCTAAGGGACCATTCCCACCACTAAGAGCTCTCCTAACTCATGGGTAGATTTAGTTGGAATGTTAGAATAGTCAGCAAAAATGTATGCTAAAGCCGGGCTTTTATTGACTTTGTGACACATAAATTAAGTCGAACTGAAGTAGAGCAGTGCTCCATTTATTTAGCTTTTCTCTTATCAAAGTCCTACCTAACATATACTTGAGAACATTGGTTTGAGCAACCATATAAATGGTGAATGCAAGAAAGTAATGTCTCAACTTTGCAGATACGTAGTATAATGATGGACACAATTTCTCAATGGATGTATATTTTATTTCACACTAATTTGGGAAACAACTCAAATAGAACACAACTTGTTCAAACCTTTGCTTATTGTCTTGTACAAGCAAACAACTTATTAACTCAGTGGAGGTAGAGGCATGAATCTTCAATGGCTTCCCCTACTTAGGTGGAATCAACACCGATGGCCTAATAAAATAATATTTGGTGGCCTCGAAAGCTGCTTGATGTGGCTTCTCTCACTTAAGCTTTTCATAGACTTAAGTGTTAGCAATGGTGAGAAGACTTTAGTCTTTCCTACAACATTTGAAATAAAACATCTTAGGAAATTGAGCTACTCCAAGAAACATAGAAGTTCCTATTTTGCTTGACGGTGGTTTAACTTCTTGAATGGCCTTGGCCCCCCTCTGGTGCACAAGGAAGCATGGGGAATTTCCGGCTCGTACCCCAAAAACGCATTTTGGAGGGTCCATCTTTAAATTATAGTTCCTCATTCGTAAGAACGCATCTCTCAGATCTTCCAACTGCTCAACTTGGGTCTTTGATTTAACCACGTTATCGTCCATGTAGAATTCCATGTTCTTGCCAATGAGATCATAAATGATCATGTTCATAGTTGTTTGATAGGTGGCGCCAGCGTTCTTCAAACCATATGGCATGGCCACCCATTTGAAGTTCTCTATTGACCATGGACATCTAAATGCAGTCTTTTGGGTGTCCTCCAAAGTGATCATGACTTGTTAATAACCATAATAGATATCCATATAAGATAATATCTCATTCTTCAAGGCTGAATCAATGAGAATATCAACAATGGGCATGGGATATTCACCTTTTGGTGTGGCTACATTCAGATCCCTAAAGTCAATACAGACTCTAATTTTGCCATTCTTTTTAATTATAGAGACAATGTTAGCTAGCCATTCCATGTGACTAGCTTTTTGCATGAACTTGGCTTTCAAGATTCTCTTAATATTTTCTTTAACCAAATTTATGACTTCTTCCCTAGGCCTAGATAATGGGGCTTGAGCCTGGCTAAATGGGCAACCTATGCTCAACCACCTATCTTTGTAGACCAAGCATGGTGATCCCAAGCAAAGTAGTCCTTGAACTAAAGCCTATATACTGCTTCTTCTGTTCTTCAGAAAGAAAAGCACTCACATATGTGAGTCTTAGAATTTCTATTGAACCTAAGATGACTTTAAAGATGGGATCTTGGATGTCAACTCTCAAGTCTTCCATTTTGGCTGGTGCTTCTATTCTTTAGAAAGAAAAGCATTCACATATGTGGGTCTTAGGATTTCTATTGAATCCAAGATGACTTCAAAGACAGGATCTTGGATGTCAACTCTTAAGTCCTCCATTTTGGCTAGTGCTACTCTCAAGTCAAACAACTCTAGCCCTTTATGCTGCATTTGGATTTCAATGCCACTTTTAGAGGTAAATGGTTGTTCAGCCCATAGCTGATTATCACCATGCGAAGCCACTTGCTATGCAATGGCTGAGGAAACAGTCTTTTGGCCTTTACTAGGAAGATTTGGATTCCGTCCATAAGGCATCTCGCACACCTTGGAGGTCAACCTCGTCAAGGAAGCCTCTCACGCATCTCTAAAAGTCTGAACCATCTAACTTCACCTCAGCTTGATCAATTTCAGCCTCAATGAGTGGGCTCTCGGGGATGGCTATCATGTCTTGCTGTTGGGCTTCATGAGGACCGGCCGTTTTCACTTTAAGTTGTCCCACACTCATTGTAGAATTTTGCCTTAACAAAATGGGAGCAAGAGATGAATGGCCTGTCATTTGCCATAACAACCTCATACTTGTCATGGTTTCAAAAATTAATAATTGGTGAAGTGAGGATGGATACAAAAATTGGCCAGTAGCCAATATCTCCCAAGCAACAAATTGTAGCTTGAGATAGTATCCACCATAAAGAAAGCTGTCAAATTATTCAGGGTGCCAATAGTAAACTAAATCGGGATGAGCCCCGCAGACTTGGTGATGGCCCCAAAGAAGACACCAATTGCCACTTCAGAAGTCATTAAGTCATCTTAAGATTTTCCGATAACTCTTAACATGCATGAAGGCAAGATATTAATGGGCGCGCCATTATCTACAAAGACCCTATTTACCAAATTGCCATCAAATTTGGCCTTGAAGTATAGGGGCTTAATGTGTTAGTTGGCTACAGTAGGCCCATCAAGCATCTTCATTACGTGAGGAAGGTCATCATTTAATTTAGAGGCTCGAGACTTAAGTTTAAAAGAAAAAAGGGTTAGTAATACCTTTAGGGACTGCTATCTCAGCCACCAGTTCCACTTGGGGATATTCATCTGCTACTATTATATCTCCTTCAAGGGTATCTTGCATCTTAGTTTCCATGAACTCAAGAGGGAGAAGAAATATTATTGGAGTGACTCAAATTGGATGCAGAGCCCCTTATTAGTCTCCTTCTTAGGACCTTTATCTGCATATCCTGGTCTTGAGGCTGGTCATTACATTCATCTTTTGGGGCCTTAATCTTTCTCGTGGAAATCGTTCCTAAAACCTGACCATGTCAGGTCAGCCTAGTCGAGAGATTCCACTACATTGACGTTGGGAGATCGATAATCCTCATCATCTTTGAATATCTTGCCACAAGTCTTTGGCAAGTTGCTCCCACCAAGACTCGTTTCCTTCTGAAGATGAGAAACTAGCCCATCTCTTGAGCTTCGTGCGTGGCTCGTTCTTAGCCTTCATGGCTCTAGTTTTTGCCTTCCCTTTTGGATCCTTGAGGTCCATACGTATTCTGCCACCAACTTCTGTATCTTCATGGTTCGAATCCTTCTTAACATCATTGTTGACCATCCTAGAATCAAGTTGAGCTCTCCTCTTTGGTACCTTCTTATGTAGCAGCTTCCTCTCTTATGTTTGAGTGAGTTTGGAAGAGCCAATGTTCTCTTGTCTAGGCTGATTCTTCCTCCAAATATTACTAGAACAAACCCCAAAGCCTGTTGCCTGGCTGTCATGATCCTTGGGTGGTATCTACTTCAATCAGGTGGTACTTCGGATTTTTCTTAAGATGCCCAGTTATCATGATTAACTGAGCTTTTCTATAAAGGATCCCTAGTTGGCTCATAGAAGTAAGACTCCTTGAATGGCATCTTTATCTCCAAAAGATGATCCATGGGTAAGACATAATCTAAGATGAGCTTAAGTTTTCTAATTACTCCCTATATCTTCCCACAACACTCATGATAGACCTCATAAGAGACTCTCTATAAATCTTGAGATAGGCTCTCACGGTCTAGAAAACTTGCAGCTTTCCTTGAGGTGCAACCGATTTTCATAGGTAGCTCTTCAGCCATTGATGAAGAAATGGCTGATTTACTGTGAAACTTAACTAGCAGGTTCCTGAAAATTGAACTCTTTTTGGTTGTATATGAAGCTCTCTGGCATGCCATCGACATATCTCATCTTCCAAAGCGCACACGAGGTCTGAGAATCTTAACATCCAATTTATAACCAACCTGTAAAACACGTGGTTCACGATCTTTGCCTTCTGAACATCGCTCAAGGCCATTCCCTTCCCGTTACAACAAATCTGGTTAGTAAGAACATGGTTTTGATCCTTTCGGGCAATAGTATCCACTACGTTAACCTGAACAAGACTTGGGAATGGATTTTTATCAGCAACGATTGGCCCTTCTTTGGAGACCATAAGTTCCATTGTCTTAATGGCATCTTGAACTATGTTTCTAAAGATGATGTAGTTCTTTGTTGAGTGGGTGAAAGAGTGATGCCACTTACAATAACTCGGGGAGTTTTTAGCACATTGTTCCTAACATCTTTGGTGCATCTTGTGGATTTTGATATCTCGAGAAATTAACTATCTCAACAAGTGGTCGTGTAGTTAGATAAGAGAAATTGTAGCGCACATTGCAAAAGATGGGTTCAGTTGTTGTCGCAAGGGACAACATCATTAAGTGGCTTTGAGTATTGCCCACTTTGCGTGCTTCGATATGAAGCCTTCTTTGATCCATTTTCAACTTATTCACGTTCTCCTATGTTATTTTGAAGCTTTGATTTTTGAATTTTATTTTCGTCTTGGTTTGGGATGGTAGATTGTCAAAACTTCATTGTTCTTCTTGCTTTCTTGTTCTTTATTAATTTGAGCATCGACATTAATTATTGAAAAAATTTGAAAGAGAAAGGTTGAAGGACACTAATTGAGGAAAAGAAAAGAACTACAGTACTCCAATGAACCTACCAAAGAATATTTTTTGGCTAATTAATTGTATTTTATACACAAAACAAACATATACTACACACCCAAAAGTCATATTACAACAAAGACTCATAAGACATTACAACAAATTCAAAAACTCAATGTTGCAACTGATGCATCGTAGAAGAAGGAAACTAAGGAAGCATAAGGTTTGACAGCCTTTTTTTAATTTTTATTGCTAAAATAATTAAGAAAAAAAGAGAAATTGTTACTTCAAATCTCACAACCCAATAATAGAAGATTCTAAAACATAATAAAAATCTCTAGAAAATTAAATGACTAAAACCCTAACTAGCACTCTCTTTAAATAGAGGAATTTTTCTAGTTAGACTCAAATTAATAAAATAAATAAAAATAAAAATTAAATCTATATTTAAAGATCAACTGTGGATATTAGCTATCCATGTGGTCATCTAGCAATCCGTGTGATCGTCCTAGAATAAAAGACTAAAAATACAACGATAAATAACAAAATAACTAACTCTAACACATTTCACCCTTTTCGTGTCTCTCTCTCCTCTATCTGCGTCTCGCTTCCATCCTGTTAAGTAACCTATCTCGCTAAGAATCCGATCTGCCAAGTAACCCATCAAAGGCCCCATAATTTGCCAAGCTTAAGGTGAGGATGCATCATTCTCCCCGGGTTGGAGATAATTCGTCCTCGAATTCGCTAATGGATCATTTGAGTTATTCTTGCTAAGTTATGTCCTCGCAGCCAAGCTCCAACTTGCCAAGCTCGCCTAGATGTTGACAGTGGACCTGGCTTGCTAAAACGCGGGTTGTAACCCGCCCTGCCAAGATGCGGGTTGCATTATTCTCCCTGACTTGAAAAGAATTTGCCCACGAATTCACCAACAATGCTTCCAGATCATTCTCTCTAAGTCAAGGGTTGCATCACTCTCGCTAACGTCTCCATTACTTGCCATTTAATTTCGAATTCTAGAAGCATTTTCATGATTTCATATTTAAACGTATTTTCGTAATTTTGCAGTTTAGGGTTTCAGTTTTCTTATAAATACTCGCCATTGTAGTTAGTTTCATCAATTCATCAATTTCAGAATACAATACTCTAATTATTTTCTCTCTTTTGGTAAATTCCGAATTTTACGTTTTCATTCCGCACCACATTTACATTGATTGGCACTATTAATGCCATAAATGCTTAACAACATTAACAACATATGAAATATTTCAGTGATAATAAATAGATCAATTCCTAATTTCATCAGCAATAATGTATCATCAGTTAAATTAATATGTAAATGTCATTTGTACATTGCTCAAGAAAAAAAAAAAAAATAGTTACATTTTAAACATTGTCTTTCTTTCACAACAGGTCATACTTTTCAGGTCGGGAGTCCTTGAAAACAGCCTTCCTTTCGAGTAGCACCCCGAAGGGAAAGACTGCCAATATCCACCCTCTAAACCCTGCTTTTGCAAGAGCCCTCGAGGCATTGGGACTGCTGCTGTTGTTGTCGTCGTTGTCATCTTCCTTTCACATCAAGAAGGGCGAGAGAGAAAGAGAGAAGGGCAACCATGTAAAAGTAGGGAAAAATTGCTCTGTGCCAATTTTTATTAGAAGTTCAAGTAAAATAGGCATAGTAAATAATAATAATAATAATAATAATAAAAAAGTGACCATTATTTGCTTAGTAACGGAAAGGGAGTTGGAGAGACTTGCGCACAAGAAGTCCTCTTTACAAATCTTCCCTTCATTCTGGGTCTCTTCTCGGCGTTCAATTTCCTCACCTCGTACCTTATTTTCTTTGAAAATAGTCGCGTCCTCCTCTTCTCTCTGTACCTTGACACTCTTGCCTCCCTCCCCCCATCTCGTCCTACTGTTTGCGTTGTTGTAACCCCATTTTCTTCGTACCATTGATGAATTTCTTGCCCACCACCACCCTGCTTTCGTACAAACACAAATGTACTCGCTTAAGCAGTTTGAAGGATAAGACGAGATGAACATGACATTAATATTGCAGATTCGGTTGAATTTTCATTAACATGCTTAACCTGCTTGAGTAATTGAGTTCTTGAACTGGGTCAATATATATATTTTTGACGTGCCTAATCCGTTTGTATCTCATATGAAATTGTATGAGATACTGCTGCAATTTGTATATTATTATAGTCTATATCGGCATGTGATACTACGTTGGTTGGTTCTATTACTTCTATAAGTTATTTTGATTGCTGTACATATTTCATGCATTCATTGTAAAGTTTCGACCTGAAGGGCATTATAATTGGCATTTTCGTAATTGACGAACAAAAAAAGTTTCCCGTGTAGTTAAATAACTAACATGCATTTATTAATTAAGTTGGATTAGGGTTTAGAATTCATGACTCATTCAGTGAAGAAATCAAGTTCTAGCTGTTGGCCTTTTCTGAGAACTACTCGTACAATGTCAACACAAACGCGACATGACACATATTTCATCCTCATTTAGAAGCTTTTGAAACATTGGTCACATAATGATTTTATGATGAATATATATTTTTGTTAAACTATCGTGAGACCTATACATAATAGGATATTTCTAATGGCTGCTTATCGCCACTTACGTAAAGAAAACTTAATTTTTATAACTAACCAAGCTGTCTTTGGACAAGTTACATGGATATAAGTAGTTGCTGAAATTTCCCATACCTGATACTTATTTGAACAACCCTACATAATACTTTATTTTACACAAATGAGACAAAAATGCTTGAATGTCTTTCAAGTGTTGTAGATGGATTATGCGTACTTTATGTTTCTCCTGATTGCCCTCTTAGTGTTGCTCCCAAACCCTGCTTAGGCGAGAGCCCTTAGGGTATTGGAAATGTTATCCTCTTAGTGTTGCTAATCAATATTCATTCTAAAATCTCGCTTCTTCAATTTATTTAAAATTATTATAATGAATCTTGTACCATATTTTGAAACTAAGACGACTCCATCAGCTTCCAATTTCATTTAACATATCCTTCCAACTAGCAATTTGTGTTAAGCAGACCATCGTTATATTTCTCACATAATTTTGAACAACTGTTAGAAATATGAAAGAGTCAATTATTTAAAAAGTTTGAAATGTTTTTTTATTTTTTTTTATTTTTTTATTTTTTAAAGTTTGAGTTGTTAAACACCAAAAATGATTTTATATTCAACATTCTGTCTTACACCATGCTTGTGAGGTATAAAGTGCAGATAACACATGAATCTTTTTGATCAATAAGTTTCTCACACAACTTCAAATAATTAATTAATAATCCTAAAACACAAACTATTAGCTGAAACCCCAAGAAAGATTTTATATTCTAACGAGAATCATGCATGTATATTACTTATTTGATTAAAAGCAAACTCTCACATCTCAACATGTAATATGGTCACTTAACATTAGTTGTTCATTGAGTGGGGAAATGAACGAACTTGCATTCAAAAGTCCAACAATTACGAACTAGCATTTAAACAGTCGTATTTGATTAAATTAAAAGTCAAAGAAATTTGTAAAATTTCAAGCAATAATTCGAAGGTGAATCAAAACTCACCATCAAATGAGGCCAACAACTGTGAGGATCAATCTCAGGCTTCTCTCCATCCATCCATGGCGACCCTCCATTACTCTCCCATGCATCTCTAATGGCTTCATAATCCAACCTCAACATCAACATTTTCTGCTCTTTCTTCTTCTCTTCTTCTTCCTTACAAACTTCGTCTTCCTTTTTCGAACAATCTCGGCCTTCATAATCGAAGCTCAACTCAAATGGCTCGCACGTCACATCAATCATAACCCCTTCCTCTTCCGCTTTCACTTTTCCACTACTACTCATCTCACAGCACTCGATTGATTCCTTTTGTTTCTCATCGCTGCAATCGAGAAAGCCTAGTTCTTCGATTCCATGTGATTCTTCATCCATCCCCTTTCCAAACAATGTCTCTACGTCGACGTCAAATTGAGGAAACTCCAAATCCGAGGGTGAAAATCCTTGCGAGTTGTTACTATTACAGAGCTCCGCCATGAACGGATCCAAGATCGGAACTCTGAAAATTAACTGCTCCTCGTTCTCTTCTTCATTTGACGCGTTGTCTTCAAACCCCATCTCGGGTACTATTAGTGGAATTCGCATACCGCTGATTCCTTCGTCGGATTTGGATGATGTTGATTGGGTGTTGTTGTGATGGTTCTTCGCGTGCCTTCGAGTTCGAGCTTTTCGAGTGAGGCCACGGTGCCAAGATGGGAAGTCGAGGTTGTCACCGCGTTGTAGGGAGGTGGTCTTAAGGCGGATGCGCTGGTGGCGACGCGCGACGATGTTGGCTGAGTGGACGGAGCCGTCGCATGTTTGGCAAAGGAAAGCGTCATCAGCCGCACAGTACCACCGTGCCCTTCGACGCACGCAGTAGTCGCATGGTCTTGCTGTTTTCCCGCTCATTGCGTTGGCCATGAAGTTCTTCTCGTTGCTAATCATGATGAACTACTAATCCAGGTTGAAGTGCACAGTAAAAAGATTGCAGGTTTGAAACTTGTTACTTCACCTACTTGTTGCAAGATATCATATCACATAGATACACTGGCTTCAGTATTTTGGAATCGATTCGGGAATTGTGAGCAATTCTTGTTGTTATTCTAACTTCTCATTTATTTAAGAAAGGAATTCTAAAGGGTGTGCCCTTTTGTGGGTAACAAGAGACGACTATTTTGAGAATGGGTTTGCAATTATTGAATTTTAAGTACTCCTTTGAGGTGCTGGGGCCAAAGGTGGAGTCCACAAGTTGCACTTTTAGGGTCTAGTTTAACCGTATATTAATATATGGTAGTTTAACTGGTAAAATATTTAAACTCTATATTTCAAAATATGGTAGATATAAGGGTTCTAAATTCTAACATTTGGTACAAAAAGTTTCAGGGCCATCGTTTAATTAAACTGACCTTAATTTATCTTGTTATATGCAATAGCCAAAAGTATACAACTCAAGAACAACCCCCAAGTGCATATGACTTCAGTATTTACCTTAATTTATATTGACCGTTTTTTCTGTCCTAATTAATATGGATTTCACTAGATTTACATGTGGAATTCTTAATTCTAAACGCATCCTCGCCTTTTCTAGGCCATTTGAGAATTACATCCAACCGGATCCAGCATTCGCCAAAAAGTTTTTCGATGCAACAAATTCAAATGCACTCCTCTTTTTCGAGCACATAGCGCATCATACAAGATTCCTGATCGTCCACCTACCTTAATACCATTTTAAGTTTCAACGGGCCTTTATTCCCAACCTGCAAAGTTGACACAATTGAGATCCATATATAAACCCAAGAAGGGCTCCACCACAAAACCAATTGACATTATATAGAGTAGCCAACTAGACTTATATATCGATCTCTTCTTTCTCACAACTCCAATATAAAAATCAAGTTTCAACTACACTCACATGTATATAGTTCTTGAGATAGGGAAAGATGGTTACTCATACAACAATAACAACAACAAACCTAGTAACTCAAGGGTTTCTGCCAATGCAGGGTTAGGAGCTGTGAGATATATGCAACTTTATCCTTTTAAGGTCCCACCTTAAGAAAAGATTGTGTGTAAAGACCCTAACCTGAATGGCATAAAAACAATAGTACAGATGGTGTACTCTTACCGCTGTTAAAAAATTGACTTTCATGAGTGTGGGCCCCAAGTCTAGGGTGACCTTTTGGGACCATAAAATGGGGGAGGCCTTATCTGGAATGTGATTGGCTAGGATTATAAAGTTCATCCTGAAATCTTACTTCTTATTGGTTATTCTCTTAATAAGGGAGATTTCTAGTGGACCCATTTGGAGAGGATGAGTAAAGGTGGGGGTCCTTAAAAGACGTTCTTTTCACTTTCACTGTCTGTGTGCGTGGCAAATGCTTCCTCTTCATCCCTTAATATTTTGAAAAAGAAGGGTAATTTGTTGGGTTCAGGCTAGTGTAAACATCAATATCAATGGGTAAATACATCGTGTTTGTATTATTATTGTATAAAAAATATAAAACAAAGGGGGTCAGTTTGAATTGTTCTTGTTTATTAAGGCTTCGTTTGTAGGAGACAAGTTGATTCTAGGAATTATTTTCCATCTTCCTGTTGTTTGATACGTATTATTTAATAGTAAAGTTTTTACGAAAGAAAATGATTCCCACCCCATTGAGTGGAAAATGGTTTTCTTTGTAAAATCGGATAAGTCATTATTTTGAGCGTCTTCAATAGTTTAGGGGTATTCATTGGTCCAAATCAAGATGATAAAGCAATGAACTAGAGGAGACTGTAGAAAGTTAAAGGTGATAACATTCAATGAGAAATTGATAGAAGAATGTCCAGTCACTCCAATATTTGATTGAATTATAAGGTTTGATATAATTTTCTGGTCTCATATCTAGATTTCAAGGAGGTTCACACCTGAATGAAGCTAGATTGAGAATCCGTAAGGTTTTGAACCCAAGAATTAAGTTTGAACATGTTTTAGAAAAACATTTAAATTCTTTGAGGGATTGGGTAGGATGGCAGCCAAAATCAACTCTATTGTTATGAGATGTGGCAGCTGCACATCCGGGTCGGTATTTCCCATAAGGAGAGTGAAAGATTGAAGAGGCCTGTGGATTGTTCCGCATGAGATGCCATCGATGCTTTTGTTAACTAGAGTCTTGGTAAATAATATGTGAACTAAGCAATAAATATGTATAAACATAATGATGTACTTAACTTAGAGATCAACAGTAAGACCATAGGAATAGGGCCTACAAGAGCGATGAAGAGTTGGCTAGTAAGTAAGAAATAAATAAATATAGCAAAATATTTGACTTAGAAATCTGTAGAGCAAGTATAATAAAGGAGGCTGGGAGAAAACCAGCTTGTAAGTCACAATCATAGCCAAAGATGGACAATGAGCAAGTAAGAAAAAGTTTTGGCATGTCAGTAGGCCTTCTTGGGGTAGGTTACATAAGTCTTGAATATTGGGTGCGAAGATTTAACCGAGTAAGATAAGGAGGTTGGCTAGTACCATGCCTAGCGAGATCATAAGTTGGCTAATAAGATCATAAGTGAAATGTTAGAATTGATTTTATTTTTTTTT
Source organism: Simmondsia chinensis (assembly GCA_018398585.1). Taxonomy (NCBI): domain Eukaryota; kingdom Viridiplantae; phylum Streptophyta; class Magnoliopsida; order Caryophyllales; family Simmondsiaceae; genus Simmondsia; species Simmondsia chinensis. The sequence continues at coordinate 8,271,981 of JAGTTD010000008.1, read as the reverse complement.
TGGTAATAAAAAAATCATTCTATTTCTTTGATGAAAGTAACTACTGCAGGTCTTTATTAAGAGCCTATTTGATGATAGAGAATTTTTTTAATTTTTCAGGAAATTTTTTTTATGGAAAATAGGAAAACTTGTTCAAAAGGCTAGTTTTCTAGTTAGAGAAGTTTTTTTTTTTTTTAATTTATAAATTGTGACAAAATCGCGAACACAAGCAGGCCACTCGCTAGGCAAGGCTTGAGTCCGACTGCAACAGCACGGGGACCAGAATCAAAAAGTACAAAACAAGAAAACAAAAACAAAAGCTCCCCTTAAAACATGACACAACATCCACCAAGAACATGACCAGACAAGACACACGGACAACTCACACAGAACAAACACACATAGGGGCCCTTGCTGAAGAAGAACCAGAAGGCAAACATGAGCAAAGAGAGCAGAACTGAAGCCTCCACCCAACACCTAATCCCTTGATTGCGCAAGAATGTCTGCCACCATCGGCGGGTCGAAGCCATCAAAGTTGAAACCCACCCGTTCTCCTATCTCTATTACCCGCTCTGTATTTAGTTTCCTCTCATCGTACTTCTCTTCCGTGATCTTCTGAACTCCATTTCCCCTCTTCCATTTTTCCCTTTTCTTGGTTATCTTAGACGCTTTCCTGGCACTATCTCTAGGGGACATTTCCTGTAGGAAGACCTGCAGCTCCTGCTTCTCTCTTTCCTTCCTCTTGTGCTTAATCGCTCTTCTCTCCCTTTTTGTTGAGCGCAGTTTATCCTTTTTCCTCCAGTCCAAGCTAGATCCTTCCATGGATGGTGTTATTACGTGATGGCTCTGCGACATGCTGTCCTCTTCTTGAGAGTTACTGATCGGTACTAGGGGCTCGAATCCTAGAGGAAATTCCAGTCCAGAGGTTAATGAATCATTATCACTGTTACTCCCCATAGCATCGATATCAGAAGTAGTTAACTGAGCTCGATGTTGATCAGCTAAAACTTCCACATCCTCGACCCATGGTAGTAGAAGAGGAAGATGGGCCGCAGGCTGAATAACATAGGAGGTGGGGCGCAGGAATGGGCATTGCAAGTTAGAAAATAGTTTTCCATTTTTTCTATTCTTTCACAAATTTAAAAAATAGTGTTAAACTATTTTTCAAATTTTCTTCACAAAATAATGACATTTTTTTCCCTAACTTTTCTCTCGCCCCCTTTCCCACACAACCCTCTCATTTTATAATATTTTTCTCTATATCCTCTTCTTCTCCTTTTATGCAAACGGTTTTAGAGTACTTTAGGCTAGGTTTTCAATTATAAAAGCAATAAATGATTTTCAATGCAGAAAACAAATAAGAGGATTATACGAGTTATTTAATTATAGATACTCATCTTTGTATAACGTGATAGAACAGGCCTTAAGAGGTACTTAAGGTTAGGTTCCTTTTTTAAAGTGATACGGAACTACCCACTAAAGTAGGGAGTAAATGAGTTGAATGTTCGATGAACTACTTTTGCTTGAAATCAATTAGGGTTCTTTCATGTTTATTATGAGGGCTTAATAGCTTATGAAGCCCAGTTCGAGCATGCTCGATATGTTGGAAATACTTTCCATAATATACATGAAATAACGATTTTACATATTCATGAATAACATTACATCAATCAAGCATGAAAATACAACATTATAATGTGATAAATTTAGGATATGAACTTCATTAAATCAACACCTAACCTACTAGTTCTTACATAACAAACAACAAAAGCAAGGGAAAATAAATTAAATAGTAAAACAGTTTGAGAAAAAGTATCTTTGGTTGGGTTGAGGCAAGCAAAAGCGCTCTTCTTAGAAAGGAAATGCCCCTCCAATGCAGTTTGATCTTTTAATTTAAGTTCTTTCCCAAGATTCAACAAATTTGCGAATCTCTATCGGCGCAATAATAATAGATCTCCAAATCTCGATCACCACTACTTACAATTTTTTAGAGAGAAGAGAATATAAAAAAGCAAGTTTCTGTATTTTTTCAGATGATTTATTTTTACCTCACACTGCCACCCTTTTATAAAGGTAAAATAAAATTATTAATATTATGTTTTTATTTTTATTAAAACAAATTAATTTAAATATCTCCCTTAAAATAAGGGAGTTAGAGATATCCATATGCTTATCAAGCTCCTCAACTTTTGACTTCTAAAATTCTTCACCACATTTTTTCTGTAACTACATATCGCTGAAGATTTTTCTTTTGGTTTTTCTTTAAATTCAAAAATTAAATATGCATATACATATAATACGTAGCAAAATATGTACATATAAAAATAATACGAAAATTAATTTTGAAATCAATAAAAATATTTTATTTTTCCGACATTTCCCCACATGATTTAAGAAATTAAAAAGTAAACAAAATTGTGAGTACTTGTATTCCATTAATAGATGTAGGTACCTTCCAGATTTAAACCCGCACTTAGTGTCATGAGCTTCAACATAAAAAGTTATAGTAGCACAAATGCTTTGAACTAGGTCTTTGTAGCACAAACCCGCCTCCACATTTTGGTAGTCATATTAGAATTCATATGGATATAAGATTAGTTTGGAGTGATATTCGCACTCGCACACAAACACACACACACACACACACACACACACACACACACACACACACATATATACATAGAAGGTGGCGTTCTTATGAGAAGGTGAGAGTGTGAGAGGAGCAAAACTTGGCCTTCCATTTTAATGAGCGGCTAAGATTTATTGAATATTAAAAAACAAAAATTTACGGCCCGTGCCTTTTTATGGGACAGAAAGAAAAAAGGGGTCAGAGAAGGAAATTATTTTTTCTTCAATAGTCAATAAATCTTAGCCAAGGTGTGAACAACTTCACACGACGCTAGACAGAAGAGGGAGGGGCAGACCAAAGAAGAGTTGGCTGGAGACGATCCGTCACGACATAACCCACCTAAACCTAAGAGAGAAGATGACCTCAGATAAGGCACGATGGAGGGCTAGCATAAGGGTAGCGGAGATGGCAAAGTAGATTAGTGCGGGGAGGGACTGGTAGTTTAAGATCTTTAGGCAGGCATAACCTCAGGTGAAGCACTTATAGGCTAGTTTAGTCTTTGATCATGCTTCTTCCTCTTCTTCTTCTTCTTCTTCTTCTCCTTCTTCTCCTTCTTCTTTTTCCTCAAAACTCATTAGTAATTAATTAGAGATTTATTTGCGAGAACTCAATTACTTCAGGTTGGGGGTCCTCGAAAATAGCCTCCTTTCCACCCGGAAGGGGTAAGGCTGCATACATCACCCCTCTCAGACCCTGCTTTCTGCGGGAGCCGCGAGGCATTGGGACTGTTGTTGTTGTTGTAGTCAATAAATCTTAACCGTAAATTATTATTTTTTTAAATGTCTAACAAATCTTGTCCATCCATTATAATGGAGGATCAGGATTCGCCCCTCTCACACTCTCACACTCTGATAAGAACACACCACATGTGTACATATATATATATATATATATATATACATATTAAGCTCATAAACTTTTGACTTTCAAAATTCTTCACCCCATTTTTTCAGTAACTGCATATCTCTCATGATTTTTCTCTTGATTTCTTAAAAAATTCGAATTTAAATATGGATATACATATAATACGCAGCAAAATTTGTACATGTAAAAATAATACAGAACCGATTTTTTAAATCAATAAAAATATTTTATTTTTCCAACATGATAAGCTTAACGAGCCTAGTTCGAATAGAAGGTGCTCCATTCGGTAACGTTGACAAACGATTTAATAAAAGCTTGTTAAGGGGTTCGTTAAAAGCTCATTAAGAGCTCGTTAACAGTTGATATTGGTTTGAAAATGTTTCGATAATAACTTGATAGTAACTTGAAAAGCGTTGGTAGTGAGCTCGACTCAGTAGCATGCTCTGCTAGGTTTTAAGCTCGATTGGGCTCAATAATAAGCTTGACTCTGCTCGATAATAAGCTTGACCCAACTCAATAAGGCTAACGAGCCGAACACACTAAAATCTTATCGAATAAAGCTCGAACAAGGGTTAGGAAAGCTTGGCAAGAGCTCGGCTCGAACTTGAGCTCCATAAGCCTTATCAAGCTTGAGCTCGAACAAAGATGCTCTCGGCTCATTTACAGCTCTATGTTAAGGCAACAAAAGTTGATTCCTATATCATTGTATGTTACTTATGTGTCATTCTAGATTTTCAGAAAATTTGAATGAATCACTTGAATTCATTTTCTAATTTTCTATGTTGCAAAATTGGAAAAAGAACACTAGATATGAAAGGAAAAGCTAAAAATGGAAAAGAAAAATTATTTTATGCTATTAAACAGGCTCTTAGAATTGCCTATCCTCCCTCTCACACCCTTATACCTAGCCTCCCTGTGATATGAACTTAGATCAAATCTAACTCAATCAGTAGAATCAAGTACTCTCTCAGGCTATAATCTAAGCCACAAGGAAGTAAAGGCTGCCCCATTAATGTTTATATATGTATTGGAAGTATATCTCATATACTAGAGTAATTGTGTGTCAAAAAAAAAAAAAAAAAAAAAAAGGGGAGAAGTCATAGAGAGAATGTGAGGGAAAAGAAGAAGAGGTTACATCACACACCATACACAATTCACCCCTAAACCCTACCCCCTTATTTATAAACAAAATATCTAAGTGAGGTAACTAAGCACGCCACCTCATCAGGGCCATGTGGCAACCAAAGAGACAGGCTTAGTATTAGGATTGAGAATATCTGTATCAATACCCCAAATCCTATTTTGGCTCATATCAATTATTTCCCTTCCAAAGACCCTTGCCCTAAGGGTCATGGATACCGAGCAAATTCCTAATTGTAGATAATTCTCCCAAGTCAAATGCTAGAGTTACAAATTTTACCCAATTAATTTTGCTAAAGCTGAATAATTTTGCTCTTAAAAATTTCAAGCAGAAAGTAATTTGAGAACTATTAATAATTAAGTGGGTATATTTATAATTTGACCAAAAGTTAAACCCCAATCCTATGTTCAATTTTGACCTATGAAGTTCCATGAGCTGCGGCCCACCGGTGGCTGAAGGAGTTGAACGGCGGCAAGCGGAGCTTGGAATCCGGCAGATGATACGACTCTCCGGTGGCTCTGGTGACGTGATACAAGAAAACCCAAGAGCTAGAGATCCTTGGGAGTTAGGATAAGATTGACAATCAAGAAAGAGTGGGAGCGAGAGAAGAGAAGTTGTTAGGGAGAAAGAGATTGTATTTCATTTCATTGGATGCCAACTGACAAGTATAAGCTCCCCTTTTATACAAGAACTACTAACTCACTCCATCAATCAAGAAGCAACTAAGGAATCTTACACAATTATTCAATTACAACACATATTTGCCAATTATACTACCTATTTGCTAATTAAACTGTATCAATAGCCCCTTCCCAAATAACATCCTTGTCCTCAAGGATGAAATTTAGGAAATCTGCGTTCAATATGAAAGAGAAATTCCCATGTAGCTGCTTCTTTTGGTACACCTTTCCATTGAATGAGAACCTTAGTAGCTGCACGATTGCCTCTGCATACCAACTGTCTAGCAAGTATGGTTTCTAGTTCACGGCCCTGTACTGCAGCTGATAGCTGAGGAATAGGTATAATACTACTAGGCAATGGTCCTTGATATAACTTCAATTGTTTCGAGCTGAAAGCCACCTTACCAATCACTGCTACTACTTCAAATGGACCAAAGTACTTTGGTGAGAGTCTGTGATTGGGCCTTGCGGCCATTGTGATCTAGCGATATGAATGCAACTTCAAGTACACCCAATCCCCAATTCGAAAGCTTTTGTCACTCCTTTTTCTGTTTGCATACTGCTTCATTCAGTTTTGTCCTCTTTGTATATGGAACTTGAGCACTTTTATCATGTCTTCCCTATTTGTCAGGCTTTGATCAACAGCTGCCACCTCACTTTCATCTAGCAGATAGGGAATATAATGAGGAGGAGCTTAGCCATACATAGCTTCATAGGGAGTCTTGTGAGTTAAGTAGTGCTATGTGGTATTGTACCACCATTCAACCATGGGAAGCCATTTAGACCAATGAGAAGGATTAGAACTACACATGCACCTCAAATATATTTCCAACCCTCTATTCAATACCTCTATTTAGCCGTCGGCTTGAGGATGGTATGAAGTAGAGAGGTGTAAATTCACTCCTTGTATGGCAAACAATGATTGCCAACACTCACTCTGAAAAATGGCATCTTATTCACTCACAATAGTGCTTGGTAACCCATAAAGCGTGTAAACATTGTCCATGAAGGCTTGGGCTACTGTCACTGCTGAATACGGATGTGTAAAGGGCCATGAAATGAGCAGCTTTACTAAGCCTATCCACCACTACAAAGATGACATCTTTACAAAACAAGCGGGGCAAACCTTCAATAAAATCCATTACAATGTGTGTCCACATCATAGAAGGAATGGGCAAAGGTCGGATCAGTCCAGGAGAAGCAACATTCTCGCTTTTACACGCTTGACAACCAACACATTCTCTCACAAAACAGTCACTGACTTGGTCATTCCTCTCTAGAAAAATAAGGATTTAACCCTCTGAAGAAGAGTGAAGCTATTGAAGTATTTTTTGCCTTAATGTAGCTGACTGTCCCACTACCAATCTGTCTTTTCTCCTCAACTGATTTTGGCTCCATGTATAATGAGAGTTGGTCATACTTCCATCGTGTATTTGAGTAATGAGCGGCTGTAGTTGAGGATCGCTTTGCCACTCCAATTGCAACATCTGATACATATTGCTCTCAACTGCAAATAACATCAAACAAGTAATTTTGTGGCTTGATATTCTAGACAAAGCATCAACGACTACATTTTCCTTCCCCTTCTTATATTGAATGCTATAGTGGAACCCCAACAGTTTGGAGAGCCACATATGTTGGAAGTGCGTGCTTAGGTTCTACTTCAATAAGTAATTTAAGCTGTCATGATCAATTCTTATGATAAAGGTATCATTGATGAGATACTGTTGCCATTGTTGAATAGCATACACCACGGAGAGTAACACTTTCTTCATACACAGACTATAATTGATGCTTCACACTGAGAGGTTTGCTAATGAAAGCAAGCGGATGATTGCCTTGTATCCAAGGTTGATAAAATCGAGATTCTACTTAGAATCGGTAGGGGCTTTTAGAATCAGAATTGTAGAATCGAATCGAAAATCGTAAGATTCTACTAAATGTATGCTATAATTGTTTTTCATATTAATGTGAGTTATAATTCAGAACATTATTAATAAAACCTTTATTTACATGGGTATATATAAGAAATATAATAAAATATGATAAAAAAATATTATCATGTAACATAGATGTATTATATTATGTTATAATAATCATGAGAGCTTTTAAGATAGGTGCTGTTAATCGAATTTTATTTGATGCTAAAATATATAATGCTTAATTAACTTTCTTTTACTTTAAACTAATAAAGTAAGTTCGTTTATAATCTATGCTTGATTTTTTTTTACATTTAAACTTTTTTTTTGTATACCTTGGTAGAATCGAGATTGGATCTGTAGAATCGTAAAATCGTGTTATGATTATATCCATTAATTTCATGTAATATCACTGAATCGTAGGATTCTACAAAATTAAGACTCTACTTAAGATTCAAATCAGTTGGCAATTGTGGAATCGTAGAATTGTAAGATTCTAAGATTTAAATCGGGATTTTAATAACCATGCTTATATCAACACAGTCCCTATGCCAACATTACAAGCATCTATCTACATAATGAATTGCTGCTTGAAATCATGCAAGGGTAGTACTGAAGCTGTGCATAATGCTTGCTTCAATGTTTTAAATGCTGCAATTACCTCGCCATTCTACTGCTAGTTATCTTTCTTCAACTATTCTGTGAGGGGTCTAGCTATACTGCCATATCCTCTAATAAACTTGTGGTAATACCCGGTTAGTCCCAAGAAGCTTCACAATTTTTTGATATTGCTAGGTGTGGGCCATTGTTTCACTGCTACAACCTTCTAAAGATTTGTGGAAACCCCTTGTGATGATATAATATGGCCAAAATATTCAATCAGTGATGCAGCAAAGCAACATTTGCTCCTCTTGGCATATAGCTGGTGACTTCTCAACAGATCAAAACTAAGATGCAAGTGTTTAACATGAGTAAAAACATCAGCACTATATATTAATATGTCATCAAAAAAACATGAATTAGCTTCCTCAAATAAGAAGCAAATATGGCATTCATCAGATATTGAAAGGTTGAGGGTGTATTTGTTAAACCAAATGGCATTATCCTGAATTCGTAGTGTCCAAATTGTGTCTTCAAAGTAGTCTTTGGATGTCATTTGTATGCATGAGTATCTGGTGATACCCTGATCTCAAATCAATATTGGAAAAGAACTTAGCTCCTCCCAAATTATCCAATAGCTCATTTACAAGTGGAATAGGGAACTTGTCTTTGATTTTTGCTTGATTCAAGTCCCTATAGTCCATGCACATTCTCCAACTGCCATCTTTCTTTTTAATAAGTACCACTGCCGATGCATATGGACTAGAATTGTGCTCAATATATCCTACGGCAAGTAGCTCCTCAATCATATCTTCTATAGCATCTTTCTGCAAATTAGGATACCAGTAGGGCCGTTCTTTTTATGGTGGTGTACCCTCCTTGAGGTGTATTTTATTATCAAATGAAGGTCTAGATGGTGGAAGTTGCTGAGGCTCCTTAAAGACATCTGCAAAATTCAGTAGCACTTGCTCTATCTTAGGATACGTTACTCCATGATCTGCCTTATCAATATCCCTACCCATCAACATTAGCTCTGCTATTACTTCTGAGTGAGTAGCAGGAGCTACCTGTAACAAGGCTATGTAAGAAGTACTAGACAATGTTCTTGTTAAGGCCTTGAGCCTAACCATTTTGCAGTTTGTTGTTGTCTGTCCTTGCAGCACATGAAGTACTCCTTCTAAGGTGAATGTCATTATGAGAGATTTGAAATTGCATTGAATGTCTCCAAGAGTAGATAGCCATTCTACCCCAAGGACCATATCACACCCCCCCAAAAAAAAAGGTATTAACATAAAATTGGCAGAGTACATGAATCCTTGCATCCTCCAGCAGGGTTCACAACATTGCTTATCACATCATAGACTGCTACCATCAGCTAATGCCACAGTTATAGGATCCATTTCCCTAATATTATAATTGCATTTCGAAGCCAAGGAAAAGTCTATGAAGTTATTAGTGGATCCTTAGTCCACCAATATATGCAAAGGGTGATTTCCCACATATCCTATGACCCTCAATGTTTGAAAGTTGTGAGTCTCTGCCAAAGCTTGGACTGAGATTTGTGGTGTTGTCTCCAATTCCACCAATTCCTCACTACTCATTTATGTCTCCTCAAACTGCTCTTCTAACCCATCTTCTCTGGCTCAATGATGAACAGCTGTGGTCCTTTGGTCTTACATCGATGCCCTGGTTCAAACTTATCCTCACAGAAGTAACATAACCCTCTTGCTTTCTTGTCTTGAAACTCTACTTTAGTCAGCGTTTTGTGTGATTGTTTGGCAACAGTAACCGGCATAGTTGCTCAATTATGAAAGGAGTTTGTCTTTGTATTACTAGGTGGCTGAGATGCCATCAGCTGAGGGCCTGATGGAGTGGGCAGCAAGGGCACTTTTGAGTATTTCAACTGCCTAGAAAGTGCATCAAATTTAGCCTCTGCTAGTTTGGCCAAACATACTACTTGTTGTAGATTAGTTGGTTTCTGGCCCTTACTTCTAATGCCAAGTCCTCATGTAACCCTGTTAGGAGATAACTCACTAGTTGTGACTCCCTTAGGTCTGTTCTTACTGCCACTTAATCAAATTTTGACAGATACTCCTTCACTGAACCTTCTTGCTTCAAACTCATTAAGTCTGATATTGGATCTTCATAAGGGTTTCCAAAACAAATTTTAAGGGTTGACACATATTCATTCCAACTCAGGATATGATTAGGACCTCTACCCTTCACAAATTGTTAATGCCATTGAGAGGCAATGCCCCTCGTGTGTACTGATGCAAGCCTTACTTTGTCAAAATCAGGGGTGTGATCAGTAGAGAAGAATTGATCACAAATGTAAAGCCAACTATTCAAATCTTCCCCTTGGAACAATTGAAACTCAATCTTGCTTAATTGAGCTGAATAAGATTGACTACCTTCTTTCATATGCGATTGTTGTATTGGAATGGAAGGCTCATGTGCTACCTAATGCGAATTCCCTTTTATTGAATGACTCTGCCGTAATGCCATCCCGATGACCATGTCCTTTAGTTCATGAATAGAATTCTTCAACTCATTCGTTGTTTTGATTTGAGAGGTTAACGCCTCTTCCATTCTTTTGATTTCTGATCTAGTGTTTTCTGCCATTTCCAAAATGAATTTTCCCCACAGGCGAGAGGGTTGTAGGGCTCTAATATCTTTGATACAAGAAAACCCGACAGCTTGAGATTCTTGATAGTTAGGATAGATTGACAATCAAGAAAGAGAGGGAGAGAGAAAGAAGAGAAGCTATTTGGGAGAAATAGATTGTACTCATTTCATTGGATGCCAACTGACAAGTATAAGCTCCCCTTTTATACAAGAATGACTAACTCTCTCCATCATTCAAGAAGCAACTAAAAACTAAGGAATCTTACACATTTATTCAATTACAGCACATATTTGCCAATTATACTACATATTTGCTTATTAAACTGTATCATGACGGTGGCATTGGTGGTTTGCACAACTTCCACACCCTCTTCTGTTTCCCTCTTTGTCTCGACAATGTGTTTGGCCACCGCACACTAGCCAACAACGATAGTGGTCCTTCCTTGTTCTCCGGCAATGCGCGGTGTCAATGTAGGTGATGATTGTGGTGACAGAGGTGCTGGGGTCTCTACGGAGTTGTAGACCTCTCCAATTGCTTTGACATACCCGATCTCCGCCTTTCAGACCTCCGCGCGTTCACTGCCAGTACAATCGGTAATGTCACCATTGGTCTCGGCTTTTGGTCAATGTTCCTGACTTCATAGCTACTATTCATTATCATTTTTCACTCATTCAGTTTTGGCATGCTTTGATCTTTGAACCTCATTCCATTCTCCTTTGATGCTGACAATCCGGACTTGCGATCAGGGTTTTTGGTCTCAGGCGGAGGTTCCGATGATCTGATGGTGCTGGTGGTGGTGTCAGTGGTAGGAGGAGCTGTATCAGAGGTGACAGAGGTATTTTGGATGCTTTTATACATATATCTCCACTCTTCTCGCCCCTCTTTACAACTACTTTGAATTTTTTCTAACCCCTTATCCAACTTTTTTGATATTTCCTCACATTTCTTATGTAAATCCAACAATCCAGCCACAAAAGCTTGATTTAGGGTGAAATCCATTGTCAAAGCTGAGGAACGGTAGCTCTGATACCAATTGATACGAGCGTAGATCAAATCTAGCTCAATCAATGGAATCAAGTACTCTCACTAGCTATAATCGAAGCTGCGAGGCATTAACGGCTACCCCGTTGTATATTTGTGTGTGTATATATATATAGAGAGTGTATCTCCTAAATTTGAGTAATTACATAAAAGAAAAAGGAGACAGAGAGAGAATTTAAGGAAGAAGAAGAAGGGGTTACATATACATCATACACAATCCACCCCTAAACCCTATTCCTTATTTATATATAAAATATCTAAGTGAAGTGACTAAGCATGCCACCTCATTAGGAAGACGTGGCAACCAAAGAGGCAGGCTTGAAAATATATGTATCAATACCCCCAATTCTATTTGGGCTTGTATCACCCTTGTCATGAAAAGTGAGAACAAAGCCCAATTCATTCCTACTTTCATGTATAAAACAACAAAAAAACTTGGAATGAGCTATCTATTCACACTAGCTCCCACCACTTATGCACCAAACACCCCCTTAATGTTCTAATGCAAGACTGAGGGAAGGGCCTAGTAGCAAATACCCTAATGCTAAAGACTACAAGTAAGGAATAGTGCACTCATTTTATACAAACAAAGGAATAATATTCATATATTGTATTTTTTTAGAAATACTTTCTTATATTATTTACTTTCTAGGAGAAGATGACTTATTCACAATCAAATGTACCTTGTGTTGTACTTTTTTCTTCATTGAAGCATAACAATATTTATCATTTTCAATTGTGATATGATGAGTACATATAAGTAGGATAGTTAATTCCATTTTTATATTTTGTATATGCAGTATAGTTACTTATATTTCTCTTTAACAGGTGTAGAATGATTGGTGCAAGATATTTACATTCAAATCCAATAAGGGGAATATTAGATTGATAGGGCATGATTTTCCTTGAATCAAATAATGGAAAACTTTCAATTGGATTTTGTTTACCTTGGACAAATCTTTTCAAGAGAAAAATTCTAGTGAAAGAGGAATTTTCATTTATCAAACGGAGTTTAAATGGGACGAGGGCCTCACAATTTTTTATTATTTTTTTTAATTATAAGCTCTGGAAAACACGATGCTGCAGGGAAGGGACCAAACCCAAGGCACTAGGTTGCCTACGACCAGGACACAAAAACAAATTGGACACCATAACAAGGGCAAGCCTAATGCTAAAGACACCAAAATTAAATACCAAAAGACAATGTAAATAGCTACTTCAGAAAAAACACACCCAAGAAGGCTTATCCTATTGCCCTATTGATAAAACAAAACGACCAAGCCAAAAAATGCCCAATATATTTTTTGTTTGTTTAGCGCCATTTGATTTCATCAGATATTGAGTGCATTATGAAACTGTTAGGTTTATATCTCAAAATATACTTGGCGCATAAAGAAGAAAGGCCGTGAAGACCCCGATTGATCGGGTGGAGCTCGATCGATCGGGAATGTTACGTAAACAAGGACGCATCCAGTGAGGCGGCCGATCGATCGGTGAGAAACCGATCGATTGGGACCCCCCGATCGATCGGGAAACAGGTTTTACGCGGTCTATATAAACGAATGTAGGGGTTCGTCATTAAGTATCCAAAGTCAAAGTGAGGTTATTCCCAGCGCGGCGCTGCACCAATAAAACGAGAGTGTGTTGAGAGAGAATCTTTATAATTCGTCTTCTTCTTTTGTTCAATAATAAAAGCTCCGATCTTCTCCCGTGGTTTTCTCCCCTTTCGATTGTAAAGGGGTCTCCACGTAAATCCTTGTGTATATTGTTTCGTTTCTCTTTTAGTCCGATTGTTTCTCGTTATTGTCGTGGCATTTGATTCGATCCAGATCTGAATATATTGTTTATTTCCGCACAAATTGGTATCAGAGCTCGGTTCTTCGAATTGATACAATGACGTCAGGTATTAAAACCGAGGTTGAGAAATTCAATGGTCAGGGAAGCTTTAGCTTATGGCAAGTCCGTGTGAAAGGACTTCTGACTCAGAACGGCTTGAAGAAAGCACTGGAGGGGAAAGAGAAGAAACCAGAAATGTTGACCGAGGCACAGTGGGAAGAGTTGGATGAGAAGGCTCTCACGGCTATACAGATGTGTTTGGCTGACGATGTTTTGTCAGAGGTATTGGAGATTAAAACAGCACAGGAGTTATGGGAGAAATTGTTAGACATGTTTTGCCACAAGTCAGTCTCCAACAAACTTGCAGTGAAAAGGCGGTTGTACACTTTTCGTATGGCAGAAGGTACATCTCTTAAAAACCATCTTAGCGAATCTACCTCAATTATTCATGAATTAAAGGCTTTGGATGATGTTCCTAAGGACGAGGATCAGGCTATGATTTTATTGTGTTCGCTCTCAAGTGCGTATAAGGGCTTCGTAGAAAGCATGATATACGGGGGTAGGCCAACTATTACGGCTGATGAAATAAAAAGAAACCTAGTGAGTAAAGAACGGGTAGATAAGGAATTATCTGACTCTGTGAATGACTTGGGTAGTGGCTTACATGTGAGAGGTCGATCAGAACATAGGGGATCCAATGGTGGGAATAAGTCTAGGTCCAAATCTAGACATAAGAACCTGTCATGTCACTATTGTCACAAAAAGGGGCACATAAAGAAAGACTGTTACAGATATAAAAATAAATCAAAAGAGGGTAACAGGGGTGACCAAGGTAAAGACAAGTCCACTGAGGCTAGTATTGTAGAGGAGGATAGTGAAGGGAAATTTCTATTAGTTACTGATTCTCAGTCCAGATCCATAGATAAGTGGGTCATGGATTCGGGTTGTTCGTTTCATGTTACTCCAAACAGAGACTGGTATTCCACGTATAAGTCTATACAAGGTGGGGTTCTCTTGATGGGTAATGATGCTACTTGTAAGGTAGTGGGTGTTGGAACAGTCCGTGTGAGAATGTTTGATGGAACTATTAGAACCTTAAGTGATGTTCTTCGCGTCCCAGATTTGAAAAAGAACTTGATTTCTCTAGGTACCCTAGAATCTAATGGGTACAAGTACACTGCTAAAGGTGGAGTCATGCGGGTCAGTAAGGGTGCGTTAATTGTGATGAAAGGAAATAGAGTTGGTACTTTGTATGAGCTTGCAGGTACAACCGTGACAGGTGCAGTTGTTGTTTCCACGTCTGCTATGACAGATGCAGAGATCACAAGACTATGGCACATGAGAATGGGTCATATTGGAGACAAAGCATTGTCTGAGCTGAGTAAGAGGGGACTTCTTTGTGGTCAGTCAACAGGACTGACGGGATTCTGTGAGCACTGTATTTATGGGAAGCAGAAGAGAGTTAGCTTCCAGGCAGCAGTGTATCAGACCAAGGGGACGTTAGACTACATACATTCTGATCTGTGGGGACCTTCCAGAGTGGCTTCTAAAGGTGGGTCCAGGTATATTCTAACGTTCACTGATGACTACTCACGTAAAGTTTGGGTCTATTTTCTTAAGCAGAAAAATGAAGTGTATGATAACTTCAAAAAGTGGAAAGTTCTACTTGAAAAACAGACAGGGAAGCCGATCAAGAGGTTGAGTACTGATAGTGGTCTTGAGTTTGTCGAAGGGGACTTCACTAAATTTTGTGAAGATCAGGGCATAGATCGACACAGGACATGTACAGGTCAACCTCAGCAGAGTAGAGTGGCTGAAAGGTTAAACAGGACGTTACTTGAGAAGGCTTGTTGTATGCTTTCAAATGCAGGTTTAAAGAGAGAATGGTGGGCAGAAGCAGTTAGCATGGCGTGCTACCTTGTGAACAAGACACCGCATTCTTCATTACAGATGAAGACTCCTGAAGAGGTATGGTCTGGTTCAACTTTTGATTATTCTCAGATCAAAGTTTTTGGTTGTCCTGCATATACATATGTTAATGATGGAAAGCTGGAGCCTAGGGCGAAGAAGTGCATCTTTCTTGGTTATACGTCAGGTGTGAAGGGATATAGATTGTGGGATCCATGTGTTTAGAAGTTTCTGACTAGTAGAGATGTTACTTTCGATGAGTCTGCTCTACTTAATCTGCCACACACACCCTCTATTAACAGAGATACTGTTCAGGTTGAGACACCTGATGATACAGAGATACAGTCAGATCAGCAGATTGTTCAGCTTGAGAGTATTCCTTCACCTCAGGTACGGGTTTCTGATATTGTTACTGATAATGCAGAAACAGGTCAGCAGGTGGAGAATATTACTATAGCTGGTGGTAGACCGAGGGGACAGATCAGGCCTCCTGAGAGATATGGGTATGAGGAGATGATTGCCTATGCCCTTTTTACTGCTGAAACGTTAGATGACAATGACCTGACTTCGTATACAGAGGCTGTATCGAGATCAGATGCTGAGAAGTGGCTCGTTGCTATGAATGAAGAGATGCTGTCTCTTCATAAGAATCAGACTTGGGAACTGGTGAAGCCTCCTATAGGGAAAAGACTGGTTGGATGCAAATGGGTCTTCAAGAGAAAAGAGGGCATTCCTGGAGTGGAAGATGCGAGGTACAAGGCAGGTTTGGTAGCTAAAGGCTACAGTCAGGTACAAGGTGTTGATTTTCATGATATTTTCTCACCTATAGTTAGACACACTTCTACTCGTGCATTATTGTCTTTGGTTGCCATGCATGGTTTTGAACTTGAACAATTGGATGTCAAAACTGCATTCTTGCATGGTGAACTAAAAGAAAGTATCTTTATGCATCAGCCCAAGGGTTTTGTAGTTGAAGGAAAAGAAGATCATGTGTGTTTGCTTAGACGGTCTTTATATGGTTTAAAGCAATCTCCTAGACAGTGGTATAGGAGATTTGATCAGTTCATGACAAGTCATGATTACATCAGGAGTAAGTACGACAGTTGTGTGTACTTCAGAAAGACAGATTCAGGCTTTATTTATTTGCTTTTGTATGTTGATGACATGTTGATTGCAGCACAAGATATGAAAGATGTCAATGATTTGAAATCAATGCTGAAGAGTGAATTTGAGATGAAAGATCTTGGAGCAGCTAAGAAGATATTAGGCATGGAAATTCATAGCGACCGAGAAGCTGGAAAATTATACTTGTCTCAGGAGAAGTATATTGAGAAGGTGTTAGACAGGTTTCATACGAAAGATGCTGACCCGGTTAGCACGCCCTTAGTAGCTCATTTCAGACTCTCAGTGTTAGATTCGCCTCATACTGAGGAGGACATCAGGTACATGTCTCAGATTCCTTATTCTAGTGCAGTGGGCAGTATAATGTATGCGATGGTCTGTACGCGTCCAGATATTGTTTTTGCTGTGAGCAGAGTTAGTAGGTACATGGCGAATCCAGGCAGAGAACATTGGCATGCAATAAAGTGGATTCTCAGGTATCTTCGTGGAACCTCTGATTTATATTTGGAATATGAGAAAAGTAAGTGCTATTTGGTTGGGTATGTAGATTCTGACTATGGTGGAGACCTTGATAAGAGGAGATCCATTTCAGGGAATGTGTTTTGTTTAGGTGACACAGCTATCAGCTGGACAGCGTGTTTGCAGCCTGTTACAGCACAATCTACTACCGAGGCCGAGTACATGGCAGTAACAGAAGCGTTCAAAGAAGCCGTCTGGTTGAGAGGATTGATCAGTGAAATCAGTGTCGAGCAGGGGACAGTTAGAGTATACTGTGATAGTCAGTCCGCTATTCACCTAGCGAAAGATCAGATGACTCATTATGACCGAACGAAACATATTGATGTGAAGCATCACTTTATCAGAGATCTGATTGACGAGCGGAAGGTGGAATTGAGGAAGATTGGGACTTAAGATAACCTAGCTGACATGTTCACAAAAGTTCTACTAGGTAGCAAGTTCGAGCATTGCTCGAATTTAGTGGGTCTTTCGGTTTGATGTATGTTAGCACCGGTTGAGGGGGCGTTTGTGGAGAAGGTGGAGTTTTGTTTTATTGTTGATGTTGATTTTGAGCCAAGGTGGAGATTTGTTAGGTTTATGTCTCAAAATATACTTGGCGCATAAAGAAGAAAGGCCGTGAAGACCCCGATCGATCGGGTGGAGCTCGATCGATCAGGAATGTTACATAAACAAGGACGCATCTAGTGAGGCGGCCGATCAATCGGGACCCCCCGATCGATCGGGAAACAGGTTTTACGCAGCCTATATAAACAAACGTAGGGGTTCGTCATTAAGTATCCAAAGTCAAAGTGAGGTTATTCCCAGCGCGGCGCTGCACCAATAAAACAAGAGTGTGTTGAGAGAGAATCTTTGTAATTCGTGTTCTTCTTTTGATCAATAATAAAAGCTTCGATCTTCGCCCGTGGTTTTCTCCCCTTTCGATTGTAAAGGGGTTTCCACGTAAATCCTTGTGTCTATTGTTTCGTTTCTCTTTTACTCCGATTGTTTCTCGTTATTGTCGTGGTATTTGATTCGATCCAGATCCGAATATATTGTTTATTTCCGCACAGAAACGGTACTCAATTGTCGAAGAAAATGTAAGTGTGTTGTATAAAATATTCCCATTAATGGATATGTCAAAATGATGGACACAGTGCTAATCGGTCCCCTACTGTCCCTCTCTATCCTACAATATGGTGGTTGTCTACATTACAAATGTTACATCTAGCATTGTGGATTTGTGTGTTGTATGTATACCTATTGATGTAACATCGAATCTAAAAACTTATGGTCTTTCAGTAATATATTCAGATTTATGTTTTTAATTCTCTAAAATTCAAAAAAGACATCTAATAATGACTTTTTATTGTGTTTGATTTGTTGTATTCGACTTCTTAGTTGTTGAAAACTCCACATCTGAGTCTAATATAAGAACTCTACACGTGAGTTGGAGAGTGAAAAGACTAGTATATAAATCTAGTAAGTTACTCCACCTATTTTTAATGATTTTTAGGATAGATTCTCACTCGAGTTTATATATGGATCTCATGTATGTCAATTTAATAGGTTGGGCTTTAAACTCGGTGAAATTTGACATCATTCTTTTTTAAAAATTAAAAATATGAAACAAACTATAAGAAAAATTATTTTGAAATCTGGTTTAAGTCTATGAAAAATTAAGTACTATAACCAGAATATGATACTAAACATATATTGAATTGTGACCATCTTTTTATATTTTCTGCTCTTTTTTGTTAAAAGTGTACCTATGTTAAGTTTACTATCCAATTATTAGCATGTCATTCGACATATACTAATGAAAACTTCGCTATGTATGTCATTAGATCCATTACTTGGTGAACCCTAGAGTTGATTTTACTCGACTATAACATTTAGTTTTACGAGTCGATGTGTATGTGCCATTGGAGTGTGTTTCTATCCGTGGTTGTCAATGTCAATCATCATTTTATTTATTGCTAAAGCTAGTTCCTCAACCCTTTACCAATTATATATATATATATATATATATATATATATATATATGTCTTTCTACTAGGATATGCAGCAATAGCAAATCTAGAAATTTAATGTTGTTGGGTGCTTATTCAAGACAAAAACAAAAATTAAAATAAATATATAAATAAAATGTATAATTAATTGATTAAAGTTCGAAACATGCATTGATGTATACATAAATATTATTTTAAAAATGTACGGGTATTGTAAGTAGCAGAGTGGCTCTGCTGTCACGATCCACTAAGATTCTGCCCTATGTCGCTTCGATTGGTAAATAGACAAAAAAAAAAAAAAAAAAAAAAACAAAGGAGGGGCAGGGGGGAGGGCTAGAATTTAAAACATATAATCGAGGTTAGGTTGTTCGTCTGAGAGCTCAAACGTGTGGCCTTAACTTTGTCAAGAGGGAGCACAGCCATCATGCCATAGCTCAGCATTTGATGTAAAGGGACCTTTCATATTATATGTCTTTTATTATTTTTTAAAACCAGGTTAAGTCTACTTCAAAAACAAGTTGCGGGTCCATGCACCTCCATTTTGAGCAACATACATCGATCCTTTACTATTATGCATACAGTATTTTGTTCACATTGTATTAATGTAGAATATCAACTTCATTATCAGGAAAACATAAAAAATAAAAAGGTCGAGTTCTGATAATATATGTTCACTTATTGAAGCTCAAACTTTTAGAGAAATTAGCTCAAAATTTAGCTAAAATTTTACTCAATTAAATTTTTGATAATTGAATAAGAAGAAAGATTGGTTTTTTGGAATTACAATATTGTCAATGCAATGGAAGTACAACTACAACAACTGCAGTAAGAGTCCAGTGCCTCAAAAAATCTCAAGCCAAGGTAGAATTTAGTCAAGGTAAGATAAACGCAGTCTTATCTCTATATGATCTAACCTGAAAGAATGTTGTTTGTGAAGGGCCCTCAACCTTAAAAAGAGAAGTCAGAACAATATTATAAAATACATGTCAAATAAAACTATTAAGCAACAAAAGTAAACTCAATTAAATTATTTGGACTCGCGAATCACTGTGATCTAGTTTTTGTTGGAGTAATAGGTGAATGAGCGACTAAAATATAACTTTTTATTACAATATAATTGATTTTGAGATCACAAGAAAGATGAAAGAAACAACTTTTATAGAGAACGGAAGGGAAAGAGATAACCGAAAAAATTGTCGCGCCATGGAGAATCCACTGCCCTAAATCTTTTTTTTCCCTCACGGAGATACAATGGGACAAACGGCATTCCGACCCCCAAGGTTAACACGGCACCCACCTCAGCAGTGTGCTCCGGAGAGATGGTTGGAGTACGCCTCAATTTGCCTAGTAATGGAGGAGAGAAGAGAATGAAATTTTGGAAAACAACAGGTGTGAAGAAGACAAAAAATTTCTTTTAAGATTTCGTTTGTTAATTCTCTATTTAACAAAACCCTAAAGGACCGTATTTATAGAATAAAATACTTAGAGGTTAAATAAAAGATCATGGCAAAGAATCTGTCTCGAATAAGGAAAGTGGCAGATATGGGAGAGCCTACAAATCCGGTCAGTTATGAGAAAAATTAGTTGAGGAAAGAACGGGAAAAGACGTGGCCAAAATGCATCCTTGAGCTCGAGCTTATGGCATTGAGCCTTGAGACTAGACACTGGACAACTCCTCAAGGTAGCACCCTCGAGGTAAATTGAAGAAGACCGCTAGAGCTCGAGCCAAAGGCCTCGAGCATAGTCCAACAATAAGAGCTCACCACGAGTTTTTTTACGACAACTTAAATAAAGACGAGGGTCACAAAAATAAAAGTCCGGGTTGGAAAAAGCCCACACCACAACATGCCGGCCGGCAGGGCGGGGCAGGGCGGGCGCGCGCTTGTGTTATTCACAAAACCCACTTTAGTCCTATAATACTTTACCAAATACAATAACAAGGTAATACTTAAATTAGACTCTCCTCCTCTGAAGTTTGAATATAAGATTGGGGTCAAACACAAGACTTCTAAAATTGAAGCACACTAACCCCTAAATTCAAACAGCTATACGCCCAGTGATTTGTTACTCCACTCAATTACTACCCCAAATAATTATAATTGTGTGCCTTTATGTGAGTGGGGTCCAGAATGTAACTGTCAAGAGTTGGCCCCAACATATTCATTCGGATTCATTCAGTTGATTCGGATGTTAAATTATCCGATCATTATGTTAACATTCTAATAGGACAATTACATAGTGTGTTTTAAATCCACATATATATCTACTTATATTTTTGGTCGCATTCAGATTTTATCTGATCAATTTCTAGATCTCATATTTTTTGAAGCCATTGTAGCTTTGATGTAGAGTGGGAT
Organism: Simmondsia chinensis; assembly: GCA_018398585.1. Classification (NCBI taxonomy): domain Eukaryota; kingdom Viridiplantae; phylum Streptophyta; class Magnoliopsida; order Caryophyllales; family Simmondsiaceae; genus Simmondsia; species Simmondsia chinensis. The sequence goes on along the minus strand of JAGTTD010000008.1, from coordinate 8,250,772 downwards.
ATGCATGGACTCTTCAAATCCCATTTATAGGTCGCATTCCTACTATTTTGTCAGACTCTTCAAATGAAATCTCTTGGATGAAGTCTACATTCTTTCCCATAGAAATGAGAATTTTTTATCGATAAGATTAGGCCTTTAATTTACAATTTATGGTGTATATTTTGATATTCTCATGGGAAAGTAGACTTTCTTGCCGATCATTTTGCAACATAGGGACCCTCAAGGGACAACCCTTATTGTATGGCTTTGATCACGGTACGCTGCAGTGTTTGCTTCTTGGTTCGATTAATCTCTTCTTAGTTCCTTAGGCTAACATGTACGAACAAAGGAATTTGTTTCTTTGTTTAATTATATGGTTAAATAGAAGGTGACTTTGTTGTATCCGTTGGTTTTAGTGGTGGTCTAGTGTGTGCTCAGGCCCGGGTGGTAGCCTAGTCCTGTGGTTTGTGTTCCGAACGTGTTAATTTGCATGTTGTTTGGCAGTCGTCGCAATAAGGTGTCGAGTCATAGGCGAGTGTTAGAATGTGCACAAGTAGTGTGCCAACAATATAACGATATTGTGCCACTGTTACTTACTACTTAATAGGGATGACCTTGGGTGTATGAGTTTTGACTTTCCCAGGCTCTTCATGTGAATCCCACATCCAATCACGGAGGGGTATGTCCCCATCCCACAATACTATATTTTTATTGATTCTGTGTTTTCTTTTCGCTATAATGGTTGGATTGTGTGGACTTTATCCATCATCATATTTGTCTATTTTGTATCAATATAAAGCATCAAATAATAATAAAGTACAAATTATTTTATTTCATAGCAATCTAACATTAATTTGGAAAATAAAGGACATAATTTCTTTATATAATTAAAGTAAATCCAGAAAATCGCACTATAATGTAACCCCCTAAGCACAAAAGCTAAACACAAGACTTTGAAAGCCACAAGAAAAGCCAAAAGGAAAACAAAACACTTATCGGTAAAACAATTTTGAAATAGTAAATTTCGTGATATATCAATATGTTGATTTGAAAGTTAAAACATATATATATATATATATATATATATATATATAGGGAACGACTGCATGAGAATAGAAATTTTGTGAGAATGTGAGAAAATTTAATATATAGTGTTGGATCTTAAGTAAGATTGATCAATAATTCTAAAAGGCTTATCGTGCTCAAAGCCCTACTACAACCGAACGGTCACCACCACCGTCACCCACCACCCCCGCCGCCGCCACCCCCCGCCACCGCCACTCATCTGAGATTCCTACAGTCATCATCATTGCCACCCGCCCCCGCCACCGCCGCCGCTCCTCTCCACCACCCATCTCTCTCTCTCTCCATCCCATCTCAAACTCCAACATTCGTCTCCGCCGCTGCTGCCGCCGCCCACCACCACTCCCACCGCCACTCGCCACCACCACGGTAGCGGTGGTAGGTGGCCATGGCAGTAGTGGTGGAAGGCGGCGGCGGTGACCGTTGGGATTTGAGATGGGATAGAGAGACAAAGATAGGTGGCGGTGGCGAGGGTGGCGAAGAGGAGCGGTAGCACCGGGAAAGGTGGTGGCAGTGGCTGTGGTAGTGACTGTAGGGATCTGAGATGGGATGGAGAGGGACAAATGGGCGGTGGCGGTTGTAGTAGCGGCGGAGGCTATGGCGGTGGGTGACGGTGCTGATGAGCATAGGGATCTGAGATGGGTAGCAATGGTGGGAGTGGCAAAAAGGAGTGGTAGAGGTGGTGGTTGGTGATGGTGGTGGTGACCGTTGGGTGGGGGTAGGGCTCCGGATATGATGAGCCTTTTAGAACCATTGATCAATCTTACTTAAGATCCAACAATGTAGATTTAATTTTTTTTCATATTCTCACATAACTTTCATTCTCATTCTAGCCGCTCCTTATATATATATATATATGAATTACCCAATTTGATAATATGAAATTAGGATTATTTATGTCACTAATCTCTGTACTTGATTTATTGTTTTAATTTAGTTTTTCTACTATTGTGTTAATTTAATTTCTGAATTTAAATTGTTAGGGTAATTTACGTCACTAATACTTGTACTTGATTGTTCAGTTAGTCCTTATACTATGGTGTCAATTTGATCCTTGAATTTGAATTGTATTTATCAAGTCTAATGACGTAATTGACGATCATTTTCAGCCAAAATACTAACAACAAATGACTAATTGTAAACATTGACCTCCTTTTTAACACCCCATTCACATGGAAATCTTATGTAAGTGTCAAATAATGTTAAAGGTTTTGCCACAAATTAACATTAATTTGAGCATGGGCCTTAATTAAAACAATTTCAGATGTATATAGACTAAACTAATGCAATTAAAAGTATGAGAACTAAATTGATACAATTAACATAGTATAGGAACCAAGGCATAAATAGCACAAAAGTTTTTATAATAAAATATAAAAGTTCAATAGAAATATTACTACAAAAACTACACATCTGATAAACATTCACGAGACATATAAATGTTAGTTCATGTTTAACATGGAGGCCTGATAAATAAATTGGTTGAGTTTTATTACCTTAAAAATCGAGTTGTACAGTGGCTTCTTGCCTTATTAAAATTCGAAAAAAAAGTTATCATAACCTATTAAATTTCGCCGTGTGTTATCTCGCCTTATTAATGGCTTCTCGCAGACGCATAGTATAAAGCAACAACAATGACAACTCAAGAATGTACATGGTCAGTCCAACTGTTAAAAGACGTACATTAGATAGTTGATTACTTCATGAAGTTATATTTCGACAATTAGTCAACCATACACTTGGTAGAAAATCCAGCATTCCATGCACGGACGAAATATGTGGAAGTACACTATCATTTTTATTCGAGAAAAGGAGTTGTAGGAAGACATCGAGATGAAGAACATCCGAATCAAAGACTAAGTAGCAGACATATTTACAAAGGGGTTGACCAGCACCATGTTCGAAGAATTTTGAAGACAACTTGGAGTTGTGGCAACATCCACAATTAGAGAGAACGAAGTAGTCGTTGAGGGAGAGTAATAAAGATCACCAGATCTCTTTCCTATTTTCTAGAAACAATGAATAAAATAATAAAATATCAAGTACATGATATTCTTATGGTTCATTCTAGAAAGTTTAAGAGTTAAGGCATTTAGATACTGTAGGTTTTGAGAACCGATTTTGATCTCCTATAAAATAAGAAGGGAAGTTTTGCTGGAGGTGTGTAAGCAACAAATGTGAGTGAGTAATTAGTAAAGAAAGTTCAAATAAGAGAGTGAATGTATATGTGTATGTGAGAGGTGTCGCACAGAAATTTGTGGGCATATATTTTTGACATAAAATATTTTTCTTGTTATATATAAATTTTTTGCGTTCATTTGGGCTCCCAAATGTTTACACTGCTAGTCATCATCATTTCTGCTACTGCTGGTGCTAAAAATTATTCATGTTATTTCTTATAATATAACATTTTAAAATGCATAGTATTTATTTAAATAAATATGGGACATAATTTCAATAATTATATAGTCTCATATTTATTAGATAAAAAATCTCCAATAGAAAAACCAAAAGCCAAGATCAAAGTTTATCCGGTTAATGGGACCACTTCCTCGCACCGGCCACAAGAAGGATGAATTAGTAAGGTAAATGAATAGTCTCTATATCCAACTTTGTTCCTACCTTAAACTACCATACACGTTGACGGTTTGCTTCTTATTTATCTATCTTCATCATAAATCGTATCCCTCCAAATTCACATAATATCTTTACTTTGTTCCACGACTTCAACCAGTTTGAGTTATTTTTTCTGATAATATCCTACATAAAAAATTTGACCGTGGGAAAATTTCCTATCCATCATAAAAAATTTGAGGGTGGAAAAGTTTCTTTATACCCTTTTTTCTTTGATTTCGTAAAGTTTTGTCTGCCTAATGGTGGGGCACGCCCGAGTGTCCCGTTGCGGTGTAGTTTGGTTTTGACTCAAACTTTTAATTTTTTTTATGGCCATTGTATTTGTAATTACGGCAAGGTTGAATTTGTGGGAATTCTTTTCCTAGTCGAGCTAGAGGTTACAAGCTTAAGTTCGAGTTGTTGTCTTTTAGTTGCTACTCTAGGCTAAAGCTTGAGCTTGCGCTTGAGCTCGAGATACAATCTTCAACTGGGTAACCACCCAGTCCTTCCATATCCGCGCTTTCAGTAAAGGAGGCCAAATTCTTAGCCCTACCATATCCACCCATGTTTCCATATTGAAGGCAATATGATCTCGACCTCTTGCCTTGTCTGGCAGTTACCCTAACGGGTAGATTTGTACCTCTAAATTAATATTAATTGATATGATTAGGATGTAATTTGAATGAGATATGATTTATATTAGAGTATCTAACTAAGTTTGATTTGATTTGATATTTTGAATTAGATTACATTTAGATAACTCATTAGAAATAGGGGTTTGAGGGTTATGTTTGAGAGGTGAAGAAAAGAGAGGAAAAATGTGAGGCATTATGGAATTCGTAAAGTAGTGCTCGGGAGGGCACCTGGACAGGGGAAGAGTGAGAGGTATTCATATTGAAAGGTTTGTGAGGCATTGATGAGAGTTTGTAACTTCCTCTATCCAAAGCTGCATTGTGGGAGGATTGGTGGCGCACCATGCAATAGCTACACTTTGAGAAGATTGGTGACTCGTTGTGTAGAAGCTATACTTTGAGAGGGTTGGTAACTTACCATGCATCAGTAACACTTTGAGAGGGTTCATGGCTAGTAGTGCAAAAGCTACGCTTTGAGAGGGTTGGTGACTTACTGTGTAATAGTTACATTGATGTTGATGATTGAAGATTGATGATTATATATGGGGTTGGGGGTTCTAATTAGACATTGTAATCCTTAATTTCATAATGGATTGAGGCACCCGTTGGGTCCCGTGTTTTTCCCCTCTAGTTGAAAGAGTGTTTCCACGTAAATACTGGTGTTGGTTGTTTCTATGTTTATGTCGTTTTACGCTTCCGTTTGTACTTAATGTGTGAATTTTCCCAACATCAACTGTCCCAAAAGCTTAATCTAAAGGTGAAAGTTCAGAATTGGTTTTATAATCTAACATGCCGCCTCATGCAAAAATTCATTGGGTTTGAAGCTCGGATGTTGCACAGGTCCGTTTCATACCTTATGCTTAAATGATGTTAATACTGAAAGTGGGATGTTCGGACTCAAACTCATGGCCTCTTAGTCATCAACGCTCTGATACCATATCAAGGAACTAACTGTACTAAAAGCTTAAGCTCATAGGTAAATGCCCATGATTGGTTTTTTATTCTAAGAACGCATTAAATTTTTTCTGTTATTATAATTACCTTTCTTAGTTAGGTATTGAGATTTGCAGGAAGGAAAATGGAACAAGTAGATTCATGGAGGATAATGAGCAGAGATGAAATGCATTGCAATATACAGGTAGACAGAAGGAACTGTATATAAAATAAAGACAAAATGACCATATAATTAGTATGCCAACATAGCTGGGCCACAAAATGATAAATATCGTAACCAACTCAAGGCGCCAACAACTAGACTCAAAACATCAAAAGCCCATCTATCTAATACATTATGACCGAGTTCCCTCTATCTCAAAACCTTCCTCTCCCCAAACTTTACAATTTTAGAGAGTAACCTTTGAGTTGTTCATTTTTTAAGAATATTAAACACAAGACAATAAATTTTTTAAAAACACAATATTAAACAAATTTTTAAAATACAAAACATATCATATAGTATTTTTTTAGTGATAAATGTAATACACAATACCGAAAACATAAAGAGATACATTAATCATGGATTGCATGGGGTCACCCTAATAAATATAATGAGAAAATAGCGAAGATAAGAAGATAGAAAGGAATGTTAAAAAAAATAAAATAAAAAAGAAGATAGACAAGGAGCTAATAGATTGATTTCAGGAGTATGTATATTTTGTATTATGTATTGTGTTAGGAGTTATTAGCATGTAATTAGTATTAGACTTAATAGCGTAGTAACGTCCTCATGGCCACTCCTCTTCCCTCCAATAATTTATTTATTTATTTATTTTTTTTGATAATTTGCGAGCAACGATCTTTACAAAAATACGGCGACCTGAAAATAGGCCCCGAAAACAAAATGACTAAGGTTGTACATAGAAGCGAATAGTACAAAATGCTTCCCATGACAATTCCTACCAACTATTCCAGTAGAAAAAGCTTCTAAGGAGCATTCCAGTACAGGATTAAAATAAAAAAAATACAACTTATTTCAACCCAACCCCTCAACCGTTGCTGCTTAAACCAGGATCAGCGGAAGCCCAGCTTGTGATACATGCAATATTACGTGCAACTTCTGAAGGAGAATACTTGAAAGACGAACACTAACCCTTTATCCAAAATCCTTCTCCGAGTCTACTTGTCCAAATGATATCTCTCAAGTCCCAAATACCGTTCTGGAATACAATCTTGTTCCTTGTGCACCAAAGTTCCCATATAATGACAAAGAAGAGAGATAACTATGCTTTCTTTGGAAATTTCCAACCAACCGCATAAGATGACCATTGGTAGAAATGTTCTTAGATTGATTGTGGGAAAACTGAGTGAATACCCCACTACTGCAAACAAGAGCCCCAAAGTTTCCATAATTCCTCACATGTGAGGAATATGTGATTGACTGATTCTTCGCTATTTCCACATAAAGGGCACCACCTGTCTTGATCTCGAATTATACCGATGTTCCATAGTCTTTCCTTGGTATTCATCTTACCAAGAAGGACAATCCAAACAAGAATCTCAACCTTTGGTGGTGCAAGACATTTCCATGCCCCGCAGACTAGATGATCCACTGAAGAAGGACCATGAGACCTGCTAACCACCTCTTTGACAAATGAATTCACTGAGAATGACCCATGTTGCTGAAAGGACCAACAAAGAGTATCTCCAACTTCCTTTTCTAGCTGTGTTCCCCTAAAACATTCATTAAGTGTATTTGCATTTGGTTCTTCCCTTAAAAAGAACCACCTTCTCCAATTGAGAATCCATCTGCATTAAACTCCATCCCACACCCCCATTTGGGATATGAAATGGTCTCTTTGTAACGAAACTTTGAAGAGGTCCGGGAATCTTTGCTCAAAGGATATCTCACCTATCCACACATGCTTCCAAAACTTAATTCTTGATCCATATCCAACCTTCAACTTCACTGTCTTAGTTATATGCAACGATGCTTCTAGCGTGTTTGGTATTTGAGTAAAATTATTCCATGGCGAATGAATTACTCTTGTCGGTTGTGGTGGGAGTAGCACAAGATCCTTCCTCTGAAAAATGCCACCACCACTTGAATAGTAGTGCCGTATTCTTAATGAGAGGATCTCCCACCCCTAGCTCACCTAAGTGCTTAGGCCTCTGAATCAGTTCCCACTTAATACATGGTAATCCTCTGTTGTTGTCATTTGAACCCCAAAAGAAGTCCCTTTGTTTAGAACTTTCTTTGGAGCTTGGAAGATAGACATGTAATAAGTTGGAAGATTATTAAGTACCGACTTGATCAATGTTAATCTCCCTACTCTTGACAGCAACTTTTGTTTCCAACCAGCCAATTTCTTCTCAATTCTATCAATTACCAGCTTCCATGTTGACATAAGCTTTGGATTTGTGCCCAAAAGTAGCCCAAGGTGCATTATAGGTAGTGTTGCAAGTTGGCATCCCAATGCCTCTGCTAGCTCTGCTCCCCACCCTTGAGATAATCCTACACATACTACTGCAGACTTGTTGTAATTAATTGTAAGCCCTGATATAGCTCCGAAGCACTACAACAGGCATTGGACATTTAAGATGGACAGTTCTTCAGCTAGACAGAAGAGATTGTGTCATCAGCAAACTGTAAGTGTGTGAGTAGGACCTTCTGTGCACCAATCTCGAGCCCTTTAATTTGTTCTTCATTAACTGCTTTCATTACCGACCTGTTAAGCACCTCGAACACTAGAACAAATAGGAAAGGTGACAAGGGGTCTCCTTGTCGTAGACCCCTCTCCATTTTAAAAGGTGGGGTGGGTGAACCATTTACAAGGATTGATATAGATGCTGAACAAATGCACTCCTGAACCCAACTGCACCAATTCTGACCATTGCATAACTTGTATAACGAAATTCCAATTGACTGAATCATATGCTTTGTGGAAGTCCAGCTTTAGAAGCACACCCTTCTTCTTCTTCTTCTTCTTCTTCTTAAGCCAATGGACAACCTCGTTGGCCATAAGCGCTTCATCTAGAATCTGTCTCCCTGCCACAAATGCCGTTTGATTGTCTCCCACTAGCTTCGTAATTGATTCTCTCCCGCTAGCTTCGTAATGACCTTTGCAAGTCTTCTACTTAGCACTTTGGAGATAATCTTGTACACACAACCCACCATGCTAATGGGTCTGAAGGCCCTAATGTCTACTGCACCATCCACCTTTGGGATCAATGAAACCCGGGTAGTATTGACACTAGGATTCATTGACCTTGATACAAAGAACTCCTTTATAACGCGGCCGAATGGAATTCATGGCCATTATTAGGTAGGTTTATTTCTTTGTCCAATTATTATTTTCCCTAGTATCTTAAATCTTTTAATGTTCTAGATTAGGTTATAAATAGGGCATTCTAGTAACGAGAATATCCACCCAATTCTCTTATATTCTACTCTTTTCCTATTTCTAGTATGAGTATATTCTAATATTTACAAACTTGATCTCGAGCAAAATAATGATCAGTTTCAATGTGCGTTGCTCGTTTCAAATTTTGTGCAAGTAATTTTTAGATTGTCACAGATATGGGGGGTGGGTCAATGGAGTAGAATTAAGAGAGTGAAAATTAGACTAGTGAGCCAAATCAATTGACAAGCAATAGCTGCCTTGATTAGGACAAATGTTTGTTTTATTTTAGACTTTTAGGAGTCATAGACAAGCCAAAAAAAAAAAAAAAAAAAGAGCAAACCATAAATTGATTGTACGGCGCGCTCTTACCACTCAGTCTCAGGAAAAGCAGTGAGGTCAACAGAAGAAGATAAAGAATAGAAACAACTAGAACCGAGATAACTTGTAGATAATTACGAAAGCGGAAAACTATGTAAGAATGAGAAGTTGAGCTGGAAAAGAAAGAAGCGGACTAAGTTTATTAACAAAGTAGGATATGATAGGACGAACAATGGTAAGGTGAAGAAGTGTACTAATCAGGTAGGAAAAAATGGTGGGAACCCAAAGTGGCTAACGTGTTCTTTTGAAGGGGAACATTAGAATCCATTGGGGTAGAAACGGGTTTGGCACTAAGATGGCCTAAAATCTCAAGAAGAGACACGGCATACTAGGGCTAACGCAAGGTAATTTCGAAAGTGTGATGTGCGGCCTCACGTATTCAAGGAACTATCATAGCGTACCATGGTTTTTGATGTGAAATTGGGCGTGAAGGGTGTTTTTGAGTTAAGTGGCAACAACAAAATCATTGCTAGCCATTATGATATCATCCATATATATAGGAAGCATAGTGAAGAAATATCCGTGGAAGCAAGTTCAAATGCTATAATCATACCTAACAGGGTAGCAACACGCAAGCACCCGATCCCATTATAACTCCGAAATTAAGCGTGCTTGGACGACGGTAGTTCCAAGATGGGTAACCTTCCGGAAAGTCCTCGTGTTGCACCCCTCTAGTTGGGGCTTCTCGAAAACAGCTTCCCTTCAGAGTAACATCTTGAAGGGGGAAAGAGAGTCCTTCTTAGGCAGGAGCCCTTAGGGCACTAGGAATGTTGCTATATATAACATATATAAACTCAGAAAACTTTATATGCTCACTGGAGCAATGGAAGACAGGAAAATAGGTATCCATTGGCTTGTCGTAAGACATACAACCTCCTATACATCTTATGCACTAGTGTTGTTTGGAAACTTTGAAAAGCAGGGACAAGAGCAACTCATAAGTAAATTAAATTTGTTTTTAATTTCTGAATTTAAATAATAGTATTGGAAGACATTTTAGACTGATTGAAACTAAGAAGATATAAATTTCCAAAGTCGTGAAATTTGACAGCACATGCTCTGGGCATTGGAAAATACTATGGAAAAAGTTTTATCACTTAGACATGAAACTGTGTCTTTTTTAGTTGGGTACAGGCTAGATAATATGCCATAAAAGGAGTAGAAACTTTTCCATAGAGAACTAGGTTTAGATCCAACCAACCATGTCAAGAGTAGTTGCACACATTGTGATTGTGATGATAAATATTATTGCCAAGTACTCCCACCTCCAAAGTCTCTAAGCCTCAATCCAAGCAATTTTAAAGGGGTATCACCAAAAGCATCTAAACTCCAACATAAACAATTTTAATAGAGGTTTATTTAACATTCGAGGTTATAGAAAAGAAAAACGAGAAATTTAATATCTTTACCGTGTAATTTTGAAAATAAAATTCCAATATGATTATATATAAATTATATTTAAAAATATAATTATTTTCTGTATATTGTATGGGATAACACTAGTTGTGATGAAAGAGAGGAATCTAGAAAATCTATGAGAGTATTTAAAAATAAAATATGACGGATGAGGCATTCATTTTATTAGTGTCTTTACATTACAACTAGGAAGATGTGAGAATGACAATAGTTATCATAAGATAAATAAGGGTTGTTTACATTTAAGTACCCTAACTTTTTTTGAGATAATAAAAAGGACCTTGACATTTTTGACGTAATAAAAAAATTTCTAAGTTTTTGTTGTATTAATAAAAAGGTCTCTCTCCAACTTAATGGCGTCATTCTCTGTTGATAGATTTGACGTGGCAACTACTTTGGTATTAATGCTACACTAGAATGAAAAACACACCTTTCAATACCCATGTTTTTAAAAAAAATTATGCAAAAATAAATAGTTTCTATATAATATAATATCTTATATTTCGTGCTTATAAAGTAAGAATAAAGGTATTAAAAAATATTTTTATTAATTTATTGTAGTATTAACAAAAAGCAGTTGTTCATGTTCAAAAAAAAAAACAAAAAGCAGTTTTTGCGTCAGATTTATCGATGAAAAATGATGTCATCATTTTGGAGAAGAGCCTTTTTATAAATACAGCAAAAACCTTAGAGGTGTTTTAAATAATTCAAAAGGGGCCAGGATCTTTTTTATTATTTCTAAAAATATTACAATGTCAATATCCCTAAAAGTAAATTAAAATATTATCATAGATGAGATGTGATTTTGGCCAAGAGGTGAATCAACATAGTCTTGTGAGAACCATCTATCAGATGTCGAGACCCGAGGTGGAGGTTTTTGAGATGAATTACGTAGGGGAAAATCTAGTAGTTCGAACTATAGTATAGCGGGCCAAAAGTTCCCATATTAGCATTGTGGAAAATCAGGCCATTTGAAGTTGGATTTGTAGAGCCAAAGAGGTCTAACTTTGGCTCATCCAGTGTCACGATTGAGGAGGTTCATGACGCTTTGATTCTTGCTGTAAATTCTTCGGTGAATGACTCCGAAGTTAATCGTTCTTGGGCGAGAGCAGTACCAGGATGAGTAAGCTCCTGGGAAGTCCTCACCCTGAGGTTGGGGGTACTTGAAAATATCCTCTCTTCGGGGGTAATACCCCGAAGGGGGAAAGCTGCGTACATCTGCTCCCCAAACCTTGATTAGGCAGGAACCCTTGAAGCGCTGAATATGTTGCTGTTGCTACATTCTCCGGTGAATAACTGAATTTTTATTTTACATTATTTGTCACAAGGATGTGATTCAAACCACTATGGTGGAGAACAATGGCAGTGTTTAGTTGGTTGATAGGACACTACTACAAGTTGTCAGTATTGGTTTCTATTTTATTAATGAAAAACGTGAGGCAAAGCCCAAAATAATACTAAAGTAAAAAGGATTTTCAAAATTAGCTTTCAAAAAAAATATATATATCTTCCCAAATGATATTCATGTCATCATTTGACTTCTTTATTTTTTATTATTTTTTACTTTTTTTGGTTTTTAACGCATTTATAATGTTTTTAATTTATAATAATTTTTTAATCATGATAAATAAATTAAATTAAATTACTTATTAAATATTTACATTAAATTTGTGTATAAAATATTATAAATTTAAAAAATTATAAATGTATTAAAAAATAAAAAAGTAAAAAAATAAATGATGACATGAATTTTATTTTGGAAAATAGTTTTTTAAAAAGGTAATTTTAGAAATAATTTTTCTATTTTTGAGTTATTTTGGAAAATGGCTCGAGAGGCTCAGTCCTTTGCCCTTTGACCTGAAGGGGGAAGGCCGCGTACATCTACCCCCCGACCCTGCTTTTGCGGGAGCCCTTTGCAGGCACTGAGTTTGTTGTTGTTGTGCGCTCAGTCCTTTGCCCAAGCTAAAAAAAGAATTTGATCTCTAACTTAATAACAGGATGACTACATCACTTGGTTATGCTGTATATTTCTTAGGTGGCAAGTGCAAAGTGATAGCCTATAGTCTAACTGCTTTTGGCTTGAAAGCTAGTGGACAGAGGTACACATGGATATGGGTAATATCCAAGATCCACCCGAACCACGGAGTTTGGGTTGGATTGGGGTGGGTACCCATTATGTATTGGTTACTTATGTCATACACCCATGAGTAATTTGGGTTGATTTTGGGTTACCCATCGGTATTGGGTTTTCATAGATGAAACCTTGCTCAATTCCACAAGCTTTCGCCAAGAACAACAATGCAGGCATAGAAGATTGAAATCGCTAGAAGCTTCAAAGCCTGACAGTTGAATTGAATATTTTCATGAGAAATGAAAGCCTTTTATATGAAAGATAAAAAAAAAAAAAAGAAATAACAAGAAAGCAACAATTAATTAAATGAAATACATGAAATGAAAATAACTGCATAAATCTAATAATAGGTAAACTTTAATGCATCCAAGACCACCCAACCCCAGGAGAATGTTTGATATATGACTTTGAAATTACATTTATCTTCTAATTTTTTTATTGCAAGATTGTACAAATTAAAATTTTTTAAAAAAAATAGAAATTATGTAATTACTTGATTATGCATCTTCAAACGTAAGTTATAACAATACCCGAGGGGGCCTATAGGATGGAAAATATTTTATCAACACAAGTATGGCCACGGCGGGAATATTGATAGAGCTTGATTGGAGTTTAGAGTTTTTTTTTGTCAACATAACCCTAAACAAGTCGGATTTAAATTGAATTCTTATGAAAACAAATATGCCATTATCAATTTTAAATGTTTAGGTCTAAGAGAAAATTGATCTATTAAAAAATAATTTGTTTAGTTCAACAATTGCTCGCAGTAAAATGTAATTTGACGTTTTACATTATGATTGCCTTTTTTTTGTTATGACTTATATTGAAATTTAATCCGGAATTTAGATTTCTAATATCTTGAAATTAAAACATAAGCATATTCAAAGGTTAAGTATATCAAGACAATGAGTTGACCCACTAAGACCGAAGCCCAACCCAACCCAAATCCATAATATAATTGCTTTATGGGTTTGGGTTGAGTTTGAGTCTACTATTAAATGGGTCGCCTTGGTTCTTGCCCAAACCCAACTCAACTCAACTCAACTCACCTATTGTGCATCCTTAGTTGACAATGTTTTTTGTTGCAATAAGTTCAGGTTCTAACTGGTCGAAGCATATCAATTTCGAGCCACTTTTCAAGGTAACAACTTGGTTGAGAGAATTGATGGAAGAGGTAGGCTGCACTAATACTGATCATCCTACAAGTGGATCATATTAGTATCTGGGTAGATGTATGACTTAGTACACTCATTGCATCTTTATGTAGGTCTGGAGATCTATCAAACCTATTGATGGTTTTTTTCTATTGTAAAATTATATCCTTTTGGCAAATGAAGCAAAAACACAGAGATTGAAGGAAAGGTGTCAGATAATAAAAAAGTATTTTTTACTACCTATCATCATCATATGGAGTTGTTAGTATGTTTTATTATTGTATTTTATATATTACCTTTATACACTTGTGACTCTCTATAAATATAATATAGGGGCACCCACTATTTGTGTGATTGCTATTTTACATAGTATCAGAGCTAGACTCAAAAACCCTAATCTCTCTCTCATATGTGCCTCTCTCTCTCAATTCCCATCCCCATCACAGATTTTCATCTGCGCCTCTCTCTCGATCATCATCATCACCGATTCTCATCACCACCAAATATCATCATCATCACCAATTCTCATAACCCTAAATCTCGAATCTCATCGCCACCACACACAAACCCTAAAGATTCTTGATTCCCCTTAAACCGATTGATTCTCGATTCACCAACTCATTCTTGTGCACAGAACCTAAAATTGCACAAATGTGATCTAAGATCATAATTAGGGTTTAACAAAAGAATATGAGATGAGAGAAAAATTTTAGAGAGAGTTAAGATGAGAGAAAGAAGGGATATGATATTTTATTAATCAGTTCAATGAGTACAAAATGAGACTTACAACCTTATTTATATGATCTAAAAAATAGAAGAGAAGCAAATTGAACAACATCAACACAACCCAGGAATTAACTAATTTTCCCGCCAGAATTCAAATTCAAAAATGCTCAAAAGTACTTATTACTTAAGAAGTTCATGACAAATACCTTTCCTAACAACAAGATTCTTGTCTCAAGAATCAAAACGAAGAAATTGGCTCTTAAGAAAGTAGTAATCTTCCCACGTAGCCTCATCTTCACTTAGGTTAGACCATTGAATAAGGACCTTTGTGATAGCAACATTATTTCGAGGGATCATGCACTTAGCAAGGATGGCCACAAGTTTGGCTAAAACACCACCAGTAGGAGCAGTAAGAGGAGGCTGGAACTGAGGGACACTATCCTCTCCAATCTTGCGTTTCAACAAGAACACATAGAATACTAGATGGATGTTGGAACCAGGAGGCAATGCGAGCTTATAAGCTATTAATCCAATCTTCTACAGTATCTTGTAAGGACCATAGCACTTAGCCGAGAGCTTAACATTTCTTTTGACTGCAACTGAGATTTTTCTTGAAGTTTCAAGTACATCAAGTCTCCCTAGTGAAAAGACCTCTCTGATCTTCTCGCATCAGCAAAAAACCTTCATCCTAGATTGAGCAATTTGTAATCGGTCGTGCAGCTATTTGTTTAGATTGGTTCTGAACTAAACCATCTCTTTTACCTCAGCTATAGGGGGCTGTAATTTAGTTTGAAGGATGGGAAGAGGAGGATGGTGGCCATATAGAGCAAAGAATGGAGTTGTTTTTAATGAATCGTGAAAATTAGTGTTGTAACAAAATTCTGCAAGAGATAATCACTTATGCCCCTACTGTGGGTGTTAGAAGGTCATACACCTCAGTGACTACTCCAGATAGTGATTCAATCTCTCTATGTGCCCGTCAGATTGAGGATGGTAGGCTGAGCTCAAAACAAGAGAGGATCCCAGTGGCCTGAATAACTCTTGCCAAAAAACACTCATGAAGATCTTGTCTATCAGATACAATGGACTGTGGAAGCCCATGAAGTTTGTAGACATTATCTAAGAAGAATTTAGCTAGCTAAAGAGCAGAAAAAGGATGTTATAAAGCAAAGAAATGTATATCCATCTATAACTACCCATATCACATACTTCCCTTCTGTTCTGGGAAGACCCTCGATGAAGTCCATACTAATGTGCTGCCAAGCATGATCAGGTATGAGCAAAGGCTATAGAAGACTAGAGTAGGGGTAGTGTTCCCCCTTGTTTGTTGGACAAGTATAACAAGAATGCACCCAGTCTACTATATCCTGCTTCAAACCCTTCCAAACAAACCATTTTTTTAGCCTTTCATATGTGCCCAATATGCCTAAATGTCCTCCTAATGCTGTGGAGCGTAGGGCCTGAAAGACTTGCCTTCTCAATTGAGTAGATGAACCTATGTAAATTCGATTTCTGACCTTCAGTACCACATTGGAAAAGACAGCTCCTAGTATTGCAGTGGGGTTGACAAAGAGGGACTGAATCAAGTCTTCAGCATAGGCATCCTGCTCAGAAGATCTAGTAATATCTTCCATCCAAAGAGGTCTGACTACTAAGATTGCACTGAATTTCTCTTCTAGAACAGCTTTTGATTGCCTAGATAAAGCATCTGCAACCAAGTTCTCTCTTCCCTTTTTGCATTGGATGGAGTAATCAAGTCCCATCATTCTCATTAATCCTTTCTTCTATATTCTGGTAGTGATCCACTGCTCCAGCAAGTGCTTAAGACTTTCATGATCGGTTCTGATAATGAAATGGTGGCCCTCCAAGTAGTGTCTCCACTTCTGTACTGCTAGGAGTATAGCTAAGTACTCTTTCTGATAGACGGAGAGTCCCAAATGCCTTGGACTTAAAGCCTAATTGAAGAAAGCAATTGGCCTGCTTTGTTGCATAAGCACAACTCCTACACCATGTTGTGAAGCATCTGTGTCCAGGATGAAAGGTTCACTGAAGTTTGGCATTACTAACACAAGTGCTGAAGACATTGCTAGCTTAAGCTTGTCAAATGCATCCTGGGATTCTATAAACCAAGCAAATGCATCTTTTTTTTAGCAATGAAGTGAGTGGCTAGGCTATTCACCATATCCTGAGATGAACTTCCTGCAATAACAAGTCAGCCCCAAGAAACCTCTTAATGACGTGAGGTTAGTGCGACTAAGCCCTTTCTCCATGGCTTGTACCTTGCTAGGATCGGTTGAGACCCCTTCATTTGACACTACATGACCAAGGTATTCTACTTTGGATTGGGAAAAGAATCATTTAGAAAGTTTGGCATATAATTTGTGCTTACGCATAGTTTCAAAGACAAGTTGCAGGCGGTATAGGTGGAATTCACGGTTTTGGCTGTACACTAGGATGTCATCGAAGAAAACCAGGACAAATTTGCATAAGAAGGGTTTAAAAACAACATTCATCAAGGCCTGAAATGTTGCTGGAGCATTAGTTAAACCAGGCATAACTACAAATTCAAAATGGCAATAGTGGGTACGGAAAGCAGTTTTGTGTATGTTTGAATTGCTTTCTCTAATTTGATGATTACCTTGGCACAAACCAAATTTAGAATAGATGGCAAATCCATAGAATTTATCCAATATGTCATCAATTATAGGTATTGGGAACTTGTCTTTAATGGTTTGGGCATTGAGTTGTCTATAGTCAATGCACATCTTAGATGCGCCATCTTTCTTCTCAACTATGATGACTGGAGAGGCATAAGGGCTATGGCTGGGTCAGATGAAGTTATTCTTAAGCATTTCATCAACCTGTTTCTCAATTTCAGTTTTGTAAGCATGAGGGTGTTTATAAGGTCTTAGGTTGATTAGTGAGGCTTTTGATTTTAAAGGAATTGAGTGATCTAGCATTTGTTTTGAGGGTAAGGCAGCTGGAGGTTCAAAGAGATCCTTATAGTCATGTAGTAGACGAAGTATGGAAGGTTTAGAAACAACCTATTCCTTTGAAGGTGTTGCTTGGCTAGAGGACAGATGACCAATCCAGGCACAGCTTCCCTTCTGCAAAGCATTATTCAGTTCCTTACAATCCATCAAGCGCAGTGCACCTTGCTCACTTACACCTTGGAGCTTGACTGTAATGCCACCCCTTTCAAAGGACGTTGACAAATTGGAAAATAAAAAACTATGGGACTTATTTTTCTCATCCAATCAACTTCAAGTATTATGTCACAACCTCCCAGCTTGAGGACTCTGAAGTCATAAGCAAACTCATGGCCTTGCATCTCCCACTTGAATTGCTTGCATTTGGTTTTAGTGAGCATAGTGTTTCCATCTACCATAGTAATAGACAGACTTGACCAACTCATAACCCACCTTTGCAAATCTAGGATCAATGAAACTGTGGGTGCTCCCACTATCAATCAAAATCAGTAATGAATTCTGCTTGACAAGTCCCTTAAGCTTGATAGTGTTATGAGATCCATTGCTTGTCAAAGCATGTACTGAGATAGCTACCTCCTCATCAACTTCTTCAAGAGTACCCTCCTCTGCTCGGTCAATCTCCTTAGCCTTAGTATTGACATCTTCTTGTTCTGTTCCTGTTACTGCTATCAACTGTCTACGAGGAAACCTATAGCTAATGAAATACTTTTGGTTGCATTTGAAGCACAGACGATTGGCCTTCTTTTCTTCCAAACTCATTTGTTTACTGGCACTGCTGCTTCCAAAATTCACAGTGTTTGCTGAGAATCGTGATTACACTGGTCTGGTACTTGTCTATAAGCTAGCAGACTTTCTCTTCACCACTCCTTCAGCTAAGCATTCTACTGTCGACTCAAACAATGTAGCCTTTGAATAAGCTTTACTTAGCCACTCAGGATTCAAGGCCTTGAATAAGTTCTTAATCTTAGGCTTGAGTCTACTAATGAAACTTGAGACATAATAACTCTCCTTAGCTCCAGGATTTAATTCCATCATTATTGACTTCAGCTGTTCAAACTTGGACATATACTTCCTTAGAGTTCTAGTTTGAACTACTTTGTTAAATTGATCAACTACATCATTTAGATCATCTTCCCCAAAGCGGTCGCAAAATTCCTCAACAAATTCAGGCCAAGTGAGTTGAGGTTTACTAGAAGTAAGACTATGAAACCAATGTCTCCTGATCTCCTAGTAGGTAAATTGCAACTATCTCCACCTTTTCCTTAATAGATATGTAATAAAATCAAAAGAATTTTTGCACATCTTCTTATCCATGATCTAGGATTAATGCCATCAAAATTACTAATTTCAATTTTGGGTTGTCCAAATGAGGATTGCCTGGCTATTTGTGCTGCGTTATAGCCTTGATCATGAAGCCTAGACATAGGAATTAGAGTTTCCGAAGGTCTTACATTTGGCTGGATATTAGGAACATCACCAGCTGATTCTGATCCAGCATGAGCACTGAGTTTTTCTTGAACAATCAGAAGCTGCTATTGCATAGGTTCTTGCGTCTAGTTCAGGTACCCAATTGCAGATACCAAATCACTAAGCTGTTGTTGAAGTTATGACATCTGCTCATTTCCAGCAGAATTCAAAGCTGCCATTGGTGCTTACTTACCTCTAGCCACTTTGCAATCCTAGGTGCCATGATCGGAGCTCTGATACCAAATTGTTGTGATCTAAGATCACAATTAGGGTTTAACAAAAGAATGTGAGGTGAGAAAAGAATTTTAGAGAGAGTTAAGATGAGAGAAAGAAGGGATATGATATTTCATTAATCAATTCAATGAATACATAGTGAGACTTACAACCTTATTTATACGGTCTAAAAAATACAAGAGAAGCAAATTGAACAACATAAACACAACCCAGGAAGTAACTAATTTTCCCACCAAAATTGCAACAGAAATTCCCGCCAAAATTTCGAACTGATTTTCCTGTCAAAATTCAAATTCAAATTCAAAGAATGCTCTGAAGAACTCATTTACCTAAGAAGCTCACTAGACCCTAAATCTTGATTTGCCACCAAATAGCTCTCTGTCTCTCTTGATTTGTTGAAAGATACATGGAAGATACGTTGTCGCAGTATACAAGAGTAGCCTTAGGTAACACAACATGTAACTCAGACAACAAATTTCGCACCCAACAACAGGAATAACTTTTGGAGTATTCAAAAAATAAAATTAAAAAAATATCTCCCATTACATTATGAAATTCAGATTTTAAACTAAATAAAATTGTCTTAATAAATATGGTTGGATGAGTTACAAGTTGAAATATGATTTGAATACAACATCGGTTACAATATCATTGAAAATGGCAGGAAAAGCTTTGAATGCTAATTTTATATGTAAAAGCTAAATTGCTGGTTATATATATATATATATATAGTCTAACTAATGTATGTGGGTGTGTCCATGCAAATAAAAAAGCCCAAATTCTTACTTCTATTTTAAAAGGTTTTTTAATCTTTGGCAAAGTAAGGTGTTGTAGGAGCTTTAGCTTTCTAGGTTGTGTAGACCAAGAAAGTACCAACTCTAGTTGGGAGTTGTATCTTGGAGGTGGCGTGCTGGAACCTGCTGCACCGACTTTGATCCGATAGGGCTGCAAAACCGTTTTAAAGAGAGCATGGTCCCCATCTCGCTCAGCTGTTACTTTGTTTGTATTTGCCATTTCCATGCATTTAGGTAATATCTTTTTACCTTATATGTTTTGTATATATGTTTCGATTAAGACGGCTTCCCACTTTCAATGATAAATCTAATAAGTTAACTATTATTTCTACTAACTAGAATCATATGGAGGGTCGAAACTTAAGATTCATTGTCCAATTAAACCTTAAGGCAATATCTCGAGATTTTATCGACTATAAATGCTTGCTCTACTATGATGAATTAGCGGTTGCTATTCCTGAATTCTTGCAATGCTTGGGTTTCAAAAATTTAAATATAAACAAGGCTTTGTCTTCAAGCCTATAATGTTTGCGTGAAAAGAAAATAAAAATTATATGTAATTTTTTAATTATGGCTGAATTTATAATGGGGATACATTAACCTAATGCCATGTCCTACTGCACTTACATCCCAAATCCTTTTTCCTTTATCTTTTAGGTGTTTTTTTTAATTTCCTTGGGACTTTCATACGCAATGCATGTTAGAGAATTTCCCAATAAACCGGGAATCAGGTAACTAAAAGATCTCAGGTGTCGAGGCTATATAATCACATTAAGGCTTATTTCGGAATACGAAATATCATCGGGTATACAACGACAACCAAAAATGAAGTGAAGATGTGTAAGAGGAAAGACATAGTGAGATGAATAAGAATAATGTTTTTCAAGACTTTCACAACACTTTATTATGAATTGATTAAAGTGCTTCTTGCAATTAATTTTCATAAACTCATCATCATCATCCCCTAAACATGAGAGTGAAGATGTTATTTATAGTTTGCAAGTGTCTCTTCATAAAGGGACACGTTCTTTCATGAAGTGACACTTCCTTTTTAATATTTCACAATACTTGCCAGCAAACTTCTTTTATGTGTCTTCTTCACAAGCTAGGGGAAATATATAAGAAAATAAGGTTTAGAAGACGTCCCATCTTATCAAAACGTTAATGTAATTCTGTAAGATATGTGTATCGATACACGGGCCCTATGTGTCAACACGCACCCCATACAAGTAGAAAATACTTAAAACCAAATATGGGACAATCTCTAACATTGTATTCATCACATATATTTTAAAAATACATCAATATTCCCCCGCCATTTTTAAAATACCATCATTCTCTAATAATAACATATCAAATTAGAGGAGGCCTTATTGTGCATCAACAAGGGTGTCTCCCGATTGAACCCCTAGCTAGCAAAAAGACCATACATTTAATCGGATCGAAAATGGTAGACTAAGCTTTGAACCATACAACCCATTTGACTAACCGACTATCTAACCACGCACAAAGCGTACTCCCCGTACACACCCTACAACTCACAGATCAATACATTTATGGCCTTATGTTCTGTACCATTTATGAGTGTTTCAGGGCCAAACCCTTAGTAAAAAATCACCCCTTTGGAGTGGCCAAACTTCAACACACACTAAGGTGGACCTCATTGATATGTCCCTGCTACACGACATTCAATAAGTTCTAAAACCGGGTCTATTAAGAGCCTTAGTTCATCCTCTAAATATCTTTGACGCAGGTACCAAGCACTACACACACGGGATGGAAAATTTCTCATTTAGTGCTTGCAGTCACACAGATGACAAGTCTCTCTCATTGTACCCGAGACCTAAAGTCATACTAGGCGTCGAGTTAAGGGCCTATCATGGACGATTAAAAATGACAGGTTTCACCCCATCCCTTCATTTATTTATTATCAAGTCTCAAAGGAATGTTTTTAAATAAGAGATCCGCTAGATTCTGACTTACATTTTCCAAGTCCACAGTGATCACACAATCTTTCATGAGTTATTTCGCTTAACAATATTTAACACTAATATGTCCGGACTTTCAGTGATACATCTCACTCTTATATATTTGAAAGCATATCTCACTATCACAATGGATAGAAATAGTCAAGATTGGCTTACGCCACAAGGGAATCTTAACCACAAGATCCTTTAATCATAGAAATAGTCAATATTGGCGTACGCCACAAAGAAATCTTAACAACAAGATCCTTTAATCATTTTGTTTCTTTACAAACAGAAACCAGAGCGATAAACTCTACAACCACGATGGAGTTAATAATACGTGTTAGTTTCTTGATATACAACTAGTATCCAAGTATTTTTCTAAATAGAACAGTATTCATTAAAAATAACACTATAATTCATGATCATTCCAGTACCTTATGTACTACTTGCCAGTTACCTTTACTTACATAGCTAGTTATATACACTTAGCTATCCAACAACAAAGGCTACATCTAACCTTTTCAAATTGCAATTCTACTATTGAAACACTTTTATTTGGTTCTAAATATTCATACCAAATTTCAACATGTAATCAACGTACATGCATACAACGAATCCCATATCATTATTAAACTTGCCATAAACACTTTTCTAGATTCATTAATTACCTCTTTCAAAAGGCAACATTGCAAGACTTCAAAGTCTCGTCATGGGATTACAATCTACGACACAACATTATTAAACCTTACCATTCATATTATCTCCAGTTCATTCCTCTAGAAATATACAAGTCCGATCGCTAGGACTTCTCTTTTCACACTCTTTTACTCTGTCAAAGTTCTAGAGTATTTTCATGGATTTTCCCTCAATCATAATTTTTGTTATAATATACTTTACTTCACATGATCACAATGCATCGTTCAATATCAATAACAAACTCAAAATCACTTTTATGTACTCATTCACATTACATCTTAAGAAATTCAATTGACCTACAACTCAGTCACATGAATTAACATGCCATTATAAGCTTCAAGCTTTATAGATAACAAAAGAGTCATTAGAATTCATTATTTACAGACTTTTTAAATCCATCATGTTGATGACTAATAACATTCTAATATGTGAATATAACATCACACAATAATCTTATTTACCATGCAACAATTGCATATAACTATGACTCAATTTGAGTATTTTAACATTCATTGTATAAATGCACTTCATTTTAACCGACTCCTCAATCATTATATACATATGCCCTCAAAGTGCAAGTAACATTTACTTCAACCGCATTAATCATGATGAGTGATAAAAGGAATTTTTACACACATGTTGTTTTCCATTGAAAAATTACATCCACTAACATTAGAAAACCCACCAGAGATTCGAGGTCAATTATGAAATTATGACTCATCATTTCCAAGTGCTTTTATACAACTTCTTTCATCATCTTTAATCATGAGCTTCAATGTGAATCCTTTATATTAGTCACATTAGAGATCAACATATGTAAAATATCTATATTTTTTATGACCAACTAATTCCATTCAAATTCACATCACTTTCACTTATCAAGCATATAGATGGCATTTATGTTCATAAATAACAAGGCTGCAAAATTTATAATCATATTAATGTTCATGGATATATTAACCTTATAATCACATCAACACCTATGGTTACACAAATCATTTTTATGATGCATCAGCCTCAATTTAATGAAATCATACATCTATAATTGTATTAACATGCATATAAGCATTAAATTAACACCCTTGCTTATTCTTTCATATCTATGGACATGCATGTATTAGTTATATTAACTAACATGCATTAACACTATAACTCCATTAACATATATAAATATTTATACTCAAATTCTTTTCATAATCATGATCATATAAACATCGCCTTTCATGATTTTCCACTTTCGCTATTGTTCACTCCATTATGCCATAATATAAATTCCATCAATGAACAATACTTACAGGAGATTAAATCAATTACCGTCAAAACAAGAATATACCAAAATACCCACATTTGTATTCTATTAGGGGCTTGTGTCCACATAGTTATTAACGTACGTGCATTAAACATCAATCTAATTGTTGTTCATATTATAAATTCATAGAACAATGAATTTACCATACACAATGCACAATTTATACTTTGTTCCAAACTATGAATGCATTTTCATATTTCATGAAGAACCTGTTATTCTTTTCAATTCGTAAAATACATGTGTCATTATCAACATACTTCATTCATTTATTTATTATTATTAGTTTTGGCATCATCTCGGTGTCTGGTTTCGACAACCACCCCAAAGAAGGATTTCCCTTTTAGCATCGCCTCGATGTCTGGTTTCAACAACCACCCAAAATAAGTTTTTCATATTGTGAATTCATAACAAGCACTTATTTATAACTTTCTTATTAAAATTTTCATCGCTTTAATAAATATAATTAATTACCAAAATTTATATATCAAGCTTTTACCGCAAATAACCTGCGGTTACTCTAATAGAGCAATAATTAAATACTTATATAATTCTTTGTCAATTGTTTCACATGCCAACATCTAGATCAATGGTGCAAGTGTATTATTAATTACATGCCTGCGATAACATTGTGTTCGAATCACGGCAAACGGTTATCATGTTCCCCCTTTTTTCCTTGCGGTAAATCATCTTCTTTAAGAAATTTTTTTTTTCAATTTTCTCTTTTGTCAAATTAACATAATTTAACATCATTTGATTCAAAGACTCATAATATAAATCATCAAAATAAACAAATCATAAATTCTTAACTTTAGTTTTAATTTCACATGTAAACTCTATTAAATGCAAATTAATTCACTTGAATCTCATGATTTCATCCCAAACCAAACATTTATGTTTCTTTAATTAATCAAAATGCCTCAAGTCGCATTGTTCTTAAATTACATGATAAACACCATTATTGGATCAAAGTTTCATTTATGATTGAAACCCTCAATCAAAATTCATGATACTAACACATCTAAACAATGCCAAATTGAAATATCATGGGTTCTCGATTTTGGTTATAATACCATATGCATAATTAATCATGTGCATAATCAACAATGCCCAAAACACAATGTTTCATTCGTCTTAGCGCATCATGGCTTCATGACTTTCGAAATTAAATAACATACATTGATCCATAATAATTTATATAATAGAAGGATTCAAGAAGACATCTTCTTTCTCTCCTATTCACTTTCTCCAATCTCACATGATTCGCCATCAAATCCCGCAAAGTGAAGAAGTTATTTTTAATTGATGAGAATATGCCTTAAGATTGTTAGAGAATTTTCCAATAAACTGGGAATCGGGTAACAAAAAGATCTCAAGTGTTGAGGCTATGTAATCACTTTCCTTAAGGCTTATTTCGGAGTACGAAATATCCTCGTGGACATAACGACAACAAAAAATGAAGTGAAGATGTGTAAGAGGAGAGACATAGTGAGATGAATAAGAATAATGTTTTTCAAGATTTTCACAACACCTTATTATGAATTGATTCAAATGTTTCTTGCGATTAGTTTTCATAAACTCATCATCATCATCCTCTAAACATGCGAGTGAAGAGGTTATTTATAGTTTGCAAGTGTCTCTTCATGAAGTGACACTTCATTTCTAATATTTCACAATACTTGGAAGCAAACTTCTTTCATCTGTCTTCTTCAAAAACTAGGGGAAAATATATAAGAAAATAAGGTTTAGAAGACGTCCCAAACTTATCAAAAAGTTACTGTGATTCTGTAAGATCTCTGTGTCGACACATGGGCCCTATGTGTCAACACACATTCCATACAAGTAGAAAATACTTAAAACCAAATATGGGACAACATCTAACATTTTATTTATCACATATATTTTGAAAATACACCAACAATGTGATAAAGATAATAAAACACCAAAAGATCAATATCAAGATTCGCCATCAAGGGTCAACCATGTAATCGCCACTCACTAAATATATGCAAACCGAACATTCTGTTTGATCAAAGTATATCTTAATATATTATATGATTTGTTATCTAGTTTGTTATGATATTCATCTATCACTTGATATATTCTAAATGTATAAATATAGCAATACTCTTCAGCCTTAGTGATTAATTCAACCAAGAGCAATATATAAATCTCGTGATTTTCTGCATGGCATAAGAGCATAAAATGTTCTAGATACACCAGCAATCTAAACCATGGATTCATCCTCTTCTAAGCTATCACTGTCTTTTAGTCATCTTCATCATTTAATCCAAATGTGCATAGCCAAATTAAAACCTTCCACAATTTCATATCTATATTGGCATACCCAAATGATGAATCTGTTGGAAACCAAGAAAGGTTTTTATTTGGTGGAAGAACCAGCACCAGCAAAAACAATGCTAGATGAAATTAATAAGGAAGTTAGCAATCCAAATTATGAAGAGTGGAAGGAATTAGATACACTCCTTAAAAGCTGGATGACTGGCACTCCCACAGAGGAATGCCTCTTCTTGGTCGTAGATGAAAGTTTGAAATTGGACATCCCAAATGAGGAGGCCCTCTTTCGTATTTATAATGAATACAATCTCTTACAATATATGGAAACATTTGCATATTTAACCTATACAATATACCTTTCCGTAATATAATATATTCTAACAATATAATCTTGTCATAATGTAATATATTCTAACATCCCCCTTCAATCAAAGCAGGAGGTAATCGAATGTGAAAATTGTGTTTGAAAAATAAGAATAAATGCCGAGGAAGACTTTTGGTAAAAATGTCAGCATGCTGTTGCGAAGAGGGCGCATGAAGAACACGAACAATACACATATGAACGCGTTCACGCACAAAGTGAATGTCAATCTTGATGTGTTTGGTGTGAACATGCTGGATAGGATTGGTGGAGAGATAGGTAGCCGAAACATTGTCACGGTAAATCATGGTGGCTTTGGTAATAACGGTGCCAAGCTCACCAAGAAGAGACAGCAGCCAACAACATTCCGAAACAACATTAGCAACGGTACGATATTTGACTTCAATACTGGAGCGAGAGACAGTGGGCTGTCTTTTGGAGGACTAGGAAATAATGTTACCACCAAAAAACACACAAAATCCTGAACCGAAGCATCGACTATTCGGACAACCGGCCCAGTCGGCATTAGAATAGGCCACGAGCTGATCAAGAGTGCCAAGAGAGATAATAATGCCATGATCCACAGTGCCTTTAATATAGCAAAGAATATGTTTGACAGCAACCCAATGCGGCAGACGAGGAGCATGCATAAACAAACACACATGTTGCACTGCATAAGAAATATCAGGACGAGTAAAGGTTAGATACTGGAGTGCGCTAACAATCGATCAATACAAGGTGACATCAGACATAAGTTCCCCGTCAGAAGCGGAGATCTTCGACTTAAAATCGGTAGGAGTGGCAATCGGTTTGCAAGTTAACATGTTAGTCTTCTGAAGGAGATCATGAACATACTTAGACTGAGATAAGAATAAACCACTGGAAGGATGAAACAGAAATCCCGAGAAAATAGTTGAGACGGCCCAAATTAGTCATATGAAACTCACTTTGAAGAGAGTGCAATAGACTTTGAAGAAATGCAGTAGAGGAAGCACTAAGAACAATGTCATCCACATAGAGTAGCAAAATAGCCATATCAGTCCCACGGCACAGAAGAAACATGGAAGAATTAGATTTACAACTGCAAAACCCCAGGCTGTGAAGAAAGGAAGCAAAACGATTGTACCATGCATGGGGGGCTTGCTTTAGCCCATACAAGGATTTGTTGAGCTTGAAAACATAGTCTGGAAAGTCTGAATTTACAAAACCCAAAGGTTTCTTCATATACACTTCCTCATTTAAAGTACCATTTAGAAAGACATTTTTGACATCGAGCTGATGAATGGGCCATTTTTGAGATGTGGCAATGGTTAAGATAGTATGAACAACAGCAGGTTTAACAACATGGCCAAATATTTCATCATAATCAATGCCATATCGCTGTGTATAACCTTGTGTGACTAAACACGACTTATACCACTCAATTTGACCAGTGAAAGTTTGTTTGACATGAATAACCCATTTGGAGCCAACAACATTGGCATTACTCAGTTTTGGAACAAGAGTCCAAGTGTGATTGCGTTGAAGAGCATTATATTCATCAAGCATGGCATTTTTTCAATTATCATCATTAAGTGCTTACTTGTAGGAGTAAGGAATGTCAGGTACAGTAGAAAAAGTAACCATAGATGGTTTGAAAAGAGGTTTAACAATACCAGCCTTAGATCAAGTAACCATTGGATGAACTGATTGAGAAGAGGCGGGCGGCACGGGTGGTGATAATAGTTGCAACGGCAGCGGTGGCTGCTGCGTTGGAGGCGTTAGCCTCGATGAGCGAGTGTTGAATGAATGCAATAGAGGAGAAGATGGAGCCTCGTGGGGTAAAGGACGCGGGAGGTGGAACTGGGAGGGGCAATATGCCAGAGAACGGTGACGCATCGAGAGGTGGTTTTGAACACTTGCTGAAGACGATGCATAGTGCTCTGCGAAGCTGCCCTCAATCGGGCTAGAGGAAAATATGTTTCATTAAAAACAACATATCTCGAAATAATAATTTTGTTAGTCATGAGATTCAAACACTTGTAGCCCTTATGGTTCGGCGGGTACCCCAGAAAGACACATAATGCGGATCGTGGTGCTAGTTTATGCGGCGCAGTAGCACTTAAGTTGGGATAACAAGCACAACCAAAAACCCTGAGATGATTCTATTAAGCCTTTTTTCTTGTAAAGACGTTGAAAGGGTATTTTCTTCTTGATAGAGGTAGAGGGCAATAGATTCATTATATGCGTAGCTTTAAGAACAACCTCCACCCAATATTCTAAAGGTATACAAGTTTGAAACGGTAAAGCATGCATCATATTTCCAATAGTTTTATGCATTTGTTCCGCTTTTCCATTTTGTTGGGACGTATGTGGACATGAAACTCGACTAAGAATGCCCCACTTAGCAAACAACTTGTTAAAATCCTGGATAATGTATTCGGTGCCATTATCACACTGAAATTGTTTTACTTCCACCCCAAAGTGGTTAAGCACGAGATTACGAAATTGAACAAATAAATCAAATATCTTAAATTTAGCACGCATCGGGTAAATCCACAAAAAATGAGAATAGTCATCCAAAAATAGCAAATAATACTTATAGTCACTGAAGCTAATAACATGTGATGTCCATAAATCAAAGTGAACAATATCAAAAGGATAGGACCTAAAGGAAATAGACTTTTAAAAAGGTAAACCACTATACTTGCCTAATTGACAAGCATGACAAAGACTGTACTCTAAGGTAGAATCTGAACAGGAAATAAATTTGTGTTTGACTAATGAGGATAAGATCGGCTGCCCAGGATATCCAAGTTGACGATGCCAGAGAGACTGCGTAATTTGAGAAGCAACTAATGAAACATGCGTAGAGGATGACTTAGGACCGGAGAAAAGAGGTCCCGAGCTAGCACAACGAATTATGAGGGACAACGTTTTGGCATTTTTAATGGAAAAACCATCCAAGTCAAATTCTAAAAGGCAACAATTATCCTTATAGAATTGGCGAACATCTATTAAATTGGTGGAAAGACCAAGTACATAAAGGACATTATGCAAATTAAAACAACCAACAGGTGTACTAAGAAAACTAGATTTGACCCCGACAATCGATAAAGAGGCACCATTGCCAACCAATATTTTATCACAGCCATGATAAGGACTAAAAGACGTTAGCAAACTAGGGTTATTAGTCATATGAGATGATGCACTACCGTCCATTATCCAAGGAAAATCAATCATAGGAGTAGAGTGAGCAGTAAAAGATTGAAAAATATGTTGAGGAGATGCAAATCCTGAATAAAAATTAGAACTAGTAGCATATTGCAGGATGAAAGAGTGGAGTAGACAATATATTCTCACCATACATAGGAGCACCAAAAAAAGGTAGCCCAAGTTGTGAAGCAAAATCAATCATCAGAGCAAGCATAATCAACAATGAAAATCCACTCCTTTTTTTTTTTTTTTTTTTTTTTTTGAAGAGGAAGAAGAAAAGAGAGGCTTGAGTTTGCCTTGGAGGGAGAGAGAGCGTTTTAAGCTTTTAGTAGCAATGATATAATGAAAGTTTGAAATTGGACACCCCAAATGAGGAGGCCCTCTTTCGTATTTATAATGAATACAATCTCTTACAATATATGGAAACATTTACATATTTAACCTATAAAATATATATTTTCCATACTGTAATATATTCTAACAATATAATCCAACCATAATGTAATATATTCTAATAGTAGGATGTGTAACCGCCTCGAAGATGTGGATAACATTTGAGGAAAATTTCTTACATGGCACAAAGGACAAAGAATTTCAACTAAAGGACAAGCTACAAAACATGAAGATGGGGACTCGATCACTACAAGAGTACCTCAGAGATTTCAAAACTGTTTGTGATAGTCTTGCTGCTATGTACAAACTTGTAGCCGAAGATGATAAGGTGATTCTTTTCTCGAAAGGCCTTAGTTCCAAGTATCGAATGGTTCGCACCATGATGTTAAGTAAGCCTCCATACCCCTCCTTTAGACAATTTGCCGAGGCAGTAGAAGGCTTTGACTTACGTGAAACAGATGAAGATACACCAAAGGCAATTGATTACACTACAGCCTTTGTTGGACAACGAGGTGGAAATCATGGCATCCGGGGTGGTCGTGGTAGAGGTCGACGATCTTTTTCATCTCAAGGACGTGCCTTTAAACAAGCTAGATCAAACTCTAGCAACCAAGGACCCACGCCTACACACCAAGGGTATGCACCTGGAACGCCTCAAAACAATGTTTTTCTCCCTCAACCACATCCTCCTGTTCAGTATCAACAACCACATGCATGAGAAGCTTGTCAAATTTGTGGACTGTTCAATCACAAAGCTCTTGATCGCTTTTATCGATGGGAGTATTCTTATCAATCACAACAGACCCTACCTTAAGCACTTGCAGCTGTTATTCTCGAGGGTCATTCTGCAGACGCTACCATGTATGTTGATACAGGTGCATCATCTCATATGGTGAACACCACAGGTAATCTTCAAAATTTCCATTCATATAAGGGTTTCGACAAAGTAATAGTGGCAAATGGCACTCACTTAGACATTAGGCATACCGGCGATGTAATTTTGAAGAATGGGAATTTGAAAATGGACATATTAGTTGTGCCAGAGTTGAAACAAAATCTTGTTTCAGTCAGTAAATTAACTCATGACAAGTGTTGCTCTATTGAATTCACTGACTCTGATTTTGTTGTTAAGGACAAGGAGACAAAACGGATCTTAGCCAGAGGGGAGTAAAGATGGCAGTCTCTATGCATTAAAAGAAAGGAGTGCAGGGTTTCATGCATTAACAACAATAGAAGTTGGTAAAGCCTCCGAAAAAATTTGGCATCAACGTCTCGGACATCCTAGCTCGAAGACTTTAAGTTTACTTAGTAAAAATTAAGTGCCTTGAAATTAGTTCTTGGTTTAATTGTTCTACTATTTGTGTTCATTGTCAAATGGGAAAAAGTTGTAAACTTCCTTTTTCATCACGTAATCGAGTTGCTGATGTACCTTTAGTACGAATTCATTGTGATCTTTGGGGACCTGCTCCAGTTTTATCACCTCAAGGTATGCGTTATTATGTTATTTTCATTGATGAATGTACACGATACACATGGCTTTATCCATTGCAACGCAAGTCTAATTTCTTCCGGATACTCTTGAAATTTCAAAGAATGGTTGAAACCCAACATTCGCATAAAATTAAGGTTTTTCAATGTAATGGTGGTGGGAATTTGCTAAAATTGAGTTTCTCACCCACTTAGACACTTGTGGTATTATTCGACATATTTCATGCCCGGACACAAGAACAAAATGGAATAGCCGAAAGGAAGAATCGACATAATGTAGAGACTGGCTTAACTATTCTATTTAGAGCAAATTTGCCTTTGTATCTATGGGTTGAAGCTTTTCTCACATCAGTATACCTCATCAACTGACTATTTTACAGTCCGATACACCTCTTCATAAGTTGTTTGGCCAAGATCCTGATTATGCGTCTTTACGTATATTTGGCTGTTGGTGCTTTCCTAATCTCCGGAAGAAGATGGCTCATAAATTTGTTCCCAAAACTTATCCATGTGGTCTCATTGGCTATAGCACTTTACATAAGGGATACCGGTGCTATCGTCCTCCAACTCGACGTGTTTTTATCTCTCGACATGTAATATTTGATGAGTGAAGTACCTCTTTTAATTTTTGTTCTCATCTTCAAGCATGCCTACACAATTTTATTTATTTTCGGTACCCAAATTTTCTTGGGTCCTTCGTTGTTAGTTTTGACCTTAGGTGGTTGAGATCCATTTGGAACTCAAATTGTCTTGGTTTTTCTCAAGTTTCTTTTGAAAGAACAGTGATATTCAATGTGCCCATGATAACCATTTTACTGACACTTTTCAGAGTTGATTTGTGTTGATGAGGCTTTAACAAATGGTACATTTTAATTTCCATTGAATGTTTCCATTATAGCCGATTCCATCTTTATTGTAAATGAGCCTTTGAGAAGAGAGTAATTTTTCAAGTGCTTTTTGCTCATTGACAAAATTTCATTAATTCTGTAAGAGTTCTTCTTCCTATTCTTTTGAAGACTTATTTTCCTTTAGCAATGATTCATCTTCTTTGGGTTTTTCATTTCCATTTTGTTTGAAAGGCACTTTTCGTCCAAAGATTTTTATTTTTTTATTTTTGGTTAATTAATGTTTCAACTCGATCATTCAGCCACTCAATTTTTGTTTTCAAAGATTCATTTTCAAGCCTAAACAATAAACATTGTTTTGACCCCTTTTTGTAACTCCTATTTCATATAATAGTATTTTGTTTTCAATTTATCGAATTCACCATATAACTCATGCAAACTAACAATGAGCTCATTATAAGATAAATAATTTACCTCATCTTCAAGTTCTTCTTCTAGAGATTTAATGGCCATGAGACAAGGAATGACTTCTTCCTCTTTACTTGTATCAAGGGATTCTTCATTCGTCTTTCTTTCAAATATGGCTTCAAGTTTGTCATAAATTTCCTCCGTAGTCTTGCAACCTTTAACATGATTAAACGCATTAGGAGTAATAAAAAAATAAATAATTAGAAGTGAGCCTTTGCATTTTTCTCAAGATTTGTCTTGTGAAAATGAACAAGCTTATTTTCTAGTTTATCATTTCATTTTCTTCATTCATTCAAGGACCTAAATAACCACTTTTAGTGATCAGCCATAAGTCAATAATAGTCGAAGTAATGAAAAGTTTTATCCTAAGTTTCCAATAGAAAAAGTTTTTACTGTCAAAAAGGGACGCTTGTCGGTCGATTGACTCTCAGCCTAAATAGGTGCAAAGGTTTCCATAAGGATCACTCTAAACTTGCAAAACCAAATAAAAGAAGGGTACTAGTTATGATACCAATTGAAGGCCCAAAGCGCAATCTAAGAGGTAGGGTGCATTAGGTTCTTTTGCAATAAATAGAAACTTTAAACTTTATGAAGTAATAATCAAAATGAATGATAAATAATATGTGCAAGAAATAAAAGTAAAGGGAAGAATAAAAGAATGCATTTCCTTGTGTACATAGGTTCACTTCCAACTTAGAATCTACTTCGCTCCCCAGGTAAATACTCTATGTCATTTGAGCCTTTCACCAAACTTGATGATCAGCTCATGATCCAACATTCTACCACTGGTGCTTGTGAATGTACGATCAAAACCAACCTCTTACAGCCATCCTTTTGCAATGTAGTCTCATGAACCAACCTTTTTACAACCAGTCCTTTTTGTGCGTAGGATTAAGACTGACCATTTTACAATAAAATGTTTTCACAAACATCACACTCTTAAAAGATATGCCAATTAAGCTCAATAAACTCAATCAAAGAGAGAATTGGTGATACTCAAGAAAACTCTTGTAGGAATGATATTAAAATATTGAAAGCTCGAGAACACAATACCAATTGAATCCAATATTTCTTCTTATTTTGAATGACTTCAATGACGCACACAAGGCCTTTTTATAGCCAAGAGAAGCCCCAACTAGTCGTTTGAAATATTTGGGAAATGTCTCAGAAAAATCAAATTTCAAAAGCAGCGGTAAGGAGCTGTTGCAAGCTTGCCGACACACAACAGTCGAGTTTGGCTACTATTTATTTGTGTCAGCATATGTTTCTTATGTAATTGACACTCAGCATGCCCGGGTATTTTTGAACCTTCTTGACCGTTGGCTTGATTTGTTGCAACTTGTAACCTTATTTTTCAATAAATAATATTTTCAATCAATTCGAAATGTCACCTTAATAGATTTTTTAAATCTCGTTAGTTTAGGCATGTTACTGATAATACCAATTTATAAAAATTTCCCATTGAACAATTCAGTTGGCTTGAACTTAAATTAAATTGTTTTTAAATAAAATCTAAAAAGGAAATTTCAAAATTTTTTAAAAATATTTTTGTTAGAGCACCACAAATCGATATAGAGATTTTTAATTCAATCAATATATAGGATCTTGAGTCCAAAAAAATAGAAAAATGACTTCTTGAA
Source organism: Simmondsia chinensis (assembly GCA_018398585.1). Classification (NCBI taxonomy): domain Eukaryota; kingdom Viridiplantae; phylum Streptophyta; class Magnoliopsida; order Caryophyllales; family Simmondsiaceae; genus Simmondsia; species Simmondsia chinensis. The sequence goes on along the minus strand of JAGTTD010000008.1, from coordinate 8,216,175 downwards.
GTGTATGGATTCTGATAGTGTTCTGTTGATTTTTTATCAATCAACACTTCCACTTTAATCGTTCTTCTCGTATTCATCGTTGAATGCTTGGTATCAACATGACCAATCTTGACTTTTTTTTTTCTTTCCTTTTTATTAATCACTGCTGTATTATGGTCTCATAAAACTAACGGATCCACTATATAATGTAATAACCTTTTCAGTCTGAAAACTAGACTGGGAGCAACATAACTGAAATTGTAATAAATTGTCGGAGAAATCCTCTTCGAGTAAATTAGAAAGATATCTGTCGGTTTCACCGTTTGCCTAGTTTAGGCTTGAAGCAGTAAACCTGGGAGGCTATATTCTAATTTAGAATAGAAATTATAGAGAAATTTGTAATCGATCTAAATTGAAAATTAACCAAATTTGGTTTGAGATATGGTTTGTGGATTTCTAGTTCTACATCCCATCATCTTCTTCCCTTAGTGGTTTGGTTAGAGTTTCTCTCGCTTCTGTCTTGTCTTTCTTCTTTGAAACCTTTGTAAGTGCCTTTAATTTTTAGTCTTGTTGTTCGTCTATGATTGTAAAACCCAAATTATTGATAGTGGATTGACTCCTCTGATAGGCTCATTTAGAACAGCCTTAAATGACTGAATCGCAGCAACAAAAATGAATGGAATGGCCTATAACTCGATTATTATTTCCCTTACGAATCCTTTATTAATGACTGTTTCTAAATTTTAGACTGTTTCTGAGTTGTGGAAAATTTTAGAAGATAGGCATAAATCGAGTTCCCTATCAAATCGTATTTTTTTCACCGAAATATATTTTGCTTTTAAAGGCAAGAAGATAAACCAATTGAAGATCGTCTTGACGAATTTAATTGACTATCACTTGAATTGAATAATTTGAAGACTAAGGTCAAAGATGAAATTAAAGCAATTGTGTTACTAAATTCATTGCCAAAATCTTTTCCAACTTTTAAAGATACTTTGAAATATGGGAGAGATTCATTTTTGGTAGAAGATGTTCAAAAGGCTTTGGGCTCAAAATTACTTGAAACGAGATCGAGTAGGCAGTCGTCAGATGTTGCGGAAGGTCTTATTGTCCACGATTCTAGAGGCTGAGATAGGTCGAAATCAAAAACAAAAAAGGAACACTTCAAGATGAAGTGTTATAATTGCCAAAAGGAAGGGCACATTAAAATGGAATTGCCCAGAAAGGAAGAACAAGGATAGTGGAGTCTCATCCGCAGATTGTGTAGCGTCCTTCGAGGAGGATTACGAATAGGCGGAGGTGCTGTAGTTTGTTTTACAATCGGGTTCGGGGCCGGGTTAGGTGTTGGGGTGCCAATTTTCCTAACTAATTTATGGCCGAGACACGTTGTGTCAGCCCTTGTTGATTCAATACGTTAGGTTGGTTTCAGCCCTTCGGTAGCGTCTTATGACAGCCTTTTCGATCTCATTTCAAGTAATATTGTCTATAAGTTATATTCTCAATTAGAATGTTGCCATGACGAATTTAGTAGGCTATCACTTGAATTGGATAATTTCAAAACTAAGGTCTAGGATGAAATTAAAGCAATTGTCTCATTAAACTCATTGTTAGAATCTTTCAAACTTTTAATGATACTTTGAAAATGGGAGAGATTCAATTTCGGTACAAGATCTTCAAAAGGCTTTGGGTTTAAACTTACTTGAAATGAGATCGAGAAGGCAATCATCAGACGCTTCAGATGGTCTAATTGTCCATGTGTCTAAAGGTCAAGATAGGTCGAAATCAAAAACCAAAAAGGAACACTTCAAGGTGAAGTGCTTTAATTGTCAAAAGGAAGGACACTTAAACCAAATTGTTGGAAAAGGAAGAAGATGGATAATGGAGTCTCTTCTGCAGATTGTGTAGCCTCCTTTGAGAAGGATTACAAATTGGCAGAGGTGCTGTAATTTGTTTTGCAATTGGATCCGAGGGCATGTTAGGTACTGGGGTGCTAATTTTCCTAATCGATTTATGTGCAAAGTCATATTGTGTCAGCCCTTGTTGATTCAAAATGTTAGGTTGGTTTTAGCTTTGGGTTTTTCGTGTCTAGGGCCCAGTTATATATGTTGTAGGTGTGGACAGGTTTATGTGTCCGATTTTTGTCACTTGGCTAGATAACGTAGGTAGCTTTGGTATTCATTATTTTTAAGAATTTTTGCACATTTCAATTATCAAAAAAATAATTTATTGTTAAGAATAATGATTTGTCTTTGAGTGGAAAATCTCTTGGTACATCTTATGATGGAGCGATTTGGTTAAACTGCTTGAGTTAAACCTTCCCAAATGGTTGGGTTCATAATTCGGTTTGGGATTCTAGTTTTTTTGGTGTTGTTTGGAGCGCTCGAGAATGATCGGCATGATGCTGGTTAGAGGTTGATTGTGCTAAATGGAGATCTAATTGTGTGTTTCGCAATTTTCCATTTTGAATGTTTATGGTTATGTTTGTGCGATGTTGGTGGTTGAGTGTGAACTAGTTAAAATAGTGCCCTAAACCTTGATTTGGCCAACTCTAAAGGTTAAGGCATGTTACTTACACAATCGGTTACCCCAGAGTGCGGGTGGTAGCGTTGATTGATTGATTAAAACCATGAGGATTAAATCCTATGTGTGAGAGTGGCTTCTCTTACATGTTTAAATAATGTTGGTGAAATAGTTGATCCTAGTAATAGGTTGGTTGTCAAAATCTTAGGTTGAGCGTGGGTTTGATATTTAATTGATATTGAGGTACCTAGATTTGGGTTATAGTCATTAAGATTGTATGCTTTTGATGGGTTATGGAAGATTCCGTTTATAGTGGAGATTTTTGATGCAATAGAGCGATTTTTTGGCTAAACTGGTTGCCTAATAGGTTGTAGTTGGCTGGTTTTCTTGTTTATATTGTGATTATGTTAGTGCCATGTTTTGTTATAAATATTTTTGCCCATGTTTAGTTTGAGCATGTTTGTTTAGTTTTTGTTATGAAACTGGTTTTAAAGAATTGTGTTGCCCTGATTGAAACTTGTGTGTTTAAGTTTCAATCAAGGTAACCAGAACCCATTGTGGTTGAAACAGCCTCGATTCTAAAATGAGTTTGTTGTAAGCTAATTTATGAGACCATGGTGGAGAATTGTTGTATTATAGTCCCATAGAATTAGCAAATCCACTATGTGATGTAACAACCTTTTTAGTCTGAAAAATAGACTAGGAGTGACATGACTGAAATTAGGATAAACTGTCAAAGAATTTCTATTTGTGTAAATTAGAATGATCTTTGTGGGTATAGCCGCTCGCCTAGTTTGAGCTCGTAGCGGTAAACCTGGGTGGCTGTATTCTAATTTAGAATAGAACTTATAGACAATTTTGTAATCAGTCTAAATCGAAAATTTTCCAAATATGGTACAAAAGATTTGGGCAATTTTCATATTTTGTAATCAAAATTGTTCTCTGATTTATTTTATTACCTATTTAGGCACTGCATCTTGCGCCCCCCCCCCCCCCCCCCCCCCCCCCCCCCCCCCCCCCCCCCTTTTTTTTTTAAATCTGCATCCCTTGATTTCCGCCACACATCCCTAATACATGACATGAATTAATCATTCCCTCGTAGTTGCGTCTCGCTATATAAACCCAATTTTGTTCGTTTTATGGTACTGAAAATTAAAAAGGACTTCAAAAGGGAGGAAGAGGAAGAGGTTTAGGAAAGGAAGAGATCGTCAGAGAAAGAGAAGGAACAAAGCAAGAAAAGAAGCTCGGTTCGAGGCTTCCTGAGCTCGGTTTGAGATCTGGTTTGTGCACTTCTAGTATTATTTCGAGCCGTCTTCTTCTCTTTGTGGTTTGGTTAGAGTTTCTCTTGCTTCTCTCTTGTCTTTCTTGTGTAACTCCTCTGTGAGTTCCTTTTAATTCAATCTTGTTGTTGGTTTGTGATTGTAAAACCCAAATTACTGATAGTAGATTGACTCCTCTAAAAATTGAGGCCCGTGAATGTAGGCTCATATAGGAACTAAACCACGTATATTGGTCTTTTTCTTCTAATTTTCGTTTTTTGTTATTTTTTGAAATATTTGTTTTTTCATTGTTGTTGGTTTGTTTTCGCTATTGTCAGATCTGATTTTTCATGGGATTTGGGTTGGATTTGGGACCCAAAACATAACAATAGCTTTCAACAAAGATATAATAATTAAATACAATGGCTCAGTGTGTTATCATCAAAATGACAAAGTTAAAAGCCTTTTGGGCCAAAAGAGATCATCCTTGAGAACGTAACAAGTTGTTCCAACAGATCATATTTTTCTTTAACTTGGGAACATATCTAACATTCCGTTAAGTCCACACTTTCCATGCGGTAATGAAATACTTACATCACTTATACCAATAACTTCCAATAGTTCGCCATCCGCCAATTACACTCTACAATAATTCCCAGCCTCACAATATTGTATCATTTTCCTACACTATGTAGCATGAAACAAAGCTCTAGAATCTAAAATTTAGTTATTCACTTGTGAACGTATGTTAAGAGATTAAGCATCATATATAACCACAGTCAGAAAATTTGTTGAATCAGGGTTAGCCTTTGTCAGACTCTACATTCTTGTTTCATATTATCTTGTTTCTTTCAGTGTGAACATGGTCCCTTCTAGCTTATTTTATTGCTATTTCTACCTTTAGTGACCTTTTGGAACCCCTACACCGGGTTTCCACACTTAAGTTATTGATTATTTCCGGAATTATATTGGTCCACCTATTCGGCCAAAACTAAATCATGTACTTCATCATTTTTCAATTTTTCTTTACTGACAGAATTACTAACTACTATTCCCATTATTTTCGAACTATTAGGCAGAGATGCTAACAATACCAATGGAATCAAATTTTATTTTCACTGACGTCAATTAGTTTGTAATCAGATTAAAATTATCAAGTATTGGGCAACATTATTACCTTCCGTCATTTTCAAACTGAACAATGTTTTTATTAGATGTACCTTGTTGTTCTCCAACAATTTTTTGATACATACCCGATAAAGCGACCATCAAACCTGTCATTGTCTTCTCATTGACAACATTATGGGTCATGATCAAGGATATAGTACACCCAAAACTTATCTATCCAACTTGTTCGGATTCTCATTCTTCCCATCATTAGGCTATGTTGAAATTAGTATTCCATATTCATGTCCTCGTATTTGTATTTGTATACTTTAGTATCTGTATTTATTCTTAGCATATTCTTTATGTAATTAGTGAGTAGGTAGATATTTAATCTCTCCCTCTCCCTCTCCCAACCGGCCAACTAAGGGCCATTACTACTAGCTTTTACTTTGTTTTTTTCTTTGTAACTCTTTGCTTGAGAAGATGATTGGGTGTGTCCTTCATCTAGTATAAATAGGTTGTTTTGTTTTATTTCTTAATCATCCAATACAAGTTTCTTTTCCCATCATTTTACCTTAAGTTTTACATTGTTATCTTAAGTTTTTACATGGTATCAGAGCAAGTTCTGATCTTGCATTAAGTGGCATTTTTTTTCCTTGCTTCCTCACTGCCGCAGCACTCTTTGTAGTGCCTTTTGTGAGTTGTTCTTTTCCCTTTGCTTCTAGTGCTTGTTTTTGTGTTTTGGTTTGGTAGAATATGGCGGGTCTTAACAATAACGAGACTACTCAAGCAAATAATGATCAAACTATCATGCCGGCTCTCCTGAAAGGGGGAGTCATTGATGTTAACTCACCATTTTATCTGCATCCCTCGGATAATCCCGGCTTGGTTTTTGTCCAAAACATTTTAACATGACCTAATTATCCTTCTTGGAGAAGGGCTATTTTAAAGGTTTTTAAAGCAAAGAGAAAAATTGGATTTCTTGATGGTAGTATTACCAAACCGGATGAAGATTCACCAGACTTTGAAACTTGGAGTGCATGTGACTTCATGGTTGCAACTTGGCTCTCAAATTCTGTGTCGAAAGAGATTAATGAGAGTATTACTTATTTAGAAACTGCACATGATATTTGGCTTGATTTGTATGAGAGATTTTCTCAAGGTAATGTCCCTCGTATTTACGAATTAAAACGCGAGATCTCGCATTTGAAGCAAGAAAATTTGCTTGTTTCAAATTATTTTACTAAGTTGAGATCCTTTTGGGATGAATTGTATACACTAGTCGAGATACCGCCGTGTACTTGTGGACACGCTAAAGCCTTTTTGCAAATTCGTGATATGGAAAAATTGTTGGACCTTTTGATGGGTCTTGACCCTTCCTTTTCAACTGTGCGTTCACAGCTTATGAACACTAAACCTTTAACCACTGTGGGTAGTGCCTATTCAGTGTTATGTCAAGAAGAGAAGCAGCAAAGCGTGGCAGCGGGCTTGTTTGTGACGCCTGAAGCTGCGGTCTTCACAGCGAAGGGGCCAGGAGGTTCTCCCATGGGAAATAATTCCCGTCGCACTAACCGTTTTACCTGTTCTCACTGTAAGAAACAGGGACACACCAAGGAGAGGTGTTTTGAATTGATTGGATACCCCCCAGGTTGGAAGAAGCAGGGGCCTAAGGCGGTCGGGACAGCCGGAAGCGCAGAAGCAGCCGCGGTTCATTGCGGCAGTGAAGAACCGACCGGTGACAGCCCCATTGTTGGGCTATCCGCTAGCCAATATCAGCACCTCTTGTCGCTACTTGGACAAAGTTCGGTCTCACCTAGTATAAATCTGACAGGTCGAGTTTTCATTTCGAATCAAAGTTGGATTATTGACACCGGGGCTACTGATCACATGGTTTCTTCTCTATCACTCATGTTTGATGTTGTGCCAAACAAAGTCGTTAAACCCGTTAAATTACCAAACGGGACAACATTGACGGTTTCTTATATTGGGAAAGTTCAGATTTTTGACAATTTTGTTCTCCATGATGTGTTATACGTGCCGGATTTTTATTGCAACTTGTTGTCAGTGAGTAAACTCACACGTTATGAAAATTGTACGTTAACCCTTTATCCTGATTTTTGTTACTTTCAGGACCGACACTCGAGGAGGCTGATTGGAGTGGGAAGAATGAGAAATGGGCTATATTTACTCGAGACACAGCCAATTGCTCCCACGGCTCACGTGGTTTAGAATAATAAAGAGGCAGTTTTGTGGCACTGCCGTTTGGGTCATGTTCCTTTCAACAAGCTTTCATTTTTTCCGCATTTGAACATTAAAAGGACTAATGTTATTTGTGATACTTGTCATCGTGCAAAACAAGCACGATCTCCTTTTCCTTTGTCTGTTACTGAAACTCGGGTTTGTTTGAATTAATTCACTGTGATATTTGGGGGCCCTATGGAATGGTTTCTTTGAGTGGTGCATGTTTTTTTTCTTACCATTGTTGATGATTATAGCCGTTGCACATGGGTGTATCTTATGAAAGAGAAATCCCAAGCACATGGGATTCTCATGAATTTTTGCCGTATGGTGGATACTCAGTTTGGTTTGCAGGTCAAACAGGTAAGAAGCGACAACAGTCAAGAGTTTAAGTATGGGCAGTTGTTAGACTTCTATGCGAGACATGGAATCCAATACCAGACTTCATTGACCGGGACACCTCAGCAAAATGGTGTTGTTGAAAGCAAGCATAAGCATTTGTTGGAAGTTGGGCGAGCACTTCGATTTCAGGCAGGGCTTCCTAAGAGGTTTTGGGTGAGTGTGTCTTAACGGTTGCCTACTTGATTAATTTGATGCCTTCTTCATTGCTTGGCAATAAGAGTCCTTACGAATTGTTAATCGATAAACCCCCGTCATATAATCATTTGAGGACTTTTGGATGCTTATGTTATTATCATGTTAAAATTCGCACCAATGACAAACTCGATAAACGTGCTTCACCAGGAATATTTGTAGGGTATCCCCATGGTCAAAAGGGTATAAAATTTATAGCTTGGATGAACGTAAGATCGTTGTTTCTAGGGATGTTCGATTTTATGAAGACAATATGACCTATTTAAAAATTGATACTTCGGGGCATACGCATGAAGGGCATGACAAGGTCCTAAGGGACGGTTTTTTGACCACCGACACGGCGACACCGGTCTCGACTGGACCGGTACTGCAATAGCACCAGTATGTGATAGAACCGGTCCCGACTGGACTGGTTCTGCAGCAGCGGCGGACCGGCCCTCTTCTGTCCGGTCCCGCAGAACCTAAGCCGGTCCTCGGAGGACCGGAGGACGGTCTGGCCGAAGGGCCCGCAATACCGATAGAGGGTGTTCCCCTCAATGAATAAAGGGTCGCAAGAAGAAGTGCTAGAATTCGGTCTATGCCCGTTAGATATCAAGACTATATAACAGAGGTTCCGCCTTCTATAGCCCATTCTCCCGCTCCCACTCCGCCAGTCAACTCTGGTATTTTATATCCTCTCTCAAACTTTTTTCTAACGTACAATTTTCTAACGCTCACTCGACACTTTTGAATGCCATCACTTCATGTGATGAGCCGAAAAATTTTAATCAGGCCGTACAATATGAGGAATGGAGGGAGGCCATGGAGAAGGAGATCAAGACACTTGAACAAAACAACACATGGACGCTTGAGGCTTTGCCAACTGGAAAGAGAGCTATAGATTCAAAGTGGGTCTACAAAGTCAAATATAAGTCAGATGGGACGATTGAGAGGTACTAGGCTCGTCTTGTTGCAAAGGGATATACTCAGGTAGAAGGTATAGACTATCATGATACTTTTGCCCCTGTAGCTAAACTTTTAACTGTTCATTGCGTTTTAGCCGTAGCCACGGCTCGGAGTTGGATAATCCAACAATTGGATGTAAATAACGCTTTTCTTCAGGGGGACTTGGATGAAGAAGTTTACATGAAATTACCACAGGGTTTTGAGCGTAAACATGAAGGCAAGGTTTGTCGACTTCGTAAGTCCCTTTATGGACTTAAACAAGCCTCACGAAACTGGAATCAGAAATTCACCTCAACCTTAATTAAACTTGGTTTTCAACAATCCAGAGCTGACTATTCTTTATTCACTTTTATGCGTGGGTCAACATACATTGCTATTCTCATTTAGGTTGACAATGTCCTTATAACTGGAAATGACATGGATCATATTGCAGAAATCAAAAATGTTTTGAATGAAACGTTTGGGATAAAGGACTTGGGCCCAGCAAAGTACTTTTTAGGGATTAAGGTCACCTGTTCCAAAAGGGGGTTGATGTTGAGTCAAAGAAAATATGCCCTTGACATTATTAGTGAGACCAGACTCCTAGGAGCAAAACCTGTTTTTACATCGATAGTGCAGAATCATGGATTAGTAGATGGGGTAGGCAAGCCCGTGGAAGATGGGGGTCAGTATAGGCGGCTAGTTGGGCGGTTGTTGTACTTAACGATCACTCGTCCTGACATTTGCTATGCTGTTCGCGTTTTGAGTCAGTTCATGCATGATCCTCGAGTACCTCATCTTGATGCCGTCGTGAGGGTCCTTTGTTATCTGAAAGGGACTCCGGGTCAAGGAATATTTTTTCCATCTGCTTGTGATCTCAAACTCCGTGCTTACTGTGATGCTGATTGGGCTGGTTGTCCCACCACCAGACGGTCAACGACAGATTTTGTTGTTTTCTTGGGTGATGCGCCTATTTCATGGCGGTCCAAGAAACAAACTGTGGTTTCCCGTTCTTCTGCAGAAGCCGAATACCGATCCATGGCATCCACAACTAGTGAAATAACTTGGTTACGTCGATTGTTAAATGATCTTGTTGTTCCCACTAACAAACCAGTTTTGCTCTTTTGTGATAATCAGGCAGCTCTCCATATTGCTTCTAATCCCATGTTTCACGAAAGAACAAAGCACATTGAAATTGACTGTCACTTTGTCCGAGACAAATTGCTATCCAAGGAGATCGTCACAGCCAACGTTCACACCGGGGGACAAGTAGAGGATATCTTCACTAAAGCGCTTGGCAGTTCGACACATGTTTCATTTCTCGGCAAGTTGGGCATCGTGAACTAGCATGCTCCAACTTGAGGGGGAGTGTTGAAATTAGTATTCCGTATTCATGTCCTCGTATTTGTATTTGTATACTTTAGTATCTGTATTTATTCTTAGCATATTCTTTATGTAATTAGTGAGTAGGTAGATATTTAGTCTCTCCCTCTCCCTCTCCCAATCGGCCAACTAAGGGCCATTACTACTAGCTTTTACTTTGTTTTTCTCTTTGTAACTCTTTGCTTGAGAAGATGATTGGGTGTGTCCTTTATCTAGTATAAATAGGTTGTCTTGTTTCATTTCTTAATCATCCAATACAAGTTTCTTTTCCCATCATTTTACCTTAAGTTTTACATTGTTATCTTAAGTTTTTACAGGCTACTTCCCAAATTAAGGCAATCTCATGCCAGTGTCACTATATCCTGCATGCCTCGCTATCAGGCCACTACCATTATTGATGGACACAAACAACTAGGGTGGTCCATGTCACTAGCAAGGCCACCATTGGCCTCTAGTCGGAAACACTACTTTATTCCACTGGCTCGAATGCTCGTCATTAAAGTCACCTTTTTATCGATCGTTGTGCCCTCTATGACTTTTGATCTGGATGAAGGAACCCAAGACTTGCACCAGCGAGCAAACCATCATTGTTCACATCGCTCAATGACTCACCGGCCCTTGTCTTTGCCGTTGAAAGCCATCGGAACACTAATAATAAACTCGTGCACCAAACACCACCCTGTCTTTTCGATCTTGTTCGCGGACTTCTACCACCATGAACCACAACACATTTCGACATCTCTGCCACTCAACACTAATGAATTCTCCCACCAGCATTTGAAACCACCTCCTTTGTTAACCGATTTGCATGAGAACCACTAGCTCTACCTCTTAGGTACTGAGTCGCTCTCCTCAGTTAATCGCAGCGCATGGCAATGCACATCCCACGCAGCCTTTATCTGTCGTTCTCTTCATCGAAATCAGACCGATTCCTTTTCCCACTACTTGTTTATCCTCCATCTTAGTTTAGGTTGGGCCTCTAGTACCTGTTGTTGGGGCACTTATGAACATCAAATCCTAAATTGAAATTGTTTATAATATAGGGGAGCAGCTTGCTACTGTAGATAGGCGAGTAAGTTATACATATAATTATCGTATAAATCGTCTAGCTATAAACTCTAAGGAATCAAGGTCATATTTATCTTTAGTTACATGCCTGGTGTGTATTCGTCTAGTAATTACAAGCCCGGTAGTTATACGCTCGGTGCTACAAATGTAATGAGCATGTAATTATTATATATGCGATACTCAGGTACCAATAAACCTACTGCCCCGAAATTTGCCACATCTCAACGGAGGGGGGAGAGCGCATGGTCACACACTGACCCTGTTCATCTTAAACATTTTTGCGCCATCTGTGAGAAGCATCACAAAAACTCACGCCTCGCTTAGTGTTTCTTGTAAGATTAAGATGTTTTTAATATAGGGCGAGTTAATTTTCATCAATTTTCGGTCGCTTTTCCATTTATTCTAATAAGGGTGAGCTTACTCAGGAAAAATTAACAAAAGAAACTTGCCTGCATCCTTGAACATACAAAGATATTTGCTTGAATAAAATCAAGTATTGTTACATCCTTTTCACCACCTTTTGGTAAAAACGAGTTTATCTCGTTTCTTTGAAATTGAAACAATCATATCTTGAAAACGAACCAACCTTAATTCTTGAGAATCAAAGTAGCTCCTTTTTGTTCAATTTTAAGCACAAATAAATACTATTTCTTCTAAGAAACAAATAAATCTTTGATCTCTTTAAAGTAAGGAAAACCGTTGTTTGGCCTTTTATGATAAAACACTTACTTTTTTTTAATTTCCTTTGAGCACCCATTTGTAAAATCATCATAGTTACATAAAACTCCCTTGGTAAAAAACACAAGAAATCATCATGGTTAAGTAAAACTCTTCCAGAGCTTCATTTTGGTATGGAATTCACTCTATAACTCCTTACATATAAAAAGTTATAATTGTTTGAAGTTACTAAATACTTTATACACTTTATACATCATGCTTTGACAACCACCAGCACATTTTGACCACCACCATCATCACTTCAACCACCAGCTACAACACTTTATCCACCACTTGGTGTCATCCCTAACCCGGTGTCCTCCACCATTGAGCATCATTCTTGCTCACCCACCAAGGTTACTCATTCGCCGAAGTTACTCACCCACCGAGGTTAGTCGACCGCCGAAGCTACTCACCCACCGAGGTCAATAGCCCCTGGAAGCTACTTGCCCCCCAGAATATCGCCCACCGAAGCAACTCACCTACCTCCACCATAGCCAGAGCTGTGCGTCGACCACCATGAACACTACTGTCACCAGGTGTCGACAACCACCATCGCCACAACAGCTAGACAACCGCCACCGTGTGCGAAGAACATGATCGCCATCACTCCACCGCCTTGCACACCACCATCGTCACCTCCGCACACCACAAATGCCATAATTGCAGGGCACCACCGACGCCTTCGCATGAGACCACCAGTTGATGATTCGTATTCCGACATCCAACAATCATGTGTACGTAACCACCAGGTGACGCTTCATATACCGACTTGCGGCCATCATCTACGTGCAACCCGAATTGATGCTTCGTATTCTGAACTCCAACCACCTTGTATGTGGCCACCTCTTTTCCCTAACAAATACAGTGATCTCGGCAAGGGAAGCTTTAATTTTTAGTATCAAGTCGAATTTGGTTGAATTTGAGCTGAAAATTCGGGTGTTAGGCTCTATCAGGTTTGAATGGTAGTTGGCCATTGCAGTTTTTAGTGGGAAGTTCTCCAGCACGTGCGCAGCACGTGAGCTAGCCGAGTATGGGCACGTGCCTCAGACGTGAAATTACAGCAGAATTAAGCTTATTTTTGTTATTTTTCATGCTTTTTCTAGTTTTTTGTGGATTAATTAGTGCTTTTACTTTTATTAATTCTTAGCGTAAATAACTTTATGATCTTGTAATTAGGGTTCATCAAAAGAATTAATACAAACTTCTCTCTCTTATCTTCTGCTTCCTCTTATCTCAATCTATTTCTCCTTCTCCTCCATACTCTATTTCTAGATTACTTGATTGGTTTAGGGATTTAGGACCTTTGTAACACTGGTATCACAGCCTAATTCTCGGATCTGTGGGTGGAATTTTTGATCGGATGGCTGAAGGGACTAGAACCAATGCTGAGATTCGCCGGGTTGAGGAGGCATTGGCCACCAGGATTCGATCTACTGAGGAATCGATCACTACATTGAACAACAAGGTAGATGGATTAGATGGATCAGTGAAGCAAGTAGTAGGTGAGCTTCAGGAGTTCAGACAATTGTTTATGGATTGGACACTGTAGAGAGGACGTAATGAAAGGGGAAGCCATCCGGGAGGAGGATCCAACTTAATTGCACCTCGAGGAATCATCAAAGAGGTAGCACCTGAGCCTGGAAATGGTAATCACCCCTACTCTGCTCACTTAAGTAGAATGGACTTCCCATTGTTCAAAGGGGATGATATGAATGGATGGTTGTTGATGTGTGAACAATTATTCCTATTGGATAATACCCCTGAAGCTGAGACGATCAGGTTAGCCGCGATCCATCTTAGGGGGCCTAGCACTTTAATGGCATCTTAAGCTTGCTAGGACTAGAGGTAATATGTGGAATCTAGCTTGGGAAGAGTATGCTGGTGAGCTGAGGGATAGGTTTGGTAGAGTCTATGAGGACCTCATGTCTTATCTCATGAGCTTGAAGTAAGCGGATTCAATAATAGATTACTTAGCTAAGTTTGCTTCGATATAGGTAAGAGCGCACCTGAATGAACTTCAGATGATTAGCTGCTTCCTCACTGGATTGAAAGAGGATTTGGCTTTTGAGGTTAGGTCCAGGCATCCTGTGACACTTCAAAGTGTCGTGGGGTTGGCCAAATTTGCTGAAGCTAGATTGGAGGCTTTAGAAGGACAATTATGCTTGAAAACTCCCACACTTCCTACCCCAACACTCCCAAGATTTCCCCAAACACCTTCAGGCCAGTCCCACCAAGAGTTCAGCAACAGAGTCCCATAGTTAACCCTCCTGCCAGACCTCAAAGAACCATGTCTCGAGCTGAACTGCAGGAAAAAAGGGCTACAGGGTTTTGCTATTTCTGTGATGAAAAATTCGAGGCTAGACACAGATGTAAGCATAGAGAACCACAACTATTTGTAATTGAGCTGGATGGTGATGATGGGGAAGAGATAGATGTTGAGGTCACAGAGGAGAAGGCTGAAGAAGTCATTGCTCAGCCCACAGCCTAGATCTCTTTACACGCCTTGATAGGAACTGCCAACTTTCAGACTCTGAGGGTGGTTGGGTTAATCAGGAAGAAGTCCCTACACATACTTATAAATTTAAGCTCCACACATAACTTTATTGATCGAGTAGCTCTGAAGTTGGTGTGTTTTATGAAGCCTGTTCAAACAGCCCCTGTTATAGTTGCAGATGGCGGCAAGTTGGAGTGCTTCTCTCAATGTGAGGGGCCGAGTTGGAAAATGCAAGGGAAAGAGTACAAATCCAACTTCTTGGTCATTCCTTTAGGAGGTTGTGACATGGAACTAGGCATTGAATAGCTTTCAACCTTGGGAGACATAAAATGCAACTTTAGAAAACTTACCATGACTTTTACCAAGGATGGTGATTCCACCATCCTTAAGGAAAATGGGGCCAATGAACACAAGACTGTGGGAGCTAGAGCCATCACCAGGGCTATGGAAAACTCTCCCATGGTTGCATTACTGCAGATTAGTATGGCTGAATTTGAGTGGAAGGGGGCAGAAGTGATGATGATGGGGCCGAACGTGGATGAGAAGCAAGAGGAAGCAATTCTTGTACCCGTGAGACAACTACTTAATCAGTATGCCTTCCTTTTTGAAGAACCACAGCTATTACCTCCTAGCAGATCTCCTTTTGATCATAGGATCCACCTGAGGGAGGGCACCCAACCTATTAGCAAGAGGCCCTACAGGTATCCAGCACTCCAAAAGGATGCTATGGAGGAAATGGCCCAAGAGCTCTTGAGGAAGGGGTATATACAGCACAGCACTAGCCCCTTTGCTGCAGCAGTAGTCTTGGTAAAGAAGAAGGATGGTAGCTGGAGGATGTGTGTGGATTACAAAGACCTAAATCAAGCTACGATCAAGGCCAAATTTCCCATTCCATTAGTAGAAGAGCTATTCGATGAGCTGGCTAGTGCTCGATGGTTTACCAAGATTGATTTCAGATCTGGTTATCACCAGATTAGAATGCATGATGAGGAAATCCAAAAGATAGCTTTCAAGACTCATTTTAGCCACTTCGAGTTCTTGGTTATGCCCTTTGGACTAACCAATGCCCCCTCGACTTTTCAGGCTCTAATGAATTCAATCTTTGCTCCCCATTTGAGGAAGTTTGTGCTCACGTACTTTGATGAAATCTTGGTCTAAATTCCTCGTTTGAATGAGCATGTCAATCATCTGAGAGTGGTCTTCTAGCTGCTGCAGAAGCATCAGTTGTATGCCAAGGCTAGCAAATGTTCATTTGCAGCCCAACAGATTGAATATTTTGGCCACATCATCAAGGGTGGAGGTGTTGCTACTGATCCTAAGAAGCTGGAGGCTGTCAAGGCTTGGCCTACTCCAACCAGCATCAAGCAGCTTCGAGGGCTCTTAGGCATGACTAGCTACTATAAAAGGTTTATTCAGAAGTATGAGGTTATTGCCAAGCCCTTAACTGAGCTGATAGGAAAGGGCAGATGGGAATGGAGTGAAAGGGCTGAACAAGGCTTCCAGGGGTTAAAGAATGCTCTGCTGTTAGCCCTAGCTTAGCTCTTCCCGACTTCACCAGACCTTTTGTAGTAGAATTAGATGCTTGCAACACTGGCTTGGGAGCTGTTTTGACATAAGAGGGGCATCCCTTGGCTTATATGAGCAAGGCTTTAAGTCTAAAGTAGCAAGGATTATCAGTTTATGAAAAAGAATTGTTGGCTTTTGTAACTGCTGTTAAGAAGTGGCAGCAGTACTTGATGATCAACACTTTTGTCATTAAAATTGATCAAAAGTCCCTCAAGTATCTGCTAGATCAGAAAATTCATACTCAGTTTCAGCAGATGTGGCTAACAAAGTTAATGGGGTTAGCTATGTGACTGATTACAGAAAAGGGAAGGAAAATGTAGTAGGTGACGCCGTATCCAGAATTCCAGGCCATTAGATCACTTGTATGCTTCTATCAGCTGTTGATAGCACGTTATATGCTGAGATCCAGTTTTCTTGGTAGACAGATGAGATGTTACAACAGATCATTCAGCAATTAGGCAATGATCCTCACAGTTATCCTATGTACAACTGGCAGGATGGGCAATTGAGGAAAGGGGGCAAGTTGGTAGTGGAAAATGATGAAGGATTGCAGCTTAAGATCCTGCAGTTACTTCATTCTTCACCAAGTGGGGGCCGCTCTAGAAGAGATGCAACGCTGCAGAGGATCCGATCAATATTTTGGTGGAAGGGGATGTACAAGACTGTGGTGGACTACATCAAGAGATGCTTAATTTGTCAAGCCTATAAATCTGAGATTGTGGCTTCACCTGGGCTTTTGCAACCACTACCCTTTCCTGGAATGGTGTGGGTGGACATCTCAATGGATTTCATTGATGGACTCCCCAAATCCTTTGGTAAGGATGTCATTTTGGTGGTGGTGGATAGATTGAGTAAGGCTACCCGCTTCTTAGCTCTAACCCATCCATACACTGCGTTATCCATGGCTCAACTCTACATGGACAACCTCTACAAGCTCCATGGTCTTCCTAGCACGATAGTGAGTGATAGGGATGCTGTTTTCTAGAGTGAATTTTGGCAGGCCCTATTCTCTATCCAGAGAGTTGAGCTACACTTATCGACAACATACCATCCTCAATCTGATGCATAGACAGAGGTGGTTAACAGGGGAGTAGAGACTTACCTGCATTGTGTGTGTAGTTCGCAGCCACATTCGTGGTCTAAATGGCTTCCTTTGGCTGAGCGGTGGTATAACACCACACGGCACTCAGCAACAGAAAAGACACCTTATGAGATTATATATGGGTAGCCCCCACCTCTCTACATTCCTTATATTATCGAGGAAACACAAGTGGAAGCAGTTGATAGGAGCCTCTAGCAGAGAGAGGAAACGATTACCCTCATCAAATACCATCTTTCCAGAGCACATAATCGAGTGATGCAGATAGCAGACAAGAAGCGCTCTGATAGGAGTTTTAAGGCAGGGGACTGGGCCTATTTGAAGCTTCTTCCATATACACAGATATCAGTGGCACACAGACTCAACTAGAAGCTAGCCCCAAGATACTTTGGACCCTTTTTGGTGCTGTCTGCTGTGGGGAAGGTGGCCTACAGGCTGGAGCTGCCAAAATCAGCAAAAATCTATGACGTTTTCCGTGTGTCTCAGCTGAAACCTTACATTGGTCCAGCCCCAACTTCTTTCATACCTATTTTTATGAAAATCTGGAGAGGGTTCCTGTGAAGGAACCTGAGAGAATCTTGGAAAGAAGAATGGTGAAAATGGGAAATAGAGCAGCTACCAAAGTATTAGTGAAATGGAAGAATTTTACGATTGAGGATGCAACATGGGAGTTCCTTTATCACCTCCAACTCAAATTCTCTGATTTCCACCCTTGAGGATAAGTATGATTTTAAGGGGGAGGGTGTTGATACAATGTCCTTGGCAAGGGAAGCTTTAATTTTCAGTATCGGGTCAAATTATGTTGAATTTGAGCTGAAAATTCGGGTGTTAGGCTCCATCAGGTTTGAATGGTAGTTGGCTGTTGCAGTTTTTGGCGGGAAGTTCTCCAGCATGCATGTAGCACGTGAGCTAGCCGGGCAGTTAAGGCACGTGCCGGGCGTGAATTTGCAGCACAATTCAGCTTATTTTCGTTATTTTTCATGCTTTTTCTGGTTTTTTGTGGATTAATTAGTGCTTTTACTTTTATTAATGCTTAGTATAAATAACTTTATGATCTTGTAATTGGGGTTCATCAAAAGAATTAATACAAATTTCTCTCTCTTATCTTCCTCTTCCTCCTATCTCAATCTATTTCTTCTTCTCCCTCAAACTCTATTTCTGGATTACTTGATTGGTTTAGGGATTTAGGACCTCTGTAACACTAACCTCCATCATTGTGCGTACCGACCATCGCCATGCTAGGCGGCCCACCACCAGTGATTCTCTTTCCTACATTAAACTCTAATTGGGTCAATCTTCATTACAATTCTTATTCTGTTAAACCCTAATTAGTTCCATCTTCATTAAAATTCTTATTTAATTAGACCCTAATAAGGTTAATTCTTGTTAAAATCTTAGTTTAATTCAACCCTAATTGGATCTTCATTATAATCTTTGTTTAATTGAACCCTCATTGGGTCAATCTTCATCACAATCTCAGTTTAGTTCAACCCATACTGAACCAATTCTTGTTGCAATCTTAATTTAGTTCGACCTGGGCTAAACTAATTTTCATTATAATCTTAGTTTAGTTCAACCTTAATTGAACCAATTTTCGATACAGTCTTGGATTAGTTCAGCCTATTATACCAATGTTTGTTACAATCTGAGTTAATTTAACCTTGACTGAACCAAATTTCATCACATTCTTAGTTTACTTCAACCTTAATTGAACCAATTTTAATTAGGATCTCGGTTCAGTCCAAGCTTAATTGAACCAATTTTCCTTACAATCTCAATTTAGTTCAACCGTGACTGAACCAATATTCGTTGCAATCTCAGCTTAGTTCAACCCTAATTGAACTAATTTTGTTACAATCTCAGTTTACTTCAACCCTTACTGAGCCAATTTTTGTTACAATCCCTATTCAAATTAAACCCCAATTGAATCAACTTTCATCGTCTTGTTCATTTGACAACTGAACTCATTGATCCTACTTGTGATGCTGACTTTAACTTATTTGCCCATAAATTCGCTTTACTATAATTTCTTATGTCTTTGATAATTTCATCTAAATCTCCTTTGTGTTCTTTGAGACTTTCAATTATTGTTTTATACCATAGCTCTACTAGACAATTTATTTTATGGCACATTTAGTGACTATATAAATTCAAAAGCTATCCGCTTTTTATCCCTAGAACCTCAATTATATAATTTTTACTCAGTCATTCACAAGTGACAAAATTCCTTTGTACGTGCTATTAAAATTGCAGAAGTATTTGTTACCTTTTATTGATCTCATACGAATCAAAAATTCATCTGGTGATACTCTTTGTTAAAAATCATATTCTGTAGTTTCTCTCTGTGTATCATCTCTATTGCTCAATTATGTGATCATCACATATAGAATGTGAGAAAAACTTGACTAAGAAAATGAATGCATCACTTGCGTTCTGCAAATGTCACATCTATTCAAACTCCTCCTATTACAGGCTTACTGATAAGACTGCAACATTACATCTTAATTAATTTTAACCCCAATTAAATCGATAATTGTTACCATGTCAATTTAACCAATCTTCATGCTGATTATACATTAAATCAAACTCCCAAGGAATTAATCATTTCCATAGGTCCACTCTAATGGATTCCTATTAGAATCAACTTTCGCTACAATTCTAGTTTAACCAACCCTTGTTTGATCGAATTCTTGCTACAACTTCTAGTTTAACTAAACCATAATTAAATCAATTTTTCATTATAATTTCGTCTTTTAAAATCTTCAAGTGTGAATTTATTCCTACCCCCTCTTAAAAGGGGAGCAATTAGAAAAGTCGATAAAGGCTTAATTTTTTAAATTGTAATTACTGGGACTTCAATCTTGGTATTGAATTTCTAACTGGGCTAGACTCAAAATTTCAATATAATAAGAAGTAAATCAAAGTTAAGATTTAAGAATTCGAATCCAAGAATTGCAAACAGAGATTAATATAAGGAAGGAGGAAATAATGAAGAAGATCTTGGACAAATTAAGTCTGGAGTAACTTAAGAAATTATTTTATACTAGGATTAGTGAAGCTTCATTAGCATCAAAGGTTTTCCACATAATGTTGCGGGAAGCACGTACGCCTGGTAAGTGAATTTACGAGGATTTTTGTCAATTCAAGGAAGAAGGCCATGTGAGGTTTAGAGTCAATAACAAGTCTAAGTATTCTAAGTGCATTATATTAAGAAAGATGATAGTCATTGCATGTTCTTGTCTTATACTGCTTGTGTTAAGGATTCACTTTTAAGGATTTTAGTTTGGATGGAACGGTAATTTCTTATAATGACCATGCTGTGAATCCCGTCATGAAGGGGCTAATAGACCAGGATGTTTAGATTTCATAGGCACACCATACTACTAAGTAAATAAAGATAGTTATATCTGTCATCTTCATAAATGACCAATAGGGGAAAACTCAGTATATCCACTTATCTGTCACTCAACGAGACAAGTAGCGCTTTTGCTCATCAATAATCCTTCCCTACATGCTCACCATGTTACCCATCGTATACAAGTGGTTAGTCACCTAGTATTACTAACACTTGGGATCTAGATCTGACATGACCTTTGCAATTTGTTACAAAAGCTTGTTTGTGCTTATCGGTTACTTTGCGGAATTGATAACCTACTCCTCTATAGTATATCTCCTCTATGAAACATGAAATACACACTTTAAGTATGTCATTGGAATCATTCGCCCATCGTTACGCCAACAATTGAAAGTAGTAACACCAAATTAAGTAGGCCGAGAAGGCCTAATTGGTGACCTAAATATGTTTTACTTCTAATCCCTTCATCTTTCATAGTCTTTGTGGCCGAGAACATAGAATGCCCTAATATAATTGTAAAGCCAATACCAGTGCGCCAATATGACTTAGGAGGTATGAAAACTAAATTTGAACAAAATGGATAAACCATAGCAATGTGGCCAAGATTATGCACACCACTTCAAGAGCTTTGTTCTAGTGTGCAGAAGGCTTTATAACTCTTTTTGAGCCCACAAAGCATGCCTATTGGATCTTGTAATCATTCCGATAAGATCATTTCATTCATAGTTGATCATACTGCTCCGTAAATCTCTCACCTACCTATACATCCACAAGGCAATTCTTCCAACAAATGATTCATCAAATTCACGCTCAGGGTGTTATACCGCCTCTAAAATTCTAATTATTCACTATATATTAGTACATTCACTACTCTCTTGCAAAGTGTTAGGAGAACTATCTAATTTGCAATATGGAATCTCACCACGCTCCACTTGTTTTGTAAACCCATGCAATGTTATCATCTCGTGACATCAATGACTCTACAATACCTTTTAGACCAACTGTAAGAGGAGGAATTCAACTGAATCAAGCCAAATAAAACTTCGGATCAACAATGGGCATAAGGTAAATTATTTTAAGACAGGAGGACTTCGCTCGATTCACAACCTAGATTTCCTTATCTTGGTGGTATAAATCATTTATAGATAGGGGGACTTCGCCCCCATTCACAACTTACAACAACAACAACAACAAGCCCAGTGCCTCCAAGGGCTCCGACAAAAGCAGGGTTTAGGGGGGGGTGATGTACGCATCCTTCCCCCTTCCAGGAGCTACCTTGAAGGGAGGCTGTTTCCGAGGACCCTCAACCTCAGAAGCTGGTCCACAGCATAAAGCATGGAGGCCTGGCAACAAGGGAGCAACAAAGCATGAGCAGGGCAAAACACAAGGTGAGCAAAACAAACAAACCCAAAGCAAGCCACATCAAAGCAGAAATCAAATGGCGAGTAAGCAAGTAGTGGATCATGAGAGCAAGTACGCTACATAAGGCGCCAAGAGGATTTCAAAGGCTTAGCATTAATAAGCAAGACTGTCCTACTCCAACTGATGCATCTACTGCCCCTATGCAAGCCCTCCATTGGGCTCTATCTAAGGCTATCTCCTCTCGAAGGTTTAAGTGGATAAGGTCTTGTCAGATCGTCTCTAACCATCTCTTCTTTGGCCTGCCTCTCCCTCTCTTGCCTAGTGTAGTATGGGGCCATTCGCATCACCTAACTAGAGCGTTGACCGGTCTCCTTCTAACACGTCTGAACCACCTCAAACGTTGCCCCCAAAATTTATCTTCAATGAAGGCTACGCCCAATTGGCCTCTTATGACGTCGTTCCTAATCCTATCCTTCCTTGTGTGTCCGCACATCCACCGCAGCATACGCATCTCCTCCACCTTCATCTTTGTTGGCCCTAAAACCATTTATATTTAAATTTTTATGATAACAACAATTTAGTAAGTCATACTATTTAAATTGCTCTAATCTTATTTCTAAGTGACTCATAAGAAAGCTAAAAAAATCAAGGTTAATCATGTTGATACGAAGCTTTCTAAGATGATGAATCAAGACGAAAAGAGATCAAAGTTGAAGAGAAGATTCATCCAAATTGAAAGAACGTGATCTGAGTCCAAGCGCCTGAAAGTTATTTATTTTTATTGTCTGGGACTTAGGATAGGGATATATCAATTGAGTCCAAGTCTTAATATTGATAAGTGATGTTATAACAAAAATATTTTTGAAATACTTTTTGAAAATGGATTTTTAAATTTTATTTGAAAAATATTCAAGTCAAAATTTAAACCAATCTAGTCTTTCAATTAAAATATTTTTCCAGATTAGTATTTTGAAAAATATGATCAAATCAATTAAGATAAAAATTAAACAGGTGTTGGTTTGGCTTGATTTTTGCAATCAAATATTCAAAATCAAAACAAAGTAGAAATTAATTCAAAAATTTTGAGCTAATTTAGAACTGTCTCAATTAATCAAATTAATTATCTAAATTAGTAATCAATCTCATCAAGCAATCAAATTAATTCAAAAACTTTAGCTAATTTGAAAATGATTCAATCAATCAAATTAATTAGCTAAATTAGTAATCAATCACATCAATTAATCAAATTAATTAGCTAATTTCTTTCTTAATCTTTTTTACAGCAATTTAAACATCGTCTAGGCCCCCATTTGCCTATAAATAGGGCTTGAATGCTTTGGTTGAAAACATCCAATACTCTCTAAGCATTTTTTGATAAAAAAAGTTCTCTTATATACTTGCATTTTAACGGTTTGTTTTTAAGTTTTATTTTAAAGCTTTTATTTGAGCATCACTTGTTCTCTTATTGTTAATCATTGAGCATAATTGGCATATTCTTAACTTTGGCTAAGCTTTATCAAGTGTCATTCACTCTTGAAAGAGTGAAGAATTTGAGTGCTTTAATTCTTTCATTGCTTTATTTTAATTTATTCTATTGCAAAGGTTGGATCCTTAGCCTACAGTTACAAAAGGATTGGTTGTAAAAGGTTGGGTCTTAAGCCTACGTACAAAAAGACCTGTTGTAAAGGTTGAATCCTGACCCTGTTTTTAAAAAGGGTCATTGAGTTTAGTCAAAGGCTCAAGTGACTAAGAGTAGTAACTTGAGAAGTGGACCAGCTTCCAAGTGAACCGCTATAAAAATCTTTGTGCATCCCCTTTATTTTTGTCTTTATCTTTTTCATTTCGTATTTATTATTTAGCTTTTATTTAAATTTTTGGTTCTTAAATTTAAATTTTTCATTTATCACTAAAGAACCTAATTCACCCCCTTTTAGGTTGCTCTTTGGACCTTCAATTGGTATCAGAGCTAGTACTCTAATTTCTTTTTCAGGTCTAACAGCCTAAGAGGGGGGTGAATTAGGTCAATTGGCAAAAGATATTTGGGACAATCTAGAGGTCACCAATGAAGGTACGGATCAAGCAAAGTCTTCAAAAATAAACATGTTGGTAAGAGCTTACGAACTTTTCAAAATGAAACTGGAGGAATCAATAAAAGAGATGTACACTAGATTTTTCAATATTACTAACAAACTCCAAGCTCTTGGATAAATATATTAAAATGAGGAGCAAGTTAGTAAAATCCTTAGATGTCTTCTCATTTCATGGCAAGGCAAGGTTACCGCCATTCAAGAAGCTTATAACCTCTCAACTTATAAACTTGATCAACTAATTAAAAATCTCATGACTCATGAGATTGACATGGAAGAATTTAAAGAAGAAGAAAAACAAAAAAATAGTAAAGACATAGTATTTAAATCATCTCTAAGTGACGAAAGTGATGATGAAGTTGTTATGTTGGCAAAAAGGCTTTACAAACGTCTTGAAAAGAAAAGGTTTAAGAAAAACTTTAAAAATGGTTCATCCTCCTCCAGAGATGAACCAACTTGCTAAGAGTGTGGAGAAATTGAACATCTCAAGAGAGATTGTCCTAAGCCAAAAAATAAGAAATTCTTCAACAAGTTCAAAAAGAATGACAAAAAGGAAGAACGGAAGAAGGCTTTTTTTTTTTTTTTTGATAAATAAGAAAGGAAGAAGGCATTTGCAGCTTGGGGAGATAGTGACTATAATTCCGATGAAATAAGTGAAGCGGAAGTAGCTAACTTTTATCTCATGACTATTGACGATAAGAGCATTGCAGAAGATGAGGTAACCGATCTATCCTATGATGAACTTGTTATTGGTTTTCAAGAATTGTATGAGAAATATAAAAAATTAAAAAAACGACACAATACTTTTGTAAAGGGTCTTGAAAAGACGGGATTGGAAAAAGATTCAAAACAACATTTAATGCTTGACTTGAAAATGAATCTCTAAAGAAAAAGAATGAGTCTTTAAACAATGATATCATTAAATTAACCAATGAGAAGCAATCTCTGGAAGAAACACTTCATATTTTAAAGGAAAATTCGAGGAAGACGAATCATTTTTGAAGGAAAACGAGTCTTTAAAAGAAAGAATGGAAGAACTTCTGAAAATCTCAAGCAAATTTTTCAAAGGACAAGAAACACTTGACAAAATTCTTGCATCTCAAAGACTGGTTTATAACAAAGAAGGAATAGGTTATAATGGAAATATTCAAAAGAAAATTTTGAATGTTCTTTTTGTTAAAGCCTCGTCACCTCCAACAAATAATGTAAGATGCAACTATTGTGGTGACCATGGGCACATCATGTACCAATGTCCTTTCAAAAGGAATGTGAGAAAGACAAAGATGGTTGAGGTCCTAAAAGGATCGCAACCACCTAATGTAAAGGCTAACAATAAAGGACCCAAGAAAATTTGGGTACCTAAAAGTGTTTGAATTGTGGTAAGTGTATGATAATTCAAAGCAAAAACCAAAAGTAGTACTTGGATAGTGGTTGCTCAAAGCACATGACCGGAGATAAATTTAAGTTCACTTCTCTAATGTCAAGAAAAGATGTCACTTTTTGCAACAACAAGAAAGGAAAAATAATCAGTATCGGTAATGTTGCTTCTAACTCTTCTCCTTGCATTGAAGATGTCCTACTTGTGGAAGGTTTTAAGCATAATTTGCTAAGCATTAGTGAATTATGTGATAAAGGTTATTGTGTCAACTTTGAATCATCTAGTTGCATAGTTAAACATGCTAAAACAAATGAGATTTTGCTTGTTGGCCTTCGATGTGAAAATGTCTATATGATTGATCTTGATTATGTAGATTCACTAAAGTGTTTTAGTGGCTTGAATGAAAATGATCCTTGGATTTGGCATAGAAGATTTGGATATGCTAGTATGGATTTGATTTCAAAACTTTTAAAAAATGATCTTGTTAGAGGATTACCAAAGCTAAAATTTGAAAATGTCATATTTGTGATGCATGTCAATATGGCCAATAATCTTCGGTGTGTGCTGTCATTTCATCGCCCTACACTCCGCCCTATACGACATGGCCGACCTCACTACCGTCTTATAGTGTCTTCCCTTTAGCTTCAAGGGAAACTTTCTGTCACAAAGTACCGTGGAGGCCGTCCTCCATTTACTCCATCCCACTTTAATCCGGTTGTTAACATCCTCGTCAACTTCGTGGTTGTGCTATATCATGGACCCTCAAGTATCTGAAACTCTCCTTCTTCGATATGGCCAGATCCAATCTTGACGTCTTCTCAGCTAGGCGTGGTAGAGGGATCGAACTTGAGTTCCATGTACTTGGTCTTGGCTTTGCTTAGTCGTAAACCCTTGGACTCTAGGCTAGGCGTCGTGGCCCCCATTCACAACTTAAATTTCTTTATTTTGGTGAAGTAAATCATTTTTAGGGCTGGCGCACTCCGCCCCAATTCACAATCTAGATTTTGTAATCTTAGAGGTGCAAATCATTTTTAGACAAGGGGCCTTTGCCCCAATTTACAACTTAAATTTTCTTATGTTGGTGCCATAAATCATTTTTGGAATTGGGGGACTTTATCCCACTTCCCAACCTAGATTTCTTTATCTTGGTGGTATAAGTCATTTTGAGACAGGAGAACTTCGCCCCAATTTACAACTTAAATTTCCTTATCTTGTTGGCATAAGTCATTTTAAGAACTGGGGGACTTCGCCCCAATTCACAACCTAGATTTCCTTATCTGGGTGGTATAAAGCATTTTTAATTAAGAGGACTTCTCCCCAATTCACAATTTAAATTTCCTTATCTTGGGGGCGTAAATCATTTTAAGGACCAGGGGACTTCGCCCCAATTCACAACCTAGATTTTCTTATCTTGATGTATAAATTATTTTTAGACAAGAGGACTTCGTCCCAATTCACAACATCAATTTCCTTATCTAGATGGTGTATATAATTTTATGACGGGGAGCTTCGTTTCAGTCATAAGATAAATCTTATTCCTACAAAAGCGTAGGAATCATTTTGGGATTGAGGGACTTCACCCTCAATCATGCCATGTTATACAGCATTATGGCACATCTAGGAGACTTTGTTGCCCGTCACAAGTTGAAGATCAAACTATAATTAGGAAACTTGGTCGCTCATCGCAACTCGATAAAATATTTCTTTTAGGCAAGTCCCACATGGACCATGCTGGTTACTGCACTTGAGAAACCCACACGTTAACCAACTTTCTACTAGCTGGGCACCACTATTGGTCAATGAATTAATAAGAGTAGTGTAAGATGTCACTTTTATCCGCTTAGCTCTAATCACACGCTATATTTGGCAAACTCACCTTATCCTTGTATTCCTTGTTATTCTTATTCATTTAGCAGCAAAACAAAATTGTGTAAGGAAATACACTCCGAATACCCCAAATGAAGTGATTACTATCCCACAAATCTTGAGTTACCATTCGTCCACACTATTGTAACTCGATCCGCTCATAGACAATTCCCCAGTTCACTCAATACATGGTAAAAATGTTACCAATTCTGAACAACTATGGATTTAGTCGCTTATCATAGACTAGTAGCAAGCTTACCTCTATAAGAAAAATCATATTGACGCTCACTTCTTTGCTCCAATAGCCGGGTTCTTGTAAAACATCCTTAGCTCCATTAACGCTGAATTCAATAAATTCGGAAGTATAATACAGACGATATAAATTTTTATAGGTTGACTCTGGACATGAGATGGCTAACCCAAGGCATCTATCCAATACGCACAAAGGAGCTAGTAACCTATACAATGTATCGAAGTAGAATTGGTCAAGCGACCATTTCACAAAGGGAATATGATAGTATTTTCCCTCTCCAAATCTTTCAATTATTCCCCTTCTGCTATACATTTAGTACTCAATAAAAGATAATTAAGGAGAGATGTAGGGATATGCACAGAAAAGGATCAGCATGAACCCTGTACACTATAGCTCTTCAAACTGAATTCTTCGAAAAATAAAAGATTTTGAACTAAATATTCATTAACTTACTTCAAAAAATTAAGCATCGCAAATAGCATATTACAACATGTAATAGATAATTCTAAGCCTCGAAAACAACTTCTTGACAATCAAAAAGCATGTCCCATGTGTGAATTGGCATGAGAAAATCAAAAATACTTCCTCAAATATCTCGAGGATAGTAAAGGTGCCTATAACCACCCAACTTGAGAAGAAGAATCAAAAGCTGGTAACATACGAGCGTAAATGATGAGTTAA
This sequence comes from Simmondsia chinensis, assembly GCA_018398585.1. Lineage (NCBI taxonomy): Eukaryota > Viridiplantae > Streptophyta > Magnoliopsida > Caryophyllales > Simmondsiaceae > Simmondsia > Simmondsia chinensis. Next base: position 8,188,242 of record JAGTTD010000008.1, on the reverse strand, counting down.
TTGTAAAAACCTCTTTAGAATGTGGCAATCTGAACAGATAACAATAAGGATGAACTAGTTCAATACCCGCAATAACCTATTTCAAGATAGACGAGAACTTTCTCACAAGTAGTCTAGAACTCCTTTTATAGCCTACTCAATCTAGCAATATTTGCTATCGTCAAAGCAATATACAACAAAGGATCACTGAATCCTTAAAACTAATTTGGAACCTTAAGACTAGAGTAATAAGATTGATATGTATTAAAAAACATTTGTGCCTTGACAATTGCATCTTTAGATGCTTTCGGTCATCAATCTATATACTGTGAACTCATCTCATTGCGCTTTTAATATGGGGTGTTAGTATAAGTGTCGTAATGCAGAACTATCGAAGCCTCATTATAAATGAGTGCCTGTTATGCAGGCATTAGCAAATGTTCATGCATGAATCACATTATGGAGTATCGCTCGTTTATGAATTGCATTGTGTAAATGCCACTGCTAACTATTCGTGCTATTGTTTATTTGTAACCACTCAATATGAGTCACATGATGCTCACCAATTCATAGATAAATGTCAAGGACAAAAAGATATATTAGCTGCGGACATCTTTTGAGGATTGTGACAACAGGTTTTGTTTATTGTGCTTCTTACCTAGCATATAATTTACAACTTTCAAGGGGTGTTATTTATAGCAAATTGTCTTTACTTTGATGTATGTCCTTGATATACTCATTCCCAAGCAAGTATATTATATTAACCCATTTGATGTAGTTTATTATCTCGATTACGCTTATTACCTTGGTTTTATCCAAGTATTTTATATATGGCACCTTAAAACGATCGAGGTACATATGCATCACCATGGTCCATCCTGGTGCAATCACCCGCAATGGGTGCAATACCTATCACCATGGTACGCCCTCGTGCAATCACCCGCAACAGATGCAATACTTATTGCCATGTTATACCTTTGGTGCAATCACCCACAACGGGTGCAATACTTATGACCGTAGTCCACCCAGTTGCAATCACCCATAAGGGTGTAATACTTGTCACCCTAATGCAATCACCCGCAATGGTGAAATACTCATCACCATGGCCCACCCGAGGATTATCTGCATGCCACACACTCAGCACCATCATCCAATTACATTTTCTATTTGACGTACATAACTCTCCGTTTTAATACATATGATCTACATGTTTAAAAGATCTTACAATCTCCCTGGTACAGGTTTTGTCTAGCTACTCGACAGTCGCGTCGTCAACATGCTCATTACCTTTGGCCCAGTATGATATATTTATCATCCTTAATTCTAGAATGATGAAGAATCCACACCACCTTGGTTTCATTCAGGTATGCTACATATTGTACACTTTGGCATTAAACCAGTAACTCAACACACTAGAAACCTCGACTTCGTCAAGGTGTGTTACACGTATCACCTATATGTTAGCCAGGTATATTAAATAGATCGCCTCTAGCTCCAACTAGGCATACCTGGTTTTTCAAAATAACTTAGACTAAATGCATCATACTCGCCACCTTAGGGGTATCCCTAATCCAGGCAGATACTTGTTGGTTTTTCGTGATAGTGACATTCTTATATGCTTAGCGTACTGAACCATTTCGTCATTTAGGCATTAACATCATACATAGTCATCTATCCATTCATTAGTCATCTATAAACAACTCAATACTTGGCTATCTTTCAGCACATTTGATTATTTGAATACTAACAATTCATTGTTATAACCCTTATAGGCTAGTATACCTACAAAAATTGAAGGCTGTCAAATAAAAAAATAAGATATGGCATACCAACTTTACACCTTGGCGCACATAATCGACAAATATGTCCTTGGAGGACATTCAAGTAGTATTCGAGGATCTATGCATACAAAAATACTACAACTAATTTATTCAATCAATATTTAAGAACCTATTCCTATTAAGCGAAGGTTTCATTTAGTTATCAGGCGAATACGTTTGGATCATCTAACTATCCGAGTTAGTATCACATTCAAGCAAATATGAGAAATGTACACATTAAATGCAAATATCCTCCATGAATACTATGTCATACTCATTTACATAACATCATCAAGATACTCACCACTTGATAATCATGTAATCATTCACATGACCATTATGATTCATCCACTCTTAATAAGTCACTATGAACACTAGTAAAAGTAAAGGATCGAAATGTTTTAGATACTCTAGTCTCAGAAGGCCTTTAGTGGCTCAGATTCCCTTAAAATTCCTACACAAACCAAAACTACTCTATTCAAATCAATAATGAGTTAAACGCCCAATTAAAATGATGCACACTACTAAGATCCATGTTGGACTAAATTCCCTGTAAAGGTAAATGATGGCTTACACGCCTAGTTAAGCAATAATGAGTTAAAAAACCTATTAACTGAAAGATACCTTGCTACCACCCTATTTACATCTTGCGCTTTATTAACCTTGGGCAAAGTTCAAAACATACATAAGTGATGACTATCAAACACCAAACATAGAGTGCTGAATGCCTCTACTGCTCGCACGAATATTGTACAGTAGTAAGTTGTCGTTAAAAATTGGCATGTAATATACTCTATAACCGAAGTTCGCCTACGAAGTAGGGGGACTAGTATATTTACAACATAGGGGAGCAGCTTGCTATTGTAAATAGGCAAGTAATTTATACATGTAATTATTGCAAAAATTGGCTAGCTGTATGTATTTGCCCAGTACTTACACTCCCAGTAGTTATAGGCTCGGTGCTACAAATATATTGAGCAGGTAATTATTATATATATAGTACCCAGGTAACAATAAACTAAACCTTCATTAGAAAACTGAACCCCAAAATACCAAATAAAACGACTGCCTCGTAACCTGCCACAAGCCACGTGGTGACATGTGGCAAAAATGGAGAAGTCCACCCCAACTTGCAATTTGGGTGCATATGTCCATACTTAGAAAGGGGGAAGCATACATATAGGGAAATCAAGCATAAAAAAATGGCACATGCTCATCCAAAAGGGGGATTACACGCCTCCCTTCTTCGTTCTCGTTAATGATCACCTCCCTTCTTCGTACTGTGGAATTGCAAATTGAAATGTAATTGTACAAATGTAATTGTACAATTAATTGTTTCAAGTTTTGAATCAATCAAGTTTGATCATTTTGTATTACAGGTCTTTGGTCAAATTTGATCATTTAGTATTCGAGTCATGTCGAGTTAGGAGTCAATTCAAGATGGGTATTAGTTGGTTGAAGCATATGGTGCTGAAGCCATATTCGATTTTGGGTTAATTAGATGAGCTCATTCTAAGATTTGGGTAAGGGTTCGGTCTAAATTTGGGTAGGGCAATTTAGGACACTAATCATCTTGGTTTGAGGTTAATAAGGTTGGATAGTTCCTACTTGGTCAAGTAAATTAGATTGGACTGAATCGTGTCACATCAGTTAAGTTTTAGTCATCTCAAGGTTTTGGGTCATTTCGATTGTATTATATCGGGTTTTAGACCAATTTCATTAGGTCTAGTTCGAGTCAGACTTGAATCAGGTAGTGTCAGTTTGGATTTAAATCATCTACAATTTCGTGTATATCAAGTTGGGTACTTTCAACTTTGAGTTAGATGGGGTCTGGCTGAGGTTAGATCATATTAATTTGGGTTCAAATCATTTAAATACTATCATTTTGAGTTTTAAGTCAAGGTTGGGTCAGGTGTTTCGATTTCAAATCATCTTGGGTTTTTATATTTATAATTGAGTTGTATCATTTAGGGCTTCGTATCAATAAAGTTAATAAAGAATTACAATTCCTCACTTCATTCTAAGAACTTGGAATATATGCTTTTTAATTAAAGCCGTGGAATTATAATTTTAATTCATGAACACGACAAAATAGAACTGAAATTATGGCCCTCAATTTTAAGCTCAACCTTGGCCCAAATCCACAGTCAAATTCCATATATCAAATAGGATCCAATGAAATTTATATCACATAAATACATATCCAATTTTAATAGTAAGATACCAAATTGATAAAATTTTTAAAATTTAAGCTATTATATATGAATATCAATGTATATATGCATTGTTATCTTGTTATTACAATAGAAGAATATTGTATTATCAACAATTAGTTAATTAATCAATTTAATCAATAAAAAATACATAACTAACTCATTGTTACATAATTTAAAATTGACTAATCAAATTGGTGAAATAGAAATCGATTCTCGAAGAAAAGGAAACATTCAAAAATTCATGTTGTGTAGCTCACAACAAAAGCAACAAGTTAGAAAGTGTAGCATATTGTTGCAGTACTCAAATGACCGTAGACTTTGGTTGAACAAATGCAACGGTTTTTTACTTATGTAGTCTTCAACATCAAAGGCAATGGTTTTAAAACCGTTGCCATGAGATTTATACATCAAATTTGAGGACAAAGGAAACAACATTCAAAATGTTACCTTTGACTACTTTAGGCAACACTTTTTTTTGCCGCTGCAAATTTTTCATTGCCTATGTCCATTAATGTTGCAGTGATTCAAGCTTCGTGCTCCTCTCAAGCTGCGCATTTTATGCTTATTTTACCTACTAAATAAGGCTCAAGCTATCTTATTTATCTGAGCCCCTTTATCGAATCCTCTTAGGGGCTTCAACCAAGTATTCTAGTATAACTATTCAATCCTATTAATTTGTTAATTCTTCATTATTACGTTTATTTATTACCCGCCTTCATATTATTTGATATTGATACTAACTTGAATGTTGGAGAAGTCCCCATGGGTTACTCTATGGGCCTGTCTAACCATTTATTTGATCTTGTAGGAAATATCAAGTCGGCCATGTAGCTAGAGTTCAACTCATCATAACGAACTCCACCTCAAACGTAACTCAAATATGATGAGTAAGCACACTAATCTAGTTCATCATAAACATAAATATCAATCGCAAATAAAAGAGGGTTGAGGAGTAAAATCAAGAATAGCAAATTTAGATGATTCAACTGCAGCCTAAATCCATAATAGGAGAGCAAAACACTTTCACTATTTTTGAGAATATTCTAGACACAATTTTTTGGTATACAACTTTCACAACCTCGATAAGTATATATAGACACACTATACTCTAATATGTCATGAGCTTAAATTGAATTGGTTCAATCCTTAACTTTAAAAAATAGTAAAATTATTGGGCTTGCTTCTACAGATGTGGGCTTTGAATGAAACTTGTAGGTTTCCTGTCTCATATTTTCTGATGCCTTCCACTATTGTTTGTTTGCCATTCAATTAGGCTTTCTAGTATTTGTGGACATGGGCCTAACCTAACAGCTAGTTCATTTCAGTGATGTCATTTTAACTCTTGAGTTAAATTCATTATGTTATGGCCATTTTGTATCATTTAATATTTGGGTTATCTCCGATTTTGGCTTAATTGGGTTAGATTATTGCAAGATTTCGACTAATGTAGATCATGTTTGAGTTGGTAGCACCATGTCTGTTGGAAAATATTTTTTCGAAATATACACCAAATAATTATTATCAATTTACATGAATAAAATAACATCAATTAAACTTGAATAACACAACATCAAAATGGGATGAAAATTATAGGATATGAATTTCATTGAACCAAGAACTAACAATTTAATACAAACAACAACGACATTGGAAAATAAATTAAATAGGAAAAGGGTTTAGAGAAAAATGTATCTTTGTTGGGTTGAGGCACGCAAAAGGTGCTCTCCTTAGAAGGGAAACGCCCCTCCTACACAAGTCTAATCTTTCAATTAAGTGTGCTCCTTTCACAGGATTTAACAACCCGTCGGACCTCAATTTGTTCAGCAATAAAAGATCCCAAACCCTGATTACCATAGCTCGCATTTTAGAAGAAAGCGGTAGACAAAGGTATTGAAAAGTGATAAAAAGTATTTTCTCATCTTCACTCTTTTTCATACTCACTTATCAGTCTTCTTTTATACACAAAATGATTTTTATTTATTCCTCAAAAATAGGCCACAATTTACATTTTCAGTTATATCTGATCATGGAGCAACATATCTGGGAGTTTCTTAATATTCTTTCTAGAAGATAAGTTCGGTCAATGCTATCTCCATTTGCAACAAATTAAATATGCCAAGTGTTAAAATTGACAAATAAAACTAAACAACAAGAGCACTTTGATTGGGAGAAAATTGGATGATCTCCATTGATAAGAGTACTACTCTATTTATAATTACATCAAGGAAAGAAAAAAGGGTGCAAAAGAAAGAATCCAAAGCTAATTACTCTATAGCCTAATTACAAAAGACATTAAAATACAAAGAAAATTGAAGAAGAGCAATGACGGTGGCCTTTCCTTACCTTGGCCGGTTACATCAAGCAAGAGAAGGGAGGAAATGCCCCTAATTAACTATTCTAATTTAATTCTAGACCCCTGTGTTTACATGAAAACAAATACAAATACAAAATACAAATGTACATATGGTATATTTCAACACCAAGTCACAATATTTTTGTCACAAAAATATTTAGTTCAAGAAATTTTTTTTTCTCAAAATGATAAATGAATATGAATAATTTTTAAATCAATATAAACTAAAAATATATTTTTTCCATCAATTTCGGCCGCAAATATCTTGTTTTCATGTCATTCAGCTTGAATCATGTAAAATAAACAACAAAAATTAAATCTTAAACCTGAGTTATAATTTAATTTTGAGCAGCAAAATAAAACCAAAATTCTAAATCTCAATAAAAACGAAATCTTAAACCTCAATTATCAACTTTAAATTTGAGCAACAAAATAAAACTGAAATCATCATGAACCTCAATTCTAGTTCTAACTTGTACGTATCAAAACACCACGGCAGGTATATAAGTTGAAAAAAATTCTAAGTATCAGAAATAAATTCAATGCAATATATCAGAAAAATGGAAAAATATGAAATAAATGTCGACGCCAAGTCTGAAGCATCAAAAAGGGAACTTTGTTTCCTAGCTAACTTTTGGCATGCTTGCTGATGAACGAATGAAACCATGCCAGCATGCACAAGAAATTCACCACACCATTTATTTTATTGTTATAATATTATTTTGTATATGTAAAAAATGACTTTGAACAAAGTAAAAACAAGAGACAAAAGACCAATGAAGCAAGAGAATTTTTGGATGATTGATATTTACATTCTCCTCGGAAACAGCCTCTCATTAGGGTACCCCCTGATGGGGTAAGGCTGCATATATCCTACCTCTCCTAGACCCTGCTCACGCGGGAGTCCTTGTGGCACTGAGCCTGTTGTTATTGTTGTTGATATTTACATTCTAACCCGCTATTTATAAAAATAAAAATATGAAAATTATTAACCCTAATGGAATCCTAGGAAGAAGATGAAAGAAAGCAACTCTTCCATTTTTCCATGTGTAGCCGTGCATCAATGCCCAAGGAAGAGAAAGGGAAAATTCAATTTTGCACTTAAATTCTGGTAACCTATGCAATAAAGAAAATAAATCATCCTATTCAATTTTCTAGTAACCTATGTAATAAAAAGAAAACCCCTAATTACTACATATTGACTTTATTCTAATTACATGTACATCAAGCATAGTACAAGAAAAATACCGATAAAAATACTGTATTTCAACACTCCCCCTCAAGTTAGAACATGTAAATTAACGATGACCCCAACTGGGTGACAACGGTCCTTAGCCGACCTTTCTAGTTTTTCTGTTACCCAGATTGTTCGTTCGGGGTCGGTTTCTCCTTGGGTTGGAGATCGCTTGGGTCTCTTGGAGCTTAGTCCTTCAACTAAGGATACTGAAGATCTGAGCCGTGCCATTGTTCATAGTGAGATTAAAGAGACCAAGACTTATGTTTTAATGTTGTTGAGCCTAGGGTCTGTGTTGTGAATTGGGGGGGGGGGGGGGGGGGGGGGGGGGGGGCCGCGAATGTGCCGATTGACTCTCCGAGTATTGCTTCGTCGAACCGTTTTGCTTGTCTACCATCGGATCAGGACAGTGAGGTCTGGACTTCTTCTCGATGCCCGCCGCCTATGGAGCGTAAAGTGACTCGAGCCAGCTCACGAGGCCGTGATGCCTGCTGGTAGGCTCTTTCTCCCTTCTCATTGTTTGTATGATGATTGGTTCGTGGAATATTAGGGTTTTTAACAACCCTAATTACATTCGTGCTGTCCAAGAGTGGTTTCGCTCCCACTCTCTTGGCTTGGTTGGTCTTATGGAGACTAAGACCAACTATCTCTAGTTGTATGGATGGTTCGCACTCACTTTTTATTGGCATTGCTGGCGTTTGATCTTGGCGTCATCTTATTGTTTGTTGGGATTTGGGGGTTTATTCGGTCTCTCTTGTTCAGAGTGGGGACCAAGTTTATTACTTGTCGGGTTCAGGATGTTCGTCGGGACTGCAGTTTCGCTGTTACCTTTGTCTTTGGTTTTAATGCACCGGGACCGCACCGTGATTTATGGAGTTATATCAGGATACTAGTGTAAGTCTCCAGGGGAACCCTTGGCTCTTCAGAGATTTTAACACCTTTCTTTGCCCAAGTGATAGCTCCTACAGGTTCTCTTCCTGACCGGGTCATATGGATGACTTTCAGGATTGCCTTTCTGAGTCGGGTCTTTCGTCGCTAGCTTTTACTGGCCTTCACTATACCTAGGCCCAAGGGCAGGGGGTGAGGGTGATGATCTTCTTCCCAGACGTCTTGATTGATGTTTGGCGAGTGAGGACTGGCTTCATTCCTTTCCTGTTTCCTTTGTGGAGGCTCTTCCCCATACTGATTCTTCCGATCATAGTGCTTTGGTGGTTAGAGGGCTTGGGGAGCGTCGCTCTAGGTGTTCTCCTTTCAAGTTCTTTAACTTTTGGGCCGACCACGAGGACTTCTTGACCCTTGTTTGTTGTGTTTGAGCCACACATGTTGATGGCTCTCCTATGTTTCAGCTCACCTAGAAGCTCAAAAAGCTGAAGGGTGAGCTTCGGGCCCTCAACACTAGGCACTTCAGCCATATTTCTACTCCTGTTTGGGTGGCTAGAGATACTTGGGTAGCAGGACAGAGAGCCCTTGATGCTGACCCTAATAGTGCTCACTTAAGGACAGAGGACCGGCGACTTTCAAGAGATTATTTGAGGCTTTGCCGTGATGATGAGGCATTCTATCGTCAGAAGTGTCTTATCCAGTGGCTCTCTTTGGGTGATCAGTGCACCCGGTTCTTTCATAGATCAGTTCTCCACAGGCAATCAAGGAACCAGATTATTTCTATAGAGGGTGCAGATGGGACTCAGACCTTTGATGAGGAGGAGATTTCCAAGGCTGGAGTATCATATTTTCGGGAGCTGCTATCTGAGCCTAGTGGCCCCCTTCAGGAGGATGTCTCTGATTTGTTTGAGGACAGGTTGGATGAGGATCAAGCTCACTGTCTTGTCCTTCCAATTACTGATGATGAGATCCGGGATGATGTATTTTCTACTGGGGATGATCGTGGTCCTGGGCTAGGCGGGTATTCCTCCCTCTTCTTTAAGAAGGCATGGGAGATTGTAGGTACCGATGTGGTGCGAGCCGTTCGCTCCTTCTTCTCCTCAAGGCGCATGCTAGGTGCCCTGAATATGACCAGCATTAGCTTGGTACCGAAGGTGGAGAGCCCCGCCACTTCCTCTGATTTACAACCTATCTCCTATTGCCATGTGGTCTACAAGTGCATTACGAAGATCATTGCTAACAGGCTGAAAGGTGTTCTTCCTGGGCTAATTCACTATTCTTGGACTGCTTTTGTTCCAAGGCAACGTATTTCTGATAGTGTCATGATGACGCGGGAGCTTATGAGAGATTATCACCGTCGTGTCTCATCTAGGTGTGCTCTGAAGGTTGATATTCTTAAGGCATTTGACACTGTTCGGTGGGACTTTATCTTAGCTAGTATGCATTGTATGGGTATTCCTGAGGTCATGGTGGGCTGGGTTCGTGAGTGCCTCTCTACTGCTGGGTTCTCAGTCGCCATTAATGGCGTGCTTTAGGGCTTCTTTGATTCTAGCCGGGGTATTCGTTAGGGGGATCCTCTTTCCCCGTATCTATTTGTCATAGCCATGGAGGGCCTCCAAGGTATTCTTCGTTAGGTGGCTACTGATCGTCGTTTCCATTTCCATCCGGGATGTCATCAAACTCGTCTCATTCACCTTTGCTTTGCTGGTGACCTCATGATATTGTGTCGGGGTGATATTGATAGTGTGACCGTGATTCAAGAGTCTTTGGATCGCTTTGCTGCTCTTTCAGGCCTGGTCTCGAATGCAGCTAAGTGCACGATTTTCTTAGCCGGGGTTGACCCTGACATTGAGCACTCCATTATTGATACTTTGGGATTCAGGATTGGTCATTGCCCAGTCAGATGCCTTGGGGTGCCGCTCATCACATCTCGGCTTCGGTACATCAACTGCAAGCCTCTTATAGATTGCATCCTCTCTCATATTCGGCTATGGACCTCTCGCTCTCTTTCCTATGCAGGCCGTTTACAGCTGATCAGGTCTGTGCTCTTGAGTATCCAAGTTTATTGGTCCTCAATCTTCATGCTACCGAAGATGATTATCAAGCGTATATAGTCTATCTTAGCAGCCTTCCTTTGGAGGGGCACCTCGCTTGGTCCTAGTGGGGCGAAGGTTGCCTGCAGGCATCTGTGCTACCCTTGTAAGGAGGGAGGTCTTGGGATTCGGCGTCTTGAGGAGTGGAACACAGCTTCGATTATGAAGCACCTATGGGTTCTTCTCCCCAATCCTTCTTCGTTGTGGCCGAGCTGGATCCGAGCAAAGTGACTTTGAGGTTGTAGCTTTTAGACCATTCATATTTCGAAGTCCGCTTCTTGGTGTAGGCTCCACATTCTTCAGCTCTGTGGTATCTCTTTGAGTGCTTTTTGTCATGTCATAGGTGATGGCCTGGACACGGCATTGTGGACAGATTTCTGGCAACCATGCGGGCTCCTCTCTTAGAGGTTTTCTACTTGAGTTCTGACATTTATTGGCCTTCCTTGGCGGGTTAGAGTAGCTAATATTATCGAGGGGTTTAGTGGCAGTCCCTGCAGAGCCGCTCAGAGCTTCTTCTTATCTGGGACCTGGTGGACTTCACTCAACGAGTTGGTGTTGCGGACCGTATTAGGTGGCTGGTGACCCTTCAAGGAAGTTCACCACCAAGTCCACATGGAAGATGATTCAGAGTAGGAGAGCTGAGGATTCAGTCCATCACTTGCTCTGGTTCACTTTACATGTTCCATAGCATTCCTTTGTGCTTTAGTTAGCTGCCTGTGAGAGGTTGTGGACCAGGGATCGGTTGACAAGGCATAGAGTTTGAGGCACTGATCTGACAGGCTGTGCTCTGTGCGGTGCCGAGGATGAGTCTCATCGCCACCGTTTCTTTGCCTGCTCCTACTCAGCTTCTGTTTGGGGAAGAGTAGCTACCGGTACCTTAATTGCCTGGGCCGTTCTGCGGTAGAACGAGCTCCTAGCATGGGCTTCCAGTCGCTTAAGAGGGCAAGGAGATAATCACTTCATAGCCTGCCCTTTCCATTCAGAGATCGTCTACACCCTTTGGGATGACCGAAACCTAAGGATCCAGTGGCATCAGTCCAAACCATCTACTGCTGTGACTTAGGTGATTACTGGCATTGTTCAGAGTCGTCTTCTTGTTGCTTCCTCCCTCCGTGATACTCATTGCCATGCTGATTTTCTTCAGGAGTGGGGGGATTGTCACTTAGGGTACTCTTGTTTTTTCTCTCGTTGGCTTTTGCTTTGTTTGCTGTCTTCAATTTGTTTACTGCCATTTTTTTGTTTGCTTTGTAGGCTTTTTCCATGTCTTAGGGTATGCCCTTTGTGTTCCAATATATATCTCTTTTGATATATAATATTTATAGCTGATTTATCAAAAAAAAAAAAAAAAAAATTTAACGATGCCCAACTTGGGAAGGAATGTAGAAAACTATGGTGATCCCAGAGCCTTGGTGAAAATATCTGCCACTTGCCCCGTACTCCAAACAAATAAAGTGGCGATATCTTTGGCTAACAACCTTTCACGGACAAAATGACAATCAATCTCTATATGCTTCGTTTTCTGATGGAGGACTGGATTAGAAGTAATGTGAAGGGCCGGTTGGTTATCACAAGATAACCAAGCTGGTTCAATAGTCTTCACTCGAAGATCTATCAATAAACAACGTAACCATACTGATTCACTTGTCACCATAGCCATTGCTCAATATCCTGCTTCTGCTGAAGACCGTGACACAACTATTTGTTTCTTTGAATGCCATGCAATCGGCGCACCACCAAGAGAAATGGCATAGCTTGTTGTGAAATGTCTACTAGTGGGGACATCCGGCCCAGTCAACATCACAATAAGCACGAAAGGAAAAATCAGAACTGTGGGTAGAAATATACCCTGACCCGGTGCCCACTTTACATGACTAGGACACGAAAAGCTGCTTCTAACTGGGGAACCCGTGGATCATGCATGAATTGACTAAGAATCTTAACCGCATAACAAATATCCGATCGTGTGATGGTGAGATAAAATAAACGTCCTATAACCCATCGATACGATCCGGGATCACTAACACAATCTCCTAGTATGTTAAGTGGTGATTTTGAACAATCGGAGTGGAAACGGGTTTGGAACCTAAGAGACCCCATTTCGCTTCATATACCAAGAGCATATTTCCGTTGACTCAACACCATCCCTTCTTTAGACCTTGGAACTTCAATTCCCAAAAGGTATTTAACAGGTCCTAAGTTTTTAATCCCAAATTATTTATTCAGGGACGACTTAACCATTTCAATGTGAGTAATGTCGTTACCATACACTAAAACACTAGTAAAAATCAACCCATGCATGAAGGTAAATAGGGAATAATCACCTTTAGATTGCTTAAAACCCATGCTTAACAAAAAGGAAACAAATTTTTGGTTCCAATTACGAGAAGCCTGTTTCAATCTATAAAGGGATTTCTGCAAACGACACACCTTCCCCTCGTGTTTCTTTTCAAAACCTTGTGGAAGTTTCATATAGATCTCCTCATCAAGGTCTCCATGCAAGAATGCATTATTAACATCTGACTGATACACTACCCAATTTCTAGCCGACGCCACTGCAAGAATAGAACATACAGTTATAAGTTTAGTTATAGGAGCAAACATATTGTGGTAATCTATAACTTTAACTTGGGTATATCCCTTAGCAACCAAGCGTGCCTTATAGCGTTTGACCATCTGACTTGTACTTAATCTTGTACACCCATTTTGAGTCTATGGCTTGTTTTCCCCGGGGGAGCTCTACCAACTTCCATGTTTTGTGCTGTTCAAGTGCCAAGATCTCATTCGCCATAGCATTTCTCCACTCTTGATATTTAAGGGCCTGAGAAAAATGTCTTGGCTCATCACTAGAAGTGATGGCGTTAAGCAAAGTCGAACGAGAGTTAGTAAATCTCACGTTAGAAACAAAATTTGCTAAAGGATAAACCATACCTGAATTAGCTAAAGAAGTGGTGGTACGAGGATGGACTATAGATGAAGGAAGATCCATGACATAATCTCGATGCTTAAGTAACATTGAACGAGGTCGACCCGGCCTACCCGAGCCTTGCTACTGCTGTATTGATTCCTCGACACTGTCGGGAACAGGCACTGGTGCTGCAGCACCGATCTGGGCTGGTGCCTCAGCCACCGGCTATTGCTCGGACCACTACTGGTGCCTTCCGTTCTAGTACCGAAATTCTTCTTTCATCATTAACAGTGTGAATCAAATCCACCAAGGTTTGATACCACTTGTTGTTTCTGGCGCACCCCCAAGGTGGTCTAAGAAACCTTTTAAACTCAGTTAATGTTGACCAAATAAAACCAAACCCTGTTTCTAGTAGAAGTTAGGGTAATTAGTTTTAACTTCAACAAAAACATTACTTGCTTTAGGATCGGTGAAAAAATTTTGTAAAAAAATGCTGCTCTGAACTCGAGATTGAGTTCACAAGCGGCAATAGAAGACAAACGAAAATAAATGAGTAGACACGGGATTTTAACGTGGTTCGGTCCTAACTGACCTACTCCATAGTCCCCCTACTACTAGAGAGCTCTATTTTATTAATCATACAAAGATTACAACCGCGTAAATGGTACAAGGCGCTTTCCACATCGAAACCTAAGCTATTAGTTACAAACCTCTCTTTATACAAACCTTTGCAACGAAAAACTGTAAAGAATAAAGAGAGAGTAAGATAAATTATACCAACTCCAAAGCCTGGTTGCTGCGAAACATCACGATCCTAGATCCTCTTTGATCAGCCTTCGTGGTTACCAGCACCGGCGAGTTCCTTCTCTTACCAGCAAGGGTTCAAGCTTCAAAAGCCCTAAAGAAACCCTAGAAGACCCCATAGAAGGGGGAGGAGATGAACCAGAGGAGAGAGAGAGAGAAAAAAGAAAGAGAACAAGAAACCCAAAAAAAAAAAAACTAGCTCCTTTCTCTCTCTACAACCCCCCCCCCCCCCCCCCCCCCCCCCCCCCCCCCGACCTTTAAATAGGCAAAGACCCATCCGTGCCTCCTCAATCATAGCCGTCCAATGCACCTGAATCAACGAACCAAAATCCACCCAAACAAACACAAAACGGGCGGTAGGATGAGGGATGTGTGTCCCTCCATTTCCACCGTCCGATCCCCGTTCAAAACAATGGTCCAGATTTCACCAAAAAGACCCGCAACTCACATGCGGACGCGTGGCAAGGCTGAGGCGGGAAAAAGGACACAAGCAAGAAGCTTCCCGGAGAAGCTTTGACGGGTGGCGTACAGTTGTACCCCATTAACAAAGAAGGACAAAAGCCAACAGTTCAAATACCGTTTAAATAAATAATATTAATTTATTTTATTTACTTTTACTTTTTACTTATTTAATTTAAAACACTTATTTAAACTAACTAAAACCTATATTTTGTTTTTCTCAAAAAAAAAATGCATTTTGTCAACTTAATAGCTTAACTCTCTTCCTAACCTTGTTTCAGAAATACTTTAGACTATATAAGAATAAAATTCTAATATATATATGATCCAACCCATATAACATATAAAACATAGTATCTATTATAAATGATATTTTTAATATAATATATAAAGATCCTATTATCAAAAATCACCTTTAGGCGCTTTTCAGTGTTCCAAAAAAAAAAAAAAAAGAAAAAATCACCTTTATGCTAGTATATGATGCTTTACCAAAAATACAAACATGACACATATTCATGCGATATTTAGGTAATGTACAAAAAAGTTGACATTGACTTATGTATGTTATTATAATTATATGCTAATCAATATTTAATTATAATTATATCAAATTTTGTCAGAAGAGTACTGGATTGATAATATTTTAAGAATTAGAATGTCTAAGTGATCAAAATTTTAAGCCTCAAAATACTCCAGTGTATACTTAAAACATTAATGTACCTTAGTGATAAATGGCCAAATACCAGACTACCTAAGTAATAATTTCTCAAGAAATTATGATACAAAGCATTTCTAAATGTAATGGCGTTATACACTAATATGTTCATTTTCTTGGTCAAATAACTATAAACATTATCCATGCAGTACACGGGATTCCACTAGTATTATGGTATGTTAAAAAGTTAAGAAATTTAATTTTTATGTAGTTTATGGTAAATATCTTGTAAAACTACTATAAGAAATAAAATGTTAAAAAATTAGTTCAGACAACATGAGATTTAATAATATATTTTTCAAGTGATCTCAGATTGAAGAAATATTTTTTGAGATATCTTTAACTTTGGTAACTTCTTTTTTCAAATATCCTCTCATAACTCCATTACAATTCTATTAGTTTTTAAGAACTAAAAAAATAGAAAATCCCTAAACTACTGAGCATTTGGATTTGAAGTAATCTAGAAAACTTAAAATATTTTAAAAATTATTTTTAATCTTAAAAAACATTTTCAGCTATTAAAAAATATTTTAAATTTCTTAACATATAAAATATATCTTAATATTTAAAAAATACTATATATGTATTTTACAATAACATTATTTATCTAAAAAGTTTTTAATATTTAAAATATATGTAATATTAAAAAAATATTATAATATTTAGAAATATTTTTAAAAATGCTTTTAATATTGAAAATATTTAAAAAGTATTTTCTATATTTAAAAATATCTAAAATATCAAAGAATATTTTCCAATATTTTTAAATTTTTAAATATTTCAAAGACATTTAAAACACTTTAAGATATTTTAATTATTTTATTAAGGGTTATTTATGCCAAAGGTCCCTGTACTTGCCTATTGTGTCAATTTGGTCCTTGTACTTTTAATTGTATCAATTTAGTTCTTGAGCAATTCAAAAAGTGTCAATTTAGTCCTTGGTCAAATTTATGTTATTGATGTGATTTTAAAAGTGTTTTTTAAAACCGTCTACTCACAAGCGTACGAGATCGTCGCAGCTAAATCTGGTATACAAGTTGTATCTACAGGGAATCGGAGTTAAGTTAGATTTTGTTATTAACGAGCGGTTGAAATCGAGTTTTGAGATGATTTAAATGATTTGTTAACTAAAATAGCCAAACTGACGATAAACTAAAAGTGTCAATTCAATTGAGATTAGTTTAGGGAGTGAATTTAGGGTAGCTTAACACGTATCCCATCATTATATTTTACTTAGGACGTTGATTTGAAGGACTTAGGCTACAAGCTCTAAGCCTGAGTTAATATATAAATTAGGGCTTAAGGTAATGAACTAGTCTAATGGCATGACCTATCTTAGCACCCTAAATGTAGCATAGGTTATCTAATTAGCACTATTTAATTCCTTTGTTACTTCTAATTCAATATTAATTTATATAAAAGATTGGGTTCAGGTTTGGGTACAACCTCAACCCTGACCACACGTGAAATCCTGTTATGCTAGGCTACAAGCACAAGACTAATCGCTGCAAAGTTGGAGATCTAGTCATAGCTACAAGCACACATAAAAAAAATCCAACAATCATGCAGAACTCCCCACAGGGGTGCGAATATAACATAACTAAACCAATCGTCAAAAGTATAATATAAATCCGGGATACGGGCGGCTATCCGCCCTTCATCCCTAAACTAAAGAGTTTACTCCTCCATGGGAGTTTTATAAATCATTAACATCTAAATAAAAGAAAAAACAATGAATAAACAACTAGGAATTGAAAACTCCCTCAATTGACGTTGACGTTGAACCTTGCTTTGATCCTTCCGGCACTCCGACCACCTGCGCTTCGGCGTTTGAGAACCCCTTGGATCTCGTAGCTGCTTTGGGAGGAGAGGAGGAGAGGAAGTGTGGCAAAAGATGCGAAATTAGGTCTCCCCCTCCATATTTATACATGGGGCGTGCTTTAGGGTTGGTCCCGTGCCATCCCCGATCGATCGGTGATCAAACCGATCGATCGGCGCCCCCTTAGCAACTGCCGCAGTTAACTTAAAACGAGTGTAACTTTTAATCCGCAATGAGTTATGGGCCAAATTATATACCAAGTCGAAGCTCTCGAAGAGATCTAGGTGACCCAAGTGGTTTCATAAGTAGATTAGCAAAATATTGGGTCCTACATACCCTTCTTTTAGCCTTTTACTCGTTTTAAGCTTGACTGATTGCCAAAGTGAATGGTCAATTGATCCACAAGCCTAAGGAAAGACTCTTTTTGACCGAATCCTTGCCCGATGGGTACTTATTTTGCACACGTGGTCGGATTTCTCAACGTAGTTTTCAATTATGCCTCGATTACGCTTGAATCTTCCACTTTTCAGCCTTTGTTTGCTCCGTTGCATTCTAAGCCGAAATGTACCTAGATTACAACAAAAACACACATGTAGAGGCCGAATATATGGCAGGAATGGAAAATAAAATATGTAAAAATCAAGTGCATCAACATCCCCAAACCCACACTTTTCTTGTCCTCAAGCAAGATTCGATTTAAGCTAGATACTGGCGGAAAAGTCGATTCAGGCATTTAACCGCAAAGGTCACTTGTGAAAATTATTATTCAATTATATTTGAGAGTGTACTTGAGAGTAGCGAATCTTTATGTGACTTTATTATTGCGCTAGTTCTAACTTAAGTCGCCGTCATTAAGGTCTTTTTACTAGTGAGTGATCTTAGAACTTCTCTCCCCTTCGTCTTACTTCAAAACCCTCTGACATTAAGAAGACATAAAGGTAATAAGTAAAGGAACAAGTTATCCTAACCCTTCACCGCTAATCAATAGTGAAATCAAAAGGCTTCTCTTTTCTCTCTTGTTTTCTCCCCTATTTTTTTCTTTTTTTTTTTCACTTGGTTAGATGTGTCTCCCTCAGACCCATGTAGCGAGTTTTCGGACGGAAGCTCCCGATCCAATTGACTCAAGGTACCAGGTTTTAAGAGACCCCTACGGACCTAATGGTTCGAGTCTGAAGGATCCACAACCTAATCCGTTAGCACACACCTTGTTTTTTTTTTTTTTTAGGTATTAGTGCTTAGTTTAGTAACTACAAAGTTGATTCTTCTTAAGCTTTCCCTGTGGCCCATATAGAGAGCTTTCGACCGGCAGCTTCCGAACCTGTTGGCTCAAGGTACCAGGTTTTAAGATACCCCTACGGGCTTATTTGCCCGAGACATAGGGGCTACAAGAACCAACCAGTCACCTTTTTTTCTTTTTTTTTTTCCTTTTTTTTAAGGGGTTACTTAAGATAAAGAAATGTACAATTGATTTCAATATTGTTAGAAGTAGAATAGTGGATTCCTATTCCTAAAATTATTACCATTATTTCGACCCAAACAGTAGGATATGTCACAAGATTAAGGGTGAAAAGTAATAATCTCACCAACTAGTTAAAATACAAAAATATAGATTCAAAAGTATGATCCAGCAATAATCTCGTCTCATAATCATTCTAATCGTCAAAGTACATCACAGAATTGGGCTAAAATAAGGGTCACAAACAACCTTATACTCATTTATGCCTTCAAAAATGTAGCTAATTTATGCCAAATTAAGCTTCAAGGACAAACAAAGTTAACTCTCATCTGCCATCCCAAACCCAAACCTTGCATTATCGTCAATGCAAATCAACGAAAGTAAATATAAGCAAGGAAAGGAAAGAGACGACCTGAGGTATGGCATATTCAGCTATGTGTGGCGAGCAAATCCAAAAAGGGAAGACAGAAATTGCAAGCGGCAATCGAAGACATAGAAGACAGAATACTAAACAGACTTGTTAGTAGTGTTAGAAATAGGGATTATACAAGTGTTTAGTAAAAGAGAAACAAAGTTAGCACGGTAGGGATAATAAAAGGACCTACAATTGAGAGAGTTCAAGTGGAAAAACAAATTAAAACAAAATTAAAAGTAGGTGGGGTTGCCTCCCAAGAGCGCTAAGTTTAACGTCTTCCGCCAGACGCAGTTTAGAGCATAATGTCAACCAAAATCCGAGGCAGTGTCTACCATAGAACTCAGGTTGACCCAGTAGGGACGATCCCCAAACCCAACAGCGTTTCTAGACCCGTGACTAGCAAGGAGGAAAACATTACCAGCATCGAGGTCGTAAATCTCTAGCCTACTAGGTATAGGTGATGAAGTCAAGCTATCGACACAGACAGGGACACTATTACAATAGTCACTTTTAGTAGAATCCGGCTTACCTGGCTCTACCAAAGGGTCAATATCATCAACCCTGCAGCATTCCAACTCGTCCTCAGTCTCAGAGTGTCGAACAAAGTTCGAGACCTTCAATTTGCCCTTGAGATTTCCAAAAGTAACCTCGAACACTCCTGTCCTACAGTGAATCACAGCGTCGACCGTTGCTAGGAACGGTCGATCTAGAATAATGGGAGCATTGTGCTTTTGCCTAGGAGTAGGGTCTATATCTAAGACGAGAAAATCAACAGGGAAGACAAACTTGTCAACCTTGAGAAGTACATCTTCCACTACCCCACGACGTACTCGCTCTGTCCTATCAGCCAACTGAAGTGTAACATTCATTGGCTTAAGGTCTCCTATACCCAATTCCCGAAAAATGGAGTAAGGGATGAGGTTTACACTCGCTCCTAGATCTAGCAAGGCTCTGCTAGTGTAACGCTTTCCTAAGACGCATGGAACAGTAAAAGTCTAGGGGTCTCGAAACTTGAGTGGGGTGCCTGATGCTAAAATACTGCTCACCTTCTCGGTGAGCCGGACCTTCTTCGGGATATACGCTTGTGCGCGCTTCTTTTTGGTGCAAAGGTCCTTGAGGAACTTGGCATATATAGGAATATGTTTAATAGCTTCGATCAATGGTAAGTTGATCTTCACGTCCTTAAACAAGTCTACGAGCTCAGTCCTCTTTTGGTCATCCTTCGTCTTCGGTCCTCTAAGGGCCGAAGGAAAAGGGACAGTAGGTTCAACAAACCTACCTTGTGGGCCCTCCCTGTCAGCAGTGGGAGATGGGTCCGTGCTCTCCTTCTCAACCTCGACCTCCACTTCTCGAAGGTTCCCCTCCCTAGACTTTGACACAACTCGAACTTGCTCGTGAGGGGGCAAGTTTGGGCTAGAGCTAGTTGACCCTACTGGAAGTGTGAGAGGTTGGGAGGGTAACCTCTCTTCCTCTCGCTTATGAAGTGCTTGGGCCAATTGTCCTATCCGGTCTTCTAATCTAGCTATAGACTGAGAGTGAGACCGAACCAGTTGTGTGGTGTCTTCCATAAAGTAGAGCATATGCTCTTGAAATTGTGAAGTATATCCTAAAGGTGGGGAAGGAGGGTTATCATGGGTAACATTGGAGTGAGATTGAGTATCATACCTGTGCTCCCTGTAGAATGGGAGGGTGCGCGTTACCTACAAAGCCGGGTTCTTGTTGTCTTGTGGGTTGATTATGATTGGCGTTTTGCTTCCACGAGAAGTTCAGATGATCGCGCCACCCAGGATTGTAGGTGTTGGAGAACGGGTCGCTATTTCCCGAATATCCTTGAGCTGTATGAACCTATTCCTGTACATATTCGAAAAATTGTGACGCATATAAACAATTAAGCACAGAATGGTCCTCACTCGAACAAATGCCACACGGAGTAGTACCACTCGATAACTCAGCTGCATAGACTGGGCGCACATTAGTAGGATTCGCATGCAAGTTCATAAGCTGATCCATCTTCCTGCTAAGGGCATCCAGTCGAAGGTTAATATCATCGGTAGGTGCTACATCGTAGACACCGCGTGTGCCCCCTCTAACCACCCACACAGAAGAGGCTTGGTCGAGAGAGTGTTCGCTGAGGCGCTCAAATAGCGTCCATGCCTCGTCCTCATCTTATTGGTTAAATGCTCCCCCGCATGAAGCATTAACCATTTGCTTGTTGGAAGCCGTGAGACCATCATAGAAATTCTGCACAAGAGCCCACTTGGGAGACCTGTGGTGGGGACAGCTTCTAAGGAGTTCCTTAAATCTGTCCCAACTTTCATGAAATTGTTCCTGATTCTTTTGTTCGAAATTGTTAAATGCTCGCCTAACAACCATAGTTCTGGCTTTAGGATAAAACTTGATCAAGAACTTTTGTTGGAGGTCAGCCCAAGTGGTGATTTCACCTCTCGGAAGAGACTGAAACCACCTTTTGGCTATGTCCTTTAACAAGAATGGAAAAAGACGTAGCCTAATAGCATCAGTCCATACATCTTGATGGTGACAAGTTTCGCAAATTTCAAAGAACGCATCAAGATGCTCATAAGGGCTCTCTATTGGCTTCCCATAGAAACTGGGAAGCATGTTGATGATCTCAGGCTCAAAGTTAATATTCCCCACGGCAGGTAACATAACCCCGGCGGGTGCGACATACTTTAGGGGAATAAAGTAGTCCCCAATCGTACGTGGTGCGGAATAAACCATACTAAAAAAACTAATTAAAATTAAAAAAAATTAAATAAATAAAAAATAAACGAGAAAGGGAAAAAAAAAAGAAAAATAAACTATTGAAAACTGAATAAATTTTTTTAAAACAAAATAAAATGAAAATGAACATAAAAAAAAAAAAAAAACTTGAAATCGAGTAAAGAGGGTTTTAAAAGATTTTATAAAAGATTTAATAAAAGAGGGTGTTAAAAGACTGTATAAAGAATTGTATATAAAAAATAAATCCAATGAAAAAAATAAGCTGGTTCTTTTTTTTTTTCCTTTTTTTGAAAACAAATAAAATATGAATAAAAATAAAAAATAGAAAATAACTCGTTAATTTCTAATTAACTTTGCCTACCGATTCCCCGACAACGGCGCCAAAAACTTTATGTGATTAAAAAGTGTGTTTTAAAACCGTCTACTCGCAAGCGTACGAGATCGTCGTAGCTAAATTGGGTATACGGGTCGTATCCACAGGGAATCGGAGTTAAGTTAGATTTTGTTATTAACGAGCGGTTGAAATCGAGTTTTGAGTTGAGTTGATTTAAATGATTTGTTAACTAAAATAGCAAAACTGACGATAAACTAAAAGTGTTAATTCAATTGAGGTTAGATTAGGGAGTGAATTTAGGGTAGCTTAACATGTATCCCGTCATTATAATTTACTTAGGACATCGATTTGAAGGACTTAGGCTACAAGCTCTAAACCTGAGTTAATATATAAATTAAGGCTTAGGGTAATGAACTAGTTTAAGGGCATGACCTATCTTAGCACCCTAAGTGCAGCATAGGTTATCTCATTAGCACTACTTAATTCCTTTGTTACTCATAATTCAATATTAATATATATAAAGGATTAGGTTCAGGATTGAGTGCAACCTCAACCCTGACGACGCGTGAAATCCTGTAATGTTATGATTTAGGCTACAAGCACAAGACTAATCGCTGCAAAGTTGGAGATCTAGTCATGGCTACAAGCACACATAAAAAAAATCCAACAATCATGCAGAACTCCCCACAGGGGTGCGAATATAACATAACTAAACCAATCGTCAAAAGTATAATATAAATCCGGGATACGGGCGGCTAACCGCCCTTCATCCCTAAACTAAAGAATTTACTCCTCCATGGGAGTTTTATAAATCATTAACATCTAAATAAAAGAAAAAACAATGAATAAACAACTAGGAATTGAAAACTCCTTCAATTGACGTTGACGTTGGTCCTTGCTTTGATACTTCCGGCACTCCGACCACCTGCGCTTCGGCGTTTGAGAACCCCTTGGATCTCGTAGCTGCTTTGGAAGGAGAGGAGGTGTGGCAAAAGATGCGAAATTAGGTCTACTCCTCCATATTTATACATGGGGCGTGCTTTAGGGTTGGTCCCGTGCCATCCCCGATCCATCGGTGGTCAAACCCATCGATCTCCCCCCCCTTAGCAGCTTGCACAGTTAACTTAAAACGAGCGTAACTTTTGATTCGTAATAAGTTATGGACCAAATTATATACCAAATCGAAGCTCTTGAAGAGATCTTCGTGAACCAAGTGGTTTCATAAGTATATTAGCAAAATATTGGGTCATAAATATCCTTATTTTAGCCTTTTACTTGTTTTAAACTTGACCGATTACCAAAATGTATGGTCAATCAATCCACGAGCCCAAGGAAAGACTCTTTTTGACCAAATCTTGACCCGGTGGGTACGTATTTTGTACACATGGTCAGGTTTCTCAAATTAGTCTTCAATTATGCCTCGATTACGGTTGAATCTTTCACTTTTCAGCCTTTGTTTGCTCCGTTGCACTCTAAGCCAAAATGTGCCTAGATTACAACAAAAACACACATGTAGAGGCCAAATATATGGCAGAAATGGAAAATAAAATATGTAAAAATCAAGTGCATCAGTTATGTTAATAACATAATTTTGAACGGTAAAATTATGTTAATGTAAGTAACTTATTATAAATTCATTTATTTACTCAATTTAAACAATTCATGGCCGAACCGTTAAAAGTTTCATTAAAAACTTAACATAAATTTTTTTCTAAGGACCAAATTGACACATTTTGAATTATATATTGACTAAATTGACATAATTAAAAGTACAACAAATAAACTAACACAATGGACAAATTACATGGACCTTTGCCATAAATAACCCTTTTATTAAATATTTAATATATTTTTTAGTATATAAATATTATCTTTCAAATCTTTAAAATTTTTTTAAATATTTAAATTTTAAAGTTTTTTAACAGTAATTAGCTGGTTTTTTAGGTCTTTTCTTTTTTTAATGTCACGTCATCAAAAACTAACAGAAATTTAACAGAGTTATCTGGGGGGTGTTTGTAATATAGGAGGTATCTTGCTGAGGGAGTAAGTTATATGAATCAGCTAGTTATTGATAGAATTTGAAATAGGATCCTATCTAATCAATCAATATCTAGATTCAATCTCCACACACACAAAATCCAATCACAATCCAACAAGCACAATCCAACACAATATTCAATAACAAGGCAAACGGGATAGCTAGATTGCTATCCTGTTGTATCTATATTGGTATGGATGAAGTACATATTGATACAAGTATAGAAGAAAGGGAGAAAGATGTAGAAGAAGGAGGGAGAAGGCTAGAGAAATTGGGGAAGAGAGAGAGACTTACATATTCATTATACATGGAGCAAATATCCTAACCAACTTAGATATTTATAGAACAGTAGGGGCTCCTAAGGCTGACTAGGCGAGGATGACATGGCAAGAGCATGTGACGTGGCAGGTGACGAGGTAGGTTTTGCATCATAATATAGGACATATCTTGTTAAGGGAGTAATTTATCGGTTGCTTATAATAGGATTGGAGGTTATACTTATTTTGGATTACGTGCCTAGTACATACATGCGTGATATTTATAGCCTCGGTGCAATGAATATAATGAGTAGGTAATTATTATATAAATATAAGGTACTAATATTAGACTTAAATCAGAAAATCGGACACAAAAAGTCGCGATATTTCCCGTAGTGACATGTGGCGGAAATAGTGGAGTCCACCCCATCGTGTGATGGGGTGGACGGGTAAGCATCAAGAAGTATCAAGAAGGGGAGAGGGGGTAGTACATGTATATTAGGCATATATTGTCCAAGGCAAACATGACACCCCACCTGCTTCCTCTTCCACGATTATTTCTCCGAAGCAATAATTGTTCAAACCTCTTACTCTTTTTTAGTAAAGTATTTTATATCTATTTTGTCTATTTATTACATGTCTTTGTTACTATGATATTTATACTGGCTTGAGCATCAAAGGGGTTCCCCGTGGGTTACCCCACAGGCACCTCTTACCATTTGTTTGATCTTGCCGAAAATATCAAGTCGGACGTGTGGCTAGAGTTTGAGTTCAGCTCATTGTAACAAACCTCACCTTATACGAAACTGCAAAATGATATGTAAACACACTGACCCCAAATATCATAAATAGAGGGTACCTAAAAAAGGTTCAAAATTTGGGCTACCTCAAAAATCATTTCGAAACGTCAAGATACCTAAAAAATATATTATCAAACCTCACCGTACTTGAACCAAATATTCTTTTAAAATTTTAACATCCAATTCTATGTTAATTATAAAATTTTACTTTTGTTTTCACCTTTACAAAAATTAGAAATTATTTTCAAAGAACAGAATAAGTAATCCTAGAAGAAGGGAAAGCAACAGTACTGAGAGCGTTGAGGTTTGGGCAGAACATCATTGAATTCGCCCATCTGCTGCCCTCAATTGCCCATTCATTGTTCGCCCATCAAAATATACTAATTAGTACATTCACTTTCTATTGCACTTCCAATCACTTTCCTTGACTCCCAATCTCAATATTGCATTCATCAATGTTGTCGATGACGCAGCTAGTGGACGGGATTTATCAAGACCCTAAGCAATTAAATCAGATATCTTGGAATTCCAATTGGTTATGGCCGCTTTTGAAAACTAGCTATACTACCAGCTACTTCTAACTCATATTACATTTATAATTGAAGATATAACGACTTGTATATACATATAATTGATGTGAAACGGAAACTAAACTTCGATTTGAGCACATCAAATTCTAAGGGTAAACTTGGAATGCACATAAAGAGAAGAGAAACTAGGTTTCTTACATTGATTAATTGGAGAAGGACAAAACAACTAGCCAAAATTGATATTTATAGGCAAACTGAACAAAACCTGAAAATAATAAAAATTAAGAAAGTTATGGCCGTTGAAATTGTCTAGACATATTAGTGTTTCTGGCTCACCTGTTTGGCTTTCTGATAGTTTAACTGTTCCATAAACTTTTCAACTACTTATCCTACACCAAAAATCTCAAGATCTCATATATTAGTTGGTATTATAATATAAAATAGGTCATTACTCTGTGTTTAAACTGGTAAAGACACCTCAATTAGCAAAAAGGGCCAACAAGTTAAATTTGCTTTGTATCCTTAAAATCTCATTATTGGCCTTATGGCTTGGAAAGGTATCCGTTAAGTGGTTGGACCTGAGAGTTGGGAACCTCCATATTGATGTGAAAACATAATTAATGTCTACTGTAGGTGGCTGACCTGTCCTATCCCTTATTTGGGCTTTTTGCTTGGGACTTAATTTTGGTAGTTATGTTCTCCGTGCGTTAGCACATGTTATTTTTGCATTACTGTCGGGTAATTTTTTCGTGTGGGCAATGGACTTCTTTTGTTGTAGTTTGTTGTTTGCTTTCTGACCCTGCCCTTCACTCTTGTGCTTTTGGACTTGTATCCCAATTATCAAAAAAATTGTCAACTAGTTTTTATCCATGTGATGCATGGACGATGTTTAGTTTTTGTAGAACTATAAACTTATATGATGAAGCATTATTTGATCGCAAAAGTAAACTACATTAAATACATGCAAATTAAACTACAATGTCATTCCGTTTGAAAGTGTCTTTTATTATAATTTCTTTCTAGACTTCTTGTATTAGCTAGTCCATTTATTTCGTACATGCGACCTATAGAAATGAAGTTGTTAGTATCACTTCCCCAATTAATTGATGTGATGGTTTATGTTCTTTTTATTTTTTGCTCATACATGTTGGTTGCAAATTGAGATATTTTTTATCTTAAAATCTATTAAGGTTGTTTGAAAAACAAGGTTATTGAGAAATATTATATTTCTTTTTCTCTTGGAGTTTCCTTTGAATTTAATTAGATGAAACTAGTCTTTTTCCTTTTTCGTAAAATATTATTTTTTTAAATTCTTTATTTTTTAATTTATTTTCAAAACATTCTATAATATCCCTATAATTGATTGAGAATATTTGTCAAAAAAATTTAGCAATTATATGTAGTATTTTTTGTTATATGGTAAATTTCAGGCTTTTTATGTATTATGTGTATTTTTTTCTTATTTATATATTTTATGATTTTTTTTTATATTTTCCCCTGTTTTTGTCATTTTTTTTTTTTCTTTTTTCATATTGGCTTGTATTTTTTTCCATTGTGTTTATATTTTTGAGGTTTTCATTTTCTTTAATGTATTAGATTTTCAGGATTTCAAAATTTATTATACACAATATGCTGTGTTATTTTACAATTTCTATTTGCATCTTATATAATATTTTATAACCGGTGGTGTCTATTTTCTTAAATTAGTTTATAGTTGTCTGTCCGTAAAATGCAATGTCATTCAAATGCTTTCACCATTGTTTTCATGTGTACAAGTGGCTGTAATGTCTTCTGTTAGTGCTTTGTGTTTAAAAGATTAACTCATTTATCCATCTTTACCCTTATCCCTCTTATTTTGACATATTCAAAGAATGGTAGGATCTTACCTTACCCTCCCCCTCTTTACCCCTTTTTACCCAGTTGTCAAACAAAGCATTAATGTCTGTCTATTTACGTTGAACTAACATTCCTATCTCCAACGATCATTGGTTTGGTGCTGTGTTTGGGTTAGCTTCTTCATCAAGATATTGTAGTACACTATTCACCTATTTGAAATTCTGACTAGATAAAAAAAACTCATTCACCTATATATTTTATCTAGTTTATACATAATGTAAACATCGATTATTGTATGATACATTAAGGGCATGTTTGGTATAGGATTAACAAGAGTTAATGATTATATGGATAATCATGACACCTCTTTTAACCCTATTTAGTTTACCATTCATATCTGACCCGAAAAAAGTTTGCCTAGGGGTTAAAACCATTGCACTACTTTCCCTAGTACAACATCCCTAAGAAGGAAAGGGGTAAAAATTTTTTAACTTGTTTATTGTTTGAAAATTTTGGATATTATTAAAATATAATTTATATATTTAAAAAATTATTTAAATATTTAATAAAATATTCTAAATTTTTTTAAAATATTTAATATTAGAAAATTATTTTTAAAATTCATAAAATATTTGAAATATATACGTAATCTTTTAAATATTATTATAATATTTATATATTTAAAAAATATTCTAAATATAAATTATAAAAAAATATGTATAAAAATTCAATAGTTAAAAATATATAATAATATTTAATTATTAAAAATAATTAAAAATATTTAAATAGTAGAAATATATTTATATATTTACAAAATGATTTTATATATTTACAGAAATATGCTAAATACTTAAAAAAATATTTCAAGATTAAAAAAATAGATTGAGTATTCAAGAAAACGAATAGAAAACAGGAGTGATCTACCATGGTGATTTTGGTGGTGACTGGAGATCAACAACAATAGTAACATCGATGGGGATAGATTGTCAGCATTGTAATAGGAATTACCTTTTTTGAATAATTTTAAAATTATTTAAATATTTAAAGTATCGTCAATTATACAACGATGATTTTGTTCAATGTTCTAATAAATAGTTATATTTTATTATAATTAAATTTTAAAAAAATTTAAAAAATAATATAAGAAATAAATTAGTACATGAAAGATAAAAGAGAAGTAAGTTACATTCAAACCAAACATAATGAAAGATTCATGTATTAATATTTACTCCTTTAAAAGTGCATAACCAAATAAGGTAAAAGGAAAAAAATTTTATGGAATAATGATTACCTTATTAATATTTGCACCATTAAAATTATCCCCATTTTTTTAACCATGTTCCAAAAATGCATTAAGGGTAAAAATTAATCTATATACTATTAGATGTCCTCATCATGACATCACAACGTCTAGCTAGAGTTGACTTTACGCACTTGATGTCATCGTCATGTCCTTATAATGTCTAGTTAGGGTTTACTTTACGTTTATCCTTTTGCCCTAGGGTTTCTAGTATTGAAGGACAAAACTTGTAATTTTTTTTCTTCCCTACTCTCTATATAGGGAGGCATGTACTTGGTTTTCATTCATCTAAGCATATTATATTTTACATGTACATTGCTCATTCTTTAGCATTTTTTTATATGTTCACTTGGTATTAGAGTATATCTAAAATTTTCTATTTCTATCTTTAACTTTCAGTTTTATCTTTGATTTAATTCTGTTTCCTCTTTATTGTTTGTCATGGTAGGAAAAAACCCTAGCCCGAATCCCCAAATCGGCCGCCCATCCCCCCTCTTCCCCCTACCTTTGCCGCATCCCACATAGCACTAGCGGAGGGACCCCGACGACTAGCGGAGGGCGGAGACCTCCATGCCTTGCCCTCCCTAGCTTGACGGGTCGCAACCCAATCAGGGTGGTGCCTGACACATCCAATGTCGGCTTCACTGCTTCGAGTTTCTCCCTATACGGGTTAACGAATGCCAGTGTCTCCATCTCCGGTACATCATTTCCCAATCTAAGGTCAATAATGTCTCAGAACTTAGGTTCGGGCATCTTAAAATCCCTTCCCCCTTTTCCCTTACAAATCGCGTCCATTCCCGTTAACAAAACTCCCACGCACACGGGCGTCTCTCTGGCACCACAATTCGGGAATTTGTTTGCCTCGGTACCAGCCATGGCACTCGCCCCTCTACTTCTCCTCTTACCTAATATTTCAAACATTGTAACTATAAAACTTGAAAATTCCACTGATTACCCGTCATGGAAAGAACAATTTTGCATGTCATTAATTGGTCATCAGTTAATCGATTCATAGATGGGTCCTAACCTTGCCTCCCTCCTAACTTAAATGGCTCCCCCCTTTCCAATCTCGACCATGCCACATGGCTACGAACAGAACAAAGTCTACGCTCTTACATTGCTGCTAAATTATCCCATCCACAACAACAACAACATACCCAGTGCCTCAAGGGCTCCCGCCTAAGCGGGGTCTGGGAGGGATGGATGTACGCAGCCTTACCCCTTTAAGGTGTAACCCTGTCGAGAGGCTGTTTCTGAGAACCCCCAACCTTATAGGGTTGGCAGCACGAGAACTTTCCAATAGTGGTATTACTCTTGCCCAAGCACGCTTCACTTCAGAGTTCTATTAGGACCCGGTGCCTTAGTGCCTAGTAAATGAACACTACAAAAGCAATGTGGAATGCCCTAGCCTAACATTTTAGGGATCATTCGCTAGCCAAGGAGTTTGACTTATGCACCCAATTATATAACCATAAGAAAGATGGCAAGACTATAGACATATACCTCACTGAACTTACAAACATAACTGATGACCTTGCTACCATAGATTCCCCAATTCAAACAGAGAACTGCTTCATTGTGCACTTTTTGGTCTCCCCGCAGAATATGCTGCCTTTGCTGCTTTCATGCGCCAATCCTCTCATGACATTGGCTATGAAGAACTCAAAACGACATTTCTAAATGAAGAGGTTGTCGTCATGTGTTATAATGGCCGCGCAAACCTTAACCCCTCACATGCTTTAGTTGCAACAAGTATAGGACAACATGGCTAGACTCACGGTCGGGGCAGACGCGGCCGGGGTGGTCGAGGGAGCTCTAATAACTGTCAGGGCAGACGTGTGGCCATCATGGGGGACAAGGTCAATCACAACATCATCACTTCGGGCCTCAAAACCCCGGAGGGTCAAACTCATCTATATATGGCGCCCACCCCAAATTCCTAACTCCATGAGATCTCAAGGTGTTCCTCCCTTCCAACCCCATAACAGCATCTTTAGCCCTCCTCCTCGATCTTGTAAGATCTGTGGACATTTTGGCCATGTCGCTCTCTCGTGTCAACACTGCTATGATCAAGCATCTTACCTAGATCCTTCCCAGTCCTTCTCTGCCATGTCTATTCAAGAGCCTCAGGATTACAAGTAGTACCCAGACTCTGGAGCATTGAACCACATGACATCCAACCTAGGTATCCCCTATAACCCTCTTCTCTATAATGGCCATAAACGCATTCTTGTTTGTAATGGTGCTTTACTTCCTCTCACTCATGTTGGGTCTTCCTCTCTCCCTGCTAAGCATGGGCCACTAACACTTAAAAATGTTCTTTTTGTTCCTCAACTCATGGATAACCCATTGTCAATAAAACGATTATGTTAAGATAACAATTGCATTGTGGAATTTGACTCAAATTTTTTCTCTTTCAAGGACAAGGCTATGAGTACATAGTAATGGACCTTTATATAGTTTTTCACCCAGCATTACTGATCTCGTCACCCGAGCTCAATATAGAAAATTTTGGCACAATCGCTTAAGACATTTTGGATGTAATGCTCTTCAAATTTTATGTACTCACAAATTTATTTCTAGTAATAAAATTGTAAGTATTTGTCAAGCTTGTTGTTTAGGAAAATCTCAATGATTACCCTTTGAACATGCCTTACATACCACAACCAAACCTTTTCAATTAATTTGCTCTAACACATGGCAATCTCCGATTTTCTATACACCCGAACATAAATACTACATAATTTTTGTTGATGACTTTACGAAATTCACGTGGCTATACCCAATGTACCAAAAATGGATGTCTTTCAACTATTTGAAAACTTAAAAATCTTGTCGAAAATCAATTTAACACCAAAATTAAAATCTTTTAAACTGATGGGCGCGGAGAGTTTGACCTCAGGCGTATGAACAAACTATGTATACGACTTGGCATTCATTTTCGTCTTTCATGCCCAGCACCACCCAACAAAATGGAGTTGCCCAACGCAAACACAAACACCTAACTGAAATCATACGAACTTTATTCATTCAATCCAAACTTCGATACTCATTTGGGATGATGTCGTTTGCACCGCTTATTTTACAATAAACCGGTTACCAACTCCCCTTTTACAAATTTGTCTCCCTTTGACAAACGTTTTCAAAAAACCCCTGACTATTCTCGTTTTCACGTTCTTGGGTGCGCTTGCTACCCCAATCACACTCCTAGTGCTCCTCATAAGCTAGTGGCCCACTCAAAACCATTTTTTTTAGGGTATCTTGCACGTTACAAAGGTTATTGTTGCTTAGATCCAACAAACAACCAACTTTACATAAGCCGTCATGTCATTTTTTATGACAATAGTTTTCCCCACTCAACATTAACTCAGAAAAAAAAAGTCCCTAGCTGTATTAGCACAATAGCTACTCCAATCCTTGTCTCTGTGTCGCCTCCTGGCTACCCACTGCCCGCATGTCCACCCACACCAACCTTCTGGTGCCCCAACCCTGAACCACCCAATTGATGACCAGACCCTCCCCAACCCTGAGCCATCACCCAGACCCAGCCCGGGGCACCACCGCCTCTCTAGACACACCAACAAGCATCGTGTCTTTGGATGCTGGTTGCTCGTAGAACCCCACCACCCAAACCAACGAGTTGTCGGTCGCTCAAACCACCCAACTTGAAACCGAACTGCAACCCGACAGCCCTCCTCCCCCAATTGCGACTATCGATGACAACCCCTCAATCCCTACTGCCTCCTCGCCCTACCGGTATCAATAACCAGATGCCTCCTCTTCCCCACCGACAGCACATGGTCCTCCAGCCCCCCTGTTAACCCTACTGTTTTAGAACTAACTCAACCCACACAACTCCTTAATATCCACCTAATGCAAACTAGAATTAAGACTGGAATTTGTCAACCCAGGTATTACTGTGCCTCTCTACCATAACTGTAATTCAAGAACCAACTTCCTATTGTCAAGCAATAAAGAACCCCAAATGGTAGGAAGCTTTATAGGTAACGAATTTAATGCTTTAATTCAAAATCACACCTGGGATCTTGTCATACATGATCGAAACAAAAACATCGTAGGAAACACTAGGAAAAATCGAGTGAAATATAAAGCGGATGGCTCAGTTGATCGATTTATAACTCAACTAGTTGCTCAAGGCTTTCATCAACATGAGGGCCTTGACTATAAAGAAATTTTTAGTCTTGTTCTTAAACCTTCCACCATCCATCGAGCAACTTGCTATTAAGAATGCATTTTTACATGGCTATTTGCATGAAGAAGCTTACATGCAACAACCTCAAGGGTTCATTCACCCCAAATAATGTGTGTCGCCTTTGAAAGGGCCTTTATGGCCTCAAACAAGCTCGTAGAGCATGGTTCAAATGGTTTAGCACCTTTCTCTAGAGTAAAAGGTTTCATATGTAGCAAAGCTGGCCCTCACTTTTCCTTCATCACACACCTACTAGCACTACTTGCCTCCTCTTATATGTTGAGGACATCATTCTCACAAGCCCACATCCCCAACGCTCTAGACCCTCTCATTCGCACCTTGTCCTCCTAATGTGCAATGAAAGATCTTGGACCCTTACACTATTTTCTTACCATCAAGGCCAAGAAAGAGGCTAATGGCCGATTTCTAACAAAACACAAATACACCCTTGACCTCCTAGCCCGATTCAACATGCACGAAGCCAAACCGCTCAAAACCCACCTTCCCACCACTTAACCCTAAAGAACGGACCTTCTTACTGATCCCATTGAATATTGGAGTGCGGTAGGTGGTCTCCAATATTTAACAATGACTCGACTTGATATTTGCTATGTTAACCTTGTTTCTTAATTTATGCATGCCCCTAGGTATAGTCACTGGTAGGTTGTCAACCGCATCTTTCGCTACCTCAAAAGTACCCATGATCATGGTGACATGAATGTCGCAGATATTAATTAGGATTTAGTTAGTTAGATTTAATCTAGTTTAATTATATTAGTCTTACTAGATTTATAATTATGTTTGCGAACTATCTTTATATTTATCGAATAGCATTAGTCATCTTTATGTTATCTAGTAGGACTTAATTTTCTTTATGATTATCTATTGTTGAGTCTATAAATACCCTTAGGAGTGAGTCTTATATTCAGTTCATTAATAATATTTTCAATTGAAGTGTTTCAATCGAATAAAGTGCTTCTCTTTTATTTCTCCGTGTGAGATTAGAGAGTTATTATGTATCCTTGGATTAACCACAAGGGTGGCAAAACCGGCTACTATTTGTAACCTTGGCTTAGCCTACCAAGGTAGTGAATTTGGCTACGTTGTAGTGGAGTTTTTAACCTTGCCTAGATCAGCAAACTATCAATTACCGTAGTGGGGTTTTTAACCTCGCCACAATCGATAACTTACCGATTTTGTCCCCTATGTTCCTACGCTTGCTGGTATCAGAGCCATATTATTCCATCATCATTCCAAGTAAAATTCTTCAAAAATACTCAGACGCACAACAAAATCACATGCGCCGCTCGAACAACAGTCGAAATCGAGCCTAGATTTTCCATAACCGAACGTTTTCTGGTGCCCACCAACACCACCATCACTTTCCATGGCCAGGTCGAACCCAGACGTACCAGATCCACTGCCAAAGACTACCGGAGTCCATCGCATGCACCACCCATAGCCACGCTAATACCGACCCCCAGATTTACCATCAACCAATGGAGTTTGGAGTACTTCTCCACTGGAAACAAATCCCCCAGCCACCAATCTACCGTAATCATAAAAAGCAACCCAAAAAACCATCGGAGACCATAGCATGCGCTACACACGCCTCCGCTTGTGAGTGGGCTTTACTTGTTCATTGCCCACCCGCGTGTCTGTCACATGTCTACCACATCAATAGTCTAAATCCACGCATACTTGTCCACTAATTTTGACTTGCTGATTTTGATTTTGAATTTCGTTCTTAAAATTCGACTTTGATTTAATATTAATACCGCAACAGCAATGCCTCCGAGACGCTGGAATGCCGCTGAATTAAGAGATCTCATTGATATTGATCTAGAAGATTTACGACACCAAGTTCAAGTCCTACAAGAACAATTGGCCGCTCAATAACAAAACCAAGTTGAAAGTGGATATCTATTCAGAAAGTCATGGTTCAAGTGATAGAAGTTATAGATTGAACTCATTCCAAGCTGGTGATTCATCACCTGAAGAGGAAGCACCTCAACATCATCATCATCGCACTCCACCCAACGAATCTTCTAGATGGAATATCAAGGTGGGCATGCCTGAATTTGAAGACACCTACAACCTGATGGCTTCATCGATTGGATTCACACTGTAGAGAGAGTTTTTGAACTCAATGATATCCCTGATGATCGCCGAGTCCAACTTGTTGCCATCAAGCTGAAGAAGCATGCAACCATTTGGTGGGAGAATCTTTAGAGACAATGTGAAAGAGAAGGTCATTGTAAGATCAAATCCTAGAGTAAAATGCGTCGAGGATTGACTCAAAAATTTCTTCCTGAGGATTATTGTCAAGACACTTTTATCAAGTTCCATAACTTGAAGCAAAGATCGATGCCTACTGAAGAATATACCATGGAATTCGAACAACTCATGATGAAGTATGATGTGAAGGAGCTCAAAGAACAGACTATTGCACGCTATTAGGAGGATTGAATTCTAAGATCGAAAATATTGTGCAACTGCAACATTATTGGTCCCTTAATGATGTCATTCGCCTCGAACTTAAAGTCGAGAACAAAGATCTAAGAAGAGTGTTGTAACTTCATCAAAGTTTAAGGAGATCACATCCAACCAATAACCACAACAATCTGAGATAACTCCTTCAAAAGCAACCTCGTCTACACCTTCTAACACTGACAAAGGTAATACGGTTTCGTTCAAGTCATCCAACTACACAAAAAAGGTCCTTCAAATGTCAAGGGTGGGACATGTTGCTTCTGAATGTCGTAACCGTCAAATTTTCACTCTTGTCGAAGGAGAGAATGAAGACGATGAATGAGAAGAGACGTTGTCAAAATTCAATGAAGAAGACAGAGAGACCATCTACGCTGACCACAGCGAATTGTTTATTATGCAACCAGTCCTGAATCTTGATGTTGTACGTGAAGAAGAGAGTTGGCTCCACTATAACATCTTCCACACTAGATGCATGACAAAGAACAAAGTTTGTGATGTTATCATTGATAATGGAAGTTGTGAAAACATTGTTGCTACTAGCATGGTGGATAAATTGGAGCTTCTTACTGAACCTCATCCACAACCATACAAGCCACTATGGCTAAGGAACAAGAATGCAGTTCGGGTTATAAAGAGATGCCTTGTACAATTTGCAGTTCTAGATAAGTATAGAGATGAAGTTTGGTGTGATATTATTCCTATGGATGCTTGCTACTTACTTCTCAGTTGACCCTGGCAATATGACTATCGAGCTCTCGATGATGGTTATCATACTTTTTATTCTTTTGTAAAAGATGGAATAAAGATCAAGTTAGGCCCTATTAAGCCTAAAGACCATTTGAAGCCAAGCAATATTTTGATCACAAGGAAAGTCAAGATGAAGATGTTTAAGACTCGATGGCGAGTTTTCTCCAACCTAAGGAGCATGGCACGGATGCCGTAGAGTTTATTTCGGATTTAGTTAGTTAGATTTAAAATATAGTTTAATTAATTTAGTTCTATTAGATTTATCGTTATATTTGCAAACTATTTTTATATTTATTAATTAGGATTAGTTTATCTTTGCATTAAGTAATAGGATTTAATTATCTTTATAATTATCTATTGTTGGGTCTATAAATACCTTAGGGTTGAGTCTTGTATTCAATTTATTAATAATATTTTCAATTGAAGTTTCTCAATTAAATAGAGTGTTTCTCTTTTATTTCTCTGTGTGAGATTAGAGAGTTATTCTATATCTTTGGATTAGCATACCAAGGTGGTGAAACCGGCTACTATCTATATCCTTGGCTTGGCCTACCAAGGTGGTGAATTTGGCAACGCTCTAGTTGGGTTTTTAACCTCGCCTAGATTAGCAAACTATCAATTACCGGAGTGGGGTTTTTAACCCCATCGCAATCGGTAACCTACTGATTTTAACCCCTACGTTCCTATGTCACATGGTTTTCCTGGTTCTTGCCCCAACATCGTTGCCTATGCCGATGCCCATTAGGCTAATCGCCGATCCACCATGGGTTATGCACACTTTATTAAACCTAACCTCATCTCATGGCAAGCTAAGAAGTAGGCTACTGTATCAAAATCCACTACCGAATCTAAATATCGTGTTGTTGCTCAAGCCATTGCTGAATGTGACTGGATCCGTTCCTCATGAGAGACCTAGGGTTTTGCCATTCAAGACCCATCATCATCTATTATGGTAACCTCTCAACCTCATATTCGCTGCCAACCCAATTTCCAGCTATCATACCAAACACGTTGACCTTGACTTTTACTATGATCGAGAGAAAGCTCTCAAAGGTGACCTCCAGGTTCGATACACGCACACGAGCAAACAAGTAGTTGACATCTTCACCAAGGGTCTCTCCACCGAACAATTTCTCTATCTCAAGGCCAATCTTCACATGTGTCCACCCCATTTTGAGGGGGCGTATTAGAGTCCTCGTCATGATATCACAATGTTTAGCTGGAGTTCACTTTATGAACTAGATGTCGTCATCATGTTCTCGTAATGTCTAGCTTGGGTTCACTTTATATTTACACTTTTGACCCTAAGGTTTTTACTATTGAGGGACAAAGCTAGTAAATGTTCTCCTCCCAACTCTCTACATGCAGGGAGACATGTACCTCGTTTCCATTAATTCAACCACATTATATTTTAACTTTACATTCCTCATTCTTTAGCATTATTTATATTTTCACATATACTATATGAAAAATATTTGTTCAAAAACATAGCATTATAGAACAAAAAGTTCACCAAAAGTATATATTTTAAACATATATTAGCCCAGTGAGTTGAGTATCGAATTTCTAATACAAATAGGGATGAAAGTAACTCGATTAAGACGAAAAGAGAGAAAATGGATCCCAATAATTCGAGTTGGAAAAGTAGTACGAGATGCAATTTTATTATTATTAGGATTTTAGCATATTTTTGCATAATTAGGTTTAGATTTTTTGTTTAATTAATATTTTATTTATTAGGGTTTATTTTAACTGAAATATGTAATTACATTTAGGGTTTTTCAATTATATTTTGATTATATTTGGTTTACTTAGATTTAGAATATATGTCCAAAGAAAAGCTAGATTTAGAATATGATTGTCGTCTAGAGTTCAATTTGAATCAAGATTAAGAAGAATGCCTCGAAGTAAGCAATTTGCTTTAGGAAGCTTTTAATAAATTTGAATTATTTTGATGAGTTTAATGTTTTGCATCTATCTTTGTATTTTATTTCAAAAGAGTTCAATAAAATTACATCGCTCCTCTATAGGTTATTATTGAGTATTCGCAGAATCAATAAGTTTTTGACAATTTCTCTCAATCCGGCATATTAAGGTATAATCAATAGATTAGAGGCACCCCATCCTTCACACCATGCGTTGTCAAGATTCAAGGCTGTAGGTTGGATATTTAGAGCAATTTGCATTAGTTGGCATCAAAGCCAATTGATTTGCAAATTTGCTCCAATGATTTGTATAAATTGGTATTAGGGCAAAGGCATGTTCCTCAGTCATTCCAACGTGGAGGCGGATGATAGATCTTAGACTTAGGGTGGGTGAGAGGTTCAAGCAGCTTGAGGAGAGGGAAGAGCGATTAATACAGAAGATGATAGCCTTGGCAGTGAAAGTGTCGGACTTGCTATCCTCCAAGACCGTGCCACCTCGACCATCATCAAAATCAGTGAATCATCACTTTATCACCTACTCAACTCAAGTGCCACCACCATGGCCTTTTTTGGCCACACGATCCACCATGTACCTCCACTTTCCACCTCTACTGCTCCACCATCAAAATTATCCCACAACCTCCACACAACCAACCGCATCATCATAAAAAGCAATTCAAGTTGACCACTGCATCATCATAAAAAGCAATTCAGTTAAACACCGCATCGTGAAACTAATCTCACCACCACCAACTAAACCAACCACTTGTCCATCTCTAGAAGCCCAAAAAAGCAGCCCTCAACAACAACGACCACCACCGCCAAACCCACTATAATCCACCAACTCCGTTTCACCCACCAACAAAAACGGATGATGAACCTATTCATGACTTTTCTTCTCCACTAAATTTTTCTAAGCCCATCTATGATGAGGAAAAACTTGAGGATGTTAAAATCCAAGACCCAATTCCACTGTCACCAATAAGCCCACCGACACTGACCTTACCTGCCA
Source organism: Simmondsia chinensis (assembly GCA_018398585.1). Lineage (NCBI taxonomy): Eukaryota > Viridiplantae > Streptophyta > Magnoliopsida > Caryophyllales > Simmondsiaceae > Simmondsia > Simmondsia chinensis. Next base: position 8,148,868 of record JAGTTD010000008.1, on the reverse strand, counting down.
CCGGTCAACCATCACTGATACAACCACAAACTACACCATTAGCTCCAGCAAAAACACCATCCATCCTACCACAATCATGAGTACCAATTAATATAACCTTAGGTCCGAGCACATCAACACGTAAGTTGGGAGCCCTTGATTTTCATTGTGGCCTTCTTCATTTGCCAACGAGAGTATGGGTCAAATTTGAGGATCAATTCTATTAAAACAGGTAAGAATGATGCAAATGGGGATAAAAATAACCCAATCAAGATGAAGAAGAGAGAAAATGGATCGCAAGAATTGTAGAAATCGCATTCGAGATGGAAAAGTAGTGCGAGACGCAATTTTATTATGATTAGGATTTTAGGATATTTTTCTTAATTAGGTTTAGATCTTTTGTTTAGTTAATACTTCATTTATTAGGCTTTATTTTAAGTAAATTAGGTAATTAGATTTAAGTTTTTGAGTTATATTAGGACAATATTAGTTTTAGTTAGATTTAGAATATAATTGTTTTTAGAGTTCAACTTGAATTAGGATTAGGGTTAGAGGAGTGCTTGTAAATAGGCCATTAGTTGTTTGTTTTAGAAAGCTTTTGGTGAAATGAAATTACTTATATAAGTTTATGTTTTTGAGTTGATCTTTGTAAAGCTCAATAAAATTATATAGCTTCTCTTTTAGGTTATTATTTGGGTATTCGCAAAATCAACTAATTTTTGACGATCCCTTTTATTCCAGCATCATTGGTTATAATCAACAGGCTAGACGTACCCTATACTTCACACCACAAGGTTGGATCTTTAGATTGATTTGCATCACTTTATCTATCATGCCTTCCTTCTTGAAAAACGCTAGAATATTAAACATAGAGTACTAGTAAATACAAAATTTGGTATTTTAAAAATCTCACAACAAACTATATTTTAAATGTTTTCGAAAGTTTAAATCCATTGTTGATAACAAACACATATAGGGGTATGCATATCCATACGCAAAAGATGAAAAGACAATATGTCCAAAAAGACTTGTTTTTCCATAGGTTTATTTTAACACCACACCATTCCAAAATAATTTCATCGACAAGACATTATGCTCACATGCCACCTGTGTATTTTTTTTCCTTATGTATTTGCAACAAGAACATGGTCTAGTTTATTTTTTTATATCAGTGTATTTTAGATACATTTGTTATTGTTGAATAAATGAATTTAAAAAGGTATTTGTAACATAGATATCCTAAATTTTAAATATTATCTCTCAACTACCCGAATCTGATTACATATACAAGGACTTATCCTTAACATCATATAATAACCATCCAGGTAGGTACCTGTGGGGATAAAGACAAGACCGCACGGAAATCAAGAAGCCCTCCACGGCGTGGCAAATGGTACCAATCCCAGTAATAACCGGCTAACATTGGTAGCAGGCGATCAACGACAAACGAGCAACAACTGGAATAAGCACCACACCCAGAAAACCGCCCGCATTGCCACCCCACAATCACAATCAGCAAACTGCGGTATACCCGCTTGCCATACCACCATAGGGCCACGTCACTAACTAATACCGAGGTCCTAGACAATCTCTGACCTGCCCGGTAGTATAGTAGTATCCGCCAAGGAAGCAGTGACAATCACCTAAGTCTCCAAATGTCAAGTTTACCTGTGGTTCCTGGTCAAGCTCACCAAAGGTCTTCGGTCAAGCCCACCAAAAGTCTTCAATTAGCAACAGCTCAAGCCTATCTCCACGTCCCTATAAACGTGAAGCCAGGAGAGAGTAAAAGGGGAAAAGAGAGGAGAGAAACCAAAAGGAAAGAAAAGAGAGAAAGAGAAAAGAATCCAAGGGCTTTGAGCATGGTCCTCCCTTCGCGAACCTGTCCAGTAGACCTACTTAGTCTAGTTAGGGGCAAATCAAGACAGGCCTAACGAGCTGAGCAACCTGCTCGGTTTATCCTAAAACAAGTGGCACCGTCTGTGGAAAAGGGAAGAAACCTTTTCTCTATGCAAGATTCCAGCCAACATACAGCCCCTCAGTGGAGCCAAAAAACCCTGAACATGTCACCAAAGCACAATTCGAGAAATTACAGCAACGAATTGAACAGACCCTTTCACGGATGTCTAATGATGTTAGTAATGGAGTGAATCTGCAGGAAAACCTTGTGTCCTGATCAGTTTGCAGCAACCCATATAGAATTTGAACCCACACGAGTACAAGCCTCAAATGAAGTTACCGAGTCGACGGCCAGTGCTTGCCGTGATCCTACCCAAGGCAATAAGAGAAACGGCGAGAGGTAGGGAAGGCCTGGTATGATACCCCAAATACCGGGCACACATTTGCCTTTTACTCTCAGGATCTTAAGGGCCCCGGTAGGGAAGACAAAAATCCCAAACATTGAACTATTCAATGGAACTCAAGACCCGGAGGATCATCTAGTAGGCTTTATGGCACGGATGTACTTACAAGACATAGGTGAGGATGTTTGGTGCAAGTGCTTTCCTGCCACTTTGAAAGGGGTAGCCCAGAACTGGTTTGCATCACTCCCGAACTCATCCATTGACAGCTTTGCTGAGTTGTCAGAAAGGTTCATTCGTCACTTTGTTAGTAACAAAAGAAGAAGGAAAGCCACCACACATCTACTCACGTTGCAACAGCATGAAAATGAATCATAGAGAGGCTACATGCACCAGCTTACCCGCGCCATGATTGACATCGCCAACCTCGCCGATGAAATAGCTGTCACTGCTTTTATCAACGAGCTGTAGAATTCGAGCTTTAAATTTGCCCTTGCTAAGGGGCATATTTCTACAATTGATGAACTATGGAACAAGGCTAATAAGTACATCTTTGCTGAGGGTGTACTACGGTCAAGGCAAGCAGACGCCCATCAAAGTAATCCCTCTAGTCAAAGGGAAAACCCAAAGTGGCCGCAGAGGTTTATATACCAAACCACAGGACACGAGCAAAACTCTCCTCCCAAACAAAGAGCCCCCTGGCCTCTTATAGAGGTCAAGAAGAAGGTTGCGCAAAGAAAACCTCAAAAGGCCCCACCATGTGCCGAGGATGGGAAGGCTAGATGGTGCCAGTACCATCAGGCGCCTGGCCATAATACCATTGAGTGTCGGGCCCTCCGGTTTCAAATGGAAGAAGCCAAATGAGTGGGACAGTGGGGGGCATATGCCGATCTAAAGAGGCTCAAGACTGGTTAGGGGAGAGAAAGCGACAAGCCTGTCAAGGACCTCGGAGGCCCTATACTGAAGGTGATTGCCACCATTACCCATGAAGCCTGGCATTCTTGTGTACATCAGCACGATGGCGTGGCAGCAGTGGGGCCGGCATCAGTCCTGTTAACCATAGGAGTGTAGATTGATAAACGCTTTGCCAAGGAAGATGCCAAGGGGATCACCACACCCCATGAGGACCCGTTGGTGATAACAGTAGAAATCTAGTGCGCCGGGTATTAATTGATCAAGGTAGTTCGGTGGACATACTCTTTCGTGGGTGTTATAATAAAATGGAACCTCCATCAGCAACACTGGCACTCGTCCCGTACCCGGTGGTGGGATTCTCAGGAAGCCCTATATCTCCCTTGGGGAAGCTGGCCTTAGCTACAGTTTTCTGTGATAAGCGGAAGTAGTAGGCAATGGAGGTGGATTATTTGGTGGTCGATTTCTCTTCAGCATTACTGGGTAGACCCATGCTAAACCGGCTTCATGCTATTGTTTCCACATATCACCTGATTATGAAGTTTCAAGTAGACAATGGCAAAATTATGTCTATAAGGGGAAGCCAAAGTCTCGCTAAAGAGTGTTACGAGGCATCCCATGGGCCAACCATCCTAACAGCAGGGCCCACACACTCTCGGACATCCTCAAAGTAGAAGGCGGAGGGAGAGCTTCCCCTTCCTTTGATAAAAAAGTACGAACTTGCGGCAGGACAACACGTAAGCCTAGGCACTGAACTAACCCCCGACTTGTAGCAAATCGGGGGGTTGTTGGCACAATACCATGATGTTTCGCCTTTGCTACCAAAGAAATGCCTGGAATATCGCCAGAAGTCGTTACCCACCAGCTTAATGTATGAATCGACAATACACCCGTTAGACAGAAGAGGCACAGCTTCTAAGCTGAAAGAAATAAGGCCATAAAAGCTGAAGTTGAACGGCTAATGCATGTTGGGTTCATTAGGGAGGTCTTATACCCAAAATGGCTAGCCAACGTACTGTTGGTAAAAAAACCTAATGCGAGCTGGAGAATGTGCATAAATTTTACGGACCTTAATGCGGCATGCCCGAAGGACTCATATCCACTACCCAAAATTGACAAACTGGTGGACTCAACGGCGGGTCGTGAGCTATTCAGCTTTATGGACCTATTCTTTGGATACTACCAGATACGTATGCATCCCTATGATGAGGAAAAGACATCTTTCATAATGGCAGATGGGACATATCAGCAACTTGTAACTGCTACAAACTCATGCCTTTCGGCCTTAAGAAAGCCGGAGCGACCTATCAGCAACTTGTAAACAAGATATGCGCCCCTCAAATTGGTCGTAATATTAAGGTATACCTAGACAACATGATAGACAAGTCCCAATGACGGCAGGAGCATGTCAAGGATTTGAGAGAAACCTTGGAAGCCCTTAGAAAATATCGGATGAAGTCAAACCCCAAAAAATGTTCGTTTGGGGTACCGGAAGGGAAGTTCTTAGGATTCATTGTAAGTTCGCCAGGAATTGAAGCAAACCCTAGGAAGGTTCGTGCTATTTTGGATATGGGGTCTCCTAAGACCGAGAAGGACGTTCAAAAACCCACAAGAAGCATGGCCTCGCTGGCTCGATTTATAAGTAAATTGGCGGAAAAGGCCCTTCCCTTCTTCAAGATACTGAGAAAGAAACATCCTTTCCACTGGAATGAAGGTTGCGAATATGCCTTCGGCAGTTAAAGCAATCCCTCCTGCATCTTCCAACTATTACTATGCCTGAACCCAACGAAGCAACGTACGTATATCTTGCCACTTCTGAAGATGTAGCAAGCGCAATCTTAGTGGCGGATAGAGAGGGGTGCCAGCTTCCGGTGTATTTTGTAAGCTAGATTCTTAAGACCTTGGAGAAAAGGCATCAGAACTGTGAAAAAACTATGCTCGCCCTAATTGTAGCCGCCCGCAAACTAAGGTCGTAATTCCAAGCGCACCCGATAATAATACTCACTAGTTTTCCCTTTAGGAATTAACTGTCACGGCTAGATTGCTCGGGAAGAATGTTGTCATGGGTGGTAGAATTATCAGAGTATGATATCCGCTACCTTCCCCGTCGAGCAATAATGGCTCAAGCCTTGGCTGACTTCTTAGTGGAGTGTACTTTTGAAGTCAACCCAGAAAGACCCCTGGTGTCACCCCAGGAAGAGCTCCCATGGAAAATATTTTTGGACGATTCCGCTAATCAAAGCGGATGCGGCATAGGCATAGTAATGGTAAATCCCGATGAATAGCGAGAAGAATACTCAATCAGGAAAAATTTCAAGGCAACAGGCAATGAAGCTGAATATGATGCCTTGCTTTACGGAATCAATTTTGCTAAAGCAGGCGGCGCATGACGCCTCATCGCCTTGAGCGATTCAGAGCTGGTGGTAAACCAGGCGTTAGGAAATTACGAAGCAAAGGAGCCACCCCTGTCACGGTATCTGAACCTTGTATGAAACGGGGTATCCGAATTGAAGGGATTTACTATTTAACGAATTCCACGGGAACACAATATGCGAGCGGACGAATTAAGCTACTAAGCTACGAGAAGGGCATCTTAATCTCTGGGAGACCAGTGTTAGATACCAAGATAAGTTAGAATTGAGTAAGGTAATGTAGGTGCAGAATCCGGAGGAATGGATGAACCCTTTTCGTGACTACATACTCCATGATCAGTTGCCTTCAGATAAGGGTGAGGTGCAAAAGATTCGCAAGCACTTCCCATTTCGTCATAATTGATCACCAGTTCTACAAGAGGTCCTTCACCCGCCCCTTGTTAAAATGTTTGACACGCAAAGAAGGAAATTACGTGCTAAGAGAGATCCACGAGGGGATATGCGGTTCCCATGTTGGCTGGCGAACTTTATTCAGGATGACTCTGCGAGGGTTATTTTTGGCCTACCATGAGAAAGGATGCGGATGTGTTAGTCCAAAGTTGTGATAAATGCCAAAGGTTCGCACCACTATTCTACATCCTGGCAACCGCTTTGCACCCAATTGTCGATCCCACACCGCTCTCGCAGTGGGGAGTGGACATCTTAGGACGAAGTTGCTCATTGTTGTAGTGGATTACTTCAGTAAGTGGGTGGAAACTGAGCCGGTCACAAGCATCACGAGCAGTGTCACTCGTCAGTTTTTGTGGAAACACATCATCACTCATTTTGGGATCCCTAGGGCCCTGATAATTGATAATGGCACACAGTTTAACATGCCCCGATTCCATAATTATTGTCAGCACATGAGCATTGAATTCCACTTCACATCTGTAGCATACCCGCAATGTAATGGACAAGCGGAAGTTAAGAATAAGCAAATACTCATCAGAATCAAACGACGGCTAGGCAAAGCGAAGGGGAAATGGGTGGACGAGTTGCCAAGCATTCTTTGGGCATACTGTATGGTGTACCGGGTAGCTACGGGTGAAATGTCATTCATGTTAACATATGGTGCAGAGGCGGTTATTCCTATGGAGATAGGGGAGCCCAGCTACAGAGTACAGCATTACCGTGAGCCGGAGAATACTGAATTACAGCGGCAATCACTTGATCTAGTGGATGAAGTATGAGAGGACACACTCCTTCGAATACCAGCAAAAACCAGAGGATATTCTAGTACTTCGACAGGCATGTACACCCTAGGCCCCTCAATGAGGGAGACTTGGTACTCCAGTGGGTTGACCCAACTCAATGCGGAAAAATATCCGCAAACTGGGAGGGACACTACCGCGTTGCCCATAAACTGGGAGAGGGAAGCTACAAGTTGAAATGAATGGACGGTTCCAAAATCCCTTAGACATGGAATATCCAAAATCTCAAGAAATATTATGCCTAAGTAGCGGCATAGTAGTTCAGGAAGAAGATGTATTAGAATATCACGTTATCAGCTAAAGTTGCTACCATTAGAATAAAGTGTGTGAAGGGACGCTAGTAGGAACATACATAAAAGTTAGGGTGTGTGTAAAGACCCAATTGCAATAACTCGAAAAGATAGACGCTAGTAGGAACATACATAAGAGTTAGGTTGTGTGTAAAGACCCAGCTGTAATAGCTCAAAAAGATACTATGCTAAAATAAAATGAAAACACATTGCAAGCACGGTAAAATAACAAGAAGTAAGCCTAGCATCCAACCATTTCTGAGGAGCAAACATATCCTTATACAAAGATCGATGCTTGGGACTCTCCTAGGCATCCAACTCTCAAAAATGGGCACTTCAAATTAAAATAAAATAAAAAAAGGGGGAAGGTGTAAACCTCCTATCTAAGAGGAACTGCTCCCAGGGGTACCCCTTGCTGAAATATCATGGTGGAGCTAAGCTGCAATCTGCTGGAGGAAGTCATAGCCAAGGTCAGGTCTACTTTGCATTTGACGTCGGGCAAACCTGGAAAGTCCAGAAGAGAACCCTATCCAATATGAGGAGTTTTGAAGATTACGGAGCTCCTCTCCCACCTTAAATTGAGCTACGGCCTTTGCGACTGCTATAGCCGCCTGACACTTATAGCGCTCCACTGCCTCATCCAGGTCACTTAGGCGAACGGCATAATCCTGCTCCTTAGAGGTTAGCCTCTCGCCTAGCTGATGAAATTCGTGTGTAATCCGCTCCTTCTCGTCTTCAGCCGAGGATAGCTTAGCTTTTAATTGCTGGAGCTCATCAGCCATCTCCCTCTTCTCAAGTTTCCCAGTAGATAGCTTCTCCTTCAGCTCTTGGAGCCTGCTAGCCACCTCTTCTTTCTCATGTTTGGAGGAGCCCAATTTTGCTTCTAGTTGTTGAAGTCTACCGGCCATCTCAACTCCCTCGCTCGCCCATAGGCTAGCAATGGAATTAACCCAAGAACTTATCTGCATATAACAACTCAGGACTTAGAATGCGAAGTTGGTTAGACGTTAGAATTAGTGTGTTCAAATTGCTACCATAAGGGCGTATAAGGTGGCAGTGTCGTGGGTAACGCCACCTAAGCTATCCCTGCGTGGATGGAAAATCCCGCCCTCATCCCATAAAAGAGGAAAAGTGGAGAAACATGAGTCACTCGTAGGCAGTACCTCAGCCTAACGAACAGCAGGCAGGCTGGGAGGAGAAGGGCTCCGGTCAGCAAGTGGGTCAATATGGAACAACCAAGGAATAATGCCACTAGCTGGTGGCTCTACACTTACTTCCACACTTGAGGGTGGTCTCTCAACTGCCTTCGCAGGCAACGGCTCCCCTGCCTCGCTTCTCGTCAACTTAGGCGATGGCCCTACCATCCCGCCCAGCGGTAACCCTACTGTTGCCTGCTCCACGGGAGCCTCCATTGTCCCACCTCTTGCTTGCTCCTGGGCAAACCCCGTAACTGCGGCTTCCACCTATCGGCTCGGCACGTCGGCGGCTCCATCTCCAGCCTGGTCAGGTAACGGCTTTATAGCTTCGGTCCCTGTCTGTTCTAAAGGAGATTCAGCAGACCCACTCTGGATTTCCCTAGAAGGCGTCCGTGTTACCTCACTCCTTGTTCTCTTAGAAAAGGACCCCGCTCCTTCACCCCCTGATGGTTCAGCCATTGGCCCCTCAGATGCACCCATAAGTCATCCAGCCTGTACCTCAGCCATGACAGTTTCTACCGGCATGGAGTTAGGCGCCAGAGGAGCAAACTTCTCTAAGGCCGGAGATTCTTGCATTATGGGGACCTCGGAGACTTCCTCTTGATATATGGGAACGAGGGATGTTTCTCTTCTAACTTGAGGAGCGGTTTTCTTTGTCTTCTTGGGATGAGGGGGCTTAACGGCCTTGCTTTTCTCCCCACTGGTTGCCGCCTTTCCTTCTTCCTTGCATGTTCTTCCTTGACACGAAACCTTGGGTTCGTTCCCCTTCTTTCAAAGAGTCTTCACTTCTTTTTGGGGGTAAAAATCCCCCAAGGCTCTAACGTCAACATCGGGCTCACTCCCTGAAATTAGGAAAGAGGGGAGAAACGGGGTCAGAAAGAATTCGTGGCATTGGAAGCCCTAAAAAGATCTCCCCTTAAATCACTTACCTCTAATTGGCCGTGAGCATAGCCCGCTTTGATTAGAACCCTCTCTTGCTCCAGCAACTCCTTAGTTGCAAGAAACCGAGTATTAGGGTCCCTCTAAAAGTAAACAACCGCCTCCTTTTCATAATGGGACAGCTCGTCCTCCTGAGGCGGGTTGGTTTTTTTTAAAGTGGTCAAGTACGTTGGATAGCTGGGTGTACATGGCGGTTTAACCCACACTAATTTATTTTGCCAAAAATTCAATTTGGAGGGATTATTTAATACAAGGTTAACCCCTGCTTTGCCCTCAAAGGAAACGAATCCCCTCAACTGCTTCACCCTAAATAAATAATAAAACCTGCGGGTGGAGGGGGTCATACCCACTGCAAAGCATGTAATCAAATAGCCATAAATATTTCATAAACCATTCGGGCTAATTTGGCCTGGGCACAAGGAATACTGCCTAAAAATCCATTCTACAATGCTAGGAAGAGGAAATATCAACCCAGCATCCAAAGAATCCATGGTAACCGCAAGGTATCCGGCCTCAAGCGGGTACAAGAGATAATCCTGTTCCCCGGGACCGTGCATGTCATAATTCCCGGGAAAGAAGTACTTCTCCTTGAACTGCCTCATGCACTCCTCCTTGCTGAGCTAGGAAGCAAATGACTTCAGGGGGTGAGTAGAGGCCGCCTCTGGAAACTTAGCCCTCAGCACCATCTCCTCAGAATTCCTAGGGGGAGAAGGGGGCACCCGAGAAAGACGCTCTACTGCCAACCCTTCCAGCTTGGGGCTCCTCCTTCTGACCCCCCCCCCCCCCCCCCCCCACCAAAAGAGGAAGCTTGGACTCGAGTACGCTTTGGAGCCATCCCATAAGCACCAAACCACCAGAAAATAAAAGTTAGAAAGCGAAGGGCCTTACCCAGTGGGAGGACTAACATCTTGTTTAAAGGGTTATCAGCACCCAAAAAGGCAGGAGGTTCTGCCGTGGACGCAGAGGGTAAATTCACTTGATCAAACCCCTGAAGAACTGGCAAACCTCCAGGATTGAGGAGCAGGTCACCCTCCATTGGCAGATCCCCCATGGGGGAGAACATGGGGTAATAGGTTATTTTCTCAAGTAGTTCATCTAAAATCTGAGAGTTTTTATTAGGACCCCCATGAAGGCCATAGTCCTCTGATTTAGGGCAATCTGATGAATAGAAGAAAAAGGGAAAAACCCTAATTCAATTTCAAAGCTAGTGAAGGAATTACAAGCAGATGATTCAAAATAACTTACCTTAAGTCTGAACAAAAGTGAAACTAGAAGCTGATGGAAGAGCTAAAATCAAGTAGCTGAAGCAAGAGAACGCTGCAGAAGATTGTAGAGCAAAAATCACTAAAAATGAGGTGCGAAAACGAAAAAGTAACAGGGGAGCAACACATTTATGGCACCTAATAGGTAAAGTAGGCGGTCAAAAGAAATTAGGACGCGTGGCGAGAAGCTAGTAGAAGGTTGACGGTCGCTATGTATGCTACGCCCCACCCCGGCTCACAGTTGAGAGCAGGGGGCTGACGGTTGCTATGTATGATACAATCCACCCCAGCTCACAGTCAAGGACAGGGGGCTGACAGTTGCTATATATGCTACGCTCCACCCTGGCTCACAGCCAAGGGCAGGGGGCTGACGGTTGCTATGTATGGTACGCTCCACCCCAGCTCACAGCCGAGGGCAAGGGCTGATGGTTGCTATGTATGATACGCTCCACCCCAAATCACTGCTAAAGGTAGGGGGATGACGGTTGCTGTGTATGCTACGCTCCACCTCTGCTCACAGCAGAGGGCAAGGGGGCTGACAGTTGCTATGTATGATACGCTCCACCCCGACTCACAGCCGAGGGTAGGGGGATACGCTCTACCCCGACTCATAGTTGAGGGTGGGGGGATGACGGTTGCTATGTATAATATGCTCCACCCCGACTCACAGTTGAGGGTGGGGGGATGACGGTTGCTATGTATACTACGCTCCACCCCGGCTCACAGCCGAGGGCTGGGGGCTGACGATTGCTATGTATGATACGCTCGACTCCGGCTCGCAACCGAGGGTGGGGGGCGACGGTTGTTATGTACGATACATTCTACCCCGGCTCACGGCCGAGGGCAGGGGGCTGACGGTTGCTAGGTATGTCAAGCTCCACCCCGGCTTACCGCCGAGGACAGGAAGTTAAAGCTCCGTTACACGTACCATGCTTACAAGGGCACGGATTGATAGGAATTCGCAAATCAATAATAAATAGCTAAAATAACCGCATAAGCTAACACAACAGCTTTATTACATACAACCCTTCTGAGGCAAAAGTACAAATATACACAACAGAATACAAACATAAGTACAGAACCTACTATGTGATATTACAAAGCTACATGATTACAAAAGTTATACCGCACCTAAACAAAAAGATCATAAGGGATCAGGGGCTCTTCACCACAACTAAATATTGAACTGGAATAAGGGAAAAACTGCATTAGAATATTACAATCGTGGTTCCCCTGGAGTAGGATACGTCTCCTTCAGTCCCCATGAAGGGTACAGCGGTACTTCATATCAAAGGTAGTAAGAAAACGATATTCACGGGACATGGTGAATCCGGTAATATCCGGATTCCACCTGCCCCCAGACCAAGGCAAACGGATAAACAAGTGGTAACGCTTCACCCAAGATGATGGATCTTTCATGTTAGACCAAGTCTACACAGTAAACACCGGGCTATGTAGTGTTACCAGACACAGGGTAGGCGGCCCGGTGGAGGTCTCTCACCACTTGGAAATCCTAGCGGTACGGCAGGGAAGCAGGTTCTCACAAAGCGGGGGAGGAAAGGGGATCCTTAGCACGATGTTTGACCTCTTGCACCAATGTACCAAATATGGCTGGTCAAAGTCCCCGATAAGGTACAACCCCCAGTCAAACAGGAAGAACAGATCCCTGCCCAGGCACACATAATCTGTGAAGGATATATTTTGAGGGCCAACATCAACAGCATCATGACACACCTATTCCCCTTCCCACGAGTACACTTGGTACTCATTTGTCTAATAACGGGCACTGATAGGGTATTCTAGGTCCAAAACCAAAAGAAACAAGTAAAATCCAAAACGAGGAGCCAAGTCAGAACACCCAAATACTAAATTTAACGGGTAATCCGTAAAAACCTCCTCAGGGAGCCTTGTTAGCTGGTGCAGTCGTAGTGCCGGATTACACACCAATAGCTGAGGGGCGTCGTGGGGATTAAAGTCCCGACATAAGACTAAACCCCCGTTGGAATCAACAACCCACATATGTCTGTAAGTATTTTCCCCACGTCAGGCGGTATGAAAGAGGAAAAATCCCCTGAGGAAGAGAACATTTCTAAGTTGTGCCGTGCAATCTCAACTTCAGGTTAAAGTAAAAAACCATTTGCATGATGGTCAAGAGGCTGGAATGATTGCCGCTCAACAAAACTATGTTTTGAAAACAGATTTAAGTATGCTCGGGAGACAGAGGCAAAACTCAAAAGGGACAAAACAGGAAGCCATTAAAATATTTAGTAACTTATGTCATCTAAGTGAGACTCCATTTTCCTAAGGTACAAGCAAATGACCACACCACAATTTATTAGATGGGCACACACTTCAAGGCCAGAAAAGACCTTTCAAGCCCCAAAGCGGGGGACTGATATTGTTGGGATAAAGATAAGACCGCACAAAAATCAATAAGCCTTCCACGGCATGGCAGACAATACCACTCCCGGTAATAACCAGCTAACATTGGCAGTAGGCGACCAATGGCAAACGAGCAATAACTGGAATAAGCACCACACCTAGAAAACTACCAGTAATTCCCCCCCAATCACAATCAGCGAACCGCGATACCCCGCACTTGCCATATCGCCATAGGGCCACGTCACCAACTAATACCAAGGCCATAGACAATCCCTGACCTGCCCAGCAGTATAGTAGTAGCCGCCAAGGAAGCAATGACGACCACCTAAGTCTCCAAACGGAAAATTTACCTACGATTCCCGGTCAAGCCCACCAAGGGTATTCCGTTAGGCAAGCCCACCAAAAGTCTTCGGTCAGCAACAGCTCAAGCCTATCTCCACGCCCCTATAAATGTGAAGCCAAGAGAGAGTAAAAGGGGGGAAGAGAGGACAGAAACCAAAAGGAAAGAAAAGAGAGGAAGAGAAAAGAATCAAGGGCTTTGAGCACGGTCCTCCCTTCACGAACCCGTCTAGCATACCTAGTTAGTATTGTTAGGGGCAAATCGAGACAGGCCTACCGATCTAAGCAACCTGCTTGGTTTATCCTGAAACGGTACCATACACTATAAATGATGCAGCGCGTAAGTGGAAAATTGAGGGAACAGGAAGATTCAACGGCCTTCCCCTAGTTTCTTATAACAAAAATAGAATAAGAGGGAAATAAGCTATTCAATTTCTCACAAACTAATAAAGGGATAAAACCCCGAAACTTTGAGAATAAAATCTGAAAATTATAAATAATGCTAAAACTCTAGATCTCCTCTTCCTTAAATAGAGGGGCTATTTGACTGAGAATAAAAAACTAAAAAGATAATTACAAATAAATAAAACTAATCTTACTAAAACTTAAATTCTCCTCATCCACATCTCCCTACTCTCGTCTCCACACTCGCCAACCCATACCCGCCAAGTTGTACTCGCCATGCCTGTTAATGGGCTGCATCATCCTCCCTGGGCTGGAGAGAATTCCCCCTCAAATTTGCCAAAAGGACAACAAGAGCGTTGTCACCAAAGTAAGGAACAAGGTGTTTGACAATGAACACGTCAAAGGTCCTCATGCCGGGTGGAGGCTAAAGACGTTAAGTATTATTGTTGATCTTCTCAAGTATCACCAAAAGTCCGATCTTGCAAGCTGTCAGCTTGTTATATTCCCACGCCAGAAATTGTTCCCTCGTCAAGATTGACCAAACCTTGTCGCCTACCTGAAATTGAACTTCCTGGCACCTCTTGTCACTTGACAACTTGTACTTGGCGGTAGCTTCTAGCAGTCTTGCTCTGGTTTACTCATGGATGTCTTTAACGCTAGAGATGAAGTCTTTCACCTTTCCATGAGGATGATTTAGATCTGAAACAAGCACCAAGTCTATTGGAGATCGTGGCACAAAGACATAGACGACTTTGAACGGCGCGAAACTTGTATTCCTATTAACAGAGCTATTGTAGGCGAACTCACCTTGGTGCACCTTCGACTCTCATCCCCTAATGTTCTTAGCAACAAGACATAAGAGAAGACTGCCTAGTGAACAATTGGTGACCTCCGTTGTCCATCCATTTAAGGATGAGGGACGGTGTTAAAGGCGAGAGATGTGTTCGCCATCTTCCACAACATCTTCCAAAAGCAATCGATGACCCTAACATTCTTATCAGAGATGATGCTAGCTGGCAATCCATGTACCTTGTACGCCGTCCGAAAATATAGACCCGCCACATGCATGGCGTCAGCAGCCTTCTTGCACCCGATGAAGTGCACCATCTTTGAGAACCGATCTACCATGATGAATATTGAATCAATACCTCCCCATGTTCGTGATAGTCCTAATACGAAGTCTATACTAACATCTGCCCAAGGCTAACTCGGAATAGTAAGGGTAGGTAGAGACCTGTGTTGGTCACTCTGCCTTTTGAGACTTAAAAAATGTGGAATGTTTGACAAATCTCTCCACTTCTTTCCATAACGAAGGCCAATATATAATAGTTGGTGCTAACGAGCTGTAGTGTCTTGTCTTGCCTCATATGCCCTTCGTTGTGTTTCCTTTGAAAAGCAACCTGTCATGAACAGAATATCCACTACCGAATCGGGTCTCCTGCCATGTATCACCGAAGGGGGTATCACCTTCGTATTGTTTCACCAATTGCTCAAACCCGGTTAACGACACTCTGCTCTACGACAAGATAAGGTCTGCGTACTCAGTGCATCCGCCACTTCGTTCAAGGCACCAGACTTATGCTTGATTACAAAGTGAAAGAGCTGAATATAGCTTGCCCACTTCGCGTGTCGATCTAATAGTTTATCTTGGCTATTTATGTACTTCGATGCTACGTTGTCAGAATACAATATGAACTCACTATTGGCGAGGTAGGACTTCCAGTGCCTCAACACCCTAACCATCGCGTAGAACTCGATGTCGTAAGTAGAGTAATTGAACTTACTTCCATCAAGCTTCTCGCTTATTCATAAGATCAATAAATTATTTTTACAAAATAATATTTACGGGATGAATCTTATACATGTGGATTGAAACAATATATATATATATGTATACATCATAGCCCTGCGCGTTAGGCAAGCAAGGGAGGCGAGCGTGTGCATTAAAAATAAAAAAAGAAAAAGGAAGGGGGGTCGCTGATGCCATGCTGATGTGAGCGACCCGGGGATTCCTTTGAGTGTTGGACACGTTGCAAGTGACATCACCTGGTTAAATTTTCAGCCACAAATTAAGGTGCTGGTGTGGATGTATTTGATAAAATTTTTTTTTAAAAAAAAAGTATTTCTTTTTAAGTTTTAACCTAATTTTCCCAATAAAGAAAAACCTAAAATTGTTTTAAAGATTTCTAAATTAATGTTTAGCATTTAAAAAAGATTAAAAGGAAAACTTTTGTTCCAAAATTTTTCCTATATTAAATATTTTAGGAGCCTATACTCCAATGCTAATAGAGGTCATTGTGAAGAAGATCTCGAGGTATCAAAAAGGTTTCTTTTTGTAATTTCATATCTTTAAGTCGGAGTTTGGATTTACACTTTGGTTATGTCTAAATTAAGTATTTGATATTTAATTTGTTCTTTCCTTTATTTTGTTTATTCTACGTCCCATGCTTATAATTGTTTTATTCAATGTTTTGATTGCAATATTATGAGCCTATTAGAATAAGATTTGGGTCTAATTAAATAGTTCAATTAGATCAAGGCATTAAATTTTAAATTAGTTTTCCGCTGCGCTCACTCTAGTTGTTTAGGGAGAAAATTTTGAAATACGTTCCCAACAACTCTCCTCCACTTCCTCTTACTTTTATAGCATTGTACAACTCTCTTGGCACCAAGATCAATTCCGCCATCATGGGCTTCTCGCTATAGCCTTAGACCCCACTCTATACATGTTCGAGCCTGCTTTGGTTATGCCATTCACCACAGGAAGGTCATTCCAATTCCCAACCTTTGACCCTTGTGGACAAGGGTCAAGTTTGGCAAGATCTTCCAGATACGAATATTCTAGAGGATGATACACATGCTCGTGCCACGTCATCACTACCACATCATCAGCTCTAGGGAACACCTCATTAGACACCTTATCCCTAGCCTCTAATATAAAGAAGTGGGTGGATAGGATGTTTTAGTCATGAATGAGTAATGTGTGATGATTTCTCCCTCGCCCCCATTTTCTCTCTAATCTTCTCCCCTTTCCTCTAGTTTCCCCCCCCCCCCCCCCCCCCCCCATACTTGTATTTATCATACTTACTTTTTTTTTCGATTAATTAGCGATTAAGTCACAAAACATAGTAGGAAACTTGACCAAGCGAGCCCTGAGTCAACCCGAAAAAGAACGAGGACCAAACAACAAAACTATACAAACAAGAAGACAAGTAAAAACAGGCAAAACACAACGAGCCTTTAACAGCGCTAGACAAGAGACAATAACATGACCAACCAAAAGATAGGACAACGAAGCCAAAAGTCTATTAAAGCAAGGCACTCGGCGAAAGCACATCAAAATCATCAAAATTTAGCCCTAATCTTTTCCCCATCTCCAGCATGCTGTCACGGGATGACACTTTGGCTATGTCCAGGCCCGAGATGCCCCTTAACTTTGCCCTGAGGTCCCTCATTAAGTCCCGTGATGCCACTTAGTTTCACTCTCAAAGTACCTCACTAAGTCAAGCTCACCTGGTTTAGGCCCACGCAAACAGTAGTTGAGTACATCTACGCAGCAGAATATTTTATAAGTTTGGAAGAATAGAAAATGCACACAAGTATTTAGGATAGAGGCTTCACACGGTTTAGAGAGAAATAGAGAGTTTTTGGAATGGAAGAATGTTATGGTGGCATAACCCCCACCTTTGTATTTATGGCCAAAATAGCGTAGTACAAAATGTAGTACAAGAAGACTCTAAATCCTCTTTGAGCCATGAGGCTCTTGACATGCCACGAAGGTTCTAAAGCTTTGATTTAATGCATAGCTTTACTTGGCCCCCAAAGGCATCCCCAACTGTGGCATTTAATGCCCAACCACCAAAGGGTACCCCACTAACTATTCTAGATAATTCTAAGTACATTACTCCTAACTACTCTAGTCCCATGCCAACTGTGCATTTAAGCCCACACGATTCCCATGCAACTAGTTATATTACTTTACTTAATTTTAGTTATACTATCCGTTGGGCATGTCCGAGAAGCACAAGCGCATCTTGAACATTCCGTACAAAATTGTAAAACAAGTAAAAGTCTTAGTAAAATAGTCTGTGGGCGACAGTTCGCTCCACGGTATGGATCTTGCCTGCATCTTTAGCGCTGTTGCCCTTTTTCACCAGATTCTTCTTTTTTTGTTTTGCTTGAGCCTTTCGCAGATCTCTTCACACTATTCACGGGTGACATGTCTTTTAGGAAATCCCGTAACTCCCTCTTGGCTTGCTCTTTCATCTTTCACTTAACCGCTCTTCTGCCCCTTTTTGTCGCACCTGACTTCTGGGTCTAACGTTCCACCAACATTTTTTCCTTTCTCTGTCCAACTGCGCTAGATTGCTCCCCGGTCTTGCTCGACTCCTCCATGTGGTATACCAGAGTCATTACCAAGCAGTGTCCATCATCAAAATATTGTCTTTGTACATTCAGGGGCTTAAAACCTAGCGAAAATTCAAGTCCCGAGGACACAGACTCAATATCGCTTACAGCGTCTAAGGCTTGGTCATCAAGAGTGAGTAATTGATCTTGCAATCTAGGTGCTTCAGCTTCACTTTCCATTATCCATGGCAAGAGAAATGGCGAGTTCTGATTCTCGTTCTGGTTGTCCAGAATTACCTGAATGGGTATTGTCAATGGTTGGATTACAATTCGTGCAGTGGCATTGGTGATATTCGAACATTGGAACTGGAAGTCCCGCGGCCATCTACCAATAAGTTGACCATCAATATGAATTACAAAATGGCTCGCACACAGTTCATCAAACCTCACATCAACAGCTCCAGACCTAGAGTATGTTTGCGGAAACACCTCTTATAGTGGCTGAGCAGCAGGAGGAGATCGTCTTGGGGTGATCTAGTCTATAGCACTATGCTCATGTTGAGGGAATAGAGCTCGTTTCCTATTTAATCTGGCAAATAAAACGAGAGCGACAACTTCTGGAGAGTAGTTTGAAACTAATTTAGAATTTCCCTCTTTTACAAATACCATTTGAGCGCCTCCATTATATTTTACTTGAACCACTTGTTGAATCACTGACAGGGAGCATGTGTCAATGAGAACCCTTGCAACATCCACACGTCTCGCAGCTGATGCTCTGGGGTCCACTCGAATGAACTTTCCCAATATATTAGCAAAATCAACAAAGCACTCCTTCAACTAGCACTGTAGAGGCAAACCATGAATTTCAATCCAAACTCTTCTACTTAAAGATCCAAGATTTTGGCCTGAATATCCATACAACCACTTGAATTATTGAAGTAGGAGTGGTTTCCGTGGCCCAAGGTAGGATTCCAGAGAGTTAGTAGAATCACAAGTCAAGATGAAGGTATCTGAGCTCAATTTTCTAGGGACCATATCAAAGAGGTTACTCTCCGTAATAAACCTGAGGACGTTATCAAGCGTGTCATCCTCATACGAATGAGTTATTACGTATCTGTTCAACCAGGCTTCCACACAACTGTTTGTATTGGCCACAATGATCATGGGGCCATTTTGGTCCACAGCAGTCCTGACCTGAGGCCTTGGAGTCGTATCATTAGGGGCACGGTTAGAATCTATAACCTCTGTTCTACCCTAACTATTTGGATGTTGAGCTCACATACGTGTATGGTTTCGATGAGAAGTGGGGTGAAACCCTCTACGTTGATTTGTCCATTCCACCCTATTCTTGTATCCCGCTACCCCGTAGCCATTCATACATGATATTGCCTTGAGCGCCTCGCTCTGACGCTGGAATCTAACAAAGCCATAAGTGAATCTTGAACTTACCCTTCTCTTTTGGGGAATAATAGTGTCATAGATCGAACTAATTCCTCGGAAAATGGCTTTAAGCCATGAATTTGAGGTTCTTGCTTGAAGAGCCCGTACAAAAACTGAACTTGCCACGATCGGAGCTACCATTTGTGGTAGAAACGAAGCTGGCTATAGAATGGTGGCGGTGATTGAGGTAAGTGGTGGAAGAGAGATGGTGGTAAAGGATACGGTAGTGGTGGGGGTGTTGAGGATGCAGTGGTGGTGGTAGAGGCGACTGAGTAGGAGATGAGGTGGTGGTAGAGGCAACAGAGCAAGAGACGAGGTGGTGGTGGTTGGGCAGCAGGAGGAGCAAACTCCGAGGTGACCAGCTTGTAGTTCGGGCACCGGTGGTTCCAGAACTGTGACCAGAGACGGAGGTCCAACGTCATAAGCCGTGACGCGTGGCTGGGTGGTGTCGAGGAAGGTGTATTTTCAGATCTAAAAATAAGCCACTGAAACGAGCATGGACAATGACAAAAGTGGTACGATTGGGAAGAGGGAGAGACGGTGACTTTGAGGCTGCAACGCCGGCAGCAATGACCTCCGCATGTGCCTCCACACGCCAATTAAAGAAGGCGCGTGGATCTAGTGCTTTAGGGAGAGAGATGAGAGAGGTGAGAGATGCGTGCGTTCAGTATTTATATCAATACAAATCTGAAATAGCAATCTAGCTATCCTATAGTTACAATTATCGATTGAGTGGTTGGATTGTGTGATTAGATTGTGTGATTGTGTTGATTTGGAGTTAATATTAATAGATTAGATAGGATCCCATCTCGGATCTTATCACTTCCTCAAGTTCACTCCAAAACAACTCAAGAAAATTGACATGAAAGTACTACTATTCTACATATACCAGTGTTAATTCATTTAAAAAAAAAGGGTTACGTTTTCAAGTTTCAAAATTCTGATCAACTTGAAAAGCGACTTTGAAATTCTTCTTCTAAAACTATTTGATACTCTTAAAAAATAAGTTTCACTGAGTATTCTATTTATAAGTTTTTTTCCCAAAAAAGATACAATCTTAATCACCTAAAAATTTAAATTCAAATATTAAATTTAAAATTAAAAAAAAAAGATTTAGCACGGAAGTTTATATGTTATTTTGATTTATTTCAAACAAAACGAAACCTTCTTTGAACCATGCATCACATTTGACTAATTGAAAGTATCTTCCACATAATATCGTCTCTCTACACACACCATCACTTTGCATCTAACACTTTTCTAGGTTTTCTGTCATGTACCCTACATAAGTGCTTCAGAGTCAAGCTCATATAAATAAATCACTCACTGGAGTGGCCAGGCTTCACACACGCATAGGTAAACCCCATCGATCATGTCGTTGTAACACGACATTCAATACTTTTCCTTGGATCCATTAAGAGCGTTCACTCAATCTTCTTATTCTCATGTCAATGGTTACTAAGCAATACAATCTGTTGGAATAGTTCACATTAATTGAAATCACTGGAATGACATATGTTTCCTCATTAAAATTAAGACTTGGCATTGTAAAGTGCTAGGTTGAGGGTCCCTTGTATTCGACACTAAGACTCTAGCATAACGTTTTGCGAAAAGATCACTCTGTTTTGGTGCGTAATATAGACATGCTGATATTTCAGTCTAAACACATTGGTACAAGACATAGTTATGCGTAACATCAAAGATAGAGTGATCACTATAGAATTCATGAATTCAAGTCAGAATCTAGCGGATTTTTTTCACAAAAAGTCTAGGTATTTTTGAAACTCCTATTCAATACTTTACCCACCATGCACATATTCAACACCGTCTCTTACTTTTCTCAACTTGCTCGATAAGGGCACTAAATATCAACATGTCATCGCCATAGAAACACATAATGACACATTTTTATTATCAGACTTGCCATATATATAGGGCATGACTTTTATAAGAGGAAGAGAGATGAGAGGAGAAACTAATGACCATTGGATTTAAATCAAGGGCCAAATCTCAAAATTACTTTTACACCTTTCATTGAAGTTAATGGCTTAAATTCCCTTGATTTAGATCCAATAGTCTGTTAAGCTCGAGATCAAATCTTGAGCTTAACCTAAGATAAAGAGAGTATGGGATGAGAAAGAAGTGAATGAGATGAGAAAATAGAGAGAGTTAGATGAGAGAAAGAAGGTTTAGTCCCAAAGAGATTTGTTTGATATTTTCATTGAATACCTCTTCCCTTACACAAGACCAATTACTTATAGGAATCTAGATACATTGGCTGAGATTCACTAAATCAGCCGCCAAAACCTACCAGCCAAGACTAACCGTAATAACCGACTCTTGGCGCCAAAACTCTAATTCAAAAATTACTAGCTCGCACGCCTTATTACAACTCGAATTACAACTCGAATGAAATAGAAACATAACAATCCCCTCCCCTTAAAACATTCTTGCCCTCAAGAATGAAAAGAAGGAAATTGACTCAACAAAAATCTTTTCTCTTCCCACGTGGAGAATGAATCATCCAAATTGCACCGACGCACCCGAACCTCCTGCCTGCTGGTACTATCTGCACCTTCCTGCTTGACTTCCTTTACTGCCGCTGGCTGCAGGATCAAGGATCCACTGGAAACAACCTTCGGAGGGTCTGGTTAAGAACTTTGGCCTTGTTTAACCTATTTTTTAAGAAGCGAAACATAAAAGACAAGGTGAATATATGAATCGGGTGGAAGCTCCAGCTTGTATGCCACCTTGCCAATTTTCTCCAAAACCTTGTAAGGTCCAAAGAACCTTGCACAAAGCTTAACATTCTTTCTTACAGCTGCGGTGGATTGCCTATAGGGCTGCAATTTCAGGTATACCATATCACCCACCTCAAAATTTCTGTCTACTCGCTTGCGATCTGCATAGCACTTCATTCAAGCTTGTGACTGAACAAGATTGTCCTTCAAAAGCTGCATAAGATGCTTCCTCTGCCGCACCAACTTAGAGACCTCAGCCACTTGAGACTCCACTCCTTGCAACATCAATGGAGTGGGTGGATCATACCTATATAATGCCTTGAAGGGTGTAGTACCAAGAGAAGCATGGAAATGGGTGTTATACCAAAATTTCGCCAATGACAGCCACCTACCCCGCACCTTAGGATGGCTAAACACCATGCTTCTAAGGTATTGCTCAATACATTGGTTGACACTTTCAGTCCGACTGTGGGTTTGAGATTGATAAGATGAGCTAAGGGCCAAAGTTGTTCCCAAGAGACCAAACAATTCCCTCCAAAAGTGACTTGTAAAGAGCTTGTCTCTATCAGAGAATATGGACTGAGGCAATCCATGGAGTTTGTAGATTTTATCAAGGAACACACAAGCCAATTTCTCAGCAAACACAGGTCGAGCTAAAGCAATGAAATGACTAAATTTGGTGAACCGATCAACTACGACCCAGATCACCTCTTTCCCTTCGGATTTAGGCAATCCCTCAATGAAGTCCATGCTTATGTTCTGCCATATCCCCTCTGGAACCGGTAAGGGTTGGAGAAGTCTTGATACCTATGATCCCCAAGCTTAGTTTGTTGACATATCTCACAACTTTGCACAAAATCTGTCACTGCTCTCTTCATTCCCGGCCAACTGAAATGAACCTTCAGCCTTTGATACGTTCCTTCCACACCTAAGTGACCACCCTATGAAGAATCATGAGAAGCATTGATGATCTGATGCCTAAGATCAGTAGAAACGCCAATATACAGCTTCCCCTGAATTCTAATAATCCCCCCGGTTACAGAAACATCTGAACCAGCAGCCAAACTACTCGCCTTGCCCACACTGTAAGCTGCTATACATTATTGAACAAAAGAATCATTCTCATAGGACTGATGTACTTCTTCCATCCAAGCAAGAGAGATCACTGAAATTGCCCCAAGAAAGCCCTGCTCACAGACTTCCAATATGCGCGACAGTGCATCTGCTGCAACATTTTCCTTCCCCTTCTTATACTCAATGTCATAATCAAGCCCCAACATCTTCATCAGCCCTTTTCTCTGTACTATTGTGACAATCTCCTGCTCTAATAGATGCTTAAGACTTTGGTGGTCAGTCTTGATGATAAAATGATGCCCCTCCAAGTATTGCCTCCATTTTTCCACAGCGACCAGAATCACGAAATATTCTTTCTCATATGTGGAAAGTGCTTGATGTTTTGCACTCAATGCTTGTCTAAGAAAAGCTATAGGCCTTCCTCCTTGTGACAACACTACCCCAACACCATTCCCACAAGCATCAGTCTCCACTACAAAGCTTGAAGTGAAATTGGGCATGGCTAATACAGGTGCTCTGCACATTGCAGCTTTAAGAGCCTCAAAAGCCATCTGAGCTCCATCCGACCATTTGACGGCATCTTTCTTCAATAAATCTGTGAGTGGCTTGGCTAAAGCTCTGTAATTGGCTACAAACTTACGGTAATATCCAGTTAGGCCCAAGAATCCTCTCAATTGTTTCAATGTTACCAGAATTGGCCATTCTCTCATGGCTTGAACCTTTGTGGGATCAGTAGAAACTCCCTCAAAAGATATCACATGGCCAAGGTATTCCAAATGAGATTGAGCAAAGGAACATTTTGCCAATTTAGCATACAACTTGTGCTCACGCATGACCAAGAATACTTCCCTCAAATGCTTCAAATGCTCCCCAAAAGATGCACTATAAATCAAGATTGCATCAAAGAACACCAACACAAATTTCTTAAGAAATTGTTTGAAGACATCATTCATAAGAGCTTGGAAGGTCGCTGGTGCATTTGTCAAGCCAAATGGCATGACTGCAAACTCAAAGTGTCCATGATGTGTTCGAAATGATGTCTTATACACATCTTGCTCCACCACTCTAATTTGATGATAACCTTGCTGTAGATCAAGCTTGGAAAAAACTTGAGCTCTATGCAATTCATCCAGCAAATCATCTATAACTGGTATAGAAAACTTATCCTTTACTGTCATGGAGTTGAGCTGCCTATAATAAATAGACATTCGAGCCGTGCCATCCTTCTTCTTGACAAAAATAACCGAAGAGGAAAAGGGGCTGTGACTTTGCCTTATGAAGTTAGTCTTGAGCAAATCATCCACTTGCTTCTCAATTTTCGTACTTTGAGCATGAGGATATTTGTATGGCCTAAGTCTCACTGGTTCTGCATCACTTTTGAGAGGAATAACATGATCTAAACTCCTCTTGGGAGGTAGAGACTTGGGCACCTCGAACAGATCTTCAAACTCCTCAATCACTGCTTGCAGTTCAGGCTCGGTAATGCTCATCATCTTAGTAGGTGCTCTAGCAAACAGCTGATCTACCCATTCAAACGCACATTTCTTGAGTCCCTTTTCCAACTTACTCCCTTTCATTACTTGCAAATGAGCTTGCTCTGCCATTCCTTGCAAGGTAACCTTAGAGCCTTGCACTTCAAAGGAAACTGTGAGATTAGCAAAATCAAATAATACCGGGCTGTAAGTCCTCATCCAATCGACCCCAAGCACCATATCACACCCTCCTAAGGGAAGGATTCGAAAATCATAGCTGAACTTACGGTCTTGCATTAATGGAACCCTTGGCATTTGCTCTGAGTCATTACTGATTTTCCATCAGCCACGGTAACAGCAAGACGATGAGTTTTAATCACCATATGACCCACTTTCTTGACCACTTTAGGATCAACAAAACTATGGGTGCTCCCACTATCAATGAGGACTATGATTGACCCCTTTCTAGCCTTCCCTTGATTCGGATTGTGTTATGTGTCCCACTCCCAGTTAAGACCTTCATTGAAATTTCGACTTCATCATCAGCCAAGTTTTCCTCAAAGTCCTTATCTTAGTCATCTCCATCAGCATCAAGCTCCTCACCATTAGAAAGATCCCCAGCACTGACCCCTTCAGCAGACATAAGAAACTTGGGGTTACACTTGTGGCCAAATTGGTAAGGTTGATTACACCTAAAACACATCCTCTGCGGCTGCTTATCTTCTGATCTGCTAGTCCTGAATCTGATAGATCCTTGCTGTGGTTTGGAGCTGCCACCATGAGGTCTGGAACCCTCACTTAAAGATAAGATGGTGGCTTCATTAAGCTTGGCCTTAGCGAAAGCCATAGACAAGTTTGTAAGGCCAACCGCTTTAACTAAGTTTTTCACCCTTGGCTTCAACCCGCTTATAAAGGCTAATATATAATAAGACTCTGAGGCCTGAATTTCAGTTATGATGCTTGCTTGAAGATTTTCAAACCTCGTCATATATTCTTTCACAGATGTCTCCTGTTTCACCTTATTAAATTTATCCACAATATCACTATCATCCTCATCACTATATCGGGCACACAATTCTTTCACAAATTCAGTCCATGTGAGAGAAGGATTGCTTTTCAACAAGCTATAAAACCACACTTTGTGATCTCCTAAAAGATATACAGCAGCGATTTGTACCTTTTCAGATTCCGATATGGTAGAAGTGGAAATAACGATCACACCTTCTCAGCCATGAATGATGTTGCTTCCCATAAAAAGCATCAATCTGCACCCGAGGCTGTCTATGACCACTGCTTCTTCTATTACTGCCGGAATATTGCTGATTCCACTGATCAGGTGGTCTATCCAAATGCTCCACATTCAATCCCATTGTTCTGTGAGTGTCTTTAACTTCAGGGGCTCGAACATCAGGTCCTGCATTCCAGTTTGAAGGTCGTGACTGCACCTGCTCACTGCGACCTTGCCTATCAATTATCTCAACTTCCTGAACTCAATCTTGAGCTCTAGCATCAACATCAGTATTAACCACTGGAGTGTGTTCATTATGTTTGACAGCTTCACTTTGCATCTGATGATTCACAGGTTGATTAGCTTGTAATATACTAGCAGGCAATAATGGATCCGGAACAACAGGAGGATTTAGCCTCCTAAATTGCTCTCTAATCTCTGCTAATTTCACTTCCAGCTATTGCATTTGCTGATCAAACTGTAGGTTAAACCTCTCCTCCAATTCTTGTGATTGAAGCACGACCTGATCAGAGATCTTAACCTCCATCTGCTGAGCTCTCTGATCAACCTTCTCATCGATTTGCTGATTCATTTGCAGTATTGTTTCTGCATTTGCTTGCTTGATTTGAGCAAGCATTGACTTCAACTGACTGTCCAATTGAGCATTCGTAACCAAATCCCGACCTGTTGCATCACTGCTGCTAACAATCTCAGTGAATGTTGCCTTGCTGCTGCCTTAGCGGCTGCTGATCTGGTGGCAACTCCTCCAATCAATGCGACCTCATTTGAATCCATATGATTTGGAAGCCAACGAGGCTCTGATACCAACTTTTAAGCTCGAGATCAAATCTTGAGCTTAACCTAAGATAAAGAGAGTATGGGATGAGAAAGAAGTGAAGGAGATAAGAAAATAGAGCGAGTTAGATGAGAGAAAGAAGGTTTAATCTCAAAGAGATTGGTTTGATATTTTCATTGAATACCTCTTCCCTTGCACAAGACCAATTACTTATAGGAATCTAGATACATTGGCTTACACTTACTAAATCATCCGCCAAAACCTACCGGCCAAGACTAACCGCAATAACCGACTCTTGGCGCCAAAACTCTAATTCAAAAATTACAAGCTCACACGCCTTATTACAACTCGAATGAAATAGAAACATAACATAGTCATTATTTTTTCCTCCCTTGTCTTATGCTCTCATTTATTTTCAATTCGTTGTTTAGAACAGCCTGGTCAAACTTTTGGTGTCCTTGTTTATGGGTTTACTTTAGTCTATCAAGAGACTATATGAGTGTAAATACCTTCCTCTCTTGACTTGGAACAACAAACCTTTTAGATTGTTCTATATACACCGCTTTCTCAAATTCACCATTTGATAATGTCTCTAAATTATAGATAGAGCTAGAGTAATGGATACTCTAATAGTCAATATTCTTACCAATAAGGCATACGCATCAATGTAGTCTATCCCATGTTTCTGGGTAAACCATTAGCTACTAAATGGGCTTTGAACTTATCCATTGTTCCACGACTTTCATTTTCATTTTGAAAATTTATTTAGACCATATGGGATTACTTCCTAGTGTGAGATCCACAAAGGTATTATTACCCGTGGCAGAAGTCATCTCATTATTTATTACCTCTTTCTAAAATGTAGCATTATGAGACTTCATAGCTTTATCAAATATCAAAGTATTTGACTCTATGACACAACAAATGGACTTTGATTATCCATGTTATCTCTAGTTCCTACAACTAGAAATACATAGGAGTCCGGTCCTAAGGACTTCTTTTTTCTTGCTTTTTTACTTTTTTAATTTCTAGAGCATAATCATACATCTTTCCTCTCATCATGATTTTCATCATTCGATATATAGGCATGTCAAGTTGTGCCAATATACGATCCTTTGGTCTAGGAATTGAGCAAAACCGATTTTCATCAAAGCATCTTGTGACTCAATAATTATGTTAATGTTGATTGAGTCATTAGGTGCAATGACCAAAAATTGATAGTCCTTGTTATGCTCGACATAGCTAGTAAATATGCTTAGCTTCTTTTTCACCGAATTTTCTCCTTTTGGGTTCAAGGACTTTAGCGATTGTCCAACACCCCCAAACCTTAAAATATTTTAGGTTGGGTGTTCTTTTGTTCCAAGGTTCACATGGGCTTAACTTAACATTTCTTATTTGCTACTTGATTCAATATATAAAGGCCTTAAGAATAACCTCAACCTAAAATTTGTCACCGAGAACGAAATTTCATAACATGGTATTAACCATTTCGATTATAACCAAATTTCTACACTCATCCATGCCATTTTGTTGTCACATATAAGGTGTTATTACCTCCTTGATAATGCGCATGGATTCAAAGTATTTGGGATCATATTCTCTCATCATCCATCCTTAATGAATATTCGTCAATGAAGTTTGCTTTCAATGTTAAAAGCCTTAAATTCTCAGTCACTTGATCTTTATAAGTCAAAACAAATATAGAGCAATATTTTGTAACATCATCAATGAAAATGACAAAATATATTTTACCTCCCTAAAGTAGGAGTTCTAGAAAAATTGCATAAGTCGCTATGTATTAAATTAAGTAGGCTAGTGCTTCTTTGAACCGAAGGAAATGAAAGTCTTGTAATTTCCATAAGCTTATGTGTTTATATTTTTCATCATTTTTATCAAACATGGTTACAACCTAGAATTAGCCATTTTGTGCATTCTATCGAAATTAACATGGCATAGTATATTATGCCAAAGAAATGAAGAGCCAAGCATATAAACCAAAATTTTCACTATATTAACATTAAATTTAAGCATGCTCTTGTACATATAACCCTTTCTGACAAAGGCTCTATCCTACGAAATCATCTCCACGAAGTTGTCCTCGCATTATAATTCTTGTGATGATTTAACACATTTTTGTCTCTTTATTTTTGAGGTGACAATAGTCTTTCTTAACATGATCGGTCTTTTGATACTCCCAACAAAGAGGCTTTATCTTTTTTATCATCACAATTTTTGATAAGTGTCTAGTTCGCTTATGTCCTTTACAGGATTAGCCTTCATTCACCACATTGCTTTTTCAATGTTCTTAGAATGATCATTGTACGAATCCTACTACATGTACGCTTCCTCGATACAAAATGGTTGACCCATGCCTCGAGGGACAAATCTTCCTTCTTGTACTTTAGACTTATTTTGAAGTTTTTCACAAAGCATGAGGTTTTCCTATCAACAAGGATACAATGATGGTGCCGCCCCTGTTTATATTATGTTGTTTATCGTGATAGAAGATCTTTTCAATTTTCATGCAATAGTGTTGCAGCGAGCTTAGACACCTAGACCCCAGCATTGGCAGAAGGAAGCCTACTGCAGGAACACGCAGGATGAGTACTTGGCATCACCTGATCTTGGCCCCACCATGCTCAAGCGCGGTTGAAGGCTTTGAGAGATTTTCGGTTTGATTCTAGGAGCCGGTTTTGATTCTTTCCGTTTATTTGATATCTTTTCCTTGTTTAGATTATCTCTTTCCTTAATTTTGATTTATCCTTTATTAGTTGATTTATTTTCTTAATTCAGTTTAGATTTGATTTGGATTTGATTAGAAATCCCTCATCTATAAAAAGGGATGTTATGCTAGTTTAGGGATCATCCAATTCGAATTCCAATAAATTATTTTCTTCCTTTATGTAACCTCGATTTTTTGACCTGTGAGAAATGAGTTTATTCACCTCTTTGTTATTTTTATTATCAGTTTTAATAAAATACAAAGGGAAGGCCGTTGAACCTTCCCGTACCCCTTAATTTCCCATCACGCACTGCATCATCTGGTATCATAGCACAGTTCGCTTCCTATAACGATGGCCCCTAGAAGATGTCAAAGGAATGCCACCGTGGAAGATGTTACCAACCGAGATTGCCACCAGCAGTATGAGAGGAGATTTGAGGAACTGGAAGAGAGATTCCGGCGGATCGAGCAACACTTGGTCCAAATCGGTGCTAACCTCTACTCTATGGCTGGAGTGAGGCACCAACGCTGCCCTTCGCTTGGCGTGAATGGTGAAGACGAGGATGACCCCTTTGTGAACCCTTTCTTTGATGAAGACCAACAGGACCCAAGGCCCAGGCGCCAATAGCGCCGTGGTGAAGATCATGACGATCGGAGATGGGAATCAGGGCTTCTGATCGAAATACTGGAGTTCATTGGAGGAGGACGTCTGGAGGAGTTCTTAGATTGGCTAGTAGCCGTCGAGGAAGTCCTTGAGTTTAGGGAGATACCGGAGAGAAAACAGGCACCGCTCGCTATTTGCCTTCGGGGTAGAGCCGCCGCCTGGTGGCACCAACTTAAACAAACCCGATTCAGGCAAGGAAACTCCAAGATTGAAACGTCGGAGAAGATGAAAAAACACCTTCGTAGCGCCTTCTTACCGTACAATCATGCACGGATTATGTACCAGCGCCTTCAAGGGTTACGCCAAGGTTCGAAGTCCGTTGAAGACTACACTGCTGAGTTCAACTCCCTAGTCGCCAGAAACGACTTGGCAGAGTCTGAAGAAAAGTTGGCGGATCGCTTTATTAGTGGCCTAAGAGAGCCCATCCATGACGTACTCAACATGTTTGATATCTTTACTATGGCGGAGGCATCTCAGAGAGCCGTGAACGTGGAATGACAACAAAGGCGCTGCCCTTCTGGCGTGACCGGGAACACACAAGCAGGTGGTAGGGATCAAAACTGTGTACCGCCAACTCAGAATCAAAACGCCCAAAACAGAGCCCCTCCTGTTCTTATTGGGAAGCAGGTTAATCAAGAGGCAGGCGGTTAGTCCCGTATACGTTGCTTCAAGTGCGAAGAAGTAGGTCACCGTGCCTCCGAATGCCAAAAGCGAGATAGACCGGGTAAGGTTCTTCTCATCAACGAGCCTACTGAAGAGGAAGACGAGGCCATTGAAGAAGATGGTCAAGAAGAATTAGCGGAACAAGGAGAGGACCCCATTATAGGAGATGAGGGTCAATGCCTGGTCGTTAGGCGTGTCTGCCTCACGCCAAGGAATGAACAAGGAGACAGGTGGTTAAGGAACCATATCTTCCTAACGACGTGTACTATTGGCGGGAAAGTTTTCCATTTGGTTATAGACTCGGGAAGTTGTGAGAACGTCATCTCCGAAGAGGCGGTGAACAAATTGGCGTTAAAAACTGAAGCCCGTCCTCAACCGTACCTTTTGTATTGGCTGAAGAAGGGTAATCAGGTGACGGTTTCCAAACGATGTTTCGTGCATTTCTCAATATGGCCGAGATACAAGGAGGGAGTATGGTGCGATGTAGTCGCCATGGACGCATGTCACCTACTTTTAGGGCGTCCTTGGCAATATGACCAAGGAGCTATGCACGATGGACGAAGAAACACGTACAGTTTCATGTATGAAGGAGTGAAAATGGTGCTTTTACCAAAGAAGGAAGAGCAACCAAAATCTATCGTGGCTCAACACCCCAACGTGCAAGGTCACGTCATGTTTGCTAAAGAAGTTGGCGACACCAAGGTCGTGTTCGTTCTGATTAGGAATGAAGCTGATACTGTGCCTGCCAAGCCTCCAAGTGAGATCTTGCCTCTATTAAAGGAGTTTGCTGATGTGTTCCCATACGATTTACCGGCTACGTTGCCGCCTTTGCGTGACATCCAGCACAAGATCGATTTGATTCCTAGCGCATCCTTGCCAAACAAACCCCATTACCGCATGAGCCCTTCTAAGCATGAAGAACTCAGACGCCACATTGAGGAGTTGCTTGCTAGGGGCTTTATCAGGGAGAGCTTGAGTCCTTACGCTGTCCCGGCCTTGCTGACGCCAAAAAAGGATGGGAGCTAGCGCATGTGTGTGGACAGCAGAGCCATCAACAAAATAACAGTGCGGTACCGTTTCCCAATCCCAAGACTAGTTGATCTGTTGGACCAGCTACAAAGCGCCAAAGTGTTCACCAAGCCGGACCTCAAAAGTGGCTACCATCAGATATGTATATTTCTTAGAGATGAATGGAAGACAGCCTTCAAGACAAGAGAAGGTCTCTATGAGTGGTTGGTTATGCCGTTTGGTCTCTCTAATGCGCCTAGTACCTTCATGAGGTTCATGAATCAGGTATTATGTCCGTTCATTGGCAAGTTTGTCGTTGTCTATTTTGATGACATTTTAATTAATAGTCGTAATCGTACTGAGCACGTCAATCATTTGAGAGAGGTTCTTCTTACTTTGAGGAGTCAGGTTTGTTCGCGACATTAAAAATGTGTGAATTTATGAGGGAGAAGGTGACCTTCCTTGACTTCATTGTTTCCAAGGACGGTACTTCAGCTGATGAAGGTAAAATCGCAGCTATCCGTGACTGGCCACCACCAAAAACTATTAGCGAAGCGTGAAGCTTCCATGGACTAGCGTCATTCTACAGGCGCTTCGTTCCTGGCTTCACCTCCATCGTATCTCCTATCACGGATTTCCTTAAGAAGGGTTCTTTCGTGTGGATGTCTAAGGCTGCGCCTGCTTTCACCATCATCAAGGAAAGGCAGACAACAGCCCCAGTGTTGGTGTTGCCAGACTTTCAGAAGACGTCTGAGCTGCACACTGATGCTTCAAAGGTTAGGAAAACCGATTGCTTTCTTCAGTGAGAAGCTTCATGGGAGTAAGTTGAGGTATTCAACATATGACTTGGAGTTTTACACTTTGGTCAGGGCACTTTGGCATTGGAAGTCTTACTGGGCGAATCGCGAATTTATATTGTACTCAGACAATGAGGCACTTAAGTTCATCAACAATCAAGAAAAGCTGTCAGAGAGGCATGCAAAGTGGGCGGGTTTCATTCAACTCTTTCACTTCTCAATCAAGCATACTTCTGGTGCAATGAATAAGGTGGCCGATGCCTTAAGCATGAGAACCATGGTCTTAACACAATGCAAGACTGAAGTTACCGGGTTCGAGCATTTCAGGGATTTGTACCGTGATGATCCAACCTTCGACAGCATTTGGCGTGACACCCAACTTGGCCCAGTACTGGATTACTCGATCCACGATGGATATTTGTTCAAGGGGAACCAACTGTGTGTCCCGAGATCTAGTTGGCGTCAGAAGATAATAGAGGAGAAGCATAACTCTGGACATGTTGGCAGGGACAAGACGTTTAGGCTCATTACCGCCACTTATTTCTGGCCCACAATCCTCAAAGAGGTTGAAAGATTTGTCAAGTGATGCCGTACTTATCAGATTTCTAAAGGAGGGATGACGAACGTGTGACTCTACTTATCGTTACTGGTACCCGATCAGCCGTGGGCAGACGTGAGCATGTACTTTATGTTGGGGTTGCCGCGAACAGTTGGCGGCATTGACGCCATTTTTGTTGTTGTTGATCGATTCTCAAAGATGGCTCATTTCATTGGATGCTAGAAAGCCGCAGACGCCACCCACGTTGCTAGTCTTTACTTCAAAGACGTTTACAAGCTCCATGGCTTACCGTCCAGCATTGTGTCTGACAGAGACGTCCGATTCATCAACCATTTCTGGCGCAACCTTTGGAAGTTAGCCAACACTACGCTTTCCTTCAGCACT
Organism: Simmondsia chinensis; assembly: GCA_018398585.1. Taxonomy (NCBI): domain Eukaryota; kingdom Viridiplantae; phylum Streptophyta; class Magnoliopsida; order Caryophyllales; family Simmondsiaceae; genus Simmondsia; species Simmondsia chinensis. Next base: position 8,115,350 of record JAGTTD010000008.1, on the reverse strand, counting down.
GTCCATCACCCGCAAACCGATGGCCAAACTGAGGTCACCAATCGTTCCTTGGGGAACATACTTAGATGTTTGGATGCTGAGAATCCCAAGAGTTGGGCAGTAAAGCTTCACCAAGCAGAATTCGCCTATAACAGCTCAATGAGTAGAAGCATGGGGTTCACGCCATTTCAAGTTGTCTACGGGTTCACTCCACGAGCTCCTATTGACTTGGCGCCAGTTCCAGACTTGGCGTGTCCTCATGGCAAGGTAGCAGACTTCATATCTTCTCTTCAGGACATTCGTGAATAGACAAGGGAGCAGTTATTGAAAGTTAACGCGAAGTACAAGGACGACTGTGATAACAGGCGTCGACGAATACAACTCCAAGTTGGACAAAAAGTTTGGGCTATTCTAAAACGAGAACGCTTTCCGGCTTGGGAGTATAATAAGCTCTCAACCCACAAGATAGGCCCTTTGATGGTCCTTGAGAAGATCAACGACAACACTTACCGTCTACAATTGCCGCCTGGTATGCGAACTTCAGATATTTTTAACGTCAAGCATCTCAGTGCTTACTTTGGAGAGAATATCAGTTTTGATCCACAATCAAATTCGAGAGCGAATTTTCTCCCACCCGGGGAGGATGGTGCAGCGAGCTTAGGTGCCTAGACCCCAGCCTTGGCGGAAGGAAGCCTACGGTAGGAACACGCAGGATGAGTACTTGGCGTCACCTGATCTTGGCACCACCATGGTCAAGCACGGTTGAAGGCTTTGAGAGATTTCCGGTTTGATTCTAGGAGCCGGTTTTGATTCTTTTCATTTATTTGATATCTTTTCCTTGTTTAGATTATCTCTTTCCTTCATTTTGATTTATCCTTTATTAGTTGATTTATTTCCTTAATTCAGTTTAGATTTGATTTGGATTTGATTAGGAATCCCTCATCTATAAAAAGGGATGTTATGCTAGCTTAGGGATCATCTAATTAGAATTCCAATAAATTATTTTCTTCCTCTTTGTAACCTCGATTTCTTGACCTGTGAGAAACGAGTTTATTCACCTCTTTGTTATTTTTATTATCAGTTTTAATAAAATACAAAGGGAAGGCCGTTGAACCTTCCCGTACCCCTTAATTTCCCATCACGCGCTGCATCAAATAGTCCATAAGACGACAACCATCCACTATTTTGTAATTATTAAACTGACTAATAAGAAATTTCTTACTTGTCATGTTTTTAGTCTGTCTCATCTCAAGGGCCTCCCAATGTTTTGTGGCTGGTTGGTACAATAGACTAAATGTCAAATGGGGCATATGTCGTTCCATGTGAATATTATACTTTATACTTGCTGGTTGCTATAAAGAAGTCGTATAATTGCAGCTGCACAATTTTACACACTTTAAAACCACATTAGTGTCCTTGCACACACCCTACCCCCACTCAGCCTTAGCCACATTTATTTCTTCCAATTCTTTGCAATGACATCCTATTCATCATGGCTGCCATGCCTTTTTTTCTTTTTTACTGTATAGTCTTGGCTTCTTATCATCTCGTTCAACAACTTTTAGTCCTTGTTTTTCATGTTACCTAGGATAGTCCAAACATCTTCCTTTTAGGGAAGTTGATCATTTTAATAACAAACCATTAACTTTAATATGTAGCAATATTTGGTATTCGCATATTGGCTCGTATCTTGGCTTTCATTATGACGTCTTAATGATGATCTTTTATCTTATTTGTTTTAAATCTTAATTCAAAGTTTTTATTGAACTTTAATTTAATTCCGAGGCCTTTTTTTTTTTTTGTATTAACAAATGTAGTGAATACAACAACAATGATTTTCATAGATTTTGCGGTAGTGATGGTGTCTATAATCAATCGCCATGATGAAATACTTTACAACAGAATGGGATTGCAGAGAGCACACTTCATCATATATTTGAAGTGGGTTACATCGTGTTGCTTGTGGTCGACACGTTTGGTGAGCTCTTGATAGATGCCATGCTCACTGAAACATTGTTACTATGTACCAACCCATGTCTTGGCCAAAATATTAGCCCTTTTGGTCAACTATTTTGTTGTCCCTCGATTATTCACATTTTCAAGTTTTTTGCAATAAATGCTGCCTCAATCTCACCCAAGTTGGCCCCAAGGTTGGTTATGTGCACCTTGATCATTCTTCAATCCAGTCTTTGCTCAATGCTATGAACTTTAGTGGTCTTTAATCTCGTCCAAATTATTTCAATCCAATCCAATTTCAATCAAATCAAAAGTGTGAAGCATTGACAAGAAATTTCAATCAAATCAATATGATAGTTTTTTTTTTCTTTTTTTTTTTCCCCTTCCATCAAATGGGTCCTAAGAGACAAACATAGTCAGGCACAGCCTATATGCCTTTTTCCTTTGCTCAGGTATTCAGTCAAAAAGACTGCATTTACCTTTATCCCTTGGGAGGAAAACTTGAATCTAGCTAGGGTGTCCTCTTAGAGTAAGGAAGTCCAACCAAGTTGGTTGGTCCTCTATTCATCCGATAGGAGATGTGGATAACGAAGGCTCCTTCGCACGGTCTAACCTAAAGTAAAGGCTAATCCACAAAAAACGATCAAAGAAATTAAAGTAGCGAGAGGAATTCTACTCTATTAGAAAGTAAAGACCTTTTTTCTCATAATTAAATACGTGATCTACACCAATGGGAATGTACTCTAGTAGTAAAAAAACATTATTAAAACTAAAATGCCTTAGAGCAGAAGATAGTAGGCTTGAGTTCATAATAACTCAACTTAATGGAAAAGCCTACAGCTTAACAACATCAGGGATATGAGTAGGGTATCTATCAATACAATCGGCCCAAGGAGCATCAGGAATCGGAGTATCCACATTCCTCAAACACTTCCACACGGCACTATTACACTTAAATCCACTCCCAAACCCAATTTGCCACACTCTGTCGCCCTTCTTCATCCTCCCTTTTGCCTCCATATAACTCATTTCATACCACAACGACGATGATGACGTGTTCCCAAATCGGTGCAGTGTCATCCTTGAAGCCTCAACCTGCTCGGCTGTCAGCTTCAGCCTCTTTTGTAGCTCGTCTATTACTGCCCTTCCCCCTGCATGTATGCAGAAGTGCTCAAACGCCTTCTTAAAGTCTGGTAGATATGGTTGCCACCTAATATTATAGATCCATTCATAAGTCTTGCAATGAATGATAAATATTACTTGAAAGTTGAGAGAAAAAAGATATTAACATATAAATTGAGATACCCAGTTTAGTTCCAATTAGAGATCGGTGTATGGTCAAGTTTTGGCCTAGTAAACGTACACACCTTGAGTTGATGAGCTTCCTCCCTATTAGATTGAGCAAGAAGAGGAGCTGCTCTGATGCAGGGAGGACCATTGGGCCTATGGTGGTGATGTTGGCCTTGAGAGACTCACCAGCTACGGACATGAGGTGCTTAGATAGGGAGATGCCCACTAGACCCTTTGGATCCTCCACCTCGAAGACGCAGCGGTAGGAGGGATCGTCAGCCCCCATGTGGGTTCGAACCACATGGAGGAGACGGTACTTGGCACGAGATCGGTTGGCAGGCTTGTTGGAGAGGAGAAGGGCAGCGCCACCCATGCGGAAGAGGCAGTTAGGGAGGAGCATGGCGCGCTCGGTTCCTTGGTAGTAGTTGGGGGTTAAGACCTCAGTGCTGATTACAAGGGCGGTAAAGTTAGGATGAGCCTGCAACAGGTTAGTGGCAAAGTCCACAGAGATTAAGCCCGCACTGCAACCCATCCCGGATAGGTTGAAGCTCTTGATGTTAGATCTCATCTTGTACCTACATCCATTAAAATATAGAAATAGTTATAAGGTTGAAGTACTACAGAACTAAAATCATTACATTATAAAAAATTATGGGTGTGTATTCAACATTAGATGTATAGCAAGATATATAGTAGATTTTCACTAAGCATCCGTTTGATTTCATAGAGAAAATGTTTTCCCTTTTAAGACTATATATAGCTGCTTGTTTGTTATTACTTTGAATTTACGACTTTTTGAAAATAATACTTGTGTTCAATAAAAGTGAATTAGAACCTATGAGTCTTTTATATATTACAAAAAAGTAAAAAAAATAAAAAATGAATATTTGTCGTAGGAGTTGTTATTGGCAGGGTAAAAATTGTTATTATTAGAGAAATAATATAAATTACAAATAATAAAAACAACAAAATAACTTTAAAAATTACTATATTATTCTGACAATAATAACATTGTTCTTTGTTTTAGAAACCGTAACTAGTTGTATTGCATATCACCGGTGTCCAATGCCCACCATCAGTATTCCCACCAACCCACAGTAAATAACACAAAGGCATGGAGTATTATGCATGTGTATATCTTATATGCGCTAGTGTCCTCAAAGGATTTAGCTTAGTAGTTGACAACTCCGAGCGTCAAAGGTCTTAGTTGTTTGATTTCACCCGAGACATTTTTCCCTTCTCATCTTTTTTTCTTTTTTGAGGGGTTTTTTATAAGAAACCACCTAAATTTTAGGTATTATTTAAAAATATCACTTAAATTTTCTAATTTTCAAAGTCATATACCTAAATTCTCCAAACTTTTTTAATGTGATACCTTAATGTTAAGGCCGTTAACATCCGTTAGTTTCTGCTGACTTGACATTTAAAAAAAATTCTTGTTAAATATAAAAACTATTTTAAAAATATTTACAATATTTTTAAATATTTCAAAATTATTTTAAGCGTAAATTCGAATTTTAAATTTTTTTTTTCAAAAGCCACATTAGCGAAAACTAAAGGATGTTAATGGCTTTAACATTAAGATGTGACATTACAAAATTTTGAAAAGTTTTGTTATGACTTTGAAAAATTAAAAAATTTAGGTGATTTTTTTTAAATCTCACCTAAAATTTAAATGGTTTTTAATAAAAGTCGTTTTGATAATTCAACATTAGTTAGTCAAGTGTGATTTACCAGAGATTAGGCAAAAGAAATAGAGGAGACGACACTAAGAGAGGAACCGAAAATGTGGTGCACCAAAGTCAAAATCAGACAATAAGAGAGTTAATTAGTTTACGAGACGTCTTGTTTTGTAAAACATTCTGGTACAAAATTGGATCCTCTTCCAACAAATGAACAAACTGGACGTTTCTAAAACAGAAAACTATGTAATAAGTGTTAGTGTTTTTAGCACTTTAAGGAACAATGTTATAAGCATCTAAATTACATAATTAATCTACTTATGAAATAAAAATAAAATCATTCGCTCATATAAAAGGACAACTATTTTAATATTCTAATAATCTTTTGCCACATTCTTGGATACTCAAATTAGGTTGCCAAATTGGTTACGTTTCACATTTTACTTTATTTAAAAAAAGGACATGATATAAATTAGACTATAAAATTATTCTTGTGAGGTTGTGTGTGTGTTTCAAACTCAGTGGCCATACTTAATACTTAAAATAATATATAACTTTTTTATTATATATTTGATAAGGTAACTAAATATATCTTTTGACTACCTATAACATTGTACTTTAGAAGAACGTACGGGCATCAAAAAAAATTTACTGTTTTTGGGTCGACGAGCATCAAAAATAAACTTAAGGCAGCAGAGAAGGAAAATATTGGTACTTCAGTAATGCTATACATTGTAATTCAGAAGAGCAATATTATATAGCTAAGAATATACTTAATTTACATACTCAATAATTATAATATAATTAAGATTACTAGTTTACGAAAAATAATTTCTTTAATAACATTAGAAATTTAGTATGAAACACATAGATGGCATCAGGAATTGGGTTGAGCCATGGCCGTGGTTTTAGGTGATTCGAGCAGATAGCTTTTCTTTCTCATGCTCTTTCCTTTTCTGTCATTTTTCTTCTTTCTCATTTATGCGAGTTCTTTTCAAGCTCCGTTCTTATGGGCACATGAATTTTTGTATTGCGAGTTATGTCGTTAATTGTTGAAAAACAACAAATTAAAAGCCATCAAAAAATTTTACCTATTAATGACCATAGAAGACAAAGAAGGGGAAGGACAAAACAAGCTGCAATTCACAATCAGCACGTCCAAATCCTTCCCTTTCACCCCAGTTTTCTCCATCAACTTATCCACACAACTAAATATTACCATCTCAAACTCCTCTCTCGCCGCCTCCAATGACGGCACTGGCGGTATGTAATGTGCCGCGGGTGGCAAGCACGTCTCCTCCCCGAGCCCGGACCGCTCCAGGATGCGCATTTGGAATTCTACGCTTTTTGCATTGGGGACTATGATCCGTGAGTGCTCCATGAAAGAGGAGAAGGGCACGCGGAATCGGAGCGGGGGCTTGAAGCATGAATAGTCCACTAAATAGACGGGTCGTGGGCGGGAGAGGCAGTGGGCTAGGAAGACCAAAGTGGTGGCCGCGATGGCGACGTAGAGGAGGGTGGGGTGGAGAGAGGGAATGGAGAGGAGGATGGGAGGAAAGTGAGGTGACATTTTGGGAAGGGTGAGGTGAAGAGGGGGGAAGAGGGTCTAGGGAATTTTATAGGGGGAAATTGGCTTTAACCGGTGTTATGAGTGTAATTGGTAATATGTATTATTTAGGTAACATAAAGTTTGAGCATTTATTACTTAGATATTCAGATATTTTAATATATATAATGAGATACATAAGATTTGAATATTTTATCACATAGCTATCATATATATGTTGGAATTCGATTAATTTTTATGAGAATTTGATCAATTTTATATAAAAAATGTTAATATAATACGTGAATACGATAATATATACTAGCTATGCTAATGTTTTCATCAAAGAGCTATTAGATGGGTGTCGTTAAGTCATATCGAGAGATAGGCTAACCAAGTCGCAGATTCTCTTGCCAAGAATGCGGTTTTCAGAACTTCGCCAATGGTTTATGGCTCTTAGGTGTTGGACTATGTCTGGTTGCAATACATGGGATACTACTGCTGCTTTGTTAGCCTTGATAAGCATTGTTGATGTATTTCTTCATCTTTTTCTGCAATAATATCTCGCATTTATTAAAAAAATATATTTTTTTTTTTTCATCAAAGAATTAGCAAATTATGATAAAATATTTAATGAATGTTAATATAAATTACCTAAATATCGTTACATTAATACATCACTTTTACATTTTTTTGCAAAAATAATATCAAATTCTAATTTTTTTTTTTTATGATGGTAAATCCAGGGGATCGGGAGAGGGGATAAACCCCTCAAATTCCTCAAGGAGGACCACAATTTGAGTTTCGTGGGATTCGATCCCAGGGCACTTCGTTTTCACCCAGCGATCACGACTACTGGGCTATGTCCCTAAGGGACAGATACCAAATTCTAATGAAGAAACTAATTTATTGTTGAAGTTGCATTCAATTTTAGCATATTTTATCAAAAATCTATTGAATTTTCGGCAAAAGGGTATTAGATTGATAAAATTTTAAAACTTAAGCTACGTATGTGATAAAATGTTAGTGCCCCATTGTGTATACAAAAACATTAGGATACCTAAGTGATAAATATTCGATAATTTCTCAAAGTTATATGTTATAAATATAATTAAATAGTTTGTCACTGTCGAAGGTCAAATAAGTGTATACCAAACCCAAAATCATAAGAAGTTTTAAAAGAAGGCGTATTAGTGACCTCTTTATGATGCTATAAAGGGGCGAATTGGCTAGTATTATGGAACTTTATTCGGTCATTAAAGTGAGAAAAATAGATAAGTTGATTAATAAAATTAAATTATGGATCATTTTTTTTACACAACTTCTAATATTTAATATGTTATTAAAGTGGGTTGTTGATCCTGAGCTTTGGTTGGGTGCAACGTGTCCTCCTGAAAAGGTGCATTTGAGTTTGTTGCGCCGAAGGTCTCTTCAGTGAATATTGGATCCAATTAAACTGGAGAAGGCGAGTGTCGTATTTGTTATAGAGTCACATGTGAGGGGGAGTATTGAGACTCCACATGTGAGCCTACTGCTTAGAGTCCCACATAGGAGTTGTGAGAGTTGAAATATCAATTTTAAAAGACTAAAGGGTTACTCCACTTTTTACCAATTGGTTTTAGGATAGAATCCACTTGGGCTTATAAGTGAATCTCATGTATACCAAATCCATGGGTTCGACCCAAAAGCCTGATGAAAATTTAACACGGTATCAAAGCGGATGTATGATCCTAAACTCTTGTTTATCAGCACCATATCCTCGGCAAGAGAGGTGTATTTATGTTTAGTGCTATGAGGGCTTCTCAGTATGTTTGATCCAGTTGGATTGGAGAAGGTAAGGGATGCGTTTGAAATAGATTCACATGTGAAGGGGAGTGCTGAGGACTCCACATGTGAGTCTATATTGGAGAATCTCACATTGGAGTTTTGTGAGTGAAGAAATTAATTTGTAAGTGTAATGGATTACTCCACCTATTGCCAATTAATTTTAGAATAGAACCCCACTTTTATTTATATGTGGATCTCTTGAATGCCAACTTACGGTTGGGAGATAATGGGAGGGAGGAGAGGAGGGGTAAGAGGGATGGGGAAATTAAAAGGGGAAATTGGAAAGTGAAAGCGTAAACAATAGTTAAAATATCTACTATTAGTAGAATTATATTTGGGCTTGATTTTTTGTACAGAAGTGAAATTATGATAAATATCTTTTTAAGGCACATAGCGAACCTTTTTTTTTAAAACTTAATTTTTGGATACCGAAATAGCCTAAGAGATACAATAAAATCCACCAACAAAGTGAGAGTAAGAGCTTACAAAGAGAAAGATGACTGAGACTTTTTTTAATGAGAGAAAGCGAGAATAATTTCAACTTGGTATCTTATAAATGACAACACAGGGGCTTTTATAGAACATAACGTGTCTCTTGTGAAGAGACGCATCCATAGACAAATCAAACACACGTTGATAAATAAAAAACACATGTTTAATTATTAAAACATATGTTGGAAATCAAGGGATACATCCCTCTAAAATAAATAATTAAATACCAAAAATATCAGAAACTGGTGCACCAAAAATAACGGCCATAACTGCTCTGCGTGTCGACACACAAACACAAACACAGTGTGTCAACACACAACCCCCCGAAGGTGTTTCTGCATAATTAAGCCAAAATACATAACATATAAATATTCAAAACACTTTATTAAACATTCTATTTTTAAAATACATCAAGAAAGTTCCCTATGTAATATTATATACCATAATATATAATTATATTGTAAGTGCCGTGACACTTAATTTGTATTGTGAAATAATAAAATCGGCTGTTTACGCGTACTTCTCTCTATTTGGTCCACAATATAATTTGATTCTTATACTTTAAGTTGTATCAATTTAATATATATATATAATTTAGAATTGGAGCAAATTATAAAAAGACCCCCTGAAATTTACAATTAAACACAACATACCATACAGTTTTAATTTCATAAAATAGCTCCCTGAATTTATAATTAAGCACAACACACTTCCTACACATTTAATTTCATAAAATAGTTCTCTGAACTTTACAATTAAACACAACACATCTCCTACACTTTCAATTTCATAAAATAGCCCCTTAAACTTTATAATTAAACATAACATACCCTTTGTACTTTTAATTTTATAAATAACACTTGAACTTTGTTATTACACATAACTCACCCTCCCCTGAACTTTGTTACTAAACATAATTCACCCTTTAGACATTAATAAATTTAAAATAAAAAATATAAATAAAAAAATAAATTACGAAAAATATTTCAGAAAAATTCTAAAAAAATATAATAATATTTTAAACTTTGGTAAAAATTAGATAAATAAATTTAAAATTAAAAATATGTCAAATTAAAAATCAAGAATTTTTTATTTTTATATAAAAGATGGAGATTTTATACTTTTAGGGAATAGATTATAGCTATATGTTTCTAGGAAAAGTTAAAAGAATTTTCTAATATTTACACAGAATTATTATTTTAATTATTTTTAGGACTAATATTATAATTTTAGAATATAATAAAGTATTTTTAAAATTTTCATATAAAATACTATAAGATAAAATATAATAAGTTTTTTTTCATAAATAAATTTTAAAATTAGATTAATAAATCTAAATTTTAAAAATTGTACAAAATTAGAAATTTGAAAAAAAAAAATTACAAAAAAATTTATTTTTAAAAATTAAAAAATTGAAGTTAAAAAATTCAATATTTAGAACCCCCTCCCCGACCATGCATACGAGGAAGCCTTGATGCACTGGGTCCGTTGTTGTTGTTGTTATTGTTGCTTTTCAAACTTTTTCCAAAGAGTTAGTTTTCCGTAATTTGTTTCTCATCTTTTTAATTTCGTTCATTTTTTGAATTTCAAATTTATTAATGTTTAAGGAGTGTGTTATGTTTAGTAATATAGTTCATAGGATGAGTTGTGTGAAATAACAAAGTTCAAGAGCTATTTTTAAAAATTGAAATTGCAAGGAATGTATTGTATTTAATTGCAAAGTTCAGAGGGTGTGTTGTGTATAGTAACAAAGTTCAGGGGGCTATTTAATAAAATTAAAAGTGCAGGGTGTGTTGTGTTTAATTGTGAAATTAAGGTAGTTATTTTATGAAATTGAAAATACATGGGGTATATTAAATTTAGTAGGAAAGTTCAGGGGGTATACTTATGACTGGCCTTTAAAATTATGTCAATTTAGTCGTAAAATAAAATTTTCGTTGAATAGGAAACAAAATTTTCAGCAGGTAGGTCATTGGTGAGTTTGAAATAGGAACACTTATTACGTCTTTTTTGCTGCACATGACTGAAATACGAAAACCACATCCTTAACTTCAATATAAAACTAAATTGACATAGCATAAACTGTGTTAAGAACTACGCAATTAAAGTTCAATAACTAATTTAACATAGTGTCCAAAATAAACAGACTTTTAACATAAATAATTCTAAAAACTTATTAATTAGTCCATGCTATAATTTTGTAAAGCATAACAGACAGGATAATTTTGTCAGATGACTAAAAATTATATATATATATATATAAAAAAATTAATTTTCTCCCCACCCTTTGTCCCCCTTCCCTCCCTCTCACTGTCCCCACCCGCCACTGTCGCTGCTGTTCGCTCGCCCACCGCCCCTACATTTTCTCTCTCTTTCAATGCTTCTTTCTCCCTCTCTCATATCCCTTCACCCCCGCCATCGCCACCTGTTTGCCGCCTCACTTTTTCTCTCTTATCCAATACCCCTTTCTCTCTCCCCTATATCTCGTCACCCTGCCACCATTGTTGCGGTAGGTGGCGGTTGTAAAGGGATATATGGGAGAAAGAAAGGGGTCTTAAACAACAGAAAAAAGGAGGGGCAGCAGCGGCAGATGGCCCGGGGGGGGGAGGGGGGGGGGATGATACGAGGAAGGGACAGGAGCATTGGAAGAGAAAAAAAGCAGGAGTGCCAGTGGAGGCGGTGGCGGGTAGCAGTGAGAGGGAGGGAAGGGGGAGAGAGGGTGGGGAGAAAATTAAATTCTTTTTTTTTAGACCTCATAAAAAGGGGGTCAATCTTTTGTTATGATCAAGGATCATAATGTCTTGACCCGAGGTGGGCTCAGGTTATGACTTAGAAAAAATTAAGAGAATTAGAGTTTGGGAAGAGAAAGAATTGAGAAAGTGATGAGAATTAGAGGGAGAAGTACAGAGAATAGAGAAAAGTAAGGAAAGTAAGATTGTTGTATTATCATTCCATCATGATTACATGCTAAAGAACAATTATTTATACTAGCTAAAGCCTAGGAAGATATCTAACTAATGTACTAACTAATGGGTTAACAATATAACAATCCTAACAACTCAATCTAGCAACAAGAATCTCCCTAACTAACTAGCTTGTAACTAACATTGTCTTCAATACTAACTAATACAAGGACACTTGAACTCATGACTTAATACTAAACCTACCTATTACAATCATGACATTACATCCTCCTTTAGATATTCTTGTCCTCAAGAATCTAATTAAGGAATTTGTAGTATGATGAAATGTCTTGAATGCTTAGCTTGCTGTAGCCATGCTCACAGGTCTTGTCCTATTACAAGGGCTCGAGTCCATTATTGCTATGGCACTCAGATTTGGTGTTGAAATTGCATTTGTCAAGGTACCACGTTCCTCTGAATTTTCCCACCAAGGCCTTTGAACTCCTTGCACTTCCAAAGCCAGATGATGCATTAAAACATTGTCCAAGCCATTAGCTTCCACAACTAATTCAACATTGCTACTTTTAAATCTAAGGCCACATGTTCCCACAGCTTGTTGCTGCAATGGTGAAGAATCAGCTCTGCTGTACTTCCCAACCCTCTTGTATACTTCCCATAGATCAACTACTAGTTCATTACATCCAAGCCTAAGCTGTTGCTGCCACTGGAAGACTGAATTTAGAAAAGCTTGATCCCCCTTATGCTGCACAACTGTAGGGGGTCTCACATTAGGATGCACCTTTGGAGTATATCTCACATTTTCAACTCAATCAATGCTATTGCATAGCTCAAAGTCTGAATTTCTTGACAATCCAATACCATCAAATCTCCTTAATAGCTTGGGTCCACTTTTACTTTGAGCTTCAACTTCAAATTTAAACAAACACTTGTCACTCCTTCTATTACTAGGACGAAGTTGTTGTTTTGGAAGATGTATTTTAAGAGTTCTACTCTTCATTTCCTTCATGGAATCAGGTGGCCTTCCTCCATTATTCATAGCTGAAAAGACACCCAACCCATTCAATTGAGCTTGCAAACTAATCTGCTCATGCGCATCTCCCTGCTGAACCAGATCAGTTAATCGATTCTTTACTGATTTCGGTTGGACTGCAAGGAACTCAACCTTATTTCTTGTTGAGTTTGTTTTACTGCTGACAGATGCTTTCCTCTTCTTAACTCTTTTGATTGTTCTTTTGATCCAAGAGTAGGCCTCAGGTCTATCAAAAGCCATCAACACCACTCTAGGCTGCCTCAAACCCTTGCTCTTGATCTTGTACAATTGCTTAAAAACCTTAGCATTTGCCTTAGCATTTACTCTAAGTCCCTTGCTTATGTGAACCTTCCTACCACCAAGATGCATTGCCAACTTAATCACAATATTTGGCTGTAAAGGAAGCTTCAGATTCAATAATCTACTGCTATAGACTTCCATATACACTTGCAACTCTCCCACGACTAATGAATCCAATTTATGGTGGTTCTCACTGCATTGCTTGATATTTGGGTTCTGTTTCTCGAAGGTTACTGCTACAGCCTTGGAATTATCCTCAGGAACTTGCATTCGCAGGTCCTTATCTGGATTAAGTTGAAGTTTTATGTTGTTTATATGCCTTGCTGCTGCAATTTCCTTGTGGACATCCAATTGTTTTACTGCAATATCAACTTGATCTCTATTAATGTGCTCCTTATGTTGAAGAGCTTGCATATTCGAAGGTTCATTTGAAGGAATTCATTTTGTATCTCCAATTTTTACCCAAGGCTTGAAGAATTTAACATCTAACATACAACAATTGTCATAGATGTTTCTTCCATGTAGGTGAACAATTGCTAAGGTAGCTTGGTTTATTGAAGAATATGTCACATAGGCTTCAATTCCTTGGTTAGTTATTGAGTTGATTTTCACTTCTTCAATATGACCATAGGGATTAAAGACTTGATGGAGGATATTTTTGGTGATGGGGCAAAGGGCTTTCAAGATTCTTACCAAGAGTATAGTTGCGGCTCCCATTTTGTCTTGATGTAAGGCTTTAAGTACCACGAGAACCAAGTGTATGAGTGTACTGCAGCTAGCTTGACAATTATGAACACAAGAACAACAAGTTTTGAACTGAATTCTTGCTCCTACGCAACAACTGAATTTCAATACAATGTGAAGAACAATTCTTGATCAGCTTGAATTTGAAATCTTGACCTAACTTTGATCAAATTGCATTCAGTTTTGTGAGTTTTTGGGTTCTCAAGATCGAGCTCTGATACCAATTGTCATGACCTGAGGTGGGCTCGGGTTATGACTTAGAAAAAATTAAGAGAATTAGAGTTGGGGAGAGGAAGAATTGAGAAAGAGATGAGAATTAGAGGGAGAAGTAGAGAGATTAGAGAAAAGTAAGGAAAGTAAGATTGTTGTATTATCATTCAATCATGATTACATGTTAAAGAACAATTATTTATACTAGCTAAAGCCTAGGAAGATATCTAACTAATGTACTAACTAATGGGTTAACAAAATAACAATCCTAACAATTCAATTTAACTACAAGAATCTCCCTAACTAACTAGCTTGTAACTAACATTGCCTTCAATACAAACTAATACAATACAAGGACACTTAAACTCATGACTTAATACTAAACCTACCTATTACAATCATGACACATGACATAGGATACAAGTGAAAGAGAGTTGAGATGAGAAGAAAAATTGAGGATTCGGGATGAGAAAAGATTGAATATTTTCTGTTACTTGACATAAGATGATATAAGAATCAACAACTAAGCTATTTATCCTCCCTATCTGAGCACTAACTAACTTTCTTCAATTATAAAATATCTATGAATAGAATGTTTACACTTGATTACAATTGAATATCCTACTATAAGAGTCATGACATTTCCTACCCCTTCAAATGATTCTTGTTCTCAAGATTCGAATTGAGGAAACTGACATTGGAGAAATTGGTAACCTTCTCTTGTAGCATCATTTACCCTTCGGTTCAAAAGAGTCTAAGTTGCACCACTTGATTAACATTGAGTAACAGCATGGTTATGTCCATTAACCAACTCCCTAAGTACCTGTCCTGGTTCGAGGAAATCGTTCCCATGTTCTTTTATTCTTTGCCTTCTTATTGAAGACCTAAAGTAGTGCATCACTAACAACAGCACAAGCATGGAAATCATTTAACAAAATCCTCACTACCCATAACTTGGGTCATCAAAACAACTGATCTCTAGCTTAGGTTGTCAAAAAGAAGAACTCCTTCCCGCGTGAACTTGTTCTACCCTTTGTTTTTGAAGCTTAGAAAGAGGAAGTAGGAGTTCAGGGGGTCTTACATTGGCCCAAGCTGCTAGCATGCTACCCACTGCTCTAGCGCCATTGTTCTGATTTAATTTCTCCTAAATACCCAATAATTATTGTTGCATTAGCTCTTGGGATTGATGTAGGTTACCAATGGCAATTACCAGGTTCCGAAGTTGTTGTTAAAGTATCATCTGCTCCGAGGCTACTTGCGGAGTTCGAGGTTGCCATCAATAGTTGTTTCTTCCATTTCGCCAGATTGTTGTACCCAAAATTTCCAAAATCATAGCTCTGATACCAATTGTTATGATTAAGGATTATAACATAGGATAGAAGTAAAAGAGAGTCGAGATCAGAAGAGAAATTGAGGGTTAGCGATGAGAAAAGAATGAATATTCCCTATTACTTGACGTAAGATGATACAAGAATCAACAACTAAGCTATTTATCCTCCCTCAACCACCAAACTAACTAACTTGGTTTCATAACAACTTTTCTCACTAAAATATCTAAGCACTAACTAACTCTCTTCAGTTACAAAATATCTATGAATAAAATGTTTACACTTGATTACAATTGAATATCCTACTATAAGGATCATGATATCTTTACCGCCCATTATAATGGACGGCCAAGATTCACTCCTCTCACCCTCTGATCTTCTCATTATATATATATATATATATATATATATATATATATTTCTTTTCTGTTTTCATTTTTTTACAATGATAAGAAGCATAATATTAACTTCTAAATAAAATAAATAACACTTTTAAGAAGAAAATGTTCAAAAAAGAAAAGGCACTTTTAAGAATGAAATGAGCCTTGAACTCAAAAACTCTAGCTTATAGGCTTGGAAGGCAAACCACTACATCAATACCTTTTAAAAATTAAGGGAGTTAAATATTTTATTTTATTTATGCTAGGAGTTTTTTATTTTGAAAGCAAAAATATGATAGCTTTTTTTTTTTTCATAGTTTAATATGTACATATATTGAAATAATAATACTCGTTATCAGTTGCGAGATAGATTCAAGTGAAAACGTTAATATATGTATTATCATGTACGTAAGTCAATATTCTGCGCTTTCCGATCAAAAGGACACAGGGAATAAATATCCACAGCCATGGTCCCATTCATGTAGCTAACTTCGTTAATGGTCGCTGAAGAATAAAATATAGAGTTTCCAAAACTCAAAGCTTTTAATATTCTTAAATAAGTATTAAAGGTAATACTATTCAGGAACATTATTTAAAATAGGGTACTAAATTAACAAAATGGTTTCAAGATGTGTAGAACTACTTTTCTTAAGGCTATATTTGGAGCATGAAATTGAGGCTCAGAAGTTCAATTATGTTGTTTGGTTCCCCTAGTGGAATTGGAGTTATAATTCCACTGTCCAATTTCACAGAATTAAATTTTAACTGAAAATTATAGTTTCTATTTTCTTGGGTTGGGAGTAAGGAATTGTAATTCTATATTAACTCCATTGACCTTAAAACCAAAATAACCTTACTTGATTAATCCAAGTCCAAGATGACTTGCGAAAGATTAAGACATAACCTAAAATTTGACATAAACCTTTAAATCACTCAACTCGAATGACTTGAACTTGAAATGACTAAGATCTACTTAACTCAAAGTTTGAATTGACCTAACCCGATTGATTCGAAACTCGAAATTCGAAATGACTCAAATCCAAAGAATGAAATTACTCGACTTCAATGTGATGTAAACAAGCTAAGCCAATGTGGAAATGACCAAACGAAATTGACCAAACTTAATATGATCTAAATCCAAAATGACCTAGCCCACTCAAATTCGGCCTAAGAAGGCTCGAATCTGAAATAATTCAACCAGTTTGTTCCAAAAGTAAGATGACTCGAGCTTGAAATGACCTAAATCAACTCATACCCGATTGATTCTAGCTTGAATCCCAAAAAGAACCCCAATTAATTGAAAATTCGAGATAACTTGAACACCAATTCGATGTGATACTCAACTCGATTTGACTTGAAACTTGAATAACTCAAACTAAAAGTAAATTTCTTAACCATAATAATTCAAACGCAATATGAACTGCTCCAACCAAAATCCGATTGCAACTAATTTAAAACTCGAAATACTCTAAATCAATTGACTGAATACTCGTGATGACTCAAATTATTATGGAATTATAATTCCGACCTCTAATTACTTTTATGAACTAAACAATAGAATTTCAATTGCACCATAATTCACATTCCACCGAAATTGGAATTGGATTTACTATTCCACGGTCCATTTACAATTCTATGTTCTAACCAGAGCCTAAAACTTACTTTGTCCTTATCAAAATAGTACTGGGATATAATGAAACTTTACAATAAAGCGAAAGTGTAAGTAAAGAGGATGGTTCACATGATAAGAGAATGATTTGATTTTTCATACCTTAAATATGAACATGGGAAGTCTTTATATAGAAAATTAAGTGTCCTTCGGAAGAAACATATCTCATCCCGAGGGGACACCAAAATCTCTTCCAAGCGACACCAACAACCGTGACAAGTAACAAGCAAATGTCCCCTATGTGCTGACACATTTGAGGGAATGTGTGTCTTGGCATTGTGCCGTTCCTTCAGTTGTTTGTCGACACATAGGAACTGTATGCCAACACATACCATCCGTGAGCTTTACTGGAATGTGTGTCAACACTCACCATTATATGTGTCGACACATACCATACTTGAGCCAAAACACATCCAAAAACACTTTAAAGTACATCAATAGTCCCCCACCACTTTAAAATATACATTCTCAAATAAAATTTACAAGATCTTGGATAATGAAGGAAGCATTGTTTGGAACATATCCTAAAAATCCAAATTTATCATGTAATTGTTATTTTATTATGAATGAAAATTAATTTCCAGTTGTTTCCTCATTAAATTTGTGTAAGTGAGTATATATTGCATGCGATTTTATTTTAAGTAACATCCATGAGATGGAAGTAGTCTTCAAACTACATTTACAAGTTTGTTCAAAGTGAATAATGAGATTGAGATACAGATATACTTGGAACAAATGGAATAAAATGTTATTTGAAAAATTCTTAGTCAGTGAGAAGTTTGGACTTCTTATTAGCAAAGGCTATAATGTGATACTTTAGATGACCTGTTTTGGTCATGTGGATGATCATTCAAAAGTGTTATGTTGGTGTGTGCAATAAGATTAATACACTGAGTTGAACCATGTGAGTTACTTGTTTCTAGACTGCTATCAGATTTGAGTGATTCATGATGTACTATTTTAATGATGACTCTAAATCCTTAGAGTATTCTGGACTTGTGCATGGAATGTTAGTTATCTTGGTGTACCATAAATAAGGTCTCAATATGGACGGAGTCCTACGTGCACTAGGATAAAGGAATGAAGTGTGACAGGGATCAGGTATTCAATATAGAATCTACAGTCTCTTATGCGATATAGATGTGTCCTTAGTTGATTCACAAATGTTTGAATTAATTCAAAAACTTTAGCCAAAGTGTTCCAAGTGTTTGATATTTGGAATTTATACTGTAAATTTATTCAAGTATAAATGAATTATTAAAAAAAGGGGGAGTCGGGAACAATTGAAAAGTTGTAAGAAAAATAATGGTAGTAGTTATAGTTATTTTTCATTAGGGTTTATTTACTAGACACTAAGGCACACGAATCCCATTAGAGCTCCGAAGTTAAGCATACTTGGGAGAGAGTAGTACTAGGATGGGTGACCTCCTAGGAAGTCCTCGTGTTGGCAATGCAATAAGGTTAGGGGCCCTCGAAAACAGCCTCTCAGCTGGGTTACACCTTGAAAGGGGTAAGGCTGCATACATTCACCTCTCCCACACCCCGCTTTTGCGGGAGCCCTTGAATTACTGGGTCTGTTGTTGTTGTTGTTGGTATTTCATAGAGGGGCTGTTGTTGTCAATATATTCTACTTCGGAATTATCGAATGAATAATTTAACTCTATATTGCAGTGGGATTTATTTTGGGGAATTAAGTCCCATTAAAAGGTAATTAAATTTTATCACGAGATTATATTTAATTTAACCCATTTGGAGCTATATTTAAATTATCCTTGAGGCCCCTGCTCAAGCCTTTATTTTATATACCATTGGAAAAATATTAAAAAATCCATAAGATGAGTAAATTTAAATTTGCTAAACATGATTTATTAGATGAATAAAAGTTAAAATTATAAAATAAAATTCAAAGGATAAATTTTTACTTGTGGGAAACAAAAAAATCAGCCTTCTTTATAGGCTCAGCCAATCATGGCGTGACACGTGTTGAGCCGTGAGTGGAGGAGAGGATAGATCCCTGCCTCTCGTTATACGTCGCATGCACTGGGACGTCCTACTTGCTGATCTGCGCCAATGGGTGCGGGCGAATCAGCTTGTGCCACCAGCACGACGTGCTTGCAGATGCGCGGATGCTCTTGGAGGCTAAACAACGCCATTTCGTTTGGATTTTCTAATCCAAAATCATCCATTTAATTATTTTTCGTTTCAGTAGCCTACTATAAATAGGGGTTCCGTAATTAAGATTTAGCATCAATTAAAAATTAAAAGTTTTCTGAAAGTATTGATTTTCAAAGAACTAAAAGAGAGAAAATTTTCGTTGAAATTTTTTCTCTAAGTTCAATATTTTTCAGAGCTCATCACTCTGGGCTTTTTGACGAGATTGTGTAGATGGTCTCCAGTTCTCGGTTTTCTTTGTTGGAGCGACACTGAAGTTAGAGATGACAATGGGGCAGTAAAACTCGTTACCCATGGTACCTGTCCCATTTGGGACGGGTATGGGTATAAGTGAGGCAAGTAGTGGGTACAAGTTGGGTGTACCCACCCCACACCCGCCACGGGTATGGGGCGGGTATGGGTATAGTGTTGTACATGATTCGCCCCCCCCCCCCCCCCCCCCCCCCCCCCCCTCTTTCTTACCCATTATACTCGGTTCCTTTTTATCTAATTAACTTTTAAATTAAAAAATATGTACTTAAATTTAATTACTAAAATTATTTATCAATTATGCTATAAATACAGGGCAGAGAGGGATAATTATTTTGTACCTATATTAAGGTGGGTACGAGGCGGGTAATTGATACCCGACGGTAATGGGGTGGGTATGCGTATGAGTTTATACCTGCCGGGGGTGGGTATGAGTATGCATTTCATTCCGGTGGCGAGTAACGGGGCGGGTATGGATATGAAATTTGGGTGGTAGGTGCGGGGTATGGAGGAGACACCCCCCCCCCCCCCCCCCCCCCCCCCCCCCCCCCCCCCGGTACACGCCCTACCCCATTGCCATCCCTAACTGTGGTCACCATCCAGGTTTTCTTCTTTCTTTTCCTTATTTTTTTTTTAGTTTTTCGATTCTCTATTTATTTACATTAATTTATTATGCAAGTTAATATTCATGTTAATATTATGAATATTTTAGAGTAGATGACTGTAAATTTAAAATTAGGAATTTTAAATCACTTGTAAGTTTAAAATTCAGAATTTTAAACCCGTTTTGCTGCGTTAATTGGATTAAATTAGGAAAATTTTTAAAATTCGTCCCAACATGCCTTTGTGCATAAATTAAAATGTCTCAATTTATTGAACCTTCAATTAGTCAAAGTACATTATAACCAGTTGAAATAATATAGCAGACAGATCCTCTATCCGATGATAAAACTCTGTCCGAGAAATGTGGAAGACTCAAATGGGAGATCGATGACTACATTTGAAGGGGTCATATCCTTAATGGTATGACAGATGTTCTCTTCGATATCTTTTCAAATATGACTACCGCCAAAGAATTATGGAGCGCTCTTGAAACGAGATACATGGCAGAAGATGCTACATGTAAAAAATTTCTTGTTAATCAATTTAATAATTACAAAATGGTTGATAATTGTTCTGTTATGGAGCAATTTCACGAGATAGAAAAAATTTTAAATCACTTTAAGAAACATTACATGGATATGGATGATACCATTATCGTTTCTTCCTTGATAGACAAACTTCCTCCTTCTTGGAAAGATATTAAAAAGGGACATAAACATAAAAACGAAGATTTGTCTGTCAAGGAGTTGGCTAACCATCCCCATATCGAGGAAGCTTACAGATTACAGGATGAGAATACGGATCATTCCAGAGGCATTAGAAAAATTAATGCCTTGGAAGAAGGCCAATCGAGTCAACAACCAAAATGAATCGAACACTTCTCAACGAAACGTGAAGAAAAGAAGCATAAGCCTGTTTCTTGGGAGTGTCTAAAGCCCGTCACATGAAAAGGGACTATTACCGCCTTAAGAACATAAGGGGAAATGGGCAAGGTTGCCGCAATGACAATTGGAAAAATAATTTTGTGGCGTTGATTTCCGAGATCAATGTCATTCAAGATGATAAGTCTTGGTGGATTGACCAGGGGCCTACAAATTATTTATGTAAGGATAGGGGATTCTTTAAAACATTTGAGCCAAGATGATGGGCCGGTTTTATTTATGGGTACTGGTGCAACTATAACGATTAAGGGTACGGGGAAGATTGATTTGGTTTTTACATCGGAGAAAATACTTATCTTAACTAATGCATGTTTTGCACCGGGATGTTAAAAAGAATACTGCATCTGGTGGCCTTCTAAATAGGTTCGAGTTTAAGTTGGTCTTTAAGGACGACAAGTTGATCCAATGAAAGGATAGTGCCTTTGTGGGGAAAAGGATATTTGTATGAAGGGATGTTTAAACTCAGCGTGAATAATATGATTAATTTGATGTATATGCTTGACTTTTCTTATCTTTGACATAATAGACGTGGACATGTCAATTTTAGTAGAATGCAAGATATGTCTAACTCGGATTTAATTCCACATTTTAGTAAAGTTAATGATAAATGTAAAACTTGTATGCTCACAAAAATTTCAAGATTGCCATTTCCTGTAGTGCGAAGGAATACGAGTCTACTTGATTTAATATATAGTGATTTATGAGACTTTAAAAGTACCCCTACACTAGAAGGACAAAGATATTTTATCACTTCTATTGATCATTGTTCAAGATATTGCTATGTATTTCTTATGAATTTTAAAGACGAATAAATGGATAAGTTTAAAGCATATAAGGCCGAATCCGAACTACGTTGTGAAACATTCCTAAAACGCTTAAGAACTGACCGTGATGGTGAGTACTATGACCCTAAATACTATGAAACTACGGGTATTATTCATGATGTCATGGGACTTTATATGCCACAACAAAATGGCATGGCTCAGCGGAAAAATCGGACTTTAACCAAGATGGTAAATGCCATGTTACCTTATTCCGGACTCAGTGATGGTTTTTAGGGTTAAGCTATGCTTATGGCCTATCATATTTTGAATCGAGTTTCTAATAAGAAGAGTAAAATAACACCAAATGAACACTGGAACAAACGGGCTCCTAATTTGAGTTACTTTAAGATTTAGGGATATAGGGCTATTGTTCAAGTCCCGGAGCCTAAAAGCAAAAAATAAAAAATAAAAAAAATTTAGCTGAAAGAGGAATTGAATGTACTTTTGTTGGCTATGCACAACATAGTAAGGCTTATTGATTTTATGTGATTGAACCAAATGAGTACTTAATTGTTAATACGATAATTGAATAAAGAGATGTCATTTTTATTAAAAACGGTTTAGTTCAATTCCTATACCAAAAGAAAACATTTTGGTTGACAATAACATGCCTTTGACAAATGATGAAAATCATGACGTGAGGGAGTAAATCCCTAAAAACGCTCTAGAATTTAGAAGAAGGAAAAGAGCGAGGAAAGAGAAATCTTTTGGACTAGATTTTTGCACATATCTGGTGGAAGCAACTAGAGATACCGTGGAGTGTCAAACTTCATATTGTTGTGTCATAGAGTCGGATCCTATGATGTTTCATGAGGCTATGAGGTCTCATGATGCCGCCTTTTGAAAAGAGGAGATATACGATGAAATGGATTCCATAATGAGGAACAACACTTGGATTCTTGTGGATCTTCCACTAGGGAATAAACCATTGGGTGTAAGTGGATTTTCAAGAAGAAAATGAAGGTCGATGGAACTATTGATAAGTTCAAAGCCTGGTTAGTCGCTAAAGGGTTTACCCAAAAACAAGGTATCGACAACTTTGATACCTATGACCTAGTGGCAAGAATATCAACCATTAGAGTATTGATTGCTCTAGCCTGTATCTATAAATTAAAGATTCACCAAATGCATGTTAAAACGACTTTCTTAAATGGTGAGTTGGAAGAAGAGATGTGTATGGAACAAACAGAAGGATTTATTGTTCCGGGCCAAGAGAAGAAATTATATAAGCTCATACGTTCTTTATATGAGATAAAACAAGCCCGTAAATAGTGGCACAAAAAATTCGATCAAGTTATTTTAAACAATGGATTCAAGATTAACGAATCGGATAAATATGTCTATAGCAAGTTTTAAAATAATAAAGGAGCTATTATTTGTTTGTATGTCGATGACATATTAATATTTGAGACTGATATGGAGTACGTAAATAACACTAAATAATTTCTCTCAAGTAAATTTGTTATGAAAGACAGGGTGAGGCTGAGTAATTCTTGGTATTAGAATAATAAGGAATAGTGATACAATTTCCCTAACTCAATCTCACTATATTGAAAAAGTGTCGAATAAATTTGACATGAACAGACCGTGCTCCTGCTTTCACACCGATGGATCGAAAAATGAATTTTGTACCCAATGATGGTGATCCAGTGGATCAACTGAGGTATGCTAGAGTCATAGGCTGTCTTATGTATGCTGTGACTTGTACGAGGCTTGATATAGCTTTTGCTATTGGAAATCTAAGTAGATATACTAGCAATCTAAGTATGGTAGGTGTAACCCTGCCGAGAGGCTATTTACGAGGACTCCCAACCTTATAGGGTTAGCAATACGAGGATCCTAGTACTACTCTCGCCCAAGCACACTTAATTTTGAGTTCTAATGGGATCCGGTGAATTAGTGCCTGATAAATGAACCCTATTGGTATGGAGTACTAGGAGTACTGAAATACCTTAAGGATACCATTGATTATGGTATTTCTCATGACGGGTATCCTCCTACTTTAGAAGAATACTTAGATACTAGTTGGATCTCCAATATGGAGGATTATGCTTCTACAAGCGGATGGGTTTTCTTAATTGGTCGTGGTTAAAGGATTTCTTGTATGAGATTCCTTTATGGCTTAAGCAAACCTCACCAATTTCTATCCATCATGATAGTCCAGCTACGCTATCAAAAGCATATAGTGAGGTGTATAATGGAAAGTCTAGACTCATTGGTGTAAGACATAGTTTTATGAGATAACTCATCAAGAATGGGGTAATCATGGTGGACCTTATAAGAACGAGTCAGAATCTAGCAAATCCTTTTTACTAAAAGCCTTGCTAGAGACTTGATATTGAGTACAAGTAAAAAGATGGGGTTTAAACCCGTCATTTATTAGTCACACGTGATGGACCCTCAACCCAATGCCTGGTATAACTTCAGGTATTGCGTTTAATGAGAGAGTTCCATCATCCGTGTAATTGCAAGCACTAAAAGTAAAATCCCATCTTGGGTGTAGTGCTTAGTTACCTGTGATAAAGGGAAAACGAGGTTGAGCGTATGCTCTTAATGGACCCAAGAAATTTATTAAATGCTAATGTTGCTAGGACATGATCAATGGGGTTTACCTAAGTGAGTGTGAAGTTTAACCGCTTCAAGGAGTACATTTATGACATGGGTTTGACTCTGCTATACTCATGAAGGGTACGGGACACAAGGCCCTAAACATGTCAGTCGAAGATGAGGCGTCTTGTGGAGAGTAAGTCTAGTGTGTGAAGGCATGTCTGGTTAGTCAAATGGACTCGAATGGTTCAAAGGTTAGTCTACGACTACTCTTCGATTAATTGTAATATGTCTTCACTAAGTGAGGGTTCAATTGAAAAATGCTCTCATTTATGCATATAGACTTCTTTTAAATACCAAGATGTTGTTTACCTTGTACGATAATGAATATATTTTAAAAACGGTGGGGGAATGTTGATATATTTTCAAAATAGAATGTTTAATAAAGTATTTTGGATGTTTAATGTTATGTATTCTGGCTTAAATATGAAGAAACACCTTCTAGGGTTTTTGTGTCAATGCACAAACTTATACCCCAAGTTTTGTGTCTATGTGTCGACACACAATGTTTGTGTCCGTGTGCTGACACACAGCTCCTATATGTCGACACACAGAGTAGTTGTGACCATTATTTTATGTACCCTAATTTCTGATTTTTTTGGTATTTAATTATTTATTTTGGAGGGATGTATCCATTGGTTTCTAACATGTGTTGTAATTAAACACGTGCTTTTTGTTTATCAACATGTGCTTGATTTGTTTAGGCCCCCTTGTTGTCATTTGCAAGATACTAAGTTGAAACAATTCTCTCTCTCTCATAAAAAAAGTCCCAGCTACCTTTCTTTCTCTACACTCTTACTTTCACTTTGTTGATGGATTTCATTGCATTCCTTAGACTATTTTGATATGCAAGACACAAGTTTTAAGGAAAACGGTTTGCTACGTGCTTAAAAACCAGTGACTGTTATCGATACCTGTTGTTTTATTTCCCTAACAAAAACTTATCACTTAGTACTGTAACAATAATTTTTTATTATTTATGTACTTTGACAATTTATTATGTACAAATTACAATGTCTATTCATGATAATTAAAATTGTTATTATTGAGGTACCCTCTGTGGAAATACTTACAATTTTTGTTAAGAGTTTTTCTCAATAATTTGTTTTTGTGTGCCTGCTTCGTACTGTGAAATTTACAATACGGACATAACTTCTTCTTTTTTTTTTCTTTTTTGTTTGTCATTAAATGTTAACTCAAAATATTGTTCTGAAAATATGTAGATATTTTTGTAGAAATTTAGGACATTTGGTTGGAAAATAGAAACATAACATGAGATTTTGATAAATATATGTATCATCCGTTGGAAATAGTTAAATTTTTATCATAAACCAGCAATTTGTTGAAAATGATGACCCCTTACATTAGCATTTTCCATTCAAAAGTTATTTGAATTACAATAGAAATTCATCAAATTTCTACAAATTAAAGGCTAACATGGAAACCAGACAATATCCTATTGTTCACATTTCAGTGTTATAATATATAGATAATAAATATTCAAAAATCAATATATCTAAATTATAAATTACATATTATTTATATTAAAGAAAGCAATTGTTTGTTGCGACAATAAAGGTGTTGTTTGGCCATTTATCACCTAAATACAATAATATTTCAATGTATATAATGTTGCAGTTCGAGGTTTAAACATTATAGCACTTAAGCACCCTAAACTTTTAAAATTTTATCAATTAGGTGCCTTTCTACCGAATTTTTTCATTGAAAATTGCTAAAATGGAACCTGAATTCAATAATATATAAGTAACTTTATTAAAATTTGATTTTTTTTTTTTTTTGCCAAAACTATTGATACAACAAATGGTTTGGGCAATATATATGTAGTTTATACAAAAGTTTAGGGTATTTATAATTGTAGTTCGTTGAAATTTTAGTTGAAAGCATTAAAATTGGAGAAATTATTGGGTCATAGGTGAGCCCATTACATTTTTTCTTATTTTCAAGTTAAAATTAATTTAAATAATAAATTTTAATTAATGAAAAAACTTCCCAATACACATGAGGTCTAGAAAATAGTGGGGGGCACCACGTCATCGCGGTGGCCCTGTGTCACCTAATATTTTCTCTTAAAATTGCTTTTGTATATTATTGTAATAATGTATTACATCAACATTTTCTACACAAAAAGGTCATAGTTTTACAAAACTTCATCAAAGTCTGATGATGATACCTAGATGATAAAATATTTAAACATCATGGGTATCTTATTATATACCGAAATGTTATAATCCATAGGTGATAAATGAGTAAACCAAAAGATACCTAAATGATCATAACACTTTAAAAATTTGCACGAATATGGCTAGCAGCATACTCAAACGTGTTTATACACAAGCCATAAAATTTTTACATTGAAACACAACATAGTCCAGCACCAATATCGTGCCTCATCATTAACCTAATAACAACTACGCATTAGAAAGAAGAATATTATTATAGTAGGAATCGAACATGAGTGCCACAACTAAGGGAATTGATTGAAATTGTAATAACCAAAGAAGGATAAGAAGATTGTAATTGACAAAATTAAATCAAATAATAATGAATTGCAACAATTGTGCATCGCATGTAAAACAACTACTATTTGTATATACACACACATACACATCCCAATGAAGTTAATGGCCTAGATTTTAGGACTGAGGGCCCCTATTGTCTTCTCTTATTTCCCACTCTTTCATATGTGTCATCTCATTTAGCTACTGACATCATTTTTCTCCCACCTAATATCACCGTCCTCCCCCTAAAAGAAATATGTAGCCCAAAATTTACCCACTCACAAGAGTCAAATATAATTAAACCTCTATAAATTAATACCCTTGGAACTATGAAAATTTATTAATTAATTGAGATATTATTTACCACATTGGTCCCAAATTGGGACCAACCAAAAATATTATTTAATTGAGGTTATTAATTTATCGAGGTATATATATAATTTTCCAAAGGCAATAACTATCATTTGCTCACATAAAATTGTCTAATTCAATCTATCAAATAAAATAATAATAATTGTCTAATTCATGGAAATTCATTGTTTCAATTTTTAGTAACTAATAAATACAAAACGAAAAAATATTAAAAAGATATTGAACTATACCCTAAAGATATTTTTGGTATTTAACTCTTCCATGGTAAAAGAAAAACATGGAACACCCATATAGAAATTAATTTAAAATTTAACGACTATTAAAAATTAATTTAGAATTGTACAATTAAATGGAATAAACTCAGCATTCTAGATATATATTTAATATCTATAACCTATATTTTTAATAATTAAATATATTTTATGACATATATATATATATTGTATAATTAAATTAGATTTATTTACGCAAAATGTTCTTGTGCTTTGACCAATAATAACATATTTTTTTAACAATTTGATCACATTAAATGCACAACCCAATACAAACGCACCCTTTAACCTAATTACTGTTAAAAAGGTTTTTACCGCCCTTACATTCATTTTATGGTACGACCAAAGTAGATTGGGCTAAATTAATTTTTAAGTAACCAAATTTCACTCTTAGTCCTAGAGAAAAATTAAAGTCAATGTGGTGAAAATGTTTTTAACAGTCACATCACGAGTAAGTTTAATTGGGCTATATTAATCTTTAATTGGCCTAATTTTACTCCTAATCCTACAGTAAAATTAACGTTAATGTGATGAAAATTCTATTAACGGTTAGATCATGAGTGAGTTTAATTCAGCTAATTTAATTTTTAATGAGCCTAATTTTACTCGTAGTCCTATGGTACAATTGGCATCAATGTGATGAAAATTATTTTAATGGTCAGATCACAAGTGAGTTTAATTATCTTAAGCTAATTTTAATTAGACTAATTTTACCCGTAGTTCTATAGTAAAATTAACATCAACGTGGTGAAAAATGTTTCAACGATCAAGTCACAATTGTTTTTTTTTTTTTTTTTGGGTCAAAAATAGCCCGAAGGTTCTCTATTGAATATGATCATTTACAAATGAGGACAAAATCAAAGGGGGCCAACACTCCACCTAGTCATGCGAACAAGCTCCCAACACATGCATCTTTGCCACACTATGGGCTGCCATATTTGCAAATCTAGAACACCAAGAAAAAATGCAGAAGAAAAAGAAGGTAATAAAAGTTTAATTGTCTTCCACAATTGGAGCAAAATCCCTTAAAGGCACCACATCATCACGAAAATTTCGAATCACCTTAAGACAATCGGATTCAAAAATAGCAAAGCGAATCCCAAAACGATCAACTAACACACAAGCAGCTCTGAGAGCAAGACACTCTGCAACAACAGTTGATCCAGAATATGACAACCAACACCAACCAGCCACCACGACTGCTCTTTCATTTCCGTCCACGACATCCAGTCCCACAGCAAAGGAGGAAGAGGACCAGCTTGCATCACAATTAAATTTAATCCACCCAGCTTGAGGGAAAGACCATTGAACAACTTGATCGGACATGGGATTATGCTGGACCACAACAGCATCATCATCCGCAGCCTCCTAAGCTTCTAGCACTGCAAGAGAGAGCACCCAAATAGGATCGTCAACGACACCCTCAAGAATGAGCCTGCAACGAGATTTCCAAATCAACCAACAAGAAGGACGAGAGCCAATACAGGACCCTAAAGAGTCACCGTCCGGAAAGTAAAGACCTCTCAATACCTGAACACAAAAGGCGTTGGCTCTTCGAGAATTCACCAAGCTTGACTAGCTAACACAGCCAAATACATACCTTCCATGTCACGAAAACCCATACCTCCCATCCCCTTAGGTTTAGCCATTTTTTCCAGCTAACCCAATGAATATGATTCTCATCATCAACTCTTCCCCTCCACCAAAACTTAGCTAGTAAACTATTAATTTTACGAACAATGATCTTGGGGACTTTGCAGCAATGGAAGATATTATGTGGGATGGCAAATAAAACAGACTTAATAAGGACCTCTCGGCCCGCATGAGATAAAAGAGAGGACTCGCAGCTTTGCACTTTTTTCGGATTCAACCAAATAAGTAGGCAAGCATACTCCTCTTGTTCCTCCCCCCATAAGACATGAATCCCAAATAAGGATCATTCAGATTAAGGGACGACATCCCCAATTCAGCTAAGCACTCGGCACGGAGATCCGGGGGAGTGTTTCTAGAAAGCAGCGTAGAAGACTTGGTGAAATTGACACTCTGGCCCAAGGCAATGCAAAAAGAATGAATAACCCGTTTCACCTCTCTAACAACCTCAATGTTCACTACATAAAACAACAAGCAATCATCCGCAAAGAACAAATGAGAAAGAGGGGGCACATGAGCAGAAATAAGGAAGGATCGCCATCGACCTTTCGCAACGGTATTATCAGTAAGTCCAGAGAAGAGCTCCATAATCAAGATGAAAAGGTAAGGAGAGAGGGGATCTCCTTGGCAAAGGACTTGGGAAATCCAAAAAGAGCACAACCTCTTACCATTAACCATTAGGCTAATGGAAACCAATCTCACACAAGCCATAATCCACGAGACGAAGGACCACTCAAAACCAAAATGACTCAGAATGCCCTCTAAACCGTCCCAATTCACCTGATCATATGCTTTAGAGAGGTCGATTTTAATGGCCGAAAGCTTTTCTCCCCTTTTTCTTGCAGTTAAGAGCATGAAACACTTCATGCACAATAAAGATGTTATCCTAAATCCTTCTCCCGGCAACAAATGCCCCTTGACAAGGGGATATAAAGGAAGGCAAAAGTGGTTTAAGCTTATTGGCTATGATTTTTGATATAATCTTATAAACAAAGTTACATAGACTAATAGGTCTAACCTAATGAACAAATTCATGATTATTAATTTTTGGGATCAAAGTAATATTAGTCTGGTTAATAGACTCTAACATAACCCCTCACTCGAAAAATTGAAGCATAGCACCACTAACATCATTGCCAATAAAGTTCCAGAATTCTTTGAAGAAAATACCCGAGAACTAGACCCGGAGCCTTAAGCCCTACCAACTGATCAATCGCAACATTAATTTCGGCACAGCAAACACGAGAAGACAAGGCCTAGTTAGATGCATCAAATACAACAACAGGAACAGAGAAAGCGCTTGATCGAGCCCCACACTCTCACAAGTAGTAAAAACCGAACAAAAATGTTGAGTACCACTTCATAAATTCTGCCTTTCTCAACAATCCAGTTACGTTGATTATCTCTAAGCGTTAGAATTCAATTCTGGCACCTCCTAACTAGAGTTGAGGCATGAAAGAAACGATTGTTCCTATTACCTAGATTACAACAACAACAACAACAACAACATCAACAACAACAACAATCCCAGTGCCTCAAGGGCTCTCGCAAAAGCGGGGTCTGGGGAGGGTAGATGTACGCAGCCTTCCCCCTTCAGGGTGTGAACCTGAAGAGAGACTGCTTCCGAGGACCCCCAACATGAGAGGAAAGTCTTCGTCACCTCATGGAGACCTGTGAGCAATGGATTGTGAGTAATATGTCATGAAAGAAAAAGAGTAAGCCATAGCCTGAAAATGCCCTAGAGGGGACTACGAGGCATAACCTACCCTCCAAGACAGCTAGAATACGCAGATATACCAAATAAACAAATAAGTGAATAAGCAAATACATAAATAATCAAATAATCAAATGAATAAACTTACCAAAAAAAAAAAACAAATAAGCAATTAGGCCGATAATAGACAGATAGGCAGATAGGCGTATAGGTAGATAGGTACAGCCTGATGAGCCTATACGCCTATGAACCCATAAGTAGCAGAATAATCAGCAGCCGTTACCTCTGCTACTCCTATGCTAGTCCTCCCTCGAGCTCTAGCTCTATCTAGCTCTATCTGAGGCCATCTCCTTCCTTGAGATTAGGTGGGTGAGATCCTGCCGTACTACTGCAGTCATCCCTCCTTTGGCCTGTTTCAACCTCTTCTTCCTAGCATGGTACAAAGCTGATCGCAATACCTGACTAGAGCAGTGGATGGTCTCCTCCTGGCATGCCTGAACCACTACTTCATCATTTCGCACCTTCTTTGTGCAATCTAGCAACCACCCCCCCTCTCCCTCTCAACAAATAAAAAACCACACTATTGTAATCATTTAGGTGAAGATTTAAAGAAGGATGCACTACTTCCTGAATAGCAGATCTCATCAAAGACATCACATTTTGCTTAATAATCTTACAAGACACAAACTCTTCATGTTGTTTATCCCTTACAACTACAATCGACTCTGGAGGAACAAAATTTTGAGAATTAGCACTAGAAGATTAACCTTCATCATGAACCAAATTAAACTTCACTTTCTTAGCCCCAATCTTAAGGAATTGCCAAATGGCAAGTCTTCGGGAAAAGACCCTCGAACCGGACATTTGTTTTTGGTGAGACATAAGCGACCACATTTATAACAAAAGTCCTATAATCTCTCATACTTAAAGCTAATACAAATATCCTCCTTATCCCTTCTTTGAAGATGAAATCCTTTTCGAAGTGGACCATCCTTTTCTATCACTACCTTCAATCCACAAAATTTACACTAGAGACTATTTCGATCCATCTCACTGTCAATCTTCACAATAGCAGGAAATAATTTCCTGATCCTCTTAGCATTACTTTCAGTCATAAGATTCAGAGGCAAACCATGTATCTGAACCCAAAACTCAGTAATCAAAAAATCAATTTTGAAAAATCAAGATGTGAATCACTTCCAGATCAAGGACCTTTGTGCGGAAGTAAACAATATCCCAGTATGCAATCCGAATCAAATACCACTACAATAACGAGAAATATATGGACTAAAAGAGAAAAGAAACAATCGACACAATGATTTACTTGGAAACCCCTTTACAATCGAAAGGGGAGAAAACCACGGGCGAAGATCGGAGCTTTTATTATTGAATCAAAAGAAGAATTACAATATACTCTCTCACACTCAATTTATTGGTGGCGGCGCCGCTGGGAAAAACCTTACTTTGGAATTTGGATACATATGACGTAACCCTACGTCAAAATTTATAGGCGCTGGAAAAACGTGCTTCCCGATCGATCGGTACTTCACCGATCGATCGGCTTGCTCTCTGGAAGCATCCTTCTTTTACGTAACTTTCCCAATCGATCGAGCTCCACCCCGATCGATCGGCCTCCTCACGGCTCCTCTCCTTAAAATGCCAAGTAATTTTGAGATATTTTCCTAACAAATCTTCACCTTGGCTCAAAATTAACATCAAACAACTCCACATTCTCCACAAACGCCCCCTCAACCGGGGCTAACACACATCAAACTGAAAGACCCACCAAATTCGAGCAATGCTCGAACTTGCTCCCTGGTAGAACCTTAGTGAACATGTCAACTGGATTGTCTTCAGTCCCAATCTTCTTCAACTCAACATTCTGCTCGTCAATCAAATCTCTAATAAAAATGATGCTTCACATCTATATGCTTCGTTCTATCATGATGTGACATCTGATCTTTTGCTAGGTGAATGGCGAACTGACTATCACAGTAGAATCTAACTGTGCCCAGCTCGACACTGATTTCACTGATCAAACCTCTCAACTAGACGGCTTCTTTGAATGCTTCTGTCACTGCCATATACTCGGCCTGGGTAGTAGACTGTGCCGTAACAGACTGTAGACACGCTCTCCGACTGATAGCTGTGTTACCTAAACAAAACACATACCCTGATGTGGACTTCCTCTTATCGAGGTCTCCACCAAAATCAGAATCTACATACCCAACCAAACAGCACTTACTTTTCCCATATTCCAAACACAAGTCAGAAGTTCCATGAAGATACCTGAGAATCCACTTCACTAGATGCCAATGCTCTTTACCGGTATTCGCCATGTACCTACTAACTCTGCTCACTGCAAAAGTAATATTTGGACGCGTCCAAACCATCGCATACATAATACTGCCACTGCACTAGAATAGGGAATCTGAGACATGTAGCTGACATTCTCCTCAGTCTGAGGCAAATCTAACGCTGAGAGTCTGAAGTGAGCTACTAAGGGCGTGCTAACTAGATTAGCATCCTTCATATGAAAGTTGTCTAACACCTTCTCAATATACTTCTCCTGAGACAAGTAAAATTTTTCGGCTTCTTGGTCTCTACGAATTTTCATGCCTAAGATTTTCTTAGCTGCTCCAAGATCTTTCATCTCAAGCTCACTCTTCAACATAGATTTCAAATCATCAACATTTTTCATATCTCGTGCTGCAATCAACATATCATCAACATACAAAAGTAAATAAACGAAGCCTGAATCAGTCTTTCTGAAGTACACACAACTGTTATACTTACTCCTGATGTACCCATGACCTGTCATGAACTGATCAAATCTCCTCTACCACTACCTAGGAGATTGCTTCAAACCATATAAAGACCTTTTAAGCAAACACACATGATCTTCCTTTCCTTCTATAACAAAACCCTCGGGCTGATGCATATAGATACTTTCTTCTAGTTCACCATGCAAAAATGCAGTCTTTACATCTAACTGCTCAAGCTCTAAGTCATGCATAGCAACCAAAGACAACAGTGCACGAATCGAAGTATGTCTAACTATGGGTGAAAATATGTCATGAAAATCAACACCTTGTACCTGACTGTAGCCTTTAGCTACCAAACGTGCCTTGTATCTCGCATCTTCAACTCCAGGAATGCCCTCTTTTCTTTTGAAGACCCATTTGCATCCAATCAGTATTTTCCCTATTTGAGGCTTCACCAATTCCCAAGTCTAATTCTTATGAAGAGACTGCATCTCTTCATTTGTAGCAACGAGCCACTTCTTAACATCTGATCTCGATATAGCCTCTGAATATGAAATCGGCTCACTATCATCTAAAGACTCAGTAGTAGTAAGGACATAAGCAATCATCTCCTCATACCCATATCTCTCTGGAGGCCTGATCTGTCGCCTCGGTCTACCATCAGCTATAGTGTAATTCTCCACCTGCTGACCTGTTTCTGCATTATCAGTAACAACATCAGAAACCCGTACCTGAGGTGCTGGAATACTCTCTAGCTGAACGACCTGCTGATCTGACTGTATCTCTTTAACATCAGGTGTCTCAACCTAAACTGAATCACTGTTAATGGAGGGTGTGTGTGGAGGATGTAGTAGAGCAGACTCATCAAAGGTAACATCTCTACTGGTCAGATTCTTCTGAGCACTGGGATCCACAATCTATATCCCTTCACACCTGACGAATAACCAAGAAAGATACATTTCTTGGCCCTAGGCTCCGGCTTTCTATCATTCACATATACATATGCAGGACAACCAAACACTTTAATCTGAGAATAATCAGAAGTAGAACCAGACCATACCTCTTCGGGTGTCTTCATTTGCAATGAAGAATGCGGTGTCTTGTTCACAAGATAGCAAGTCATACTAACTGCTCCTACCCACCATTCTCTTTTTAAACCTGCATTTGAAAGCATACATCAAGCCTTCACAAGTAACGTCCTATTTAATCTTTCACCCACTCCATTTTGCTAAGGTCGACCTTTACATGTCCCGTATCTAACTATACCCTGATCTTCACAAAATCTAGTGAAGTCACCTTCAACAAACTCAAGACCATTATCAGTCCTCAACCTCTTGAACGGCTTCCCTGTCTGCTTTTCAAGCAGAATCTTCCATTTCTTGAAGATATCATACACTTCATTTTTCTGCTTCAGAAAATAGACCCAAACTTTACGTGAGTAATCATCAGTAAATGTTAGAAGATACCTGGACCCACCTTTAGAAGCCACTCTGGAAGGTCCCCATATATCAGAATGTATGTAATCTAACATTCCCTTTGTCTGATGCACTGCTGACTTGAAGTTGACTCTCTTCTGCTTCCTATAAATACAGTGCTCACAGAATTCCATCAGTCCTGTTGACTGACCACAAAGCAGTCCCCTCTTACTCAGCTCAGACAATGCCTTATCACCAATGTGACCCATTCTCATGTACCACAGTCTTGTGATTTCTGCATCTGTCATAACAGATGTGGAAACAGCAACTAAACCTGTCACAGTAGTACCTGCAAGTTCATACAAAGTACCAACCCTATTTCCTTTCATCACAATTAAAGCACCCTTACTGACCCGCATGACTCCACCTTCAGCAGTGTACTTGTACCCACTAGACTCAAGGGTACCTAGAGAAATCAAGTTCTTCTTTATTTAACTCTGGGACGTGACGTACATCACTCAAGGTTCTAATAGCCCCATCAAACATCCTCACACGGACTATTCCGATCCCCACTACCTTACAAGCAGCATCGTTACCCATCAAGACAACTCCACCTTGTATAGACTTATACGTGGAGAACCAGTCTCTATTTGGAGTAACGTGATATGAACAACCCGAATCCATGACCCACTTATCCTTGGGTCTGGACTGAGAATTAGCAACTAATAGAAACTCTCCTTCACTATCCTTCTCTACAACACTAGCCTCAGCGGACTTGTCTTTGCCTTGGTCACCCCTGTTACCCTCTTTCGATTTATTTTTGTATTTGTAACAATCTTTCTTTATGTGCCCTTTCTTGTGACAATAATGGCAAGACAGGTTCTTATGTCTAGATTTAGACCTAGACTTTTTCCCACCATTGGATCCTCTATGTTCTGGTCTACCTCTCACATGCAAACCACTACCTGAATCTTTCACCGAGTTAGATAACTCCCTATTTACCCGTTCTTTACTCACAAAGTTTCTTTTCACCTCATCAACAGTAATGGTCGGCCTACCCCCGTATATCATGCTTTCTACGAAGCCCTTATACGAATTAGAGAGCGAACACAGTAAAATCATAGCTTGATCCTCGTCCTTAGGGACATCATCCAATTCTTTTAATTCTTGTATAATAGAGGTAAACTCGCTAAGATGGTTTTTAAGAGATGTACGTTTTGTCATACAGAAAGTGAACAATCGACGCTTCACTGCGAGTTTGTTGGAGACTGACTTGTGGCAAAACATGTCCAGTAATTTCTCTCATAACTCCTTTGCGGTTTCCATCTCCAAAACCTCTGACAGAACATCATCAGCCAAACACATCTGAATCGCCGTTAGTGCCTTATCATCCATCTCTTCCCATTGTGCCTCGGTAACAGTCTCGGGTTTCTTCTCTTTCCCCTCTAGTGCTTTCTTGAAGCAGTTCTGAATCAGGAGTCCTTTCACACGGACTTGCCATAAGCTGAAGCTTTCCTGACCATTGAACTTCTCTACCTCGGTCTTAATACCTGATGCCATTGTATCAATTCGAATAACAAGGCTCTGATACCAATTTGTGCGGAATTAAACAATATCCCGGTATGCAATCCGAATCAAATACCACGACAATAACGAGAAATATATGGACTAAAAGAGAAAAGAAATAATCGAAACAATTATTTACGTGGAAACCCCTTTACAATCGAAAGGGGAGAAAACCACGGGCAAAGATCGGAGCTTTTATTATTGAATCAAAAGAAGAATTACAATATACTCTCTCACACTCAATTTATTGGTGGCGGCGCCGCTGGGAAAAACCTCACTTTGGAATTCGGATACATATGACGTAACCCTACGTCTGAATTTATAGGCGCTGGAAAAACACACTTCCCGATCGATCGCCTTGCTCTCTGGTGGCGTCCTTCTTTTACGTAACTTTCCCGATCGATCGGCCTCCTCACGGCTCCTCTCCTTAAAATACCAAGTAATTTTGAAACATTTTCCTAACAACCTTCATCAAGTATTCTCGCTTTATCTTGTTTAGATTGAAACAGAAAAATTAAGATCTTACCGCCAATCTCCTATATTTGGATTCTATCCTGTAGGGCCCAAGCCTTCCAAAGAATAGCATGAACAGGACCTAGACGAAAGGCTTATCACTCACGATTTTACCCACCAACATCAGGTCTTTGAGTGCAGTGTTAATGGTATCATCTTCAATCAATTCCAACTTTTGTACTTCATGGGTGAGAGCTTCTTCAACATCTGCAATCTACTTCCTTTTTTCACCCCGAGAAGACATGCTCACTAGGATACTAATTCGGACAGAACAGAGAAGGGTAGGTTGATGAGGCGAGAGGAAAGAAGAAGAAATTAGGAGAAGAAAATATATGACATGCTCACTAGGGAATAGGTTTTTGAGTCACAAGCGTATTTAATTAGACTAAAAGGTGTGTTTACATTAAGTCATATATCTAATGTGATCAAACAATTAAAAAAATATTATTAACTTGTACAAAGACTAAGCTCATATAATTAAAATTAAAAGAACTAAATTGGCATATTGAGCGAAGTATAAGAGCATTTTACTTAAATAACTCTAATTTAATTATACAATATATATTATTAAATATACGTAATTATTAAAAAGTGGATTATATATATTAAATATTTTTGAGAATACTAAATTTATTCCCCTCAATTGTACAATTCAAAATTAATTCCCATATGTTGGTTCAATTTCAAATTAATACTTATATAAGTGTTTGATTTTTTTTTTTTTTTTGATAATTATCGGCAAAGCCGTAGTACATACCAACCATCTCGTAACTGGAGATGGGTACAAAAATCCAAATCAAAACGGGAAAAATCAAACACCAAAAACAAACATGACAACATCACAGGAGAGGACCAGAAACTAGCAAGGCACCCGATATGTACTAAATTTATTCCCCTCAATTGTACAATTCAAAATTAATTCCTATATGTTGGTTCAATTTCAAATTAATACTTATATAAGTGTTTTATGCTTTTCTTTTAGCTTTAAAGAGTAAAATACCAAAAAAAAAAAAATTAAATATAGTTTAATATATTTTAAATATTTAATCCAATACAAAATTATCTGTACACTATCAATTCAAAAAGCATAGAATAATCTTTCCTTTCATGTGATGTATAGACGATCAATCCAATGCGAAGCATATTCAGCTAAGACAAGCACCACGAATCAATAAATGCCATGACAGGCGAGATACAACTATACAATTGTGCAAGTGTACCATATTAATAATGTATTGTTACTGCCATTTAAAATGTTGTTGTCAATTATTGTCCTAGTAATGGTCCTTATTGGACTCTTGGTTTGCAGTGAACAGATAGTTTTTTGTTTTTTACATTACTTTGTAGTTTTTTTTCCGATAATTAGCAACAAAGCTGCGAAACAAACAGACCACTAGTCAAGCAAGGCCTGAGTTCAACCGTCAAAAAAAGGGGACCAAAACATCCAA
This sequence comes from Simmondsia chinensis, assembly GCA_018398585.1. NCBI lineage: Eukaryota > Viridiplantae > Streptophyta > Magnoliopsida > Caryophyllales > Simmondsiaceae > Simmondsia > Simmondsia chinensis. The sequence continues at coordinate 8,076,363 of JAGTTD010000008.1, read as the reverse complement.
CTCAAAAGCAGTGAGGCAAAACAACAGGCAAAGACCGGAATCCCACACACGAGAACACAAAACCCCGAATACGCAACCAACTAGGACATAGGAAAGTAGGACAAACAAACGCGCTAAGACAAAAGAAAACAGGGAGCACAGTAGCAGAGGAACAGCAAATCGCCATGCGAGATAAAAATAGGGCTGATCTTGGAACTATGCCTCGACACAAGACCTCTCATACTAGACTATAGCAGTGATCATCTCTTCCCATCTTCATCTTCAATCAAGCATGGCTTTCACCATAGGAGGATCGAACCCACCAAAATTCAGGCCCAGCCTTTTTCCCATTTCTATTACTCTCTCCGCTTGCTGGATCTTCTCATTATCAGAAGGGTTGTTTCCTCGATTCCCCCTATTCCTCTTTTTCTTTTTTTCCAGTGGTTTTTACCAATTTTCCTGCACCACTCCTAGGAGACATATCCTTCAAGAAATCATGTAGCTCCCGCTTCTCTCTTTCCTTCATCTTTTGTTTCAATGCTCTCCTACCCCTTTTTGTTGTCCGCAGCTTTTCCTTTTTCCACCAATATGTGCTAGGCCCTTTCATAAACGATTTTGTCATATTCTAGTTCCCGGGTACACTAACTTTTGTATGCGAGTGTCTAATCAAGGCAGGGGGCTCGAAGCCTGGTGGGAATTCCGGCCCAGGGGCGGTGGGAATTCCGGCCCAGTGGCAGCGGAATCATTATCACTAGAGTTTCCCAGAGCTTTGTTATCCTGGATTGTTACCTGGGCATGATGTTGTGCTGTTACAGCTTCATCACGCTCGACCCATGGAAGTAGAAGAAGAGGATGTTGATTTTCTCGATCGTCCTGATCCTGTAATTGGGCCTCGGGCTATGGAATGTAAGGTACCAATGCGGCTCATGGGAAAAAACATTCCAAGGCCCATCTCCCGAGGATCTGTCCATTTAGAAGGATAGGAACCTATCCCGCCGGCTGCCAAGTAACAACCAGCCCTTCATTCACTGACCTTGGATTAGGAATTCTAGGATCCTCACAAACAATCGAGACATCCGTTCTCTGCTCTAGGCATGGTTGAACTCGTGACGTATACCGTGCTACTATGGTACAAAAACTTTCATGATAGGCCTGCGTCGAAAAGGATGCCTGCTCTCTAGCCAATCTGGCTAAGGCCGTTAGAGCAACGACTCTAGGTGAGTAGTCTCGGATCAACTCAGAGCTACCTTCTTTAATGAGGACCAAACAAGATCCCCCATTATACTGAACCTGGGCCATCAGATGAATGCAGGTTGTGTAGCAGGTGTCAATCAAGATCCTAGCAACATCAGCACAGCTCATAGCGGACGTTCTCGAATCCACCCTTACGAACTTCCCCCATACTTTGCCAATGTCAGCAAAGCAATCATTAGACCAACATTGGACAGGCAGTCCAAGGGCCTCAAGCCACACTCTTCTATTAAGGGATCCACGGGTCTCCCTAGAGTACTTGTCCACCTCTCTGAATTTCCGTAGGAGAGTCTCCTTGCGGGGGCTAAGGTAGTAGTCCATGGTGTCAACAGAGTCACATACCAGGATAAAGGTGGTGTTGTTTAATCCTTTAGGGGTTAACCCTTAAAGATTGTTCTCCGTGATAAAAGTAAAAATATCATCGAGGCTGACCTCATCCGGTGAGTGCGCAATGATTGACCGCTTGAGCCATGCCTCTACAGCCTTACTGGTATTCGACACCACAATCCTCGGAATAGTTGCATTCACAGCGTCCCCACCCCGATTAGGTGGTGTACTCCCCTATTCATGAATACCACTTGCGCTTCTGGGTTGCTGAACTGCCCTTTGCTGTGGCCGGCTTCGTGTGGATGGAAGTATTGCTCTTCTGTCTAAGTTAGCCCATTGAACTCTAAGGTTGACACCCACCACCCATTTTCTATTCATGGATGTAACTGCCCGTGTAGCTTCGCTCAAGTCATAAAATCGAACAAAGCTATAAGACCATCTAGACCTCAATCTTTTCCTCGCAGGAACAAAAGTGTCATAGATTGACTTGAAGTCCCGGAATACAGCTCTGAGCCATGAGCTTGTCGCTCTTTCTGGTTGTCCATCAACGAAGACGGACACCCCATCATTGGCAATCGACATTTCAAAAATAGGGAAAAGAATAGACGAGGGTGTTAGAGGGTTGTAGATGCGGTGGTCGGGTCTTGAAAAAGAGAACGGGTGTGGTGAGAATGGGGGTTAGTATTTTTTTAGGTGATTCTAGAATGGAGGCCGGCGGTGGTGGTGGAGTAAAGTTTGAAGGGAGAAGGAGGCGGTGCTAGAGGTGGCTGGTGTATGAGATCGGGGTGATTGGTGGTCGGTGATGGAGATGTAGATGCGTTTTAGATGGTGAAGTGGGAACTGGTGGTGGGTGGTGGAAATTGGTGGTGGGGGGAGGAATCCGGAGGTTGATGGCGGTTTTTCAATTTTTGGGATGGTGGTTGCAATTGGAGGCGGTGGAGGTGCGGTGGTGGTCGATGTTTCAGCTGCCCACCCAAAAGCCAACGAACCTTCGAGAATGACCCACAACCAAAGTGGGAAGATGAGCGCGAGTCCGATGACGGTCCTCCGGCCCCCGGACAGTCTACCACGCGCCTACACGTGCCGGGGAAGGTGGCGCGTGGAAGCTGGGTTTTTTACCGTTGGGGAGGCTTAAGGAGGAGAGAGATTCTACATTACTTTGTAGTATGCTCTACTGTAAAGGATATTTTATGTACATGAATGTCCTTTGACAAAACTGTAAAAATGCAAGGTCATGCAAATAGTTTTGTCATTGTTTTCATGCTTCCATACGTGTAGCTGATTTCTTTCGACGATTCAGTAATTTTCAATGACTTTTGTTTGCAAATCTTTTAAAATTTAAATTATTAATTTAAATATCTTTGTCCTTAGTCCTAATGTCATCTATTAGGCTCCGTTTGTTTCAAGGGAAATACTCTTTCCCCGAAAAATATTTTCCGTTGGAAAATGTTTTCCATTGTGGTTTTCTGTTGTTTGTTTCAATGGAAAACATATTTTTACATTTTGATATTCTTTATTTATTTTAAAGGAATAATCTTCTAATAATCAACTTATACCCAGTTATAGGACAACATAAATAGCAATACAATATATTCAATATTTTCTAGACTTTGTGTGGTTGTGGAATTATTATTAAGATACTTTGAGGTTTGAATATTTATTACATGTCTTGATATTTGAATGTATATAATGACATACCCTGAAATTGAATATATTTATCACTTAGGTACCCTATATCAAAATTTAATAAAATTTTACAAGAATCTGACCAAATATAAAAGTGCTAATATAATACATAATTACGATAACATTTACAAGTTATGTCATCATTTTTGGCATATTACGATAAAACGTTCATCATATATTGATGTAAACTACCTAATATATGACCGAAATCATATGCCGTATTAGCATTTTTTAGCAAATATTCTAATGAGAATGCTTATATATTGTCAGAATTATATTTTTAGATTACTCGGAATGATGACTTTTCCTCTTTTAAAAGGGAAGCCATTTTCCCCCATTTAAGGGAAAAGGTTTTCCTCTTGCGCCAAATAATGGAAAAGAGGAAAACTAATTCCTAGAATATGATTTTTCCCCTAAACAAACGGAGCTAGTGTCTCGTACTATAGTAGTCTATTTGATGCTAGTTTATTTACATTGTAATAACATTCTTCTTCTCAATAAACTCTGATTATTTGTGTTCCAGTTAGGTGTATTTTTTAGTATGGACACTGTGGAGTTTTAATGAAAAAACACCCAAGTCTTCTTTATACAAAATTCTTTAAGTATATATCTAGTTCTTAATCTCCATAGTCCTTTTTTCAATAAATTGGGACAAAATAACCATACAAGCAAACCACTCGTTAGGCGAGGTTTGAGTTCACCCGTAACAAAACGGGGACCAAAAACAGACAATATAAAACAAAAAGGACAGACCAACAGGTACATACGCTCGCCTCAACCACGAAACAGCAGACACCGAATATAATCCTAGACAAGACACAGGGAACAGGACAAACAGCGAGCTAGATCAAAACTCAGGCAGGGACCTCAGTTGAAGATGAAACAGAAGATGAGCACATGACACGAGAGCAGGACTGCAGCTGCCCATTGCCTCACCAATATAACCCATGTACATCATTTAGCAAGTATGTCTGCCACCATAAGTGGGTCGAACCCATCGAAATTAAAACCCACTCTTTTTCCTATCTCTATTACTCGTTCCACTTCCATGATCTTCTCATCATACTCCGCTTCTGTGATCTTCTCATCTCCATAGTCCTATATGTCTTGGAATTCTCAATTATATTTGTTAATTATTTTTATGGGCACATGCTAGAAAATCCTTTTTTTTTTTTTTTTTTTTTTTTGGGTCTTTCATGTTAATCCAAATTAGGTGACATACGAAATTTAATATTTTAAAAATTCTATAGTGAATTCTTATCTTAAATATTTAAGAAGTTCAAATCCAGCGCAAAAATAGTCGACGGAGGGTATGCATGTCCCTATGTTAAAAATATGAAAAGACAATATGTCAGAAATGTTTTTGCCCATTCAGGCTACAATAAAATATTGAATCTAAATTATATTGAATATATTATACCAATAAAATGTTTCCAAAGAAACAAAAAAAGAAACTCGTAATATAAGATTCATTACAAAAACAATAATTTACGAAATAATAACAGTGAAGTTTAAAATTTCAAAGAGGCCATGGGATTCAGGTCTCCATCATGTGCAACCTTCTTTCTCTTATTTGTAACATTTGATGCTACCTCGATATTCTCCTTTTCAGGACATTTCGTAATGATGTGGCCAGTTTGTTTATAGTAGCCACAAGTCTTCACCTGTTTTCCTAACTCTTTCCCATCTCTAATTCGGTTCATCTTAGATCAACCCTTTGTTGTTGAAGTTGGCGGACAACAAATAAAGTCTCTTGAACCAACATATAATGCATATCAGAAGACCTCTCAACATTGGGCATTGCAGTTTCTCGTGGCAAGAAGACACCTTCTGATCTCTGCAATTCATCTTGGCACCAACAAAGCAGTAGGTATGTTGACGGAATTATGAAGCAACCTTTATAAAGGAATACAATTAATATATGACAACAAAGTATTCTCGTAAATTCAAAGTGTTTACAACTACAAGTAGCCATCTCCCTATCCCAAAAGATTTTGTGGATTTGACAACTAGGCTCCTTATAATGTTGCACTGTGAATGTCATGCCATTTTCCATGACAATCTTGTATTGAGCTGCCATTCCAAATTGTTCTTGAAACTTTTTGAAAGCAAATTTTGTCAAGACACTTTGAGCTTGCTTCTCCAAGGGTGACAAAGTTCTTAAAGAAGACCTTCTATACATATCCAGCATAGTATCAAGTAATTGCGTTTACTTAATGTCTTTAACTGCTAGGTCAACCTAAAAATTAATATGAAGTAGAAATTGCTATCATAATAAAATAAAGAACACAATTCATATAGCTAAAGTAAGAGAAAGGCGAAACGCTTGATAAATGCATTTATACTCTCGGATCATCCAGTAGTTATCATACCACCAAAGAAGTGTTGTCAAAGATAAGCTGGGACCAAAAATTTCTTGATTTGGTATAAACTGTTTACATGTTTATTCTAATGTAAATCATATTTCAAAAACTATCAAAGGCCACTGAGATTCAAACTCTTCGACATTGTCAAGCTTATGTAACTTATCAAAGTCCTTGCACCAATTTGAATATTGATTTCGAAGGATTGAAGTAAATCAACTGCTGAATTTAGAAGTTATGTCACATATACAAAAAGCATGCTTTGTTGAAAGCATTTCACTTGCTATTGCTTCCATCATCCACTGATCCTATCTAGTGAGAGTTGTCTTGGGTGGCTTTTTCATCAATGTAACATAGGTCTAGCATTTAATGAAAATATTAGAATAACATCATCACAAATTTATGCTACAGTGTAAATAAATCAACATTTACCTTTATTAGCCATCTAAATGTTTTCACTATTTCATTGGCATAGAAAAGCACATCTAAAAGGTGCTGCTCTTCTGTTATTATGAACACCAACAAAGATGCCACAAGGCATGTCATTAGAATTCATCTTATATGTTGTGTCAAATGCAATAGTGTCTCCAAACTTTTGGTGCCAATCAAAACAATGAATAGATGACCAAAAGATATGCTCCAATCTTCCTTGTTCATCTATTGTGAAAGCATATTGGATCCTAGGTTCCTTATACTTGGCGCTCCTATAATATTCAAGCAAATCCATTGCATCTCCCTCCACAAAACTTTTGTGAATCGTGTTAAAATAATTATGGATGTCTTTATGCAAATATGGAAGATCCCCGTGCTTAACATTTTTTTCAAGCTCCACAATTCGCATTATCTGTCTAACCGAGAGGCTAGCTTCTTTATATAAAATAAGGCATTGTTTGTCCTCAATGGAAATAGTGCACTCACGCGTAATAAAACGCACTTGTTTTAGTGGCAACAAATCATGATTATGATCTGCTATGAACTCCGTGACGTGATATTCCTCAAAAACAAATGTCAAAATATTTTCTCATTGCAATTCTCATGCGTTCTTTACATCCACATCTTAATGATGCCCTATTTCTCTGCTCCTTAGATGGGTCTATAATTTTCAAGTTGAGTTTTTCTTCATGGTGACAAAAAAAATGTCTTCTATTTTTTTTCCCATCTTTGGTTGTAAATAGGCCTTTTTGAACTGAAAATCCTTTCAATCTATCATATTTTTTATAAAAACTGATAGCTTTTTCTTCAATGAAAAACCATTGTCCAATAAAAGGTTCAAAAAAAAAATTTCTTGCATTTTCATCGTTATCCTCATTGTGAATAGTTGTCATTTTGCCACTTAAACTTATCTCTTAGACTTCTTTCAAACCAATTATTTCCTTTTCTGAATCATCAAAGTTTACATATTTAGGGAGCTCATTCAAATCAAACATAAATGAAACCATTCTGTTTCTCAATTAAACATATAATAAAACCACATTACAAAATAATTAAAAAATAATGTCATAAGATTCAAGTCACAATATATATCTTATTCATCATAAACGAATACATAATAAAATAGTAGAATAATGTGTAGATACTTAAATTTTGCTACTTTAGTCCAATGATGCTTAATTCTAGTTTTCTTTTAGTTGCTAGGATGTAAGACAATTTTTTTTATCTAATGTATTTGTAAACTTGTAAATTATATGGTTTTATATATATGATTGTAAAAATATTTGGCACCAAAAAAAATCAACCTGCATAGCAAGTGTTCAAAAAAAGAAAAAAAAAAAAAATCAAGCATCATATCATGATAATGAAAGAGGATTTAATATATGAGATAAAATTATATTTGAATAAATATATTAATATACCAAACATGCGCCCTTTGGGCACAGGTTAGATATTTTCTTCATATAAAAGCATAGCTCCCTCTATGTTTGCATGTTGTACACACAATTTTCACACCTGGCCCTTTCTTTTGACGTTTGCAGTGGTACACTAAGACAAATTCAAGTAGATGTTTACTCAATTTTCATTTACTTTCAACAATTCTAATTGGTTTTTTTTAATGACGTGTGTTTCTTTGCCCCCAAATAATTTTTGAAAATTTTATTTTATATTATTTCTCTTTTTTTATTTATAAATGACGTTTCATCTTCTAGTCCTGTAATAGGGAAGAGATCCCATTTGGTGGATATGTGAGAGGGAAAGGAGAGAGAAAGAGGGGAGAGAGAGAGAGAGAGCGGGATCCCACCGCACGGGATCTCCTCCCCTTATAATATGGGAGCTTGTTGTAAATATTAGATATTCTTCGAGTATAATTTTTATGGTTAATATTAGATATTATCAAATATCCTAAAAAATTAGAAATTATGTAAAAGATCTTTATACATACATGTACATATACATGTATTACGAATATTTATACGTGTGGCAAAATGACATATGTCTTGATATGTGGCATGCTCTCTGTACTCTAAACTTGCCATGAATCAGCAATTTCATGGGCATATATATATATTTGTGTGTGCGTGTAAATTGATCTGACCGTATGAAAATATTTGCTATTGTTTAGGTTCCTGAGTTCTGGAACAAAATATATGCTGCTACTTCCTAAATATATTTTAGTTTGTATTTTTATTTTTATTCTATTGAATATCTTATATCTCTAGTTTTATAACAAGTTATTAGTATGAGTCTCTAACTGGCTGGGGATCATTATATACTTGAAATAAGTTATCATTTCCTAATTTTTGTGATTTATAATGTCTAATCTTACAAAACTTAAATTTATTGCTCTTGATATTTCTAGCAAATATTATTTGTCATGGACCCTCAATGTTGAGATTCACCTTGATACTATGAATCTCGAAGACACCACCAAAAGGAGAAATAGCACATCTCTGCAGGATCATGCTAGAGCAATTATATTTCTCATGCATCATGTCCGTGAACTAGAGTGTTAGCATCTATCTTATATTTTATACGACATATATTTAGTTATATTTGTGATTATTTTTAATATTTCTTACTACAAAGGATGGACAAATTCAAACTATATTCTAAATCTACAATTGTTTTATCTATTTAAACATTAATCTAACTTTGAAACTTTGAACACAAATATGACTCTTCTAATATATGAGAAGTTAAAGCCTCAATTTATGAAGACTATAAAACCTACTATTCTAATATAGTTATTTAAAGTGTTTTGTAATATCATGCTTATATATCTTTGTTAGTATTTATATGTATTTTATATTCGAATATGGATGATGGAAATTAATGTCTGGTAGACAGTGTAATAATAGTAGGAATTTTGAAACTTAATTAAAGGTTCCAAAAGAACACAAATCATATTTTTTGAAGAAATAATATTTCTCATAATTAAGGCTTTGTTTTCTAGCGGATCACTGAGAAATCTAATTAATTTTTGAGATATCCATTAGGATGATTAAACAGAAGTTAACGAACCCATAATCTTTTATTTTATGGCATGACTATTTGGGTCATTTAGATATAAAGATTATTAAGAGAAACATTTGAAATTCTTACACTCTTTAAAAAACTAGAAGATTCTTATATTTGATGAAATATCATGTGTTGCTTGTATTTAAGGCAAAGTGATTACTATGTCATACTCATTTAAAATTGGATTTGATTCCCATATATTTGAAGGAATACTAAAGGGGATATATATAGGCCAATTACTTTATCATATGGACCAATTCGGTATTTTATGATATTAATAAAGGCCTATACCTATTAGTCCTGTGAATGTAGATAAGACACTTGTGAAATGGCATTTTTGAAACTCCATGTATAAATGAACCAACAATGAGCTCAAGTCTTGGAATATATGACGTGATAATATAGGAGAATTTACATCTCAAAAATATTATAATAATTGTATGCCAATTGGGATAACAGTTGACTACTATATAACCCAAATTCAAGCACAAAATGGTCTTGCGGATTTTCTGGTTAAATCTCTGTGAATTGCCAGACCATTAATATTGCCTACTTTTATATGGGTACATGCTATGATATATGTTGCAGTAATGATTCATATTAAACCAACTAATTATCATTGATCTCCCTAGTATTACATGTCTCTGACAAGAACCAAATATATCATATCTACAAATTTGGTTATATAACGTATGGTCCAACTACTCCATCCCAATGCAAAAAGATAGGCCCAAATGGGGGATTTGAAATTTATGTTAATGACAAAATATTTAGAAATATTAGCTGAAAATATTTTACAGCATAGTTTACTGATTATAAATATGATAAATAGGATTTCCAATAAGGGGGAGAAAAGTGAAATTTGGAAAATGAGAATTTATATGGAATACATCATTGAACCAGAAGTTTAAAAACTTGTTCACTTGTAAAATGTTACAAGCCAATTCTCAAATGTAATAGAAAGAGGGTCACCAAATAATATGTCCCCACTATAGATGCACCTGCTCGAATTAATATTTCAATCGAGCAATATTCTAATACATTGACAAATGCATCCATTGTTGCTCTTTTTGCTATGGCTTCAATCAAGCAGATGACAGAAGGAGTCTTTGGGATGTGGGTTTTTGGTTAGGGTGTTTCCTTACATTGGGCCATTCTTGGTGATTTCAATGGCGTTCTTGACTTCACTAGTAGGAAGAGGGGGGGGGGGGGGGGGGGGGGGGGGGGGTGCGACTATGTCGAAGGCTGAGATTCGGAAATTTTTACACTGTGTGAATGACCTCAATTTGCATTAGGTCCTCATTGAAGGTCCGATATATATTTGTTGTAATCAGCAATTAGAGGCGAGTTGAATTTTGTCTAAGATCGATAGAGTTTTGGTTGATGATCTTTGGTGGAACCGGGCTGATTGTAAAGTTATTGCTTTGAGTCCTAGTGTCTGATCATTTACCTCTCCTCCTTGTATTTGGAAACCGTTCTCGAGTTTCCAAAGGATACTTCAAATTTGGAAATTGGCTCATTGCTATGGAAGGTTTTTATGGACGTTGTTCGAAATTCTTGGAGGCTGCTGGTTAGTGGGACTCCTATGTATCAGCTACAACTGAAACTCAAAGCTGTCAATGGGGCACTTGAGCTTATCCAAAAACACTTTCCAAGTGGGATTGCTTCACGAGTGACAAAAACTCATGAGGCCCTGTATCTCCAAGTAAAGATCTGCTCGGTTGATGGTCCAAACCTTGATGCGGAAGCTGTTATTTTGAAGAATAGATCCTTAAAACTTCTCGAAGCAGAACATGCATTTCTTCAACAACATTCAAAGATTCAATTTGCTAATTAGATGGACAAATCTTCCAGTTTCTTTCATTCTCAGATTATTAAATCTCGAGGTAAAAAGAATTTTATTTGGTCCATCAAAGGGCAAGAACATCATGTATTGACTGACCAGCTGGACACTGCCAATGAATTTCTCCACTTCTATGAAGAACTTCTCTATAAAGAGGCACCGGGTATAGTCCATATTGACCAAAGCATAATCAATGAGGGGATGATGTTGAGTGCTGAAGATCATGCGATGCTGCTGCCACCAGTTTCCAATTATAAGGTCCAGGAAGTTGTTTGGTCTATCCCGGACTCTAAAGCTCCGGGGCCCGATGGTTTTTCATCTGCTTTTTTTTAAAGCTTTTTGGATAATTGTTGGAGCAGATGTGTGCATTGCTATTCGTGATTTCTTCAACTCTGGTCAACTCTTGAAATCCATGAATGCTACTACTATCATCTCAAAGCTCCTTTCTCTGCATCTTGACAAGGTTTTGGGTAAGCTTGTTCTCCCTCTTAGGCCTCTTTCATGCAAGGGAGGGTCATTTTTGATAATATCATTTTGAGTAATGAGATAATTAATCATTACAACCGGAAGAATATCTCCCCTTGTTGTTTTATGAAAATTGATAACTGAAAGGGTATGACTCTATTTCATGGACCTTTCTGCTTGATTTGCTTGAATCGATTGGAATTTCCTTCTTGTTTTATTGGTTGGATCCGAGAATGCATCTCCTCCTTTTGTTTCTCACTTTAGTTTAATGGTGGTTTATATGGTTTTTTCAAAGAAAGAGAGTGTTTGAGGCATGGGGACCCGATCTCCCCTCATCTTTTTATACTGTGTATGGAGCACCTCTCGCATATGCTTCGAAAGATGATGCAAGAGAAGAATTTTTCCTTTCATTCTAAATGTAAGAAATTGGGTATTACTCATCTTACATTTGCATATAAGAAATTGGGTATTACTCATCTTACACTTGTGGATGATTTGTTGCTCTTTTCAAGAGGTGATCGTGAGTCTGTACAGTGCCTTTGGAAAACTATGGCTCTCTTTGCGGAGGTGTCGGGCTTAGAACCAAATGCTCTTAAATCTGGGATTTGCTTTGCTGGGGTACCTCAGGATCAAAGAAGGTGTATTCTTCAAGATTTTGGATTTGAGGAGCTTTCTCTCAGTGTGTGCTATCTTGGGATCCCTATCGCTGGGACTCGTCTTTTTTTGGGTCAATATGGTCCTCTGATCCAAAAAATCTAAAATAAAGTCAGTTGTTGGAATATGTGGATGTTGTCTGCTGCTGCGTCTAGAGCTTCTCAAATCGGTTGTGGGAGGTATTCTGGGTTATTGGTGTAATGTGTTCCTTTTCCCTCTCTTGGTCATTAAATAGATACAGTCTATATGTTTGCATTTCTTTGTGGAAAGGGGGAGGACATTGATGGTCGTCAGCTGATTCTAGTTGCCCGGACTCGGGTATGTCTTCCAATGGAAGAAGGTGGGCCCAGGATTAAGCAGCTTGATTCTTAGAATTTGTCCTGTTTTTATATGAAGAGAGAGTGTATTTGGACAACTAAAAGTTGGGTCCATGATTCTACATTTTGGAAGGCGCTTCTTAAATATAGAGATTGCTAGATTGATCTTTATGGAGACATTGAGGGAGCTCTTCGTGCTTTGCATAGCTGTGTTTCGTGGTAAAGCGCGGGTGGGTTTGATCTATGATTGGATCCGTGTTGGTGGCTGTATTTGGCATTGGCGTCGCTCGATTTGGGGGGCTGCCATACCTAGGCATGGTTTTTGCTTATGGAAGGCACTATCAGCTGCGTAATAGACAAAGACGTAGTATTGTGAAAAGATTTGTTATCACTGCTGTTGTTTACAATCTTTGGCTTGAGAGGAATAGGAGGATCTTCCAAAATTGACAGTGTCATGAGGATGAGTTGTGTAGATCCATAATCCCAAGTTTGGTGTCAGGTTAATTTTTTGTATAGAGATTAAGTGTTGGGTCATGGTTTGATGTTTTTGGGATGGGAGACTTTTCTTTAGATCTCTTTGGCTCTTTGTATTTGAGTTTTAGTTTTGAGTAATATAGTAGTTCTTACCGTTTGGCAAAAACAAAAAAGGAGTGGTCAAGATGATTATTAATATAGAAAATTAATACTTTAAAAGTCACAACCGTAAATATTCGGGCCGCTAAGTGGTTGCTTGGGTTGCCTGGGGTTATGTTTGGCCCTGAGGTGATGAGAGTGAAGACGTATATTTTTCCTTGTATATATTAACTTTATATGTATTTTATATCTTATATTGCGATGAATACATTTCTATATTTTTTTTTGGAATTTATTATTATTATTGCATTATATTATTTGTTATATGGTTTAATTTTATATGCATACAATATTAAAACTTTTTGGAACATTATATCCATATTATTGTTGTATTACTATTTTTATTTCATGCAGCCCACGTCTTGTCAGGGCAGGTTGCAACCTGCGTCTTGGCGAGTCGGGTCAATAGTCTGCAACTAAGTGAGCTTGGAGAGTTGGAGCTTGGCGAGATGGAGGTTGAGCATGTGGGGACATAACTTAGCGAGAATGACCCAAATGATTCGTTGGCAAATTCAAGGGCAAATTCTCTCCAACCCGAGGAAAATAATGCAGCCACGACTTAGCTTTTGGCTGGTTACGGGGTAGATGGATCTTTGCAGGATGGAATTTGGTGAGATGGGTCGCTTTGTGGGATGGTAGAGGGGCATGGAAGAGAGAGAGACGCAAAAACGGATGAACAAGCATTAGAAGTTCACGTCAATTAGGAAAGTTCTAAGTTAGGAGATGTAATTGTTTATCTTTTATTTATCTTCTTAGTTTTAGTCTTTTATTTTAGGTGAAATAGCTCCTCTATTTAAAGACGAGCACACGGATTGACTGATAAAAGCATACAGATTGATAGATGAGCATATGAATAGCAAATATCAGCCATTAATCTATAGATAGGTATTTTATTTTAATTTTTATTTATTTTATTATTTTGAATCTAGCTAGGAAAACTCCTCTATTTAAAGAGGGAGGCTGACTAGGGTTCAGTCATTCAATTTTCATTGATTTTATTTCTCTTTTATGTGTTTTCCTCTATTCTTGAAGTGTGAGAATCAGGGTTAACTATTTTCACTTTGCTTCTTAATTCTTTTAGTAATAATATTTTAAAGGAAGGTCGTTGAACCTTTTATTCCCAACATTCTTCTTACGTGCACTGCATCAGTTGGTATCGGAACTCAGAACATTTTTAAGATGACCTATTAGCGACAGAGGTACGCTGCTATTAGTGACATTTATGAATGAGATTTTCAATGTTAGACCAAGAGGAAAATCGAAAATTTGGAGGAGAAATTCTGCCAAATCAAGTTGTGTTTGGAGCAATTGGGTGTTAATCCCAACCAAACGACTATGGCCCAGCCTCAACAACCACCAGAGGTAGGGGAAGAGGATAAAATCAAGGAGGCTTCACGCCTAAGGCAGCAGAAATTGGCTTCAAGATAACATCTTCCAAACGACATGTATGATTGATGGAAGGGTATGTTGCCTCGTTATTGATTCCAGAAATTGTGAGAATGCCATCTCTGTGGAAGCAATCCAAAAGCTAGGGTTAAAGGTAAAGGAGCATCTGAACCCTTACAAGTTATCATAGCTTGAGAAAGGAAACTAGGTAACTGTATCAAAATGTTGTCTGGTTAACTTTTCAATTGGGGCAAAGTATGGAGATGGGGTATGGTGTGATGTGGTTACCATGGATGCGTGCCACTTATTGCTTGGACGACCATGGCAATTCAATAGAGGTGCTACCCATAATGGGAGGCAGAACACCTATAGCAATTCAAAAGTCTTGTTGCCTAAGAAGGACGAAGCAAATTGTTCGGTTATCGAAATCCCGAATCCAAAGGATAAAGCTATGCTCGCAAAGGAACAACTTCCTAGAAAGGTGAAATAGAGTGAGTAACCGGAACGTGGAAAATTTGTCGGAGGACATCTTCCCATAAAGGTTGTCGAGTTCTTTACCGCCATCAACAGGAATTCAACACTAGGTTTATCGGGTGCCAGGGGATGGTTTTACCGAACGGGCCATATTACCGAGTGAGCGTTGCAAAGTGTGAAGATCTTAGGCTCCAAGTTTGGAAGTTACTCGCCAGGGTTATCATTCAAGAGAGCCTCAAGAACGAATCAGCTATCTTGACGCCACAAAGGATGGGACTTGGCGAATATGTCTTGAAAACAAGACCATCAGTAAGATCACGGTACGTTATCGACTACTTGTCCCAAGATTGGATAACTTTCTATGCCAATTGCAGAATTTGATGGTGTCTACCGTGTTGGGTCTGAAAAATGGATAGCACTTGAGTTGTATTTTTCCAGAACGTGAGTGGAAGATTAAGTTTGAAACCCGAGAAGAGTTATTTGAGGGGCATAAGCATTGGATTGGGATATATGCTTTGTGTGCTATTCCTGGAAACCATTGTGGAAGATGGTGAGTAATCAAGACGTTCACGAGAGTGATGCAACCCATGACTTGGTGAAAATGATCCACAAGAATCGTTGACGAATTTGAGGGCAAATTCTTTCCAAGCGAAGGAGAATGATGCAGCCTAAGTCTTGGCAAGGCGGGTTAAAACCCGGCTCTTGGCAAGTCAAGTCAACCGTCCACAACTGGGTGAGCTCGGCGAGTTGGAGCATGGCGAGACGGAGGCCAGGTATGTAGGGATATAACTTAGCGAAAATGACCCAAATGATCCATTGGCGAATTCAAGGGCGAATTCTCTCCAACCTGGGGAGAATGATGCAGCTACACCTTAGCCTTTGGGGGTTATGGGGTAGACAGATCTTGGGGGATTGGAATTGGCGAAATGGGTTGCTTGGCGGGATGGGAGAGATACGCAGAAAAGAGAGAGACGTGGAAATGGGTGAACGGACATTAGGAGTTCACATCAATTAGAAAAGCTCTATTTAAATTAGTAGATGTAATTCTTTATCTTTTTAATTTTAGCCTTTTATTTTAGGTGAAATAGCTCCTTTATTTAAAGATAAGCACATCGATTGACGGATAAAATAACACAGATTGATAGAGGAGCATACAAATAGCAAATATTTATCGTTGATCTTTAGATAGAAATTTTATTTTAATGTTTGTTTAGTTTATTATTTTGAGTCTAGTTAGAAAAACTTATCTATTTAAAAAAGGAGGCGGACTAGGGTTTAGTCATTCAATTTTCATAAATTTTATTTCTCTTTTATGTTTTTTCCTCTATTCTCGGGGCATGGGAACTAAAGTTAACTATTTTTCCCTTTGTTTCTTAATTGTTTTAGCAACAAGAGTTTAGAGAAAGGCCGTTGAATATTCGGTTTCCAAATTTTTTTCTTATATGCGCTGCATCATTGTTGTTGTATTAATATGTATTTTTTAAATTTGTACTGCTATAGTTTGTACAAGTACATACATACTTACATACACATATATTATTTAGTATTTTTATTTATATCTTTTGATATTGCAATTTTTTATTTCGTTTAGTATTTTTATATTTTTAAAGTTATTGAATGAATTTTATAGTTATGTGAAATACTAAATAATTAAATGGAATCAAACCCTTATTTAGCATTTTATATTTAAAAAATTTAAGTATATCTGAAATAGTTTTGAGACGGTGTCACGTTTCAAAAAGCAGTTTCAAATCCATCTTCAAAACCTTTCCAAAGAAGTGGTTTCAAACCCATCTCAAAACATTTACGAAAACATAGTTTCAACTTCGTCTCAATATTGTTTCTAGTGATTCACAGTTGTTTTTTCTTGCAGCTTTGAGACAAAATTTTCCCGTCTCTAAACTGTTTCTATTATCGTTCTAACAACTTATAGACAAATTTTAAATGGTTTTTCCATCTATAATTCGCTTTTTAGTGTGCAATACGTGTGATAGCATAGCTCTTATGCTAAAATATGTCAACATGCAATTACATGCTTGCTAAAGCAGCAAAATGTTCACATTCAAAAGACAAAAACAAAAGCTACCAAACATACAAAACTCTTAATTACTTGAAAAATTAGCTCATTGATATAAATCGAACTCTTACAGGAAAGAAAACGACACATAAAATAAACTTCGTATCTTCCTATCAAAAGGACATAAGTAATTCAATGAAGAAAATCAAATAATATACTCGATCCATGCGCATATTAATCCCTCATGGATCTCTTTCCATCGTCACTGCTTCAATTAAAAGGACATAAATTTTGATTTCATATATCTAATCTAAGCATCTAATCATTGTCTTGGCGTAGAGGCTGCAGGGTGGATCTTCTTGCGCATCCACAAGAAGCATTTATTGTCTGATGCAGTCACATACCCGTCACATGCATCAGAATCTCGATGAGTGTTATCAGTCTTCTCTTTCTCGATCATCATCATCTTCTTCTTATGTAGTTTGCGCAATACGTAAGCCTCAGCTAAACTTGCTTCCATTGCTATTCAATTCCAAAGAGAGAAAAATAAGAAGAAATTATGAAGGTGCACCATAAGAGTAACCATGTTGCCTATTTATAGAGGGGAGGGTATGCATGGGCTTGGGCTGCAAGAAAAGCCCACGGGCCCACTTCTGCGTGGCGGCTAAGTAAAATTTTGACTTTCTTGTACTGGGGGCGGGGAAAGTTGACTCATGCAATTGTCTATGGTCGAAAAGCGCAGGGGACCCAATATCTAAAAGTAATAGAATAAAGAGTAAATTATATAGAAAATTGTTTTAGTCATGGAAAAAAAGTATTATTTTTAGAGTCAATAATGTAACCTGTAAATAATAAAAGTTTTAAAATTATTTTTAAAAAAAATTTTAAATTTGTTATGACAATAACATTAACCATTATATATTAGTGGTGTATGAGTTTTTAATACACAATCTTTATAAAATAATTTTTTAGTTTAAAAATTATATATATTTGATAAAATAATTTAAATTATGGTGTATATGGGTGTAAAATAGGTCCCTGATCCAACTTTTATTTATAAGAAATGTTGCAACATTTTTGATCGTATGTAAGATGAGGAGATCCGTAAGTTTTATATCTTTAACACTATCGTTTAGGCTACTTTATTAAGAAATATGTAACTTTAGGACTAAAAAATTATTTTTAAAAGTTTCTAGATTAAAAATACATCAAACCTTATACTATTAATATGTAATTTATCCTAGAATTAATATTGTAAATATATATTTCTGTGTGAAATAAGTAAAGTTTATGAATATGATATACTTTGTGATGTTCAAGAGCTAACCTATATGCAATAGGTTACTTGTCTTCATAGCATAATTATATTATTATTAGTTCTTATATCAGTACTTCTCATATTTTAAACATTGAGTCAATCTAGTTTGAAACTTTTAATTATATCATTTTTAACTCTTATACAATTGAAATTACAAGTCCAAATACTAAAAATTAACATTAATCCTTTAATTGAAATGGTAATGTTAATTAATAATATTTGTAGGGTAAATTCAACCTATATAGACGTTGACTCATATCCCTTGATATTGAAATCATATTCAAGTGTCAATTAATACTGCAATTTCACTTATAAATTAATTTTAATTTCCATTTTAATTTTGGACTTGATTAGACCAATATCAATAGTACGTGATTAAAATTGATACAATAAAAAGTTAAAGGATTAAATTGACACATGGTAAAGTAAATGAATTAATAAATGACTCTATATTTCCTGTATTAGATATTTAATTGTAATACATATCAAATTCTTAAGGCATAATGTTATTTCTCGGGTCCTTTTTGTTATTGTTAATATAATAAGTGTAATTATATTTGTCTTAGCATTAACAATATATACAACGAAAATAAAAATATTGTATAAAAAAACATAAAAGTACATTAAAAGGGTATAATATTTGAAAACGGCTCAAGAAGGATATGATTAATAATATTATTATATACACAAGAAAGCAAATATTGCTTTGATAAATATTATAAAAAACAAAAAAGCAAATATTGTAAAAGAAGTACAGAGGGCCCCAATTTTTCTTTAAACAGAAGGAAGATATTCACTTTAAAAATATTATAAACATCCTTTTTATCAGTAAAAAAAAAAAAAAAAAGTGTATGTTGTGTATCATCTTTCCAATCCATACATTGTCTGGAAAATTTTCATAAAATTACCCTTTTTTTTTTATATGATTTCATAAAATTATTTTAATTTTTTTTCCAAGAAAACACTTACTTTTGCAAAAAATTTGTAATGTCACATTTTATGACAGTTTTTATAAATAATGTGTCAAATAACAAAATCGCCCTTCCTTGATGAAATGAAAAAATCAAGAGTTTTTATGTTTTTAACAAAAATTAAGAGAAAAGCTCTATTTGAAATTTTCATAAAAGAATATTATAAAATAAATTATAATACTTTTTGTTTAAAGTAATTTTAAAATTAGATTAATAAATTTAAAATTTTAAAAATATGCAAAATTAAAAATTTGAAAATAAATTATGGAAAAAATTAATTTATTGCAAAATTTTTGACAAAATTAATAATACTTTGAACTTTAGTTTCTCAAATTTCTTTCTAAAAAACAATCATTCCATAATCTATTATGTATATTTTAGATTCCTATATTTTTTTTATTTCAAATTATTAATCTAAATTAATTATTTTATTTTTAAACAAAAAATTATAGCAGTTTATCTAAAAATTTAGTTTAGGTAATAGGGTTAGAAGAATTAAATTAAATTGATATATTTTTTTAAAGCTTACTTTAAGTAAAGGTCATAATAGTCACTTGTATAATATTGCTGAATTAAATAATACCTAAACACAACTTTTTTGGTCAAATGAAACCTAATACGAAAAACTTAAACTAATAGCGTTAACGGAAATCATTATAAGGTGTGATATTGCAAATATTTTGCATAAAAAGATGGTTTCTTGAAAATTAAAAAAAAAAATTTACAATAGTTTTATGAATTGTACAAAAAAAGTAAGGTGGTTTTATGCAAAACCTGAACACAGTGCCCCCTTTGCCAATTTTTAAAAAAAAACATATTACCATTATTATTATCTAATAATTTAATATTTTATGTCTTATTTGGTTGCCATATAAATTAAATTCCTATTAAAAGATGTATTTTACAGGAATTAAATTAATGATAAAAGGCTAGTAAAAAAATAAAGGAATTAAAACTTACTTAGGACTTGTTTTTTTAAAAATTAGAAATTGCTTAGCAATTTTTACTTCCTGCATTCTATCTACTTCCTGATAATTAAATAAAAATCAAAATTCGTACTTTACATAAATTTTTACTTCCTACATTTAGTTTCTACGCACCGCACGTGACCTTAATCTTTTTCCTAAACATTATCTTTGTTGATATTTCTTCAAAAACAGAAGTATTTCCTTGGTCTCCAAGTCATAGGGGGTTTGTTGTAACGTCATGCCTTGCGCAAGCAAAAGTGGAGTGTACTACCCAAGCATATTTGTCTTGTCCCATGTAAGCTGACAAAATCTAACATAATACGATAATACAATGCAGACAAAATACGAAGATAGCAGATTTGGGTCGAGAGTTTTAAAGTCGGGTTAAATTTGGGTTGACCCCTTTAACCCGTTTAGGTAATTGGATTGAATTTGAATTTGACGCGTATAACCTATTTTGACACGATTGACCCGTTTATACAGTTATGTTAGACATTTAAGCTATACATTATTGTTATAATATATGTATTTTTTGAGTTAAGATAATTTTAACTATATCTAGTAATATTAATTTGATAGTTTATTTAATAGTTATAAATATAACAAGTATTTATTAGTATTATCAACAATGAAGTGTATTATTAACATATTTGTAAGTTAAAAAACCAACATTTAATGGAAAAAAGTCAAAGATGTAATTAAATGAGTAACCTAATAATTGGATAGGGTAAGGGTTGAGAGTTCCTAACCCGTTTAATAAACGAGTCGGGTTCGAGTTGACCCCATTTTAAAACCCCTCGCATAACATAAACATAAATACGACACGATACGACATATTTGCCACCCCTAATGCCATGCGGCTAGGCGGGTCACCAGAAAATAACTCTATGAAGTCAACAGTTGTCCTAAACTTTGCTAGCTGCACTTAAAAAATATTAATAAACATTATAGTTAATACTTAAATTTGCATAATATATGAAGTCCTTTTAGGTTTATAAACTTAAATTTGCACAATATATGAAGTCCTTTTAGGTGTATAAACTTAGTGTTTGAATTAGCTACAATTACTTGACCACGCTGCTTTGAATCCTCTTTACTTTCCTCCCCATTTCTCACAAGAAGTTGCAGATTGCTTTCCTAGAAGAGACAGAGAAGGAGGAGAATGCATAAACGAACCAATTATCTCAAAATTTTAAGCTGATTCGTAAAGACCCAAGAATAGTTTTATTCTTTAATATGTCCCCTCACACGAATGTCCATTGGACTTGAAGCATATATAGTGCAGACTCACATCGGATCTTGTGCTTACATTGTTTTAATATGAAAAGTGGAGTTTTTTGAAATTTGAACTCGTGACCTCTTGGTTAACAACGCTGTGATACAATATCAAGAAATTAATTATCCTAGAAGCTTAAACTAATGGATGAAAGCCCACTAATAGTTTTATAAAAAGGTTCCGGTTGCATGAATCAGAGATAATGATTGGTGAGCATGTTTAATAGGGTTGATGAGTGTTGTATATATATAATGGAAGAAAATATAAGACAATGATCTAGATAGTGTAGATATAATGAAACTAGACTATAGTATAGATACGTTCAACCTAGACATGATCTAAGCTATACAATATTATGGGTGATAAACACGATCAAGGATTACATCATTCTAACAGTTTGGAAGAAAATTTAGGTTCTAAAAATTAATTTTCTTATTTTCTATTGTTTGACCTGCATCCTTTAACAAAGAAAAATTTTTGAGGGAAAAGTTTTTTTTTTTTTTTTTTTTTTTCCTCAATGGATGGAAAATGACTTCCTTTGTAAATAATTTAAACATTTTGTTTCCATTACTTGTTCTGTTGTTGCTTGCTAATTCTGCTGTGCTATAAAATAAATAGGATGATTGATAGAATATTCTCTTTTGAACCCAAAAAAGAAGCATCACAATATGCAAGTTTTCCATTGAAACAATGGAAGAATGCAAATGGGTTTTTATTTTTCTTGGAAAATCTTATCCAAAGGAAAATATTTTCTGTGGTAGTGAACTTCATGCCTACCAAATGGGCCTAAAATAAATATCCATGAAATGGAAGAGATATTGAGTTTTTTAACATACTAGGGATAGGTCTATTTGTTCCTATAGGTACTTCCATTTGTACTCATTTGGCATCATTTGTAATTGGGTCCAAATTCATTAGATATTCATTCAATCCGATCCATTTATGATGAATTTGAATGCAAAAAATAGGCTTTAAATGGATTTTGATTTGAATTTGGATATTGATAAATAGGCTATGGGTCAGATCGGATTTGGATAACATCAAACCCAACCCAAACCTGATCCCAAGCCGACCCGAAATTATGTTTTATGTGGACAAAATTTTTAAAATTACTAAATTTTAAGTTTTTAACATGTCAAACCATATTCCAACTTTTTTTTTTTTTGTACTAACATTTTAATGTTTATTTTTACCCCATAATATTTTTTATGTACAAATTCATGTATAAAGATTACTTATTAAAAGATATTTGAATAATTGCCTAATATTACTTTATTGTTATATTTATACATGTTAAATAATAAAGGAAAATATATATCAATTTGTCCAAATATTAGTTAATATTACATTATTATTGTTATAAATACTAATATTAGATTTTGTATTATTCCTATTATATATATTAATATTATATTATAATATTATAATTTACTTTGTAACTTAAATGAATTATGAATTTGGGCCGAATATCCATTGCATTCGATGGATTTGAATTTGGATTAATTTTTATGAAATAATAGATCTTTTTTCAGATTTGGGTTGGGTTGGGTCTTTTCAGGGTTGGATTTAGATAAAGGCAAACCCGACCCAAACCCAATCCATTGCCATCCCTAGTCATTTGTGGTGACACACCACATATTTTATATATTTTATACAATATTTTAATGATATTGTTCGGCTATTACATGTGCGTTATGGCATGATCTAGATATATTTAGCCTTGGAACGTGTTGGAGCGAGAGTAACTTGGAAAGTCATGGAGGAGAAAAATTAACAAATTTGAATACTACATTGAGAAACACGACCACATGTGAAAAAAAAGACCAACTAAGTCAGAATAGGGCCAAGATAGGTCTCCCCTCAAGTGCTCGGATCAATCAACCATGCATTTTGGCAATCAATGAGTTTAAAACGAGCAAAAGGTTAAGAGAAGAGTACCCTAATAAGTTCAAATTGCCACAGATCTGATGCAATCAATGACGCTAAAAGGACCATAGAAATGTGCTGCGAGTTTCGGAGAAGGACGCGAAACCACAAAAGATTGGCAGTAGGGCTAGAGTTTGAGGTAGACAAAGTCCCCCATGTTAAATTGCCAATCCAAACGGTGACGATCAACCAAACTGTTTAGACACTGCTGAGCCCGACTTAGATGATGCTTAAGAAGAGCAACATATTCACTAGCTCGAAGGCTGCATTCAACGACCTCCACCAAGCTCCCACCCGAAATATATGGAAGATGAAGTGGAGGCGGTTGCCGACAAAGTAGCTCAAAAGGGGTACTCTGAATAGCGGAATGAAAAGTGGCATTATGCCACCATTCAGCCATGGGCAAAAAAGAAGCCCAACATTAGGGAGAGTCGTAGCATATACAGCAGAGATATGTCTCCAAACTCTGATTCAATACTTCTATCTGAGCATCCTACTGAGGATGATAAGCAGTCGACAAATTAAGTTGAATGTCCTGAATTTAGAATAACTCTTGGCAAAAAATGCTCAGAAAAACCGAACCCCAATCCGAAATAATAGACTGGGGAAGGCCTTGGAGCTTTATAGATGTGGTCCATAAAAAGCTGGGCAACTTCAACATCAGTGAAAGGATGAGAACGAGCCAAAAAGTGAGCATATTCACTAATCCACTACTACTAAAATCGAGTCCTTTCCAAGAGAAATGGAAAGGTCTTGAATGAAGTCTATGAAAAAGTTAGCCCAAACGGTAGTAGAAATGGGAAAAGGACAAAGAAGACTTGGCAAAGGAGCATTGTCGGGTTTGCAGCGGTAACAAACCAAACATCGATGTATAAAATCATAAATATTGTGTTTCAGGCCCTTCCAATAGAAAAACGAGGCAATATGGCGAAGAGTAGCATCATTCCGGAATGGCCCCCTAGCGAAGAGGCATGATAAAAAGTAATGATCCTGTGGCGTAAAGAAGGGACGGCACCCACAACCAATTTCCCAAACAACGTAACTGCGAATTATGCCAGGTAAAATTACGATGCTTGTCTAGAGTACTTTAAAGGGATCGAAGCAAGGCACACATATTGGGATCCTGACGCCATGAAGACTAAATCTCGGCAAGTAAATCAAAAGATATGGTACTGAGAGCCACTCGAAATGAGGGACAAAGCATCAGCAGCTACATTATCTTTCCCTTTCTTGTCAATAATATCATAGTGAAAATCCATAAGCTTGGAAAGCCATGCAAACAAAAAAGAAGTCGACATCTTCCACTTGAGAAGATATTTAAGGCTTTCCTGATCCATCTGGAGAATAAAATGACAGCCCGTAAAATATTGCTCCCAAGTCTTCACTGCATGAACCACAGCTAACAATTCACACTCATAAATGGAATGAGCCTGATTCTATGGAGAAAGGGTTTTACTAAGAAAGGCGATAGGGTAGCCCTGTTGCATAAGAACAACACCAATACCATGCCATAATGGGAAAAATCAGGTGAGGCCAAAACAGGAGCTTCCATGAGTGCATACTTGAGATGATCAAAAGCGTGTTGTGCTGCTGTGGACCAAGCAAAGGCATTTTTGTGCAAAACATCAGCAAGGGGCTTACAAATATGGCCATAATCGGGTATAAAACATCGATAACAACCACACAAGCCCAAAAATCCGAGTAAGTGCTTCACACAAATAGGCTTGGGCCACAAACAAACAACCTCAATTAACTTAAGGTCCATAGATACTCCATTAGCACCAATAAAAATGTCCCAAATACTCAATGTGGTCCAAAAAAACCACACTTGCTGAATTGGACCACCAATTGATGAGAACGGAGCAAAGAGAACTTGACCCGAAGGTGTTGCACATGATTCGAAGGCGAGTGACTATAGATGAGGATGTCAGCGAAAAGCATGAGAACAAAGCGGCGTAAGTAGGAACAAAAATGTCATTCATCAGACCCTGAAAAGATTTCGGGCTGTTAGTTAGCCCTAAGGGCATCACAAGTAACTCATAATGACAGTGGTGTGTACCAAAAGTCATCTTATAAATGTCAACGGCATATCCAACTTGAGAATACAATGAACCCATACAATTCGTCCACAAGCTCTTCGACCATCATTATAGGAAATTTATTTTTCACAATATGACGATTCAGTTGGCGATAATCAACACACATACACCAGGAGCTGTCTTTCTTCTTAACCAAAACAATGGGAGACACGAAGAGGCTGTCACTGGCCCAAATAATGCCACTAGTCAACATATCCTAAACCAAAAGCTCAATCACGTCCTTTTGAAGCAAAGGATATTTGAATGAACGAATATTAATATAATTCGTACCCTCCTGAAGAGGAACACGATGATCATGAGATGGTCGAGACGGCGGTAACCCCACAGAATCTACAAAGATATTAGAAAAGCAATAAAGTAGATAAGTCCTCACGACTATCTGGAGCGGCAGCGGCCATAGGAATGGGTGAAGTCGGAGCATTCTCAGTCTACGCATGAATAGTACATAGAAAGGAAGTCGAGGAAAGTAAATGAGCCAAAGCACCCTTGCCATCGATAAGACAACCTGAAGGGCGTCAGCTGGACAAAAGAGCATGAGCCCATGATATGTGAACGACATGGTCTAGGCATCAAAATTCCAAAGAATCGGTCCAAACGTAATCAACCATTGAATGCCGAGTACCATGTCACATCCACCCAAGGCAATGAGAAAAACATCATGACAAAAATCATAGCCCTGCATAGATCAACAAAAACCCGAACAAAAGGTTGAACTCGATAAAGCCGAACCGTCAAGCACCGCCACTAACAGAGGAAGAATGGGAGTAGAAGAACAGCCCAAACGTGCAGCTTTGCCCGAATCCAAAAAATTGAGTGTGCTGCCAAAATCAATAAGAATCTGTAAGGGACGCTTATTATGATAATCACAAAGCTGCATAGTCTGAAATCCGAAGGAACCGGCAACCGCATATAAAGAAACCTGAGGAGAGTCCTCAATAAGGGAGTCATCGGGAATAGCCACAAGAAGTTCAAGAGTGCCATCATCATCATCTTCGTCATTAACAGTGAGGAGCTTCAATTGAGGATTTTTTACCTTGCATTCACGCAAGTGGTCTAGTGCAAACGGCTCATTACAAAAGAAACAGAGGCCTTTAAGGCGTTTATTTTCAATCTTGGCAGCAGACAGAACCCGACCATGAGGAGGACCAGGCCCACGGGAAGAAACAATAAAGGATCGGACATTCCTGATGCCGGTGGGAGATGAAATAGTAACCAAAGGGCCTGATTTTGCAGCCAGTGGAGGACAGTACAGAGAACCACCAGGGGACAAAAATGTGAGTTGAGCCTCTTGAAGTCAAGCTAATGTCATAGAGTGTTTAAGTGTGTGAGGTTGAAACATACGAATCAGAATCTGAATATTATCTTTAAGACCACCTAAAAAACAACCAACCAACTACTCTTCCGATAAATTGAGTTTGACATACAACTTCTCAAATTTGTTCAAGTAATCCACCACATAACTATCCAGGCGTGTGCCTTAAGCTCGGCCATGGGATCGTCGTACAAACCACTAAAATGATGCAATATGTGATGGGCATAAGTTTTTCAAGAAATTGAACTATCCGGAGGAAGAGCCTTAAAATGGGCTCAGTGCCACTCAAGTGCAATGTCATCTAAGTGAATTAAAACAATACAAATCTTAGCATCATCGGAAGTCTCATCCAAGGAAAAAAATTGATCCACCTTATAATACCATCCACGATCATTTCACCATTAAAGCGCGGGAAATCTACCTTTGTTGATCTCATAGATAGTGAATATGAAGATGACTCAGAAAATCTTCCCGAAACACTGGTCCTAGCTTGAGTTACTAGAGCTATACAAGTATTAGAAGATGATGCTCCCTATAGAATCAATCCTAGGACAGAAGTAGCAGAAGAATTACGCTGAACGAACGTTTCTCGGAATAAATCCATCAACAACCTTGCTCGGTATGAACTTCAACTTTAAAGGATGCCATCTCAGCTTGAAAAGAAGTAATCAACTCAGAGATCCACTTTTTTTCCGCAACATCATATTCTTGAATTCAAGCTTCTGTATTGTTAATAAAGGATTATTCAATTTGATCAAGCAGAGACTCAATTCTACGAATTTCGGATTGCTGACACGTGCCTTCCCATGGATGCTACCAGCTGAGGATCAGAAAGCTCTAATCCCAAATGTTGCACTATTTTTATTTTATCAATATAGGAGAATAGAAATTGAGAAGACGAAGCAGCAGCGAGACAGAGAAAGAGTAGAAGACAAACAAAACAGAAGAGGAAGAAGAGAACAAGGGCAAGAAGAGAAGAACAATAAGACAAATTTAGAGTTTATTTCATTGGATATCAAACCCAATATATCAACCAAGTATTTATAGAATAAGAAAGCTTAACCAACTTACCCTCCAAAACATTTGAATCATATTCTAGAACATTCATGAAACAATCTAGAATCTAGTTTGAAAACTGGCGGGAAAATGACTAATGAAAGAGTGTGCAACACTCTATACTTTGTACAGATTTTACAAGTTATATACAAAATACAATTATCTTTGAATTAGATTGTCTGATTGATTGAGTGATTTGTTTATGGATTGATTATGGATCGTAACAAATGGTATCAGAGCCATCGATCCTTGGCATCAACAAGCGAGGTCACCATGGCAATTGATCCAGTAGCAATTGCAGGAATACAAATGACAGTTGCGAAGGAATTGGCAAAACTCTATGAGATGCGAGAGATTTCTAGAAACTATGATAAATCGGTACGAATTACCTCAACGACAACGATTGCAAAGACGAACAATGTCTTTGAAACACCAGAAGAAATTCCAAATGATTCAAGGATGAAAATTGTGAAATTAAGGATGATGGTGATTGGAAGCTGGGAATTGAAAGTGTGGATGGAGATTGTACTGATAATGATGTCAAAGTCGTGGAAACAACGGAGAAGCCACCACCTCCAATGGAGACCGATACCGCGACAGAGGTGAACAATTCGACATCCAATCTAGAATGGGTGGAGGTCTTAGAGGCCAAGGCTTGGGAACCAAAAACGTAGAGATCAACCTCGCAAGGTTGACAAAAAAATATTATAAGAAGTCATTTTTTGTAATTGTCACCTCTATGAGTCTAAGCAAATGCAAAATTTGATGCGTTTATAATACTTAAAGGTTATTTTGGTTAATGTTATTATCACTGTTAAATTGTTTATAAGGCTCAATTAGGTTGAGTTTAAGCCAACTTTATAAGCTAAGTTTGAATCAATGGTCCTCGAATGCTCACTTAAAGCTCTAGATAGTAGCTCGAACTACTCAATCAGGTAGCTAACTCGATTCATTAACAAGTTAAACTCGACTTGAATAGAGCAGTGAGCATTAAGGGTGTATATTGGCTACAAGTTTTTAGACAGTGCTTGGTGTCTGTAGGACTATAAAAGAAGTGGCTATGGAGTATTGATAGAACAAAAGCCTTGGACACACAATATAAAGCACAAAGACAAAGACAACAAAATTACTCGAGATGATTCGAAACCCCAGAACAATGGCACCAAAAGCATAGAAAGGCTCACCCATTTTGTACTTGCCCATAAGGGATTATGATACACACTTTTTCCACTTCTCCATATGCAGCTCAGCTAAAATCTTCACTGATATAGAGTATTCTCCATTGAAGCACAACTAAGTTGCTTACCCAACTCCCATGAGTCTTTACCATACTCGAGATCAATAATGCTTACTTTATCTTTATTCTTTTTAACTCTAAGTATGTCCTCCCTCTTTGGGATTGGAACTTCTATTTCCCATCATTATAACCGACACAAATACAACACCACCAACAACAACAACCCAGTGCCTCAAGGGCTCCCGCATAAGCAGGGTCTGGGGGGGTAGATATACGCAGCCTTCCCCCTTCTGGGGGCTGCCCAGAAGGGAGGCTGTTTCCGAGAGCCCCCAACTTGAAAAGCTTGTCAGCACGATGAAGTCTGGCAACCTAGCAGTACGAGAGCAAATAAGAATATAATCAGGGCAAAGTTAGGCAAATGAAGGCAAAGGCATAGCAGATTGCAAATAAGCCAATGAACAACTAGTCAATAAGGAGCTCAGATCACACATAAGGGCGCCAAATCTAGACTACCCTAAAAGCCTAGAACATTAGAGATAGCACAAAAAGCTGGACTACCCTACTCTACTCCACTACATCTACTACTCCTATGCTAGCCCTCCATTGGGCTCTATCTAAAGACATCTCCTCCCAAAGGTTTAGGTGGGTGAGGTCTTGTCTGATCGTCTCCAGCCATCTCTTCTTTGGCCTGCCTCTCCCTCTCCTGCCTACCGTAGTATGTGGCTACTCGCATCTCCTGAACGGAGCGGTGCTCAATTTCTTCCTAACATGTCCGAACCACCTCAAACGTTGCTCCCTTAATTTATCCTTAATGGAGGCCACGCCCAATTCACCTCTTATGACATCGTTTCTGATCCTATCTTTCCTTGTGTGTCCGCACATACACCGCAACATCCTCATCTTCGCCACCTTCATCTTATGTGTCTGATGTTGTTTCATCTCCCTACACTCCGCCCCATAGGACATTATAGAATCTTCCCTTTAGCTTTGAGGGAAGCTTTCTATCGCAAAGCACCGCCAAGGCCATTCTCTATTTATGCCATCCTATTTTAATCCGGTTGTTCACATCCTCGTCAACTTCACCGTTGTGCTGTATCATGGACCCCAAGTATCTGAAACTTTCCTTTCTCGGTATAGGGTCCGATCCAATCTTGACGTCTTCTCTGCTAGGCGTGGTGGTGGGATCGAACTTAAGCTCCATGTACTCGGTCAACTGACACAAATACCTACTCATAAAAATGGACACGTAAATTGTATTTTTAAAAAATACAATTTTTTATAAAAATTTATTGGGTAAATTATAGAAAACCCTCCTGTCTTTTGCTTCAAAAACTGAAACCCCCCCCCCCCCCCCCCCAAAAAAACAAATAAAAGTACTCTCAAAACCCCCTCTTGATCCCGAAACCTTGAGGACAAGGGTCTTTAAGAATGGAAGGTATTGATAAAATCCGAAAAACAGAAGTTAAGTAAGGAGTACTTTAAGTATTAATAAGTAGGCTAAGCCGTATATTCCAATTATACCTTCTCCTAACTTTATATATAGGGGGTTAAGTGAAAAGAAGGAATATGGATGAAATGTCTTTGAATCTCTATCTCTCTCACTCTCTCTCTAGTTCTCTCCCTTCCCTTTCTATCTCTGTCTCTCTATCTCTACCTTTCTTTCCTTTACTGTATAAATCTTATCATATACTTGTATATCTCTATACTTTGTATGCATTATGCAAGTTATATATAAAATACTACTATCTTTGAGTTGGATTGTCTAATTGATTGAGTGATTTGGTCGTGGATTGATTATGGATCATAACACTCATTTACTGTTAAATTTAAGGAATTATAATATCAATTTATAACCCCCAAAATCCCATATTACAATGATCAATATCAAATATGACTATTGCACGATAAGTCACCAACCCTCCCACAATATAACTTGGAACGGCAAGCTACTAGCCATCACACAACGTAGTTTTAAACGGTAAACCACAAATTCTCTCACAACGTAGCTTTGCACAGCAAACATCCATCCCTCCCACAATGTAGTCTAACACAGGAGGCCCCCATCTCTCCCACAATACAACTTTTAAAAAAGGAAGTTATAAAAACCCTTTCAACTGAATCAAAGCACCTAAACTTGACTCACATCATGCTCGGGTGTACCCACTCAACATCTCAACAAAAAAAAAAAACTCACAATTAAAATGTTCTTACAAAAACCTCACAACCCCCTACCTGGGCGCTCATACACACTCACATTATAAGGAAAAGCCGTACAAATTAAAAATTAAAATTTAAACATCTTCGGTAAATATTGTTACATAAATCTTAACAAAAATGCAATCTTTCTTTTTTCCATCGCATTTCTCTTTCACCTTTTCTTTTTCTTTTCTTTTTCTTTTCCTTTTGCTTTCATTTTTCATTTTACATACTATTAATTTTAAGACTAAAGAGGGCACCAACACGCCGTCAACGGATCCCATTAGAACTGCGAAGTTAAGCGTGCTTGGGCGAGAGTAGTACCAGGATGGGTGACCTCCTGGGAAGTCCTTACCCTCATGTTGGGGGCACTGGGAAACAGCCTCTCTTTAGGTTAACACCCTGAAGGGGAAGGCTGCGTACATCCGCCCCCCCAGACCCTGCGTAGGCGGGAGCCCTTAAGGCACTGGGTATGTTCCTTTCCTTTCCTCCTATACTATTAATTTTAAGGTAAAAAATATACCAACATGTCCTTGATTTAGATACAAGGGATACCGTAGATACAATGAACCTAGACTATAGCATATATACGTTGAATCTAGACAAGATCTAAGCTAAAGAATATCATAAGTGATACACGCATTGTAAGATTATATTATCCTAATAATTTGAAAGAAAAATTAGGTTGTAGGAATTTTGGCATGCATCCTTTAACAAAGAAAATTTTTTGAGGGAAAAGTTTTTTTTCTCAACGAATGAAAAATGGCGTTCGTGTAAATAATCCAACCCATTTTGTTTCCATTACTTGTTATTTATGTTGCATTGCTTTTTTTTTTTTTTTTTTTTTTTTTTTTCTAATTGTGTTATCCTATAAAAATTTTTAAGATGATTGATGAAAGATGTTCTTTTCTTAACCCAAAAAAGGAAACATCACAATATGCAAGTTTTCTATTTAAACAACTATGGAAGAACATAAATAAATTTTAAGTTTTCTTGAAAAATCTTGTCCAAAAGAAAATATTTTATGTGGTGGTGAACATCCCCGTCTACCAAACGGCACCTAACATAAATATCCATGAAATGGAACAGTTTCGAGTTTTTTAAAAGGTAAGGGATAGGAGGTCCACATGTTGTATTCTAGATGATTGTTTATAGTGTCCGCATATGTACTTCAATTATAAATAAAAGTAGACAAAAAACGGTTTTATCTGATGCATACTCAACCATGACAAGAGATCTTTGAAAGAGGAGACGAATTGTTCTTACCAAAGTTGATTTCATGGCCTCTACATACGATCCAATCAGCCTACTACCTTCGTTGTACGCGTGAGAGAAATCGACATCATCTATTGTTTCTAAAACTCTTATCGCATTTATAATAACAAATCCAATGCCTTCAAGGGCTCCCACCAATGCAGGATTTGGGAGGATGAGATGTATGCAACCTTACCCTTTCAAAGTACTACCCTAAAGAGAGGCTGTTTCCGAAGGACCCCCAACCCTAAAAAGCAATCAGTCAACAATAAGGTAGCAGCAGTATGTCACGGGCCGCCTTTGGCTGACACTGTCCCCGGTGCTCAATAAGCAGACATATGCCATATGGGGTCTCCTAGCCTGTCCGATACTAATGCGCATTGATTGTGTTCAGGTATGTCCGTGGTATGCCGTGTATTTCGTCTCCTGAAGGTGCATATTGCTGCTTGTTGACCATAGGGGGTAGGCTGGCCCGGCCCTAGCCTCAGGGCCCGGGCGCCGCACGGGTGATCTGCGCTCATCCCGTGACAAGTGGTATCAGAGCGAGGCTCAGGATATGCGAGTAAGCAGCTGTGGTGGGACCGAGCTTTGTCCGTGGTGGTGGACACTCCTAGGGAATGGGAGTTGCTCGTGTCCTAGGTGCGTTGAGCGGGTTTGTCCGTGGGTATGGACACTCCTTGTGTGGGAGGGGCACTCTAACGAGGAACTTTCGGAGTGAAGTTGAGTGGCTCGCGGTTCCGGATGTGGCGGAAGGCGCACCGTGTTGGGCGCCGGTCAGGCATGCTGACCGTATGGCTGACACTGTCCCCGGTGCTCAATAAGCAGACATATGCCATATGGGGTCTCCTAAGCCTGTCCGATACTAATGCGCATTGATTGTGTTCAGGTATGTCCGTGGTATGCCGTGTATTTCGTCTCTTGAAGGTGCATATTGCTGCTTGTTGACCATAGGGGGTAGGCTGGCCCGGCCCTAGCCTCAGGGCCCGGGCGCCGCACGGGTGATCTGCGCTCATCCCGTGACAAATAGCATACATGTAAGCCTCCCAGTATGTTTTTGATAATTACAATGATATCAGCTTAAACCCGAATTCTTGTGTAAATAGGACACTGGATTTGCATATCATGAGTTTAGTTGTGGGCAACCCAATCCCTCGTTACCAAAAAAAAAAAAAGTTTATTTGCTCCCTTCTGCTCACAATTGCTCATTGAAATCCCATCCTATTTTAGTTTGTAACAACCAGCACTATTACAATTTCATCTCAGGATCCATTTGACCATGTTGTGAAATAATTGTCGTTTTTAAGATCAATTCTTTGTAAACACTTGTTTTGAAATCGATCTTTTCACAACATAAGGGAATTTTGCTTTTGAAACTTCAGATACCATTTCTAACTTTGCTTTAAAGGAAAAAAAAATATTATTTTATACTTCTTTGTAAAAAAAAAAAAAAAACGATTATATTATAATTAAAAGCGCTTTTACATGTTGGCTAAACACAAAAAAAAAAAAAACTTAAAATTATATTTACTCGACCGCCTCCATTTGCCTTCTCTGATTCGGACATGAAATCTTTCACCCATGAAATCCATGATTTTGGTCACTAACCAAGGACATATAATAACGATACAGACGCTTAGAAAAATCATACTCCAGGTACACCAGTTTATATAGCACTTTGTCAACGGAGAAGAAATGCAAGAGGTAATTGTATTTTAATGGTTAGATTGAGCCGCTCAATACCTCATTTCTTCTTGGAAGCATTGTAGTTGGAAGTTAATAATGTCCCGGCCAAGCTCCACCATACCTCCTTTCCGGGCTCCTGTTATACATCCCATACGCACCAGCACCTCCTGCATAATAATGAACAAAGGATTTTCGTAAATATGATATGCTTACTTGTGTACTGCAGTGAGCTAAAATATCTTAGAAGGATCTGTTTGACCAAATTGTCAAAAAATTGCTTATTTCATACAACTTTTTACCGAAGCACTTCTATAAACACAATTTGCAATAGGAACATTTTTGTATGAAATATTTTTAGTTTTTGCTTTTGCTTTTGCTTCTGCTAAAAGAAGAAAAATAGCGTTTACTTCTATATAAGAGCATTTTTTTCTGGCCATAGACCAATAAACTCCGGAAAAATTGTTTCTTTTTTTAGAAAAAGCTTGACCAAACAGGCATTATATTTCATAAATGTTTGATAGGAGAAAATGTTTAAAAAATGAACAAAATGCGTATAATGTTCCCAATCAAAATCCAAGCAATTATCACATCAATGTGCTTGTTCCTTCTCAGAACACGGTACACTTATTAAGTGTAACTGATGCATAATGCACTTTTTTGTTCTTATTTCTCAACTTAGTGCATTTGGGCCCGTAACTGTAGCACCATTTACAAGTAATAGCACAAAATAGTACAAATGAACAGATGAAGCCAAATTTTGATATCAGAACAAAGAACCCTAGCTTTATGCCTAAACATCAGCTAATTGAGACAACTTCCTCTTCTTCCTGTACCCCTGACCCAAGAACGAACAGGGGGGAAGGGTTGTATCGTCACATCAAATAGTGTCTTTCAGGATGTGCATCACATCTAGGCAGCCAGTAAGGACAACTCTAAGCCAATAGGTTGTTTTCAAATGTTCACACGCCACTGTTTACTGGGGGCTTCCATCCAAAGCTTAGAAGTGCCACAATTGATTCGAGAACCCTTACTGCAGCAAGAGCGCATTTCCCTCCTCACTCAGGAAAGTCATAAATGGATGAAATTTCCTTGGCCTATTCTACTTTACTTGCAGAAACCTCCTGAACATCGGAAATTTTGGCATTAATCTGATTTCCCTTAATCGACATCTATTTTGTTCATTTATTAGCCCAAGGGATATGGGAGAGTTTAGGACGCTATAACATCGAATATGGAATATACAACTTATATGCAATTCGTTGCTCCTTTACTGCATAGCAAATAAGCCATATAGGCAATCATAATAGCTTTTGCATTCCTCGTTTTCATCCGTTTTCTCTATCATCACAGCTTAGGAACATAATTCTCTATTTGATGCTAATATCAAAGAAAAGATCTTGAGTCTCTCTTCTTTTTTCTTTTTTCTTATAACATATGGTTGTCCATGGGGCCATTGTGAAACATCTGTCTTTGGTACTAGCGGCAAAACCAAGCCTAATAGTAGAAGAAAAGAGTACACGAGTACAGAACTAACACATGGCCCAAAGTTGCGATTCAACCAATGAAATCACTATGTTCTAAACAAATGCATACCCCTACTGAGCTATGTTGCCTAGATTCAGGTATGAGAGCTGGACAAGGGCCTGTGTCTAGAAGTTCTATGATTTTTCTATACTTCCGGTCTCATTTGAAGTGTAGAAGTACCATACTAACATTAAGTTATCTACTTTGTTGATCTTGCGATGTTTTTAAGTCTGTTGAAATCAGGTTTCTTTTTGTTCAAAATAATTCCTATTTTTTGTAACTTTGATCAAATTGGCGCCTCATCTTTTATTTTGTTCAAAATAGTCCCCAATATCTTGTTTTATGACAAAATTAGTCTCTCACTTAGTGACCAAAACCTATAAACATTGCGGACTATTTCAAAAAAAAGAAAAGATGAGTGACCAGTGAACAATAGAGAAAATAAACTCTACTCACATCCAAGTGCCTTCATCCAACACATGTACTTCAGAACATAATAGAGAACCTGGACAATTACGTAAGTAAGCATCTAATAAATAATCCCAATACTTCCCCGGCGATCTACACTCATTAACTAGAGATCACTACAAACATAAGACAATTGTTTACGAGCCAGATTCAGAACATCTATAGAAAAAAGTGATATTGCAGCTAGCTTTTGCATAAATGCAAAGTAATTCAGCAGATTACCAAGTGTATGTGCCCTTCTGTCTACACCCAGCTGCTCTGCTCTAAGCTTCTCTATTTCACGAGCCATAGAAATGAGATTTCTCTCCATTGCTTCCCTCTGTTGTAAATGCTCCTCGTTCGATTTCTTCTCATACTCCAAAGTTCTCCTACATATTGCACGAACGAGATGAATTTCAGCAAATAAAATACTTTATGAGAACTCATGCTATCTCATGACCCAATAACAGTTGTTGGTGCTCCAGCATTCCATCGCATAGTAGCACGGAATTGAAGCAAGAAAGGGAGAGCTAGAAATCATAGACTCTTCCAAGGATGGTAGAGTGGAGAGACCGTTTATGTTACTAAAATATCAAATATACAAGAGATTAATGAAAACTGAACCACTAAAAAATAAATATCAAAGCAGTGTGAATATAAGCAATAAAAAAGAAAATTGAGCGCTCCAATGAATCAGGTCAAGAAAATTGACTCCAATATTCTACATAATTCAATCATTTTTTAAATGGAGTGACATAATTAGCCAACAAATCATCTAGTAAAAATATTTTTATCAAAATGATCCAATGATTGTTTGAGTAGTATTTCCATCGAGTTTGACACGTGGTGGAAATAGAATATGACTTTGAAACGTCGAAATGCAATTTCCAGCATGAAATGTTAGCATTTTAAGAATAACCTACAACTACATTCCATCAATAGTACGAATATAAATATATCATTTGAATGAAATCAACAGAAAGGATCGAACCTGGCTTCAGTCAATTCCTTGCGCATTCTATCTATGTCAGTTCTAATAGTACTCATCTGCTTATTTTCGGTTCGCAGTCTGGTAATATCTTGAGTGAGACTCTGAATGTCAACTGTCAAATCTTGTCGGAGAGTATTTAGTTTTCGAGCTTCTGCTCTGAGCTGGATAATTTCTTCCCTCAAAGAGTCAGTAGCACGAAGATCCACCTCCAACTTCAGCCCTCGTTCCGTTAATTCGCTAACACGAGCACCTTTTTCAGCACGAATTTTCATCATGAGCTGACCCAACCTGTGAATCTCATCTTGAGCAGCCACTAATTCCCTTTCAAGAATCACATTTTCGTCAACCAGATGGCGATTCTCAGAATGAATCTTCTGATTTTCCCGATGCTGAAGTTCAATTTCCTCTTCTAAAGCTGCAGGATGAATGGGCAAGAGTCCTGGTCCTCGGTTTAGAATTGGTTGTGGACCATGGTGAAAGCCCTGAAAATCATCAGCTCGACGAGGCCTTTGGTTTCTTCCTGCCATATGAACTATCATGCAGAACATTTGTAAATTATGCTATAGGAAGAGCGAAATTATAACATCAAAGAAAGTATGATCCACCAGAAAAGAGACGGAAAGGGAAAGAGGGGGGGGAGAGAGAGAGAGTACAACAGTAAACAATCAAAATTGAGAGAGAATAGAACCAAGGAGGATCATCCTTCCAGATTTTCAGCATGTTGGGACCAAATGACCAACAAGATGGTACAGGAAGCTATTTTATG
This sequence comes from Simmondsia chinensis, assembly GCA_018398585.1. Taxonomy (NCBI): domain Eukaryota; kingdom Viridiplantae; phylum Streptophyta; class Magnoliopsida; order Caryophyllales; family Simmondsiaceae; genus Simmondsia; species Simmondsia chinensis. The sequence continues at coordinate 8,038,491 of JAGTTD010000008.1, read as the reverse complement.
CTCTTAAACCCCAACAATCACCAAAGGACTCTAACAATAGAGCTGAAAGTAATGCACAACAGTAAGGCCCTCAAAACCCACTTAGATTTTGCATCCCTACCATTTCATCCAATTCAAGATATTAAATTGACATAAGGTAGAAAATTTTAATTCCAGACGACCGATAATTAGTTATTTATACACCACCAAAGTTGGATGACTCTAGTATCACTAGCACCAGAAACATAGAGCACAAGACCCAGCACACCCTTACCTTAAAATAAAAATAAAAAAAAACCAAAAAACAAAAGAAAAAACCTATTTGATGCATGTCTATAGTGAAACTAGGCTAAATCTGTCATTTCTGGGACTAATACAAATAAAGGGAAGTTAGAATATTATTGGAAGGAAAAAAAAAATTTAGATCATCTAAAAGTACCATAAACTTTAACTGGAAGCAAATGAGCTTCGCATCAGAAACTGTATCTGCCACTGCGTTTTGCAGCTCACAAACTCTAGGGGACATATATGTACATTCACATCTGCAGGTTCAAATGACTTCCCAGTCGACACGGTTCTCCACCTTAGTCAAAGAACACCCCTTTCAATCTACACAAACCAGCAAAAATGCCATGGCTCCATCCACGATAAGCTAACACGTAAAACAAGGTCTGGTTCTTCCTTCTTCAATTTAAAGCCTACTAATACAAACTAGATAATGGCAACAGCTATTGGCCTTTTACAATCATTACTCACTGTCACAGAATTTACCTCAGACAATATGCTTAGTGTTTCAACACGCCCTTTTTCTAGGTTTTTCTTTTTTTTTTTTTTTTTTTTTTAGTTCAAACTTGCTTTGTAACTTAAGGTTGCGCATTAAATCATAAGCACTTCAACTTCTTCCCTTAAATCTGGTAGCTCCGTTCCAAGAATTCAGAAATGCAAGGGAAAGGTAGCTTTTAAACCAAAGAACAGTTTAAACAATGTAAAAAGCAGATAAAACAATGAATATATAGACGCAACCATGGATGATGCACATTTGAATTGGAGCAATCAACGTTTCGAACCTTCCTCCCCGAAGATTTAACAAGTTTATTACTGATTCCTCTTTGACCTAGCTCATTTACTCATACACTGGAAGAGAAATCAATTTCAACTGTGTATCTAGATATCATAGATGTGTAACTAATAAGAATCTCTATCTGTTGTTTGATATAGTCAGGACCTTTTTCCAGGATTACAAATCTGTTATCTTTTGCTGTACGTTAGAGCTGTCTTGTCGATCTGAGATATGGAAGTTTTGGATGATTTCGCTGACCCCTTTGGGTTGCCCATAGTTTGTGTAGAACTCCAAAAATACTAATGTTTCATGTTTAGAAATTTGGTCCGCATTTTGAAATTAGATTTACATTTCAAACACCTATAGAACTCAATGGAAACTAAATTCAAACTATTTGAATCATTCAAAGAATGATTGAATCATGTGCACAAGTTGGAGTCAATTTTATCGATTCAAATTGCATAATCAATTTTTTTGCCAACTGCTTACTTTGACCTTGTTTTAATTGTTATGTTTTTAACAGTTCAATTAATAACATCTCAATTATTTTATTTGTATAACTAATGTTTTTAATGTAAATCCTCCCTCCGAAACTCCGAAACTCCTATGTAACTCCTCCCTCCTTTTCCAGCTTCCAAAATCCTTTTTTTTCATCAATAAAGCCTCGGGGAGGGGAGATGCTAGATTCGAACCTGCGTCCTAAGGTTGGCCAACTACTCCCAATCCTACTCCTGCTTTGTACAATTGTCTCAGTATGCCTGATGAGATGCAAATTTGTCTGAATATCTGAGGCGAATTGAAAATATGCATACTGCAACTGGATGTATTTGAAAAGAGATGAACTAGTTATAAATAAACAGGGAAACCTGCTCTAAAGGAGGGCTCCTATTTGAAAGCAAATAAAGAACGAAAAAGATGGGCTCATAATAATCATTGGCATGAAATACTTCGCCATCTGTGCTAGGAGATGGAATAAGCAACGCGTCAATACCCAAACAGTCAAGCAATGATAATAAGTGACGCACAACATATTTGCAAATGAGTAAAACAACACCCTTGGACTTAAAATCCTTCGGAATGTGTGCAACACTGAACTAAACATGTTACCTGACCATAAAAAGCCTTTACAATAGTCACCATATGAGACTCAATAGCTGCTTGACTCAATAGAATGCTCCACCCTAGAAGATCTCAACAATAGCCATACCAGCTATTAATGATCTAAATGGTCTAATGGGAAACGAAGAGCTAAAAAGGATGAAGATCCAAAGCCGGGAGGACATTGAGCAGCTGTTTAAGTTGCCTAGAGATCACCATCTCAACAAGGCAACCAGATATCTCAACACTCATAAGTGGTCAGCTTCGATCTACACTTTACTATTATACATAAGTTCAATCCATGAAGAAAATTACCCTGGTGCAGATATTACAATGCTCTCCAAATATTGCAGGAACAAAATGGCATTGAAGCGTTGGATGCAGGCATACACTTCACTTCAACACTTATGGCTGAAGAACTTGGCAGAAATCGGTAAATTGAGTTGAATTTGAATAAAGCACTCTCATATATGCAGAACAAGCAAAACACAACTTGGAAGGACTGTGGAAAAGGATGGAGGACTTCTCATTCAAGAATGGAACAGAATACGCAAAGCATAGGGTTCAGCTTCAGTTAGCCAAGGAAAGAAGATAGTAAAGGAGGATAGAAACATATCTTGATGGCATTAAAATATGAGCTGCAATAGTCTCACCTGATAAGCTACTAAAAGGTCGGTTCAGAATCGAGAAAGATGTAGCAAACGGCTGAAAAAACATGAAAAATTAAATGAGGAAATAATAAAGACCACAGTCATGGCATTTCAAGCTCTTTACAATAGAATGCTAGGGTAACACTAATCATAGAAAAGTTGCATGGCATCAAATTGATTACTGTTGGCACAAGTAACAGACTACACTCTACAACAAATCCATTGCAAAATTCCAAAGAAAAGTAGAGTTAGCAACAACTTGAAGATAGCCTGTCATCATACATAATGAAGGTAATAGAAATCAGAATGTTGCATTGGATGTTCTAACATCGATCTCATCTTGGCTGAGGTAATAAGAAAAAGAGTCAATGTGACAGCTATAGAGCATAAGACGATAGCTAACCCTACAAAAAGCAGACAAAGATTTAGCTTTCTTTTCTTTGTCTAACTGCCTTTCCTCGTTCTTTGTTTGCTGGTGATGTTTTCTAATAATTTGTTTGTGTATTATTGCTATTGCTTCCATTAGGATCATGAACAAACACAAAATCCTAAATCAAAATAGAAATTACAAACAAAAGGGATTGGGGAGTAAAATCAAGAACCCCGAAATTTAAGTGGTTCAACCGGAGCTTAATCCACAGAGAAAGAGTAAAATAATTTCACTATTTGAGAATAGCATGGAAGGCAATTTTTTGTGGTACTTAACTCTCACAACCCTGATAAATAAATATAGTGCCACACAATAAACTCTAGTATGCCATGAACCTAAACCGTATTGGTCCAATCCTCAACTTCAAACCAACAGGTTCATGACTGGTTTTTCCTTGGTTGCTTTGCTTTTACTGTAATGTGTTTGTCCCCCTATTGGGTCATCTGTACTACTTTAGAGCTCCCTAATATGCAAATCTCCCAACCCTTTAGTCTTTAGGAAACCGAGTTCCACTACTAAAACTTTGTCAAATCTCGTTATCATGGAGTCACTTGCTGCCTCTTAAGCAAACTCCATCTAGTAGAATAATGCTCGGTCATTCTTTGATACATCCCAAATAACCATCCAGGCACAAACGCCACTAACCCAAGCTGTAACAACCTTGATTCTTCACCAACAAATTTCATCAATTTCTAGAACTGCAATTGTAACTTGGTTATGATTTGATTACCTTGACGCTAAGTAAGCCTAGCTGATGTTACTTACCAAATCAATGCCTGGAAATGAATTGTACTCTTAAATTTCTCTCTATCTCTTATCTTTTTTATTTGTAAGCATTTAACTTGGATCCTAACATTGTTATCCAAACTAGTCCATCCTCAGACCTCTAATCACTATGGCCATGGTTATTAGAATCTCACAATTCTACCATCCCACAATAGTCGATCGATTTTTAGTAGAATCTTAATTCTATAAAATCATACGCAACAAATTAAAGCTAGATGGAAAGCCTACTTCCACGATCTGCTCAACGATCAAGGAGATACTAGGATATCCCTAGATGATCTCCAAACATCGACGGAGCACCAAAACCACTGGTATTGCAGGTAGATTACTCCTGACGAAGTCAATGAAGCCTTGAAACATATGGGAAGGAGTAAAACAATTGGCCCAGACGGAATACCCATAGAGGCATGGAAATGCCTTGGACAGAAGGGCATCAGTTGGCTGACTCGATTATTTAACCAAATCCTCCTGGGGAAAAAGATGCTGGATGAATAGAGGAAGAGCACATTAATCCCGATCTATAAGAACAAAAGCGATATCCAGAGTTGCGCCAATTATCAAGGTATTAAACTAATGTGCTACACTCTGAAGCTGTAGGAGCGAATCATAGAGAGGAGGCTACGGCAACAGACAGAGGTGTCCAAGAACCAATTCGGATTTATGCCAGGGAGATCAACAATAGAAGCATCCACCTCCTGAGGCGGACAATAGAGTGGTACAGGGAGAGACAAAAGGATCTCCACATGGTCTTAATTGATTTGGAGAAGGCATATGATAGTGTGCCAAAGGGGGTCCTATGGAGGGTTCTAGATAGGAAAGGCGTTCCACTACCTTACATCCGGGCCATTAAAGACATGTATCACGATGCACAAACTAATGTGTGTACAGTGGAGGGAGAGAGAGACGCTTTTCCAGTAACAGTCGGGGTACATCAAGGATCTGCTTTGAGTCCCTTTCTATTTATACTGGTTATGGATGAGCTCACTAGGCACATCCAAGGTGACATGCCTTGATGCATGCTTTCTGTAGATGACATAGTTTTGGTGGGGGAGTCTCGAGATGAAATAAACGAGAAGCTGAAATTGTGGAGAAGGCCATTGGAGTCGAAGGGCCTACGAATCAATAGATCCAAAACCGAGTACATAGAACTTAAGTTTGGTGGTGCCGCCACCACGCCTCGCATAGTAGACGTCAAGGTAGGATCTGAGACCATACAGAGAAAAGAGAGTTTCAAATACTTGGGTTCCATGGTACAGCACAATGGCGAAGTGGACGAAGATGTAAACAACCGGATTAAAGTAGAATGGCATAGATGGAGGATGGCTTCCGTGGTACTTTGCGACAAAAAGTTCCCATTAAAGCTAAAGGGAAAATATTACAAGATGGTTGTGAGACCGACTATGTCCTATGGGGCGGAGTGTTGGCCGATGAAACAACACCATTCACAGAAGATGAAAGTGGCGGAGATGAGGATGCTTCGGTGGATGTGCGGACACACAAGGAAGGATAGGATCAGGAACGACGTCATAAAAGCTAAATTGGGCATTGCATCAATTAAGGATAAATTAAGGGAGCAATGTTTGAGGTGGTTCGGTCATGTTAGGAGGAGACCAACCACTGCTCCAGTTAGCGAACAATCTCACAATACACTAGGGAGGCGAGGGTGAGGCAGGCTAAGGAAGAGATGGATGGAGACGATCCGACAAGACCTCACCCACTTAAACCTACGGGAGGAGATGGTCTTAGATAAAACTCGGTAGAGGGCTAGCATAGGGGTAGCCGATGTAGCGGCTTAGAGTAGAGCACCTTTGACTGCTTACACTAGTGATTCTAGGTGTCTTTACTTCTTCTTTGGCAAACTCGTACTGGAGCATCTATTTGTGTATCGGTGTCTTTACTAGCCGACTTTTTTCTGCAGTTACCCCCCTTCGTGTTTGCCCTCGAGTATTCCTTGAGTTTTCCTTCGTACGCTAGGCTTGTGTTATGTATTGATATAATACTAAGTTGTTTTCATGCTTTCAGGCTCTATGGTGACATAATGACACGCTCCTCAGGTTGGGAGTCCTCGGAAACAGCCTCTCTTCAGGGTAACATCCTAAAGGGGGAAGGATGCGTACATTCCCCCCCCCCCCCCCCCCCAAAAAAAACCCTGCTCATGCGGGAGCCCTTGTGGCACAGGGACTGTTCTTGTTGCTGTTTTGTATGATCCATCGATATTAAATGAAACAAATGGATATAATTATAATACAATTTTACGATTCTATCGATCCTAACAACTCATACAAACAAAAAGTTAAAAAAAAAAAAAAAAAAAAAAAAGCTTATATGGTAAACAAACTTTCTTTCTTGTCCTGTAACATAATACGAATCAAAATTGAAATATACTGAAGACTAAATCAAAGCATTCAAATATTGAAAACTAAAAACATAGAGAGGGATAAAGATGGATTGGTTTGAATATAGTTGATATAGATATTTTCACATTGTGCCACTTCATCACGCCACATCCCTGCTGAGGTGGCATATCTAGTCATCTTAATTAGATCTTTACCTTTTATATAAATAACAATTAGGGTTAGGATGAGATTATGTGTGAATGATGTTAACTCTCTCTCCCCCCAATTCTCTCTCTATTTTCTTCCTCCCCTTTCTTTATATTCAATACTTGTAAGGAAAGTTATATATATATATATAAACGGGACAGCCGTTTACTACCCCATATATCCGATAATTAATCGAGTGTTGATTGATTTTGGTGATTGTGTCGATTTGTGATTTGGTCCTTATCAACAACACGCCACTTCTGTATATAGAGTTTGCCCTATTCTCCGGAGGCCCGCCTTACTTATTAGACTATTCTATTACTGTAGGCTCATATATATAATTTGAGCATGTATCATAACAATTGCTCCAATAAAGGAATACATAGAAAAGAAGTAGAAAACAAGCAGATTGAAGAAGAGCATACCAGTTATAAGAACGGAATTAGGGCAACGCTGGAAGAGAGGGCAAAGAAACAGAGACGGAGGTGGTAGGCAAGTGCGCGCGGGAATCGAAGAATGTCGCTGTTGTGGGCACACCACACCGGCGCCCAGAATCAATTGATGCCGAGTTCTAAGCGCAGGGTGTGTGCAATCAGTGGGATGGGATTGCTCCTTAATTTGAAATCCGGAGTTTGTTCTTTATGTCGTGTTTGGCAACTGGGTAAAAAAGTATATATAAGTGAGTTACTATTATTTAGTAATTAGATAAAGGGGTGAGAATAAAGAGAAAAAAAAGCAACGTTCTCAGTGCCTCAAGGGCTTTTACCTAAGCAGGGTTTGGGGGCAAATATACTCGGCCTTCCCCCTTCCGAATGCTACCCTGAAAATATGTTGTTTCCAAGAATCCCCAACTTAAAGGATGCAACACCAGAATTTTTCAAGAGGTCACCCATCTTGAAATTACTCTTGCCCAAACATACTTAACTTCTGAATTCTAATGGGATCTGATGTTTGCGTGTTGGTACCTTCTTAGGTTGGTAAGGATAAGAAGAGTTAGAGTTATAATAAGAGTAAAATTATTTAAAATCTTTAAAAAACTAACCTTACCCCTCTTTGCCTCCAATTTAAAAGTTAAAGAAACTAAAGGTAAAGAAGGATAGTTTGGTGTTTTTTGGGGGGGGGGGGACAAAATTATCTCCTTTTACCTTTCAAACGTATTTGCCAAACAAGGGTAAAATAATTACCCCCATTACTTGCTTTATTCCTCAAACGCATTTATCAAATAGAGATAAGAAATTATCCTCCTTTACCCCCCCCCCCCCCCCCCTCCCTTATCCCGTTGCCAAACAGGAGGGTAAGGAAGTTGCCCAGTGGTGAAGAACATCGGGCGTCGACAGCCTCACCCAAGTTTGATCTCCATGAATAAATTATTTAACAAAATTATTATTGTTATTGTCAAAGCAAAATAAAAGCTGAATGTGACAGAGATGAGGATGCTGCAACAAATGTGTGGACACACAAGAAAAAATAGGAACGGGAATGAAGTCACAAAAGGCCAATTTGGCATGGCCCCAATCGTGGATAAATCAAGGGAGCAATGTTTGCGGTGGTTTCGACATATTAGGAGAAGACCGACCGCTATCCTTGTAAGAAGAGGCGAACAACTCCTTGTTACGCCTGTGAGGAGAAGGAGTGGCAAGCTAAAGAAGATATGGATGAAGACGATCAGCCATGACTTCACCCACCTAATCCTACAAGGAGGTGGCTTTACATAGAGCTTAGTGCAAGGTTAGCATAGGGGTAGCCAATGTAAGGGTGTAGAATTTTAGCTCGCATTAGTGCCTCTAGACTCATATGTCTTCCAGTTTCGCTTACTTGATATGTCTGGGAGCTGTGGTATAGCCTATTGCTGCTTCATGCTTTCTTTAGGTTGTTTGCTCGCTCTGTGCTGTTGTTTTGCTCCTATGCTTGTATGCTTTTATACTATTATGGTTTTATGTTTTTATGATTCTCAAGTTGGGGGTTCTCGAAAAACAGACTCCCTTTGAGATAACACCTTTAAGGGTAAGGCTGCGTGCATCTCCCCTTGCCCCACCCAGACCCTGCATATGCGGGGGCCCTTGAAGCACTGCGTCAGTTGTTATTATTCTTCTTGTATTGTCATAGCAAAATAAATAGGATAAAATATTTTACATTTTTTTTTTTATACATAGTAATTTTCAACCAAAATATTTACAACAACAAATTTATTAATGGCTAGTGTTAGGGAAAGAATTGGTCAATTACATATCCAAGTTATAGTAGGTTGGTCGAGTAGAGTTAGGTGTAATATCCTGATGAGCGAGTTGCTAAGCGCCCTCAGCCAAGTTCCCACCATGGCTGAAATATCCTCATGGGTAAGGTTCCAAACCCTTTCAATCAAGTTTTCATTATTGTCGTAGTACAGTCATAAGCAAATTGCCAAACCCCAGTTCCTCCCATGGCCAAATTGGCCCCATGGGCGAGATGTCGGGGGTGCATGGCCATCCCCATCTAAGAATCCTCTTGCTGAAAACCCACGACCTTGGTCTATCCTTTCTCGCCAAAAGAATCGTGGCCATCTCGGCTACCATGCACTGCCTAGGACCGTCATCTTTGACTAACCACCAAGTCAACCACTAGGATCCACGTGTCTAAAGTGCCTTCCTCACATTTTTTCCCTCCATACTATAACTATGAGGGGGAGAGGACAAAAAGGAGGATAAGCATAGACCACAAGAGCCTTGGTCCCGTTTCCTTTCTTAAATAGCTTGAGCTCGTCTCATCCTACCTAGGAACCTACTCAAAACAACAAAAACATTGGCGTCGTATATGGAAAGAGAAAACATATCACGAAGGTACCATCTTACTAATCAAACCTCTCAAAAGCACCTTGATATTGATGGCACAATAAAAGCCTAATTCGACAAGTTATAAAATACATTGAACTCCAAATGGCTTGAATGTTTTAGTAATCCGCAAATCCTGGACTAGAAGAGCCCAAAGACAACACTGCAGGGGAAACCCTTCCTGGAAAAGGAGCGAATCCAAGTCTCTCCTAGAGAGTTTGAATGCCTAGACGTTCACATACTCACCAACGCCGTAATATTGTTCCAGTTAATACTATAAACCCGAATAATGAAGACAAGGGATTTGTTTGAAACATGCAAAATCATGGACAAAGGTGAGTCGTTCAAATAAGCAAAGAACAAGGCTCAGAAGGATAAGTTGAGGCAACAAAACCTGAGACGCCGACAACTCACTGGCACTTCACCAAATGAGACCTAAATGTCCCAGTAAGCAGAGTGAAGGTTCCAGATATCATGCTATATGATGGGACACAAGATCCAGAAGGCCATTTAGTAGGATTCACCTACTAAGGAGGTATGGTGTAAACGCTTTTCTGCAACACTCAAAGGGGTGGCTCAAATATGGTTTGTGTCACTTCCATAGGGCACAATAGATAGTTTTCTTGAGCTTTAGGAACACTTTGTACACCACTTTCTCAGCAATAAATAGGCAAAAGAAATCTCCAGCACAACTCATACAGTTACACCAAGGAGAGTCAAAGCCCCTAAGGGATTTTGTATGAAGATTCACACGCTAGATGGTAGATGTACCGAACTTATCAGATGATACCGCCATAAGTACCTTCATTAATGGGAAACTTAACTTTGACTTTAAGTTTTCTTTAGTGAAAAACCCACCTAAAATCTTGGAAGCACTGTAGAGGAAAGCCAACAAATATATATCTATAGAGGATATCATGCTGGTTATCAAGAGAAGCATTGGGGCAATGAAGTATGAAAATCATCGGGATTCGAGTTCAGGAAATAAGTGGCGAGATCAGGACAAAATACCCACCAATAAGCATCATCATTGAGACTCTTCTATTGTTTGTGCCCTAAGAATGAGTCTTGTAGGAAATAAAGAATAAACAGATGCTTGATTTGCCCAGGAAGATGAGACCTAAGCAACATTTTGTAGGATGAGTCAAAATGGTTTGAATTTCATCGTGATCTAGGACATACCATGGCATAGTGTAAAGCTTTAAAAGGCTGAATATAAGTGTTAAAGAGGCAAGGAGATTGGAACAATATGTTAATATAGACAAGTTGAGGTCAAGAGAAGAAGGGCAATCAGAGGTAGAGAAGCAAGATAGTCCTATAAGTAGTGGAACCATTAGCAACGCTAAAGGGGCAACTAAGAGGGAAGAAACCCAGAAGAAATCTGGAGTTTGGAGGCTTACTCGCAGTGAAGTTGAATTGGGGTCCTTACTACCTGAAGTTGAATTAGGGGTCTTGCTCACATAAGGGTTTTTGTAGTTAGCATAGGTAAAGAAGAGAAAGAGAAATGTAAATATTGTACTTATTGTGAATAAATTCCTTTTGTATATATTAAAGTGTATGAATGTCCAAACGAAGCTTCAGAATATTCCTAAGATGCTACCTCTTGACACCTGCAAGAGTGTAGGCTCTAGATATTTTCGATAGGCTACTTCTTTGCACCTACAAGGATGAAGGATCCAGATACTTCTAAAAAGTTTCCTCTTGGCACCTACAGGGATGAAAGCTCAAGATATTCCTAATAGGCTGCCTCTTGTCGCCCATAAGGATGAAGGTTCAGGATATTCCTAACAAGTTGTATCTCGATGCCTACATGTATGAAGATTCAAGATATTCCTAACAAGTTGTATCTTGACGCCTACATGAATAAAAGTTTATGATATTCCTAACATGCCATCTCTTAGTTCCTATAGGAATAAAGGTTCCCGGTATTCTTCACAAGCTGCCTCTTAGCGCCTATAGGAATGAAGGATCAAAATATTCCTAACAGACTACCTCTTGGCACCTACCTACAGGGATGAAGGTTCGAGATATTTCTAACAGGCTACCAATTTGGTCCTATAGGAATGAAAGCTCAAGATATTCGTAACAGGCTTCCTCTTGGTACCTACTGGAATGAAGATTCACAATATTCCTAACATGCTGTCTCTTGGAACTTATAGGGATGAGGTACAATGATATTCCTAACAAGTTATCCTATCCTATGGTGCTGAAGGGAATGAAGATCCAAGATACCCACAACTGAACTACCCCTACTTTACCTATGGGGGCGAGAAGGTCCGTGGCACCACATAAAGGTCCCTTTACATGCCTTAGCTATTTTATGTAGGCAATCAGGCAAACACTAATGGGTGAAATAGTCCACTACCAATTTGAAGAACTTGGCAAATATGAAACAAAAAAGAGCCAAGGTAAAGAAAGCAATGAAAGATGAGTTGAAATATCATATTCATTATTACATAAGGTCAATATAAGAAATGAACAAGAAGAAATGACAAGGACGCCATGCTAGTCCTCACTATCCCCACTACTTGGCAAGCTCAGATAATTTTCCACCTCACTTTCGGCCTCTTTGCTAGGTTTATCAGTAGCTCATTGGAGAAAGGACATGTCAACTTGAGGAGCCAGATCTCAGACTTTATCCTGATACCTAGAGCGCTTAGTTTCAAATCTACTCAGGACAAAGAATTCTAAGTTAGATTGAAATTTCTAAACTACATCCTAACCCACCATGGCCAATTGACTAGGGAGATTGGCAAGATAACCATCAAGCTTCCTTTTGGACTAGCGAGCTTCATGTTCCTTCTCAGAAGAAAAGGCCTGCAACTTAGAGACCTTTGTGTCTACTTCTCCAACCTTAACCTTTAGTTCTTTGATCATCCTGGCCTTTTGTTCATCATATTCTCTCAACTCGGTGAGGGCAGCAGAGCAACAGGCATTCTGATGCAAATCAATCCAAAGATCCGACCTACAGCCTCAAACCTCGATGATGCGTGGTGAGAAAGATAGGGTTTCTCTAAGCCGTTGAATGTACCCAACGATACCATATTAAGAGGAATTACTTAAAATTCGTTGATTCTGCGAATACCCAAACAATAACCCAAAAGCTGAGCTATGTAATTTTATTAAACTCTTTCAAAATAAAATTACAAAGATAAACTTAAAACATAAAACTCATCAAATTATTTCAATTAATCAAATGCCTCTTAAAATAAACATTTAACAGCCTATTTATAGGCACTTCTCTAACCCTACTCTTAATTCAAATTGAAATATGAACAACAATTATATTCTAACTCCAACAAAACCTAATATAATCCTAACATAAATCAAAACCTCTAATCCTAATTTCATAATTTAGAAAAATAAATCGTAATAAACAAAATATTAATCAAGCAAAAGCTTAAATCCAACTAAGATAAAAGACCCTAATTTAATCCTAATTAAACAATAAAAATATTCATGTTGCTGCCTAGCCCAGTTATAAGTCCAACCATTCTTGAGCTCTCTTTCCTCCTTTTTCGCCTCGGTTTGGTTATTTTCATCCCTATTTGCATCATTCTCGCCTACTTGAATAGAATTCGTCAGGTAAGATTGCGAATTATCTCCCTTGATTTTGTTCAAATTTGCAAGTTGAGGATTTTGTGGATCTGGTCCTAAAATCACACAACTGCCATATTTGGTGTGAGATTTGAATTTGTCACTGGTGGAGGCGGCAGATGTGCCTTATATTTGCACATTTTATTCTTCACTCCTACAAAATAATCGGCTTTTACACGTGTAATCTAAGTAAGTTTAGGCTTGGAGTACAACAGAGCAAACAAAGGTGAAAAAGTGACAGAATCAAGCGTAATCAATGCATAATTGAAGACTATTCTGAGAAACTCAACCACGTGTGGAAAAGAATGACCATCGGGTTGTAATTGGGTAACCTAGATAGGTCTAGTGGACTGTTAATATATATATATATACACACACACACACACACACACACAGAGGTTGCTGCACAACACGCAGATGAGCCAACGTTGTTAAATATCGAAAACCTAAGCTTTTTAGGGATGTTTTGTCACGCCTCTCTTCCTCTTCTCCTTCTTGAAGCCGCTACGAGATCCAAAGGCTTCTCAAATGCTGAAGCGCAGGTGGTCGGAGTGCTGGAAGGATCAAAGCAAGGATCAACATCATCGCTAATTGAGGGAGTCTTCAAGTCCTTAGTTTTTATTCATTGTTTTTATCTTTTTTAGATTTGAATGGTGTAAAACTCCGATGGAGGAGTAGACTTGTAATTCAGGGGTGAAGGGCGGGTAGCCGCCTGTATTCCGAATTTATATTATGCTTTTGAAAATGGATTTATGTTTTGTTATATATGCACCCCTGTGGGGAATATATGTTTGTGTTCGGTGTTTCTTTGTGTGTGCTTGTAGTCATATTGAGGTCTCTAAATTATTAGCGTTAGTCTACGAGCTTGTAGTCTACACCATAACATAATTGGTTTTCACGCGTGGTTAGGATTGAGGCTGTACCAAAACCTAAACTAATCTTTTGTACAAATTGATATTTAATTAGATGTGACAAAGGAATTTGTTAGTGCTATTGAGATAATCCATGCTACACTTAGGGTGATACGATGGGTAATGCCCTTAGACTAATTAATTACCCTAAACTCTAACTTAAGTATTAATTCAGGTTTAATGTTGAATTAGAAGCAAGAAAAGAATTAAGTAGTGCTAATGAAATAACTTATGCTACACCTAGAGTGATATGATAGGTTATGTCTTTAGACTAGTTAATTACTCTGAGCCCTAGTTTAAATATTGACCCAGGCTTAGTGCTTATAGCATAAGCCTCCTAAATCATTGTCATAGTAGAATATAATAACGAGACACGAGTAAAGTTACCCTGAATTCATTCACTGAACTAACCTTAATTAATTTGACAACTTTAGTTTATAGTTAGTTTTAATAATTTAGTTAACAAATTCGAAATCAACAAAACCCAAAAATTTAACCGCTCAGTAATGACTAAATCCGACTTAACTCCGATTCCATATGAATATGACCCGTATACCCTATTTAGCTATGACGATCTCATACGCTTATGAGTAGACGGTTTTAAAACAACCTCTTAAATCACATCAGGTTTTTGGCGCCGTTGCCGGGAATCAGTAGACTAAGTTGATTTACAAATTAACAAGCTATTTTTTTTTTTATTTTTTTTTTATTTGTTTAAAAAAAAAAGAAAAAAGAAACTTACTTATTTTTCATTAGTTTATTTTTCTATTTTATTTTAATCCGTTTACTTTTCTCTTTTTTTTCCATTCATTTTTTTATTTTAATTAGTTTTCAATTTGAATTAATTTAACGAGTTATTTTCTATTTTTATTTTTATTTTCTTTGTTTCAAAAAAAAAGAAAAGAAAAAACCTACTTTTTTTATTAGTTTTTTTTTTTGTTTCATTTTTATTTTTCATTTATTTTATTTATTTATTTATTTTAATTAATTTCTTTTTTCCATTGTGGCTGTCTTCACACCACCGTACGATTGGGAACCACTTTATCCCCCAAACGTATGTCGCATCTGTCGGAGTTGCGTTACCTGCCATGGGTAATGTAGGCTTCGAAATTAAGCCCGAAATCATCAACATGCTTCCCACTTTCTATGGGAAGCCGATAGAGAACCCATACGAGCACCTTGATGTGTTTATAGAAATTTGCAAAATTTGTCACTATCAAGATGTCTTGACTGACGCTATTAAGCTACATCTTTTTCCATTCTCGTTAAAGGACGTAGCCAAAAAGGTGGTTTCATTCTTATGAGAAGCGAAGTCACCACTTGGGCCGACCTCCAACAAAAGTTCCTGATCAAGTTTTATCCAAAAGCCGGAACTATAGCAGTTAGGCGTGTAATCAACAGTTTCGAACAAAAGGATCAGGAACAATTTTATGAAAGTTGGAACATATTTGAGAAGCTCCTTAGAAGCTGTCCCCACCATGGGTCGCCCAAGTGGGCTCTAATGCAAAATTTTTAAGATGGTCTCGCTGCATCCTACAAACAGATGGTTAACGCTTCATATGGGGGAGCATTTAACCAGCATGATGAGAATGAAACGTGAACCCTTTTTGAGGGTCTTAGTGAGCACTCCCTTGACCATGCCTCATCTACATGGATGGTTAGGGGAGGTGTACATGGCGTCTATGGGATGGCACCAAATGATGAAATCGCATTTAAGTTAGAAGCGCTTAGTAGGAAAGTTGATCAAATCATAGCATCTCTGGCCAATCCTATTAACGTGCATGCGATTAATGCTGCTGAGTCGTCACTTGATGCCAACACCTATGGCATTTGTTCTAGTAATGACCATTCTGTAGTTGACTGTCTTTATGCTTCGCAGTTTCCCGAATTTGTGCAAGAACAGGTATTTGCGGCGTAGGGCTTTTCGAAGAATGGTGACCCATTCTCCAAAACCTACAATTCTAGATGGCACAACCACCCGAATTTCTCATGGAGATAGAACGACCATCAAAATCCACCCACAAGACAATAGAATCCTGGTATTGTAGGTAACACACACCCTTCCGCCTTTTCGGGAGGACAGAGGTACATTTCTTAACTCACCCACTTTGTTTTGCATGCTGAGCCCCCTTCCCCACCTTTAGGATATTACTCTCAGTTTGAGGAGCGTATATTCCGATTCATGGAAGACAATGCACGACTGGTCTGCTCTCATTCTCAGTCCATAGCTAAATTAGAAGACCAGATAGGACGATTGACCCAATAACTTCATAGGCAAAAGGAAGGGAGGTTACCTTCCCAACCTCTCACAATTTCAGTAGGGTCAACTAGTTCTAACCTTAACTTGCCTCCTCACGAGCAAGTTCAGGTGGTGTCAGTGTCTGAGGAGGGGAACCTCAGAGATGTGGAGGTTGAGATTGAGAAGGAGAGCACGGATACCTCCCCCACTGCTGATGAGGAGGACCCATAAGATAGTGTTTTTGAACTTGTCGTCCCTTTTCCTTCAGCCCTTATCGGACCCACGAAGAAGGACGACCCATAGATGGTTGAGCTAATAGTTGTGGTTAAGGATGTGAAGATCAACTTACTGTTGATTGAAGCCATTAAACACATTTTTATGTATGCCAAATTCCTTAAGGAACTTTGCACCAAAAAGAAGTGCACGCAAGCCCATATCCCGAAGAAGGTCTGCTTCATCGAGACGGTGAGCAGCATTTTAGTGTCGGGTGCCCCGGCCAAGTTTCGAGACCCCAAGGCTTTAACAGTTCCATGCATCTTATGAGAGCGTTACACTAGCAGAGCCTTGCTAGATCTAAGAGCGAGTGTAAACCTCATCCCGTACTCAGTTTTTGGGGAATTGGGTATAGGAGACCTTAAGCTAACGAAGGTTACACTTCAGCTAGCTGATCGGACAGAATGAGTACCTCGTGGGGTAGTGGAAGTTGTACTTGGCAAGGTTGACAAGTTTGTCTTCCCTATTGATTTTCTTGTCTTGGATACAGACCCTTACTCCTAGGAAAAAGCACAAGCTCTCATTATTCTAGGTCGACCATTCCTAGTAATGGCCGACGCTGTGATTCACTGTAGGATGGGAGTGTTGGAGGTTTCTTTTGGAAACCTCAGGAGAAAATTGAAGGTCTAGAACTTTGTTTGATGCCTTGAGACTAAGGACCAGTTGGAATGCTACGCGGTTGATGATATTGACCCTTTGGTAGAGCCGAGTAAACCCAATGCTACTAAAAGTGATGATTGTAATAGTGTCCATGTCTATGTCGATAGCTGTGCTTCATCACCTACACCTGGTAGGATAGAGATTTACGACCTCGATGCTGGCAATGTTTCCCTCCTTGATGCTTACAGGTATAGAAACGATGTTGGGTTTGGGGATCGTCCATACTAGGTCAACCTAAGTTCTATTACAGACACTGCCTGAGATTTTGGTTGACATTGTACTCTAAATTGTGCCTGGTTGAAGATGTTAAACTTAGTGCTTTCAGGAGGCAACCCAACCTAATTTTACTTTTGTTTTAATTTGTTTTTTTTTTTTCCCACATGAAGTCTTTTTTTATTGCAGATCCTTTTGTATCCCTCCCATGCTAACTTTGTTTCTCTTTTACTAAACACTTGTACGATCTTTATTTCTATCCTTACTAACAAGTCTGTTTAGTATTCTGTCTTCTATGTTTTTGATTACAACTTGCTACGTTTGTGTTTGCTTTTTGGATTTGCTCACCACGCATAGCTGAATATGCTACACCTCATGTCATTTCTTTCCTTCCTTTGCTTGTATTTGTTTTTGTCAATTTGCATTGAGGATAATGCAAGGTTTGGGTTTGGGGATGACACGTACGGTGTGAAATTTTGTTTGTGCTGTTAGCTTCATTTTACATAAATTAGCTACATTTTGGCATGAATGAATATAGAATTGTTTGTGATTTCTATTGAAGATCAAATTCGAGATGTACTATGATGATTAGAATATTTATGTAATAAATTTATTTATGGAGCTGACTTTTGAATCTGTATTTTTGTCTTTTAACTCATTAGAGAGTTTGTAATTTTTCACCCTTAATCTTTGTAACATATCCTACTTTTTAGGTTGAAATAACAGTAATAATTTTAGGATTTTGAATGCAACCATTTTACTCCTAACGATATTGAAATCAATTTTCTATCTCTTTATCTTGAGTAATTCCAAAAAAATAAAAAAATAAAAAGGGTTCCTGTGATTTGTTGGTTCTTGTGGCCCCTGTAAAAAAAGCTCTCTACATGAGCCATAGGGAAAGCTTAAAAAGGATCAACCGGCTCAAGGTACCATAATAAGCACTAATATCTTAAAAAAAAGAAAAAGAAAAATAAAAATAAAAGGTATGTGCTAGTAACGGATTAGGCTGTGAATTTCTTAGACTCGAGCCATTAGGTCCAAGGGGTGTCTTAAAACCTGGTATCTTGAGCCAACTGGGTTGGGAGCTTCCAGCCGAAAGCTCGCTACATAGGTCTGAGGGAGACGCGTCTAATTGTATAAAAAAGGGGGGGAACAAGAAAGACACAAGAAGCCTTTTGATTTCACTATTGATTAGCGGTGAATGATTGGGATAGCTGATTCCTTTTATTATTCTCTCTAGTAAACACACTTGAATTGTGAGACTCGAGTTAGAACCAGTATAATAATAACATTGCATAAAGATTCTGTACTCTCAGGCATGCCTTCAAATATGGTCGGAAAAATAGTTTTCACACGTTATTCTTACTATTGCATGACCGGATAGTTTAAGTTGAATCTTGCTTGAGGACAAGCAAGGAGTGGGTTTGGGACGTTGATGTGTCTTATATTTACGTATTCACTCCTGCTAAATATTCAACTTTTACATGTGTGTTTTTGTTGTAATCCAAGTACATTTAGGCTTATAGTACAACGGAGCGAACAAAGGTGAAAAAGCGACAGAATAAAGTGTAATTGAGGCATAATTGAAGACTATCATGAGAAACCCAACCACGTGTAGAAAAGAATGACCATCGGGTTGTAATTCGGTAACCTAGATAGGTCTCGTGGATACTTAATATATATATTATATGATATGGTATTATATTTATATAATATAATATAATATAATATTATATATATATATATATATGGAAAAGAGGGGAAGGGGGGCGGAGGCCGCCGCACAACACATAGACGAGCCAGCGTCGTTTAAATATCGAAAACCTAAGATTTTTAGGGATCTTTTGTCACACCTCTCTTCCTCTTCTCCTCCTTGAAGTTGCTACGAGATCCAAAGAGTTCTCAACCGCCGAAACGTAGGCGGTCGGAGTGCTGAAAGGATCAAAGCAAGGATTAACGTCAATGCCAATTAAGGGAGTCTTCAAGTCCTTAGTTTTTATTCATTGTTTTATCTTTTTTAGATTTGAATGATGTGTGATGTGTTTTTCTATGTCTATCAAAATTTAATACAAAACCCTATCTATTAAACACACCTAAAATGAAGTGTAGGGTGAGAGGGTGTCGAACCACAGGGACTAAGAATGTGTGAATTTAATCTATGACCTAAATTGATTTTAGGAAAAATGATATCTTTGTGTTAATTAATCTAGAAAATGACAATTAAACTAAAGTAATCTACTACTAATCGGGAACGTGTATTAAATTGGAGCCTAGGGTTTCAAATCTATCATTAGCCAATTATTTTTGCATTAACTCTTAAATTGGGATTATTGATTGTCACACGGGTAGTGGTTTAGGCTACAAGCTTCAACCTACTAAGATAATGTTATTAGTATTGCGTATTTACCCTATCTAACTAAAGCATAAGGAAAATAGGCTCTACCTAACATATTGTTAATTATTACGTATTGACCCTGTCTAACAAAAGCACAGGGAAGATAGGCTTTAATTAATAATTCGGTTATTACTATTGCTTAATTAATTAATTCTAAAGCTACAAGCACAAAGAATTAATTTATAAATATTAATATCAACAATTAAAGGTTACAAACTTAATAATCATATCAATTGAATGAACAATAAAAATATAATACTTCAAAGTATTTATCTCAACCCAGCAATTCATGTAAACAATCAAATTAACCCGAATTAAAAGTAAACAAAAGTAAAGACTAAGATTTCATCTAACCCTAGAAAGCAAGTTAGCTCTCCATCAAGGATGATCCGGTGAAAAAGGAGATGAACGAACTCATGTCGGTCTTCACGCTAATTTCACTCTCGTTCCAATTTAACGAATAAAAGAAAAATAATAATCTGAGAAAGAGAGAGAGAGCTGAGAGAAAGAAAGAGAGGCGGTGAGGCCATCCCCCAAAACATAGCTCTGAGCACCCAATTTAAACGATGCCCGTTGCTAAACCCTACGGGCTATGATGGTGTGGGCTGGACACTGGTGGGCCTGTCGGTGGCATGGGAGCTGGGCCGCTGGTGCTGTTGGGCTACGCTTGCTGTAGGCGATGATGGAGGAATGAGCAGAGGTTGGCGGGTTTGGGCTGGTGCAGATGAATGTAGGTGTTGGGCCGAGCTGGTGGTGCACATGTCAGGGCTTGGCCTTGTAGTGCTTGGGCTGGGCTGGGTTGAAGATGACGGGTGTGTGGGCTGAGGCTGGTGGTCTGGGCAGGTCGGTGAAGTTGGGCCGTACAGGGGATCGAAGATGACGGTGTGGGTTCGGTGAACAGGGGCTATTGGGCTGGGCCTGGGTTCCGGACTTATATTATCTTGTTCCAATCACCAATTGACTTGATTTAATTATTTACGCATCGAATTTGTCTTGTTTGCACCAACATTTGACAATTTTTGGAATTTTAATTTCAAACCCCGCTAAACATAAAATTGCCAAAATGAGTGTAGAATTACAATTAAATAGGTGAAAAATAATTAAAATGACAATTAAAAGATGCGTAAATCTAAGACGCATCAGTGTAAAACTTCGATGGACGAATAGACTTGTAGTTTAGGGATGCAGGGCGAGTAGCCGCCCGTATCCCAAATTTATATTATGCTTTTGACATTAAATTTATGTTATGTTATATACACACCCCTGTGGGAAATTTATGATTGTGTTTAGTGTTTCTTTGTGTGTGCTTGTAGTCATATTGGGATCTTCAAATTATTAGCATTAATCTACGAGCTTGTAGTCCAAACCATAACAAAATTGGTTTTCACGTGTGGCTAGGGTTGAGATTATACCCAACTCTAAACACAATCTTTTGTACAAATTGAGATTAATTAGGTGTGACAAAGGAATTTGTTAGTGCTATTGAGATAATCTATGCTACACATAGGATGATACGATGGGTTATGACCTTAGACTAATTCATTACCCTAAACCCCAACTTAAGTATTAATTTAGGTTTAATGTTGAATTAGGAGCAAGAAAAGTATTAAGTAGTGCTCATGAGATAACCTATGCTACACCTAGAGTGATATGATAGGTTATACCTTTAGACTAGTTCATTACCGTAAGCCCTAGTTTAAACATTAACCCAGGCTTAGTGCTTGTATCATAAGTCTCCTAAATCATTGTCATAGTAGAATATAATAACAGGACACAAGTAAAGCTACTCTGAATTCATTCACCGAACCAATCTTAATTAATTCGACAACTTTAGTTTATAGTCATTTTATTAATTTAGTTAACAAATTCAAAATCAACAAAACCCAAAAATTCAATAGTCATTAATAACTAAATTCGACTTAATTCCGATTCCCCGTGGACACTACTCGTATACCCAATTTAACTGTGACGATCTCGTACGCTTGCGAGTAGACGGTTTTAAAACAACCTCTTAAATCACATCAGCTGAACGGTGGTTTCCGGCGGAATTTTTTTAAATCTATTTGGGCCCTCCTTTTGTCTCGTTTTGCGTGCACCATGACTCAGGTGCATATCGGTGTTGATGATGGGGTGACTGTGCTTGCGTCACGCGATGCTGCTGTGGTGGTTAATGGTGTTTCAAGTTTGAACCTAGATAATGAGGATTCTAGTGTTAGTACCCTCTTCTTTGTTCCTCCTTCTATCATCAACGGTTACGTCTATCTCCGGTGAGGATGTTGCTCTGGGCCTTGAAAAGTGGCATTGTTCTCTTGTTGGGAGTGTCATTGGTGGGCGGGTTGCATACTTTCGTTGTGTGGCTATAACAAAAACGCTTTGGGGATCGAGGGGACTTGAATGTGTTATCTCCAATGGGGATGTCTATTACTTTCACTTTAAAACTTTTGTGGATTCCGAGAAGGTTCTTCAGGGTGGCCCTTGATACCTTAAAGGGCACTCTCTCTCCCTTGAATATTGGGCGAGTGATCTTGTTCCTAAGTATGAGCTTCCTTGTATGCCATATGGATTCAATTACATGGTTTTCTGGCTCTGTTATGGGCGAAGAGGACGCTTAGCGCCATAGCTAGTGGCGTGGGTACTCCTCTTGACATGGACAAGCCAACTTTTGATGGGATGATGGTTAGTTATGCATGGGTTCATGTTGAAATCGATGCTCAAGTCTCTCCGGTCAAAGTCTTGCTTGTTGATTACAATGATCGTCGGTTTCCGGTGAATGTGAAATACGAAGGTTTGCCAAAAATTTGAGCAAAATGCCATGTTTTTGGGCATACTTGTCGTCTTTCGAATCCTATTGGCCCTTCTACCGCCCCTGCTATTGGAATTCCGGCCATGGTGGCCAGAAAAAAGAAAAAGCGGCATAATCGCTGACGCCAGGGTGGTGGTGGCAATGGGGGGGCTAGTGTTATTCTTGGGCCAACTTCTAGGCTTTTGCATGGCATGGATGGCGCATGTGAGGTTGGGCCGCATAGGCCCATGGTGGGGGAAGGATCATTTGACCCTAGTGTGGGTGGGCCATTTGAGGGGTTTGAAGGTGGGTCTGAGAGGATGGAGGTTATGCCCACTCAAGTCATGGATGTTGTTGGGCTACAGGGAGAGGGTCTTTGGGCCCAATTTTGGGTGTGACTTGTGTAGGGTCTACTTCTGGCCTTGATACTTTCGGGCCTACTGTTGGGCTTGTTTTTGGCCCACTTGCTTATGGGCTTGTTGTTGCTGGGCTGAATGATGGGCTTCCTAGGCCAGGTCAAAGTCTTGCTGGAGTTGGTGAAGCTGGGCCTCTGGGTGGGTTGCTACTGGATGCCTCTTCTTGGTTTGAGCTTGGGCCCAGCTCTGGGCCCATTTTTGGCCAGCCTGCCCCCTTAACAGAAACTTTCTTTGGTCCAGCGCCCTCCAGCCCAGCACCCTCATGGTGCTAAGCCTAATCCTCCCCAACGCTCTACATGTGCTGGGCAGGTTGGCCCTGTTTTGGGCTCCCCCAAAAAAGGGTCCAGCCTCTCAAACCTCTCCCAGGCCACCTGCACCTGGTGCTCTAGTTGGGGATGTGTTAGGCCTCTCAAATTTTGACATTATAGTTGATTCATCTACCCTGGTCGTGGAAGATTTGAGTCAGGCCGCTCTCCCGTATGAGGTCGTTAGGGGTTCGAAAGCTTTGGTTGGGATTCTTGATGCCGATTCATGCCATGTGAATCAAGAAGCCAGTATACCGAGTGACCAATTTGTGAGTATCAGAGATCAGCTGTATTGTTATGACATAGTTGATGATCTTGATTCTCTGGGAGATCCTGAGTCTGCTCCCTTTATTCCGCACAGGAGGACAAGAGCCACTTCTAAGAAGCAGAACTAGGTCACCCAACCCCCACCCCCCCCCCCCCCCCCCCCCCCCCCCCCCCCCCAACAAGGGGCATCGTTGGCATTGAGTGTTAGCCCCATCTCATGTGTTCTTGAGGTTGATTACTTAGTTGTATTTCCTTTGATGTACTCTTTGTTTTCCCTCTTTAGGCTTTTGCTGTGTTGCTTTTTTAAGCTTGTTTAGCTTTCTTCTTTGAAATGCTTTGTAGGCCTTGGCTGTGTCTTGGGGTTTGCCCCTCGTACTACATGTACACTTCTTTTTTATATATACAACTGACTTATCCAAAAAAAAAAAAGTTGGATCGGCGGTGGTTTGTGGGTGATGGGCAAGGTTGGTGTTGATGGAGTTGTCAGTTATGGTAATGCCACGAGTTGGTTGACAGTGGCCAGCGTCGAGTGAGGCGAGTGATGGTGGTTTCACAAGGACTGGCATTAACATCGTGGTATGGTGGTTAAAGTCATTAGGTACACGGTGGAACATGGTGTTTTATCGGGCTAAGAAAGGTCACGCTGAAGATGCTGCTAGGGTTGAGTAAGTTGTAAAATTATGATTCACTGGTTTTGATGACGATCGAGGTCATGTGGTCTTGAAGGATGGTCGACGGTGATGTCATAATTCAAAGATTTCCACTGCTAATGCTATCATCTTATGCATCAATCACTCTTCCCTCTCTTCAAGTTGCTTGAACCTGTCATCCACTGTGAGTCTATGATTCATCATCCGCCTCCTCGATGACATGACTAAGGAAAGTGCCTTTGCTCTGATAGCAACTGATGAAAATCGGTCTAAAGATCCGACCTATAGCCTTGAACCTCGACGATGTGTAGTGGGAAAGATAGGATTCCTCTAACGCGCTGATCGTACCCAACGCTATCGAATTAAGAGGAATTGTTTAAAACTTGTTGATTCTGCGAATACTCCAACAACCACCCAAAAGAGGAGCTATGTAATCTTATTAAACTCTTCAAAATTAAATTACAAAGATCAACTCAAAACATAAAACTCATTAAATTATTTCAATTAATCAAAAGAGTCCTAAAATAAACATTTAATAGGCTATTTATAGGCACTCTTCTAACCCTACTCTTAACTCAAATTGAAATCTAGAAAACAATTATATTCTGACTCCAATTAAATCTAATATAATCATAACATGACTCGAAAATCCTCTTCTAGTTACATACTTCAGTAAAGTAAATCATAATAAGCAAAATATTCATCAAGCAAAAGACTTAAACCTAACTAAGCTGAAAGACCCTAATTAAATAATAAAAAGTGTTCCTGTTGTTACCTAATCCGGTTACAATTTTAGCCATTCTCGAGCTCTTTTCCTTCATTTTTTGCTGTTGTCGGGTTATTTTCATCCCTATTTGCATCACATACTTGCCTTGAAGATGTTAGATTTTAGCATCCCTATTATGGGATGATGCCCATATGGAGCCCGTGAAACACAATCTTTATAGAATACCAAAAAAAAAAAAAAAAAAAAAAAATTATAATAAATGCGTGTGAAGGTTAGTAAAGGAGAGGAAACTATATGATCATTACCCTTGTTATACACACTGCCACCCATTTTAGGGAAGTATTGCTCAAACGCTCCAAGTCCCCTAGAGGCATCAATCATCTCAAATATTGTAAGAAGAACTCTGGATCGTTCCCAAAAATAGATGAAACCTAAGAATTAGAGCCTCTCGCATCTTCTTCTCTATCACGCCTAATGGCAATCCCCTCCTCTAAAACTCTCTTAAGAGTGTCTGAAGGGGGGACCTAAGTGGGCGAGGTCAAGGGATGAGTATCCCTCACCCCCAGGATCGTCATCCCATCAACCATTTCATCTTTAGGAGAAGAAAGCTCCGGAATCGCCAAGCGACGACGTGCTCTTCACAAAGGCATATCTATATCTAGATGGGGATGGGCGAGTCTACTTTAAAAAAGACTTGAGATTTTCAACTATAAGATGCCTCCTTTTTCTCCTCTTTCTTGACGACAGTTGGGCCAAAGCCCTTATATCCAGCATTTGGTGCTCTTCAGTTGTCAAAAGAAGTAAGAAAAATAAGTATGTATCCACTATGATCCTCATTCGCTTGAAAATTGGAATGTATACTAGGAAAGGGCAGCTTAGTCCGGCCTTAACGAGCACCAATGCTCCAGCAATTCCTTTGTGGCTAAGGACATTTCTCCTCTGAGTTTCTTGTCAAAATGATGATAGATTTGCATCTCAGCCTCAGCCAGTTCATCCATGCTAGGTTAAAGTTGCCTATGAACAATTCGTCAACTTATGGAGTATCACGAGTGAGTTGGCGGCTCCATCCAAGTAAATTTATTTAACCAATTTTTTGGATTGGATGTATTATTTTTGACAAAAATGGATCCTCCCCTGCTCTCAAAAGATGTGACACTCTTATGTTGCTTTGCTATCAAAAGAGCATTAAACACTGTATGAGTAGGCTAGAACCCATTTACAAAGTAGGCGGATTAAAAGCCAAAGATATTCTTATATCCATTCGGGTTAACTTGATAGGGGCAGACATAATATTGGAACAAAACATGATCAACATAACAATGGATAAGGAACCTTAACCAATGATCAAGCACCTCCATCGAGACCGTTAAATAGGTCCTTTGCAGGTACAGGGGACACTCGCCTTCCCTTGCCCCCTGAATCTCATGGTCATAAATAACATAATACCTAGCGAGAAGGAAGTAATAAAGAGAGAGAGAGAGAGAGGTTTTGCCAAAATACCTTCTTCAGAAGACTATTCGGAGTGAATAATCTCTCTGAACACCTCCCTCAAATTCCCCTTCTTCGCCATATCTTGTCAGTGTAAGGGGAATAAAGTGAATCTCCTTTATTCAAAAGGGCTATACATTCAATCAAAGGGAAACACCTAAAACTAAAACTCATAATCCTAGCAAGAAAAAAAGAGAGCAAAGAGGGAAAGAAAACTTTACCTTCAAGATTTGAGTGTATGAGCTTGAATGCCATGCCAATGCCACACCCAAAATGTCTATAACACTCATAGAGAAACACTCTAAAGCTTTAAACTAAAATTAGCGACCTTGAAAACATTGGGGATAGTTATGGAGTCCAATTGCAAGCGCTAGGGTTTCGAAAAGAGAGAGAATTGATATTTTCTTTTTTGAGCCAAAATCAATGGGTTAGATGAAGCACGGAAAACAAATGCTCCAGATTAATGTAGTAGTGAGTGACAGCTTAGGTTTTTTCACCACAAACATCAACAAATTCCTAAATGGATCCTCCCCTCATTAATGCATTCAAAACCTGCAAGAATAAAAAACCCATCCAAGGACACTAAATCTAATGAAAGGGATTCGATAACGCCAAGGCATGCTAAACAAAAGTTTATTGCACCATGGAGGAGTGCGGCAATAGCTCCAACAACATTAAACATGTCACAAAAGGGATTAAGACAGCAAAGTGAGCTCATACTCAATGATCAAACTTGGACTAACTAAATTCGCTATAGAGTGGGGGGCTAGCTATTGGGGAAAAAATACTTAGTTAGGTATTCGCGTTATAGCGGGCTCAACGAGTAAATTTAGGCATAATGCTTTCATGGATGAGTTGCCAAACCAGCTCAATCGGTTGCCACCATGGCCGTAATACCCGCATGAGGGAGTAGCTAAACCTCCTCAGCCAAGTTCCAACCATGGATGTAGTACCCTCGTGGATGAATTTCCAGACCCCCTCAACTGAGTTCCTACCATGGCCGGAGTACTCCCATAGGTAAGATGCCAATCCCTCTATGGCCGAGATCCCTTTGCAGTCTGGATGCTGTTGGGCACCATGGCAACCCCCATCCAAGAGACCTCTTGGAGTAGCTTCGACCCAAGTCCATCTTTTCTCGCCAAAGGATCTGGGCCATCTTGACTGCCACGCGTCACCTGGGACCGCAAACTTTGACTATTTGCCAAGTGAACCTTTAGGATAATGCCACATGTCTATGGTGTTCCCTCTCATTTTTTTTTTCCCTCGACACCAAAGATATGAGGGGGAGAAGCCAAAAAGGAGGACAAGCACATACTGAAATAGCCTTGGACCTGTTCCCTTCCTCCAAGAGCTTGAGCTCGATTGTCCCTACCAAAGAACCTGTTCAAAAACAGTTATATATGTTTTTAAATGTAAATTTTGGTATCGTTTAAAATTTTTAATGTTCTTTTTAAAATTTTTATAAGTTGTTTTCCCTTTTTTAGGTAATCCAAATTTACTATTAAACATGACTTTTAACATATACTTTTTCTTTTTCTGAAATTTTTTCATAAATTGTGTTTTTCTTATCTCTTTTATATGTGTCAAAGTTGCTTTCTCATTTAATTTTCAGCATTCTTGATTATTTATTAAGGTGTTAATTTTCATGGCAGTAATAATCATTTATCTAATCAACTTTTGTTAGCAAAATTAAAATTTGGTTATATATTGATAAATCGTATTTCGTACCTTTAGCAACAAGTATCAAAAGTCTGTCATTGTTTAGTTATAAAAGCATTATAGTTGTGTTTGTAACTACGAAATTCGAATAAAGCAAAAATTTTACCACAATATTTCTTCATAAATAATGGGTACAAACTATGTATACATATATTAAATGCCAATATACAAAAATTCTTTGATTCGATATCCTTAAGCTTTGCACCGTTGAACACTGACGATGAACTTGATTTCTTGACGAGGGTTCGAGGCTTGATCTTCATTCAGGAGATTTCTTCTTCAATATGGAGGGCAGGGGCTTGATCTCTAATTTGAAGAAAAGGTTTTGGTTTTTGAGGTTTTAATTGAGAGAATTTACAAAGCTTTAAAGTTTTCTATTTCTCTCCTTATTTTTTAGTTCTTTCAAATGAAGGAGGGATTGTCTATTTATAGAGAAAAACATCCTAAAGTTAGAGAAGTTTTTTAGGTATTTTCTAATTTTTTATTATTAATAATTTTTTTTGGGTCAAATTGAATCTGGTCAATTGTTGACTTTTAATCAACTCAATTTATTTTTGAACCCAGTTAAAATTTATAATAGAAAATTATTTATTTATAATGTTCGAATAAGTATTATTTGTAGTCATTTTCAAGGTCACGTTTGATTTGTTTTTATTGTATGGTACCTATGATTTTAAGAAAACAAACTTGATTAAGGACTTACAATGAACTGGGGGTAAGTCAAGTGCGATCTGTACCAATTACCTCTTTCATGTGTTGATGCCATTGGTGAATCTGACTTTGGCTTTCTAATATTATGTGGATTCAACCAATGGTTTAATACAGAGACTCTAGAAATTTTTTTTTTTAATGGTTTCTTGTATATATAAATGTTGCAAGAAAATGAAAGATATGGACCTGACCGAACGATAGTAAGGGAGACAATGTAAATCCCATTAATATATTACCTCGAACAGTTAACAGTTGAAATGTGTTGCTAAGATAAGCTGGAGAGCTTGGCAGCCTTTGAGCCTGAGTCAATAAGGTCTATTCCCAATACCCTTGACTCAAAATAACTCATACAATTTTAGGCTTATAATAGATGGAGCGATATGAATTTCAGTCACCAATCTAAAATCAATGCTATCTAGCTTAAAGCCTGGCCACCAAAGCCTTAGACCAGTGACTCAAGTCTAAATTTAGCTAGTGTACCAAGCTGAGATACCAACTCGAGACTGATGCTACCGAGCTAGAGGCCTGGCTAGCAAAGCCTTAGATAAATGGAACAAACATAATTTATTGAAATGGGGTGATGAAAGAGACTATGCTAAAAGGTTTTATGTTCTCTAATGGCATATCTAACACTCCTTTGAATTTGGTGAAAGCAAAAGAAGCTACAAGTACGCTAATTTCTAAGGAAAAGAAAAATGTAAAGCACTAGTATGTTATATGAGAACTGGAGAGTTTGTATTGGTATTGGAACCTTTTTTTTCAAGTTTTAGGTTCCCTTATCTATAGCCAATGAAATTAGCAGTTACTATATGGGTTTTCATAAGTTGCTCTCCGCATTTAGGCCTCGAACCTCCATGCTCTATTGGGGAAGCATTAGACATTAAAATTAAGTGTTACAATCAACACTTCCTTCTACACACCTACCCACTTCATCATAGGTATTATTGAGGCGCACGTTCCCTTTGGCGCCTTAGGTTACTGTCTCGAGTTAGGGATCCCCTTTCTTGGAATGCTCTTGGATATCTCCACGAGCTCGAGACTTAGCTCCTTAGTAGTGTCCATGATAACAACCTTGAGCACTTATCTCTTTTAAGTTGATTTTATCATGTGGCAAGTGTGTGCATCATAAAGGAGTGGAAGGAAGCCACCTCTATAAGTTGATATAGAGGGGCCTACTCGTAGTTCATCTCGTCCCGTGCTCAAGCTTAGTTTCTATCCTCTACCATAAGGGGGCCATTTTCTTCATTCCCTAGAGTTGTTAACTATTACAGGGAGTTTTTGCCTTGGTATGTCATTCTTTCTTCTCCTAGAATGGAGTTTTGAAAGCTCCTTTATTCTTTTTAGAAACCCTAACTCTAGAAGGGAAGACTCCTTGCACAATCCTTTTTGGGAAGAAATGCAAACCTTTGTGGTTTAAGGAACTCAACTTAGGCCTCGTTTAGTTGCCACAAACATTGAATTCTTACAGGAAGTTGTATTTTCATGTAATGAAATTCCTATGTCAACTTCCTAGGAAGTAGGTAAAAGATGTTTGGTTGCCGGATCGAAAATAGAACTTCCGTGGAGAAGTTAGCTAAGTTACTTCTTGCGTTTTGAATGAATTGAAAATTGCTAAGCAATTTCTACTTCATGCATTCTACTAATTTCCTGCCAACTAAACAAGAGCCCAATTTTGAAATTCCCATGAATTTTTACTTCCCACGTTTACTTCTTACATACCAAACAAGGCCTTAGATTAAGACGTTTTAATGGAATCAGCTCCATTAACTTGCAAATAATCCTTACCTCTCAATATTTGCTTGTCTTCCACCAGTTTAAGCCATTTATGGAGACTTTAGCCAAGCCTGTTTGTCAAGTAATTTGTAATAGTTCAATTTGTCCCAACTCTAGCTATTTGGACCTCTAACCCTTGGTGGGATAGAAAATCCCAAAGCCAACTTGGAAATTAGGCGCGCCTATGGTAATCCTATGCCTTAGATGTATCCACCTAAGGACAGCCGAGGAGCTTTAGCTTCTACTCAGCATATTAGGGCTTCAACCCTCAAGAAGACCCTAAAAAGTGCTTATGGCGGTAATGACTCTCACTTCTTAATTGTTTGGTCAAAGCATGAATTGCCTAATTGATATCGGCTTTTGATCTTACAGTAGGCTCTACATCACGCTTTTCCCCTGGTCAAGCAACCTCTCAAAGAAATGTATGCCTTTTAGAGCCAATCCTCTTGGATTTAAAATTGAATTTTGTCCTATGAACTTGTACTTTTGAATTATTTTATTGACGTTTTATCTTAATGGCCTAATGTTTTTTTATCATATTTAATTTATTATTGTTTACTATTGTATTAACATAGTAACACCTATAGGATATGTGTAATGGGGTTGACATTGCGAGTTTAGTGATAATAATGAGAGCCAATATCCTAGCAACATGGTCCTCAAATGTTCTTGGTTGCTCCCTAAGAATGGGTATATGCGGATCTCAATAGACCACACACAATGTCATATGTTCTCTTTGAGGAAAGGCAATTTATCTCATATTTGCTCATGTGGAGACACCAAGGAATGTTCGCTGGTGCATATGGATGTTCACTGAACAATCCCACTTGGGAACATCTATATGTAATTCACCAAACCATATTGTCAATAGGTAGTTCTCAACGTGGCAATAGTGTAAGTAGATTCCTTAGACCTAAGTTTGCCCTAGTAGCTTGTGAGTAACTCACTATACTCTAACTCCGGGCTTTCTGCTCTGGTTTGTAGAACTGAGATATAGTCAAGTACTTATGAAGTCGGTGAATATAACTTAAGGGACATATCACTCTTAACAATAGGAGAGACGCTCTATGAATCATTATTCATGCAAGCTATCAAAAATCTTAGCCAAGGTAGAATGACAATAAGAGAAGACTCTTTTGATTAGTCCTTTGAAAGTACTTGCTATAGTAAGAGTCATAGTGGAAACCTATTGGGGATTTCATAGTAATCCATATCCTACAGTTACCTGGAGAATATTAGAATGGAAGGAGCAATCTCATAGGTAATTGCTATCCAAATAGGTTCTTACAATTATACTTGCTCATTCGCCAAGATGTCTTGCACATTCCCAGGCATTCCTTCATTATTTGGCTTGCCTCCTGTGAGCAGCTCTATACTCGTGACAGACTGCTGAGACATCGGACTCCGGGCGTCTTGTCTTCTTGTGTAATATGTGGTTCAGATGATGAGTCGCATAGCCATCTCTTCTTCACCTGCAGCTTCTCTGCCTCTGTTTGGTCCCGGGTGTCGTCGCGCACCTCTATTTCTTGGCCTATATTTCCTTGGCGTGAGCTCGTTTAGTGGGCTTCTGCTCAGCTCCGTGGCCGTGGGGTGGATTGCATCCTCGCCCGCCTTTGCTTCTCTACGACGGTCTACATCCTTTAGTACGAGCGTAACCTGAGGATTCAGCGCTCTCAGTCCAGACCTTCTGCTACTGTCATCAAGGAGATCACAAGACTGGTCCGCAGCCGTCTCATTACTGTTCCTACGCTCCGTGGCACTCATCGCCACACTCAGCTTCTGCAAGAGTGGGGGATTGAGCATTAGTCTTGTTTTGGTTTCCTCGCTTTGTTTCCTTTATTTGGTCATGTTGACTTTTGACGCTCTGCCTTGATTTGTTTCATTTTTTTGATTCTTTGATGTAGGCCTTTCTGGCCATGACTTGGGATATGCTCCTCGTAGACTTGTACATATATTCTTTCTCATATATGGTATATATCACTGACCTTACAGAAAACAAAGGAATAAGAATTATTTTAGTTATATATTCGCTGCCAGCTTAACATTAAACTTACGAGTCTTGCGCATACAGCGAGATCGAGTTACCCTATTGGAGTTGTTACTTAAGTTAGAATTAAGTTTCTACTTGAAATGAGGGATTGATAATCATGGCTCTACTTGAGGTGAATTTAAGTTAGTCTTGCTAGCACCTGTTTATATTTGATTCATTTAGAGGAAAAACGAAATATAGCTATGGCTTATCAAACCACAAGGGGAATTTGAAATATCGACAATTAGGATAGTTGTTTAATTAATTGTTTCAAGGAGTAAAAACAATATTGGGTATTTCATAGCTAAATTATGAGATAATGAGAAAGTTAAACATGATTTAAATTATGTAATAAGATATAAAGCTATCCTTTCCTCTCTCATCTTTTTCTCATATGGGTCGATCCTATAGGGCTTATTTTAAGAGAGAGAGAGAGAGAGAGAGAGAGCATGTACGATCATGACACTAATATAAGAATTTCCACAAAAACCTAAAGCGAGAAAAGAGAGAGAAGGGACCGGCTACCTCTCCTTTGGAAGAAAATAAGAGTTGACCTCTACTAGCCCTTTTTTTGTGAGTTTTCTCTCCCTCTTGTCATGAAGATTTAAAGCCTTAGATCAGATTCGTCGATGTGTAGGTGTACCCACCTGTAGAGGTTTCCTCTTTTCAAAAACTCCTCTTGACTTTCTAGAGCTCGCAACACCAGTTATCATTCTAGATCTACTTTATTTGTAATTTGTTACGCATGAATTCATTTGTTAGGAAGTGAACATTTTACATTTTCCATTGCGTAAATGTTTAAATTCATTTAAAGCTCTCATTCGCTCCCTTTCGACCTCAAGTTCAATTTTCATAGCGTAGACCTTCTTTAGGCTCCTAGTTGAAAGAAAACATCTTCAAGCTCAAGCCCTTTTAAAAGCATAAGGTGATGCACCTACTAGTTCAAGGAAGAGATACAACGGTGCTGCCCAACTGCCATCATCCCCAAAGGCTACAATTGTTTTACCCACCTCTATAGTCGAAGGAGATGAAGAAGAAGAAGAAGAGACAATATCTCTCTTTACTCTTGTTAAGGAGAGGAAACAATCAAGCATAAGCAGCAGGTACACCTTCTTATTTAGCAGTACTTTCCCCTCCTAGCCTCGCTTCCTTTGGATTCTAAGCTCTCAAAACCCTTCCTTATGTAGGTGCAAGCTCAACCAATTGAGGCATCGGTTCGAAGCTCTTCCCACGTTTCTGAGATCAAGTATTCCACTCTAATGTAATAAGCTAAGGTCTTGGTTACCTCAATTTTTTAGTACGTGACTAGCAACTTTCAACTTAGTTAGATTTCTCGTGTGGAATCATCAATCAGATGGCTCATTATAACACCTTTGTTATTGCCTTGGGTGCCTAGTGAACCTTT
This sequence comes from Simmondsia chinensis, assembly GCA_018398585.1. Classification (NCBI taxonomy): domain Eukaryota; kingdom Viridiplantae; phylum Streptophyta; class Magnoliopsida; order Caryophyllales; family Simmondsiaceae; genus Simmondsia; species Simmondsia chinensis. The sequence continues at coordinate 8,004,578 of JAGTTD010000008.1, read as the reverse complement.
AGCCTAAGTTCGAGAACCTCCATGACAGCTTTAGTTATGGAATCCTATTGGTATGCTGCATCCCACGCTTGGTCCGTGTTTATGCACTTACTCTTTTCTAGACTAATCATTAGTCTTTGGCTCTTATGTCGTAGTTGAAGAAGCAACGTCATCAGAAATCGCTGAGGAAACAACAAACATGGTGCAAGAAGCTCTAAGGACTCCTACGTCTTAGCAAGACTTTCATGTTCCTCAAGCTATTCCTCCTAGTGGTGGTGCTCCAAGGGTAAAGTTGTTAAATTTCACCGTGCCTCTAGGCCCGAACTCATGTAATTGGCGCACATGAGGTCCACACTTAAGCCAAGTGGGGTTCCATTATAAAACTAATTGGCATTAAGTGGAGTAACTCACTAGGCATATATATTGGTCTCTTCTTTCCTACAACTCCTATGTAGGATTCACATTTTGACTTACATGTAGAGTTTTTAACAAAAGTATACCCCGCTCAACTTTAGTCATTCATTGGTTCACCAAGCATTGGTACCCACGTGCCTTCCTTTTCCATTTTAAGGCATGCTTCACCCTATTTCCTAAGGTGCTTTCACAATTATGCCACCTGAGGACCATTGAGAGGCTGACTCTTCAGCAACTTGACTGAAATCTTCTCCAAAATCCATGAAACTTATGGATCTGGTAGCGTAGCCTTTCATAGTCTTGGCCATACACAAATGGTTGGCAAACTCTCTTCCTGGCAAAAGAGCTCACGAGCGATTTGAAAACCACGCTATCGATTGCCAAGAAGCTTTGAGTATGCCGTACTCTAGATACTCAAGAAGGTTCTCATCCTTACTATAGCAAGGAAATGCCCCAGGAAGAACTCAAGAGTGTCCAAGCTAGGCATTTTAGATATTACCTTCAAAGTGGGAAAAGTATGGGGTGATTGTTTCATTTGAGGATGAGACTTAATGTAAGGTTAGATAGGATAAAATACTCCCTTGGACAAGGAAAATGTCCTCTCTCTTCTTAGGAAGAACTGCTTGCAAGAATAGGTCTTTCATTAGGCGTTATTATTACTAATCAATTTATGTAAGAAAATCACAAGAATCAAATGAAAGAAAGCATCCCCTACCCAAAGTGATCAACTGATAGACATTGAAGTGTAAATGAGATGAGTCGATTTATGAGGCCTCGCAAGCTAGCTAGTCATAGAGCTCCAAGGCTCGACTCGTTTGAGCTTCAGCTGAGCCAAGCCAACTTGTTTAGCTTATCGAATTGATCCTGAACCAGGTAAAGCTTGAGCTCGTATGCTAACGAACTTAAACAAGCTTATCCTAGTATAATACATTAGCTCAAATATGTCCAACCGACCAAATTTGAGCCTAAATAAGCCATGCCCCAGCATAATGCTGCCTAGATTGAGCTTAAATGGGTCTAAATGTTGAAAGTTTAGCTCGAACCTCATCAATCTAAGTTTGAGCTCACCCGAGCCAAGTCGAGCCCAAGCCTTAGACAACCCAAGCTTGAGCTCTAAGTTTCCAAGTGCATCAAGCTTCAAGCCGAGCCACACTAAGCTTAATTCAAATGACCCGAGCCTCAAGCTTGGTAATCTTGGGCTCATCTTTGTTTTAAATAACCTCTAGATAAGTACATGTAATATAAGAAAATGACAAACATGATACAACAACTCAATCAATGAGATGAAATCATCGAGCAAACATCAAAAGAGTAGAGAGAGACAACACCATTCTTTATATCACCAAGGAAAACATCCATAGAAGCAATAAAAATTCAAACTTGAACGTTTTCCCAGAGTACAGCACAGGCCAAAGCTTCCATATTCAGGAATTCAACAATTTTTACACTGATCAACACCCTACTCAACATTGCTTGCCTTCCTTATTTATTTCAACTGCTCAGGCCTTAATTCATTTTGCACATATATATACTTTTTACAATCGAAAGGAAAGACCATAAGAGCCTTTCAAAAAAAATATAATTCTACATTGGGAGGGTGCAATGAGGTTCGAATTCAAGCCAAATTCGAGTTGAGACATATAGTTACCACTACACTAAACCCCGAAACCTCATTCGGTGTATAAGTATGTAAGTTAACAGAAGAAGCTACTCTTAACGCTTCAAATTCACATATGCTTTCAACGGGTAAGGAACAGGTGCCATGCATTTTGCCATATTAAGTTAAAAATAAATGCATGGGCTTTTATGTCATGTTAAGTTACCATACAACATACTTAATACGGAAAAATGCATGGTGCATTTGTTGAAAACAAATGCACCTGATCTTTGCCCGATTTCAACTCTTGTACAGGCCCTGCAATGTCCCCTCCAATAGCAGCAGCCTCATCAACTTCAGGCTGGCTAAACCACAACTCTTCATCCAAACTACTATACTCACCAATCAATTGCCCATACTCATTGATGATCTCCGAAATCCTCCCTTGCTCAAATGAAATCGAGCAATTCAGTTTCGGTTTAAGCTCACAATTGGTGTCACTCCCTTCGCTCTCGTTGCTATTCTCAGCCTCAAAAACCGAAACTGGAGACTTATATGCAAACCCAGTTCCAGAATCCGCAGAAACTTCAACCCCATTACTTGTTCTTCTGTCATTTACTCCAATTTTAACATTTTCTCTCTTCCAATTGTGGTTTCTGTCACCAGATCCATCTTTAACTGCCTTGTTCTTGCTAGATTTCTTAAAAGAACCAAAACTTTTTGAATTGAAGCATTGTTTTTCATTTGATTTGGCAAGAGATCTTGCATCAAATTCAAGCCTTTTGAGATTATAAGCTTCAGAAGCTTCCTCAGCTGTATTAAAAGTACCCAACCAAATCCTAGACTTAGTAATTGGGTCTTTAATCTCAGCTGCCCATTTCCCCCATTTTCTCCGTCTAACCCCACGGTACTTTTTTTCTCCATCCAATACTAAATTCGGGTTTATGGGTTCATGATTCACACCTTTTGGTTGACCTTTTACAATGTTTGGAAAGATAATCTCTCTTACAAAACGTTTCTTCTTGATGGGTTTCTTCTCAATTGCTTCATCTTCGCTTGAGGATAGATCTGTTGCATCAGGATCAGTGTATAAAACTCTGATTCTCTTCATGGAATTTCTTCCAAATTATCTGGAAAATAGCAGAAATATAACATGGTCAGATTATATGAACGAACTGAAACAAAAAAGGTGAAATCAGAGGAAAATAAACACAAAGATCATGGTGAGTTTGCTAAGAAGATGGGGGGATTCAGGGTTTTTACCCAGTAGCTTGATGAATGAAGATGTTAGAGGATTAATCAATTGAGAGAACAATCCAAAGGTTTTTTTTTTTTTTTTTTTTTTTTTTTTTTTTTTTTTTTTTTTTAAAAACTATCGTCAATCAGCACTAAGTCATATTTATAGGCATTTTGTTTAGCATGGGTTGACTACCCTAACTGAAGGCATTTAAAATCAGATATCCAATATATTAAATATTACTGAACAATATGCATAATGTGATCCAAAAAGTTGGATATTCAAATCAATCGAATACCCAAAAGAATCTATTATGATTTGGCCTAGTTGAATACCCACCCATCTCATTAATATTTCTTATAAAACTATTTCATTGTTAGGGCTGATGCATTTGGACGAGCTCTTCCTATAAGACGCTTTTAATACAGTTTTTGTTCCCTCAATAAAAACAATTTTCACAAAAATAACTTTATAAAACACGAGTTACTTTCTGTCATACTATAATGGATCACCACTTATAAAACAAAATTGCTAAGTCTTGGTAGTGAGGAAGCCATGTTCCATCTTAAAACAATTATGACGATGAATCAAAGTTCTACAACTAAGAAAAATGTCAACAATTATTAAAAACAAAATCCAAAATATGAAACCGAAAATTTTGAGATTACACCACAAAGTCCCACCATCCATTAAAGCTAAACAAAAACAACAAATACGTGTATTGTAGTTTTGCCAACACCTAAATATGATTCTTTAATGCATAAATTAGTCCCAACACCAAATTCTAAAATTTACTTAGATCAGATTGTATGGGTTTGAGAGTTACCAAATGTAGACATGAACAACTTGAACTAGTTTACATCTAAGAGCGCATGGAATTTGGCATGGTGGAAACAATACTACTCTCCTTAACAATAGTCAAGTTCCAAACTCATTTTCCCGTCTTTTAAAATGTAATTTTAATAATTGATGCAATTCTTACATTAAAAAAATTACATATAAATCGTCAATTTATAGCCTAATATTTTTTTTTCCCTTAAGGAACAAACAGAACATTGTTCATATTGAAATGAACTGTGGAGACTTTTCATTGCTTATGGTTGAGCTTGTGGCTCAATTTAGCATTTCCGTGAAGTACTATAGTTAAATTGTAGTTGTCCTATAATCATGTTGTGTTGCGTGAAAAATAATAGAGCTGTTGGATGACTCTTTTTGAGAAGAGAGACACAAATGAACATTTCAGATTTGTTTTAATAACGTAAAGAGAATATTGAGGAGTTACGTCGTCTCAATGCTTTAGTACTAACAATCCTATAAAAATCCTACCTAAGTTTCCCCTAATAATTGCTACCATTATTTGCCTACAATCCCCAAGTTGTAACCTTATCAATTGCCCTATTACCCTCTAGAAACACGTGGGAGATTCTAAAATCTTGATAACTACCCAACACACATCAAATCTCTTCGATAATAGATGTAATCCATCAGGGGTTCCTAAACTCCATACGGCTAGCCTTAATTACAACTAGATTATCCCCTTCTACTTGGATAAGATTGAAATATCTTCTCGCATAATATAAGACACCATCCTGCAGTAGCTTTAGCCACTAAAACAGAAGCATTCCCCACAGTCTTCCAATTGTAATCACGAATAATAAAACCGCTTGTTGCTCTATTGCCTTTCCATGATCCATCAAAATTTAATTTGACCCAACACCCTCTTAGGAGTTACCCACTTCGTGGATAATCGCTTCTCGATCTTCTTCCTATTTTAACCACTTTTTGCTCCATATTACCTACCTTATTCCTCAATCTCCACTCCTGAGCCTTAAGCTAAACTAGAAGGGCAAATCTTCTCAGGCGTATATTTAATTGCAGATGATAGGATATATTTAATAGCAGATAAAATCCTATCATTCCTGCTCCTCCACATTGATCAAAGTAAGTAAAACATTTTCACAATTCCATCCTCCCTAGCCCTCTCTTATTATTCCATAGACCTTCAAGCCCTTTGACCAAGTCATTAGCGGACGTGGACATCTAGCCCAACCCTTGGCAGACACCAACCCCCAAAAACGCCCAGCAAATTCACAATAAATGATTAATAGTCTTATCCTTGCCTGAGGGAATAATCCTTCTAGAGGACAATTCACTCCTATTTGGGAGTGAATTATGAAGTAATTGTGAGAGGAAAATTTCAGCTTTAGGAACTATATCCAGATTCCAAATCCATTGAACAGCCAGGATTTCTGTCATCCCATTGAAGCCCATGAGCCAGCCAAGTCACAAATTTGACAGAAAAATTGCCATCTATCTTTTGTTCCCAACAACATTGATCTGGTCTCCACACACAAGAATGGAGATAGCAAGAATTGAGGGGATTACATGATCTGTAAAGAGACCAAAGTCAGGCCACATCCCATCCATCATCAATAATGAAATTAGCTACTTTAAGCTGAAGATCCTTGAAACCATGCTCATCATCAACAATTTTCTGCAGAGGTTCCTGAGTGCACCAATGATCAAACCAAGAGGAGATACTCTGAATACCACCCAATAACCATCTGATCCCCTTCTTAACAAGGTCCCTACATTAAAGAATCCTCTTTCAGGCCCATGAATCACTATTTTAGATGCATAATCCAAAAAATTAGAATGAGATAAATATTTACCCTTAACAGTTTAAACTCAAAAATTATTGAGCTACATTAGCACCCTCCAGCCCAACTTACAAAGAAAGGCTCTATTGATGACATCCATTCGTTGAAGACCTAAGCCACCAGCTAAGTTAGGTCTACAAATCTTATTCCACAAAACCATAAGAATACCTGTCGCGCCATCGCCTCTTTTCCAGAAGAAGTCCCTAATGGCGTTATCCAAATCATTAGACACAGAGTAAGCTGGAATACACTGCATTGTATGGGCAGCAATACACTCTAAATTGGCTTGAATAAAAATAGCTCAACCAAATTTAGAGAAGAAATGCGCTTTCCAAGGAGCTACTCTATGCCGAGCCTGATCTCTAAGACCTTCAAAAATATCTTTGCTCAGCTGCTTCCCAACTATGGGGCATCTCAAAAACTACGATTTTGGTTTGGCAATAACAATTTTGCCCTAATAATAACATTACCCTAATTTTTTCAAAAGAATGTTTATTCTTAGCACTTTCATAACCAATAAAACAGGTTTTTCTATTTGGAAATTTATCAATTTGATACCCTAAAGTTTGGATATTTATCACGGAGTTACTCTGACATTTCAAAATTTTTACAATGAAGTATTTTGAGATATAAAAAATTTAACATTTAGATACCTAGAACTTCATGAATTTTTGTAAAAATCCGATCAATTTTCACCACAAAATGTTAATATTGTACATGATTACAATAATATATATAAATTACACCAAAAAAATCACTAAGTTATTATTGAAGACATCTATATATTAATAACGTGTTATGTTAGTATTTTATGGCAAAAGTCATAACATTATGACAGAGAGAGACCTATATATTATTATAATTTGGTTCCATGCAACCAATTTCTAATAAAAATGTATCAAATTTTGATAAATGAAACCTAATTAATAAAAATTTGAAACCTAAGAATATCTAAGTCATAAAATCTTTCAACCTCAAAGTGCCTCACTATACATATTAAAACGCAAGGAAATTTAGATGATAAATAATCAAACTTGAGGGTATTAAAGTGACGAATTTCCTTTCAATTTCGAGGAGATTTACACTGTTTATATACAATAATGCACTACAACAATTTACCCAGAGGTGAATTGGGTACGTCCAGAAGAAATTGCAATGCTGAAAGAGAAATTAAAGGAGGAATTGTAGGTGAGAAGTTGATGCAATCGAAACATAGCAGTCAAGCGACGGGTAGTTTAGATATTAACTAAATTAGCTAAATTCTGCAGAGCCCAAATCATCAAATACAACAATACCCCTAAGTTTATAATTAAGGCCCTTTCACTGTAGAGGAAGGAGTGTGAAAGATCAATTGAAGTTTCTCTCGCTCTCTCGTCCCTCTCTCCCCTCTCCTTCTCTCGGTTTTCCTCTCTTTTTATTTCGTCTCCCCAGTTTTAGCTATCTTATACTATGCTGTACGGGAATTCTGTTACTTTTGTGACTGTGGATTGATTGATTGATTGGTGTTGGATTATATTCTGTGTGAGAATCATTTGATTGATATCAGAAGTCAAGGATGATGTGGATATGCAGAGAGAGGGAGAGACGTACCTGGCGGGCGGCAGGGGGCAAGTTGCAGCTGGGGAGAGAGAGAGAGAGAGAGAGAGAGATTAGAATAAGGATGTTAGGGTTTTTTTTGTTGGAAAAAACACCGAATATAAGAAGTAAATAGATTTACTTGGCAGGGCTTCGAACTTGCGACCTGCCAGCCCCATGTACAATTATTACTTAATCCTCTAATGCACGTGTGGGCCGCATGGACCTGGGCCTGGGGCTTTTTTAGTATCCGTTTGATATTATTTTATAATTATATTTTTTATTTATATTATTATAATTATATTTTTTTAATAAATTATTTTTATAAAATATATTTATAATTTTATAATTTACTATTACATTATTATAGTTGTATTTTTTAACAAGTTATAATATATTTTATTTTATAAAATATATCTGTAATTTTATAAGTCACTATTATAATTGTATTATATTTTGTGTTATATTATATATACCGGGCCTGGCCCGTGGCCACCTCTACATGTGGTTTTTAACAAGGTGAAAGTCAGGTTCCTCCCCCCCCCCCCCCCCCCCCCCCCTTCTTATTTAAGGGAAAACTAAACTAAATTTAAGGGAAAACTAAACTAACTAAAAGTATCGCTTTCTAAGCATAGTTAGTAAAATATAGCATGGGAATTAAATGGAGTTTGATACCAAATGATGTAACAATTCGGGTTCTTGGCAGGATAGAAGAGAGACGCGAACAGAGGGTAGAGACGTGAAAGGATGAACCAGATTGAGAAAGTTAACATGAATTAGGAGACTTTAACTTAGATTATATTAAGAGATAATTATTAGTTTTTTAGATAATTAATAGTTATTTTTGTATTTATCTTTTAATTTTTAAGCCTTTTAATTTAGTTGAATTAGTTTCTCTATTTAAACAAGAGGAAGTCTAGCGTTTAGTTAGTTCAATTATTTTAGGGATTTTTATCATTGTTTATGTGTTTTTTCTGGTTCCCGGGATGAGAATTTAGTTAGACTCTTTATTTTTGTTTTTAATTATTTTCGTAATTAAAAATTAAGGGAATGCTATTGACCTTTCCTAACAAACGACAACAACAACATACCCAGTGCCTCAATGGCTCCCGCTTGCGCAGGATCTGGGAGGGGCAGGATGTACGCAGCCTTACCGCATCAGGGTGATGAGAGACTGTTTCCTAGGATCTCCAACCTGGCAACGCATTCATGGCAAAAAGTAAAGGCAAACAAGTAGGTACAGAGAAACATACAGAGAGTAATACGTCTAGGAAGCAGCACAAGAGAGAGAGAAAGTGAGGTAAGAATTTAGGAAAATATAGTACAAGAATTAAATGGAGCTTGATACCAAATGATGTAACAATTCGGGTTACATCGAAGTTTAAAGTGAATTAGATTGAAGAAAAGAAGTAGATTAAGAATACTAGAGAATGAGAATTAGGGTTAGAAAGAATAAGAGAAAGAGATAGAGAATTTAGGAGAGAGAATATTGTTTGTTATTGTATTTCCTTCATCCGCCAATTACACTTTACAATCCCTTTTATATAATCACCTAATAGCCAAAACTTCTTAACTACTTTGCTTAACTCACAAACCAACTAACTATCATTTTATTATTTCCTGCTACCTACTTCCTTCATGTATTACATGTATCAAAAATCCATATAAAAATAATAAATTTATTTTAGTTATTATATACAACAAATGTTATTAAATTATAAAAATAATTTGTTATAAATTTATTTTTATGGAAAATTATCACTTAATTACCATAATATTTCAATAAAAGGAACATACCCAGTGCCTCAAGGGCTCCCGCCTACACAGGATCTGGGGGTAGATGTACGCAACCTTCCCCCTTTTAGGGTGTTAACCTAAAGAGAAGCTATTTCAGAGTGCCCCCAACTTGAGGGTGAGGACTTACCAGGATCACCCATCCTGGTACTGCTCTCGCCCAAGCACGAGAGCAGTACCATAATATTTCAATACGAAAATTAATATACGCATCTTAAAGAAAATTTAGCTTAGTTATGCAAAAATTCAAAGGTATAAAATAAATTACAAAACAAATACCACTCCTATATCGCACGGGAAGAAAACTATAATAATATATTGGGAATTCATCATTTAGGTACCCTAAGCTTCAACAATTCATCATTTAGTATCCTAATATATTAAAATTATATAAATAATTTCTTATCATCTGAAAAAATTTTTGTTGTTGTAGATATAGAATATTTTTCGAGTATACTTTTAATGGTCAAATTCGGATATATTAAATATCCTAGAAATTTAAATTTAGGTGCAATATCTTTATATACACGCATACATATACATATAATATGTATATCCCCCACCTCCTCAATTTCTTCCAATGTAAGTATTCTCACCACCTCAAAGCCCTTTATAAATACGTGAGAATTGAAAGAGAATTGCAGGGAGAATTAGAGAGAGCGCAGTAGAAGTGAAGAGAAAGTCAGGAGAATTGAGAAAAGAATATAAATTGAGAGATTTATTTGAATAAAGAGAAAAACTTCTTTTATTCCTGAGTTCTCGCTATTTTTCTTTAAATATATTTGAGTTCGTATTTTTATTCTCTTCCTTGTGAGTATAATATGTCATTAGTTTTATAACACGTTATCAGCATGAGTCTCTAGCCGGCCAAGGATTATCATATACTCGTGTTAAGTTTTCATTCCCTAATCTTTGTGATTTATAATGTTTAATTTTACTAATATTAAGTTTACTGCTCTTGATATAACTGGCAAAAATTATTTGCCTTGAACCATTGATATTAAGATTCACCTTGATGCTATGAATCTCGAAGATACAATTGAAAGGGAACTAGCAGATCCTTGCAGGATCGTGCTAAAGCACTGATATTTCTCAAGCATCATATCTCTGAAGGACTGAAAGCTGAGTATTTTACTATAAAGGACCCTTATGTCCTTTAGTTAAATTTAAAGGAGAGGTTCGATTATTAAAAATGTATGATCCTTCCTAAAGCTCATTATGAATGGATTCAACCGCGATTGCAGATTTTAAAATTGTAAGTGAATATAACTCTGCGGTATTTAGTATTACCTCCCGACTAAAGTTATGTGAAAAAAATATTATTGAGGAGGACATGTTAGAAAAAACAATATCTATCTTTCATGTCTCGAATATACTCCTGCAGCAGCCATATCGATAACAAGGATTTAAAAAATACTCAAAGTTAATATCATGTCTTCTCGTTGCTGAACAAAATAATGAACTGTTGATGAAAAACACCAGTCATGACCCATTGTGTCTGAACCATTCCCTGAAGTGAATACTTATATGACCATCATAGGCATGGTCGAGGTCGTAAACGTGGTCGTGGGTGTGGACGTGGTCGTGGCAGTGACCGAGGTTATAGTCAAGGTTATAATAACTGGTACTATGGTACCCAGAATGGACTAAAATTTAATAAGTCTAGAAATAACGAGGAGAAAAATAGAAAAGAGAAATCCCCAAAACAAAATTTGTCAAATGATATGGAAACAGTTGCTACCGGTGCGGTATGAAAGGTCATTGGATGCATACCTATTGTACGACCCAACACCAGGTAGACCTTTATCGAGCATCGTTGAAGGGGGAAGATAAGATCCTAGAAAGAAATTTTTCTTAAGATCATTCTCCACTTAATGATATAGATATTGATGCTTTTGATTTTGTCGAAGATCCTAGTGGGAGAATTAACCATCTGATAAGTGATGGAAATGTTCAAATTGGCTAATATATGTATGTATATATATATATATATATGTGTGTGTGTGTGTGTGTGTGTGTGTGTGTGTGTGTGTGTCTGTATCGTGCCTTTTGAACTGAGCTATGTTTAACTTTAGTAAAATAATGTTGTCTTATTATGTATAGACTAGAGTGGTATCATCCATCTATTATTTCATATGACATATGTTTATTTATATATGTGAATTATTTTTGATATGTCTTATCATCAAGAATGGACAAATTCAACTATAATTTAAATCTATTATTGTTTATACATTCAAACATTAATCTAATTATGAAATTTGAACAATTTTTCGAAAATGTTGAACATAGATATGATAACTCTTCTTACATACATAAAGTTAAAGTCTCAATTTGTGAGGACTACAAAATTCACTATCGAAATATGGTTATTTAAAATGTTTTGTGAAATTATGCTTATATTTTCGTTAATGATTATATGTATTTTATGTTTGAATATGAATGTGAAAATTCATGTCTCGAAGACAGAATAATAACAATCGGTGTTTGAAACTTAATTAAAGGCTCCAGAAGAGCATATATCATGTTTCCTAAAGAAACAATATTTTTCATAAGTAAGCCTGTCTATTTAATTTCGAGATAACCATCAAGATGGTTAACTAGAAGTTAACAGACCCAAGGTTTTTATTTCATGGCTTGACTATTTGAGTCATCCTAGTATAAAGATGATTGAGAAAATCATTAGAAATTCTCTTGAGCACCCATTAAAGAACCAAAAGATTATTATATCGAATAAAACATCATGTACCACTTATATTTAAGGCAAAGTGATTACTACGTCATGCTCAATTGAAATTTGTTTTGAGCCTCATATATTTGAAGGAATACAAAGGCGAGAGTAGTACCAGAATGGGTGACCTCCTGGGAAGTCCTCACCCTCAGGTTGGGGGCACTGGGAAACAGCCTCTCTTCAGGTTAACACCCTGAAGGGGGAAGGCTGCGTGCATCCAACCCCCCCCCCCCAAAGACCCTGCGTAGGCGGGAGCCCTTGAGGCACTAGGTATGTTTCTTTATGGACTAATGATTTCATCACGTGGACCATTTCAGTATTTTATGATTTTAATAGAGGCATCTACCCGTTGGTCACATGTTTGTGAATAATCCACTTATGATATGGCATTTGTGAAACTCCTTGCTTAAATGATCCGACTATGAGCTTAAGTAGTGGATTATATTATGCGAAAATGTAGGAGAATATACATCATAAGAATTTAATGATTATTGTATGTCAATTGAGATTACAATTAAATACCATATAATCCACATAGAGACACAAAATGGTCTTGCAGATTTTCTGATTAAATGCCTGCAATGAATAGTTAGACCATTATTATTGCCTACTTTTATACGGGCATTTGTTATGATATATGTTGCAACGCTAATATGTATTAAACCAGCTTATTAACATGGATCTCCCCAACATAGTTGTCTCTGACAAGAACCAGATACATATCCCATTTATGAATTTTGGTTGTATAACGCATGTCCTAATTACTCCACCTCAAATGCCGAAAGATGGGTCCAACACGAGGAATTGGAATTTATGTTGGGTTTAAATTCCCATTAAGTACAAACTATCTGGAGGTATTAACTGAAAGCATTTTACAGCATAGTTTGGTGATCGTAAATTTGACAAAACAAGGTTTCCAGAATCAGGCGGAGAAAATTAAAAGTTGGAAAATGCAAATTCATGTGAAATGCATCGTCGGGCTAGAAGTTCCCAAACTTGTTCACTTGTAAAATGTTACAAGTCAATTGTCAGAATGTGCTCATTAATACAAAGAGGGTGACCAAATAATATGTCCCCACTATATATGCTCCCGCTCGAATTAATATCCCAATTGAAAGCTACTCTAATTGAAAAATGCATCCATTGCACGCTAGAAGTATGGCATACATATCGGTTCCAAATATATAATTTGAGAAAGAAAAAGGAGCAATAGAAAATATTTATCCCTCTATTATGAAATTCTTGAGGAGAAAAACTCTGCAAAGATAATAGGACAAAGTAAATGTATAAATGAAGTTCCTCAGGATTACTAGGTACATGAAATTATTGAAACTATTGAACTTTTGATGATAAAGAGATCTTTATGAATTATAGGATATGATGAAACCGAAATGAAAATTGATTAAATGTTTGTATATATAATAGCTATTGATCTAATAAAAGAAATTAAAGAATCATGAATAGGAATTTGTTTAATAATGCCAGCAAAGAATGATTGGCTGAAATAGAAAGACGCAATTCAGGCTAAATTAGTATGTATAGTTTTTGGACCTATAATTCAAATGCCTCAAGAGCAAAACTTGTAAGCTACCTGTGAATATTAACGCAAAAGAATGAGGTGATTTGATATAAAACACGATTTGCAGCCCAAGGTTTATTATAGAGACCAGAAATAGATGGGACATACATATGTAAGGAATTACATTAATCTAGTAGTCTCTATATGTATCATATAAACGATAACAACTTATTTATATTTATTACTTGCAATGATATTTATGTAAAAGTCATTGAAGGACCAAAGATGCTAGATGCATATAATTCAAAACTGCTGTACATATCTACTAAAAGAGGGATATATTAATATCATCATAACTTCTTAAAGAATTGAAAGAAACTGTTATATCCCTAAACTAAGAATTTTGGAAAAAATTAAGAGATTAAGGATTTTAGAAAAAATTAAGTTTTGTCTCGACTTGTAAATCGAGCGCTAAAATGATAGAGTATTGCTCTATTAATCGACTTATATGAGTACGGTACTTAAGTGTTTTGATATGTTGTTTAATGCCTCAATTTTTGTTTAATTCCTTGATAAAGAGACTTTTTCAATACTCAATGAGGTAACGAATAAATTTGTGAACCTACTAAAGTACCATATCTTCTACCCGAAAGGGGGAAGGCTGCGTACATCCACCCCCCCCCCCCCCGACCCTGCTCGTGTGGGAGCCTCTGTGGAGCTGGGACTGTTGTTGTTGTTGTTGTACTAAAGTACCATATCTTGGTTTAAGTGATGCATTGATATAATTACCGCACAACCAGGTATAGCCTCTTTGAAATAAGTACTAGGTAGAAATCAAATTTCTAAAGTATATTAAGATAGTTACTCAAATATATGAACTACATTGCTTTAGTTAATCTACTATCTCCCAGTGCCTGTACTGAAATCCCATTCACTAGAACACTAATAGTTACAACTAGAGGAGACGTGATATCATAGACCTTGTCATGTTGGCTTTTGGTCTTGGCAATAATAGTATCTCAGTACCTAGGCAATTCTTTTTAAATTCCAATGCTATTATAAAAGAGACAAAACTATTTTGACTCGTGTTTTATTTTATCCTCTAGAGGTTCCTAATACCTAAGATAGATATTTACACTAAGTAGACTCTTCCCTTAGTTCTCATTACTCCTTTTCTCAAACTATTCTTTCATTGGTTCGGACAATAAATAATCTCTATTACTCGATGTATCCAGCCTAAACCAATTGAAAATTCTTGATAGGTAGGTTGGGATCCTATCCTATTGAGATTGGCTATCAAAATATGCATTAAGAAATCTAGTTCAATTAAATGAGCCATCATCATATAATGCTCTCTTGAACTGAACTTTCTTAACACAATCTTGTGTCTATTATCTTTCTTATTAGTTGTTCTCATGCTACTAATTCTCTAACCAAATACTTCTTTCAAATATCTAATCATCTCTACTGCAGTTGATAGTTCAAGTATCTAATGCTAGATTAAGTCTAACACTAATGTCCAAATCTTGCATCTAACTAACTCTTTAGTCTAGTTTAACGTTTTGAAATTTCTTTTCAACTTAGTAGATATACTAGTAGCAATTTAGAGAACTTTAAGCATCTCCTAGTGCTCTTCATGTACTAAGACATATCATATTATAGTGAGCATAATAGACATGTAAGACATATCAGTATTGACCACAATGTATAAGTTAACAATCAATTTGAAATGAAAAACTGTGATACAAGTCATATATCATACATGATTACTTTTCTTAGTTTTAGCAAACAATCAAAGTTCGGAGTTCACATTTGGACACTTACATGTATGCCGTGGTGACTTAACCAAAATACCGAAAACTCCCTGTCGGCGAGGCTGAATTCAGATATCAGAAGGGTGAGAACATTTCTCAATAAATATGTTTTCTTGTAAACTCTTTACTAAACATATTTAATACACCACTTTTTCCTCATCCTCTAAGGTCCTGCAACAGAGCTCCTCGGGGAGGCTAATGTAGACCTTAGTCAAGTGCACACCCTTACCTGAACACCCATCCAAGATCTCAATATACTCCACATCAGCATGGCCATACTCAATTGCTTGGACTTTAGTTCATCCTAACAAAAGTTGAATCCTGTATTCCGTAGATTAAAATCCTCTTCGGGGAGTAACGCAACCCACTATAGTCTTAGACCAGTAATGAAGGCTATGAGCATTCATTTAGAAGCTCACGCCTATTTGATATTTTGAGTCTTGTGAACATTTTAATAATTTAACAAACAAACAAAGCATGGAATCCACCTAAGCATTCTCTGTGTGTGTACAATGATGAGCTAACCAATTTACTCATTACTATGGGAGAGGCATCATAATAAGTAATTAGTCAAGTGAGAACTATTCTCAATTAAAATGTTTCTTAAACATATTTAACTCACCATTTCATCCTTAGTCTCTAAGACAGTATCACAATGCTCTTCAGGAGACTATCATACTATTCTAGTTAAGTGTATATCATTACCAAGACATTAGTACAAGTAAACAAGATACTCTATGTCAGCGTGGCCGCACTCATTTTTCCCGTACCTCTATCTATCATTTAAAGAGTATAATCCCGAATTCCACGAACAAACGCCCTCCTCGGGGAGTAGCGCCTATCAGTTATACTATCATACTGGCAATCAGACCATGAGGAATCAATTCCTGATCCTCGCTCCCACTCGAAATTTGTAATGGCGGATCTTTCTTTCAAATTTAATTATCTCATAATTAATATTATCACATTCTAAATTTTATTTAACCATTAAATATACTATGATAATTTTTCTTTGAAATAATTTAACTATTAAATTTTCTAATCATATTAGATCTATTTGAAAAAATTTGCCCACCCTGACAAAATCAAATATTTTACGAAGTTATATGGCCTTATAACTTTATTCACATCGTACATAACATTTAACTCACGTAAATAATATTGTACATGTGAACTAAATATAATAAGTAACCTGTTATCAAACAATTTGAATGACAACTCATAAGGCGTAAAGGTTGGAACAATTAAAGATTTTTCTAAACACTTTTAGAAAAGACTATCGCATAATTCTAATTAGAATCACATTTCAATTAATTATTTATTTATTAAATTTTTTTTTATAATAACCTAACATTGTGCTGACATCAAATTTTTTATTAAATTGGTCAATGCTGACGCTTGCGCATTTTTAGAATAAATAAATAAATAGTAACTTTCTAATCTCATTAGAATAAAATAAAATTGCATATCTAATCATATTAGATATATAAAGTTTTGGATTATCATAAAATATTAAACAATTAAATATTTCGCACCTTAATTCAAAATCTAATCACATTAGATTAATAATCTAAATCATTCAGCTCTTTGAATATCTAATCTCATTAGATCCCATTTAGAATTACACTCCTTGATTGAATCATGACTCATCTAAAATTTTAAACAATTTAAAACTTTAATGAACATTCAATCTCGTTATTAAACTCTAACAATAATCTTCAGGATTATCTTTTTCCTTTAATGAAATTTCCAATTTCATAAGTTTACATACTTCAATTTTATCAAATCTGATGCTTTTAATGTCAATCATGAACGTATTTAGAGTTGGCTCTTATACCAATTATTGGGAATATATTTCAAAAATATTTTCACAAATTGATTAAGCAAGCACCACGGACAACCAATTTAAAATTATTAATTTAAAATCTAAAATCCTGACCTAATTAAACTATTTAATTAGATCTAGATCTTACTTTAATAGGTTCATAATATGACAAAAGAAAAATATCGAATAAAACAAGTGTAAACATATATATAGAATAAACGAAATAAAGGAAAACAAATTAAATGTCAAATACAAAATTTAGACATACTTAAAGCATGAATCCCAACTCTGACTTAAAGATCAAAAATTGGAAGAAAGTTTTTTGCCACCTTAAAGTCTTCTTCGCAATGACCTCTGCCAGCACTAGAAGTGTGGGCTCCCAAAGTATTTATTTTAGAAAAAAATTTGGAACAAATTCTTTCCTTTCAATCTTTACGAAAAATAATTTTTTAGAAAACTTATGCAAAACAATAATTGATAAAATCCCTAAAATAATTTGTGTTTTTTTTTGTGGGAGAAAACTAGGTTCCAAAACCTTAAAAAAAAAAATTTAATACGTAGTTCAAAACTGTATAGCATATTTATAAAAAAAAACTCACGCCGTGTGTTAGATTTGCGGCAAAAGCCACGGATTGTCATCCAAGCTGACCTGCCCTGATTGGTCGTTTCCATGAGGCATGGATAATGGCCTCTATGTTTCTTTTTGTATTTTTTTTGTTTAAATTCCCACATTATAAAATCCATCTCATGAATATTATTTGGTAAATTAAATTTATTCATCTTATAAATAAATAATTCATCTCATGAATTATGTTTAGCAAAATTAAGTTATTCATCTCATGAACAAATGATTCATCCCATGAATTCAATTTAAATATTTTCAAACAACGCTTAAGTTGAGGCTTGCAAAGGGACCTCAGAGACAATCTAACTCTAGCTTCAAATGGATCAAATCTGATTATCATCTCATGATAACAATTGATTACTATTTAATAAAACTTAGTTCCACTAAATAAGTTTTACTGCACTCTAGAATTAAATATATTCACTGAAGAATTTCCTAAATAACTTTTATTACGACAATTAACCCCTATATTTGATATACATGAGTAAAAGTAACTTTAACTACTATCATTACTTTTCTCAAATCTTTCACCATAGTTCCTGACTCGCCCTTCTCGAACAATTTAATAATACAGAAACAATTTTCATATTAATTTCAAATGTCAAACGTATGGACTACACTGGCCAAAGTTTCTAGAATATGTTTATATATTTGAGAATCAATTAAGGGGACATCTTTATCTCATTAGAGGCTATAGATTTCATGTAAAACAACTGTTCCCGCCACACATCATGTCGTTGCCCGACGTACTTAAGATTCAAGTCAATGCACTTTGATTAATTCTTTTGACACATCAAAGCAACGAACAATCCATGCACAAGTTTAGACTGTTTCCTAGATTTAGAGTTTTCGTCTCATAGAATTAATTATTTCTGATAGTAGTTAAAGAAACAACTAATTCAAATGGTGTTGCTCAGTGTTCCAATCTTATTGACAACACCAACATGATACTCTTGGATCCCTATCCACATGACAAAGACAAGTCATCAACAGTATCATATTATAGTCTAATTAGACAAGTTGTTCAAACTTTTCACTGACTATGAACATACTTTGACAACATATCATTAGTTTTATCTAAGTCTATCCATGGATCAATCTTATTGACTACTTAAACCAAACCTGATATGTCATCTTGGACTACATTCATCTCATAGAACGTTTTAGAAAATAATCGCATGCATGTTTGACTTATAAAACATAATCTGACAATAAATAAATGAAGCAAATTCATTTATTTAATATTTAAAAGGTTATTTACACCAAAGGTCCCTGTACTTTGGCCATTGTGCCAATTTGGTCCTCGTACTTTTAATTGTGTCAATTTAATCCTTGAACAATTCAAAATGTGTCAATTTAGTCTTTTTGTCAAATTTTAATTAAGTTATTGACGTAACCTATTAAAAACTTATTATAAATTCATTATTTTACTCCATTTAACCCAATTCGTGACCGAACCATTAAAAATTTTATAAAAAACTTGACATAAAATTTTCTCTAAGGACCAAGTTGACACATTTTAAATTGTACAGGGACTAAATTAATATAATTAAAATGGAGTAAATAGCCCTGTTTAAGATCTAACTGGGTTTTTCAGAACACCAATTCCAATAAAAAGCACATAATATATTAAGTTGGAGTTAGACAAATAAGAGATTGCCAAACATTGGAATGAATTATTGGTAACAGTGAATTAGTAGAATGCTTAGCATGCTCAAGAGTAAACATTTTGATTTTCCTATACAACCAGAATATCAAACATCCAACAAAATAGTAGAAACTAGGGATAAGTTGACGCTTACATAAAGTTCCTAAGACATTCAAACCCAAATGACCAAGATGAAGATGCTTCAATTATCTGGTAGTGGCATGTGTGACAAGTCCTATAGTGTGAGGGATGAAGCCTTGGAGTGGTCAACTACTATACAAGTGAAGGAGTGCCGCCCTATAGCTTTGTCCTTGAAAAAAAAAAAAAATGTGAACGTTAAATTCGATAGTGTAGTTATTGTCACAACAAAGTTGTTTTTTAGGCAGTCGGTTATGAGTAAGCCTAGGGACCAATATAACAATTTAAGGGACAAAAGATCAGAGTTAGTGCAACTACAGCTTGAGCCTACCTATATAACAGGTAATAAAACACCATCGCCTACAATAATCATTTCATTACTAGAATAAGATTTAAGGTCACTTGTGATTCATGAATTAGGTGTCATGTGATTGGTTACGTCCAAGTTAGGGTAACAGTTGTAGTATATAAGACGGTGTTTGATTGTATTGGTGAAGGGATTGAGCCATCTCATGCCCAGATTAGGTACATATCTGACATAAAGGGGTTTCAGTCCGAGCAGGCTACCTATTTAGTGAAAAGAGAAGTTAGCCACGGATCTTACCCATGGCGAGGAGTTCTACAGAAGTGCATGGATAAAGATAACCCAACCCTTTGGGCTTGAAGGGACCCAGCTAGGGTTTTTGAAGTTTTCCTTGTCTTGCTGTCCTATCTCCACCACCTTCATGTGGTTGGTTGTTTTAACCTCAGCCTCCTTGACCCCAGCCACCCCGATTTGAGCCCAAGTTGTTTCTACCAGAAGAGACCATGGCATGATTGGGATCTTGAGTGGTTTGATTCCGAAGAACGTGAACAGTAGCTTCTTCATTTGATAGAATAATTTTCAGCTCGTTGTTTGCTCCTTTTGTTTACTTTAGTGTGTGTGGTTGCTGTAAATACAAAATCAAACACACATGCGAAAAGGGATTCACCTCGACTTGACAGCGAGTCTAGTAATTGTACCACGTGTTTGACCTTAATCAATCACCTTTGATGAGCGTCGAGTGCTTTTGGTGAATGTGACTTCATTTGCAATTTAAATATGGATTTCGCACTTGCTCCAATTAAAGACACTCAAGTTATATTTTTATAGTATTTGGGGCTTAATAATTGTGTAATAAATAAAAGGGTTATGGACTAGCCCAAGTGGCAATTAGGATAACAGAGTGGAGCCCACAGACACTTTACCTCGTACACTTCACAAACAGGGATTAAAGTGGACACAAGCTCAAAAGCTCATCAATCCACTCACAAGCCGAAGTTTACAGATTTTTAAGCTTGACAAGATTTAGATGGAGTGAATTGTATGCGGGTCACTTTATTAGGACCAACACAATCAAGATATGTGATAACTTGAATGAGTTAAAGCTTGACAAGATTTAGATGGAGCGAATTGTATTCGGGTCACTGTATTAGGACCAACGTGTTCCGCTCGGAATTGAACCACAAGCGTAAACTAAGTAAAATGAGGATAGATTGAGAATTTGAGATGAGAAAGACAGGAAATTAGATGAGAAATAGAGAATTTAGACTTAGATGAGATAAGAAGGGAAAGGAGATGAGAAATAAAGAGAGTTAGATGAGAGAGAGGAGCTTTGATCTCAAATGAGATATTTTTCAGATATTTGATTGATTTTCTGAACATTACAACCATTACTTATTTATAGCAATTCTAATACATGAACCTAGACTTATACCACTAACCAACTCAGCTAGGAACAATCTAGAAACATCTAGAATATACTAACTAACATTTAAATCTTATTATTGGCGCCAAAACACAAAATAACAGCAGCAGTAGCAGTAACGTGCAGCAGCAGGAGCAGAACACCAGCAAAACAGACTTTAACAGATTTTTTTTCACTCTATAACTGTCTTTCCCGCCAAGTATCAAAATTAAACCCATGCCTCGGATTCTCGGTTTGTAACATTCCCTTCCCCTTGAAAACATTCTTGTCCTCAAAAATGAAAGAGAACGAGACTTGAAAATTACTTGCTTAGGCTGAAAGAATGCAATGACCTCCCATTTAAGAAGGTGATGAATATAATGGCCAATGTCTTTGAACAAGGAATTATTGCTATTGGTACTATGAAATGCAGCTAGAGAGGATTTGTTGCTGCAGTATAATATGGTAAACATCTCACAAATATCCTCCCAATAGCATAGCTTCATGATAGCAACCCTATTAATCAAAACTCCATTCAAGAAAAGAATTATATCATCCCGAACTTGCCGATTGGCATGCCGATAGTGCATATCAGCTACTTTAAGTTCGTAATTATTCACCCAACACAAAAAACCTTGCAAAGCATCCAAGATAATGTTGATTTCATGCATCTGGTCCTGATCTGGTGGCCTCACCAAGCACTCTGCATTCAAACAAACAGGTCATGGGAGTATTGGATCAAGGAGATGATATTGATGTCCGGTATTCAAGCAAACAGGTCGTGCACAAGATGGATCATGAAATGGATCAAAGTGTCCTGCATTCTCATGTCGTGATCTGTTCGGTGCTGCATAACCAGGGAAACGACCTGCTAAATCTGGAGGATGTTCCTTTTGATCAAAATTTATACTCACTGATCGCCTATGCATTTGTTCCCATTGACATTCATGCAATCTGTCAGCTTCCTGAGCTTCTGGAACCTGATGTTGAGGTCTCTCTTCTTCAGTTTGCAGTTGTACGTGAGGTCTTGTGTTTACATTAGCATCTTGAGGATCAACTTGTGGATGAGCAAGATGAATTCCAGCGCCTGGAACTTGTGATTGAAGCAGCTCGGAAGTCTTAGTACCTGACTTACAGGCAACAGAGGAGCAGATTTAGAGGCCATATCTTGTTTATCAATTTGGTTGCGCAACTCCTTAATCTTCTCTTCAACTCCTTGAATTTGATGTTGCACATGATCATGAATCCTTCCTTCCAATTCTTGAAATTGTTGAGACCTTAGATCCTCCTTACTTGCGTCTCTTTCTAAGAACAACCTTAACATTTGCTGAATGCTATTATTTTGCTGCCTGATCTCGGTCATTTGCTGATCGAACTTAGTACTCAGTAGCTCAACCTTGTCAGTAAGCTCCTGATGGTTATTAATCGATGCACCAGCCACCTCTGCATATGTTGGATTTGCTGCTGAACGAGTAGCCGCAGCACACGTGAGAACTCCCCCAGACATCACCACAGCATTGAACTCCATTCACAAGTTCAACCGCAAGATGTACTAGATTCTGATTGAATCTGAACCTGAACTGCTGTGCACCTGGTCAGTTATGATCTTGATCAATTCGAGTTGTTGACAGAAGGTGCTGGATCGATCAAATAGCTAAACAAAACACGCACTTCACTGTAAATTTTTTTCTTCTGAATTTTCAAGTTCAATTTTGAAAATCACAAATCTGAATTTTGATCGGTTGAACTGAACTAAATTCAGTCCTGAATCTGAATTTTTTTTTTTTTAAATATTCTTTTGTTTACGCACTTAATTGGAAGCCAAACGAGGCTCTGATACCAATTGTTACGCTCGGGCTTGAGCCACGAACGTAAACTGAATTTAATTTGGATAGGTTGAGAATTTGAGATAAGAAAGAAAGGAAATTAGATGAGAAATAGAGAATTTAGACTTAGATGAGAAAAGAAGGGAAAGGAGATGAGAAATAGAGAGAGTTAGATGAGAGAGAGAAGCTTTGATCTCAAATGAGATATTTTTCAGATATTTGATTGATTTTTTGAACATTACAACCATTACTTATTTATAGCAATTCTAATACATGAACCTAGACTTATACCACTAACCAACTCGTCTAGGAACAAGCTAGAAACATCTAGAATATACTAACTAACATTTAAATCTTATTATTGGCACCAAAACACAAAATAATAGCAGCAGTAGTAGTAACGTGCAGCAGCAGGAGCAGAACACCAGTAAAACAGACTTTAACAGATTTTTTTTCATTCTATAATTGTCTTTCCCGCCAAGTACCAAAATTAAACCTATGCCTCGGATTCTCGGTTTGTAACACAACGCAATCAAGGTAGAACCTTGGCCATCAAAGCCCTGAAATTGTTACCCGAACCTAAATTTACCTGAGTCACTAAACAGTGACACCAATGTTAAGACCAATGCAATCAAGTTCGAAAGTTGGCCGCCAAAGCCTTAAACCAATGACTAACATCTTAATTCGTCGATGAAAGCACAACAAGAAGCTACAAGCTAAGCTAAGCTAATTTAAGTTACATTACGCCTAAGAAAAGAAGCACAAGTGTGCTATAAAAGAAACTTAAAGAGATTTTTTAGTTGGTACTGGGAACTTTACAATGCAAATAGTGTCTCGTATTTATAAATCTATGTTCTAACTATTGTGACCTAAAAACCAAGCATACTCATTCCATTTTTTTTTTTTTTTGATAAGTCAGTAATAGCATATTCATTCCATGTTCAGCCTGAATTCTTCTTTCCTATGCTAAAATGGCGTTGAATGTGCATTGACACATGTGCTCGAGGCCCTTCTAGAGTCCCCGCATTCATCCGCTTCTTTGCACTTACACTTGAGGCCTACGTTGTTTGATATGTGCTGTAAGTAACTTTATCAACCTTGGAAACCACCTTTCTCACAACCTTCTTGGAAGTCCCACGAGCTCGAGCCCCTTTTACTACTTCATCCATTCTTAAAAGGTTGTCAACCGTTCAAGAGCTTTAACTCACAAAGCAGTTGGGCTCGAGACGCCATTATGCATATTTTAGTAACCATTCCGACCTTGAGTATTATTCCATGTGTCAATCACGTGTCCTTTTATCATTAAACGGTGCCGTCCAAATTTCCTCGACTTTGGGGTGTAAAGAAATGACCCCCTTTTAGCCGTTGGTAATTTCATATTTCCATCTGGTAAAAAATCCTTTTGATTTGATTATCAATGGTTACAAGGAGCTTGAGACATTGTTATTTGACACGTGAGTCATCTTCGTTCCTACATGTCTATAAATATCCACTTTTAGGGATTCATTTTTCTACTTTATGCAAGTGGTTTCTCTCTCTCTCTTGCAATCTTCAAGCACTTAATTGGCTCTCGAGCTTTTTCTTTCTTGCTCGCTCTTCCTCTTAAGCACTTTTTCTTTAAAACTTTTAACTCTTCACGATAGGAATGGCCATCACTTACTACATCTCCACCCCTGTTCCCAAGGCTGATAGCTCTGCCGAGTTTTTAACCTGTTTAGTGACGTCAAATAACTCAATGGTCCTAGACAGGCTCCAGGTCCCTGTAGATGCTACCTCCATTGAGAAGAATCCTTCTTGTATTCTTGAGGAGGGTCCACCTTCTTCATTTGAACCATTTATTCTTGGTCCCATCTTTAACCATTAAGAAGAGGTGCCAAGCCTCGAGGCTATCTTCCCTAACAGTCTAAAGTCTCCTCTGCTTCGTTATATGTCTGCAAGTCATTCTTAGGGTGGAAGATGAATATGTAAAGATTTAGCCCCTTTCTAGGGGTGGATATTCTTGATGAGGCAATATGCAGACTTGGCGAACTAGCTGATCCTTTGCTACGAGTAGGAATGGAAGGATCTCTGCATCTTCGAGGTCATTAGATTATCTAAGGACTCGCTTAGGTATGATTTCCCAATTATGATAGCCCTCACATGTTTCCTGAACATCTGTTACAACTTTTTGTCCTTCTTGAAATTTTTTTGGGATTACACTTGAGGATATTGCAGTCTAGAGGATTTATATTGCCCTCAGACTTTCTCATCTTGAAATATATTGAGGCCTTTGCCTCTTCTTTTTTCTTTGACTTCTTTGCCCACTGGTTATGAAACTTTTGTAAATCTCTTCTTCAAAGAACTCCACAAATATGGACAAGGCTCCAAGGAGGACGCGGTTTCATTTTACTTATTTTGGTTGAACAAGTGTTTTGTTACTAACTCCTTAAACATCATTCTTAAATTTCTTAAGACAGTGGTGGTTAACTTGGTGTTTAGTTTTGGTCCTTTGGCTTTGAGACCACTACTTTGTGCCCAAGTGTATTGATGTTTTAGTGACATCATAGTGAAAAACTATGTTGTCCAAGTAGGAGCACCCCTTTGGTTGTCCAATTCCGGGCACAAGCTTATTTCCCTCAGTTTTGTCATAGAGGCTCTTTTGTCCCCACAGATGAAGTAGACAGCTGTTATGGGGAGTATTTCGCATCCATGGAGATCCTTTTCCCATCGGGGTGGTCCTTCAAGTGCTACCTCAAGGCTACTAGCTTCTTGTGGTAGACCCAAAGTCCAATGGACTCCCTTTAGAGAGTGGAAGCTTGGTCCTATCTGGTTCAAGAAATTGAACCTAGATCTTAATGTCTCGGTTAACATCAATTCAAGACATTGGTATGTAACCTTGTGCCACCAAGACTTCCCTTTCTTTCACCAGATGTCCCTTGCTGTGGAGTCTTACAGGCCTGAATTATTTTCCATGTAGTTTAGGATGGTCCGAGATGTTACTTTCCCTAATGTTTTGACCTAAAACCTTTGGTGAGCCAAAAGAGCTTCCCTTCAGCTTCCTCAGCTCGAGGAGCTCCATCAGACCAACTTAGGAATTAGGTCTGCTTATGGGGATCAAGTACATCTTAAGTATTCCCTTAATGCCACCACTCACTTTCTCGCTTGGTACCAAGCCTGTTGGTCCTCCTTGGAGGCTAGGGGCGCTAAGTAGCATTTTACCAGTTTTCCTGAGTCTGTAGGTACTAGCTCAAGAGTTATCCAACCATCCATGATGAAGCAAACCTTATCGAAGCAGGCCTTGCCAGGTAACCACTTGTCTCAATGCTCGCGATGCCTTAACAATCTAGACTTTCTTGGTGGACTTACCAAAGACTGCTTCTTTGCAGGCCCTACCATTCAGAGAAGCATAACGGAGTATCCTATGACTACCAAGAGCTTCACGAGGTTGCCCTTGGAGGGGTCTCCCCCTGAAGCCATCACACCAACACCTGCAGTGGGTGGTTCAAGGAAGTGGAGCAAGAGGAGAGCTCTAGTCATGCCACCAATGAGGATTTCCTGAGTCATAGAAGAAGAAGAAGATGATGGAGAAGAAGTCGCATCTCCCAACTGGCGAGGAAGAGAAGAGTTAGACTTCCTCATCAAGAAGTATTGGCCATGTCTCATTGGTTTTTTTCTCTTACTTGCTTCCCTCAAGGCTGTCCTAACCCTTCCTTTACGATTTCAGGTCACGTTAGCCTAGTGATTATTGAAATACCATATTCTCCCTCATGAAGTCATGCCCTAGAGTCTCCTCATGAGGCTGAGCCCATGGATTCAACTGTTGAAAAAGCAGAAGGCTCCATCACTTTAATTTTGGAAATTATCATGAGTGAAATATTAGAAGGCACCCCTCTCTTAACTCCCTTGAGGCAAGATCTCGTCCAAGCTCCATTCTTGTTCCTTGGGAGCCAAAGATCTGGATTGAAGAGTCTAATGAACGTAAGAACTCCTTGATTTATCTTATGAGTTTTTCTTTGAACCATGAGTTGGTTCTAACTTGTCATTTCTCTTATAGAGCCACCTCCTAAAGCAAATGTCCCTATTTCAGAGGAACAAGCAACAACCTCCCCTTCAACACCACTTGAAGCCCTAGAGGTAGCTTAAAACTTTTTGCACCTTGTCTTTTATTCATAATGATTTATTCTAATGTGCCTTCCCTCTTGAACCAAGCTACTTCACTTCCTTTCTCACCAAGAATCTTTCCTCCTTGGAAAGGGCGGGAGTATATGGGAGGTTGGTCTTTGAGCACCTGGACCAAAAAGTATCCCTAAGGTTCCAAGGGCTGGGTGCCCTAATTCAACTTCGTATTCAGTCTTTGGCTACATAGGCTAATAGCCTAGTGGCCCTATCCCTCACGAAGGCTTTGAAGGAAGACCCAATGGTGGCACCCTCCATTGCAAAGGAACATAAAGCACTTGAAGAAGTCCTTATCAAACTTTCTTAAGAGGTTCCTCACTTCTACAATAGAAGTGGCAGTGCCAGGTCACCATTAGGGACCTTTACCATTATGTAGGCCTTGGAGGCTTACATCTCTTGTTTGAAGAGCTTCGAGTAGCCAAGGAGACTTAGAGCCAAGAATCCCAAGAAATTAAGATTGTTGAAGATGAAGTCATATTTTTGGAGCAGCAATTGGGCCAGCTTAAGGATAGACTTTTAGTTCTCAGGCAGCAATGTTCCAATATGAACTTCAAAGTCCAGAAGGTAAAGCGAGCTGTGACAGAGGCTCAAGAAGAACATCAAGTTCTCCAAAAAAGAAGTACTCTTAGTTGATAATAAACTTACACACGCCGCCACCCAACTAGTAGCTATAGAGGACTCACTTGTTAGAATTAGAACTTTCCTTTTCTAAGGTTGTTGTAAAGGGATGTTGAATTGTACGTTGTATAAGTTTATATTTTGTATAAACTCCATGTACTCCCTTATTTTATTTAATGAGAATACACATTGATTTGTGCCACATATCTCTAAAATACAAGGTTATATGTATATATTCAAGGATCATTACTTAGATCCTCAAGGTACTAAGTTCAAGATTGAGCCCACAATTTGGGAAATCCAAACTTAAGAACTTCTTTGTTAGAATCCCAATTTAAAGGCATATATGTCTTTAAGAGCCTCCCACTAATGGCCCTCGGATGAGTCCTTCCATCTAAATCTTAAAATAAGTGGGCATAACCTCCAAGTACTTTAACAATTCTGAATGGATCTTCCTAATTTGGAGATCATTTTCCAAAGACATAGTCTTTCTGGCCAATTGGTAATACCACATTCCAGACCAAGTCTTGGTTTGGCTATTTTATTAAAGCCTTGGCTGCTCTTCTTTTTTGTGTCTCCGGCTTATGAAGAGCATCAAGCCTCATTTGATCTATGTTGGTTAATTCATCCATCATGGCATGCTTATATTCAAGTTGAATAAACTTCCCTTGATGAGCTAGCTTTATACATTGAATTGGTACTTCAATTGGTATCACAACATCATGCCACACACTAAATGAAAGGGAGTTGTTCAGTAGCACCCTTTTGGACATTCTATACGCCCGAAGAGCATCAAGTAGCCACTCATGCCATCTTCTGGGATTGTCTTCAATCATTTTTTCAATGTTGGCCTTAAGAATCTTGTTAGTTGACTCTACCTGGCCAATTTTTTGGGTATAATAAGGAATTAAGTTCAGAATCTCAATGTTAAAGCTGTTAGTAAACTCCTCAATTTCAAATCCATTGAACACTTTAGCTTTGTCCACAGTTTTACTTTCTGGGATGCCATAAGACATACTCCTTGGTGAAGTCAATTGTATCTTGTTGGTTGATATTCGTATATGGTCTAGCCTCAACCCATTTTGTGAAATAATATGCGGCCATGAGGATATATGAGTGTTTCTACTACGGGGAGGGTTAATTTTCCCAATAATATCCATTGCCCATCATTTAAAGAGCCATGGCTTAATTATTACATGCATTTCAGATGCAGGGACCTTAGGGACATGCCCATGTTTCCGGTATGCTCTACATCCTTTAGCATACCTAATGCAACCATTTGGCAATTGATGGCCAATAATGGCCATATCGTCTGATCAGCTAATGCATCTTGTTTCCATCCAAATGGGACCTACAAATCCCTTCATGTGCCCCAACTATAATTAGCTTGGCTTCATCTAGGTCTAGGCACCTAAGAAGCATGCCATTGCCGTATTGTTTGTATAACTCCCCAGATTCATCATCTAGGTGATATCTGTGAGCTCTCATTTTCATTTTTCTGCTAGGATGGGGATTCCTAAAGTACTCCGCTAGAAGTTTCCACCAATCCTCATTCTGCTCAGCAAATGGTTTGATATACCTCAAGGCACTCAAAGGAAACATTGGGAAACACCTTAATTTCAGAGAAAAAGGACTTAGTGAATTCAAAGTCGTCTTCATAACCATGGATTCCTCACACTAAGTCCTAGGTAGTTTATACGCAGAGGCTAACTAAGCTAGGTTATTGGCTGCCTTGTTTTGATCTTGAGACATGTACTCAATCTTTACCTTATCAAATTTCTCTAATAGCCCTTGTACTATCAATATATACTTATTTGAGGTATCACTTAAACATTGAAGCTCCCCTTCACTTGGTAAATTACCAACTGTGAATTCCCTCTTATCACTACGCTAGGGACTCCCATCTCTAAAAGGGTCGTAAAGCTAATGATCAATGTCTCATACTCAGCTCCATTGAGCATTTTAGAAGAGAGTGACAACGAGTTTGGTAATAACTCTAGAGGTTGATTCAATGATGATCCCCACTTCAATGCTAGACTGAGTCTTTGAGCCATCAAAGTAAAGTATCCAGTGAACTACTCCAACAATCAAAAATTTTCTTTTGTTCATGTTTGATTCTATTTGTATATTAGGATGGCCATACAAAAACTATGCCAAGGCTTGGCCTTTAACGACTCTTCTTACACATACACCAATTCATATTGAAGCAAAACCATGCTCCATTTATTCAATCTTCCTCTCATTTACAACCAATTTAACATGTATTTGAGGACATTTGTTTGAGGAATTGCATAAAGAATAAATGCTATAAAATAATGTATCAGTTTCAAAAATGCACAATACAATGACAAATACAATTTTTTCCATGAAAGTATACTTTATTTCACAAGTATTTAAATAGTGGCTTAGGTAGAACACAACTTGTTCAAACCTTTGCTCGTTGTCCTATAAAAGCATATAACCTATGGATTAACAGAGGCGGATACATAAATTTTTAATGGTTTTCCTTGCTACGTTGGAATCAACAATAGTGGTCTAATCATATATTCTTTGATGGCCTTGAAGGCTTCTTGATGTTGCTCCTCCCATTTAGAGTCACTTTCAAACTTGAGTCTTAATAACGGTGAAAAAAGTTTAGTCTTTCCTGTAACATTTGAAATGAAATGTCATAGGCAATTGACCTACCCCAAGAAACATTAAAGTTTCTTTTTATTTGAGGGCAGTTTAGAGTCCTAAATGGCTTTCACCTTATTCATGCTGATCTCAATTCCCCTTTGATGCATAAGGAAACCTAAGAAATTCCCAGCTCATACCTCGAAAGCACACTTTAGAGGATTCATTTTGATATTGTCGCTCCTCATTCACAAGAACGCTCCTCTGAAATCTTCCAAGTGTTCCACTTGGGGTTTTGATTTGACCATGATGTCATCTACATAGACTTCCATGGTCTTGTCAATGAGATCATGAAAGATCATGTTCATGGCTCGTTGATAGGTGGCACACCAGCATTCTTTAGCCCAATGGCATGGCCACCACTCAAAGGTTTTTACTGACTTGGGACACCTAAAAGCAATCTTACGGGTGTCTTCTGAAGCTATCATGACTTGGTAATAGCCATAGTACCCATACATAAAGTATAATACCTCATGACTCGAGCCTAAATGAATGAGAACGTCAGCTATAGGCATGGGGTATTCATCTTTAAGTGTAGCTGCGATCAAGTCCCTAAAGTTAATACAAACTCTAATTTTGCCATTCTTTTTAATCATAGGGACTATGTTAGCTAGCCATTCAACGTACTTAGTTGTCTTAATAAATTTGGATTTTAAGAGTCTCTCAATTTCCTCCTTGACAAAATTTATGACTTCTTGGGACATCCTTTGTTAACCATGAATGATAGGTCTTGAGCCCGGCTTGATTGGTAGTTTATGCTCAACCACTTTCCTCTCTAAGCTAGGCATCTCGTGATTCTCCAAGGCAAAACAGTCCTTGGACTCGAGGAGTAAGCTCATATACTGTTTCGTCCGTTCTTTAAGAAGCATAACACTCACATATGTAGGCCTCAAATTCTCCTTTGATCCCAAGTTAACTTCACAGAGAGGACCTTAGAAGTCTACTCTCAAGTCATCCACCTTAGCTGGTGCTGCTCTAAATACAGACAATGTTAGCTCTTTTTCTGCCAGTGCTCGGACTTCATAGCCATTTCCCAAGGTGGATGTTTTCTCAATTCATAGCTTACCCTTGGTATGCCAAGCTACCAACTTTATAATGGCTAAGGACATGGCCCGTGGAGGTATAGATTCCCCTCTATAAGGTGTGAGGCGCACCTTGAAGGTCTTCCTCATTTAGGAGGGTTCTCATGCATCCCTTGAAGTCTGAGCCATTCTACTCCACTTTTACATCGTCCACTTTTGCTTCAGAGAGTGGGCTTTTAAGGATGGCTAAAACATCTTCTCATGGTTTTCGAGAGGATTGATTTTTGTTACTATCATTGGTCCCACACTGTCCTCATAAAATTTTACCTTAAAGAAGTTGGAGCAAGCCATGAATGGCTTATCATCTATCTTAACAACCACGTATTTGTTATGGTTTTAGAAAATCAATAACTGGTGAATTAAGTATGGAATACAATAATTGGCATGAAGCTAATCCCTATTGAGTAATGCATTGTAACTCGAGGTAGCATCCACCACTAAGAAAGTTGTTAGCATGCTCAAATTACCAATAGTTGACTCAATAGGGGTGACCCCTTCAGACTTGATGGTGGCTCCATAAAAGCCATAAATGGCAGTGTCAAAAGTAATCAAGTCATCATGAGACTTACCAATGACCCCCAACATATATGAAGGCCAGATGTTGATGGCCACATCATTATCTTCTAAGACCCCGTTCACAAGGATACCATAAAATTTGGCTTTGATGTACAAGGGCTTATTATATTTATTAGTGATAGTGAGTCCATCACACATCATCTTCATTACATTAGGATGGTCATCAGCCAACTTTGAGATTGTGGGTTCAAATTCAAAAGGTGAGGGACACTTCTTTTGCTGCCACAACATCCCCTTTGAGGATATTTAAAACCTCTTTTTCCATGAATTTTAGGGGCATAAGCAAGGCTTGTCCTGAGTTCAGCTTGCTCGTGTCAGGACCCAAACTGAATGCAGAGTTTCTCATTCGTATCCTTCTTAAGACCTTTATCAACCTGCATATCTTGATCTTGAGGCTAATCCTTGCATTCAACCTCTCGAGTACTAGACTCCTCCATAGGTGTAGGGTAGTCCTCCTCTTGGAAATAATTCTCTATGTCTGACCACATCAGGTTGACCTGGTCAAGAGGTTCCACCAGATTGACATTAAGGGGACTATAATCCTCATTATTGTCTGATAATGTTCGAGCCTATGAATCCTTGACAAATTGGTCCCACCAAGACTCATTACCTTCTGAGGATGAGAGACTTGCCAATCTCTTAGGCATTCAACAAGACTCTTTCCCAGTGTTTATGGTCCTTAATGGTACTTTCCCTTTTGGATCATCAAGATCCATGGGCTTTGGGCCACTATTCCCAATGCCCTCGTGGTCAAATCCCTTTCTAGGAGTTTCATTAACCAACCAAGAGCTAAGCTGAGCTCTTATCTTTGTGGCCTTCTTGGGACAACTCTCTTTTATGTAGCTAGAAGATCCACCATTCTTTAGATCAGGTTAGTTTCTCCTCCATACGTTACCAAAGTAGACACCCAAGGTTTTTTGTCCTGTTGGTGATGGATTCTGATTAGTGTCCTCTCCAACCAGATGGCATTTCGGGTTCCATTTGGGGTGTACCATTCTCATAATCAGCTGAGCTTTTGGGAATGAATACTTAGTTTGCTCAAAGAATGGGACTTTCTATGGACCTGTTGGTATCTTTTCTGGATATAATTCTAGATTTTCATCTAAGACATGAGCCTATGTCACATCCCCTATAGAGAGAACAGGTAAGCTCCATGAGCCTCTTGGTTACCTCCTACTTAGTGGTAAAGACTGTTTGCCACTAATCGTTGGGAGATATACCCAAGTATATTTCTTCTTCCTTCTGAAAAGGATGGTTCCTTTCTCCAACTTCCTTTTTAGGAGCATTCTGAAGTGGGAAAAATCATAGGATGGGTGCTCCATTGTAATGCGCCACTTCGAAAATTTGTTTCCTAATTCAACATAACTCTTTTAGAACTTGAGTGCTCCCTACTCTAGTAGCCTTTCCAATAATGCATCCGCCACATGCAACCATTCCTTATATGTGTACATCCTACAGGGAAGTTTCATCTCAGTTTGACGAGTGCAAATATCTTAGGCCTTGACTGCCTCTATCACATTTACTTCTAAAGAATTGGAAATGGATTTTTATGAATACCCATTTGTCCTTCTTTGAGGAAGATGAGTTCTCTTGCTTCAAAGGCGTCCTAGACTGCATTACTAAAGATAATCCATTTGTTGGTCGAGTGGGTAAAGGAATCATGCCACTTATATTAAACCTTCCCTTTCAAGGAATTAGGATCAGGTTTTTTTTTTTTCTTTTATGTGTCCCTTTAATTTTAAGCTTATTATTTACCTCAAGCCAATCAAACATTATATTAGCTCTTGAGAGGTCAAATGAATACTTTCTTAAATCTTGGAATTGATTAAACTTCCTAGCCCAGAGATCCTTTTCGACTAAAGGATTACAGATCATAGGAGGTCGCTTGACGTACTCAGCAACGTCAATTTCATAAGGAGGGATTTCCTCCTCATCTATCAGCTCGTGCATGTAAGTTTCATATATTGTTCTTCTTGAGGCTTTCCTTTTTTCAAGACATCCTTGTATCTAGGGGCACATTGAACTAGTTAGAGAAGACTAGTGATATTCGAGCTTTCAAATTTCTTTCTAAACTTGATGTTCAAGCCTTCAAGGCCAACTTGGCGTACTCAAGCTTGGGGAGAGCCATTGTACATTTCAATATGGCTCTCTTGAACTGATTAATATAATCCTCTACATATTCTACTAGCTTTTGTCTCATCCGAGCCAGGTTTAACAGAGAGAAACCTAGTTCCATTCTTAGGAATTGTGCCTGAAATTGTTTGGCCATATCATTCCAATTATAGATAGAGTGGCAAACTAAGGAAAGTATTATCTGCCGCCTCTCTACATTAGCAATTGAACCTTGGCTAGTGCTCTGGAATTGACACATTCCCTTCTCTAAAGAAGGACGTAAATTTCGGCATCTTGTACCCTCTAGGGATGGGTTGGCCCTGTCAATACAATTAGGTTATGGCTTATTATAAATGGGTCTGTTGACCCTTCAAAGGCCTGGCCAATACATTTGCTCAATCAGAGCGGCCAGTTGGTTTAGGAGGGGTAGGTTAAATACATAAGACAAGAAGCATAAGAGTTTCTAGAGAAAATGGACCGTCAGAAACCTAAGCAGGTGGCACCGGTAGCACTAATTTGTGCAACCAATTTTTTAACGATCATAATTTCTCATTTTAGGGGTATTTTTGTAATTTGGTATTTTAGGGTATTTTTGTAATTTTGCATATTAGGGTTTCTCTTTGTTTGCCTATAATAGTGGCTATGGATGGTTGCATTCTTCATTCTCCAATTTTAATGAAATACAAACCTAATTTCTCTTCTTTTCAGTGGGTTCCAAGTTTATCTTTTGATTTCGATGTGCAATTAATATTTCGTTTCTGTTTCCACATCAATTGGTATCAGAGTCGGATTTCGCCGAGTGTAATAGCCAATCAATCCGGAAACAAGACAAACCCTAATGACACTGGTCGTGGGGAGGCTGCTTTATCAACAGCTATTGAACAATGGAGGTGTGAGATGGCTGAGCTTCGCAAGTTGTTCGGCATTGATGACAACCCAAACCCTATTCAGCCAGTAGGTGATGTTCGCACTGAGGGAGTTGCACAAGGCCGTCCAAACCCAAACCCTAATGTTCGTCGTTTTCCTAATCGATGAAATCTCAGTGATGGTGACTCTATTGATTCAGATGAAGCTTTTGAAGATGGTGGGTAAGCGAGAAGAAGACCACCCCCTCGTTACAATCTGGATGATGGTGGTTACCGTATCAAAGTCGAGTTACCTACCTTCAATGGTAACTTAAACATTGAATATTTTCTTGATTGACTCTTAGAGGTCGAACATTTCTTCGATATGATGAATGCTCCTGAACACTGAAGAGTTAAACTGGTGGCGTAGAAATTGAAGGGTGGCGCTTGAGTTTGGTGGGACCAAGTGGAGCAAAATCATGAAAGGAAGGGAAAAGACAAAAACAGAATTTGGAGGAAAGTGAGGAAGTGTGTGAGGGAAACATTTCTTCCACTAGATTATAAGCAGCATTCATTCCAGATGCATCAAAACTGTGTACAAGGTTATCGCTCCATAGCCAATTGTGCTATAGAATTCTTGAGACTTACAGCGAGAAACAACCTATCTGAGACTAAGGTCCAACGCATTTCTCGATATGTTAATGGATTGAAATCATCTATTTAGGACAAAATTGGATTGTAAGTACTCTGGACTGTGGATGCGGCATACAATATGGCATTGAAGGCTAAATTAAAGAAAAGAAACTGAAGAGTCGAATTTCAGAGACGGAGTATTGTAGAATCATCCAATCAGTCGCTAGCTAGGGGTAAATTACCCACACCGGCCCAAACCATTGGGCCAGCAATTGGTGCTGCAGGAGGTTTCGGGAGACCTACTACTAATAGGGACCAACATAGAACTCAAAATCTATATGCTAAGTAAGGGCTCGTGAAGTGTTACCGACGTGGATAGCCCGGGCATAGGTCTAATGTATGCTTGAGTAATTGGATTGTGAACCTAGCTGAGCATGAGGAAGATGAAGGAAAGGAACTTGAGGACCAAGATGAGTTAGATTTCCTTGATGAACCTGGCTTTGCTAAAGAGGAAGGAGAGAGTTAGCTATATTGTGCGGTGACTTTTGCATAGTGCCAAGGAGAAGCCTCCTTCGAAGTGGAACAACGTCTTTCGGTCTTGTTGTTTTATGAACGAGAAGGTCTGCGATTTGATTTTGGACAGTGGTAGCTGTGAGAATTTTGCATCAAAGCGTCAGGTGGGTCACTTGAAATTACCTACAGAGAAGCATCCGGCCCCTTGTTCAATCGGATGGATCAAGAAAGGTCCACATCTTAAGGTAACTGAACTTTGTTGCATCCCTATTTCTATTGACAAGCATTATCATGATGTAGTATACTGTGATGTTATGGATATGGATGCCAGTCATGTGTTGTTAAGAAGACCATGGAAGTTTGATGTTGATGTCATATATTGTATGTATTTAACTAGGGAGTTCATAAGATTGCCATTACATTGGTACGAATGTGTTAGACACTTCTAAGCTGGAGAGGCGATCACTTTTGTCCATCACAACTTCTAAGTTTGAGTTTCAGAGAGATCTTAAGGCCTCACAAGAGGTCCATGCTGCTAGTGCGATCAGTCTTGTTGAACGAGGAAGAATCTGTTAAGAAGGTTCTTGATGAAGTAAAATATCTACTAGATGAATTCGATGAGTTGGTTTTTGATGATTTTCCGAGCGAGTTACCACCTTTGTGGGACCTTCAACATCATATTGACCTTGTCCCTAGAGCCAGACTTCTGAACTTACCAAACGACCGAATGAGTCCTAAGGAAGTTGAGATCTTGCAAGAGAAGGTAGATGATTTGCTGCACAAAGGGTTTATTTGGGAGAGTATGAGCCCTTGTGCCGTGCCTGCATTACTTACCTTGAAGAAGGACGGAAGTTGGCTTATGTTTGTTGACAGTCGCGCCATCAACAAGATTACAGTGAGGTATAGTTTCCTGATTCCACACTTGGATGATATGCTGGATTTGTTGGATGGGTCAATACTGTTTTCGAAGATTGATTTGCAGAGTGGGTGTCATCAAATCAAAATCCGTCTAGGGGATAAGTGGAAGGCTACATTTAAGACCAAGGAGGGCATATATGAGTGGTTGGTTATGACCTTCGACCTCATGAATGCACTGAGTACCTTCATGCAACTCATGAATTAGGTACTCAAGCCTTTTATTAGGAGATTTAGTGTGGTCTATTTCGATGATATACTGATGCAAAGTAGAGTGAAGGAGATCACTTCGACCACTTGTGACAGGTCCTTGAC
The DNA here is from genome assembly GCA_018398585.1 of Simmondsia chinensis. NCBI lineage: Eukaryota > Viridiplantae > Streptophyta > Magnoliopsida > Caryophyllales > Simmondsiaceae > Simmondsia > Simmondsia chinensis. The sequence continues at coordinate 7,967,053 of JAGTTD010000008.1, read as the reverse complement.
GTATTATGAGATAATACACTGTATGTGAACTTAAAGAAGTGTGACTTTATGATCGAGAAATTGTTGTTCCTGGGGTATATTGTTAGTTCAGAGAGGATATTAGTTGACGAAGAGAGGGTAAAAGCAATTAGAGAGTTGCCAATGCCCCGTACTATCAGTGAAGCCTGAAGCTTTCATGGATTTGCTACCTTTTACCGTAGGTTCATTCGCAACTTTGAAGCTATTATAGCACCCGTCACTGATTGTTTGAAGAAAGGAAAGTTCGAGGGGGGTAGAAGAAGATGAGAGGAGTTTTGCCTTAATTAAAGAGAAGCTGTGCACTGCCCCATTCTTGGCGTTACCCAGTTGTGCTAAGTTGTTCGAGGTGGAGTGTGATACTAGTGGACTTTGGAATTGGTGTTGTTCTTCCCCAAGAAGGTAGACCTGTAGCATTTTTCAATGAGAAACTTAATGACGCTTGGCAGAAGAAGTCCACTTATAATAAGGAGTTCTATGTTGTGTTCCGAGCTCTCAAGCAGTAGGAGCATTATCTTATCTCTCAGGAGTTTGTGTTGTGCTTTGATCATCAGGACTTGAAGTACTTGAATAGCCAGATACACTTAGATAAGAAGCATGCTCGATGGGCAACATATCTACAAAGTTCCCTTCCTCCAACATCACAAGGCCGGTGTTTCAAACAAGGTAGCAAATGCATTGAGTCAGCGAGCCTCTTTATTGATCACGCTTAGTAGTGAGGTTGTTGGATTTGAGTGTCTTAAGGAGCAATATTGCAATGATGAGGATTTTCAGTCGATCTAGACTGATTGCTCAGAGAGGCGATCTACTGCAGGGGACTTCCACATTACTGATGGTTACTTGTTCAGGGGTAACCAACTCTACATTCTCCGTGTGTCACTTCATGAGAAGATTATTCATAACTTACATGGCAGTGGACTCAGTGGGCATTTGTTAGGGTTAAAACGATCACCAATATTGAGGAGCCGTATTATTGGCAACAACTTAAGAGTGATGTGGGCAATTTCGTTTGAAAGTGCCATACCTGCCAGACCTCCAAGGAAAGTGCTCAGAATACCGGGTTATACGTGTTGTTACTTGTCACTAACATTATACAGGAGGATTTATCAATGAATTTTGTCTTGGGATTACCACGCACTCAACGGGGATTTGACTCGGTCTTTGTGGTGGTAGATAGATTTTTGAAGATAGGTCACTCCATTCCTTGCCGTAAGACTTTAGACGCATCCCAAATCACTTGGTTGTTCTTTCGTGAGGTTGTTCAACTCCATGGGGTACCCACATCCATCATATCAAATCAAGATAATGAGTTCCTTAGCCATTTATGGCTTACTTAGTGGAAGATATTCGACACTCACTGAAATTTAGTAACACCACCCATCCTTAAATAAATGGACAAATGGAAGTTTTGAATAAGACGCTAGGGAATCTGATAAGAATTTCATCTGTGGTGATAAGCCGAAATATGGTGATCATGCCTTAGCCATGTGGAGTTTACCTACAATAGTGTTCTTCATAGTAGTACAGAAAAGACACCATTTGCAGTGGTTTATATGAAGCCTCTAAAGCTAGCTGTTGATTTAGTGCAACATCTAAGGGTTCTTGGACTGAGCAATGCTGCAAAGAAAATGGCAGAAGAAGTTCAAGCCATATAGGTTGAAGTTCGACAGAGGCCGAAAGAGAGGAATGCTAAATACAAGGTCGCTGCTACTAAGCATTGGCAGGAAAGGATCTTTCAAGAAGGTGATATGTGATTGTATTCCTACGCAACGAGAGATTTTTTATGGAAATGTACAATAAGCTCAAGCCAAAGAAATATGGTCCTTACAAGATTTTGAAGAAGATCAAGCACAATGCCTCAGTGGTAGAGCTACTAGAGGGCATGGGAATATCCATAACTTTCAATATGGCGGACCTGGATGACTATCATCCTTCTGAAACAACGCTCTATCCTGATATTAACTCGGGGTCGAGCTCTTTTCAAGTGGAGGGGATTGACGTAGGAAAAGTAGCAAAAGAGTTCTGGAGCAGATGGACAGTCAGAAACCAAAATAGGTGGACCGAAAGCACTAATTTGTGTAGCTAACTTCAAACGGTCAAAATTTTACATTTTAAGGGTATTTGCATCATTTCTTATTTTAAGGTATTTTCGTAATTTCGCATATTAGGGTTTCTCTTTGTTTGCCTATAAATAGTGGCTATGGATGGTTATATTCTCCATTCTCCAAATTTAATGAAATACAAACCCTAAATTCTCTTCGATGGATTAAGATTTATCTTTCGATTTCCACATGTTCGATCAATTTTCGTTTCCGTTCCACATCAGTTAAGTGCTAGGTTATACACTTGCCATTGATCCCTAAGGGGATGAGAGTCTTTGGGAGGATCAGTAAGGTATCCCTGGGCTCCCACGACCATTGGGTAAGGAAACGGGTGTTGGCTTGCGTAAGCAAGATTATACCCTCATGGTTTATAAGTCCAACCAGTTGATTGTCATCACATAAAGCCCAACAGAACCTTGGGTCTAAGGCTTGCCTAGGGGCGTCCCCATGTTTAGTGGTTGTTGTGTGGCCCCGAATTTGTCTACCCTAAAGAATAATCTTAGGAACGTGGTGCATTCAACTACTCTCCAGTCTCACACACCGTAGGGGGCCTAATATGGGGTTATGGTTCCTCACAAGGGGTACTTGCCTTGTCCATTGACCCTAAGGCTTTGTTCAGGCCTCGAGACAACCTCCCCTACATAAGAAGGGTAAGCCTGACCCTGGTCCCTAGTTTTAAGGGTAGCCATAGCCTGAATATTTGCATTTGGGTCCATAGATGTCAAGGTTTGTCCTTGATTTAAGAGTTTAGACACTCCAAAATGTCATGTTTTCATCCAAAGACTTGAGTCCAAGCATATGACACCTAGACTAGCCATAATGTGGTCCCTTCTGCCCTCAGAGGAAGTATTTGCACACGAGGATAATCAGTCCTCATTAAAGAAAGGAAGACAGGCCTTAATTGCCTGAGGTCATTCTTAACAGCTTAAACTAGGTCCTTATGGGTCTCAGCTTGTCTTGCTAAGATAGGCTCAACTTCAACTACCGTTTAACTTACCACATCTCTGGCTATAAGCCTAGCAGTGGAAGATAGGGTTGCATTCACTTCAACCAAGACCCTATCAGTTTCCTGATGTAGTCTGTCATTCATGAAAGTTCCAACGTCATTGACAATTGTCCTCAAAGCGGCTGCATTTTCACACTGGCCAGCTAGAGTACGTTTTGCATGTTATTTTTCTTGAACTTATCTCTTAGAGACTGCTCAAGTCTTTGATCTACAAGTTCCATTCGACGCTTGAGTATGGCCATAAAGCTCTTTCGAGAATAGCCATCAAGCCTAATATGCTCATCTTCTGGGATTTCTTCATTACCTTTGCTTTTGTTATCGCAATTATGGCTAGTTTCATCCCCTCGCGAGATAGTATTCTCTTTTGAGAGATGAGTGCGTGGTGGCCTAATCAAGCGCAACCCTTTGGGTTGCTCGGACTCGAGAGCGTTGACTCTTCTAATTAGGACCATTGGTGAATGGTCTGAGATTACGTTATTATTATCCATGATGGGGTTATAGACTGTAAAGTCCCGTATTGTGCCTCCCACTATGGTCGCCAAAAGTTTCATTTGCTCCTATTGTTTATTTTAGAGTATGTTTGGTCACTGTAAATACAAAATTAAACAAACATGCAAAAAGGGACTCGTATCAACTTGGGAGCGAGTCTAATTATCGAACCGCAAGTATTTGACCTCATTCAGTTAGCTTTGATCAAGGTTAATGGTTTTGGTGATTCCGACTTTGGTTTGCAATTTAAATGTGGATTCTACACTTGTTCCAATTAAGAAAACTTAAATATTTTCTTCTTGTTTTTTTTTTTTTTATTTGTAGTTTTTGTGGTTTAATAATTGCACAATAAATAAAAAAGATATGGACCTGGCCTAAGTGGCAGTTGAGGTGATGGAGCAGAACCCACAGACACGTTACCTTGTACACTTAAGAGCTAGGAATTAAGGTGAGGACAAGCTCAAGAGCTCATTAGTCCACTCACAAGCCCAAGTCTTCAAATGAGTTAAAGCTTGACAAGAATTAAATAAAGCAAACCATTTTCGGGTTACTTGATTAGGACCAATGCAATTAATGTCAAGCCTTCCCTGAAAGGTGACTCAAACCAAAATTCACCCGACTCACTATGCAGTGACATCAGTGTTAACACCAACACAATCAAGCTCGAAGCTTGGCCATCAAATCCTTGAACCAATAATTGAAATCTAAGTTTGTCGATTGTGGCATTGGCTTAAAATAAAAGCGTTCAAATCTAAAGGCCAAGAAGTATATTGCCTTGTTGAAAGCAAAACAAGAAGCTATAAGCTAAGCTAAGCTAAGCTATGCTACTCCTAAGAAAGGAAGCACAAGTGTGATGTAAAAGAAAACGTCATGAAGTTTTGTAGTTGGTGCTGGACACTTTATAACACAAATAGTGTCTCTTATTTATAGACCTAAGTTCTAATTGCTGCCGCCCTAAAAATTAGGCATATTCGTCCCACGTTCAGCCTCAATTCTTCCGTCCCTTGCTGAAATGGCATTAAACGTGCATTGACACACGTGCTCAAGGCCCTTCTAGACTTCCCATTTTCATCCGCTTCTTTCTAAATATGCTTGAGGCCCACATTCCTTGATATGTGCTCCAACTATCTCGAGTCTGGAAACTGCCTTTCTTGCAGCCTTCTTAGAAGTCCCTCAAGCTTGATCCTCTTTTATCTTTCACCCGTTTTTGAGTGGCTATTAATTGTTCAAGGGTTTTTAACTTATAAATCATCTGGACTCGTGACCCCATTATTCCAATTTTAAAAGTCATTCGAATAAAATTACACTCTTCGCTGTATGGTGCAGGACCTTACCCCTTTTTGAAATGAATATTTTGTTTCAAATCATGACATAAGCACATCTCTTAGTGTCCCCCATGGTGGGGGACTTGGTTTCTACGCTGTGGTCCCGGGCTCGATCCGCATGTTTACCCCCTTTCCCTTATAGTTGATTAAAAAGAAAAATCATGACAATGTCGCACAAACTAGTATTAATATTCGAAGCCACAAATTTCGTTTAGATTCACATATCAATTTATTAGGTAGATTAAACTTTTAAGAACGTCAAGATATAGTAAAATTGTACTAGTTTTTTTTTTTTTTTTTTTTTTTCCCCCAATGCAATACAAAGATGTATTTGCATAGAAAAATTTCAAAATCAATTCATGATCTTTGTCGGGAGTGATTTATCTACCATTATTCAAAGTGTAATACATAATGTATTTATTATTTAATTTTATATGTCTTAATCCAGATAATGAAGCTTCTACCCATACAGGTGACTTATAGAGAAGTGATATTGTCAGTACTGAGAGAATATAAGAAACACCTCTAGAATTATATTGATTGAATTGATGAGAACGAAGTACATGCCTCCCTATATATAGGGAAAGGAAGAGAATCAATTACATAGGAAAATCCCTTGATATTAGCTATCCTAATATTGCCTAAGATAACTTTTCTATACAAGAATATTGACTATTATAATAGACACCCTCAAGCTGCACAGGGTGAGACCATGTGCCGGTTGGACTTATGGTAAGTGAAGTGATGCGCTGATAGTCCTTTAGTGAAGATATCGGCAATTTGTTTTGTGGTTGGAGTGTAGAGGACCTGAAGGTCTCCTTTGGCTACCTTTTCGCGAAAGTAGTGGAAGTCAATGTCGACATGTTTGCCGCGATCGTTGGAGAAGGGGTTGGCAGCTAGGTAAGAGGCTGAAACGTTATCACAGTATAGGGTGATGGGTCCAGAGTGCTTGAGGCCAAGGTCTCGCATCAAGCAGCGGATCAAGTCACATTCAGCAACTGCTTTTGCCACGGCACGGTATTTGGATTCCGTGCTGGACTTAGAGACTGTGGGTTGTTTCCTAGCACGCCATTGGTTTGGCCCAAGGAAGAGAGCATAGCCAGTGGTGGATCGACAAGTATCAGGATAGACCCCCCAATCAGCATCAGTGTAAACCGTGATGGTGTTCCACGCTCCGGGAGTTAGGATGAAACCATGGTTGGGAGTGTTTTTGAGGTAGTGAAGAATGCACTTAACAACCTGCCAATGGTTAGTTCTGGGAGCATGCATAAATTGGGAAATAAGGTTAACAGCATAACAAATATCAGGACGAGTCATAGTCAGGTATTGAAGTGCACCAACAACACCCCTAAATTCGGTCGGGTCGGCTAGGAGATTGCCATTTGTGACCGAGAGGTGTGCACGTGCTGGAAGAGGTATTTTGATGGGTTTTGCATCCTGCATATTGGTTTTGGTAAGAAGGTCAATTGTGTATCTATGTTGACAGAGAAAGTGACCTAATGGTGAGCATGTGGCTGCTATGCCTAGGAAGTAGTGAAGGGACCCTAGGTCTTTCATGGCAAACCGGGAGGAGAGGTCCTGTATGAGAGCCGAAAGCGGGGCAGTAGGGGAACCTATGAGTATGATATCATCAACATAGAGTAGGAGACATATTATGTAGGTACGAGACTTAAGTATGAACAAGGAGGGATCAGCACGACTACAAATGAATCCAAGACTCAAAAGAAAGGAACTAAACCTTTGAAACCATGCTTGAGGGGCTTGTTTCAGGCCATACAGAGCCTTGCGCAATCGACACACATAGTCCGGGAAATTTGGGTGGATAAAGCCTTGAGGTTGCTTTATGTAAACTTCTTCTTTTAAGAATCCATGTAGGAAAGCATTTTTGACATCAAGTTTGCGTATGGGCCAGTTGTGGGAGATAGCTAGTGAAAATATAAATCGGACCGTGGTGGGTTTGACTATGGGGCTGAAAGTTTCCCAAAAATCATTCCTTTCACGTTGGTGAAAACCTTGGGCCACTAAACGAGCTTTAAAACGATCTACGGAACCATCCGATTTATACTTCACTCAGTATTTCCAAGTGCTTCCTACAAGGTTCTTAGAGGGGTCATGGGGAACTAAATCCTACGTATGATTATGGATTAAAGCATTGAACTCATCGGCCATGGCCTCTTGCCATTGCGGGTTCTTTATTGCCTGAGAATAGCATGTTGGTTCTTGTATTACAGTTATAGATGTTAAGGACAAAGGATATTTAGTTTTGCGAATCCCATCTTTAAGTCGAGTGCCCATTGGGTGTATGTTTGTGTTAACAGTGATCAGAGGCTCACTGTTGTTCGGGTTGGTGGCTGGTGGGTGTGGGTTTGGTTCTGCAGCAGTCGAAGACCCACCGTCAGTTCTCGAGGTGGGGCTGTCAGGATTGACAGGGGGGTTTGGGGTTGTCGGGTTGGTGGGGTTAGGTGGTTGGGGTGGGGAAGGTCCTTAGCAAGGGGCCCCTGTTTTGTAGGGGTGCTGGGGGTTGAGGGCCGGAGGGGAAGCGTTAAAAGGTTACTGTTCGGGTTGCGGGATGGGTACCCCCTTGTGGGATGTACCCTTGAATGCGTGGTGGTTACCTGGACTAGGGGAGGTAGGTGAATTAAGCGAGATTGTGAGTTGGTGGACAATGAATCATGAGTTAATTCGTGATATGGGAAGCTTTGCTCATTGAATATAACATATCAATTAATGTAAATTTGATTTGTTTTGGGGTCAATACATCGATAACCTTTGTACCGGGCAACATATCCCAAGAAAATGCAAGGTGTAGAACGAGGCTCCAATTTGTGAATAACACAAGGGGTGAGGTTGGGGTAACATTCGCACCCAAAAACACAAAAGAGTTTGAAATCCAGAAGTTTGTTGAAGAGTTCTTTAAAAGAGGGGTTGGGAGGCTATTTATGATAAAACATGCGGTACAAACAACATCATCCCAAAACCTATAGAGTAAATTTGCTTGAATTAAGAGTGTGTGTTTCATTTCAAGCAAATGGCGGTGCTTTCGTTCTGCCACTCCATTTTGTTGTGGAGTATCAGGACACGAAAGACGAAAATGTATGCCATAGCTACAATAGAGGCTAGCCATACGTTTGCCATCAAATTCTTGTCCACCATCACTTTGGAAGATTTTGATTGTTGAGTTAACTTGGTTTTCAATGAGGTTTTTGAAAGTGGTAAAGTGGTCATACACTTTAGATTTGTTCTGCATTGGATAGAGCCAAGTAAAGCGCAAAAATCATCCACCAAAATAACATAGCATTTATAAGTAGAAGTAGAATGCATGGGAGATTGCCACACATCAGAGTGAATTATTTTTAAAGGCGCATTAGTAGTGTGAATTACTCGTTCAAACGGTAAGCGATGAGCCTTGCCTAAACAACAAATGCGACAAATACTTGAAAAAGGGAGGAGGGAATAGTGTTCCGCTTACATACAATGTTTAAAATATGACTACTTAGGTGTCCTAAGTGTTGATGCCAAAGGGTGCCTGAGCGTGCTTGAGCCATGAGTTCAATCATGTGGGGGCAGAAGTTATAGAGTGGTCTATTACTGTGCACTTGAAGAAGGGGCGTCGCTGTAGCTTTGTCCTCAACACAAAAACGATCCACATCAAATTTAACTGTACAATTGTTATCTTGGCATAATTTTTTAATAGAGAGGAGATTGTGAGTTAGTTGTGGAACCAAGAATACATCGTTTAGTTTTAGGGGCTTGGATCTGTGTTAATAATAAAAGAAAAAACATGAGTAATGGGTAATAAAGCACCATCTCCAATGAGTACATGTTTATGACCCTTATATGGAAGAAGGTTACAGAGAGTACCTACTTGTGGTCTCATGTGGTTGGATGCGCCAGAATCTGGATACCAGTTGTAGTCATTAGAGTCCCCTATGGTCATAGCGGAGAAGGATTGAGAGGGATCAGGGTAGGAGTTGGAGTCGAACCGGTGTGGGCATGAGAGAGCAGGATGCCCAACTTGGGAGCAGATCTGGCAGAAGGGAGGTGCTGGACCAAGTACGCCTGAGGCAATGGATGGTGAGCTATTCGGCCTAGCCCAGTGAGAAGGAGTGTTGGTGCATTTCCATACTGACCAGCGAGGGGATGTCCTGAATGGTTATGCGGTGGCTGTCCTTGGTTCCCATTACGGCCCCCTCGACCCCCATGACCTTTGTTGCATCCTCGACCTCGTCCACGACCTCCGCGGCCATGGCTTTGTGCTGTGTTACCTATTCCTGTAGCAACTAAGGCATGACTGGGGTTAGGGTTAGTGCGAGCTTGGTAGCGATTATGAACAGCCTCTTCATTTAAGAGAGCGGTTTTGAGTTTTTCAAAATCTAAAGAGGGAGAGGTGCTTCTTATAAAAGTTGAAAAAGTTGCATATTCAGGCGGAAGTCCAAAAAGCGCATAATGAGTGAGTTCTCTAGTCGATATAGGGCAACCTATGGCGGTGAGGTCATCGGCCATTGATTTTAGTTCGGTGAGATAAACGTCCATTATTTTTCCATCTTTCTTATGGGTGTGATTTGGGATCTAAGGTCAAATTTCTTGGCCATGAAGTGGTCCCTAAATCGCTTAGCAAGGGCATCCCATATGGATTTAGAGGTCGGTTGACGGACAATGTCATTTAGAAGAGATCGGGAGAGTGTGGCAGCAATACAAGATCGTAGGGTCTAGTCTGTTCTTACCCATGCTAGATATTCAGAGTTTGGGTCATTTTGACCGAGAGAGTTTGTTCTAGAAGTTGGGGGGCAGGGGTAGGAACCATCAATGAAACCCAAGACTTGATTTGCAGCCAAAATCATGTAAAATTGTTCCCGCCAGGCGGGCTAATCGGTTGTTTGCTCTAGTTTTATTGTAAATATATTGGTAATATCAGATAAAGGAAGCAAGAAAGATTGAGATGGAGGAAATCCGAACCCATATGAGTGGTGGGTTGGGGCAGCTGCAACACCAGTAGCAGGGGAGGAGCCAGCGACATCACCGAACAGAGAGAGGCTCGGGGTGCCGTTGCCGATGTTGAGGTGTGGCAGGGGCGAGCGATGTGGGATGCCCGAAAGGATTGGGGACACTGTTGGCCTCCGAAAGGGCAATGGATGGCCGGAGATGGCGGCACCGGCATCCAGGTTGCCAGGGAGAGAGGAAACGACGGCAGGGGCTCCGATATGGACGGGATCGGGCACTACCGACGTTCAGGGTGGAGGGGTGAGGGGGGGGGGGGGGGGGGGGGGGGGGGATTGATTGGAGGGCTATCCGGCCACTAGGGTAGTGGCAGAAGCGCTGTCCACGACACCCTGACCGGCGAGGCCTAGAGAGACGGACGGTCGTGGGCCAATGGGGTTGGGGTTGGAGTTGGAGTTGGAGTTGGAGTTGGGGTTGGGGTTTCTGTCGTGAGCCTCAATTAGAAAAAAAAAAATAAAGAGAAAGAAAATGAATATGCAGCAAATTAAAGAAATAGAAGAGGATCGAGATCACTAGTTTCAATAAGAAAGTGGCTCTGATACTATGAGAAAATATAAGAAACACCTCTAGAATTATATTGATTGAATTGAATAGAGTGAAGTACATGCCTCCCTATATATAGGGAAAGGAAGAGAATCAATTAGATAGGGAAATCCCTTGATATTAGCTATCCTAATATTGCCTAAAACTTTCCTATACCAGAATATTGACTACTCTAATAAGTACCACTCATTTTTATTATTTTGTGTGAGGTTCTTATCTTTTTACTCTCCTGTCTGCTCTTGGATATATCCAAAACTATTTAACTTATTAATCCATAGTTTTGTGGCGAACTTCTTGAAATTAAATCTTTTGAATTTTAGAATTACAGTAGTAGTTACAAAATTGGTTCAATGAATTATGTCCTTGTTATTTTATTAACATCACATTAATCCAACAATATTATTTCCACTTTAAACAGTGTAAGTTTTATTTTTTGAAAAAAAAATAGTTTTCCTATATTTGATCTAATTCCATTTGAAATATTGTGGTATATATACAGTAATTGTCGAATAATTATTCTATGATTTTTGATTTTAGGGATAGTAATTTTTTTCCTTTACAATTGACATTTGTTATTAGAATGAGAATTGGTGTTGCCGAAAATAATGTAAATCGGTCATTACTATGTAAAATGGGGTAATTATAGACTAAATTCTAAAACAAAGTATGCTTAATTATAAAAAGGCCCTGGAAAAGCCTAAATTGAGCACAACAAATCTGGCCCAATTGATAAAGGGCCCAAATGAACTGAACCTTCCCTAAACTCACCGAGTAAAACTGCGCGAAGACTCATGGTTGTCACCATTATATGGCCTAGGGGTGCAAATTGGTCCATGATGGGATGTAACCAAACCAGACTAGAGACCGAAGACCGAACTATATGAAATTATGAGGCTTTAGACTGGATTGATTAAAATTGGGTTGGTCCGATCCAAGACTGTTTGCAGGTATCTTCCTCGACCTCTACATTACTTGTGGATTGCCAGACCATTCTATGCAATCCCAATAGCCTTACCTGGCCCCACCTCTTTTGTCCAAATTCGACCTCTACATCCTATCCAAATTATCACTTACAGTCTGCTTGTATATCCGGATTTATATTTGTATTATCTAGTTCGGGTTATTTTAGTCTTTTCTCTACTATTGTATTCTCTATATATAGTCATACTGTAACCTCATTATATTATTTATCAAAATACAATTTCCTTATTTCACATGATATTAGAGCAATTTTAATAAAAAAAATAAAAAAAAATGCCTAAATTCTATACTTTTCTCCCTCGTCAATGGCAGCCCCAAACTCTAACCCTTACCCTAGCCACCACCCAGCCGCAGCCGCCGCTACCACCCCTCCTTTGGTTGCCCCGCAATCCTGGAGACCCGACACCGGCATCTGCCCCGACGTCGCCCTCCTTCGTCAAGTTCCCTCCCCTGCAACAAGTGCGTTCTCCCATGTTTGCATCCACCACCGGTTCGCTCTCCCCTGTGTCGTCGTCAACTACGCGATCGTCCTCCCTAGATCATACCGTGGCCCCGCCACTGCTGTTCTCTGGCGTCCCACTTCCCTCTCTCTCCCCACCAAGTGTGACCCACACACCACCACAACAACCACCACTGGGTCTCCCCTTCTCTGGCTTCTCTCTAGCGGCGCCGACGACCACCACCCTCCCATCAGTACCAGCCTCAGCCTTCCCCAAATCGGTGATGTCACCCTCTTCCCTCTCTCTCTCCTCTACATCTGTAAGATCGGTATCCCCTTCTTTTTTGCTACCTCTTTCTAATATTTCACAAGTTATTACGGTGAAATTGGAAAATACCACTGATTACCTTGCACGGCGTGAACAATTTGACATGATTTTAGTAGCTCATCAAATCTTAGGGTATATTGATGGTACATACCCATGTCCCTCTACTTATTCAATTACTCCTGATGGAACCCCCAATATTAACCTAGAATATCTAACTTGGATACGTACGGACCAAAGCCTTCGATCTTGTATTGCTGTTACTTTATCTTGCCCTATCCTTAATGATGTAATTTGCTAACCCACCTCTAAAGTTATGTGGGATGCCTTGGCCAAATGCTTTCAAGATCACTCCAGGAGTTTGACTTGGGGTCGCAATTAACTCTACTTTGGAAAGACAACAAGAGTATGGAGACGTATCTTTCTGAGCTTAAATCAATTGCTGATGACTTGGCTGCCATTGACTCTTCTGTCTCTAATTGAGAACTTGTTCATCATGGCCTATTTGGTCTTCCCTTGAGTACGCTGCCATTAGTACCTTTGTTCGCACATCATCGAGGTTAGTTTTGAGCAATTGAAAATCGATCTTATTAATGAAGAGGCATCCGTTAACTGATACGGTATCTGCACTACTACTGATCCTAGTCATGCTCTAGTTGCTACAGGTACATGTCCCCAGGGAAACAACTGAGCTCGAGGAGGTCATGGTCGAGGTGGAAGTGGACGACAAAACAACCGCCATGGTGGATGAGGCGGCAGATCTCGAAATCAAGGATAGTATCGGCACCCTTAGCCTGGGAATACGATCATCTACGGATGAATTCTGTTTGCAAATCTCATGGTATTCACTTCCGCCTATCATGTCCTTATACCCCACAACAAAATGGGGTGGCGGAACGCAAGAATTGACATTTAAGTGTAATGGCATAGACGCTACTAATTCAATCCAAACTTCCATTTCATTTTTGGGGTGATGCATTTTGTACTGCTTGCTACACAATAAATCGACTTCCAACACTTGTTTTGTCAAACTCTTCTCCTTTTGAAAAAGGTTTTAAAACCAACCCCGACTACAATTGTTTTTGTGTCTTTAGGTGTACATGTTATCCTAACCTCACACTTTGTGCCCCTCATAAATTAGTCCCACGGTCTATTCTCTGTGTTTTTCTTGGCTATGCAGCTCGTCACAAAGGGTTTCGATGCCTTGACCCTAAAACTGGTCGTATATATGTGAGTCGTCATGTTCGTTTTGATGAGTCTCGTTTTCCCTATCTTGACCTTGTGTCGTCAAACATGGTTGTGTCCTCGAACAATATCACAATGTCCCTTCCGATTCCCCTTCCCCTTGTCCTTGCTCCACTAAGAATTGACCAATCTTACCTAAGTCAACCTGTCCCCATAGCGTCGATCTGGAGTAACCATATTAGTCCGCCTACCCCGCAACTTTTCCCACCTACCCAAACTGCTTCCGGCCTTACCTGTCCCTTGCCCGAGTGCTTTGATGTAAACATACCTGACTGCCCCACCAAGCCTGATCCAGTCACTCAACATTCTGATTCAGATCAGGACCTCCCCTCCCCTATCCTCGATCTCACCAGTGCCTTAGCTGACACCATTAGTAGCAACCCTGTCCCAACAAGTGCGAACCCCACATCGGTGTCATCTACCAATGTCCATCCTACGCAAATGAGGTTAAAACATGGAATACGAAAACCAAAATATCCTCTTTCGCTCTCTTCTATCACTGTAATTCAAGAACCCACATGCTATTCACAGGCAGTAAAGAACCCTTAATGGTAAGGAGCTATGGATGAGGAATTTAATGCTTAATTCAAAATCACACTTGGGATTTAGTTCCTTATGAACTGAGTAAAAATCTTATAGGAAGTACTTGGAAATACTGGTTGAAGTATAAAGCGGATGGTTCTGTTGAGCGGTTTAAGGCTCGATTGGTCATTCAAGGTTTTCATCAGCCTAAGGGTATTGACTATAAGAAAACCTTTTGTCCTATCAAACCTCCCACTATTCGCTTTATTCTTCCACTTGCAATCACAAATGCATGGCCTATACAACAACTTGATGTCAAAAATGCATTCCTACATCAATTTTTAAAGAAAGAAGTATACATGCGTCAACCACGGGGATTCATTCATCTCAAGTACCCTAATCATGTTTGTCACTTGAGTAAGGCCTTATATGGCCTTAAAAAAGCTCCTCGGGCTTGGTTCCAGAGGTTTAGTTCTTTCTTATTTAGTTTTGGGTTCATTTGTAGCAAGGTTGGCCCATCTTTATTCATATATTGCACTTCCTGTGATCTCATTTGTCTTTTACTTTATGTGGATGATATAATTTTAACTAGGACTAACACATCTTCCATTGATAACTTTATCAATACCCTTTCTACTCAGTTTGCAATGAAGGACCTCGGTCCCCTACACTACTTCCTCATTATTGCGACTAAATGCAGCCCCACTGGCCTATTTCTATCTCAACTCAAACATACCGTCAACCTACTCACCAAACTCGATATGCACAGTGCTAAACCTATTAAAACACCATTACCTGCTCGTATCCACTTATCTCTAAGTGAAGGGGATCTCTTTGCAGACCCCACCGAGTCTAGGAGTGCTGTTAGGGCACTTCAATATCTGACTATGACTCGTCCTGATATATGCTATGCTGTAAACCTAGTTTCTCAGTTCATGTATGCTCGTAGATCTTGTCATTGGCAGGTTGTGAAGTGGATCCTACGTTACCTCAAAAGCACTCCCGACCATGGTCTATCCATTCTTCCTGGTTCATGTACAACCATAGTAGCTTTTACTGATGCAGATTGGGGTGTTTGTCCCGACACTCATCGTTTCACCACAGATTATGCTCTATTTCTTGGTTCCAATCTTATCTCTTAGCGTGCTAAGAAACAACACACTGTTGCCAAGTCCACTATAGAGTCTAAATATCGTGTTGCAGCTCAAGATGTAGCTTAGAGTGATTGGGTTCGGTATCTAATGCGCGACCTTGGCCTTCGACATTCTGGTCTTATTGTGGTATTCTGTGATAATGTCTCTGCCTCGTACTTAGCTTCAAATCTTGTGTATAATGATAGAAGCAAGCATGTAGATGTGGATTTCCACTATGTTTAGGAGAAAGTTCTCAAAGGCGATCTCCAGGTTCGATACACTCCTACTGCTCGTCAGATTGTTGATATCTTCACTAAGGGTCTTTCCCTTGATAGGTTCCACTACCATAAGAGCAGTCTTCATGTGGGCCCACCCCATTCAGATTGAGGGGGCATATTAGAGTATCTAGACCTATATCTATTATGGCCATTGATTATGAATTATATCCTATATGTATATCTAGATTTACATTTGTATTATCTAGTTAGGGTTATTTTAATCTTTTCTCTACTATTGTATTCTCTATGTATAGTCATATTGTAACCTCATTATATTATTCATCAAAATACAATTTCCTTATTTCACACTCTACATGCTTTCGGGCTATTTTCGTTTGTTATAGCTTAGGGCATTTTGTGTTTTAGGCCTCTAGATTTATGATTGGTGAGTAATATACATGACCAGCAATATAATTCTCGGTATCATAATTAGCCCAACCTGAGTACTTCCTAGTTATTCAAAGAAGGTAGGTGAGTGTACAGCTGGAGTTGCATTGGCAAGTAGTGTACTTGACCACCAAAGTAAGGCTCTCCGCACTAACCAATTCTCCACCGCCTTAGTTGTTTACACCCCAAACTCGAGGGAGTTGTGACAATGTGGTTGAAGGATAAAAGGACACGTGCTTGTCACATGGGGCCATACTCAAGGCTAGCATGGCCTTTAGAAATAAAAATAATAGTGTCTCAAGTCAGCTCCTTAAGGAGTTAAAAGCCCTTAAACGATTAATAGCCATTCAAGGTGGCTAAAGGGTTAAAAGGGGCTTGAGCTCGAGGAACTACCAAGAAAACTACTTTCCAAGCTTGAGGTAGTTATTTGAAGCCCATATGAAGGAATGTCGATCTCGAGCATATCCAAAATGAAGCAGATGGGCGAGAAGCATCTGGAAGAACCTCGATCATGTGTGTTTAAGCACATCCAACGTCATTTCAGTGCGGGAAAGTAATATGGAGGCCAAAGTGGAGTAGATATGCCAAGTTTTCAAGATGTAGCAGTTATTTCTTAGTTCTACAAATAAGAGACAATATTGTCATTGGAAAGTGTTCAGCACCCATATCACAAAACTTCTTCGAGTTTTTTTTACAGCACACTTGTGCGTTACCCTTAGGATTAGCGTAACTTAGCCTAACCTAGCATAGCAAAGCTTGTAACTTGTTTTACTTTCTTCGAGGTAACACAATCTCCGAGTTTCCAATATGTACTCTCTGGTTTAAATCTGTTCCCACAATCGACTGATTGAGAATTGAGTCATTAGTTTAAGGCTTTGATGGCTAAGTCTTGAGTTTGATGACATTGGTCTTAACACTGGTGGCATAGCTTGATAAGTCAAGTGAATTAGGGTTTGAGTCATCCTTTCATGTCTTTGACGACCAAGGCTAGACCTTGCTTACATTGGTCCTAATCCAATGAACCAAATATGGTTCGCTCAACCTAAAACTTGTCAAGCAACTCATTCGAGTTATTACAAGTCAAGGGTGCTAGGCCTAAAAATCTGTAGACTCAATCTTATAAGTGGACTATTGAGCTCTTAAGTTTGCCTCTACCACAGTTCCTGGCTTTTAAGTGTACAAGATAAGGTGTACGTGGGCTTCACTCTGTCACCCAACCTACCGCTTGAGCCGAGTCTATATCGATTTACTTTTCTATTAAAACATTAGAATCTAAAAATACCAAAAATAATATATTATTAAAGTCTCCCTAATTGGAGCAAGTGTAGGATCCACATTATAATTGCAAACTGAAGTCAGATTCATCAAAAGTATCAAGCCTCTCCAAAGGTGATTGATTGAGGTATTTCTTAACAATTAAAAAAACTCAATAGTAAAAAGGTGTGTGGGTTATTGGAGTATTTTAAGAGCCATCACTGAGCTATGTCGGTTTCGTAGCCTTTGCGGCTACGAGGAACCTCTGTATCCTGTGTAGTTCATAAATTAGACGCGCTCCCAAGTCGCTGCGAGTTCCTTTTTGCATGTTTGTTTTATTTTTGTACTTATAGCGACTATACATACTCTAAAGAGACAAAAGGAGAAAAAAGTAATCTAGTTTATGTCTCCTACGGTGATCAAGGAACCCTATGGTTTGGATGGCTTCAGTGGCCTAATGGCGAGTATGTTACATGTGGTTCTTGGTAGGTTAAGGCTAGGGTGAGGGTACCTGGTGTGCTTAATGGCCCAAGGAAGTCACTTGTTCATGGCAAGTATAGTACTAACATTGCTTGGCAAGCATTGGTATATACTCGGCCAGTGTCGTGTTTGACGATGGAGTGATTCTCACTTGACCCTGGGGTACGAGCTCAGTGGAGGCTAATGGCTGCCCGATCACTATCGTAGGTTACCTGGTTGATATGGGTGTTGGAACCAAGGTCCTTGGAGCCTTTAGGCAAGTGGATTAATTATTATCTAAGCTTGCCTACCAATGCCATATATTGGCCTGATACTGGATGAATAAGGGATATTGAGCTAAAAGCTCGATGCCAATTTGTTAAATAATATATGACAAGAAAATATGAAAATCAATCAATAAAAAAAGAACATACCCAGTGCCTCAAGGGCTCCCGCCTAGGCAGGGTCGGGGGGGGGGGGGGGGGGGGGGAGGGGGGGCGGATGTACGCAGCCTTCCCCCTTCAGGGTGTTAACCTGAAGAGAGGCTGTTTCCCAGTGTCTCCAACCTGAGGGTGAGGACTTCCCATATGAAAATCAATCAATAGTTCTATATATATATAGTATATAAAGCACATAATTCTTGTAAGAAATACCAAATCTAGTGTCAGCTGCTACTCCTACTCATTGAAGGGGCCACTGTTTTCACATGAGTTTGCAGGAAAGGGAGGTAGCTTCATTTGAGGGTATTTCTTGCAAGATGAACATATAGTCAGAGAGCCTGCTAGTTTCAACCATGGATGACTCCTCCTATGCTTATGTTAGCATAGATGTAAAATAATTTTAAAAAGTGTGAATAAACATAGGAGAGTTAGCTTATAGTAAAGATGGGTAAATAGGTATAGTAAGTGATTATGCTCTAGATTTGTCAAGTAAGATATTCGGGTGGCATTTGGCAAGTGTTGCAGTAAAAGGTGACGCCAAGTTTTTGTGGGCATGTACGGTACCCAAATATGGTGGTAGAATTTGGTAGCTTGTTACTGATAGGGGTTTTTACTTGCCCATGGAAGATGAATTGTGGAACTTACTGGCCCGTAAAAGTCGAGCTGCAAGACAAAGGCCAGCACCACTTGGTACCAGCCCAAATTGTTATGTAAAAGCCAATGGCTACTCAGCGCTCACCCAAGTCACCATTGTGGGCTCAAAGGTCGGCGTCCTATTTCCTAGATATGCTATTCGATATTGTATATTAACAACCTGTTTATATACTCATCAACAAGTGTAACTCTTAAAATACAGAGTAGGAGTCATCCATTATCAAGATCATGTATAAGGCACAAGGACATTATTGGATATGTGCCCCCACCTCCATGACCCATCCATAAAATCTAAGAAATGCATAGTGTGCAAGTAGATGGTGATATTAATAACGGAGTAACACAATTAATGAACATGGACCCATGCTCTTTTATGTTATTATTATAATCAAAATGGGAGGCTACAAGTCATTCGACCAAGAAAATATGATTTCAAAATAGCTTAAAATAATAAAAACCCTTTTCAACGAAAAGTCTTAGCATTCCTTGTAACATCAACTTTCACATCTTCCAAGTTCCCTAGCAGCCTTCACATTCAAGCAACGTTGAAATTTCTCTTCCCCACTCGCGAGCCGCCCTTGTCCTCATTAATTAATAGACTATCGTTTTTCTAACATATGCAGTACTAGGGCTAGTATATAATTCCAAGCAACTGTTTGGGTCTCCTAAATTTTAGAAGCCCCCTAATTTAGAAGCTGTCGTTTTTAGAGTATTAACTGTTACTAGTAATAAGTTTTACAATTGGATTTTTTCAAGTTTGTTGTGTTAGTGTGATGTTGTTAAAAGAATATAATTATATATTGTTAGGTTTATGCCTCAAATTCTTAAGTTCTATGTGGAGGCAAGCAGGAAGTCCACCGATCAATTGGCAGAAGAGTCCGATCGATCGGGAATCTTACATAAACGATCCTGCGTGCAGAGGGTGAACCGATCAATCAGCGATCGATCGGGAGTCTATTTTTTACTGGGCCTATATAAACAGCCCTAGGTTTATGTGTTATGTATCCAATTCAAAAGAGTGAGCGCCGCCGTCATCATAGAAAGAGAGAGAGAAGTAATTGTAATTCTTTTATTCTCAAATCAATGAAAGCCTCCATCTCCGCCCATGGTTTTCTCCTCTCTCGATTGAAGAGGGATTTCCACGTAAATCAATGTGTTATTATTTTTCGTTCTCTTTTATCCATATTACTTCTCGTTTGTCGTAGTATTTGATTCGAATTAAGTACTTGGGATTCGGCATTTCCTTACAAATTGGTATCAGATCCCTTGTTGTTCATTTTGGTACTATGACGTCAGCAATTAGATCTGAAGTAGAGAAGTTTGGTGGTCAAGGGAGTTTCAGTTTGTGGCAAGTCCGCGTTAAAGGTCTCTTGACACTGAATAGCTAGAAGAAAGCATTGGATGGAAAAGAGAAGAAGCCGGAGAGTTTATCTGAAGCACAATGGGAGGAGTTAGATGAGAAGGCACTTACAGCTATTCAGATGTGTCTTACTGATGATGTTATGACAGAAGTCTTGGAGGTGAAAATTTCTAAGGAGTTGTGGGAGAAGCTGCAGGAGATGTTCTGCTTCAAATCGATCTCCAATAAACTTGTAGTTAAGCGCCGGTTATTCACATTTCGTATGTCGGAAGGTACATCTCTTAAGAATCATCTTAGCGAATTTAATTCTATAATTCAAAATTAAAGGAATTGGATGATACCCCTAAGGACGAGGATCAGGCCATGTTGTTATTATGTTCACTCTCAAATTCTTATAAAGGCTTTGTAGAAAGCATGATATATGGTGGCAGGCCAACTATCACTGTTGATGAGGTTAAAATAAACCTAGTAAGTAAAGCGATAGTTGATAGAGAACTGTCTGACTCTGTGAATAATCCTGGTAATGGGTTATTTGTGAGAGGTAGGACTGAGACTAGAGGTTCTGAAGGTAGAAAAAAGTCTAGGTCCAAATCTAGACATAAGAATCTGAAGTGTAACTTCTGTCACAAGAAGGGGCACATAAAGAAAAATTGTTATAAGTTTAAGAATAAGAAGAAGGAAGATAACAGGAATGGCCATAATAGAGGTGGTTCACCACTTACAAGTCAATTCAGGGTGTAGTAATCTTGATTGGCAACGATGCCGCTTGTAAGGTGATGAGTATTGGAACAGTTCGTGTGAAGATGTTTAATGGTACTATCAGAACACTTAGTGACGTTAGACACATTTCGGACTTGAAAAAGAACCTTATCTCTTTAGGTACCCTTAAGTCCAATGGGTATAGGTACATAGCTGAAGGTGGAGCTATAAAGGCCAGTAAAGGTGCATTGATTGTTATGAAGGGTAGGAGGGTAGGAACGCTGTATGAGCTTGTAGGTTCTACTGTGACAGGGTCAGTTGCTGTTTCTACATCATCTATAATAGATACAGAGATCACTAAGATGTGGCACATGAGATTGGGCCATATGAGTGATAAAGGGCGGTCAGAGTTGAGTAAGAGGGGTCTGTTAATGTGGTCAGTCAACTGGACTGATAGATTTCTGTGAGCACTGTGTATATGGGAAGCAGAAGAGAGTCAGCTTCAAGGAGGCAGTGCATTAAACTAAAGGAACGTTGGACTATATACATTCAGATTTGTGTGGACCATCCAGAGTTGCTTCCAAAGGAGGTTCCAGGTACTTACTAACGTTCATTGATGATTTTTCAAGAAAAGTTTGGGTCTATTTTCTTAAGCAAAAAAATGAAATCTATGAAGTCTTCAAGAAGTGGAAGACACTGCTTGAAAAACAGACAGGGAAGCAGATAAAGAGGTTGAGGACAAATAATGGTCTTGAGTTTGTTGAGGGTGATTTCCTCAAATTCTGTGAGGACCAAGGCATTGTCAGACACAGGACTTGTACAGGTCGACCTCAACAGAACGGAGTGGCAGAAAGAATGAATAGGACGTTACTAGAGAAGGCTCGATGTATGCTTTCAAATGCAGGATTAGGGAGAGAATAGTGGGCAAAGGCAGTTAACATGCTTTGTTATCTAGTGAATCGATCTCCTCATTCATCGCTTCAGTTGAAGATTCCAGAAGAGGTATGGTCTGGTTCTCCTGCTTATTATTCTTATTTGAAGATATTTGGTTGTCCTGCTTATGCTTAAGTTAATGATGGAAAGCTAGAGCCTAGAGCCAAGAAGTGTATCTTTCTTTGCTATACGTCAGGTGTGAAGAGATATCGTTTATGGGATCTAAAATCTCATAAATTTCTGACTAGTAGATATGTTACATTTGATGAGTCTACTCTACTACATCCGCCACACAAGCCCTCCTTAGTTCGTGAATCAGTTTAGGTACAGAAGCCTGATGAAAGTCAGATACATTCAGAAAGTTCTAATCAACAGCAGGTAGTTCAGTTTGAGAGTGTGCAGGCACCTCCAGTACAGGTTTCTGAGGATGACGAAATAGAAACAGGTCAGCAGGTCGAGCAGCATACAATTGTAGGTGGTAGGCTGAAAAGATAGATTAGGCCGCCACAGAGATATGGGTATGAGGAGATGATAGCCTATGCCCTTACTACAGCTGAAACAGTGGAAGACAATGAACCATCTTCATATTGAGAGATTGTATCAAGTTTTGACTCAGATAAGTGGCTTATGGCCATGCATGAAGAGATGGAGTCTTTAAAGAAGAACCAGACTTGGCCGCTAGTCAAACCTCAAACAGGAAAAAGAGTCATTGGGTGCAAATGGGTTTTCAAACGAAAAGAAGGCATTCCTAGAGTAGAAGATGCAAGGTACAATGCTCGGATAGTAGCTAAAGGCTACAGTCAGGCACACGGTGTTGATTTTCACAATATTTTCTCACCTGTTGTCAGACATTGTCCCATACGAGCGATACTTGCTTTAGTACCTATGCATGATTTAGAGCTTGAGCAGTTAGATGTGAAAGTTGCATTTTTGCATGATGAGCTAGAGGAGAGTATTTACATGCATCAGCCTGAAGGCTTCGTTGTTGAGGGTAAGGAAGATCATATTTTTTTTTATTGAAAAGACCTTTGTATGGTTTGAGGCAATAGCCAAGACAGTAGTATAAAAGGTTTGATCAGTTTATGATCAGTCACGGGTTCTTCAGAAGCAAGTATGGTAGTTGTATGTATTTCAAAAAGACAGATTTAGGTTCTTTTATTTATCTGCTGTTATATATTGATGATATGTTAATTGTAGCTAAGGACATGACAGATGTTGATGATTTGAAAGCAATATTGAAAAGTGAGTTCGAGATGAAGGACTTAGGAGCAGCTAAGAAGATTCTTTGCATGGAGATCAGTAGGGACCGAAAAGCAGGAAAGTTGTACTTGTCTCAGGAGAAGTACATTGAGAAGGTTCTGGACCAATTTCACATGAAGGATGCTAAACCAGTTAGCACTCCCTTAGCAGCTCACTTTAGGCTTTCAGCATTGGATTCACCTCAGACTGAGGAGGATGTCAGGTACATGTCACAGGTCCCTTATTCTAGTGTTGTTGGTAGTATTATGTATGCTATGGTAAGTACTTGTCCAGATATTGCATATGCCATGAGCAAAGTGAGTAGATACATGGCGAATCCAAGAAACGAGCATTGGCACGCTTTCAGATGGATTCTCAGGTACTTACATGGCACTTCTGATGTTTGTTTGGAATTTGGGAAGAGTAAATGTCGTTTAGTAGGGTATGTTGACTCAGATTATGGTGGAGACCTCGATAAGAGGAAATCTACGTCCGGTTATGTGTTTTGTTTGGGAGACAATGCTATCAGTTGGAGAGCTTGTCTACAATCAGTTACTACACAGTCGACTACCGAGGCCGAGTATATGAAAGTTACAGAAGTGTTTAAGGAAGCTATTTGGTTGAGACGTTTGATTAGTGAGATCAGTGTTGACCAGGGTACTATTGGAGTTTACTGTGATAGTCTGTCAGCGATTCACCTAGCTAAAGATCAGATGACGCATCATGACAGAACGAAGCACATTGATGTAAAGCATCATTTTATTAGAGATCTGATTGATGAAGGGAAGGTGGAGTTAAAGAAGATTGGTACTGAAGATAATCCAGCAGATATGTTCACTAAAGTTCTTCCCGGCAGGAAATTTGAGCATTGCTTGAATTTGGTTGGGCTCACAGTTTCAGCTTGTTAACCCTGGTGTGGGGGTGTTATTGGAGAAGGTGGAGATATTTTATTTCAGTGATCTAATTTGAGTCAAGGTGGAGATTTATTAGGTTTATGCCTTAAATTCTTAAGTTCTAAGTGGAGGCAAGCAGGAAGTCCGCCGATCGATCGGACTTACGTAAACAATCCCGCGTTCAGAGGGTGCATCGATCGATCGGTGAATTACCGATCGATCGGGAGTCTGTGTTTTAGGGGCCTATATAAACAGCCCTAGGTTTACGTGTTATGTATCCAATTCAAAAGAGTGAGCGTTGCCGTCATCATAGGGAGAGAGAGAAGTGATTGTAATTCTTCTATTCTCAAATCAATAAAAGTTTCCATCTTCGCCAGTGGTTTTCTCTCATCTCAATTGAAGAGGAGTTTCCACGTAAATCATTGTGTTATTGTTTTTCGTTCTCTTTTATCTATATTACTTCTCATTTGCCGTCGTATTTGATTCGAATTAAGTACTTGGGATTCCACATTTCCTCACAAATATGAAGGGCCGCATTTGGAACAATTGCTTGGGGCCTTGAAAACGTTAGGACTGGCCCTATACACGAGGTATGCATGGACTTCTGATAAAGCCATGGTGTGAAAAACTTCATTACTCCCCCACGGGAAATTATAAGAAACATCGAGTGTATCATAAATTCAAATACACTAATCCGATGATGTAAAAGGTGGATTTTAAGGTTTTACTAATGGAGGAGCATTTTTTTTCCATTTACAGGTTCCTACACTTTTTTCTTCTTCTTTTAGACTCTGCTTTCATAGGTGCGCCTTATTTTGTATTGTTAGTTCTCTTACTAATTATGGAAACTGGGTGTGCGTAGGTTGGGTTTGGTGGGTAGCACTTAGAACCATTATGATCCAGGTAAACTATGACCCAAACTCAACCAAATAATTGGGCAATGGACTCAGATCAGTAGGATTGGTCATGTTGGTATATGCATAAACAAAATAGTCATCTAAATTTAGAATTTTTGCTTTTGTTTTTTTATTTTTTTTTTGAAATTTAATATAAATAATTGGTTACAAGTTCAATACATTGACCTGATTAATCAATTATGATCCTAAAAATAACTTGAGCCAAACAAAATTAGTAGATAATCAGAAAGCAAACTTGAGACAAATA
Source organism: Simmondsia chinensis (assembly GCA_018398585.1). Taxonomy (NCBI): domain Eukaryota; kingdom Viridiplantae; phylum Streptophyta; class Magnoliopsida; order Caryophyllales; family Simmondsiaceae; genus Simmondsia; species Simmondsia chinensis. The sequence continues at coordinate 7,942,170 of JAGTTD010000008.1, read as the reverse complement.
AAACTAACCAGAGTTGGGCAAATTAAATAGTCAAACCAATTAACCAAGGGTCTTCGAACAGAAAAACCTCGAACTATACACACATGATCTGAAGTCGGCATAAACACAGACCTCAGAGGAATAACCTTGTCCAAAGATAATTAACGGATGGGAAGAGAATCAGAGAGGTAGGATCAACTCGAGGAATAGCCACAACATCAAGTTCACTATTGCCTAAGTTGTTTATGCCCCTGTACCAGTACAATCTAGATCTAGTAACCCTTCGACTCCTAGAGTTAATAGGGTGCCTGCCACTAAAGTGCACTCTTAAGCAATGGATTGGAGGATGCCCTCACTTGCACGGTAATGGAAGAATCCAAGGACCTCGAGAAGATTTGGAGGAGATGAAAGGAATGTTTTTAGATCTTTTACGTGTTTATCAATCCTAGAGGAACTCAATTTTTAGGCAACATTATGCTCGTTGGGATAATTATTAGTCAAGGAAAGAGGGCAAGAAATCCCACCTCATATGGAAAGAGTGGACGGATATTGAGGAGTAAAAATCCGACCTCGTTATGGAAATAACGAATATGAAAGAAGTGTGCAGTTTTATAGTCAATAGTCAATGCCTTGAGCACAAGCTTGAACCCCTCAAGATTGAACTCGGAGTATCAACTCTGAAGAGAATTAAAAAATTTCCTATTTGTCACAACGGTTATAAAAGCAACGATTGGAAAAATAAAAATTCGAATAGAAAAAAGTTAACACCACTCTGCATCGGCTGGCCTGGCAGGGCAAGGTGCGAGGGTGAGCAGCCCCAAAGCCCATTCTAGGGCTACTAGTCTACTGATGTATTTTCAAAATAGAATACTTAATAAAGTGTTTGAGAAGTGTTTCATACTTGTTTTGATGGTATTTGGTTTGAATAGGGTGTGTGTCGACACACAGGTCTCCAAAACCATGTGTGTTGAAGTGTGTGTCGACACACAGCTTCAAAACACAATCTTACAGTACCTTGTGTGTTGAAGCAAATGTCAACACTAACTTCAACACACAGCTTTACAGTGAGCTGTGTGTGTTGGCACATAGGGTAGCCATGTGTGTCCACACACAGTTTCGACACATAGGGCAGTTTTAACCGTTACTTTGCATGGCTGGAATTTGATTTTGATGGTTTGTTTGCAATTGTTTTGGATGTCTTTTGAGTCCTTTTTCTCTATAAATTATCCCCCACATATTTGGTTGAAGAACACATTGAAAAAATATGTGAAAGATTACAAAGGCTTGTTGATAGATTTGTGTGAAAAACTTTGAAAGTTCATTCTTAAACACCTCTCTCTTTCTTCCTTCCTACATATAATCCCACTTCATTGTTTTGGTTGTCGTAGTATCTCTGAGACTATTTCACTATACTTGAAATAAGTCTTAAGGAAATTGACTACACGCCTCAACACCGGAGATCATTTGGTTCATTTTTGAGGAAATACTCCAACAATCTTAAGACTTAATTTTCTGTTTTGAGATGGCTTTTTCATTGCAAGAGATGGCAGCCAACGTTGTGAAACTGGAACGTTTAAGACTTAATTTTCTGTTTTGAGATGGCTTTTTCATTGCGAAAGATGGCAGCCAACGTTGTGAAACTGGAACGTTTTGATGGTGGCTACTTCTGATGCTGGCAAAGGAAGATGCATTTTCTGATAACAACATTGAATGTAGTGTATATCCTGAACACACCAATTCCTGATCCTCCAACTGAGGAGGAGGAGACATTGATCGAGCAACGATCCCGCTAGAAGTGGGAGAACGACAACTACATATGTAGGGGACATCCTCATTGGCATGACTGATGCCCTTTTCAACTTCTACTCCAACGTTTCTACCACCAAGGAACTATGGGATGTGCTTGAAGCACGGTACATGGCAGAAGACACAACAAGTAAGAAATGTTTTTGTTGGTCAGTTCATTAGTTATAAAATGGCTGATAATCATCCAGTTATGGAATAATTTCATGAGATAGAAAGAATTTTAAACAATTTTAAACAACATAATATGAATATGGACGATACTATTATTGTATCCTCTTTGATCAACAAATTTCCGCCTTCGTGGAAAGACATTAAGAAAAGTCTTAAACACAAGAAGGAAGACATGTCTATCGAGGAATTGGCTAACCATCTTCAAATTGAGGAAGGATATAGGTAGTAGGATGAGAACAATAATAGTTCCGGTGACATTAAAAAAATAAATGCCACAGAAGAAAGACAATTGAGCAAGGGACCGAAACGAACTAGACACTTCCAAAAGAAACATGATGACAACAAGCCGAAGCCTGTTTGTTGGGAGTGTCAAAAGCCCGGTCACTTGAGGATGAACTGTTTTTGCCTTAAAAACAAGAAAGGCAAAGGGTTGGATCATCACAACAAATATTCGAATGACAATTTCGTGGTGATGATATCCGAGGTCAACCTAGTCCAAGATGATGACTCTTGGTGGGTTGACTCGGGGGCTATGAAACATGTTTGTAAAGATAGAAGTTCTTTAAAGTGTTTGAACCCATAGATGACGAAACTATGTTGTTTATGGGTAATGGAGCGACCATATCAATTCAGGGTAAGGGCAAGGTTGATTTACTGTTCACTTCCGGGAAAACCCTTACCTTAACCTATGTGTGTTTTGCCCTGAATTTAAAGCAGAACCTCGTATCTGGTACCTATTAAATAGGTTCGAGTTCAAGTTAGTCTTTGAGGCTAGCAAATTTGTATTGTCAGGGGGAGGGCATTTGTTGGAAAGGGTTACCTGTATGAAGGGATGTTCAAACTTAACGCGAACAATAAAATAGTTAGTTCAGTGTATATGCTTGATACTTCATTTCTTTGGCATCAAAGACTAGGTCATGTTAATTTTCATAGAATGCATGAAATTGCTAATTCATCGTTGAGTCCACATATTGAAAAAGTTAATGACCGATGTAAAACATGTATGCTAACAAAAATAACATGATTACCGTTTCCTTTGGTTCTAAGGCAAACAAGCTTACTTGATTTAGGTCATAGTGAATTGTGCGATTTTAAGAGCACTCCGACTTTGGGAGGAAAGAGATACTTCATTACTTTTATAAATGATTGCTCTAGATATTGTTATGTGTATCTCATAAATAATAAAGACGAATCACTTGACAAGTTTAAGGCCTTTAAATCTAAAACCAAACTGTATTGCGAAACTTTCTTGAAACACCATAGATCAGACCGTGGTGGGGAGTATTATGATCTCAAATACTTTGAAACCACGGGAACTATACATGAGGACACATTACCTTCTATGCCACAACAAAATGACGTGGCTAACCGGAAAAATCAGACTTTAACTGAGATGGTCATTGCCATGTTGTCTTATTCCAGACTCCGTGATGGATTTTGGGGTGAGGCCATGCTTACGACCTGTCATATCTTGAATCGGATTCCTAGTAAGAAAAGTAAAATTACCCCTTATGAACATTGGAAAAAAAAACAAGCCCCTAATTTGAGTTATTTTAAAGTTTGGGGGTGGAAAGCAATTGTTAAAATCCCTGAACCTAAACGGAAAAAGTTAGGTGAAAGAGGCATCGATTGTATATTCATTGGTTTTAGAGTTTGGGGGCGTAGGATAGTTGTTAAGCTCCCTAAACCTAAACGGAAAAAGTTAGGGGAAAGAGGCATCGATTGTATATTCATTGGATATGCGGCTCATAGTGAAGCCTATTGGTTCTATGTGATTGAATCAAACGACTATGTCAACGTAAATACCATAATAGAATGGAGAGATGCAATATTTGATGAAAATCTGTTTTCCTCAATTCCTAGATCGAAAGACGTTGTACCAGTATAAAACGACATTCCTATGTTGTATGGTGGAGACCATCATGAGAGGGAAGAAATCCCTGACAATGCTCTAGAACTCTGAAGGAGTAAAAGAGGGAGGAAAGAGAAGTCTTTCGGACTGGAGTTCTACACATTTTTGGCAGAAGGTACTAGAGACTGTGTGGAACATCAAACCCCATATTGTTATGTCATAGAGTCAGATCCTATGACGTTTGATGAGGCTATGAATTCTCATGATGCCTCTTTTTGGAGAGAGGCGATAAATGATGAGATGGATTCCATCATAGGGAGTAATACCTGAGTTTTAGTGGATCTTCCACGAGGAAACAAGCCCATCGGGTGTAGTGGATCTTCAAGAAGAAGATAAAAGTCGATGCAACTATTGATAAGTTCAAAGCCCGATTGGTGGCTAAAGGGTTTACCCAAAAACATGGGATAGACTATTTTGATACGTATGCCCTGGTGGTGAGGATATCGATGATAAGAGTACTTATAGCTTTTGCCTCTATCTACAAGCTAGCAATTCATCAAATGGATGTAAAAATGACATTCCTAAATGGTGAGCTAGAAGAAGAGGTATATATGGAACAACCGGAGGGGTCTGTTGTTCCATGCCAAAAGAAGAAAGTATATAAACTCATACGTTCTCTATATAGGCTAAAATAAGCCCCAAAACAATAGCATCAAAAGTTTGATCAAGTTGTTCTAAACAACGGATTCATAATCAATGAATCAGACAAGTGTGTCTATAGCAATTTCAAAAACGACATAGGAGTCATTATTTGTCTTTATATCGATGACATGTTGATTTTTGGTACTAATTTGGAACAAGTAGAGAAAATTAAACAATTTCTCTCGAGGAACTTTGCTATGAAAGACATGGGTGAGGCTGAGGTAATTCTCGGTATAAGGATTATAAGGAGTGGTAACTCTTTATCCTTGTCTCAATCTCACTATATGGAAAAGGTGTTGAATAGATTTAACCTTGGTGCTTGTGCACCTGTGTGCATACAGATGGATCCAAATAAGAAACTTGTACCGAATGATGGTACTCTAGTGGCACAATTGGAGTATGCCAAAGTCATAGGATGTCTTATGTACACTATAACTAGCACAAGCCCCGATATAGCCATTGTTGTTGGAAAGCTAAATAGATACACTAACAATCCACGTAAATTACATATGCATGCAGTATATTGTGTACTGAAATACCTTAAGAAAACCATGAACTATGGTATTTCATTTCTCGGGTATCCTCCTATTTCGGAAAGATACTCTGATGCCAGCTGGATCTCCGATGTGGAAGATCATGCATCTACAAGTGGATGGATTTTCTTGCTTGGTGGTGGTGTAGTTTCTTGGGGTTCTAAGAAACAGATATGTATTTTAGATTCCACTATGGTAGCGGAGTTTATAGTTCTCGCGTCTGCAGCAAAGCCGAGTGGTTAAAGGATCTTTTGTATAAGATTCCTTTGTGGTCTAAGCTAATTTTGCCTGTTTCTATCCATTATGATACTCAAGCTACACTCTCAAAGGTGTATAGCAAGGTGTATAATGGAAAGTCTAGACACATTGGTGTAAGACATGGTATTGTGAGACAACTCATTAGAGAAGGTGCCATCACTGTGACCTTGTGAGAACAAGTCAAAATTTGGCGGATTCGTTACTAAAAGTCTTGGTAAAGACTTGGTTCTAAGAACAAATGAAGGGATGAGGCTGAAACCCGTCTATTTAAGTAACCCATGATGGATCCTCAACTCGATGCTTGGTACAACGCCAGGTCTTGGGTTCAATGAGAGAGTTTTGTCATCCATGTGACTACAAGTACTAAAAGAGAAATTTCCATCCCGCATTGAAGTGCTTGGTAACCTGTGACAGAGGAATAAAGAGGATGAGCATATGCTTTTAATAGACCCGAGTTTAAATTATTATTGAATATCGTGTTACAGGGACATGATCAATGGAAACCACCTTAATGAGTGTGAAGTTTGGCTGCTTCAAAGGAGTGATTTAATGACAAGATTTTGGCTCTGAAACACTCATGAGGGGTATAGGATACAAGGCCATAAATGTATCGATCTGGGAGATGAGATGTGTGTAAAGAGTAAGTCTTGTGTGTGGAGATGTATTTAGTTAAATGGAATTTATGGTTCAAAGCTTAGTCTACCATTTTCGTTCCGAATAATTGTAACGTGTCTTCACTAGGTGGGAGTTCAATCGAAAGTCACCTTGACTGACGCATAAAGGCTTCTTATTATTTTGAGAGATGTTGTAATATGAGAATGAATGTATTTTGAAAACGGTGGGAGAGTATTGATGTATTTTATAAATAGAATACTTAATATAGTATTTGAGAAGTGTTTCATATTGGTTTTGATTGTATTTGGCTTGCATAGGATGTGTGTTGACACACAGGTACTGCATATCGATACACAATCCTGAAGAACCGATCCCAGGCATTTGTGTGTTGACACACAGGTACTGTCAGGTCTCCAAAACCATGTGTGTTGAAGTGTGTGTCAACACACAATCTTACAGTATCTTGTGTGTTGAAGCAAGTTTCGACACTCATTTTGACACACAGCTTTACAGTGAGTTGTGTGTTGATGTGTGTGTCGACACACAGCTTTGGCACACATGGCAGTTTTGATTGTTACTTTGAGCGGTTTGAAGTGGTTTTTTGCTGTTTGTTTGCAATTATTTTGTTACGTCTTTAGAGTCCTCTTTCTCTACAAATAGTCCCCCACATATTTGGTTGAAGAACACATTGAAAATACCTATGATAGATTGCAATGGCTTATTGACAGATTTGTGTGAAAAACTTTGAAAGTTTATTCTTAACACATCTCTCTTTCTTCTTTCCTACATATAATCCCACTTCATTGTTTTTGTTGTCATTGTACCTCTGAGACTATTTCATTATACTTGAAATAAGTCTTAAAGAAAGTAATTGCATGCCTCAACGCCTGAGATCGTTTGGTTACCCGTTTGTGAAGAGATACTTCAACATAGACTTTGCAAAGAGAAAAGAGAAAGGGGTATATCAAAGTGACTTTCCAAATCCAAAAAAGTTAACACCATGTTGCATCGGCTGGCCCAACATTGCAAGTTGCGGGGGTGTGACCCACAAAGACCACTCTGGGGCTGCTAGACCTTACCAAGAGAATGGAGAAGGAGGTATACCAAAGTGACCTTCCCACCAACAAATAAGAGAACCCGAACAAAATTGTAGCACCCCTAAAATTTCAATATATAAAACACATACATAATATGTATTCAGACTCACTTTGAGTTCACTCTAACTCAATGACCCTTGAGATATACGCGCATTTTTTATGCTGGATGTAAGCTTGGTAAGGCCAGGGATGGTTGCGATAAGAGAGAGGAGAGAGTTTTGGCTCCATTGGCTGCTTGCCCATGGAAATGGTGCATATGAAGGGCGGTCTTGCCTATGATGATGGTTCTTGCCTATAATGGATAGTTCATGCCAAGGTCAGTGCCAACCAGGGGCATGACACCCATACCATCCTGGGTGGTGCTAGCGCCACCTTGGCGTTGGAGCCCACTTTGTTCTCCCACTCATGGCAATGGCTGTGTGCAGCTAGGATCTCGCCCATGGTAGTGGTGGTGCCTATCCAGGATCTCACCCATGGTACTGGTGGCTGGCGAAGCAGTGGCACCTTGGCCTCAAAACACGGTTATGACAAGTGAGATTTTTGAAAGCTTATAATTTATTTGGGCTTTTGAGCTCGTAGGCCATGATTTGCAAGCATTTTAGTTAACTATATGGCTTAACTTACTATTATTCGACTTTTGTACAGTAAAGAAATACTTTTCTTTTTATGAACAAAAAGAATATTAGGATAAAGTTTCGAAAAGATTTCTTATTTTTTATAGGATTATTTACACCATAGATTCTATACTTTTTTAATTTTGTCAATTTAATTCATGTATTTTTAATTGTGTTAATTTAGTCTCTCTATAATTTATATTATACCAAACATTAAATGCAAGTAACACACTAAAAATCTACTCATTGACTCAATTTAACCCAAGACAGGCAAAGCCATTACAATTTCATTAACAACTTAAATAAAGTTTAGGGCAAAATATGGAAAGACCGCCTGAATTTTACAATTAAACATAATACACCTCCTAAACTTTCAATTTCATGAAATAGGCCCCTGAACCTTATAATTAAACACAACACACCCCTTGCACTTTTAATTTCATAAAATAGTCCATTGAACTTTGTTATAAACAACCCCCCCTCCCCCCGCGTGCAGAATTTTCAATTAAATATAATACACCTCCTACATTTTCAATTTTGAAAAATAACTCTTAAACTTTGTTATTACATATAACTTACCCTTGAACTTTGTTACTAAATGCAACTCATCCCTCAGACATTAATAATTGTAAAATTAAAAAAATTTACAAAATTTAAAAAAAAATTTTGAAAAAAATTGGAAAAAATTTGACAAAGTATAATAATATTTTTTTACTATGGAAAAATTTAGATTAATAAATTTCAATTTAGAAAATGTATCAAATTAAAAATCAGGGATTTTCAACTTTTATAAAAAAGATAGTGATTTTATATTTTTAAACAAAAGATAGGAGTTTTATGTTTCTAAGTAAAATATAAGAAGATTTTCTAATATTTGTAGAAAATAATTTTTAATTAATTATAGTAATAACATTATAAACTTAGAAAAAATAAAATAATTTTAAATTTTGTAAAAAATATTATAAGATAAAATATAATAATATTTTAAAAATATAAATGTCAAAATTAGATTAATAATTTATAATTATAAAGTAATACAAAATTAAAAATTTAAAAATAAATTCTGGAAAAAAAAACTTTAAATTGAAAAGCCAAAGTTAAAACATATTATTCTATTTTGCAAACTTTTTCCTAAAAATATTTTCTCATAATTTGTTTCAAATTTTTTAATTTCAAATTTATTAATGTTTAAAAGGTATGTTACGTTTAGTAACAAAATTAGGGTTAACTATTTTCCCTTTGCTTCTTAATTGTTTTAGCCATGAGAGTTTAAAGGAAATCTTTTGAACCTTCCGTCCCTTATTTTCTGCTTCTTTGCGCTGCATCAGTTGGTATCAGTGCTTAGACCATTTTCTAAGATAGCCCTTAGACGAAAGAGGTACGCCACCACTGGTGACGTTTAATGAAAGTTCAAGAGGAGAATAGAGGATTTGGAGGAGAAATTCCGGCGAATCAAGTTGTGTTTGGTTCAATTGGGGGCAAATTTCAACCAAACACCTATGGCTCAGCCTCAAAATTCACTGGAGGTGGGAGGAGAGGATAAAACCGAGGGCCACCTAGTAATGGTCCGGCAGGTTGTCTTCATGCCTCAGGCAGCATAAGGCAGTGGCGAACGCACATTATTACTACCGGGGGTGCACAGACACCGTAGCTTTACGACTAGACCCTTAGAAATATATATAAATTAGTAGAAAAAATTTTATAATACTATATAAACAATGAAGTGTGAACTTATAGCAATGGTAATCTCTTGGACTAGTTGTATAGTGCGCGATTGTCTTCCACCATGCCAGGGGTTCAATTCCTCACACTAAAAAATTTTAGTTATAATTTTACTTTTGAATATAATCAAATTTAAAGATTGAAAAGCTAGCAGTACTTCCTTGGACTAGTGGGTTTGCAATTCTGCTCTCATTCTCCATGTCAAGGGTTCAAAGCCCTATCCAGGCAAAATTTTAATTGCAATTTGCTTCTTTATATAATTAATTTTATTAATTAAAATCCTAGCCCTAATTTTTTAAATATTAAACTCTCTCTACCTCTCCTCTGGTAGTTTTCTCTCAAAAAGGTCGAACCATAAATTTTATCTCTTTGTCATTCTCACCACAAGGTATTTCTCATTCTCAATATAGCCCTAATTTTTTTAATTATAAATTTCAATTGGTTTCCTATTTGTATTTTTCAACTTTCTATAGTTAATGATTATTATTTAATCAACAGTTTTATATGAAGCTTTGTGGATTATTTGTATAATTATATTACAAAACTAATTAATAACCCTAATTATTTTTATTTCGTAGTTTAAAACGGAGAGATATTTCAAAAAAAAAAAAAAATAGCCACACAATCCACTGATGTTGGTTCTTCATCCCAAGAATTACCTATGATTCAAGAAAGTGGTAATCAAACAGAAAACATATTCAATGTGAACAATGAACAGACTTATATACAGAGTCATATTGATTTGAATTCACTTACCGCTAATCCAGCAGAAAGAAAGGCAATTTTAGATTATCATCCAAATGAGCGTGATGAAATAAGATGAGCATATCTTCAAAGAGGCCCTTATCAACCTAAAACCCATAACTTCCCCCAAACAAATATTGGTGGACGATTACGTCGATTTTGTTGAGGATATGGGTATGGCAGAATGTAACTTGGGAAAATTTCTAAGGCTTAAGGCGTATTTTAACACTGTCTTTAAGGTATTATTTTCCCTCTCTACACAAAGATTATTCTTAGATATAGCAAATACACCTCCAGGATACAATAAGCCTTCTTGGATTTTGTGGAGAACAACAACCAGAAAATCCCCTGAACTCTCTTGAGAAAGAAGAAGAGAAAATAGGAAGAAGATGATTCAGACAAATTTAATGGGCATATCAAACCTTATATAGAGGCACATTATTTAACCGGAATTAAATTCACTTAGAAATCCGAAAACTGCCATTAACCGAATTTAGCAGTTTTATCATTTTTAATATCTGAAAATCATTTTATTTAATTAAGTAGATAAAATAATAATAAAAGGTTATTATCCGGTGTGGTATGTCCCGTACTAAGCCCCCTGTACCCGCACTGCGCACAAGCGCACCAAGTGCCAAGTGCCGCCTAATAAGCCGCCAAAAGCGCCATAAGCGCTGCGCGAGCGCGCGTGTGATTTTAGAATTCCCTTAGCCCATAAAGAGCAACATGAACTCCTAAGCCCACAACAAGCCCGACATACTAATAGGTCCATATGAGACACCTACTTATAAAGTAGTGTCTCTTTCCCTTCTTTTCCAATGTGGGATGTATTCCCATTTTTACTTAACTCTACAATACAAACTACTAACAATCCCCCACTAGTTTGTAACGATGTAGAGTTGACCTTCACTAACATAATTGCGCATACAAGAAGGTATCTCTCGATTTAAACCTTCAGTTAGCGTAAATCTTTCAAAGTTCCAATGAAGTACTAGGAGGTCGCAACTTAATCCTATACTCCTTATATCAGAACCGGAAATATCACACACGAAATCATGTCCATTCTCTATAAGAGTTTTAAAATGCTTTAGCACCAATATGGCCATGTGCTCATCCTAGTTTCATGAATATTTTCAAGAATCAACCCTTAAAACTCTTGTTAGGAGCGGCACCACTCCTATATTCATATAGGTGGAATTTCCTTAAAAGTCCTTGCTACTCAGGACACAAACAACATAAATTCCATTAAGAGTGAAAATCATCCTCTGTACAGTAGTGGGCTCTCACCAAATCCTACTTTTTGGTGTATTTAGTCACAAACAGTAACTTATTATTACCCTTTAAACCTTAGTACTAGTTGCTGCTAGAACAAGGTAGGGTTACCATTACTGATGACCATCTTGAAAAGGGTCTCAAGCCCCTTCTAGCTGTAGTACCTCTTACTACATCCCTTGACAAACCCTTAGTCAATGGATCTGCTAGATTGTTGCTTGACCTGACATAAGTGATAGTAATTATACTATCTACAATGAGTTGTCTGATATACTCATGTCTCAAGCTGATATGTCTAGACTTGCCATTATAAACCTTACTATAGGCTCTAGACATAGTAGCTTCACTATCGCAATGCAAGGAGATTGGTGGCATCGGTTGTGGCCACAACTTTATTTCTAATAACAAATTCCTTAGCCACTCTGCTTCCTTGCCTGCGGCTGCTAAGGCTACAAATTTAGCCTCCATTGTTGAATGAGAGATGCAAGTTTGTTTCTTAGATGCCCAACTTACAGCACCCCCACCAAGGGTGAAAATCCAGCCCGAAGTAGATTTGTTATCACAAGCACTAGTAATCCAGCTTGCATCTGTATAACCTTCTAGTACTGCTGGATAATCTCTATAAAATATTCCTATATCACTTGTTTTCTTTAAGTATCCAAGGATTCTATTAATTCCTTTCTAATGAGCAATACTAGGATTACTTGTGAACCTTGACAATTTGCACACAGCAAATGCAATATCTGGTCTTGTGCCGTGCATTGCATACATGAGACTTCCAATAGCACTGGCATATTCAAGTTGTGCAACTGCTCTACCAGAATTTTCAACAAATTTGACACTTGAGTCATAAGGGGTGTTAGCTTCTTTAATTCCAAGATGCTTAAACTTCTCTAAAATTTTAGCAATATAATGAGATTGATTAAGAGCATAGCCCCCACTATATCGTCTCACCTTTATACCCAAAATAGTATCTACTTCATTCATATCTTTCATCTTGAATTGTGAAGATAGATACTTCTTTGTTTCCTCAATACCTTTCATGTTAGTGCCAAATATTAGTAGGTCATCCACATAGAGACATATGATAACCCCATAATCTTCAGTAAACTTACAATAAATGCATTTATCAGCATTGTTATAGGAAAAACCATTAGAAAGTATTGTGGCATCAAACTTCTCATGCCACTGTTTCGGCGCTTGTTTCAAACCATATAACGGCCTTACTAATTTACACACTTTTTTCTCATTACCACGAAGCACAAAGCCTTCTGGTTGCTCCATATAAACCTCTTCATCAAGATCACCATTTAGGAAGGCAGTTTTAACATCCATTTGGTGTATATATAAATTGTAAATTGAAGCCAGAGCCATTAACACTCTAATGGATGTTATTCTTGCAACAGGAGCATATGTATCAAAATAATCAATACCTTCCTTTTGCGAAAATCCTTTTGCTACTAATCTAGCTTTAAAGGTTTGTAAGGAACCATCCGTGTTATATTTTTTCCTAAATACCCATTTACATCCTATCGGCTTTGATCCTGGAGGTAAATCCACTAGGACCCAAGTATTGTTGGACAATATTGAGTCCATTTCATCATTTATAGCCTCTTTCCAAAAGGCTGGATCTCTAGAAGCCATAGCCGCACTGTATGACTTTGGATCCTCCTCTATATGTAATACAATAGGTATTTTGTTTGTTACAGAGTTTCTGTCTCCTTCAACTAGGAATAATATAGCTTGAGAAGAAATAAAGTCAGATCCTAAATTTTTCTCTTTCCTTGCTCTTTGACTTCTTCTAGGTTCTAATGAAACATTCTCTACATTTCTTTTATTTGCATTCGCATTAGAACTTTCGGGAATATCTTCTTGTAGTAGAGGTGATTGTAAACTCTTAGTATTTGGAGTATGCTCAATGCTCTTATCATGATAAAATTTATTTTTAATAAATTCAACATCCCTAGTCTCAACAATAATATTTGAGTCAAGGTTAAGAAGCCTATATGCTTTAGAATTTTGAGCATAACCCACAAACACACTTTTTATAGCCCTAGGACCCAATTTTGTCCTCTTAGGATCGGGTACTCGATAAAAGGCTAAACACCCCCACACCCTAAGATAATCCAACTTAGGTTTTCTTCCTTTCCATATTTCATATGGAGATTTTTTCCTTTTCCTAGATGGAATTCGATTATGAATATGACAAGCAGCAAGTAGAGCTTCTCCCCACAAATTTAATGGCATTCTGGCATTAAGGATCATAGAGTTAACCATTTCCTCAAAAGTACAATTTTTCCTTTCAGCCAAACCATTTTGTTGAGGAGTATAAGGAGCGGAGTTTTGATGTATTATACCATGTCCTTCACAAAATGCATCAAAGTCAATGGGAAAATACTCTCCGCCTCTATCACTGCGTAGAATTTTAATCTTTCTTTCTTTTTGATTCTCTACTTCTGCTTTATAACGTTTAAATATAGTGAATGCCTCATCTTAATTTCTCTTAAGATATACATAAGTATATCTTGAACAATCATCTATAAACGTTATAAAGTAACGTTTTCCACCTCTAGTAAGCACTCCATTCAATTCACATATATCTGAATGCACTAAGTCCAGAATTTGTGTATTCCTTTCTACTCTAGGAAAAGGTCTTTTAATAAACTTTGCTTGGATGCAGATTTCACACTTATCCTTTTTAATGTTATCTTTAACTGAAATATAACCATGCTTGTGCATATATTCCAACGACCTAAAGTTTTTAAGTGTGCTAACCTAGCATGCCACATAGTTGAAGAAGAATCCACAAAGTAAATAGAAACAACATTCATTTCATTAATACCATCAACATTAAGTTTGAACATACCATCACAGAAATAACCCTTCCCCACAAAGAAACCATTCATGGATAGTACAACCTTGTCAGACTCAAGTACAACTTTAAAACCATTCTTATACAAAAGACCAGCAGAGACTAAATTCTTTCTAATTTCAGGAACATGGAGAACATTCACCAAAGTGAGTTTCTTTCCAGAAGTAAACTTTAACTCCACGGTGCCCTGTCCAAGAACCTTCGCTGGATTGTGGTTTCCCATAAATACCTCACGATCTTTCACTTCTTCATAGGTCTTAAACTGCTCCTTGTCATTGCACACATGAATTGTTGCTCCAGAATCTAACCACCAAGAAACAGACTTGGTAGTTGCCATATGCAGTTCGGTAACCATGCCAATTTGCAGTCCTTCCATGCCAAAAAGCATGGCAACAAGGTCTTTGCACTCCTCTTGGACCATATTGGCTTTGGAAGAAGCGAAAGACTGGTTCTTTGTAGTGTTCTCCCTCTTTAACTCCCTGCAATCTTTTATATAGTGTCCTTTTTTGTGACAATGGTAGCACTTGCGACTTTTCTTTTTGTCCTGCTTGTTTTTAAAATCAAAAGTCTTCTTTTTCTGGTTCTTATTCTTATGATTGTGGTCAGAGACGTAGTTCACTTTAGAACTATTACCAAGATACTCGGCATCACGCTTTCTAGTTTCTTCTTCAATGCGTAGATGCCTAAGTAACTTTTCTACAGTGAAGTCTTCTGTCATATGTAGAAGTTTCTTTCCGTAATCTTTCCAAGCAAGAGGCAATTTTGCGATAATTGCTCCAACTTGAAGAGATTCAAGAATGACTACTTTGACGTCACGAAGTCTATTAACCAGAACTTGCAACTCATGCACTTGGTCCATAATAGGTATACTGTCAATCATAACAAACTCGAAATATTTCATCAATAGAAATTTATCTGTACCTTGCCTCTCTGTGTTGTACTTCTCTTCGAGGGCCTGCCAAATCTTCAATGGGGACTTGTTGGACATGTACAGATCATATAAACGGTCAGACAAAGTGTTGAGGATATGACCACAATAGACGAACTCATCCTCTTCGCGTTTCTTCTTCAATTCTGCTGCTTTGGCCTTCTCCTCATCCGAAGCATCCACATCGGGTTCAGAAATAGGCTTCAATTCAGGATCAAGGATGTATGCGATGTTGAGTGCAGTAAGCAAAAACATCATCTTGTCTTTCCAGCTATTAAAATTGGTCCCATCAAAACGATCCAGTTCGACAAACTCTTGGTTCATGACTCGGAACGTAGCAGTGTTGGATGACTCTCCCGCCATTGAAATAATACCCTAAAATTGTTGAGAATATGGGTATGGCAGAATATAACTTGGGAAAATTTCTAAGGCTTAAGGCGTATTTTAACACTGTCTTTAAGGTAATATTTTCCCTCTCTACACAAAGATTATTCTTAGATATAGCAAATACACCCCCAGGATACAATAAGCCTTCTTGGATTTTGTGGAGAACAACAACCAAAAAATCCCCTGAACTCTCTTGAGAAAGAAGAAGAGAAAATAGGAAGAAGATGATTCAGACAAATTTAATGGGCATATCAAACCTTATATAGAGGCACATTATTTAACCGGAATTAAATTCACTTAGAAATCCAAAAACTGCCATTAACCGAATTTAGCAGTTTTATCATTTTTAATTTCAGAAAATCATTTTATTTAATTAAGTAGATAAAATAATAATAAAAGTTTATTATCCGGTGTGGTATGTCCCGTACTAAGCCCCCTGCACCCGCATTGCGCACAAGCACACCAAGTGCCAAGTGCAGCCTAATAAGCCGCCATAAGCGCTGCGCTCACACGCGTGTGTGATTTTAGAATTTCCTTAGCCCATAAAGAGCAACATGAACTCCTAAGCCCACAACAAGCCCAACATACTAATAGGCCCATATGAGACACCTACTTATAAAGTAGTGTCTCTTCCCCTTCTTTTCCAATGTGGGATGTATTCCCATTTTTACTTAACTCTACAATACAAACTACTAACAGATTTAACTCTTTTTGGCTTGATGAATATAGCAATTGGATAGAATATAGTGTCAAATTGGATGCTACTTTTTGCCCATGTTGTTATTTGTTTAAAATCGAACGTATGAGTCTTGGTGGGGGAGACTCATTTACAGAGAAAGGGTTTAGGAGTTGGAATAAAAAAGAGAGATTTGATATGCATGTTGGTGGGCCTAATAGTGCTCACAATCAATGTGTTAAGAAATGTGAAGATTTAATGAGGCAAAATCAACCAATCCAAGCTGCTCTTGTGAATCAATCAGAGCAAATGAAGAATTAGTATCGAATTCGCTTAAATGCATCAATTGATGTAGCAAGATTACTTTTATCTGGTGGGATAGCATTTCGGGGCCATGATAAAAGTGAAACATCCAAAAATAGAGGAAATTTTCTTCGAATCTTAACATGGTATGCAGAGCGTGTCGATAATGTGGGGAGTGTTGTCCTGCAAAATGCTCCAAATAACCAACAAATGACTTCACCATCTATGTAAAAATACATTGTGAATGCATGCGCAAGAGAAATAGTGAATGCTATCATTGAAGAGATTGGGGATGATGTCTTTGGGATATTGGTTGATGAGTCACGTGATGTATCTTACAAGGAGCATATGGCTCTTGTTTTGTGAGATGTAGATAAACGAGGGGTTGTGATGGAGCGATTTGTTGGTCATGTTCATCTTTTTGATACTTCTGCTTTATCATTGAATAAAGCAATTTATAATTTACTTTCTCAATATTCGTTGAGTCCACATCTGATACGTGGACAATGCTATGATGGAGCTAGTAATATGCAAGGACATATCAACGGCCTTAAAGCTTTGACTATGAGAGATACTCCTTCAGCATATTGCATTCATTGTTTTGCTCATCAACTTCAATTAACTCTTGTTGCAACCGCAAAAAATCAGTATGATGTGGCTTGGCTTTTTGGCTTGCTTAATAATGTAATGAACGTGGTTGGAGCTTCCTTTAAGCATAGGGATATGCTACGAGAGAAGCAAATAGAGGTAGCTAAAGAGACTTTATGTATGGCGAGCTAGAAATAGGGCGAGGCTTAAATCAAGAACTTGGTCTTAAAAGGCCAGGTGATACTTGTTAGGGATCTCATTACAAGACGATTGTGAATGTGGTTGCTATGTTTTCTTCGATCATTGATGTTCTTGAAGATATTGCAAATGATGCCTCTGATTCAGATGATAGATAGAAAGCTCAGTGCTTTTTAAATAGTTTTTAATCATTTGAGTTTATTTTCTTATTACACTTTATGAAAAAAAAAAATATTAGGAATTACGAATGAACTAAACATAGCTTTGCAAAGAAAAGAGCAAGATATTGTGAATGCTATGACATTTCTTGGTGTAGCTAAGAAACGCTTGCAGGTGACTAGAGAGAATGGTCGGGAATCTTTTATGGATGATATATCTTTATTTTGTTTGAAGCATGGTATTTTGATCCCCACCATGGATGATTTATATGTTATTTGAGGAAAGTCAAAGCACAGAGTGTCTGCGGTTACCAATGAGCATCATTTTCGTATTGATCTATTTTATACAGTCATTGATATGCAGCTGAGTGAGCTTAACAATCGCTTTGATGAGGTAAGCACTAAGTCAATTCTGGATGTAGCTTGTTTGAATCCAGTTGACTCATTTGTTAACTTTGATGAGAAGAAGTTGATGAGATCGGTAGAACATTATCCTGATGACTTTTTAGATGTTGATATTCAAAAATTAGGTTGTCAGCTTGGTAATTTTGTTGTTGATGTCCACAATGATGATAAGTTTTCTGAGTTGAAGGGAATTTCTGATCTTTCTAGGAAGATGGTTGAAACAAAAAAGCATATGACATATTCGCATGTTTATTTGCTTCTGAAATTGGCTTTGATTCTTCCAGTCGCCACTGCAACAGTGGAGAGAGCTTTTTCTGCAATGAAGTTTATTAAGTCTGATTTGAGAAATCGAATGAGTGATCAGTTTATTAATGATTGTTTACTTGCTTTCACTGAGAATGATGTATTTGAGAGTATCACTAATGATGCTATTATACAACATTTTCAAAATATGAAGACTCGCAGGGGACATTTGGGTTAATTTGTTGATTTTATTTCCCTCTGTGTATAGATATTACTATAATTTTATTATATGAAAATTTTCATACTTTTTAATTTCTAAATAGATTAATAGTATATTATATTACATTTGCATTTATTGTTATTTTTTATTTTTTATTATGTTTTTAATTATATATATGGACCCCGCATCGGTAAACTTCTGGATCTGCCACTGGTAGAAGGGGATGATTGGCTTCGGGATAACATGTTCCAGATGACATGCACGATTGGCGGAAGAGTATGTCACCTAGTCATTGATTCTGGAAGTTGCGAGAACGCTATCTCCAAGGAAGCAGTCCAAAAGCTAGGATTAAAGACGGAAGAGCATCCGAACCCTTACAAGTTATGGCTTGAGAAAGGTGACCGGGTAACCATATCAAAAGGTTGCTTGTTTAACTTTTCACTTGGGGCGAAACACCGAGATGGGGTATGGAGTGATGTGGTTACTATGGATGTGTGCCACTTGTTGCCTGGACAACCATGGCAATTCGACAGAGGTGCTACCCATGATGGAAGGCGGAACACCTACAGCTTTGTGTTTGAGGGTACAAAGTTAATCTTGTTGTCTTAAAAGCACGAACAACCACGTTCGATGATAACTGAAAACCCAAACCCCCGGGATAGAGTCATGCTCACCAAAGAAGTTGATAGGGTGCCAGGGTTGTCTTACAGAAAGGGCCATATTACTGAGTGAACGTTGTGAAGCGTGGAGATCTTAGGAGCCAAGTATTGAAGCTACTCACCAAGGTTTTCATTTGAGAGGGCCTGAAGAGTAGATCAGCTATCTTGACACCAACAAAGGATGGGACTTGGCGGATATGTCTTGACAGCAGGACCATCGGTAGGATCACGGTATGTTATTGACTACCAATTCTTAGATTAGATAACTTTCTATACCAATTGCAGAATTCGATGGTATCTACTGAGTTGGGTATAAAGGACGGATACCACCTGAGTCACATTTCGCCAGAAGGTGAGTGGAAGACTAAGTTTGAAGCCCGAGAAGAGTTAGGTGAGGGGTATAAACATGGCGTACCTTCCAACATTGTGTTGGATAGGGATGTGCTCTTTGTGCACCCTTTCTGGAAGCCACTATGGAAGATAGCACGTACCACTATTGTCTATGGCTGTGTCCCTCAGGCTCCAATAGACCTTGCACCCATTCCAAATCTTATTCATCCACATGAACAGACCGAGGACTTCATCACCAACCATCAGAAGATACATGAGCAGGCTCAAGCATGGTTGCTTGAGGCACGTGCCAAATACAAGATAGCGCGAATGACGACTTCCGATGTGTTCCTCACCTTGGTGAGGATGACCCATATGATCTGTTGGAAAATTCGAGGGCGAATTCTTTCCAAGTTGAGGATGATGATGCAGCCTGCATCGTCTTGGCGAGTCGGGTTACAACAGGTCAACAGCCTCCGCTTGGGCAAGCTTGGCGAGATGGAGGGAAGTTGTGCAGGGGTATAACTTAGCAAAAATGGCCCAAATGATCCCTTATGAAATTCGAGGATGAATTCTCTCTAACACAGGAAGAATGATGTAGCTGCACCATAGCTTTTGGCGGGTTGCTTGGCTGGATGGAGGAGAGACGCGAAAAGGGTAAACCGGATTGAGAAAGTTAATATCAATTAGGAGGCCTTAGCTTAGATTGGTAGATTATTATTTGTATTTGTATTTATCTTTTAGTCTTTTATTTTGGTGAAATAGCTCATCTATCTAAAGTTGAGGACACAAATTGAGGGATAAAAGCATATGGATTGATAGATGAGCACACGAAAAACTAATATCTAGAGTTGATCTTCCAATAGGGATTTAATTTTATTTTTTATTATTTTATTTATTTTGAGTCTAGCTCGAAAAGCTCCTCCATTTAAAGAGAGGGTTGGTTAGGGTTTTTTGGATTCATTCAATTGTCATATATTTTATTTATCTTTTTATGTGTTTTCCTCTATTATCGAGGTGTGAGAACTAGGGTTAAATATTTTCCCTTTACTTCTTAATTGTTGGAGGAATAAGAGTTTAAAGGAAGGCCGTTGAAATTTTTGTTCCCAATTTTCTTCTTAAATGCGCTACATCCGGGTATTTATTGTGTTTAATTGTAAAATTCAAGGAACTATTTTACGAAATTGAAAGTGTATGAGAGTGTTATGTTTAACTATAAAGTTTAAGAGGTCTTTCTATAATTTGCCTTAAATTTTACACGAAGAACCAAATTGACACAATATTATTCTACATGCACTATGACACAGTGAAAATTATAGAAATTAAATTGACATAATGGACAAAACATGTAAAACTTTGGAGTAAATAGCTCTTTTTATATTATGTTGAAATACAACAAATATTTTGAAACGGCATGAGAGAGCGTTTACTATCTTCTATACAAACTATAATTTTTTAAATCATCATTTTGAAAAAGGGGTTTGCTACATAGTCAAAAGGATTAAAAAACCAAAAAGTCAACGTTTTCAAGCTAAGCAATATTATAAATGTTTAAAATTATAATATTTATTTATTTATATAATATAATAAAATTTTATTAGTTTATAAAAAAAGAATTAAATTAAAAGAATCCTTACCATATTGTAATTACCTAAGGCGTTATTCAATATGCAAACGTCACATTTAAATTTGATGCCAAAAGTGTTATCTAATTTGAATATTAAATGGATAATATTATTATCATGATAAAATTATTAATAGCTGAACAATTTTGTGAAATATTATGGTTATTATTTATTATAAGTCAAATTATCACTTTGACAACAATAATTATTATCTTAAGAATAACAACTTATTATATTTGTATATCAAGTAGCGTGACTAAAATTATTAGAATTCTTAAAATAATGTCAACTTAATTATTTTTCATAAATTGGATAATTATAACTGGATACTTATTTTTTATACAAATAAAATTGGTGTTTGATGTTAGAATTAAAGTTTGTTAAATGAATGCTTCGTGGCTCTCTAGTAGAGCCTATGAGGGTGCACCATTCTAAAAGTGGGGCCGAAGCCTTGAATTAAGCACACGGGCCGGCTGCGGACGGCACCCCAAACCAATTTTATTTTAAAAACTATTATTATTAAAGTAATGATATGACTCAAAAATAATGAAATGTATAAATTATTTTGAAAATCATGGTTATGTTTTGGCAATAATATATCTAGCAATGGCAATAACGTTAGTCTTTATTTTCTACCTACAAGAAAAATAAGTTGGGAGCCAATTTAACAAATTAAATTGTGAGGGTGAAAATTCTCGTTGTTATTGCATTGAACATAACAAGTTTGATCTGACAATAATAATTTTGCTCATACATTTGACATTTAGTGATATAAATCAAACAAATTAAGGAATATCACATCCAAAATCAAGAGAAGTCTGATGCAACGCGTAAAAGACAAATTGGAAAACATAAAGATTCAACAGCCTTCTCTTAATTTCTTATTATGAAAATAATAAAGAACAAAGGAAAAAAGTCTAATCTTGGTTCTCACAACTTGAGAACAGGAGAAAATACTAAACTAGAGAGAAAATTCCGAATAATAATAAGCTATCAAACCCCTAGCTAAACCTCTCTTTAAATAGAGGAGCTTTTTAATTAGATTCAAACTCCTAATTAAATATCAACGGACAAGATCGTAATCTATGTGCTTCATCCAGCAAACCGTGTGATGTAACTAAAATAACTAAAAATATAAAAGAGATAAATACAAAATAAATCCGAAAATTTAAATTAAGCTTCCTAATTGTGGTAAAATTCTAATTCGTACCCCCTCCTATCCGCGTTCCTTGACCCCGCCAACTGGAGCAGATCGCCAATGGATTCCCGCCAAAAAAACTGCCAAGTCTGGAAGTGGGGCTGCATCAGCCTTCCCTGGTCGGAGCGAATTTGTCAAGGAATCCTTCATATAGTTCTCACCAAAATATGGGACGAGATGTTTGACGTTGAATACGTATGAAGTTCTCCTCCTACTCGGCAATTGTAGATCGATATATGTCGTCATTGATCTTCTCTAGAATCTGCAAAGGGCCAATTTGTTGTGACCTCATGCCGGGAAGCTCTCATTAGAATTGCCCAGACTTGATGGCCAACATGTAACCGGATTGCTCTATGCTGTTTATCACTTGACACTTTGTACTTGGCTCTTGCCTTCAGAATCTGTGCTCAAGTCTGCTCATATATGTCTCGGAGGTTGAAGATGAAGTCTTCCACCTTGCCATTGGGATGAGTGAGATCTGGAACAGGTGCCAAATCTATTGGAGACCGTACTACAAAACCATAGACAATCTTGAATTGTGCAAAGCCCATACTCCTAGTAACTGAACTATTGTAGCCGGACTCAGCTTAGTAAAACTTTGCTTCCCAGCCCCTAGTGTTGTCGTCAACAAGACATCGGAGTAAGTTGCCCAATGATCAGTTCGTTACCTCCGTCTGACCATCCATCTGCAGATGATGAACTGTGTTGAAGGCGAGGGAGGTGCTTGCCATCTTCCATAACATCTTCCAGAAGTAGTTGACGAACCTCGTGTCCCTATCTGAGACAATGCTAGCCAGCAATCCATGAAGCTTGTACACCTCTTGGAAATATAACCCTACCATATATATAGCGTCAGCGACCTTCTTGCACCCTATGAAGTGCATCATCTTTAAGAGCCGATCAACCACCATGAATATCAAATCAATGCCTCCCCTTGTCCGTGGTAGTCCCAAAACAATGGCCGTACTAATATCTGCCCAAGGATGACTCAAAATCGTCATTGGTAAGTATAGACCTACATTGGTCAGTCCACCTTTTGATACTTGACAAATGTGACATCGTTTGACAAATCTTTCTACCTCTTTCCGTAACAAAGGCCAAAAATAGTTGGTGCTAGCTAGCTGTAGTGCCTTGTCTCGGCCCATATGCCTGTGGTTGTGCTTCTCCGCAATGATCTTGAGTCGTAGACTTGAATCCGGGATGCAAAGTTGGTTTCCTTTAAAAAGGAAGCCATCATGCATGGAATATCTAGTAACAGAGCCATATTGGACTTCCCGCCCAATCCCACCAATGGCGAGTTCATCTTCGTATTGCTCTGCCAACTGCTTAAACCAAGTTACGGAAACTCTGCTCTGTGATATGATGAGACTGCGCCTACTGAGTGCATCCGTCACCTTGTTCAAGACGCCTGAGTTGTGTTTGATTACGAAGTGGAAGAGCTGGATGTAACTTGCCCACCTAGCGTGTCAATCAGATAGCTGGTCTTGGCTAATGATGTACTTTAGGGCCACATTGTTAGAATAGAAAACAAACCCTTTATTAGCTAGATATGACTTCCAATGCCTCAGCACACTCGCCAATGCATAGAACTCGATGTCGTAAGTTGAGTAATTTAACTTACTCCCATCAAGCTTCTAACTAAAGTACGCCATAGGCCATCCCTTCTGACTTAGGACCGCGCCAATGCCAATCTAGGAGGCATCGGTGTCAAGCTTAAAAGTCTTTTGGAAATCCGAAAGGGCAAAATACCGGTGCCATGGTTAGCCTCCTCTTGATCTCTTCAAAAGCGTCAGCAGCTTCCAGAGTCCAAGCAAAGGAACCCCGTTTCAGAAAGTTTGTGAATGGGGCCATCACCGAGCTGAACTAAGGCACAAATCACCTATAGAAAGATGCCAACCAGTGAAAGCTCCTGACTTTGTCAATCGCCTTTGGTTTTGGCCAATCGCAAGCTGCTGTAGTTTTCCCTTCATCAGCTGATATACAATCCTTGGACACGACAAACCGAACGAAGGTTACCCGGTCTCTCATGAATTCGCACTTCCTTATGGCAGAAAATAGGAACTGCTTCCTCAATGTGCTCAACATATCCCTAAGATGCTCCAAGTGTTCGACCATGTTCTACCTATAAATCAAGATATCTTCAAAGTAGACAACGACGAACTTCCCAATGAATAGGCGCAAGACCTGACTCATGAACCGCATAAAGGTATTTAGTGCATTCAACAACCCGAATGGCATGACAAGCCACTCGTATAACCCTTCTTGAGTCTTGAAGACAGTCTTCCATTCATCACCTGATCAAACTTTGTACCCGCTCTTTAGATCGAGCTTAGTGAACACCTTCGAATTTCGGAGCTGATCGAGTAGGTCATCCAATCTCGGAATAGGGAACCTATACGGCACAATGATCATGTTGATGGCTCTACTATCCACGCATATTCGCTAACTACCATCCTTCTTTGGCATTAACAAAGCCGATACCACGCAAAAACTCAAGCTCTCCTAGATAAAACTCTTGGCGAGCAACTCCTCCACTTGGCATCTTAACTCCTTATGCTCAGCTAGACTCATATGGTAGTGGGGCCTATTAGGCAAGGCAGGTCCTGGCATTAAGTCAATGCAGTGCTGTATGTCCCTCAATGGTGGCAATGTATCCGGTAACTCCTCTTGAAACAGATCCGAGAACTCCCTCAACAAGTCACCAACCTCACTCAATATCTCCTCTGGTTGTACCTTACTTTCCTTCCCAATTAAGATGAAAAAAACCTTCATTTCGCCAACCTCCTTGGTGAACATAGCTCGACCTTGCAAACCCAGGTCTTATACTACCAACTTTCGCAGTGCCTTATCCTACTTGGGAAACAAGATAATCTTTGTTTATTCGAAGAGAAGCTGTTGGTGCTCTTCCACCTATCGTTGATGGCACTTCTATAGAATTGCCATGGGCGCCCCAACAATATGTGACAAGCGTCCATGGTGACTATGTCACAACACAACCCATCCTTGTACTTCTACCCAATTGAGAAATTAACCAAGCAACATCTGAAAACGGTTACCTGGTTCCCCTTCTTGAGCTATGATAGCTTGTATGGGCTTGGTTGTGCTTCCGTCTTCAGGCCTAACTTGGCTACAGCCTCTTCGGAAATTATATTCTCACAGCTCCCTAAATTAATCACCATGCGACATACCCTACTGCCAATGGTACAGGTAGTTTGGAAGATGTTGTTCCTTAGCCAACCATCTCATGTTTCTTCCCTTGGCACAAAGCAAGCGCGCCTAATCACAAGAAGGTGACCTTCATCACCCATAATGGCGTCCTCTTCCAGTCGCGCCAACTCGGTCTGGGCAACTTCCTTAATCACCCCGCCATCTTCTTCATGGAGCTCCTGAATGTAAAGACCCCTTGCCGGTTTGTCACCCTTTCGACATTCAACAACACAGTGTTCCATCTCTTCACACTTGAAGCATGGGGTTCTTGAGCTACCCACTAGTTCTGAGTTATCGGCTTATCGGTGCTGGTGACTACTGGCCTAATCTGTATGCCTTGGTTTGGCGGTGCTCGTGCTTGGTCACGCCCACTAGCCTGTGTTCCCCAGTCCCGCCAGCTTGGCGATGCCTTTGTTGTCTTTCAACATTCATGGATTTCTAGTTTGCCTCCGAGACTGAAAAATGTCAAACATATTCAACACATCTTATATGGAATCCTTTCAATTTGCTAAAATAGCAATCTGCCAATTGCTCCTCCGTCTCCACCAAGACATTCCTGGCGACCACTGAGTAAAACTCCACCGTGCACTCCTCCACGGACTTAGAGCCTTGACGTAGACCTTGTAGACGTTGATTCATCATCTTGGAGAAATTGTGAGGCAGGAAGGTGCCTCTCAAGTGCTTCTTCATCTTTTCCGCTACTCGATCTTCGCCTTACCCTACCTAAGCTTGGTATGTCTTAGTTGTTGCTACTAGGTGGTGGCTCTTCCCCTCAACCGGGTAGCCATCAAAAGAGCCTGCTGCTGCTTGGGAACCTCCCTGAACTCAAGGAACTCGTCTACCGCAGCTAGCCAATCCCAGAAATCTTCAGGGTGGCCTCCTCCATTGAACTCCAGAATCTCAATCCGGACACCGGACGCCCACCTTTGATCATCGACGTCGATGTTCCCGGTGTTGGTCCGAACCCTCCTCATACACCGATCTGATAACTCTGCTTCTAGAAACGAGCTATGGAAGCTTTCGTCCACATCCTCCTCTCCGGCCCCTACTGGTTGGATTTGAGGCAAATCCACAATTGCTTGATCAGGATTCACATCCAATTGTATCAAGCACCTCTCGATACATCGGAATTTTTCCTCCAAATCCTCAATCCTCCTCCTGTACTATCATTGGCCATCACGTTCATAAATTTCTCCGATGGTGGCATACCTCTATCGGCCACGGGCCATTTCAAAACTCATTATGGGCTCTGATACCAATTGATGCAATGCGTAGATGAAAAATAGGGGAACGGGAAGGTTCAACGCCCTTCCTTTAATTTCTTATTACGAAAATATTAAAGAACAAGGGGAAAAAGTCTAATCTTAGCTCTCACAACCCGAGAATAAGAGAAAACAATAAAATAGAGAGAAAATTATGAATAATAATGAGCTATCAAACCCCTAGCTAACCCTCCCTTTAAATATAGCAGCTTTTCTAACTAGACTCAAACTTTTAATTTAAGATCAACAGACAAGATCGTGATCCGTATGCTTCATCGAATAATCTGTGTGATCTAACTAAAATAAAGACTGAACATATAAAAGAGATAAATAGAACTTAAATATGAAATTTAAATTAAGCTTCCTAATTATGGTAAAACTCTAATCCCTAGCCTCTCCTATCCGCATTCCTTGACCCCGCCAACTGGAGCAGATAGCCAATGGATTCCCACCCAAGAACCCGCCATCAAAGTCTATACCAACTTATAGTTAAGGAAGTTACTTGACCGATTATTGATTAATTTTGGGTTTAAATCTTTTTAATTAGTCTATGACGTTAGTCCCATAGTTGTTAATCTTGTGCTGTAAATTATTAGTCCTAAGTGTTAAATTTCAGCACGTCTTTGGACTTTGCATATGAGTCTAATAAATTAGACCATTGATTGTCTATTGGTTTTGGATTGAACCTCACTTGGACTTATATATTATGTCAATCACATATATGTCAACTCCATCTCCATGGGTCAAATCTGAGGTCAGATGAAATTTAACATATAGGGAATTGGCGTTGTTGTTACATACCAAAGGAGGTTGTACTCTAAAACCAATTGGCTATGGGTCGAGTAACTCTTATGACATACATTTTGGCATTTTTCTCTTATGTCCCACCGATGTGGGATCCTTTCACTTCTTTTTTGGTTTTGTATCAATTCACCACGCTCAACAACTGTCGTCCTTGACAGCTTTACTTTTAGTAGCTTCACTCTGAGTGAGTAGCCTTTTTCTCCTATAAATGGCTCCACTCTACTCTTGGAGCCCTTTCTGAAACTTGGACCCATTACATGTGGTTTGTCAAGCACAGTCATAGAGCATAGTCCGTCCATTACTAGACCGAATAGGATTCTAGAGCGGGGCTTGTCCCATACCAAATCAAAGCTCCTTGGAATCGATTCGAAGATCGACGGCTCTGATACTATTGTTACATACCATAAGAGGATCCATCCCAAAACCAATTGATAATAGCTAGAGTAGGGCATTTTTCTCTTATGTCCCACCGATATGGGATCCTTTGTCTTTCTTTTTCAATTCGTATCAATTGTTCATTGATCTTACTGGGAGTACCTTACATTGATTTTATGGAGGCCATGTAAGACAAGTTGCAACTTCGATTTGCACATTTCGAGGAGTTCATTGATTAGTCTTACAAGAGATCCTGAGTACGGCCTAGAGTTGATTTTAGAGTAGTCTTGAGTTCTAGTCAACATAGCTATATAATCTCATGTCGTGTGTTTCACGTGGCGACATTGGTGTTGTAGCATTTTCCTTGGGTTAGAGAAACTGTACTGTTAGATCATGCGCATGATGTGATGGTAACACCATTTGCAGCGCTCGCCCAAAATTCGATATACTAGAGCAAAGTAAGATCATACAAGTGTAAGTGGCAGTGTCGAAATTAGAGTATATGTCCAGACTAGGGCCTCGTTTGGTTGCCAAATAAATTAAATTCATGCAAAAAGTTGTATTTTTCAGGATTTAAATTCTTGTGTCAACTTCCTAGGTAGTAGGAAAAACATGTTCGGTTGTCAAGATGAGAAATAGAACTTCCTTCGTGAGTCTAGTTAAAAAGGAAGAAATTAAAACTTACTTGGGGGAGAGGGCTCAGTCAGTTACTTCCCAAGTTTTGAAGGAATTGGAAATTGCTAACCAATTTCTACTTTCCTGCATTATGTCAACTTCCTGCCAACCAAACAGGAACCCATATATGTACTTCCCATGAATTTTAGTTGTTAAAGGGACTTTGCATGTGAATGTAATTGAATACTACATTGAATTTGTGAAAAGAAGATATCAATATATAAGCAAAGATAGAATTTGACGAAGAAAAACTAGCGAAGCAAATTTTGGGAACATTTGGATCGAAAATGATCTAAATTACCTTTTTTTTTTTTTATCTGTACAAAGTTTCCTATTCTTATAGGATTTAGTTAGCTTTCCTTTTACTTTAGTTTTCCTATTGGTATTCTAATTAAGTTTTGTTTAGCTTTCCTATTTCTATAAATAGGGACCATAGGTTATTCTAGGAGGTAGTTGTGATTATTAAATAGAATAGAACCTAAGGGTTAATTATTTTTCCCTAGGTTAAGGATTTCTTTTGGTGGAATCTGATTACGTCCATTTGAGAAAAACTCAATCACAGTCGTTTGTGTGTCTCACAAACATAATAATATAAAACCTGCTTTTCTACCGTGTCAGTTGGTATCAAAGCCAATGGCCGATGATCAACGATTTCAGACAATGGAGACGAGGGTACAACACATCGGTACAACAAAAATGAAATCAAAAAAATATTTTCCTACTTTTCAGCTCAAAATAAATTATTAAGTTGTCGAGTTAACTTTACCTCAATCTTGAACGCTTAAGTGTGCATGGTAAATTGTATGTAGGCTTGACTCCGTCACCCCAATTACCGTTTGAGCTGAGTTCATATTTTTAATTTTCTCCTAATACATATATACACAAAAA
The DNA here is from genome assembly GCA_018398585.1 of Simmondsia chinensis. Classification (NCBI taxonomy): domain Eukaryota; kingdom Viridiplantae; phylum Streptophyta; class Magnoliopsida; order Caryophyllales; family Simmondsiaceae; genus Simmondsia; species Simmondsia chinensis. The sequence goes on along the minus strand of JAGTTD010000008.1, from coordinate 7,912,804 downwards.
TTTATAAAAATGTAAAAGAGTCATCTTAATGGAGCATTAGTTGAATCCATGTATAAGTGATTGATTCAGGTTATTTACATGCAGATCAACTTTAACTTAATCCAAGTCATGGTTAGTTCTTGAGCACATTTATTTCTTTAAATTTGCGGCACCACATGCATAATAAAAACAAATGAAACAAAATGAACATAATAATCTTTCTAAACCTTTTTAGTTTTATGTCATTAATATTTTTTAAATTTCTAATTCTAGTTGAAAAACTATTTTTGTTCAAAACTATTATATTAATTAAAACAATATTTCATGGAAATTTTGAAAATATTCTTTACAGATTATTATCATAATTATTTAAAATATTATTTTAAGTTAAATTATAAACATTTCATATCTTTTGCATAAAAACTTAAAACCCCTTATCTTTTATGTATAAACATAAAATTCGTCCATCATTTGCTGGGGGGAAAGAAAAAAAAAATCCTTTATCTTTAGCATGAAAACCAAAAATGCTCTATCTTTTGCTTAAAAACAAAAACCCTTCTAAAAGTAAAGTCAAACAAATAACTCCTCGCTTTTAAAAGTAAAACGTTCATAAAAAGTTGACTTTAAGACCAACTTAATGAATTAGAGTAAAGTAATGATTTTTGAAAAGTGAGGAGTAAATTATCTATTTTTTTTGTGATGAAAGTTTTCTACTTTTAAGATTAAAACCAGGGTGATCTTCCATTATTTTTCTTATTAACTATTCTAAAATAATATGTCAATAAAGTTTTGACAATAAAGCAGTCTAATAGGTCAAAAAAAGGATGCGCAACAAACCCATAAAAAGGTGCCTCCCGTATTGGAACGTATGGAGAGGCAAATATGCATCAGGTCAACCCTTTGTGAAAATGAAATTCTACTTAGAATAATATTCTCCCTCCATTAAAACAAAATAAAGATTTTGAAATCAAAAAAAAAAAAAAAAAAAAAAAATTAGAGAGAAGAGAAATGAATTTTCCTCACTTGTCACTGCTATTGCTATTTGACTTGAGTGTAAGTTAACAAACTAATATATAATTTGAAAAAAAGGCATATGCACAATTAAACAACTACAGAATTGGGTAACTAAGATTTGAGAATTCGTAACTCATTGAATAACCGAGTCAGATGTCGACTCTTTTTTCTAGAACACCTTATACAACAAGAATACAAATAAAAAACTCCAAACATAACACATATACCAACTCTAATGGCCTTGTGGAGATCCCACTTACACATAATTTATGTATTGAAAATATAAACATTTTCAAAACTTAATTAGAAACTTATAATAAATTTCAAATTATTTTATTTTTTACATTGATAAGGAAAGTAACATCTTGTCCAAAGTGGGAAAACAACACTTGGGGCAGGGAGTGATGAGTTTTTAATCTAAGAACTTTCATTTAAGAAAATAAAAATTAAATCGTTATATCAATATTATTAGCTCGAGCACATTTTTACAGATCTAGAAGCTTATGTATTGTGAAGTCTTGAGATTTTTAGGAAGGGGAAGATGGGAACAAGTGGTGCCCCTCCCAGCACTGTGGAATAATACAACTTTGCTTGGAAATTACTCCACTAAAACACAACAATGCCTCTTTTTTTTTTTTTTTTTTTTTTTACAATGGTCAAGCCGGGGGGGAGGGGGGGCTCAAGTCCTCAAAGAGGACTACCATATTTGCCCACGGTGGAATTCGATCCCGGGATGCTTAGTTTGGCAACCGACGATCCAACCACCACGCCATGTCCCTAGGGGACCACTAAAACACCACATATAGCCCACACACCACCCCTTTTCCCCCTTGTTTCTAGATATGCTTATTGATTTTTTTTTTTTTTCTTTTTTCTTTCCCTTTTCTCTTTATATTTGCATTTTTTTTAAACATCCATAAAGAGTACAACTTTTCAAAAGAAAGAAATTAACACATGAAAAGGAGATAATGAACATTAAACCCAAAATTTGTAACTTGGAGGTTAGAAGATACACCACTACATAACACCTATAACTTTTCTAAATTTGTAGAAATTTGAGGGTTGATGTTGGTATGCGTTGTCTTTTGTGGGTTCAGACTTTTCAAGTGCTTCTCCTAGATTCATCCTTTCCTATTCAAATATGTTGATTAATCTCCTCGTGTTGTTATGACTTATCCAATGCTAGTGAAATCCGTTGGCTTCTTCTAGTGTGCACTTTGTTTCTATTAGGATATTTTTTATCTTAAAATTAATCTTGATTTAATATTATTTAGATTTGGTTAAGATTTAATTTGGATGAGATATGATTCATATTGAGTTATCTAAGTGACTTTGATTTGATTTGATTTGATATTCTAAATCAGATTAGATTTAGATAACTCAACTATAAATAGAGGTCGAGGGTTATTATTTTAGGTGGTGAAAAAAGAGGTGGAAAAGAGAGGAAAAATAGAGAGGAAAAGGTGAGGGCTTAAGGGTTTTGTAAAGGGGTGCCTAGGGGGCACTCGGGCAGGGGTAGTGGTGGCCAACGGGCCGGGTCGGCCCAGAAACCGGCTCGCCCCGGCCCGCACGGCATTGTAGAGGGCCGGGCCGGGCACAGGCCCGAGGTCCCCAGGGCCGGGCACAGGCCCGAGGTCCCCAGGGCCGTGGCCTCGGGCCTGTTTTTTTTCAGGGCCGGGAGCCAACGGCTCTTTTTTTACAAAAAAAAAAAAAAATTATATATTTTTTTTCTATAAATACTTAAACCTCCCCAACTCATTTTCTCACAAAATCTTCAATTCTCTCTTCTCTCTCTATACATTCATCATCTCCTATCTTCTCTAATTTGCTAATTGCAAAATTGTACTCTAAAGTTTGAAGTTCGTAAAGTATTTGGCTGAAGTGTGAATTTCATTGTTCTCTTGTTTCGGTAATTTTAGTATCGTAATTTTTTTTTATTCGCATTTTTAGTTATTTAATTTGCATTACTACTTGCATTTTATAAATAATAATCATTTATACTAATATGGCACACAACTCTTCATCATCTGGAGCCGGTCGTGCCAGTTCTAGCTCTTTTCGGCCACCCAGAATCCCAAAAATGACTAGAATTGTCTTACTTGATACTGAAGAACGAGCTTTTATACAACCAGACCCAATACCCTGATAATAGCATAGATTATAACTTTTCACAACCACAAGATTATCATGAGTCAGGTAGTGGTGGGGTTGGAGACTCACAAACTGATGAGGAACCCACCCCCACCACAGATGCCCAGCCTGAAACTAGTACCTTGACTAGTAGGCGTACAACTAGTGGGGTATGGAAGCACTTTACCCTTAATAAGATAACTAATAAAGCAACCTGTAAATTATGTGACCCACCTAAGAATTTTAGCCATCAACCCAGCAGTGGGACAGGCACACTAAATAGACATATACTTAGGTGCCACCCCGAGCAATTCCCGGAAAAGAGCCAAGAACGTTTAGTACAGCAAGTGACCGGTGCACTTGCTAATTTTAGGTTCTCTCAGGAGAGCAACCGTAGGGGGCTAGCTAAACATATAATTTTGAGTGAAAGGCCTTTTAGTACCGGCGAAAACCCACATTTCGTCGACTACCTCCAACGAAATGTAAACCCCGCAATTGTGAGGATTCCTCGGAACACCGTAAAGCGGGACGCTTTTACGTTGTACCACAATCTTAAAATTGGGATGCATACACTTTTTGCGACGAACACGAGTATGTTCTTGTTGACGTCGGACGTATGGATGTCCAAACCCGGCCAACCTTATATGTGCATAACGGCACACTGGACCGATGAATCCTTCATCATCTAGAAGAGAATAATTTATTTTGGGCTTTTAGATTGCCCTCATACTGCCAAGGTAATTACGGGTGCGATTATGTCGGCAGTCCGCGATTGGGGCATAGAACAACGTATCTTCAGTATTACGTTTGACAATACTTCCAATAACACTGCATCTGTAGCACATTTAATTAGGAAAATAAGACCCATGTTAGGTGGGAAGTGTTTTCATATTCGTTGCATCTGTCACATTTTGCATTTAATGGTAATGGATGGTTTAGATCTTATAGACGCATCCCTTGCCACCTTAAGATCTGTAATAATATCAATTAAAGCATCCGTCGCTAGGAAAAAAAGATTTAAAAATGTATGTAGGTTGCATAACATAGAATATAAACAATTTAAATTAGACTCCAAGACTAGGTAGTCGTCTACGGTAGTAATGTTAGAGCGCATTCTACCATACAAAGACGCTCTGATGGAATTTGCCCAGGAAAATCGTGTAGAATGGCACGATTACAACCTGGACGGTATACATTGGGAGACAATAGATGAAATTTGTAAATTTTTTAGCATGTTTAAAGACGCGACAACATTTTTTTTGGGTTGCTACTATCCGACCATGCCTCAAGCAATATCAACATTGCTTGATATTGTAAATTGGATGGTGGGTAATCAATCCAACCCCATTTTGTTCGGATCAATTGCGGCATTGAAAGAAAAGCTTGCCAAATATTTTTCTGAACTACCTCTTACTTACTGCTTTGCAACTATTTTAGACCCTCGTTGTAAACGCTCAGGTTTCAACTTGTTTTGCCAACATTTTTTCACGTATTTGAATCCTTCTCTTAATATCGACACTTTCATTGCCGATGTCGATAACGGCTTGCATAGTTTATTTTCTCAATATTCCCGTCAATTAGCGTCCAATAATCCTAGCACTGTTACAGTAGCATCTTCCACATCTAGTGGAAGTAGTTCACACACGTCATATTCGTGGAAATTGTTGGAGCAATTTACGCCCACAGCAGCCCCCACATCATGTGACGAGTTAGATTATTATTTGCGGACACCGATGGTCCATATTTTCGGTCCGCCAGCCAACCCGAATTTTGATTTGTTACAATGGTGGAACACAAACCAAACCCAGTATCCCGTGCTTTCCACCATGGCACGTGGTATACTAAGTTGTCCGGTGTCTTCAGTAGCATCGGAGTGTGCTTTCAGTCTTGGTGGCAGGTTGCTTGGAACGACGAGGGCAGAACTATCGCCGTCGAGCTTGGAGATGTCCGTGTGCATGAAGGATTGGCTGCTAGCTGAGGCAAGAGATCAACAGAGAATGAAGATGGATTCATCGAGCGATGAAGAAGACGACGGCACAACTGATACGTCAAATGATGGCGTAGAAACCCTCCGATATGACTGATATCAAGATTCAAGACTTTTGTATGTTAATTATTTACTTTCAAATATTTAAGCGAAAAGATGACCGCACACTCCATATGTCAAATTTTATATTTTTTGATAAATAAATTTGTATTTTTAAATATTAGGCCCCAACTTTGTATTTGTATTTGATACGTTATTTATTTACTGATATTTTTTTGATAATTACTTGTTGTATATTGTATTTTATTTATTATATATATATAGTATTATTTTTTTTGAATATGTATACTTGGAAAGAAACATATTTATATCTCATATTATTTATCAATGAATTACAATAATTTTAGTACAAAACGACTATGTATTTTTTATTTTTTTTTTAATTTAGTTAAAAAGGCCGGGCCAGGCCCGGCCTTGGTCCCGGGCCCGGTCCGGCCCGGTTCTTTAGCTGGCCAGGCCTGGCCCGACCCAGCCCACGGCCACCACTAGGCAGGGGAGAGACATTGATGTTGAGATGTATCCTGACGGAGAGGCATTGATGAGAGTTTGTAGCTTTTTCTCTCCAAAGCTACATTGAAGATGGTTGGTGACTCGCCGTGTAGAAGCTCCACTTTGAGAGGATTTGTGACTTGCCGAGTAGCAATTACACTTTGAGAGGGTTGATAACTCACCATGCAATTGTCAAATTGATGATTGATGATACTAATGATTGTATATGGGGTTGGGGTTTTCAATTAGAGATTGTAATTTTTCATTTCATAGTAAAATGAGGCACGTGTTGGGTCACGTGGTTTTTCTCTCTAGTTGAGAGAGGGTTTCCACATAAATATTGGTGTTTCGTTTCGATATTGTTTTTGTTGATTTTGCTTCCGTTGTGCTTTATTGTGTGAATTTTTTCAACGATTTCAATATTGACTGCAGTGTCTTTGTATTGTCATTTTGAATTGCATGCTTTTTGTGCGTTGGCTCAGAAGTCTCGCTGTTGCAGGTGTGCTTGTTCATATTTCATAGCTAATGTCGCTAATTATTGAAAAATTAGTGAAGGGAGATTTTCTTATTTTGAAAAAAAAAAAAAAATAGGAAAAAGGAAAGCCCAATTGGTCCCACTGAAAATCTACACAACTTCACTTACGCAAATAGCAATGCCTTGCCAACCGACTAAATACCCAATGAATTTGTAAGAATAAAGAACACAGAGAAAGGTCTTGCCCCTTCTAAAGAGATTCACATTCAGCAAAAGAGATTGGAAAATAGTATTATCTGAATGAATTTTAGAGAAATAGGTTGATTTTGTAAAATGATCTTATAGAATTTGGCCTTTTTTAGTTGATATTGGAATTAAATTTTAATATAAAATTATATTTTTTAGGAATTTAATTCCTCTATCAACTTTTAAAAATTAGATATTTCTCTTTTGTTGTTAGGAATTAAAACCTACCTAACCCCTCCTAAGTAACTTCATTCATATGTAATAAAGGAATTGGAACTTATAAAGAATTTTCACTTCAATATTTTGTCAATTTCCCGGTGATCAAACAAAAGGACAAATAACAACTTCTCATGAATTTCAAATTCTTGTATTACTTCCCGATAAATAGATAATCACTTAGATTCATACTTTCACATCATCAATGAACCAACTATTAACAAATTTTAATATGATTGGGTGAAACCCAAAAATAATTATATACCTAAGACCCATCTCATAGTTATACTTGAATTATATTACTATTGAAGGTAAAGACAGTTTAAAATTTAAACCCATGACCCCTTAATCAAGAAAACTCTTTATACAATGTTCAAAAATTAATTTTCTCAACAGTTTAAACACATGATGAACCCTAATAATGGTCTTATATTGTGAGACTCACAAGTCCAACTTAACAACTCATTTGGACAATAGATGCAATGCATATTAGAATATTATCTTATACACAGTAATAAAAGGGGATAAAGGCAGATTCAAACATAGGCTTCAAGTGTAGGTTATAATGCATATATATTTTTTTACCAGACTAATAAAAGGGGATGGACACTTTTTAAGACTTCACGCACTAGTGTCGAAAATTTAACCATTATATCAAACTCGACAACTCATAAAGTAAATATTAGAGAAATCCTCATCCAATGAAGACAAGATTTAGCCAGAATGTAAACTGTAAACACCCAAAAAAAACTCAGTATTACAATAAGCAAGCAAGAAGGTTTATTTCATTGAACAAACTATCGCAATTTCATGGGACAAAATCTCATAACTTAGGCAAAATTTTCAAAACAGAAGAACAGACCACAATATAAAATAAAAAAAAAAATGCAAAAAAGCTCAACTTTGTGGACACTCATCTCCCACAGAGAAACTCCATGGACTGCTCTAACAGCACAGGAAAACCCAAAGAGCTCCTCCTTTCTCTCTCCTCTTTCTCTCTCATCAAACAAATAGCACAAAAAAAAAAAAAAAAAAAACACCTTCTCAAGGACATAATTTTACAGCCCTTCAGCTTTGTGTTTGACACTCTAACACTCATATGCCTATAATTAATAGAATACTACTTGTAATTGTAAGTACTACTAAGCTACAAAACTTCATGGGCAGCAAGCAAAATTGATGGGTTCTTCAATCCAAGCGAATTCGTCGTTGCCAAGCTCGAAATCAAAACCAGGAAGATCACTAGAATCATCGCGGTTCAACTCAGGGAAATGAAGATCATCGAAACTGCCAAAATCGCTAAAGAGCTCACCAAAATCATTGATAATGAGGAACGAATCAAGCTCCTTCTGCAGATCAAGCTCATCCCCAACACCATTAATGCCAAATTCTGGCTCAATCGCGGTCACTACAGGCATTTGAGCCTCTTCCTCAACGTGGGTATCAACCATTTTCTCCTTTAAATTATCAACAGAGACGGTCTTTGAAACAGATGTATCGATTTCAAGCACAGAAGATGGGGAATTGTGGGATAAACCACTCTCAGAACCCTCACCAGCAGAAGAGGAAGAGGCATTTTGACTCTTCTCAGCAGCTAAAAGTGCCTCAAACTCGAGCCACTTCTGTTCATAAGCATTGGAAGCCTCTTCAGCAGTGTTGTAAGTACCTAACCAAACCCGAACACCCCGAAGAGGATCTCGGATCTCAGCAGCCCATTTCCCCCACTTTCTCTGCCTAACACCTCTATACTTTGATGATGGGGGTTTCCTAGTTGTGGGTTTTGCTAAAACCCTAGCCTTTTTATTGGGGTTTTTGCCTCCATTGTTGCTATCTTGACATGAATCTTCAGTCTCAGCATGGTTTGCAATGGAGGGAAAGTTAATTTCTTGGATAAATCTCTTCTTCAACACGGATGATTTCCTTTTAGGATTCTCAAACTCCTCATCAGATGATGAATCAGTCAAATCTGGATCATAACATATCACCCTAATCTTTCTAATCTTTTGGGTATCAGCCAAATTTACCTTGTTTTTTGGCTTTTGGTAGAACGTGTTCTCAGTCAAAAATGCATTCTGAGTCTCCATTTTTGGTGTATACTTTTAAAAAAAAAAAAAAAGGGAAAAATCTATGAAAAATTGAAGAGATTATTAGGTGAGAGTTTCTCTGAGGAAAAAGTGAGATAAGAATCGATTTATATGAAAACCCCCAAAGCACTCTACTCCAGAACACGTCCTGCAAGACACAAACGACACAAAAGTTCATCAAAAATAAGGAAAAAAAAAAACAAGCACTGTAACAACCTAGGAAATTGTTATGTTTGACCTACAAAATTACATAGATGAGGTTTATATATAAGATTTTATTATGACTCTAATTAGTAACACTTATAGTAACCCATTAAATTTATATATTAATCTATTTGACATAATTCTAAAATCGGATTCAACTAGAATCACAATAGAGTCTTTATAAAAAATTAACAAAAATCAACTATTTCAAAACATGGGTAACTTAGATAATCAAAATGAAATAAAACGCCACATACCTTCTTGGTCTCAAACGCATTGAAACCGGCGAAAACCCTTGATTTACGCTCTGCTGTGACACACAGCAGGGTTGAGATTGTTCAACAAAGTCACCAGATAACAAAGAAAATACACAAACCCAGAGCTTCTTCAACAATAAAGGAGCTCTAATTACCAAATCAGACTTTGCAGACATAAATCTACCAAAATACGCTTTAATTCTTCACTTCTCTTGCCGTTCTGTGTTGAAGAGAGAGAGAGAGTGAGAGAAAAGGAGAAAGAATGTTAGAACACCCAGAAGGACAGACAAAAGAAAGGAGCGAGAGACAGGAGATTACAAATCAAAGGCTACTATGTAAATATAATTTTCTCCACAACATGACAAAATAAAATATTACAAAAAAATATTATAATAAAAATAATAATATAACTTATAATAAATAATATTAATAAAATTTTACAAATTCACACTGACACTAACAATTTATTCCGAAATTAACACAATAAAACAAAATTTGGATTTGATTTTTCTCTCTTACGAACAGTGAAATGGACACAGAGAAAGACATATGAAGAGAGATGTAACAGGTTACAGTGGTGGAACAATGCAAATCTCCATGGAAATGACAGAATAAAAATCAATCAGAAACCCAAAAAAAAAAAAAAGAAAAAAAAAATGAATCTAATACTACTTACTGCTATGCTATGCATACCTCGTCTGTGTCTCTGAGTATAGGCGTTCACTTCACCCAAAGCGGTAAAAAAAAATGCATTAAAAGGAAGGAGGGGGAGGGTAGGCAATATTAATAAATAAATAAATGCATTTATTAAAGTTGTGGAAATTTAGACTTTTTTTTTTTTTTTGCAAAATATCACATTTTAAAAAAATAAATTTAACAAAATATCATAAATTTAAAAATATTTAGCAAACTAATATAATTTACTGTTTACAACCTTTTGCACCCTATTTCGGATGGATTACAAGGTATAAAATCCGTTGCACGACTTCCGGAACGTCATGCAACATATTAAATTTTTTTAAAATATTAATTAAAAAGTAGATATATTAACATGTAAGAAATAAAATTTAAGGATTATTATTTATAAATTAATAAATTTATTCAAAGTAAAATAAAATATTATATAAAAGAGGAATAGAGGATCAAGATAAAACTTGAATAAAAATTTTACCATTGGTGTAAAAAAATAAAAATAAAAACTGAATAAAAGCTATGAAAAAATAGGTATAAGGGGGGATTCAAACCCACGACTTCGAGAAACATGTAAAGGCATCATTACCATTAGACTAATAGTTCTATTATTATTCTTAAAGCATATATATTTGTGTATAATATAAATCAAAAAAATAAAAAATAAAAAGTAAAAAAAATTAATATTATCATCGGTTAGGACATCATGCAACCATAAATTTAAAAAAAAAAAATTTAATATGTTGCAAAATGTTTCGGAGGTCGTGCAACAGGTTTTATACCTTGTAATCTATTTGAAATGAAGTGCAAAAGGTCGTGAACAGTAAATTATGTTAGTTTGCTAAATATTTTTAAATTTATAATATTTTGCTAAATTTTTTTTTAAATGTGATATTCTACAAAAAAAAAAAAAAAAAAAAGTCGAAAATATATACGGTTTTTTTTTTTTTTTTTTTGAAATTTATTTGCGGGATGAGCTGGCATGGGGATGGTGGAGCATGCATGGATGGATGGGCATGAAACCCCCATGCATCACCCAATCCCCATCCCACATTATCATAAGGTTTTCCACGTCCATCAATCTTATGAATGGTGTTTGATCAAAAAAAAAAAAAAAAAGTCTTATGAAAGGTGGAGAAAATAAGAGTACATAGAAAATTTTAACATATTATATATTTTGAACACAACATATTATATATCTAATCAATATATACAATGCAAAGTTATTTACTTATTAAAATAATTATTTAATATTATTTTTATTTTATTAAATTATTTGATACTCAAATCAGCCAATTGGGGATATAGTGAGTCTATTAAAGTTTGGGAGGATAGTTGGATCTCGGGATTGTGCTCTCCCTCAGAACTAGTGTCCGATACGGTGTCCATGCCAAGGTAGGTGTCTGAGTTGATTTGGCGTGAAGGCAAGAGATGGGATATTTCAAACCTCAAACTTTGTGTCACGACCCTAGCCATGACCTTGCCCTAGTGACACATTAAGACGCATACTAGTATTTTATTATATTTACAATTTTACCCGAAATATTCTAGAAGCTATTTTCAAAAAAATATCTAGGAAGTGTATTATAGGAAATAGGACCTAAGACCAAGAGTAGCGATATTCTTTTGTATGAATTTCAATAGTAGTTAGGTAGTTACAAGTAGTTAATTGGTTGTTGGGCCAAGATAGTAGTAGTAAAGATATTATAAAAGGGGAAACATTGTATCAAAGATAGTATATTGAATGATAATACAAATTGTTCTACTTCTCTTCTCCCTCCAATTCTTGATTCTCTCTCTCTCTCCCTTCTTCTCAATCTCATTACTTCGTTAGTCTTCCAGGGGCAACCCGACCCTTTCTAGATTAACCCGTATCATTGGTATCAGAGCATCTCGACCCTCTCGACCTGTGGAAGGAATGTGTCATGGCTGTCAACATGAGTTTGGAACTCAAAAATCAAATAGCCAAAGATTTAAGACGCCAAGGAGCAGCATTCATTGAGCAATGTCAGAGGATGGATCTCAAGGATCTTAAATTGGATCCATGGCTGGAAAAATTGGTCAAGTCATCAAGAAAAAATGATGAACTGATCAATAAAGAGAAAACTGATGTTGTGATCAAGGAAAACTAAACAACAAAGATGGTGGTGACAGTGAAGAATTGGTAAATCAGAACAAATCACTTCAATAATTGCCCAAGATCTAGTCAAGAAAGTACCAGCACCTACTGAAAATGAAGACCGCAAGCCGGAATCACCGTAGCCGAAATTGGAGGAGGAAGATGGCATTCCCCTCACCACCGAGATGCCGGAGCCACCAGCTTGGGTCAATGAGGTGACGTTTAGACCGACCGAAGCCATTGTCTGAGGTTTAGGTGCACGGAATAAGGAATCAACCATGATGGTCGAGGTGAAGAAGATGACCTCCATGAGAAGTTCGTTCCGCACCCCAGAGGGCCACTGTATTTTGCTGGGGAAGATGATGACCCGACCATCATAAGGACAGAAGTTGATGAAGCGTAGGACCTTGTCGAACCCGAGCCACCGCCGCTACAGGGCGAAGAGGGTGATGCCGCTTGCTGACCACCGAGCGCCGCCGCGAAGACACGAACCAAATAGGGGTTCAGTAAGGCAGAGTAATCTCCGAAAAAGCCATGGGTTAAGGTTGAATTCTTTTTGGCAAAATTACGATGTTACCCCCCTACCTTTACATAAATACCTAGTTTGCTTTTGCTTAAACATTTTAAGTAAAAAGCATATTAAATTTTTTGTTAATTTTGAACAATTAAACGGGGTAATCTATACCTATAGTGTTTGACCCTGGCGGGTTACTAGTTTCGTTAGCATGAGTAAATGTGCTTATAGTCCCTTAGGTTGAATACGGGATACAACATATCTACTCAAATAGTTACAACTGATCCAAAGAAACTAACAGTTGTAATGTAATGGCTAGAGCTGAAGAACTCGAAACACCTGCAGATGTTATTGGGTCTTACAATTCAAGGGAATATCCAACTTGGGAATTCCTCTTTGACCTCTAGCAGCACTTCCTAACTTCACACTTGAGGACAAGTGTGATCTTTAGGGGGGGTGTATTGATACAGTGTATTTTAGGAAATAGGACCTAAGACCAAGAGTAGCGATATTCTCTTGTATGAATTATAATAGTAGTTAGGTAGTTACAAGTAGTTAATTGGTTGTTGGGCCAAGATAGTAGTAGTAGAGATATTATAAAAGGAAAAACATTGTATCAAAGATAGTATGTTGAATGATAATACAAATTGTACTACTTCTCTTCTCCCTCCAATTCTTGATTCTCTCTCTCTCTCCCTTCTTCTCAATCTCATTACTTCGTTAGTCTTCGAGGGGCATCCCGACCCTTCCTAGATTAACTCGTATCAGTTTTCCCTCTCTTTTTCTTGTGTCCCCCAACCGTGCTCCTTGCCCAAGACTAGGAGTTGATTGTAATTAATTAAGTACATGTATTTAGTGATGAAGCTTGTAATCTAGAGCACTATAAATAGAGTGCTAAGCTTTAGTTTGTAAGCTTCCAAAAATTTATATGAATAAAAATCTCTATCTTCTCTCTATTCTCTTATCTCTTCTAAATTTCTCCCATTTTCTCATCGTAATCTCTCTCCTTCTCAATATTTCTCTTCTCAACTCTATTTCTCTTTCATCCCATACTCTAATTCTAATTCTCTCTCTCTCCTAACCTCTATTTCACCATCACGAACTTAGGTCCGTGAATATCCTGTCACTAACCCTTGGGCTCGTGACAAGTGGTATTAGAGTTATCTTGCGATCAAGAGGCTCAATCTATCCTTTATGTTTTCGTTAATCACATTTTCGGAATTAAAAAAAATCCGAATTAAAAAAAAAAAAAACTTCCACTACAAATTTTTTTTATTTCCTTTGAAGGTCTCAAAACCGAAGCAAAAAAAAAAAGAAAGAAAATTCAAATCATTCCTAATGGCCACGTTCCTTGTTACGATCTCCGAAGCTCTCTATCCCATCACTGAAGAGGTTCTTCACAGAACCTTCTCCCCCTTTGGTTGCATCATGGAAATCAAGTACACATCAGTAACTTTCTTAAGGGTCGAAGTTTTAATAACTTACACCTTGAGGAGAGATGCAGAAAATGCTTGTAGGCACTTGGATGGAAGGGACCTCTTCACATATTGTTGTAGGATAGACATCCTAATATCCATGCCACCCAAGCAAGACGCACCAAGGGGCCTACCGGAGGTCCTACTGAAGATCAACCTTGACAAAGTTAATGCTAGCATTGCCCAAGTCATAAACCGCACTGATGAAGCAAGGGCCAACATTAGATCACTGACCGAGACTATAAATCGCTTCGTAGAAAGCCAAGAGAAGAAACCGAAGGTGCTACCCAAGGTTCTACCCAAGGTCCCACCTAAGGTCCCATCGAAGGTCATGCCCACGGTTATACCGGAGGTTTCACCAAAGGCCACACCGGAGGTCATGCCAAAGGAGATACCGATTGCTTCGCTAGAGGTTGTCCAAGATGATGTCATGCAAGGTGATGACAGTAGAACCAACAACCACGACCAAGCCGAGAAAGTTTGGCTTTTGCCAAGCCCACCACATCCTCTTAAGCTAAACACCCCTCCCATGCCAAGCCGCACACTAGGGGCACGGGATGACAACCAAGGCCAAGGCAACCGAGGCAATGACAACCAAGACCATGGCAACCGAAAAACGACAAACGGGACAATGACAGCAGAACCATGTCCCACGCCCCGCAGCAACCCAGGGCAAAACCGTGTCAAGCTCACCATCTCAAGCCTAAGACCACTCGAAGAGACATCGAAAAGATCAAGGTCAAAGCGCGAGTATGGGAACGATTTCCAAGAACCGGGATTGGCACAAGGAGATCAACCCACATGACATCCTTGAGGACAAGGATGCTTTCAAGGGGAAGGGTTTGTCACGACCCTAGCCGTGACCTTGCCCTAGTGACACATTAAGACGCATATTAGTATTTTATTATATTTACAATTTTATCCAGAATATTCTAGAAGTTATTTTCAAAAAAATATCTAGGAAGATGAGGGGTTTTCCCTCCCTTTTTCTTGTGTCCCCCAACCGTGCTCCTTGCCCCAGACTAGTAGTTGATTGTAATTAATTAAGTACATGTATATAGTGATGAAGCTTGTAATCTGGAGCACTATAAATAGAGTGCTAAGCTTTAGTTTGTAAGCATCCAAAAATTTATGTGAATGAAAATCTCTATCTTCTCTCTAATCTTATCTCTTATAAATTTCTCCCCTTTTCTCATCGTAATCTCTCTCGTTCTCAATATTTCTCTTCACAACTCTATTTCTCTCTCATCTCATACTCTAATTCTAATTCTCTCTCTCTTTCCTAACCTCTATTTCACCATCACGAACTTAGGTCCGTGAATATCCTGTCACTAACCCTTGGGTTCGTGACACCTTGCCTTTCGTCTGAGACAGATCAAAAAATTCTTATTAGAAGTCTTAGGATTGGAGACAATTTTGTAAGACAATATTTCAATATACATGAATTTATAACAAAATATACATAAACTAAATACAAAAGAATACACACCTTGTTGAGCCATAACTTATAGAACATTTGACAAGCGAGAAAATATGGCTAGATCTCCATTTCCCTCTCTCTACAACATAGTTCCTTCTATGGAAACAATATACCCTAGATAGAGAGTAGAGGAGACCTAGCCTTTCCCATTTATAATAATGTGACTTGCCCCCCAACAAAAGGCTTTGTCAGTTTTATTGGCATACAATAAATAACATCCATAATAAAATTAATGAGATAGATCTAATCCACTGTGATCACACAATCCATTTGTGAACTAGATATTCAGCCTATTAATTTATTTTGTCGAAATCGAAATATAATTTACAGAAGCCCATATTAAGAGAAATATTCCAACAATCTCCCACTTGGGTAAAGGTGGCCAACGGGCCGGGCTCGGTTCTGGCCCGGGCCCGGGAGCCGTTGGAGCAACGGCCCTTTTGGAGGAAGGGGTAGCCGTTGCTCCCCCTCCTCCTAATTAAAAATTAAATTTATATTTTTTTCCTATAAATACCTAATCTTCCCCAACCCATTTCCTCACCAAATCTTCAATCCTCTCTTCTTTGTCTATACATTCATCATCTCTCATCTTCTTCAACTTTGTTAATTGCAACATTGTGCTCTAAAGTTCGAAGTTCATAAAGTATTTGCCTGAAGTTCGAATTTCATTATTCTCTCATTTCGGTAATTTTAGCATCGTCATTTTATTTGGTTCGTATTTTTAGTTATTTAATTTGCATTACAACTTGCATTTTATAAATACTAATCACTTGTACTAATATGGCACATAACTCTTTATCATCCTCTGGAGCTAGTCGTGCTAGTTCTAGCTCTTCTCGGCCACCCAGAATCCCTAAAAGGAGTAGAATTGTCGAACTTAATACGGAAGAACAAGCTTTTATACAACCAGACTCATCACTCCCATACACCGATGATAGCATAAATTGGGAATTTGAACAACAACAATATTATCATGAGCCGGGTGGTGGGGGTGGAGACTCACAAACTGATGAGGAACCCACGCCCACCACCGCAGCTCAGCCTGAAAGTAGCACCTCTACTAGTAGGCGTACAACTAGTAGGGTATGGAATCACTTTACCCTTATTAAGACAACTAATAAAGCAACTTATAAATTATGTGACCCACTTAGGTCTTTTAGCCATCAACCTGGCAGTGGGACAGGCACATGAAGCTGACATATACTTAGGTGACACCCCGAGCAATGCCCAGATAAGAGCCAACAACGTCTAGTACAGCAAGTGACCAGTGCACTTGCTAATTTTAGGTTCTCTCAAGAGGGCAGCCAAAAGGGGCTAGCTAAATATATAATTTTGGGTGAAAGGCCTTTCAATGCCAGCGAAGACCAATATTTCGTCGACTACCTCCAAAAATGGGTGAACCCTGCCATTGTGAGGGTTCCTCGGAACACAGTAAAGCGAGACGCTTTTACGGAGTACCACAGGATGAAAGCTGATGTCTTAACACTTTTTGCGACGAACACGAGCATGTTCTCGTTGACGTCAGACACATGGAGGTCGAAACCCTGTGTGCCTTATATGTGCATAAGGGCACACTGGATCGATGACTCCTACATCCTCCAAAAGAGAATAATTCACTTTGGTTATTTAGATTACCCCCACACTGCCGAGATAATTACGGGTATGATTACGTCGGCAGTCCGCGACTGGGGCATAGAGCAACGTATCTTTAGTATTACGTTCGACAATGCTACCAGTAACACTGCATCCGTTACACATTTTATTAGGCACATGAGACCCATGTTAGGTGGGAAGTGTTTCCATCTTCGTTGCATTTGTCACATTTTACATTTAATGGTAATGGATAGTTTAGAGCTAGTAAACGCATCCCTTAACACCTTAAGATCCGTAATAATATCTATTAAATCATTCGGCACTAGAAAAAGAAGATTTAGAAATTTATGTAGGTTGCATGGCATGGAATATAAACAATTCAAACTACACTCCCAAACTAGGTGGTCGTCTATAGTAGAAATGTTAGAGCGCATTCTACCATATAAAGAAGTTCTGATAGAATTCTCACAGGACAATCGTTCAGAATGGAGCGATTACAACCTGAATGATATACATTGGGAGACAATCGATGAAATTTGTAAATTTTCTTACATGTTTAAAGAGGCCACGACATTTTTTTCGGGTTGCTACTATCCGACCATGTCTCAAGCAATATCAAGATTGCTTGATATTGTAAATTGGATGGCGGGTAATGAATCCAACCCCATTTTGTTCGAATCGATTAAGGCAATGAAAGAAAAGTTTGATAATTATTATTCTGAACTACTCCTTACATACTGTTTAGCAACTATTTTAGATCCTCGTTGTAAAAGTGGGGGTTTAAACTTGTTTTTCCAACATTTTTTCAAATATTTGTATCCTAGTCTCAATATTGACACTTTCATTGCCGAAGTCGATAACGACTTGCACAATTTATTTTTCCATTATTCCCGAAAATTAGCGTCCAATAATTCATATCTTAGTACTACTGCAGTAGGATCTTCCACATCTAGTGGAAGTGGTCCACACACGTCATATTCGCGGAAGCTGTTGGAGTAATTTACGCCCACAGTAGCCCCCATGTCATGTGACGAGCTAGATTATTCTTTACGGACACCGTTGCTCCATATTTTCGTGACGCGGGCCAACCCGCATTTTGACCTTTTACCATGGTGGAACACAAACCAAGCCCAATATCCCGTGCTTTCCACCATGGCACGTGATATACTAAGTTGTCTAGTGTCTTCAGTAGCATCGGAATATGCTTTCAGCCTTGGGGGCAGGTTGCTTGGAACGAAGAGGGCGAAGCTATCACCGTCAAGCTTGGAGATGTCCGTGTGCTTGAAGGATTGGTTGCTAGCTGAGGCAAGGAATCAACAGAAAATGAGGTTGGATTCATCGAGCGATGAAGAAGACGACCGCACCACCGATATGTCAAACGATGGCACAACAACCCCCCTATGCGACTGATATCAACACTTTTGTATGTCAATTATTTACTTCGTATTTTTTGATAAACTAATTTGTACTTTTAAATATTAGGCTCCAACTGCATTGTATTTGTACTTGTTACATTATTTATTTACCATTATTTACTATTACTTATTGTATATTTTATTTTATTACATATATTTAGCATTATTAGTGTTTGGGATAAAATGTATTTGTATCTCATATTATTTATCAATGAATTCTAATAATTTTAGTACAAAACGACTTTGTATTATTTAAATTTTGCTTTTTTTTTTAAAGCTGACGAAAAGCGGGCCAACCCGGGCCCGGCCCGGCTCGGGTCTGGCCCTGGAGCCCTCCAGGCTCGGCCCGGCCCGGCCCGTGGCCACCTCTACACTTGGGTAATATTAATTATTTGCTTCATTTTCTTAAAACAAATTACGTATAAAAAGTATGCGATAGGCTAAACGATAGTACAAAATGTGGCTACAATTTTAAAAATTCTGATTTACAAGACAATACCTTGAAAAGAATCCAGTCCAACAAGATTACCAAGCATTGAACCATAGCGATCATAGTGTTATTTTTGACCACAAGACCTTCCATGATCACTGACGTCGATGACCTAATTGATGTGGATCATCATGTGGTAGTGTAGCAAGAAAGTTGCACCAACAAGTGATCTACATGTGCACTTTCATTGTCCGTCCTCAAGACAATTCTTCATGAAATAGCTTTCAAATGCCAGAGAAATCGATAATGTAATTACTGACAAGATTGGCTGTCAATAAGCTAAGAGGAAGATAAATGGATTCCAATACTTGAAAATTTCAGATGTCAAGCTAAATGATACCAATGTCAAAACATATCAGTCATAAGAACAACAAAATGTCCATCGATAATAACAAAATATGTTATCAAAACATTTTGTCACTGCATAAAAAAAAAAAAAAACACGTAAAAGATATAGAGTCATATGATAAGGAAGAAAATGAAATCAAAATACATAATAAACCAAAGTTCCCATTCAACCATGGCACCGAAAGACTCCAAGATGCCCATATTCTCAACATACCTCATGAAGACTATGGGTCTAACACCCGTGGTCAGTGGATCAGCCAGCATCGCATCAGTATTAATCTCGTCTATCTAAATGTCTACACTCTTCACAAAATCTCTGACTACTAAGAATTTGACGTCCATATGTTTGCAAGCTCCAGTGCTCTCATTATTCTTGGTGAACAAAACTGCAGCTCTATTATCACAATAGATGGTGATAGACCTACCTATAGAATCCACTATCCTCAAACCACGAATGAGGTTTTTAAGCGGCATAGCTTGTGTTGATGCTTCATAACAAACTTTAAATTCTGCCTGCATGGTAGATGAGGTTGTAAGATGTTGCCTAACACTCTTCCAGGACACAGGTCCTCTAGTTAACGTGAAGACATAACTAGAAGTGGATTTGTGATCATCTGAACACTCAGCATAATCAAAGCCTTCATACCCATGTAACTCTAGATGGTCCACCTTTCGATAAATAAGCATGTAATCCTTTGTCATTTGTAAGTATCTCATCACCTTTTTAGCTGCAACCCAATGATCTCTTCCAGGATTTAATGATACCGACCGAGACCTCCCATTGCAAAAGGTATACCTGGCCAAGTGCACACTTGTGCATGCATCAAGTTTCCAACAACACTTCACAATGAGAACATTGCTGCATAGAAGTCGACCTCCTTTTATAACAGGAGCATCACAAGCCCTACAATCCTGCACATTAAATCTTTTAAGCACTTGATCAATATAAGCCTTTTGCAATAAGCCCAAAATTCCACGAGACCTATCTTAATTTATCTAGATGCCAAGAATATAAGATGCGTCTCTAAGATCCTTCATATCAAAATTCTTAGAGAAGTGTTGCTTAGTTTCACAAAGCATTCTTAAATCATTCGCAGCTAGCAAGATGTCATCAACATACAAAGTGAGGAAAATAAATTTGCTCCCACTAAGTTTGAGGCGTACTTTATTTTCATGAAAACCAAAAGAAGTCACATTCTCATCAAATTTTAAACCAAAAGAAGTCACATTCTCATAAAATTTTAAGTACTTTCTTGAAGCTTGTTTGAAACCATAAATGGACTTTGTAAGCATATAAACCATATTTTCCATCCAACCTCACTGAAACCTTCATGTTGATTCATATAGACTTCTTCAAACTAATCACCATTTAAGAAAGCCATTTTTACATCCATCTGACCAAAATGTGCTACAAAAGCCATTATGATCCTGAATGAATCTTTAGTAAAAACAGGTGAGAACTTTCTTTATAATCTATGCCTTCTCATTTAGTGAAGCCTTTTGCAACTAGTCTTGCTTTTAAAGGTTCAATCTTCCTTACATAATCTCTTTTAGCCTTAAAAACCGATTTACAATCAATAGGCTTATGGCCTTCTGGAAGTTCAACGAGTTCCCAAACTCCATTATCATTCATAGGCTGCATTTCATCTAGCATAGCATTAATCCACATGTCAGATTGAATTCCATTAACGGCTTAACGATATGTAATAGGATCAATCACTTGTCTAGGATCACAGTCACCCTCACCTAAGTATACTATATAATTGTCGGATATTGCTGGTCTTCTTTATCTTGTAGACCTTCTCAAATGCATTTCTTCAGTAGGTTTATGAGGCTCTACATTATTGACAACTGGCTCTTGATTGACTACAACCTGTTATTCAGTTACATTTGGCTCTCCTAAAACTTGTTTCCTTGTAGGAACAAGAGCAATGGTTTGATTACCTATCGGTAATAGAAAATTAACAATTTTGCTACTATCATTCTCAGAGATTGATTAACTCAAAAAATTTCGCTGTCTATGGTTCCGTAATCCCAGTACCACGTCTAAGACAATAAAACTTGTATCCCTTAGAGTGTTTAGGTTACCCAATGAAGTATCAATGGGTGGTTACAGGGTCAATTCTTTTCTCGCTTAGATTATAAATCATTACCTTAGCAAGGCGACCACAAACATGAAAATGACTTCCCCCGAACGGTACTAAGACAAATTAGTAACACTCATCATGCTTCTCATGATATCTTTAAATATGCCATTTCACCTTTCTGCCATGCTATTTTGTTCAGGGTTACCAGGCATGGTATATTGGGAAACAATCCCACAATCTTGCAAGTAGTTGACAAACGGTCCCATATAGCTGCCCAATGGGTATCATGTCAGCCATAGTACTCACCTCTATGGTCATATCTTACAATTTTGATAACCTCCCCCAATAATTTTACTACCTCAATTTTGAAAATTTTAAAATTTTCAATAGCTTTAGATTTTTCTTTATTAAAATACAGGTATCCATAACAAGAGAAGTCATCAATAAACGTGGCATAATATTTGTTACCATACAGTGTAACAGAATGAGGTCCACTTATATCTGTATGTATCACTTCTAAAAGGTCAAAGCTATGGGTGGCCTTCGTGTTTAATTTTTGTTTGTTTACCCCTGATGCACCCAATACAAGTTCCAAGATCATCGAAAATTAAGATTTGGTAACATGTGATGTTTTATAAGTCTTTGGACTCTCCCTTTAGAAATATGTCCTAGTCTTTTATGCCATAGCAGAGAAGAAGTCTCTTTTATTAAGCTTCTTTTAGAGGTACATTTTTTAACACTAAAAAGTCACAATAATTATCTAATGATAAAAACAATTTGTACAAGCCATTTGACAAAGCACATTCACCGACAAATTTAGAATTCAAAGATAATTGTACTTTGCCATTGCTAACATTAAAACCATAACCAAACTTGTCCAAAGCATAAATAGAAACAAAATTTCGCCTACGAGAAGGTAGAAAATATTTTCCAAAACAAGTTCAAAACCTAAATCTAAAAGTAGACTAACAAACCCTGTAAACTTGACCTCAATAGCGACATTATTCCCAACATTAATCCTGGACTCTAACTCACTTGGTCTTTGTTTGTTTTTGAATCCCTGCAAAGTTGTAGCAACGTGAATAGTTACACTACTGTGAATCCATCAAATTTTTGATGGCACATCAATTGAATTAGATTCTAAACAAACATAAACTAGTGAGTTACCTTGTTTTGCTTTCCTTTTCATTAGCCAAGAATGGAACTTAGTGCATTCAACCCTTTCGTGACCTCTTTTCTTGGAGAAGTAACACATTTTTTTAAATTTAATGGCAGCATTTTTAGTACCTCTTACATTATAAGTCTGATCCTTACCACCCTTATTAAAATCCTTATCTTTCTTAGGCACATGGAACTTAGACTTTGAGGTGCTAGCCTTATCAAAATTTGGTTTCGCGTTAATAAATATGATGCAGCGCGATGGCGAATAATTGGGGGATGGAAAGGAAATGACGGCCTTCCCTGTTATTTTATTAAACTCTAATAAAAATTATAGGCAAAAAGATAGATTCTATTTCTCACAGCCCGAGACATCGGAGAAACAAGGGAAAATATATTTTATTCTTGGAAATTCAACAACTAACTAAATCCTAGGTGCCCTTCTCTTTATATAGAAGGGGTTTCTTAACCCTAAAGTAATTCAATTCAAATTTTAAATCAAATCAACAATTGAGATCGCAATCCGCGTGATACGAATCAACAGTTGCGATCGCAATCCGTGTGCTCTCTTTTAGAATAAATAAAGCTTAAATCTAAAATTTAAAAACTAATTCTAATCCTAATAAAACTCTATCTAAATCTAACTAACTTCACGCGTCCTTGTTAAACCGCGTCTTCCCAGTGGTGGTGCCAAGGTTTGATGATGCCAAGTACTCTTATTCTTCCCTTTCACGGCCATTAAGCCTGGCTTCGGCTTCTCTCCAGCCCTGTGCTCGCCAAGCTCGTCTTCTCTTGGCTGATGCTTCTTTAGCCGAGATGGCGGCTGCATCATCCTCTCCCGATTGGAGAGAATTTTCCCTCGAATTTGCCTCTGGGTCTTCACGGTTACTTCAGTCATGCCAAGTCTAAAATCTTCATTGGCCAAGCACATGGATCTAGTAAACCTCCCAATATGAGGTAGTGCCATGAAGGGTCTGACTCAGGTACTCGTATCCTTCTTCCTCAGCCAAGCTATGCGCCATAATCGGATGCTCGGTAGCTTCTTCTCGCTTAGCCAACCCAGTTCTGCTTCCGCCCATGTACTCGTGTCCTCTTCCCCAGTTGATCTGCCAACGCCAACCATTCCTAAACCATGGCGCTGCCAAGCAATCCGCCAATCATGGATCACAGATTGCCTCTTCCCAATCATGCTTGGTGTTTAGTTCTTGTTAATGCTAGACACTTCCAGTTTCCTTGGCTTGACCCGCGAAGGCCTATTTGGTGGCTGCTTCATTCTCTCCCAGATTGAGGGAATTCACCCTCGAATTTGTTGACGGAGCATAGGGATCAATTTTTCCTAGCCATATGTATTCATGCCTAGACTTCGCCTCTCCATCCCTGTCAAGACATCTGCCAAAGGTGAGGAAGACTCACGGTACATGTTGATTTCGTTGGTGGATCTATTGTTAGTATGCTCTCGCTAAGGTTCTCTTGGTTTAGATGGTACAGGTGATGTGAACTCTACTCGGCAATAGGGCGGTCCCAGTAACTCTTCTATCAGTAATTGGCACTTCCATTGTGGACTTGTACATACTCCTGGTAACTCTTTTGCTCTTGTCACTTGTGTTGCTTCACTGTTGTTACGGTCCCGCCAAGTTCTATCCTTGGTTGGCATTAGTATAGTAGAACTGCTTTTCTGTCTCGTCCGGATGTAGATCATCACTAGTAACATCTACATTAGGCGTATGATGTACTCGTGCTCCAAATTAGGCTCTACTCTTTGTAAAGGTTCCCAATTTAGCCGGTTTTGTTCTTCCCTTGTTAACGGTACATAAGACTCCAACTCTTCTGGATATGCTTTCCTCGAGCGACTCCTTTCCTCATCCAAATCCTCCTCTTTGTCAAAGATAGGTTTATCAAATATGTGGAGAAGACCAACCAAGAGACTGTGAGTCTTCAAAGATCGATTCTCCTTCTTCTGCAAACTCCGGAAGTTCATCACGGAGGTCGGTGTCCACCCTCTGTTCTTCAATTTTGGCGGTCCCGATAAAGAACCAATGCTGTCTCGACTCAGGGTCCGATAGATCAGCAACCGATGCCAAATTCTTGATCTTGTCCTTCATCTTTTATTTTTTCACCCAGTATTAATGGGCGTTGGGGCTGGGTTCCTGGCTCTAAGTCAGGATTTGCCCCCAATTGAATCAAGCAATGCTCAATTCGCCTAAGTTTCTTCTAAACACCATCTAATCTCCGTTCCGTTTGAGCGTGTCGGTCTCGGTTAGGAACGTACTTGATGGTAGCGTACCTTTGACATCTTGGGACCATCGTTTAGGAAGCGTTCTGTGTTCTGATACCAACTGATGCAGCGTGACGTGGATAATTAGGGGGATAGGAAAAAAATGACAACCTTCCCTTTTATTTTATTAAACTTGAATAAAAATTACAGGGGAAAGATAGATTATATTTTTCACAGCTCAAGAATTCAGAGAAACAAGGGAAAACATATTTTAATTATGGAAATTCAACAACTAACTAAACCTTAGGTGCCCTTCTCTTTATATAGAAGGGGTTTCTTAACCCTAAAGTAATTCAATTCAAATTTTAAATCTAATCAATGATTGCGATCTCAATCCGTGTGATATGAATCAACGGTTGAGATCGCAATCCGTATGCTCTCTTTTAAAATAAATAAAGCTTAAATCTAAAATTTAAAAACTAATTTTAATCCTAATCAAACTCTATATAATTCTAACTAACTTCACGCTTCCTTGTTAAACCGCGTCTTCCCAGTGGTGGCGCCAAGGTTTGGTGACGCCAAGTACTCTTATTCTTCTCTTTCGCGGCCATTATGCCTGGCTTTGGCTTCTCTCCAGCCCTGTGCTGGCCAAGCTCGTCCTCTCTTGGCTAATGCTTCTTTAGCCGAGATGGCGGCCGCATCAAAATAGTAATGCGATGTCAGGGTTTTCACTCTTGACTTTGTTTTTCTCTGTAACACACTGGGTAATAAGATCGTTGATAGACCAGGTTTCCTTTTGGATATTATAGGCAATCTTGATTTGGGAAAAACTAGAGGGTAAATTGTTAAGAGTGTGATGAACTATGAAGGAATCAGAAAGGGTCACATTACGAGATTTGACTTTAGTTTGGATGTGGACCATTTTTCGGATATAGCCTCTAACACCACCCTGTATATCGTATTTCATACCCATAAGCTTACTCATTGGGTCTCCAGTTTCAGCATTATTGGACACCTGTTGTCGTTGTCTTGCAACATCTAGGAATTGTTTTGCATTCTCAGTCAAGGTAAGCCTCTCATAAGATGTTCAGCTATGGTTCTTTTCTTTGCCATAAGAGCAAGATGATTAGACATTTCCCAATGCTGATAAAATTCTTTTTCCTCATCAACCAAGGCAGTAGGTGCATCAATGCAAAGTGCTAGGTCAAGTGAGCAATCCCTAAGGAAAATTCAAGATCTTCTCTCCATTTCTTAGAGTTTTGCCCAGTCAGGACTTTGAAGGTAGTATTGACATTATTCAATGCAAAGAAACTATTCAACAAAAGAATGCAATCATCAATGAGCAATAGATATAAATCTTTTAAACGACCATTGTATCATAAAGAGTTTAGGCACACCATTATGCTCCCTTCTTTGGGTGAATAATGCAACATGTAAATTAGTATTATTTTAACAAGAAAATAACAAAGGATATCACCCTACTAAAAGAAAGTGTACGTCGCCTGGGGCAATATGACTCCCTAACAGTATCCAAGACCATCGCAGACATAAACATAATAGTAATTAATTGTTTAATTATTATTTAAAAAAACTATTACATTGAATTATTATTAATTTTAGTCAATAAATAAGACCCATGTTCATCGTCATTATGTACGCCCCATCACATACTAAATTTACTGTTTTTTTTTTTTTTTTTTCTAAATCTGTTAGTTACGGAAAATAAGGGATGAAATATTAATCTATCAGTTCAAAAGTGTAGCAATGTGGTTATGTAAACCACCATCATTATCCGTTTCCCTTTTTTAAATTTAATCACATGTAATCTATATGCTATGTAAAACACATGTGTCAGGTATAATCCATACATGGTTATGTAATCTTTCAATATTGTAAACCGCATGTGTTAATTAAAAAGGATATGTTAGTATTTTTTTTTTAATTTGGCCGATTTATATATTTAATTTATTTTTTAATCCAAATTTAAATTTGACAATTCAATATCCCAATCCAAGGTTTTCCTATTCATAGAATTCGAAAATGGGATCTATTTAATTCATCAACATGTTCCATGGAATTGAGAAAAATAGGTCACATTTGATTGGCCAAAATTAGAGTTTTTGATATGTGTGTATTATCATGTAAATTGATAATAATAATTCATGATAAACACACAATCCAGTAATGAAATTTGTATTTAGATTCAAAAGTAAGATTTTAAACCTTTTATATCAATGTTTTAACATAATAATAAATTTAGATGCATAATATATGTCAAAAAGACGAGAAATCTAGATCATGAACCAAAAGGAAAATTTTGAAAAAATCTCACTACAGAATATGAGTTTAAATTGTACTCCTCATTGTTTCATATAATCGAACAAGGGAATTGAAATCTTTATGGCTATAAATCCATGTATATATGCTCTGATACCTCAAGTAAGAAAATATTTCCATATACATGAATTTATAGCATAATATATATAAACTAAATGTAGAAGAATATATACCTAGTTGATAGGGATGACAATAGGGCAGCGCAGGAACGGGGGTCGTCTCCTCCACACTCGTACCCGCCACCCAAATTCGTACTCATACCCATTCCATTACCCGCCACGGATATGAAGTGGATACCCTTACCCGCCTCGGCGGGTACAAACCCATACCCATACCTGCCCTATACCGGCCATAATGTAGGTACAAAACAATTATTGATATCCGTCAATATTGATTATTTAATACTATTTTCAAAAACTTAGTTATATTTTTAATTATAACATTGATAAATAATTTTTGTAATTGAATTTAAAAACATATTTTAAATTTCAAAGTCAAATAAATACAAAATTGAGCGAGTATGGTGAATATGGAGTGGGGCGAGGTGGGTACAACAGTATACCCGTACTTGCCCCTTCCCGTAGCGGGTACGGGACAGGTCAACCCATACCCGCTACCTGTCTTACTTATGCCCATACTTGTGGGTAACGGGTCTTACCTGCCCCATTGCCATCCCCACTTGTTGAGCAATAACTTGCAGAATTTTTGATGAATGAGAAAATATGGCTAGATCTTTCTCTCCCTTTCTCTACAATATAGTAACCGTACATGGAAACAGTATACCTTAGTTAAAGCGGAGAGGGGACATGGCCTTTCTTATTTATAATAATATGATGAGTCCATCCATAAAGGGGACTTTATCAGATTTATAGGCCTACACTAAATATTATCCACATAATAAAATTAATGAGATAAGCTTAATCCAATATGATCACACAACCCATCTGTAAACAAGATATTCAATTCATAAATTTATTCTGTCAAAACCGAAATATAATTAACAAAAGTCCATATTAAGAGAAATATTCCAACATAGCTTAATCAGAGTGCTGCTCGAATTTGGAAAGTGCCTTGTTTACCTAAGTGAAATTCTTCATTTGGGGAGCATGTCATAGTGTGGTGACGATAGGTGAAAGCAATTTTAAAAGACACCTTATTGCAAACCCTTCGTGCCTTATGTGCTTTTAGATATTATTGGGGTTAAACAAAATCATGTTGGCTTTCCTATTTTTTTTCCTGGTTGGACTCTTTGTTCTCTATTTTTGCCTGTGATTTAGATGTTATTTAGATGTTATTGCTAGATGTCCTTATGTTGATGGATCTGGAAACAAAAGAGCTTCCCCATTTTTCAAGGGAATCGACTCAAAGCTCTTCGAGTAAGTGAAAGCATTGAAAGAGGTCTGCTTGGCCACTATGTCCCCTCCACGCCCAGTCCCTCATTTCGTGTAGGCCAGGTGAACTCGACCTCCAACTTCTTTATGTAAATTCAATGTGGATGTGGCATGGGACAACAAGGAGGGAAGTTTTACTTATGGGGTTGTTGTTCATGGTTGTCACGGTCTCTTGATTGATTGGTTGTGCTTCTCCTTTGCCTCGAATTCTTCGTTGCTGGCAGAAGGTGTTTGCTTTTTGGCACTTGCTTTGGGATGGTCTAATGTTATTATTAAGTTTGACCGTTTCAGTGTTGTTTTAACTATCTATAATAGGCCTTCTCATCAGTTTTGAATGATGCAGGCAATCATTGGGATAACAGGAGATTAGTAGAATTTTTTATGTATTATTATTATTTTTTTTTTTGCTAGGAGACCTAGGCTTTGTAGTAGAGCAACCCATCCAGTGGCTAAGCTCCATTTTGTTAATGCTTATTATCATCAGTGTTGGTCAATTCCACCTAACGCTCTCTCTAATGTAATTTGTCTTGACCTGTAACAAATTTTTACCATTCACTTGATTTTCATTGGGGCCATAAAGTCGTGCATTAGTCATAAAATGTGAAAGTGGGTACACTGTACCTTAGCCAATGGAACAGTAGTACGAGAATGAGTTATAAAGGTGGAACATCAAAAACATAGTTCCGATACTTGGTTGGCATAGAGGGAACACGAGTGGGTCGACTCTCACTTGGCTCATCTAGAATAACCAAACACCCATCACTGTTCTCAAACTCATCGAGGCTCAACTCGGTTTGAGTATCTTCTGTCTTCGGCATGATCAACCATCATGTTCTATGATAGTTAGGCTACACTTCACATTGCTTCCAACCAGGTGTTCCATGAATGTGCCAAACACATCAGGATTGATTGTCATTTTGTTCGTGGGTGGCTTTTAGTAAAAGAGATCACTAAATCGTTTGTTTATTCCATGGGTTAATTGGTTAATCTTTTAACTAAGCCATTTAGGTTTCCATTGTTTTCGTTACTCCTCAGTAAGTTAGGCATGGTTAACTTATATGCTTCAACTTGAGGGGGAGTTTTGAGACTTGTATTATTATTTGTATTTTGTATTTCTTCTTATTTTGTATTTTTGTTGTTTTACAGGGGTGTTATTCGGTGTTTATGTTTGATAGTATTGTATTAAGTAGTGAGCATTTAGTTGGGGCCTCCTCCTTTGGTCTTCCAATTGACCACCCCATTTACCATTGTCATCAATGGGGTTTTGGATGTAATCAAGTTTGATTAGGAATCCTAAGCTAGTTAGAATAGCTTTTGGTTTCTTGAATTATATTATAAATAGCTTACTCTTGCAATGGGAAATGTATCAGTTTCTCGTTTACGTCTTCTAGTCTCTTGTTTTACTTTTATACGCTTACATGTTATATTTAAATAATTAAAAAAACATAAGTTACACAATAACTTTAGTAACCCTAAACAATGAAAAATCAACTTATTAGATGGCATGTTAATCAAAAATCTCACAAGGTAATCCTATTTATCGACAGTAGGCTATATCAAAAAAAAAAAAAAAAAAAAAAAACGAAAAAACAAATCTAATATAATCCAATCTAACTATTTTAAAAGGCATGAGTTGGTCTTTCCTCCCTAATGTGAAAAAATTGTTACCCAAAAAAAAAAAAAAAAAGATCTAATGAGTATTTGGGAGTTATCAAGAAAAAAACTACCAATAAATGGAATGATTTGATCTAACTATTATTACTGTAGCAGTGTAAAAATTTATCTAACTATTATCCTCATAGTTATCAACAAAAAGAGCAACACAATTACCAGTAAGAAAAAACTGATCTAACTATTACCTGCACAATTATCATAAAAAATGCAGTAGCAAAAAGATATGGTGTTCTCATTATATTCCTGATCACGTATTTTGTTTATTAGTTTGAATTATTGTTGAGCTCATGCAAGTATGTTATCCAGGGTCTTGAGACAAAAGACTATTGCCACGTTTTCTTTTTGTCCTCAATATGGGGATGGCTTTAAAATAACTAAGAAAAGGCGCCCCGAGAGAGAAGGGGGGGGGGGGGGGGATACTTCTTATTAAGGATCTCTTACAGACTGAGGATCAAATATGGTTTTAGCATGTTTTTCACATGATTAAAGTAGGATCATACGCTAAACCAGACCACTCTTACCGCCTTAGGGGATGCATGTCTGCAAGTATTCGTTATCATGAATGGTCTTGTGTTGTGAAATGGGCGCCGTGACTTCATAGGTCTTGTGTCGTGAAATGGGCACCGTGACTTCATATTCAACATTAGTCTGCTTATTAAACTGGATCCTGTGTTGAGATATATATGTTTAATGGCTATTTAAGTTTGTCCAACTTGAGAATCATTTTTAAAACTAAAATCTTTAAAACCTATTGTCCAATCACTCTTTCCAGAGTTGAAATTGTTTTGTAAAGTGGGCTTCAACTATTTAGGCCAATGTTCTTGTTTATAAAACAAGTTAGATGTTGAACCGGTAAAACCCAATTTAATAAATAGATTTTTTTGACCGAATATTCACCTAATGGGTGCTTCCTTTGCATACATGGCTGAGTTTCTTAGAATAGTCTTCAAACATGCCTCAATTACGCTTGATTATGCCGATTTTCAACATTTGTTTGCTCTGTTGCACTTCAAGGCTAAATATACCTAGATTATAACAAAACATACATATAAAAGCCAAATATGTTGTGGAAATGAGTAATAGAATATGTAAGTATAAGGCAGATCAGCACCCAAAAACCTTTGCATAAGGGTACTTATTATAACAGAGTTTGTAACGAAAATATAAATGTAGCGCACAATTTCCTATCATAAGAGTTTGCTGTAATGATTACTAACATGACACTGCAACGGTTTAGAATCGTTACCCCGTTCTCATGGACGCTAATGTCAAATTATTTATTTCTTCTCAATTGCCAGAACTTTTGGTTCCCTTAACTTTAAATGCTCTTTTATACTTTAATCATACTCTTCCCCACCCATACCCTAATTTGATTATGAGTATTAAAAATATAATACTCGATTAGTAAACGAGTATGCATCAAGTAGTTTATGATGCAGCACGGCAGCGGAAGATTAGGAGGACAGGAAGGAAACGACGACCTTCCCTTTAATTTTATTAAACTCTAATAAAAATTACAGGGGAAAGATAAATTGGACTCTCATTCTCACTCTTGAGAATAGAATGAATAAATAACTCATAAAATTGATTCTAAAATTGGCTAACTAAAACCCTAACTATCATCCTCTTTAAATAAAGGGGTTTTCCTAGTTTAACTGTAATTAATTTAAAATTTTAATTAATTCTTAATTAGAACCAACGGCTGAGATTGCAATCCATGTGATAGATCCAATGGCTGAGATCGCAATCTATGTGCTCCTCTTAAAATAAAGAAAAACAAATAAAAGGTTTAAATCTCAATTTTAAAACTAATCCTTAGCCTAATCAAACTCTATCTAAAGACTAACTACCAGCCACATTCTTTGTCAACCCGCGTCAATGGTTCTGCCAACCATGCGTCCCGCCAAGCTATGCGCCACTCACTGATGCGAAGCAGCTTGAACCCGAATCTCCTCCCCTGCTGGACCTCTATCCATGGCATTGTCTTCCCGTTAGCTCTCACCCGCCAATCTCTAGATGGCGGCTACATCATTCTCTCCGACTTGGAGAGAATTCGTCCTCGAATTCGGCAAATGGTCTTTCTCGCAATGTAGATCCTCTTATTCCAGCCGCCAATCTTTACGCGCTCCAGTCCATATGCCTTCTTGTCATGCTCCGCTTCCTCCAGTGACTGAGCCGCCAAGCTATCCGCCAAAGGCAGGGCTGCATCATCCTCTCTCGATTGGAGAGAATTCGCCCTCGGATTTGCTGACAGATCTTAGGGGTTGCCTTCACTAAGTAAAGCCTCCTGGCTCCTTCCGCCAAGCCTTTTGAATCCCAATGCACGTGCTTACCTGACAATCCTTGTTGCCTCCAAGCTATACGCCAAAGGAGGCGGGGCTGCATCATCCTCTCTCGGTTGGAGAGAATTCACCCTCGAATTTGCCACAAAGTCATTGGGATCCTTCTTGCCATAGTTAGGACACTCGCCAAAGATGAAGGAGCCTCACAGTACATGCTGATCTCGATGGTGGACCTGTAGTCAGTATATCCTCTCCATGGCTCGTCTTGTTTAGGTGGTAAAGGTGGCGTTAACTCTATTCGGTGATGGAGCAGATCCGGTAACCCTCTTCTCGGTACTTGACACTGCCATTATGGCCTTGTTCTTACCACTGTCACAGCTCCTGGTAATTCTTTAACTTCTTTCATCTGTGTTGTTTCGCTATTACCGTAGTCCCGCTAAGTCCCACCATTGGTCGGCGTTAGTATAGCCGACCCGCCTTTCGGTTTCGACCGGATGTAGATCATCACAAGTAACATCCACATTAGGCGCTTGATGTACTCTTGCCCCACATTAGTCTCTATGCCCATTGTTGGCAGTA
The DNA here is from genome assembly GCA_018398585.1 of Simmondsia chinensis. Taxonomy (NCBI): domain Eukaryota; kingdom Viridiplantae; phylum Streptophyta; class Magnoliopsida; order Caryophyllales; family Simmondsiaceae; genus Simmondsia; species Simmondsia chinensis. Next base: position 7,879,816 of record JAGTTD010000008.1, on the reverse strand, counting down.
CGTAAGACGCCGACACCTCTGGATAATTCTTCCGCAATTGACTCCCTATCTCATCCGATTCCTCCTCCTCGTCAAAGATGCACTCATCATACATGGGCTCATCAATATGGGTGGAGAAGATAGGTCTAATTGTGGTGCCTCATCAAAGATAGGTTCTCCATGGGTAACATGGCCTCGCCAACTACATTGGTGCTCACATCCTTTTCTTCTGGCTCCGGTTCTTTGTTCCTTGACACACATGGCGCCTCGACCTTCTTGGGCATCAAGATGATCTTTATCCCCTCAAAGACGAAGCCATATGTGTTCTTTCTTCCGTCATGGGCGACGCTCTTATCATATTGCCACGAACGTCCCAATAGCAAGTGACAAGCGTCCATCGTAACAACATCACACCAAACCGCTTCCCGATATGTGTCCCCAATTGAGAAATTGACCAAGCGACGTCTTGATATAGTTACTTGATCGTGTTTCTTGAGCCAAGACACCGTGTAAGGGTTCGAATGTTCCTCCGTCTTCAACCCTAGCTTCTAAATGGCTTCTTCGGAGATGGCGTTCTCACAACTTTCCGAATCAATGACTATACAGCATACCCTGCCGCCAATGGTACAAGTGGTCTGGAAGATGTCATGGCGCCTCCAATCTTCTCTTTCTGCTTCTTTAGGCGTGAAGCCAGCTCACCTGACTAATAGCAAGCGACCTTCGAACCCAGTAATTCGTCCTCGCCAAGGGAAGGTAGTGCGTCTTGAATTTCTTCCAACACAATGACGCCAACTTCCTCAAACTCTGAATTTTCTTCAAGGAGGGCGATGCCTCTCTCATTTTTCAATGTTGGCGGCACCGATACAGAGTCGATGTTGCCTCGAATCAGGGTCCGGTAGATCAACAACCGATGCAGGATTCTTGATCTTGCCCTTCACCTTTTTTTTTTTCACCCGGTGTTAATGGGCGTTGGGGCTGGGTTCCTGGCTTTAAGTCAGGATTTTCCTCCAATTGAATCGAGCAACGCTCGATTCGCCTAAGTCTCTCCTCGAACTCGACTAATCTCCGTTCGTTTTGCATAATTCGGTCTTGATCAAAAACTTCCTCGATAGTAGCGTACCTTTGATGAATTGATGCCATCTCAGAAACGTTCTGAGCTCTGATACCAACTGATGCAGCGCGGCAGTGGAAGAATAGGGGGACGGAAAGGAAACGACGGCCTTCCCTTTAATTTTATTAAACTCTAATAAAAATTACAGGGGAAAGATAAATTCGACTCTCATTCTCACTCTTGAGAATAAAATAAACAAATAACTCATAAAATTGATTCTAAAATTGGCTAACTAAAACCCTAACTATCCTCCTCTTTAAATAGAGGGGTTTTCCTAGTTTAACTCTAATTAATTTAAAATTTAAATTAATTCCTAATTAGAACCAACAGCTGATATTGCAATTCGTGTGCTAGATCCAACGGCTGAGACCGCAATCCGTGTGCTCCTCTTAAAATAAAGAAAAATAAATAAAAGCTTTAAATCTGAATTTTAGAACTAATCCTAATCCTAATCAAACTCTATCTAAAGACTAACTACCAGCCGCATTCTTTGTCAACTCGTGTCAATGGTTCCGCCAATAATGCGTCCTGCCAAGCTATGCGCCACTCACGGATGCGAAGCAGCTTCAACCCTATTCTCCTTCCCTGCTGGACCTCTATCCATGGCGTTGTCTTCCCGTTAGCCCTCACCCGCCAATCTCTAGATGGCAGCTGCATCAGTTTAATACTCGACCCCATACTCGAATCAATATTCAACTTGATACTCAAATCGATATTTGCCTTGTTTACTAGAATCGTACTTGGTAATCTCTTCTTTCTCATCTTTCTTTGGCATCTCATCCTCGCTGTCTCTCTCCCACCTTGCCTCTCTCGTCATCATTTTTCATTGTCATCGTCTCTTGCCTCTCCTGTCTCTCTTGTCGTCTCTTGCACCATCTCCCTTTAAAACACCCTAAATCCACGCTCTTGCTACTCTCTCTCTCTCTCTCTTCGTCTCTCGTCATGGTCCTCAAGCTCACTTAGCCACGCCCTCGCTCAGTCATTTGCTGTCGTCTTTATTGCTGCTCACTGACATCTTCCCCCCCTTGCTTATTAACCTGACTTGAGATTTTCTAAGGTAAATGACCCAAATTGAGCATTAGTTTGAATGGCATTGCCTTTTGAATGTCGATTATTTTTTGTGAGGGTTTACTAGTTTATAGACACATAAATTATGACATTGCTCTTGCTATGGGCATTGTGTGATTACATTTGATGCTAATGTTGGTAGTGACATAGCTTTTGAGGTGGGAGTTGAATATGTTAAACCTTATCAATGTATTGTTTCTTAAGTAGGTTTTTTTGAAGTTAGTATTTTGTTAGTTTGGTTCTTTTCTATTTTGATTCAAACTTCAGAGGTAACCTTTAACTCATTTTTGATTGACATTATAATTTATGAAGTTTTGAAAACTTAGGATTCTTTGCCCTTTGTATCGATTGCTGCTGGTTGCAACTACAGGGTTGAAAAATGGTTGTTGGTGTAAATTGGGATCGCACTTGATGCATATGAATTTTTCCTTTGTTGGGTTTATGACTACTTCTTTGATGTGGCCTTGGTATAATTAATGACATTGAGGTCCTAGAACAAGAGGTCTCGGATTCAAATTTTGTCTTTGTTCAACATAACATGCTTGAACTCTATGAAGTTGCTTTTGGGATAATTTGGTTGGTTGTGAAGGTAGGCATTGGCTGTATAAATTATTGTATAGTCTATTAAATAACATGGTCACATTAGGTCTATACAATTTTTAATATATTTTTACCAATTACCCCGATTTAACAATCATTTATTGATTTGGTGTGAAAGACTTATCTTTTTTTTTTTTTTTTTGGGTTGTTGTTGGATAAACTTGTCTATTGAAATGGAAGAGTATGAAATTTGTTTGGCTTATTAGCGTGGGTGTATGTAAAGTGTGTCTGGAACCTTGTCAGATATTCTAGGTAAGAGGGAGGATCATCTAAAGGCTCATTTTAACCTCAAAGGGATGGAGAATACAATGTGAGTTGCAACTGAAGATAAGTTTTGATGGTTGACATGTTAAGTTCAATGGCATGCTTCTCAATGAATAAAGATGCGAAAGATGATTCTATTATGCGATTAAATATGCAAAGTTGCCATATGTTTATGGATCAGACGTACGATGATGTGTTCAACTTGATGAGCGGAACATTTAAAATAGAAACAATAAATCCAATACCACATGAGCTCCCGACAATGCAAGGTCGGGGGGGGGGGGGGGGTTGTACGCAGTCTTACCCCTTCGAGGTGCTACCCTAAAGGAAGGCTGTGTCCGAGGACCCCAAATCTAAAAAGTATAGAAACAAATGGGACATATATAAAATAAAGTAGTAATAAGTACTAAGCAGCAAAGCACAAAGCACAATGGAGCAATGTGAAGCAGCAATACACCACGCTAGCAGCAAGCAACAAGCAAGGTGAGTGAAAGATTTCACACTATAAAAGTCATGATGCTCCAGTAATCTTGTAGAACCTGCACCCAGTAGTAGTTAGAAAGTCATTATGCAAGCCCATTGCACTCCCATGGATTATATTGGCAGCTTTTTCTAGAGGTGTATGTAGTGAAGGTGTAAAGCCTAAAAAGCTTAATCACTTCCTAAATTAGATTAAAGAGATATTGTATCAACTTGAAATATTTTGTTGGTCGGCATTCTTTGACATAATGGTGATTACCCATTCATTTAGTAGATGAATTATGACTTGGTGGTATTGTTTTTGCCCATTATATATTAAGGTGTTGTGAAAAAATTTTGTAAATTGAGTTCATATATGCAATAATAAGAGTTGACCAGAAAGCTATATTGCAAAGAGAAGTGCTTGAATTATTACAAAGATACACGAAGATAACATTTAAGAAGAAATCAAATGAGACAGCAAGTATTGATGGTCATTACCTTTCCAAATGGTGGGGTATCATGTATGAGAAAGGAAGAAAAGTAAAAGTAAAACGATTGTTTTAGAAGCTCACGTTAAAGGCCCAAAACATAACTGTGCTTTGTTCAACTTCGTTAATGACATAATATACTTGTAAATTAGGTAGTATTATATGAATGCCAATTTTAATGTTTTTGTTAATGTGTTGCATTGCTATGTTATAAACATATAAATTATGCCTTTTTTTTTTTTTTTTCCAGTGAGCCCAATTAAAAATTTTCATAATTTTCTTAAATATTCTTACAACATTAGCCGCTAACAGTATGTAAACGTGTTTTTATGCATATGTACATGCATGCATATTTTAGTTTTTTAATTAAAAATTTTAGTATTTGTAAAATATAAATTAAATTTAAACATTTACTATATTTTTAGATTAAATCAAACACATAATTTATGTTTTTGATCATTATGTAATATTTATGAAAGAATATCTAGAAGCGACTAACACTGTAAGAAAAATATGGATTTTAGTTTGGTAAATATTTTCTAAAAAATTTCACTTTTTGAAATATTCTTTTTGTTTTGTGTTGTTCTAGGCAATGCCCATCAACACTTCGGTATAAAGTAGTATCATCCATACACTTAATGATAGAGATGAAAGGAGGTTTTCGCGGCAGTAGTGACAAGCTTAGCTCCTTAATGCATGTCAGAAGTAGGATACCAATAATATACTCAAGTTGTGATAAAAATAATCCTTCCGCTTTGCATTGCACTTCCAATCCAAGAAAAAAGATTCAGAGGACAAGATTCTTGAAGGAAACATCAACTGATTTTCACATTAGAAATAGTGCGCTCAACTTCAGACCACAGGTTCTCACTAACTTTCTCATTAGGATTCTCCACTCACCACACAAGAACTTGATAGAAGAATCACTATTATCAAGTTGTCCCACTTATGTCAAAAATTTATTCACATTGGGAACATATATATCACATCAAGTGAAGCCCAAACCATCCTCATCTTCCAGACTGAAAACTTCCATTTTGTTTTTTCGTCGAATACATTTTGTTGTGATCCCCAACCATATAATTTTATACCTCGTCCCTGCACGATGTAGAATGAAATGAGGCTACTGACAAATAAAATCCAATCGTCTGATGGAGAATATATAGTAAGATCTAAGGCATCATGTATACCCTCAGTCCCAATGTCAACTAAATCAGGGTTTAAAATTTTTAAGATTCTTCAATTTCATTTTATGCATTTTGATTGTCACAATGTGCAAACCACCCCTTTTGACTTGTCCTAATGCTACTTCTAATCCTACTTGATTTTAAAACCCCTACCTCTAGCTTTCACATTTAAGGTATGATTATCACTGCAACCACATCGCTGCCCCTCCCCAGACGAAAGTCATATATGTTATCGTATTTCCATTTTTCTTTACCGATAGAATTACTAATCATCAGTTTTGTGACTTCACAATTGTTAGAAAAGACGCTAACAATACTTGTGCACAAATTTTATCATCAAACTTTATTTCTACTAATGTCAACAAAATTACCTTCTGTTATTTAAAAATTGAAAATTTTCACTAGATATACATTTACCTTGTTATTCCCCAACAACTTTTCATAAATGCTTGAAAACATTGTAATCAAACCTACTGCATTATTCATAGTTGACATGATTATGCACCATGGTAAGCCGAAAGACACCCAAAACATGTCGGTCCAATTGGTTCCACTTTTCTTTATTCATATCCTTTGGCCTCTTTTCTAATAAAGGCAATTGCATACGCACAATAAATACCATCAAGTTTCTCAATACTGAAACTTTTTACTTCATCACCTGCAATTCATGAACACTTCTAGTTTGAACCTCCTCCGTCACTTATCTTCTTTTGTTTTTTAATTTGAATTGGTTTAATTTTCTAGTCTTGGTCTTTCACTCTAACACTAGTCTTAGTTTACTTATACTCGGGTTTCATTTGACAATGTCTCTTTGTTCTCCTAGCTAACATTGTAGATGTCACTAAAAAAATCCTAACTTGAACCTTGAAACCTCGTTGGTCTCTACTCTGCTTTTTTCTATTTGTCGTTTGTCTCCCTCCATCATAACCTCCACTGTCACAACCGCCACAACGGTTTGTACTTGCTTAAGCCACCAATACTATTGGCTGAAATCTTTGTTGTCATTCACTCAAGCATCTCACCAATCTTCAAACGCACAGCAACCACCATACTCGATAACGAGCCACCACCACACTAGCTATTAAGTAACCATTGATTTTGTCATAGGGTTTATCAGCGATTCCACAATCCATGCCACTTGTTCCAAAACTCATATATACTACATTTGGAGCACCATCGTTGCTGTCAACATTGCTACTCCTCCACATCAACACAACTTGCACTAACGCAGTGACCTTTTTTCCGCTAAGATTCGTCACCACCTCTTTTGAGGCTTATCAATAGCAATGACCACAACAAATACAGTTGAATCACCCTTGCTCATAGCACCCAAATAACTAGATCTACTGACCAAGTACACCAATCTTGTCTCAAGCCCATTGTTCATTGCCACGCACAGCCGAACACTACTACGCACCACCCACACACCCAGGGGTAGTCGTGACAATTTTGAGGCCTCAAGCGAACGTTACAAATGGAGCCCTTCATATATATTAACAATTTTTTTAGTGGCACAATACTAATACAACAATTGAGACTATATATATTACAACTCCTAAAATTTAGAGGCCTTAAGCGGTTGCTTGAAGTTGTGTTGAGCCTTGCACTGACCATTCGTACTCCATTAATGTGGCTGTCCCATATTTATTTTGTAATATGTAATGTGTTCCTCTTAGTGTTTTTAAAGATATTATGTTACCTGGTAGTAAATGCCCGTTAACTTTTAGTAACACGTTCCTTTTAACTTTTTGAAAATAGGATAGTGTTATTGTCATAACTGTTGGAATTTAGGGGTAATATGCTTGAATTCTGGAGTCTTGTGTTTTTGGCCCAATCCCATAAAGAAAACCTAGAGGAGGAGAGTCCAGTTTATATAACCCTTGTTATTGTACTTGGAAAAGTATTGTGGTGTCTAAAGTGGGTTTTGTGAATCACACAAGCACGCGCCAACCCCGTCGAGTAGGTTGGCGCATTGCTGTGCGGTGCTGTGTTTTTCTAACCCGAACTTTTATTTTTACGACCTTTGTATCTATTGAAGTCGTCGTAAATAAACTCATGATGAGTTCTTGTTGTTGGGTTGAGCTTGAGCTCGAGGTGTCCTCCTTACTTGACCTCAACGGTACTACCTTGAAGAGTTCTCCATAGTCTAGTCTCGAGGCTAAAGGCTACAAGCTCGAGCTCGAGCATGCATTTTGACTACATCTTTTCCCTTCTTTCCTTAACTAATTTTCCCCATAATTGACCGGATTTTAGGCTTCCACATCCGCCACTCTCCTTATTTGAAGAGGATTCTTTGCCATGATATTTTCCTTGAACTTCAAGGAATTTATTCTGTAAATACCGTGCCTTAGGGTTTAGTTTCATATACAAAAAATACAGAAACGCAGAAAACACTGAAATATGAAATCTCAGATATTTCTTCTTCCTCTTCACGGCTTTCTATTTCTTTTCTTTCATCCGTACTGAGCAAGTTGGGGCGTACTCCAATCCATCTCCCGGGAGCACACTGCTGAAGTGGATGCCATGTTAACTCTGGGGTCGAAGTGCCATTCATCCTATTGTACTTTTATGGTGGCATAAACGATTTAGGGCAGTTGATTCTCCACGGTATGACAATTTCTTCGGTCAATTCTTTCTCTTCTGTTACCTTTTTCACAGTCGTTTTATTCATGCCTTCGTTTAGTTATCAATTGTATTATTCTCTTGCCCACTAAAGCTTGAGATTCACGCTTGTCGAGCCTGGGTTCGTTTTTATTCATCTTAAGTCTAATTACTTTAAATAAGTTTAAATATGTTAAAGCTTAAAACTTAATACTATAGTAATAAAAGTGATTCATATCAAAATTAGATTTTTTAAATGGTCAGTATAAATTCCTCATTTAAACGCAATTTAAGTTTCCTTATTTATCCTGATATTGTATAATAATAGCTTATTATTTTTGTATATTTTTCAACAATAACAATTTCTTCTAATGGTAGAAATTTTTAAACATAAAATTTAAAAGCCTTTATAATTATAGTGTCATTAACAAAAATTACCCAAATAATAATATTACCTAATAAGTATCATGGTTGTTTAAAATTAGTATTGTGAAAAGGAACTTTCACAAACATGTTCGTAGGGACAACAGCAATGGACCAAGACACCCTACTTAGGCAGTACAGTGTACCACACTGCTATTTATGTGCCAGCTAGTAAATGCATCACGAAGCTTCGACTCACATAAAGACAGGCAGCTTTTAATCCTGACATTCTCGGGTCCAAAATGAAATTTTTAAGTAGTTTTTTATATATAGTAATAATCTTTTATAGCATGTCATTATCAATAATTATTAATTTAAAATTACGACCTTTAAAATTGAAAAATTCCTAATCTTTAGAGGCTCCAAGTGGTTTCTTGAATTCTTTGGAGTTATGTCCAACCCTACTGTTTATGGTGTTTTTTGGTTAGATTCTAGATGAGAGCGGGACTCAACCCTCACTTGAGGAAGCAGCTGCTGGCGCGTTTAACCCGGGCTCCCCTGCAAAACAAGCAAGACCGTCAGAGGGACCCTACGGGTTTGCCCGCGGGAGAACCCTCCGATGCTTAAGTTAGTAAAGGTATAATAATAATAATATATGATAAGTAAATAGTATAAAATAAGTAATAACAAATACTTATCGTATACGGAGAGGGGCCTTGACAGCTGGTGGCCGGAATCCGTACCGGCGAGGTGGCCGACGCAGGGCCTTATGGTCCGTGAGAGAGAGACAGGAGCCAAAGGGCCGGCGAGGTGGCCGGAGAGGAGAATGGCACTGGTGGTCGGAGCCGTACGAGCGAGGTGGCCGGCGCATGGCTGGAGTTGTACCGGCAAGGTGACTGGGGTTAAACCGGAGTGAGAGGAGAGAGAGAGATAGGTGGTTTTATTGTTGGGTTGTTAGGAGAGAGAAAGGGGGCTATTTGTGCCTTGGGTGTGAAGAGAGGGAGAATGGGGTATTTATAGAGAGAGGGGGTGGTCGGTACCGGGTGGGCGGTCGGTACCGGCGAGGGTGTCAAGCGGTAGAGGTGAGAGAGGGAGGCGATAGTGGTGCCGAGGTGGTCGGCGGTACCGAGGTGAGAGAGGGAGGCAGTAGTAGTGCCGAGGTGGTTGGAGGTACCGAGGTGAGAGAGGGAGGCGGTACTTGGTAGAGGAGAGAGAAGGCGAGGGCGGTAGTGGTGCCGGGCGGTAGTGGAACCGTGGTGGTCAGGCGGTAGAGGTGAGAGAGAGGCGGGAGGAGAGAGAGTGAGATGGTGGAGGTATGAGGAGAGAGAGATGGCCGAGGAGGAAGAGCGGCGGTAGTACCGTCGTAGTGCCGGCGAGGTCGGCCGGTGCTGGTAGCCGGGGTCGAACAGTCAGGCAGTACCGGGTCATGGTGGCCAGTCATGGTGGCGAGGGTGGTAGGAGAGAGAAAGATGGCGGGGAGCCTTGGGGAAGAAGGCAAGCAGGAGAGAGAAAGAGGGGGAGTCAGAGGAGAGGGAGAGAGCACGTGGGAGAGAGAGAAAAAAGGAGGAGAGAGAAAGAATAAAATAAAACTGTATTTAATTTTTATTATTGTGTCGTTATTTTATTTTCATATTGACCTGCTTATTTTTATCCTCTACACCTATCTATAATGGAGATACCCAAAACTCATCAGCAATTGGGTCTATAAACTTTTTGATAACATTATAATAAGGCTAGTGTTATTGTTAGGGCTTTTTTTTTTTTGTTAATAACAAAGCAATTATAAAAACTTTTGGATCTTTTCTATTGTCCTATCGTTAACAAAAATTACTTTAAAAATAATATTACCCTATAATAAGGGTAATGATTTGCAATTGTTATTGATATGACTTTTTTTTTTTTTTTTGTTAATATCAAAGCAATAAAAGTAATATAAACCAGGATTTTTCCGTGTGATGCAGAGGTGGTAGTTGTTTCTTGCTTTATTTTGTAGTTGTCTCTCTAAAATTTTTCGTAATTGTTTCCGCTTGATTCTGCTGCAAGTAATGTTTATTGTAAGTGAAATGTACTTTGATCAAACTTGAAAAATGCAAGTCCCACCGTATGATTAGTCAAAAAGATACATGTAGAGTAAATATTTTGTAACCGTCAAAATAACTTGTATATTAAGATGGTCTTTTAAAATAGAACGTGGAATAAAATAATTTCTTATATTATATATATATGGTTTTTTTTAGTTTTACTTTTCTAGGATTTGTTCACATTAATGCGATACTTTATAAATAATTGTACTATGTGTGTATTATTACCAAAAGTAAAAGCTCGTTCCATGACACATTTCACAATCTTCTATTAATTTCAAATTATGTTAAGAGCATTATTATAACAGAGAACAACCAAAGTTCTAATTTAAATGGACTGTGTAACTTTTTATAATAGCGTCATATTACACATAGTTTGCATATTGTTTGAGAATGATTTTGTTTTTAGTATGTGAAGCTAATTTTGACTTAATGAATGTGATGAATTATTTTAAGAAAAATATTTAATATATTTACCTTATGAATTTAATAGTTAGATTTGAAGCTTATAAAGCAAATAATGTAATATTATTTAATATATTGGTAATTTACTTAGCGGAAGTCGTCATTTCACTTAGCAGATATAATGAATTATCTTTTTTAATATTGGCTTTTTTTTTTGAACTTATTTTTTACCTCTCACTTTTACCTTGTTTTTACCTTTTGTTTCTAAGGTTGGGGTCCGTGGATAAAACCTTTCTTTCGGACTGCGAAGGGGTAAGGCTACGTATACCTCCCCCCACCCTGTTCAGGCAGGAGTTCTTGAGACACCAAGATTGTTGTTGTTATTGTAAAAGCTTATATTAATATTATTTTTTATATATTAATAGTTAATTAAAATACAATTAATTTAGGATATGTATACCTATATAAAAATTTATACTTTTCTCTCTTATTTTCTGAGTGCAGCGAAAATAATATGGCAAAGTAGAAATTATTTGAGGCAAAAAAATCATCACTATCAACCAAAAATTAAAGAATAATAGCCGGCCAAAAATAAGATAAATTGTTTATTTAATTTTAAATACTTTGAGTGAACTCATATTTGTCCACGGTGCCCAAATCTAAGCAAATGTGTCTGATGCACAAATACTATTGATAATTATAATACGATTTTTGAAAATTAAAACGATTATTTACTCAATTGGTCTGTAATTTTTTAAATTTGATCAAATTGCTTATTTATTTATTTTTTTTGTTAAAATGATCCCTCACTTTTTTAAATTTGTTCAAATTATTGTTTCATTTCCTTTGAACGAAGTTAACAAATATTAGGAATTATTTCGAACAAAAAAAAGATCAATTTAAACAAATTTAAGAGCTCGTAACCAATGGTGTCAATAACTCAACATTTAAATGAAATAGGTGACATTAAAGCCTTTGAAACAAAACATTATCATTTATTTGGAAGAAATATGAAGCACGCCCCGATCTCCCCCAAATAGTTAAATTCTAGCGGCTAGCTTACCTAAGGGTGGTGGCCGGGGTTCCTGATTTTTAGTAGCAACTCAAACGCTATCAACATGCCACCAGATGTGCTTCTAGAATTAATTTAGGGCATGTATTTCTATACAAAAATTTTTACTTTTCTACCTTGTTTTTTGAGTGCAGCGAAAATAATAGGGCAAAGAAGAAGTGGAACTTTTTTGGGGCAAAAATATCACCCCTTTTAACCGAAAATTTTAGAATAATAGCTAGCAAAAAATAAGATAAATATTTTATTTAATTTTAAATACTTTGAGTGCACTAATATGTATCCACGATGCCCAAATCCAGCAACTTTGTCTTATGGGTTAGTTTGGTCTCATATGATACATAAATATTGTTGATAATTATAATGCAATTTTAAAAAATTGAAACGATTATTTACTCTATTGGTTTGTAATTTTTTAAATTTGTTTGAATTGCTTATTTATTTATTATTTTTGTTAAAATAGTTCCTAATTTTTTTAAATTTGTTCAAATTTGTCTTCCATTTTCTTTGAAAGAAGTTAACCAATATTAGAAATCATTTAAAAAAAAAAAAAGATCAATTTGAACAAATTTAAAAGGTCATGACCAATGGTGTCAATAACTCAACATTTACATGAAATAGGTGACACTAAAACCTTTGAAACAAAAAATTATCATTTATTTGGAAGAAATATAAGGCATGCTTAGATCTTCCCCAAATAGTTAAATCCTAGCGGCTAGCTTACCTGAGGGTGGTGGCAAGGGTTCCCGGTTTTTAGTAGCAACCCAAACCCTATCAACGTGCCACCAGATGTGCTTTTGGAGTTAATTTAGGACACCTATATCTATATAATAATTTAAAATTTTCTGCCTTGTTTTTTTAGTGCAGCAAAAATAATAGGGCAAAGAAGTAGAAATTGTTTGTGGCAAAAATCTCACCACTTTCAACCGAAAATTTAAAAATAGTAGCCAGCCAAAACTGAGATAAATTTTTTATTTGATTTTAAATACTTTGAGTGCACTAATATGTGTCCACGGTGCCCAAATCCAAGCAACTGTATCTTATGGGTTAGTTTGGTCTCATATGATACACAAATATTGTTGATAATTATAATATGGTTTTTAAAAATTGAAACAATTATTTACTCTATTAGTATGTAATTTTTATTAATTTGTTTGAATTGCTTATTTATTTATTTTTTTTGGTTAAAATAGTTCCTAATTTTTTTAATTTATTCAAATTAGTCTTCTATTTTCTTTGAACAAAGTTAACAAATATTAGGAGTCATTTCGAACAAAAAAAAGGACCTATTTGAACAAATTTAAAAGTTCATGACCAATAGTGTCAATAACTCAACATTTAAATGAAATTGGTTACACTAAAACCTTTGAAAAAAAAAAACCATTATCATTTATTTGGAAGAAATATAAGGCACGCTCAGATCTCCCTCGAATAGTTAAATCATAGCAGCTAGCTCACCTGAGGGTGGTGGCAGGGGTTCCCAGTTTTTCGTAGCAACTTAAACCCTATCAACGTGCCACCAGATGTGCTTCTAGAAACCCAATTTTGTCTTCAAGGCTTCAGTGGCTATTGGCCCTTATTCTTTTTTTGGCTAAGTCTATAATTACATATATCCACAATGTACCACTTTTTTTTGTCATTTCAGAGGTCTATACCAAAAGCATTTTGGCAACAATGGCACCTCCTAGAGTATATTGCTGCGTGGTTGCAAATTTCTTCGTTGCTATGTACAGTGGTCGCGAGCATTAGCCCAATCAGGCTACATGATCGTCAAGGTTTCTGTTTTTCTTTTGGTTAAGTTATTGCTTAGTCTATTGGTTACTCTAATAATGTTGATTTGGTAGATTATACATAGTGTAAAAATTGGAGTTTGGTACTCCATTTATGTCAGCCCTTTTTTGATATTGTGAAAACTAAAATATTTTTAGTCTTTCAACAATTCTTTTACATATCTATTTTAATTTTTAATTAATGGGTTTTAATTTTTTATTTCAGTTACAAATCTATTTATATAGCTTTAATTTCAATTTCTAAGTGTTTTAATTTGTCTCACCGTCCCATCTTCCTCATATCCATTACAATTCTAATTTACAGATTTTAATGAGATTTAATTGTTCTCATTGAATTTGGGATTTTATGAAGAACATTTATTTTTGGAGGAAAGAATTTACATGGGTAGGTTGAGAAGTGAGGGATGGGTGTTTGGAGGCTTATGGGAGGGGATAGTACTTTGTAATAATATATTGATAGATAGATTATATAAAGCAATAACTAAAATCATTTTCTGCATTAAAAACTAGCCCTATAAATAATATTTACCTAATTTATATGTTAGTGTATTTCTTTTTTGATAATATTAGGACATTATAACATAATAAGTCTTTGTTATTGTCTTGACATTATAATAAGAAAAACGTCATGACAATAACACTAGCCTATAATAATAGATGTGTATTTACTTACATTTTTAATAATTTTAAATAATATTGTCATTTTTGAAACTAAAGTTAGTATCATTGGCTTTAAAACATTATATTAATAATTTTGTATTCTAATTTCTCTCAATTTTCTCTCCGCGGGTGTCCAACTATGAAGATTGTATTTTGGTCACGTTAATATGATTTTTTTTCTCTACGTTTTTGCTTGTAATTTATGAAAAATTCACACATATTAATTGTTATTACTATTTTACTGTTATAGTTTGCCAATTATGAAACCATCAATTTACAACAATGTATCATATTCCTGTGACCAGGGCTGAACATAACCCTAAGAAATTCAAACACTTACTTGGGGCCCCCGAAATTTAGGGGCCCCAAATTCAGAGGATTGTGTTTTAGAAGTCTAAGTTGTTAATATTAATATGTTTTAATTTTACAATTTCTAGAATTTTATTATATATAAAGGACCCCCATTTAAAACATCCACTTGAGGCCTCGCCTGCAACTAGTTGCGTAATCTCATATATTCAAATTTGGATTATTTATGCAAAAGATCCATACATTGTACTCATTGTATCAATTTAATCTTTATGTTATTGATTGTGCTAGTTTAGTTTTTCTACAATTCAAGTTGTGTCATTTTAGTCCTATAGTTGAAATTGAAGTTAAATTATAATGACTGGCATGTAAATTGCACATCATCCAATATAAATTCATCCACTAATTCAATTAAAATCATCCATCAACCGAGCATAAAAGTTCTGTTACTAACTTGATACTAAGTTTATTTTGGGAGTAAATTGATATAAAGCAAGTGGTACATGGACTAAATTTACACAATTTATACAATGCCTAAATTGACATAATGAATAAAGTACATGTAACTTTTTCATAAAAGAAACTAGTAATTTCCCATGCGATGTACGGAGATGATTTACATATTACGTATCATAATTAAAAGTCATAGCTATTTGAAGGAAATGTAACAAAGTTTTACTGAATATAGGCGAATTAGAAACTGCTATCTTTAGAAAATTTGTACTATGATAAACATAAGCAGCATTGTTGTTTCTGTGGTCGTTCATTCGTGTCTAGTAAGTGACATGCTTCAAAGTGTACATGTTAGTGCAATATATTGTATGTAATTGAGTTCATATTTATCATTTTGTTATTTACCCTGTTGCATGATGGCTGCTTGTTGATTCATGCCATAATAGTTTGTTGTTGTCGTTCTTGTGCTGCAGAAGATGGAATGTTGAGGTAGTAACACTCTTCTTCCCAAAGGACCCATGTTATAAGCTTTAGTATTGTGTCTGATGTCGTTGATTGACTTTGAGGTGCTTCCACTATAAATATTGCAGGCTTGTCTAGAAATTGAGCTAAGTACTCGTCCTGCATATAATCTCCAATAGGCTATGTTATGTAATTAATGTTTTAGTAGTTTGTGTTCATATGTAATATTGTTAATGTGATACCTGTGCAGTTTTTGCTTCTAATTCCGCTGCGGTGCACTGTAGAAGAAACTCTCCTTGCGTGCCAAAAACTATGAGGTTCATTTGGTTATGATATCGATCTTCTATAGTGACCTTGAAACCAAATCTATGGACATCTTGGTTAGATAGTGGCTAAATGTATAAGCTTTCAGAAGGGATTGGACTTATGATGTGAATATTCACTATACCTTTTTTCCGTGACTACATGCTGTTTATTGCATTTGGAGCAGATGAAAGCATAATTTACGATTTCCACCTTTGTCTTACATTGTTTGCAAGAAGGGTATGATATCCCGCGTGTAATGTCAAATGCCCTTATACGGCCATATATTCTGAAATGCTTCACCTGCATGTTGAAATTAATACAAATGAAGTTATATGGTAGTATGTATTTCCTAATCAATTAAGTACAATATAACATAATACTTACATTGGGTTGGCAGGAGTATTCAGAAATTTGGATACGTTTGGATTACATTAAGATCTCAGAGTCGATTATTCCCAAATTTTTTTGTTGCATCCACTTTATCCTTTTTTGAGCATGTGCATTTTCAGCATACCTATATTGTAAGCATTTATTTCATTTAGTGTGTGGCATATAAATTAGACAATGAATCGAAGAGTATTGAACGCAGAAATACCAGGCTTTAAGTACTTTTGTTTCTGGATGATTAGGATTGATTAGCAGCCATGTTTTTGCAGTGGTTGAGAAAGAGCACCCTTAACAAATATGAAAATGTTAAGGAGAGGAATATTTTTATGTTAATAATTATCGTATCACAGAACATAAATGCATTTATACATATTATGGTAATCTGTTACTACTATCTGTGATGCCAATAAAACATTGTGTCTCTGCAAGTTGTCATAGGTATGTCCCTTCCTTTATTGCTAAGTCATTCCATAATGTGATCCTCAGTGTTTGCATCCTGAGTCAATGGTATCATCAATTTAGTATAGTATGTACCAAAGTAATTTTATGCTTATATAACTAACCTTCTATTGCATAAAAGTAATTCTCGTCTTGTTGTTGCTGATTGTGATGTTATTATTTGAGAAATAGAAATCACCATCCCAAATACATTTGCAATAGTAAATAATTTTCATGGTTATTAAAATTAAATAAGATTTTATTGTGTTAAAGTAAAATGATACATACCAATATCAATTGTGTTGTTTTGCATAAATGAATGAGCAAGTGTAAAGGGAATAATCTGTCCATGGAGAAAAGGAATGTCGGAACATGTTTCTTCATTGAGTTCTACTACTTGTGTGGCTGTAGTGAATTTCAACTAGAAGTTGTGATAGATTCCTTTTTGGCCATATCTGTGAGGAGGTACTTGCACCTGAGCAACGGAATACACCTCATCATTATGGATTATGACTTGTATATCATCACGCTGCATGTGTGAATGAAAAGAACATTAGATTTCTTTGTTTTTTATGTTGGAAAAAAAAAATAAACCCAAAAAAATTAGATGAATAATTCAATTTAACAAACATAGTTTACTAACCTGTGAATCCAAGAACACCATGTTCTGGAAAACTTGCTGAGAGTTCATTCTTAAACGTGAATGAATGCTGTAATCTCTCATCAGGCGAGCTCGCACATTTACTGGTATAAAAGTTGGGCTAATGAATCTGATTGGAATGTATTTGATTTCCATACCTGTAATATCTATGTTTAGGTTAATGTATATAAATGTTATACACATTCGTTTTTGGCAATAATGTTAAATGTTAAGAATAATATAGTCATATGTTTTGTAAGTCATGAATTGAAAAGCATATAGGTCTTACTTTTTCTTCACAAGGTTCGTACATCATGATAAATTTCCCTGTACACCACGTTCCTCGTCCAATTTGGGGGGATCTCGCTATTGTTACTTATTAAAAGCCGTAAGCCCATTGGTGAAGTTACCTGTTACATTGCCACATATAGCTGCCCATGACTAAATACTGATTTTGGAAGATAAATGCAAACATTTTTTAGCATTTGGCCTTGAATTTTGTTAATCGTCATAACAAATACGAGCCTGAATGGAAATTGTCTTCGTTTGAAGGGTATTGGAGTTTGCATCTGTGATGGTGTTAGACCTATCCGTGGAATCATTACAATTTGTCCGATGTTTCGGCTAGTAAGAATTCTAGCCTTGACAACCTTGTGTTCCATTTTCTCAATTTTCAATCGTTACCATTGCACAACCAAGATGAAGGATCGAGATTTCGCATTAGTATCACTGGTGCGCCAACCTTTAGGTTAAGTTTGTGGTTTGGTATCCCAGCAAGGTTCAGAGAATGCAACAGTTCTGGTGGATTCATTTGATCTGCTGTAGCATTATGTTCAGCCAAGTTCAATGCATCTGCACTGAGATAAGTCCGTGAATTCCCCGGAAGCATAGCAAGCATTCGAGCATTCAATTCGTCAACATCGTTGTTTGTTGGCGCTAAAATTGCACGTTCCTTAAGATAGTTGTTGTCTCTGAATCTAATGCATAGATTGGGATAAACAAACTCAATTAAATTTAACGTTCCATGAATGTCACTCGGTAGCAGAAACTGTTTTGGTATTTCAATCCAATCTGGTTCACTGCCTTCAGATAAAGCTATCCCATTTATTTTGCCTTCAACCAGTCGTAGTAACCAATTTGCATATTCATGTGAATCGATACCACTATAATCATCGGTGTTATCACATAGTAATCGCATGTTTGTTCTCAGGTGCAGAACATATATTTGATTCCATAATGATAGTCTTTGTAATGAAGCAGCAACAATGTCTGCTTTTGTTCTTTTATGTACCACTGGCAATATTTGTCTGAAATCCCCTCCCATAACAACCAATTTACCACCAAATAGAGCATATTTATTACAAATATCTCTAAATGTGCGTTCCACTGCTTTTACAGCATGTATATGCATCATTGGAGCTTCATCCCATATGATAAGTGCCGCTTCTCTTATGAATGCAGATAGGTCTGGTCTTTTTGATATTGAACAACAAGATGTTGCATCTAATTCTAGTAGAATTTTGAACATAGAATGTGCTTTTTTTTTTTTTTTTTTTTCCAGTTCGAATTAGTAGAGCAGCTATGCCTGAGGAAGCGACGGCAATAACTATTTCCGCTTGAGATCTGAATTTCGAAATCAAAGTTTGCCAAAGGTACGTTTTCCCTGTTCCTCCACTACCATAAACAAAGAAGAGTCCACCATTTCCCCTTTCATGTGCTAGCATGATTGCATCAAAAGCGTTTTTTTGATCCCTATTTAGGGTTCTAAAGTATTGTTCAAATTCCTCATATTCTTTAGAACAATCGAAATTAAAGTGTTCAGTAAATAATCTTCTGATTAAACTCTTGTTACATGAGGTTGATGGTAGTGGCATTTGTGGGTAATCTTTTAATGACCTTCCATTTTTGGTTAAAATTGTTCAATTTCTGCAAGGCCCCATTGTTTGTTTTAGTCGTCCGTGACCTCAACTTTTTGGTTGGCCCGTTGTTGTTGCATTCTTCTTTCGAGGTCGTCAGTTCGGTTGTCCCAATGTTTTTCCCATAATTGATCAGGTCTAGCCACCTCTGAGAAAATTAATATTGAACTGAACATAACATATTTCTTAACTGTGCACTAGACGCCCATGTTGCTGCCTCTGTTAGTGCGGTATTCCATTCATTGTCATCGTCCATTAATCCAAGAGCAAGGCATGCTGCCTTAAATGTGGGAAATGTTATACCATCAACAGTTCTAACATCTTCAAAGCGTTTCGCACCACGCACAGTATTCAACAACATCCTTAGGTAAAACATCTCCCTGGAGTTTGGATGTGCATAAGCAAGTCTACCTATACACACGCGCTGCTTTCAAAGTGTCCATAGTCTTCTGCTTTTATTCGATACCGAATAAGTGGGAAATTCTGTGTATATGTATTGTTTAACTTCCAAGTGTTCAATATTTTCTTTGAACCAAGCTGTTAACATCGTGTCCTTGGATTTGTTCTCGTCAACAACAATGGAATAAGTTGTCACGATCATGGAATGTCACATTTTGTGTCCTGGAAGGTGGTATTGTAACCTTTCAATTGATGGATATTGATGCTACAGTGGGAACTCAAAAATTCTCCAGCAAGACTCTATAGCGGAAACATATCGGCAGTCTAAGTATTGTCGGATTTCATCTGTTTGTTTGTAATTATGTTGTACAATGTTTATAGTTGCGACGAAATTATCCTCAATTACAAATGTTGCACGATCCATCCCTTTGTGAATGTACTTGTATAAATACTTGATCACTTTTATATGTGCACATCGTTCCACATTGATATGACAATTGTACTTAACACATAGGTCACGATTGTATGGCACAACCCAGTTATTTCCAAATGCTTCACCACCAACTTCAATTGTGTAACCATTGTCTCGGCAACGATAATTTACAAATCCATTGATATCAATAGTAGTCTCAACACTAAACTTTTTCGGGTAATGCTTACTACACTTGTTTTGCTTCATGCACGGAGAATTACTGTTGTGTACTCCACATGGGCCATGTATCATGAATTTGGTGACAGTTTCATAAGCAAGCGGATCTTCCTGCTTATTTGGTAATTCTGCACATATGTAAGCATCTATATCTTCTGCACATGCAGGCTTGTTTTCAGGTGCCAAAGTTAACAAAATGTGCGCATGTGGTAGTCCTCACTTTTGAAACTCTATTACATGTATAGCTAAATATGAAAACATAAGCAGTGAGGAAAATAATCATCTCATTTTTAAATTCTTACATAAAGAGACAAAAGATTGGAACCAACTTGCAGTGACTTTTCAAAAGAATTGACGTTCTTTTGAATCTCGGAGCAGCTCCTTCAATTTGATTTTAAAAACACGTGCCACTAAGTCTGGCCGATCGGATGCTTGTTGATGAGGATTGCGAAACAGTTCTTCAGTTATTTCTGGCCGATTTGGATTGCAAGTGAATGTAATAAAGTAATCTGGCGCCCCCATAACGCGGCATATTACCATTGTATCTTGGTAACGTTGCGTCATATATCGTAGGCCTCCTTTAAAACTTGAAGGTAGGATATATCTATGATTAACAGCATTGGCGTTTGCTTCACCTGCAGCGATTGCCTCTTCAATCCCATTGTACAACTCTGTTCTTAACTTGCTCTGATTGAACCTTAAATAATTCAATCTAGATTGTTCAATTGCAACATAACAGTCAACAGCAAATTGTTGAAACAAATGTCCTCCCTATAATATGTTCTGACCTTCTTGCTCTCGGAACTAGAGTCTGAATGCATAAAATTGTCTTTGAGTAACCTCATCATTGATGTGACTTGAAGAAACCGTTGTTTGAATTCCTGTTCACCAACTGTCGGTACCATAAGGGAGCAGTATCGGATATTGTAGGGGCATATATGAGGGATTTGTCTCCTTGATTCTTTGCAATCCCCCACCAATCTTATGCAAAATAATATCACGATTGCTTGTAGATGTTTCACCATCTCCTACTATTAATGCTGCAACTTCATTAGCGGTTGGCCTTGTGTACTATCTTCCACTTCTTCTTCGATTATGCGTATTCTTAGGTTCTGACTTGTGTTGGTCCACAATAAGTCACGTGCATTTCTGAATACATTAACATAAGGGTTTATTTGATCGAGCATTTCTTTCAGACCTTGTATGTATGTTTGGTGTAATCGTGACGCACTGTTGTTAACTCCAAGGGCAGTGGACCTATTTTGAGTTTCATTCTCAGTATCATATATATACAGTTGCGCATATCGTGGATGTGAGCCACATTGTGGTAGCAATGAACCAATTATGTGGTAGGTTTCTCCACTAATTCTGAAAGAGTATGGTCCACATCCATCTTGCACGGCTACATCTATCTTTCCGCCTATTGAAGTGAAAGACATCATAGAGTTGTGCATTCGTATCTCTTTTATGAATGTTGGTTCTTCAAAAAGTCGTTGAAGGTAATTTGGAATTATCGGTAATGGTGGAAGTTGTACTCGATCACCACTGTAGCATAGGTTGAAGCGTGGATTTGTAGTGCTACTGACACTTGTTCTTTCTTCCACCCACATGAGTGCTTGGCAATGCTGACATTTTGAGGTTCTTTTACCGAAGTTCCATCATGCGGAAAATGATCTTCGATATCTAGGTTCGCCATGATCTACGTACATTTGTTTACTTTATTAGTTTTTTGAATAGGTAGATTGAGAAAAATAGGATGCACATGAACTATTGGGATATAGGTTACCATAAGTGGAATTGCCCTTTTGACGCGTGGTTGCAATATCATTACATAACAATGTGAAGCCGCTAGCGCGTGCAATATTGTGTGCTCCTTGTAGTGTAAAACTTTGATTGGTAGAGCGTGCATGTGTGTAATCTTAAATGTTTTGTAATATTTCAAATACTGCATTTTATTTGGAACAACATGCAAGTGTAAGTAACAATGATTATTTACTTACCATTAGATGTGCGACATGTTGTACGTGTAGATGCATTGTCAGTTATGATGAATGCTGTTTCCTCATGTCTTTCAGTGGTGTCTACACTTGGGATAGTGGCCTGTTGCACGGGATTGACAAGTTCTGCATATGTTGTGGGTACTGGCATTATTGTATTTGCTTCAATAGCATTGTGTTGCTCCATGTGGGTCTTGTGATCTGAAATATTAGGCCATAAAGCAATATGCAAGAGGTTATTGTACATCTATTTGCAATATCATTACTTAACCATGTTAAGGTTATCTCGAACGATGTTATGGATTGGTAGAGCGTGCATGGGTGGGAAGGACATGCATTGGTGTGTACACGTTCATTGCATTAAGCAATAGGTGCATGTGCGGAGGGGAAATGCATAGGTGTGTACACGTTCATTACATTAAGCAATCGGTCATCCACATTACAATGTAAAGTGCTATTGGGAGATAGCTTACCATATGTGGAATTTCCATTTTGACGCGTGGTTGCAATATCATTACTTAACAATGTGAAGCCGCTGGCACGTACAATATTGTGTGCTCCTTGTCGTGTAAAACTTTGATTGGTAGAGCGTGCATGTGTGTAATCTATAATGTTTTGTAATATTTCAAATACTACATTTTATTTGGAACAACATGCAAGTGTAAGTAACAATGATTATTTACTTACCATTAGCTGTGTGACATGTTGTACGTGTAGTTGCATTGTCAGTTATGATGAATGTTATTACCTCATGTCTTTCAGTGATGTCTACACTTGGGATAGTGGCATGTTGCTCGGAATGACAGGTTTTGCATATGTTGTGGGTATTGGCATTGTTGTATTTGCTTCAATAGCATCGTATTGCTCCATGTGGGTATTGTCATCTGTAATATTAGTCCATAAAGCAATATATGAGGCCATAAAGCAATATGCAAGAGGTTATTGTACATCTATTTGCAATATCATTACATAACCATGTTAAGGTTATCTCGAATGATGATATGGATGGTAGAGCGTGCATGGGTGGGGGGGACATGCATTGGTGCATACACGTTCATCGCATTAAGCAATAGTTGCGTGTGCGGAGAGGACATGCATAGGTGTGTACACGTTCATTGCGTTAAGCAATCGGTCATCCTCATTATAATGTAAATTATAATATAAAGTGGTGTTTAATGGTTTAAATATATTTGCTACTGATATGAAGCAAAGCGCCATTGTAAGTAGTCATTATTTATGTACCGCTAGTCAAAGTAGCTGTACTATGTGTAGCTACATTGTCATTTATGATGAATTTCGTGTCCTCGTGTGTTTCATTGCCGTCTACACTTGAGTTAGTGGCTTGTTTTTGTAGATTGAAAGGTTGTACATCTGTTGTGGCTATTGACATCGTTGTAAGTGTTTCAATAGCATCGTGTGGTTGCATATGCTCATTATGATCTGTAATAGTAGGACATAAATCAATACATGCTATCGTAATGTAAATCTGTAATATAGGAAAGGAGAGGATTGATTGTCCTTACCTGTAGTATGTTGTATTTCTGTAGTCATAAAAAGCGTTTCATTTGCAAGCAATGTTGATTGATGGTACACCGTGTTCCTGTAGACTGTTGATGTAGTAATTGAGGGAGATAAATTGGGACGGTTAAGTATTGGTGGGGTTGAATGAGTGTTATATTGTAGTTGTATATTTTGAGGTTGATTGGTAGTGAATCTCTCTGCTACCATTTGCCCCTGCTCATTTAGAGAAGTCCTTCTTCGTGTTGAACGTATGATTGTGCGTTGCAATGATCTTGCTTGTGTTTGCACTTGTCGTCATTATATGCTTAGTTGTTCGACATTTATGTTTCTGTTACAACCAACAAACAGTCTCCATTTCCTTTGTAACCGAGCTGCCTTGTATCGAAGTTGTTTTTCATTATGGATTTCTCCAATTAGTATATCCATTGTCGTTCAAACAATGGTTATCCTGGACAAAATAATTGGCTTATAAGGGGGTAGGGATGCCAAGATGTGATGAGAAACAAAATAGTTGATTATGTTTTGGTGGTAGGGTTTTCAGGAACTTATAACATGATAGCGTTAGTGAATTGAAGTGTGGTGATGAAACATGCAGTAAAATTTGGAACGTCACTTGCATGATGTGGACAGAAGTAATTATACACAGAATAAAATAGGAATATGTATTATTGGTAGTGGGAAAATTTAATTATTAATCTCGCATTATAATGAATTGTGAATATGTAAAAGGGTATGATTATATTAAGATTGAAGCCTACATGTGGTATATGCAACAATTTATTTTTGTTCTACAAAATGCTTCAATTGGAAAAAGTGATACAAACTTATGAAAAGATGAAAGAATAAATTAATAATATTGGACGAAAATGATATCTATTTATATGTAAATAAGTAAGTACGTTAAGAAAGATATTGAGTTCAGGCTATAAATTGTTAGAATATGATAACCTAAAATTGGAGGAGACCAACCCAACTATGATGATCGTCATACATATCCTCACATGGAAATCAGACAACTAAAATGTATGCTCATATAATTTCCAACAATTTCTTTCTTTCTTTTCTTTATCGCAGTAGCCGCAGTGAATAGAACAACAATATGTTTGCAAGTGGCATGGAGTAACTGTAATTTTGCTATTTTATCACAACATATGTTCATGTGAAAACTATGATTTTTTATGTAATATTATGCTATTCTATACTTTCAAAACTTATGAGAAGATGAAAACATAAATTAATAATATTGAACGAAAATGATATCTATGTATATGTAAATAAGTAATTACGTTCAGAAAGATATTGAGCTCAGGCTATGAATTGTTAGAATATGATAAACTAAAACTGGAGGAGACCAACCCAACTATGATGATCGTCATACATATCCTCACATGGAAATCAGACAACTAAAATGTATGCTTTTATAGTTTCCAACAATTTCTTTCTTTCTTTTCTTTATCGCAGTAGCCGCAGTGAATAGAACAACAATATGTTTGCAAGTGGCATGGATTAACTGTAATTTTGCTATTTTATTGCAGCATATGTTCAGGTGAAAACTATGTTTTTTTATGTAATATTATGATATTCTATATTTTAAATAATTAGCATGCAGACATAGCAAATACCACTGCATTATTATATCTATATACCCATTACCATGCATTGTACATTACCATGCATTGTGCATTATACACCCTAACAAATATATATATACCCATTACGATGCATTATACATGCAAACGTAGCAAGTACCATTACTAAGATGTCTATGTACCTAGCCAATTACAATTTTAGTCAACCGAATATCTCTATTTTGGACCTAACTCTTTTTCTTGAAGTCACCATTTTTGGACTGCATTATGATATAAACTAAGCTAAATTTAAGGTCTCTATCCACGTAGGGAATTAAAATTTTAGTCAAACAATTACCACTGTTATGGGCCGAACTCTTTTCCTTGAAGTCATTGTTTTCGAACTGCATTATTTTGGCACGAAAGTAACAAAATAGCAATTTCATTTTGAAAGTATAAAATCTAAGCAAGTAGTAAATAAGTAAGCGCTGAAAATTACGTAAATGAGTAACTGACCTTGTGTTGTCAAAGAGTTCCGAGATAATGGAATGTAGGTAAAAATACAAAGAATATTTCCTTCCGGATGAT
The DNA here is from genome assembly GCA_018398585.1 of Simmondsia chinensis. Lineage (NCBI taxonomy): Eukaryota > Viridiplantae > Streptophyta > Magnoliopsida > Caryophyllales > Simmondsiaceae > Simmondsia > Simmondsia chinensis. Next base: position 7,854,055 of record JAGTTD010000008.1, on the reverse strand, counting down.
ATGTAATATGTGTAATGGAAATTAAAGATTGATGTGAACGCTCCAGTATTTGGGTAGGAATATACTGAGTGGGAAGTGAAGGCAGTTAATTAAGGTTAGTGGGAAGTTGTTAAATGAAAGAAACAATATTGTAATTGTGTAGAAATAACTGTTAAATTACCAATTTCAAATGTAGTTGGCGCTCAAACCACGTCATTCTTGGCAAATGTAGTGGGAAGTTAGTGAAATTGCTCAAATTGCTGAAATTGCTGAAATTGGCAAACCCTGGGCTGAGGATAAAATAGACTTGGCATTAATTATATAGAAAAGATCTGAACCTCTCTCTAAAACCTCTCTTTCTCTCTCCACTGCCCTGTCCCTCGCGCCTGCGAACATTGACCTGCGGCTGCCGCCCCTTTACTCCACCAGATTTCACCATCTGTCCATTCAACACCGCCACTACTCCGCCTCCATTTTCTCCCTCTATATGCCAAAATTTTGAACCCCTGTCTAAAACCTCTCTTTCTCTCTCCTCCGCTTTCTGCCCCGCTGCCCGCCACGGCCTACCTGTCGCCGCCGCCCCTCTCCACCACTTGGCTTCGTGATCTACCTCCTTTTTCCACCTCCATCGTCTCTCTCTAAAACCCAAAAATTTGAACCTCTCTAAAAGACCAAAATTTTTAATCTCTCTCTAAAAACTACTTTTCACTATTTTATCATTCACCATCTTACCATTTGCCTCGGATTGTCCTGTACCTTATCATATTACCATTTGAAAAAATGGAGGCGATTGAGACCATTGAGTAGGTGACAGAGAACGTGGCTGAGGTGGCAGCTAGGAAGGCAGCTGAAAAGGTGTTTGGGGATGTAGTCGGAGACTCAACAACCGAAAACACTGTACCAAATCTAAGGGCAGATGAACCAAACTCATAAACGTGGATCCTTTACCATCTTTGTGGAAAATCTTTCACCAAACATGCATAACCAATGGCTCATAAACTTATTAGTCAAGCATGGATGGTGATGGATGTGTTTGTACCAAAGAAACAGATACAGAACAAGATGGAGAGATTCGGTTTTGTTACATTCAAAACGAAGACAAAGGCAGCGAGAGCAATCAAAGATGCAAATGGAGTATGGCTCATGGATAGAAGAATCATTGTACAGTGGGAAAAATACGAGAGACATTGAGTGGATGGTGCAAGGTTAAGCAATTCTCAAGAGGTGAGGAGACTCATTTGTAGTCCCGCATGGAAGTATAATGGATTGTTTGCACACGTACTGAGAAATGGTGTTCGCACGGAAAAGGGACATCTTATGGAGGAAGGAAGGGGAACTAGACTAGTCAAGAAGGTTGGCATTAATATTGACTAGGGGACATCTAGAGTTTGGAAAAAGGTCAGTTCCTGAATGTCTCGGGGAAAGACAGAACAATGTATCATGGTAAGACTGATGAAAGGATAGTGGAAGAGCTAAAAAGAAGTATTGTGGTAGAAACCATGGTGGACATGAGTCTTTGGACCATAAAGAAGAATCTGAGTGACAGGGGAGTGCAAGCAGGTGAATTACATATCATCGGAGGCAAAACGATTCTAATAATAATGCCAATAGAAGATGAAAGAGAAGCCTCACTTGTAGATGATCTGGAATGGAAAGCATTCAAGGATATGAGAAAATGGGAGGTGTTTGACTGCAATTTGAAGAGGAAGGCTTGGATTGCCTGTTATATATGGAGTTCCATTCCATGCCTAATTCCCCAAGAATTTTATGGGTATTGCTCAGAAGTAGGGAAAAGTTCTAGCAGTTAATACGCCATGTGGGAGTGCTTCATACTATGAGGTTGGCTAGGTCTTGGTGGAAACCGAACAAATGACTCTAATTGTGGATGTAACAGTGCTATCTCTTATCATAAGATCCATGCCTTTGAGGTGGGTCAAATCCTAACTTATTGTTAGAAAAAACTGGAACAAACTTGATATGCTCTGATACCAATTATTAGAAAAACTGGAACAAACTTTATATGCTTTGATACCAATTGTTAGGAAAATCTAACATTGACAAATCTGGTATTCACGATACCAATTTGTAATATGGATAATTGATGCGGAAGTGTTAACCCTAATCACTTGATTTTATTCAAATAATATGACTCACACAAACGAGAAGTAAACAAAATAGGTAAAAGGAAGAACAAACGAAACAACACACGATGATTTATGTGGAAGCCCCTCTTCAAACGAGAGGGGAGAAAACCATGGGCGGAGATGGAGATTCTTTATTGAGTACTTGACTAATGGAAGGATTACAATAGCATTTCCTTTGAACGAGATCTATGAAAGAATTATGAATCACTTTCTCTTAATTCTTACAATTGACTGAATAACTGAATTGGAGGAATTATTGAATCACCTCTCAACAAAGGGAACGACGCTCTCTTTAATTGGATTCTAATTGGATCACCAAATACGTAAACCTTAGGCACGTATTTATACTGAACAGCGAAAACGACTCCCGATCGATCGGCCCCCTTGCTGATGCAAAACTTGAATTTTCTCCTTAAATCAGCCGATCGATCGGACATCCCCTTGATCTATCGATGACCCCTCGGTAGCTCATAAATCCTAAATACATAAATTTGAGGCATATTCCTAACACGTCTAAGTTTGCAGAGTGGCTTCTAGTGTTAGCTGAAACAGATCAAGGTGAAGGTGAAGAGGTTTCTATTCCGGTCTTGGAGTTTCCTGAATTTTTTGGTCAAACGAAGTCTCCTCGTATGCCCTAAGAAAGCTGTCCATCGTCCATCAAGGCTTCAATAGTGGTGCCGGAGTGTTGCACGAAGTTGAAGAGTTAGGGGGAGATTCGATATGGGCCCACTTCATCTGAAAATGCAAACATGGAAGATGTTAATTCTGACTTGAGAGCAGAGCCTGAATATTTATATGGGGTGCAGGTCCAAGAGGAGAGGGATTTAGAGAGTCTATGAGGTGATGACAAGCAACAAGTTGGTGGTAATAAGAAGAACAGGGAGGCCGAAGCTAAAGGAAAGAATAAAATGAGACGGTATATGAGAGAAGCATGATTGAATGATGCTAGAGCCTTTCTGAAGATGATTAAATTTGTGAAGCTTGAGAGAAGGAAATGAAACAAAGTAGCTAGGGGTGTTGGTAAAAGGGATGCTGGAGGTGCTTTGGAACCAGTTAACCTCTCAGTGGCAATCGATCCTTTAGTTTCTGGCCGATGCTGGCATCTATGAGGGAGTTGGTGTTGAAGTGGGCCCTTCCCATACTTTAGTTGTCTCGCTGACATCGCTTGATAATGATAGTCTCACTGTTTGGTTGAGGGGATGGTTGCTGATGAGGTGGTGAGTGATGCTCATTTGAGTGATGATCTCCTATCTTATACTAGGTAGGCCCACATTGATTGTTGTTTTGATATTTCCCCCTTTAAGGTCGATCTTGCATGCCATCATGTGGTGCCCTCTTCCAAGCCTTCCCTTGCCCTCCTTAGGGCTTGCCAAGCTTGGGCACTTTGAAAGAGATTGGGCTTGGGCTATAATGGCCCTGATGAAGACATACATTATCTATTTTGCTCTCTTGAAGGCAACAGGGTTAATCGTAAAAAAGAAGGGGTGCAAGAAAAAGTCAGACCATGATCCTTCTCCTACTAGCATCTGATAGTTTGGAACTTTGCGCATTGAGATAAAGGGGTGTTAAGAATTGGGCCTCATTTAGAGTGTGATGGTTTGAGCTCTACTCCAGTGGATTTGGGATTTCTCTTCGCTTTCTTGGGAGTTTTTTCTTTGGTTTAATAGCATGTGTTAATGAATTTTTTTTTCTGGGTGTATTAGATTGTAGTTACAACTTTCATAGGTGTTTTTTTGTTATTTTCCTTTTTTCGCACTATGTGTGCCCTTTTTGGGTCTCCTCATGATATGGCATTTTCTGTATCATGAGTCTTCCTCGCTATTTAATGAATATATACATATATATGAAAAAAAACATATAATTTGCTTATAACAGATGATAAGTGTTAAGTGTTTCTACCAACTTATTAATTTCGTATCCAATAGTAGTGAACTCTATAGTGTTTTATATCTGTGAAGAATAAAATACCCAAGAAATGGATCCAATTCAAATACTATAACAAATATGAAGTAAATAACGGGATAAAAGAGAATAAACGGAGGAGACAATGATTTACGTGGAAGCCCCGCTTCAATTGAGTAGGGGAAAAACCACGGGCGGAGATGGAGAATCTTTATTGATTGAAATAGTAGAAGAATTACAATTCATTTGCTTTTGGATACCTAATACGAAACCCTGACGTTGTAATTATATGTCACGCGTAGATCGGGTCCTGATTGATTGGCATTTCCCGATCGATCAGCACCTTTCGATTGATCGACTCCCCAATCGATCGGTACCTCCCAATCAATCTGCGAGCTCTCTGCAATGAACTCTTTCCTGCGTACTTCGTGACCGATAGGCAATATCCCTAATTGATCGGCATGGTCTCGGCAAGCCCTTCATAAATACGAGGAATTTGAAACATAACCTAACAAATCTCCACCTTGGCTCAAATTTCAAACAAAAGAACTTCTTCACCTTCTCCATAAAACACCCCAATCGGGCTCATTTCAACAAAACCCAATACCCAACCAAATCTTGTTGCTAGGTAGAACTTTAGTGAACATATCAGCGAGATTATCAGCTGTGCCAATCTTCTTCAATTCAACCTTGCCCTCTTCAATCAGATCTTGAATGAAATGATGTTTAACATCTAAATGCTTTGTTCTGTCATGATGGGTTATCTGATCCTTGGCTAGATGAATTGCTGACTGATTATTACAATAAATTGCAACTGCGCCCTAATCAACACAAATCTCACTGATTAAGCCTCTCAACTACATAGCTTCTTTAAACGCCTCTGTCACTGCCATATACTTTGCCTCTATAGTTGATTGTGCTGTAACTAAGTGTAAACAAGTTCTCCAGCTGATAGCACAGTTACCAAGGCAAAAGATGTAACCTGAGATAGACTTCCTCTTATCGAGGTCACTACCATAGTCTGAATCGACATAACCAACTAAACAGCTTTGACTGCTCCCAAACTCTAAACATGTACCAAAAGTGCCACATTAATACTTGAGAATCCATTTAACAACTTAACAATGCTCTTTACTTGGATTCGACATATATCTGCTCACCTAGCTAACAACATGTGCGATATTTGGACTTGTGCACACCATAACATCCATGATGCTACCAACTGCATTGGAATACGGGACATGTGACACTTCTGTAATGTCTTCATCTATCTGTAGTGAAGCTAATGCTGAAACCTTGAAATGAGCTGCCAAAGGAGTGCTAACTGGTTTAACATCTTTCATATGAAAACGATCTAGAGCCTTCTCAATATACTTCTCTTGAGAGAAGTATAGCTTTCCTGCTTTTTGGTCCCTCTTGATTTCCATATCGAGAATCTTCTTGGCTGCTCCTAAATCTTTCATCTTGAATTCACTCTTCAACAGAGCTTTCAGCTTGTCGATATCAGACATATCTTTAGCTGCAATCATCATGTCATCAACATATAACAACTAATAAATGAATGAACCTACACTAGTTTGTTTGAAATAGACACAACTGTCATATTTACTCCTGAAGAACCCATGATTGGTCATAAATGAATCAAATCTCTTGTACCACTGTCTTGGAGATTGCCTCAAACCCTAAAAAGATCTCTTCAACAAACAAACATGGTCTTCTTTTCCTTCAACAATAAAGCCTTCAGGTTGATGCATGTAAACTCTCTCTTCTAGCTCACCATGCAGGAATGCAGTTTTCACATCAAGCTGTTGTAACTCTAAATCGTCATGGCTACTAAAGCAAGTAGTGCTCGAGTGGAAGTATGTCTAACAATAGGTGAGAAAATATCGAGAAAATCAACTCCATGTACCTGATTGTAGCCTTGGCTACCAATCGAGCCTTTTACCTTGCAACTTCAACTCCTAGAATGCCTTATTTTATTTTGAAGACCCATTTACAGCCAATGATCCTCTTCCCTATTTGCGGCTTAAGAAGCTGCCAAGTCTGGTTCTCCTACAAAGATTCCATCTCTTCGTGCATTGCCATCAACAACTTTTTTGAATTAGCTCTAGACACAGCTCCTGAATAAGTCGAAGGTTCACTGTCTTCCATAGTCTCAGCCACCGAATGAGCATATGCCACCATCTCTTCGTAACCATAAAGCTGTGGTGCTTTAGTTTGTCTCTTCTATCTTCCACTAGCTATAGTATACTACTCCACCTACTGATTGGTTTCGACCTCCTCATTTCTTTTAGAAATCTGTACTAGATGTGCCTCATTTCTCAGCCATCGAAAGAGCATATGCCACCATCTCTTCGTAACCATAAAGCTGTGGTGCTTTAGTTTGTCTCTTCTATCTTCCACTAGCTATAGTATACTACTCCACCTACTGATTGGTTTTGACCTCCTCATTTCTTTTAGAAATCTGTACTAGATGTGCCTGTATACTTTCTGCGGATTCAGTCTGCTACTGAACTGGACTACCCAACTGTATCTATCTCTGACATCTATACCTGATTAGAATCACATATAACAGAACACTTCTTCTGTGGATGGAGTAATAAAGACTCATCAAACGTTACATCTCCTACTCGTCAAAAATTTATGAGAATTAGAATCCCATAAGTGAAATCCCTTCACACCTGAAGTATAACTAAGAAAGATGCACTTCTTGGTTCTAGGCTCAAGCTTTCCTTCATTAACATTAGTATAAGCAAGACAACCAAAGATTCTTAGATAAGAATTATCTACAAGGGATCCAGAGCATACCTCTTCGGGAGTCTTTATCTGAAGAGACGAATGAGGTGAATAGTTCACCAAGTAACATGCCATGTTCACTGTCTCTGCCAAAAATTCTCTTCCCAAACCTGCATTCGAAAGAATACAATGAGCTTTTTCTAGCAGCCTTCTATTCAGCCTTTCTGCAACTCCATTCTGCTGAGGTGTACCTGTGCAAGTTCTATGGCTGGCAATGCCTTGATATTAGAATTTGGTGAAGTCACCCTCAACATATTCAAGGCCATTGTCTGTCCTCAACCTCTTAATCTGCTTCTCAAGTAAAGCCTTCCATTTCTTGAAAGTGTCATACACTTCATTCTTCCGCTTTTAGAAGTAGACCCAAACTTTCCTGGAAAAGTCATCAGTAAACGTTAGAAGATACCTTGAACCACCTTTGGAAGCAACTCTAGACCGTACCCATAGATCTGAATATATGTAATCTAACATCCCCTTAGTCTTGTGCACTACTTGTTTGAAGCTGACTCTCTTCTGCTTCTCATAAATGCAGTGCTCACAAAACTCCATCAGTCATGCAGACTGATCACACAACAAGCCCCTTTTACTAAGCTCAGACAGCCCCTTATCACCCATATGGCCAAGCCTCATGTGCCATAGCTTAGTAATATCTGAACCTGTCATAGATGATGAAGTAACGGCTACTAATCCTGTCACTGTGGAACCAACAAGTTCTTCCAGAGTTCCTACCCGTCGCCTTTTATCACAATCAAAGTACCCTTACTGACCTTTATAACTCCAGCTTCAGCTGTGCACTTATTCTCATGAGAATCAAGGGTACCTAAAGAGATAGGATACTTCTTTAAATTTGGAACGTGACGAATGTCACTCAGTGTCCTAACAGTGCCATCAAACATCTTAACTCGAATTGTTCTTATATCCAAAACTCTGCATGCTGCATCATTACCCATTAGAACAAATCCACCCTAGATTGACTCATATGTGGTGAATCAGTCTCTATTGGAACAAAAGTGTTTAGATCTGGACTGAGATTCGGTGACTAACAGAACATCAACATTGCTCTCTATCATCTTCAACTACACTAGCTTTTGCGGGTTTATCGTTTCTTTTCAAGTCCTTTATGTTATCAATTTTTAGTTTTCCCTTAAGCTTATAATAGTTTCTCTTAATATGCCTTTTCATATGACAGTAACTACAGGATAGGTCTTAATGTCTAGACTTAGACCTGGACTTGTTTTCACCATTATCAGATCCTCTTGTTTTAGCTCTTCCTCTCACAAACAAACCACTTCTTGAGTCATAAATGGAGTCAGACAACTCCTTATCTACTCCCTCTTTACTCAGTAAGTTTTTCTTAACCTTATCAACTGTGATAGTTTTTCTACCACCATAAATTATGCTTTCAACAAAGCCTTTATAAGAGGTAGAGAGAGAACACAACAATAACATAGCCTGATCTTCATCCTTAAGAGCATCATCGAGCTCCTTTAACTCTTGAATAATAGAGACAAATTCATTAATATGATTCTTAAGTGACGTACCTTCTGATATACGAAAGGTGTACAATCGGTGCTTAACTGCAAGTTTGTTGGAGACAGACTTAACATAAAACATCTCCTGCAATTTCTCCCACAACTCCTTAGCGGTTTTCACTTTCAAAACTTCTGTCAGAACATCATCGGTAAGACACATCTGATTGGCGGTTAGAGCCTTTTCGTCTAATTCCTCCCATTGTCCTTCTGACAAGCTCTTTGGCTTGTTCTCTTTCCCGTCCAAAGCTTTTTTCAAGCCGTTATGAGTCAAGAGACCCTTCATGCGAATTTTCCATAAACTGGAACTCCCTTGACCACCAAACTTCTCAACTTCATATTTCACAACAAATGTCATAGTACCAAATCGAATAACTAGGGCTCTGATACCAATTTGAAAAGAATAAGATACCCAAGAACTGGATCCGGTTCAAATACTATAACAAATATTAAGTAAATAACATGATAAATGAGACTAAACGAAGGAGATAATGATTTATATGGAAACCCCTCTTCTATTGAGAGGGGGAAACCGCGGGCGCAGATGGAGAATCTTTATTGATCGAAATAATGGAAGAATTACAATTCACTTCCTCTCTCTCTCTCAATGACGGTGCTCACTTTGCATTTGGATACCTAATATGAAGCCCTGACATTATATTTATACATCACGCGTAGATCGGGTCCCGATTGATCGGCATTTCTCAATCGATTGGTAAGCTCTCTGCAGCGAACTCTTTCCTGCGTACTTCTTGGCCAATTGGAAATATCTCCGATCGATCGGCATGGTCTCGGCAAGCCCTTCATAAATACAAGGAATTTGAGACATAACCTAGCAATATTCTATTAGTGTGCTTGACAATCTTAATGTAGGTTATGGGGTGATTTAATCTCACTTGTTATGTTTAACATTAAAGATTTGATTCCAGATGACATTATATTTGGCCTAGTTCTGCATTTTATATCACTAGTTCATTTTTTGTTGGAATTCTAATATATAATTATTCGCGGAAGCATAATTACGAATTTATAAGATAAAAATAACAAGGTCAATACAATTATAGATCCGAACACATGATGAAAGAAAGAAAATCAGGACAAGCGATGAACCCAAATATGGTCCTAGTCCACGACTCTTAAGACTAGAGAAGACTGTGCACAATATCAAGATTAGGTTACATATGCACGCATTTACAATGGCATAAAAGCCAATATTTAACAACATAAGCTTCTAAGTCAAAAATCTCACTAAACTACCATGGAAGAAGATGAAGAGAAAATGAACAAAAGCATATATTGAGTTCTTTCTCTCTATTCCAGTATGCCTCAATGTATAGGCAAAGCTTAATCCGCACAAACCCTTTTAAGATGCCATCTCAACCATCCATAACATGCCAATCAACCGTCAACAATCACCTAGCAACAACAATTAGGGACAGTAAAATCATGACACACATACTAGCCAAAGGACGCAACAGAAGGGTGTGTCCCCCTCGTATAAGAAATCAAAACGGCTGACGTTTCTTAACTGTGATGGGCAGCATGGGTAGGGGCACGGGCAAAATAAATTGCCTCCAAGATCGGGGTAAAAATGGTCAATGTCCAAATATTCCAAACGGTTAAAAAATCTGAATTGTTTAGCCCCATAATTTGACATATTCACAATCATGCCATTACCATTAATAAACCTAGTTAAGAGGATTTAAGTAAAACTTAATACTGTATGTATTAAGTATATTAAGCATAATTAGGATATATGGTTACAAATATTTAACAAATCTCCACCTTTATTAGTATATAGATTAAGTGCTAGTCAAAATCTAATACTAGGAAATATAAATCCATAGTTCAATTAGGATTCCATTCACTTTGGACTAAATTGATACACTTGACCAATTTATTCAAAGTTACTACCATATCAGCTGGATTTTCATCAATGTTAATTTTCTAAATGGTAAGCCCTTTTCCATTTAGCTATTCTTTCACAAAATTCCTTCTATTAACTAAATGTTTCATTTAATCATTTAACACGTGGTTGTAAGGGCAAATGCTGACTGACTGTTTGAGTGAAACAAAGGTGATCCTACAACCAAGTTCAATTCAAATAGATGGTCACCTAACCAAATACCATCTTTAATTGCATCGCTTAATGATGGGAACTTTGCTTTAGTTGTGAACAAATTTGTCACAAATGGAGCTTGGATTTCCAACTAATTGCTCTACCACTTAAGGTGAAGAGATATGCAATAGTTCACTTCAACCTATCTAAGTCTCCTCCATAATTAAAGTCAAAATAAGTTTAGTTCAGTTTTGTTTTTTTTCTACCGAAGGCGAGTCTTAAACTTGCTTCCTTTATATACCTGATTAACCACTTACCCATTTTCATTGTTCCTTTCCCAGGGTACTCATAAACCTAAAAGAAATGCATGGAAGAAGTTAAATATGTGTATTAAGGGTGCAAATGAATGAAGCGGTCAATGAACTACTCATATTCGAAATCGATTAGGACTTATTCATGTTCATTATGAGGGCTCGATAGCTTATCGAGTCGAGTTCGAGTAGGCTCAATAAGCTTAACAAGCTGAGTTCGAATAGGCGGTGCTCGGCTTGCTAATGTTCATTTTGATAAGGGCTCGATAAGAGCTTGTTAAGGGGCTTGATATGAGCTCGTCAAGGGTTCGCTATGAGCCCAACAACAGTTGGTATTGGTCCAAAAATGGTCGATAATGGCTCGATAGTAACCTAAAAAGCCCGGCTCTTTAATGAACTCAACTCGATTGCAAGCTTGGCTCGGTCTAAAACTTGATTGGGCTCGCATACGAGCTCGACTCTACTTGATAATGGGCTCAACTTGGCTCGATATGCCGAACAAGCCGAGTAGAGTTGAGTATCGAGCACACTATATTCTTATCGAACCGAGTTCGAACAAGGGTTAGAAATGCTCTATAAGAGCTCGACCCGAACTCAAACTCAATAAACCTTATCGAACTTGAGTTCGAACAAAGGGGTGCTCGGTGAGGCTCGGCTAGTCTCGCCTCGCCTACACCCCTGCTGTGTATATTAAAGTCAATGGCTAGATTTTCTTAATTTAGATCTAATGATCCATATTATCTCCTCTCATATATATATATTAGGAATGGTGTCCCGAAAATCCAAACTTTACCCTCTAAATGATATTTTATTAAAAAATAAAATTGAAGTCCCAGTCTTTCCTTGTTAAATTTGTGTAACTGAGCATATATAATGCATGTGATTTTCTTTTTGGTAAGATCCATGAGATGGGTGTAGTCCTCATACTGCAATTTATATGTTTGTTCTAAGTGGTTTAAGAGATTAACCCACAAATAGACATGGAACAAATGGTATAGATTGTTGTTTAAAACCTTGCAATCAAAGACAAGTTTGGACCACTTATATGCTAAGACTATAACATGACACCTTAGATGACTTGTCTTAGTCATGTGGATGGTGATCTAAAAGTGTTATGTTGGTGTGTTTAATAAGATTGACACACTGAAGTGGATCATGTGAGTTGCTTGTCTCTAGACTACTATCAGAGATGATTGATTCATGTTGTACTATTTGAACAACGATTCTAAGTCCTGAGAGTATTCTGGACTTGTGCATGGAGCGTTAGTTACTCTGGTGTACTATAAGTAAGGTCTAAATGAATGACTGAATTTCCATGTACACTAGGTAGTGGCGTAAAGTGTGAAAAGGATCAGGTGTTCAATACGGAATCTACAATCTCTTATGAGGTACAGACTTAGTTGATTCGCAAGTATTTGAATAGTTTGGAATCTTTGGCAAAAATATTCTAGGTGTTTGACACTTGGAATTTATTTTATATCGATGATCAAGTATAAATAAATTATTCAGTGAAGGACGAGTCGGCAACTAATAGAGAAGGCATGAGAAGGGTAATTGTAGTAGTTATATTTATTCTTTGTCACAGACATCTAGTGGAGCTGTTGTTGTTATCAATACAGTCTATTTGGGAGATATAAAATAAATGGTTTAAATCTAGAGTGCAGTGGCATTTATTTAGTGGATTTAAATCTCATTAAATAGTAATCAAATTTTATCATGAGTTGTTAATTAATTTAATCCATTCGGGGCAGGATTTAAATTTCCCATGAGGTGCGCAAGTCTCTGCTTTTACTACCATCAAAAAAATATTAAAGAATTCATGAGTTGAGTAAATTTAAATTTGTCAAACATTATTTATGAGATAAATAAAAATAAAAAATTATAAAATAAAATAATTTTTTAAAAATTAAAATTTATAAAATAAATTTTCCCATATGGGAAACAAAGAAAAACAAAAAAAGGAAAAATTGCAGAAAATGTTCGCGATCCGCATCCTCTTAATTAGAACTAGCGCCCATCCCATTCAGCTATTTGTGTGCCACGTGGTGGACCAATGGCATGCCGCCACGAGGTAGGCAGTGAAAGGGCATTTCAGCTCATGGTGAAACTGCGTGTTTTAATGAGTTTTGAAATAAAACGCTACATTTTGTTGAGATTTCTGCGCGTCCCACATCGTTTATTTTGCAATATTTTGCTTCGGTATCCCACTATAAATAGAGGTACCTATTTCAAGGTTTGGCATCTAATCCAATTCTAAATTAAGGGTCTTAGAAAGTGTTTACTTCCGGGGACCCAATTGGAAAGAGAAATTTCCATTGAAACTTTTCTTTTCACAGTTTAATATTCTTTGGAGCCCACTCTCAGGGCAGTTCGAGGTCACTGCGTAGAAGGCCGCTGGGTCTCGATTTTCTTGGCACTCTTGGAGTTAGTATTATTCTTCCAGTTTTTTTTTTTTTTTTATTTGGAGCAATTTTTGGTATGTTTTTCTTTCCTTCTCTTTTAAGTTTTTACTTTTCTATTTATTTATTATTTTCTTATTATACTAGTTATTATTCATGTAATTGTTATAAATATATTAGAGTAGAGGCCTGTAGATTTAAATTATGAATTTAAATCTGCAGATTTAAAATTAGAAATTTTAAATCAAACAGTTGTTTTAAAATTAAGAATTTTTAAACATTTCTGTTGCGTTAACTTTATCAAATTAGGAATATTTTTTGAAATTCGTCCCAACAATAAGTATATGTATATGTGTGTGTGTGTGTATATGTTATTTATATTTTACTACCCTGAACCATTTGGTAATTATAAAAAGAACCCTGACGTTTGGGAATTATTGAAAAGAACCCCAGGTTTTTATCGTATTTATAAAAAGGACCCTCTCGAGTAAATAAGGAAAAATGACTTCCCTTTCAAAACAGAAAAATCATTATTCTGAGTGGCCTAAAAACCTTCACCGTAATTATCATGCAAATTTAGATCAAATTGAAATAAACCAGATGGCCTAAAAACCTTTCAAAATGACGTCAGATGACCGGAGAGGGTCCTTTTTAATAATTTTAAAATGTCAAGGTCCTTTTTAAAATTACAAAAAATGTCAAGGTAGTAAAATATAAATAACCACATATATATATATATATACACACACAATATGGCTGGAATGAGAATGAAAGTTTTGTGAGATTGTGAGAAAATTTAATCTACACCGTTGGATCTTAAGTAAGATTGATCAATAGCTCTAAGAGGCTCATCGTGCCCGAAGCCATACCACCACCAAACAGCAACCACTGCCGCTGCTGCCACAACTCCTCTTGGCCACCCTCGCCACCGCCACCCATCTGAGATCCCTACTTTCATCACAAAGTCCACCTACCACTGCATCGCCGCCACCCGCCCCTTCATCGCCGTCACTCCCCTCCATCACCCCTGCCACCGCCACCCATCTCTCTATCCATCCCATATCAAAGCTCAACGGCCACCACCGCTGCCTCCCACCACCACTGCCACCATCACCACCATTATCGCAGAAGCGGTGGCAGTGGCAGTGGTGATGGGAGGCGGCGGTGGTAACTGTTGGGGTTTGGGATGAGATGGGGAGAGAGAGATGGATGGCGGTACCAGGGTGGCGGGGAGGAGCAACGACAACGGGGAAGGTGGCGGTGGTGACCATAGGGATCTAAGATGGGATGGAGAGAGACAGATGAGTAGTGGTGGCAGTGGCGGTGGCAGGTGTGGTGGTGGTGCTAAGTGTAGGGATCTGAGATGGGTAGCGGTGGCAGGAATGGCATAGAGGGGTGGCAGCAGTGGTGGTGACCGTTGGGTGGTGGTAGGGCTTCGAATATAATGTGCCTGTTAGAACCATTGATCGATCTTACTTAAGATCCAACAGTGTAGATTTAATTTTCTCCTAGTCTCACAGAACTTCTATTCTTATTCCAGCCGCTCCATATACATATATAATGAGAAAATGAGAGGGTGCGAGGGACGGATCTTGGCCATCTATTATAATGTATGGTTAAGATTGGCCATTTTTTATGAAATAAAAAAAAAAAAAAAAGATTTCTTTCCTGCCCCTCTCCCTCCCCCTCCCCAAAGCCTTCCCTGATCTCTCTCACCCTAGCCACCTGCCGCCCACCATTGCCACCCTTGGCCATCGCAGCCACTGTCTCTCATTTTCTTTCTTTTACAATACTCCTTTCTGTCCCCCTTATGTCCCTTCTCCCCACTGCTGCCTCCAGTCCACTACCACTGCCCCTTCTTTTCCTCTATTTTCTAATACCCCGTTCTCCACCCCCCCCCCCCCCCAACTCACCGCGGAGAGAGAAATGGGTGGCGGGGTGAAGGATTATATGGGGGGAGAGATGGGGGAGAGAAAGAAAGAGGAAAAGGAGGGGAGGCGGCGTCAATAATAGCTGACGGCAGTTGGTGATTGTAGTCGGTGACGGCGGGCGGGGGAGAGAGGGTGGGAAGGTTTTTTTTTTTTTTTTTTTTTGTGTATCCTATAAAAAAAAAGGGCCAATCTTAGCCGTCCATTCCAATGGACGGTAAGAATTAGCTCCTCTCATCCTCTGACCTTTTCATAAGAATTGTGCCCCATATATATATGTGTGTGTGTGTGTGTGGTGGTGTTCTTATGAGAGAATGAGAGCGTAAGAAGGGGATAAGGGAGGGAAATTGTTTTAATTTTTTTAATACTCAACAAAACCTTGGTCGCAAATTTTATTTGTTTAATGTCAAATAAATCTTTACCATCTATTATATTAGAAGGCCATGATTCGCTCCTCTTACAAGAACACCCTCCGATATACATACATATATATATATATACACACACTTCCTCTGCTTAGCTGACCCGATTGAATGTAGGACCTGGCGGCTAGGCTCAACGACAGTCATGGTGGGCAGGCCATGTATGCAGTCAAAGTCCAGGTCAATTTGTTTTGCCTTTTCTTGTTTTTAGGCACACAAAGTGAAGGTGTTAGGTAAAAGGCACCATCATTTATGGCCTATTAGCTCATCCCTCGTTGAACTGATAAACCTTTCTCACTCAAGCTGTATATCAAGATTAATTCAAACTTAATACCCTTGTTAAAGCTCAACCACAAAATTAGCAGAAAATATTTTAGTATATTTTTTAAGCACTTGTGATTTATTACTGCTGTATATTTACCTATTTTATTTTATCCTTACTTTTAACTTGGAAATTTGATTCTCATACTATATATTTTAATTATATTATAAGTAGGCTAAGTGTTAAAGACTCCTCATATGAGTCTTGTAAGAATCTCATATAGGAGTGGTGAGAGTGAAGACATTAATTTATAAGATTAGTAGGTTATTCCATCTAATGCCAATTGGTTTTAGAATGGAACCCCATTTAGGCTTATATGTACATCTAGTGTTTGCCAACTTCATGTGTTGGACTTAAAGCTCGCTGAAATTTAACACTAAGGGATTAATTGTATTTTATTTTGTGTATTTATTATTAGAGGTTAATTAGCTAGTAATTTCGTAATTAGTAGCTAATATTCATTAGGCACTTCAATTGGACTTGTACATGACATCTAATCGATCCCCCTTCTTCCTCTAACACATCAATATAGTATTTACATCTTTGTGTATTTTTTTGGAATTTGGGTTTCTTAGCTTGCAGTATAAATTGTATCATTTTTCATGAAAGAAAATCATCCAAGTATCATTCCTTCTCATGTGTTCTGACTCCTAATTATACATTTCAGTCATGTTTATGTTATAATAATTTTTAAATGATACAACAATAACAAGAACAAGCCGAGTGCCTCAAGGGCTCCCGCATATGTAGGGTTTGAGGGGGTAGGATGTATGCAGCTTACACCTTCAAGGTGCTACCTTCAAGAGAGGTTGTGTTCGAGGACTCCTAATATAAGATTGGGTAATTTTTTACATGATATCAAAGTAAAACATGATCCAGTAAATTTTTTGTGGTCTTCCGCGTTGTGAAGCCGTGAGCTGCCTCCCAAGATTGTCTTTTGCTTCCAGCAAAATGCACACCTCTAGTAAGATTGACTGGGAAGCAAATTTCAAAATTGGTGATACTCCACTACCAACAGTGCAAATTTTTGTATCATTCATTTTTGCTTCCCATTATTGTTCGTTCTTCAATCTTGTTTAAACTTTAAGTCATGTATAACGCCACTTCAAATCATGTTTCTGTCTCAACTCCTATTGTTAGGATGTGCCTCAGATTATTAGTTCTGGGATTGGGTGCAATAGGGAGAAGGCCGATCGACCGAGAGCATGGGCGACCGATCGGGAACAACGCCTTTAGGAGAGCTGCTTCAGCAGCTCGGTCGATTTATTGGCAGAGGAGCCAACCAATCAGTCGATTGGGGTCCTTCCCGATCGATCGGGACTTCTTTTCTCCGCTTGCCGTACTTTTCGCTACTGCATATATATATTGAAGAGAGACGTGAGTTTTTGACGTAGAGAGCAGCTGCACGGTTTAAGAGAGATCCAAATAAAGTTGGGCGCCGTCATCATTGAGAGAGAGAGGAAGCGAATTGTAATAAAGAATCTCCATCTCTGCCCGTGATTTTTCCCCTCTCGATTAAAGAGGGTTTTTCTACGTAAATCACTATGTTCTTCATTTGTTCTCTTTTGCGTTTTGTTTACTTCTCTTGTGTGTTATAATATTTGAATCGGATCCGGTTTTGGGTGTTCCGCTTCTCAAATTGATATAAGTGTATATCAGATTTGAGTCTAGTTCCTCACAAATTGATATTAGAGCATTTCAGGTTTGTCAGGATTTTTTACAAACTGGTATAAGAGCACTGTTTGTTCGATTTGGCACTATGACGTCCACAGTAAAATCTGAAGTTGGGAATTTTGGTGGTCAATGGAGTTTCAATTTATGGCACGTTCCCGTTAAGAGCCTCTTGACACAGAGTGGCTTAAAAAAAGCCTTGGATGGAGAAGAGAAGAAACTAAAGAGTTTATCAGAAGGACAATGAGAGGAGTTAGACGAAAAGACTCTCACCATTATTCAGATGTGTCTTACTGACAATGTTTTGACAAAAGTTTTGGAAGTGAAGACCGTTAAGGAGTTGTGGGAGAAATTGAAGGATATGTTATCTTTCAAGTCAGTCTCCAACAAGCTTGTAGTTAAGCGTCGGTTGTTCAACTTTCGTATGTCAGAAGGTAAGTCACTTAAGAATCTTATTAATGAGTTTAATTCTATTATTCAAGAATTAAAGGAGCTTGATAATGCTCCTAAGGATGAAGATCAGGTCATGTTGTTATTATGTTCACTCTCTACCTCTTATAAAGGCTTGGCTGAAAGCATGAGCTATCGTGATAGAAAAACCATCTCTGTTAATGAGGTTTAGAGAAACTTATTGAGTAAAGAAAGAGTTGATAAGGAATTGTCAAATTCTGTAAATGACTCAGGAAGTGGTTTGTTCGTGAGAGGTAGAACTGAGACTAGAGGATCTGATTCTGGTGCAAACTCATCTAGGTCTAAGTCTAGACATAAAGATTTATTCTGTAATTACTGTCACAAGAAAGGGCACATTAAGAGAGATTTTTATAAGCTTAAGAAAAATTAGAAGCAGATAACATTAACAACCAGAAAAGACCCATAGAAGCTAGTGTAGTTGAAGATGAGTTTGATGATGGTGTTTAGTTAGTGACCGAATCTCAGTCCAAATCTAAAGATAATTGGATATTGGATTCGGGTTGTTCTTATCATATTTGTCTCAATAGAGATTGGTTCGCCACATATGAGTCAATTCAGGGTGGAACCGATCTTATGGGTGATGAGACAGTATGCAAAGTTTTAGGTATAGGATCAATCCGAGTTAAGATGATTGATTGCACTGTTAGAACTTTCAGTGATGTGTGTCATGTTCCAGTTTGAAAAAGAATATCATCTCTTTAGTTATCCTTGATTCTCATGGGTACAAATACACAGCTCAAGGAGGAGTTTTGAAGGTCAGTAAGGGTGCTCTGATTATTATGAAAGGCAGAAGGGTAGGAACTCTGTATGAACTTATTTGGTTCCACAGTGATAGGATCAATAGCTCTTTCTACGGCATTTATGTCAGAGTCAGATGAACATTGCGCTTATGGGAAGCAGAAAAGAGTTAGCTTCAATCAATCAGTGCATAAGACTAAGGGATTTCGTTTATGGGATTCTAATTCTTATAAATTCCTAACTAGTAGAGATGTCACGTTTGATAAGTCTTCGTTATTTCATTCACAGAAGACGTCATCAGTTAGTTATGGCTCAGGTCAGGTGTAGAGGTCAGAGGTAGTTCAGCTACATTTAAGTAACACAGTTTAGCTTCAGATAGCTTCCACAGATAGCATTCAGCCACCTCCATTACAGATTTTTGAAAGAAATGAAGAGGCTAAAATCGTTCAGCAAGTGGAGCAGTATTCAATTGCTAGTGGAAGACAGAAGAGACAAGCTAAACCGCCACAGAGGTATGGTTATGAAGAAATGACAGTTTGTACTCTTGTAGCTATGTCTAGAGCTAATTTAAAAAAGAAGAAGATTGGATTTGTTGATAACCTCACTGATATGTTCACTAAAGTGCTACCTAGCAGAAAGTCCAAGCATCACTTGGACTCGGTTAGATTTTCTGTTTTGTTGTAATAACCCCATGTGGTGTTTTGTGGAGAAGGTGGAGAAAATTCTTTTATGTGTAAATTTGAATCAAGGTGGAGATTTTTTAGGACGTGCCTCAAATTAGTAGTTCTAGGATCAGGTGCAACAGGGAGAAGGCCGATCGATCGAGAGTATGGCCGACTAATTGGGAACAACGCCTTTAGGAGAGCTGCTCCAGGAGCTCGGCCGATCGATCGGCAGAGGAGCCTATCGATCGGGGTCCTTCCCGATCGATCGGGACTTGTTTTCTCCGCTTGCCCTACTTTTCGCTACCGCATATATATATTGAAGAGAGACGTGAGTTTTTGACGTAGGGAGCAGCCACATAGTTTAAGAGAGATCCAAATAAAGTTAAGCACCGTCATCATTGAGAAAGAGAGAGGAAGTGAATTGTAATTTTTCCATTATTTGCATTCAATAAAGAATATCCAGCTCCACCCGTGGTTTTTCCCTTCTCGATTGAAGAGTGGTTTTCCACGTAAATCACTGTGTTTTTCGTTTGTTTGCTTTTACCTTTTGTTTACTTCTCTTGTGTGTTATAGTATTTTAATCGGATTCAGTATTGGGTGGTATGTTCTGCTTCTCAAATTGATATCAGTGTATATCAGATTTGAGTCCAGTTCCTTACAAATTGATATCAGAGCATATCAAATTTATCAAGATTTCTTACACCTATGACAAGCGGAGTAGTTGATAGTTTTCTCTATTTTATTCTCTCAGTTTATTCGAGTCTTACGGGATGAATTTTGTTGGTAATGTTTTAACAGGTCAGATTTCAGTTTCTAATGATCGTTGGATAATTAATATTGGAGTGTCAAATCAAATGACCTCGTCACTGAGTATTATGGATAATGTTATTGTTAATTGCAAAGTAAGGTCTATGAAACTGCCAATCAGGAAAGTTTGCATGTTTCACATATTGGTCAAGTTTCAATTTCGTAGGGACTTGTCCTTAATAATGTTTTGCTAGTGCCTTGTGTTCGTTGTAATCTATTGTTGGTGAGCAAGCTTACTCGGGATAGAAAATGTGCATTGACCTTTTATCCTGAATTTTGTGTCAAATACGACCTACATTCGAGTAAGCTGATTGGTGTAGGTAGGCAATGAGATGGGCTCTATTTTCTAGAATCAAGGACAGAGGGATCATGAAGTTGTTTTATGGCATCGTTGTTTAGTACATTTTCCTTTTACTAAACTATATGTTTATCCACATTTGAGTTATTTGAAAAAAAAAAAAAAAAAACAAACTAACTTCGTATATAGCCCATGTCATCATGCAAAACAAACTTGGTTGCCATTTCCCCTCCCAATTTCCAAGACTAGTGCGTTTAAACCTAATTTATTGTAATATTCGAGGACCCCATTGTTTGCTTTCATTAACTGCTGCTCAATATTTCCTAATTGTGGATGATTATAGTCGGTGCACTTGGGTGTACTTGATGAGAGATAAGTCGCAGGCTCACCAATTACTTATGGATTTTTGTAAAATGGTGCAATCTCAATTGGTATGCAGTGTAAGCAAGTCAGGAGTGGCAACAGGTAAGAATTTAAATTTGGTGGTCTATTGGCTTTTTATGCTAAGCATGGGATGCTAATTCAGACATTATGCACTGATACACCACAACAAACCAGGGTTGTGGAAAGAAAACATAAACACCTTCTCGAGGTGGCTCGCGCTTTGAGGTTTCAAACTGAATTGCCAATCTGCTTTTGGGTAAATATGTCTTAACTATAGCTTACTTGATTAACATTACTACCACTCCTTTATTACAAAATAAGAGCTCTTATGAAATTTTATTTGGGAAGTCACCAGTATAAAATCACTTCAGAGTTTTTAGTTGTCCTTGTTACATTCATAATAAGAGTCCATCTAAAGAGAGTTTGGGAGATCATGCAAATAGGTGCATTTTCATTAGATATCCTCATGGTTAGAAAGGTCATAAAGTTTGCAACCTAGATGATAGGAAGATTATAGTTTCTCAGGATGTTTTGTTCTATGAATGTTCATTTTTTTATCTTGATGAATTGGAACCAATGGTGAGTTAATCAAATGACAACGTTATTAATACATTTTTTGAAGATCCGGTGTCGGTTGGTTTGAACAGAGGAACTATTTGGAACCACCAGCAACTGACCACTATTAGTAGTGACAATGGCCAACATATGATCTCAGCAGAGGATGCTAAGGTGAGTTGTTCCAAGTACAAAGGGGCTACTGTTAGAGTCAATAGCAGCCCTGATGATGCTGGGGAGTAGCACCACTAGTAGGTGATAGCGAGGAAATGTCGCGGGACCCGACCTCAATGCCCATAAAGTACAAAGACTATGTTTGTGAAGTACCTTTCTCTATAGCCTATCCTCGTATTGCTGCTACGTCAACTGACTCAAGTATAGCGTACCCGATTTCACATTTTTTTATCTAATAATGCACGTTTTTGTAATACCCACTCGACATTTTTAGAGGCCATCACCACCATTGATGAGCCTAAAATTTTTGACCTAGCAGTTTGGAATGAACACTGGAGAGAGGCAATGAAAGTAGATCGAGGCTCTTGAGCAGAACTGCACTTGGACTCTAGAAGTTTTACCTCCGGGAAAGAAAGCCATAGATTCAAAATGGGTATACAAGATAACATACCATTAAGACGGAACTATCGAGCGTTATAAGGCTTATTTAGTGGCTAAGGGCTATGCCCAGATAGAAGGTATTGACTATTACTACACGTTTGCTCTTGCAGCTAAACTGGTTATTGTTCGGTGTGGTCTTGTAGTAGCTGTTCCATAAGATTGGGTTATACATGATATAAATAATGCGTTTCTTCATGGAAATTTGGATGAAGAAGTTTATATGAAACTTTCCTTAGGTTTCGAGTGACATCATCAGGGCTGCGTGTGTCAATTTCAAAAATCACTTTGTTGATTTAAGTATGCTTCTCATAATTGGGATCAAAATTTTACTATGTCTCTTGTTAAAATGGGTTTCCAACAATCCAAATTCACTTTTTACGTACTCTCGGGGGCCCGTTTGTATGGTAGTATTGATTTGTGTTGATGATGTTCTTATAACTGGATATAGCTACGATTCTACAACCATAGTTGAGGCTAGACTGAATCAACAATTTCGTATTAAGGATCTAGGACCCATTAAATATTTTCTTGGTATTGAAGTTGCATGCTCATCCACTAGAATGATGCTAAACCAACAAAAATACGTGTTAGATATATTAAGTGCAGTTGAATTACTCAGGGCCAAATTTGCTTCAAACCCCATAATTCAAAATCATTACTTGGCAGATAAAGAGGGAGATCCTATTAAAGATCCAGCCAGGTATAGGCGTCTGGGAGGAAGATTGTTATACTTGTCCCTAACATGATCCGATATAAGTTATGCCGTTCATATTCTGAGTCGGATTATGTATGACCCTTGAGAACCTCATTTTGAGGCTGCTATATGTGTCATATGGTACTTAAAGGGTGCTTCGAGTCAAGGAATTTTGCTTCTTCGTGATTGTGATCCTAAATTACGAGCCTGTTGTGAAGCATAGTGGGCTGGTTGTCTCAACACTCTTCGTTTATAGGTTTTCTTGTTTTTCTTTGTCAGTGTCAATGAACCAACTTTTCCAAAAACTTAAGCTGATAGGTGAGGCCGAAGAATGGCTTTATATTCTAACATACCCCTCACGCATGCCAATTGGGGCTTGAAGTGTGAATAGCGCATATGTCCACCTCATACCTTATGCTTAAATTGTTTTAATATTAGAAGTGGGGCTGCTGAGATTCGAACTAGTAAACTCGTGGTTAACAAGGCTCTGATACCATGTCAAGTAACTATTTGTCCCAAAAGCTTAAGGTGATAGGTGAAGGCCTAGGAATGGCTTTATATTCTAATAGTGAGTCACTGATTTCATGTCATTCCAAGAAGAAATCCGTTGTCTCTCGTTCTCTGCTGAGGCAGAACACCATGCGATTGTTACAATCACTAGTGAGCTAGTTTGGTTACGTCGTATACTTCAGGATCTCAATGTTCCTACTAACCAACCACCTTTATTCTTTTGTAACAATGAAGTAGCTCTTCATATTACTTCCAATCCGGTACAAAGATATTGAGATTAATTGTCATTTTATATGTGATTGTCTTCTCGTGAGAGAGATCGCAACTTCATATGTTTGGACTAGTTGTTATAACAATTCTTACATCATAAATTCCTTACCATTTGTAAAAATGAACAAAATTTAACAACCATCTGCCATGACAGATATAAAAAGTTCAAACTTTTTTTAACAAACAAATATCTTTTATGAAACGGTCGTTCAAGTATCGTATTATCAGATACGCGATAGTCTTACACCGCACGTTAGCAGCACAACACCAGGTTCACAATTATAATATAACAATCTTCACTTGATTATATTATTACTTTAACATAATCAATATCTTAATGGTGCTTAAGGACGTGTGCAGAAGTTGCACCATATAGTATACTTTTTAATAATATATTTTCATATCAGACATTTTGAACAGAATTAAAGCCCTTCAATTGAAGGACCAAGCCTGGTGTACTGATAAAGATCTTAAAGCTCCATTGTTATATTATTAATGGGACTGCAGGTCCAGCACGTGACCATGTTTTTTGCATTGGGTCTTGCACTTAAAAAAAAAAAAAAAAAAAAAGAAAGAAACAAACAAAATCAACGGTCTTTGACCATTTTTGGTGTTGTATGCACTTCAATTTTTTTTAATAGTTGAGTGTGAGGGAGTTTAAAGTAAAATGTAGGATTGAAAATAAAAGGTATGCAAAAATATATACTACAGGAATAACTATTTAGAAACATTATGTTCAAAGTTAGATAATAAAAGGATCAGATCATGAGGGCCCTCGCTTAGCAGGGAAAGAATTTTGTTTCGCATTGAAAATCTAAGATCCGGAGATCAATAAATTTTAGGTCTAGAGACTGTGTCTTGATGGAGAAATTCTTATTCCAAGAAGATGATTGTGGATTGAGCAAACATGCAATAACGTCCGACGAATAAAAGTTTACAATTTGTGAGTGATCAAGAATAACTTTTGATTCTCGAGATATCCAAATCAAATCATATAAAGAAAGTTTGACAAAACTTTGACCCTGTATGCTAATTGTGTATGAGAACATGACCAAAAAAGGTGTCATATGAATCTTTAAGCAAACCCTCAATTGCTAGTGGTATTGGATTGCTGAGAGACAACCCATCAATGTTCCTTTTTAGATAGCTATGAGAGGGATGAATCCAAAGATTTTTTTTTGTAGTCCAAAGCAAAAAGAACAAGCAGGGGCAAACAATAACAAGTTTTTCGAGTAGTGGTGGACTAATAGTATCGAACAACCCACCTGAAACTAGGAGATCACTCCAAGCTTGGTAGAATCACCTTTGAAAATCCAATCTGGCACAGTATTCTGGAAAATGAGAGTGTTCATTGCTTCCTAAATTGCATTGATGATCGCAAAGAACCTCATAAGCCGGACCATGCTATTAGATCCTTTCAAAAAGGGGTACTGCCAATGAGAAAATAACGTCACATTTCCTTGACCTGAAAAGCAAACAACCCACTAGCTTAGAGCGTTGGTCCAAAGATCCCATCCGAACCCAAAAAAGAGAAACAATTGGCTACAAGATCCGGCTTCATTAGGGCAAACAACCAAGGATATTTGATTTATGTTGAATATCTAAATCCTCACCAATCTTGCTCTTGTGTTTAGCCTAGGGGTGTTCAATGGGTAGGTTGGGTTGGGTTGGGTTTGGGTCCAACCCACGAATACCCAATAGTTATTGGTCTAAGACCCACCCATACTAGCCTTTAGTTGGTTCTGGTTCTGGTTCTGGTTCCAATGGGTTCTGGGTAACCTATTGTGACCCATGTTCAAATATTCATCACATATCTATCCAAGTATACAAAGGAATATACCTAACTAAAATTTGAACTTCATTTGGGCATCGCTTCAAATATAATATAAACAAGCATAAGTAGGAAAGGTCCAAAACAAATTACGATGATGTAAAAAATTACATACATGTTGTTGAGATCATTTGTAATATTACCATTTCTGGCAAAAAATTATCAAATTCTAACAAAGCTACTTATATATTATTGAAATCATGTTCCATCTTAAAAATTTTTTTTACTGAAATCTACCAAATTTTGGCAAAAAAGGGTATATGATTGATACAATTTAAATCTTAAGGTACCACATTTTATATATTGACATAATACCTTGGTAATAAATGTTCAAATCATGAAGTGATAACTTTCCAAAATAATAATACCATTGACTATGTGTAAAAGATATTTTGCTTGAAATTTTTAGTATTTGCTTTCTATTTTGTAAAACAGTAGTAGTATTTTTGTCAAGCAAAACAATGCCTTAATATAATTTAACTTCTGGTCCCAATAAAATTTAGGGAAGTTATTACTTAGGTATCTTAAGGTTTGACTATTTATTACATAGATACTCTAAAGTTTCTATAAAAAAAATAGGGTACCTTGAGATTTAAACATTTTTATTAATTAGGTACCCTAAAATTTTAAAATTTTATCATTCAGGTATCTGTTTGTCAATATTTGATGTATTTTCATTGAAAAATGCTGAAACGGAACAAGATTTTGATTATAGGTTAGCATGTTCATTAGAATTTGATTATTTTTTGCCAAAAATGCTAACATGACACATGATTTTGGCAATATTTAGGTAGTTTTTATCAACATTCAATGAATTTTTTTATCATAGTTTGTAATTTTTATTAAATACATTAGCATGGCTTATATAAATTATCGCATTATATCAGCATTTTCTATATAAAACCGGTCATATTTTCACGAAAATATATCAAACTCTGATGTAGGGCACCTAGATGATAAAATATTTAAATCTCAAAGTACTTCGTTATATATATGTAAATGTTTGGGTACTCGGGTGATAAATGTTCAAACCTCAATGTACCTGAGTAATAACTTCCCTTAAATATAAGCATGTTTAGTTTAAATAAGTTGTATATGGGTTGGGCAATAATGGGTCTTGTGGGTTTACCCAATAATGCCCACAAGACCCATGGGTATGCATACACATACCCAATTAAACCCAACCACAAGACCTATGGGTTTACCCAAACCCATGATCACCCCTAGTTTAGCCTCCCAAGGAGTGCTATCCTTGCTAAAATCTCAATCCTCAGAGGAACTAAACCAAATACCTTTCAGATGTTCGAAAAATTAAGTCCTCAAAGCCATGACAATTGCTTTATAAAAGGAATTGGTGGAAAGAATGCCTTTGAGGTCATGATATCAAGCTAATAAATCCAGCAATAGGGGAAAGAGAAGCTTCGAGGTCATAGATTACCTATGCCCACCGGTCATCCTTAGAGCCAAGCCTACAAAGGCAACTTGAGTAGAGGTCCATGACATACCATCCCCAAAGTCCATATTCTATATAAAGGGATCTCTATGTGTTGAGATAGAAAAAAAAAAAAAAAAAGGTCAAGGATACTTATACTTAAGTGGAAAATCCCCTTTGTCTTCTAATATCAAGAAGATTGCTTTATTTCCATGACAATAGAAACCTCAGAGTTGCTAAAATATACCCATTGAGTTTAGAAATGGCCCAAAGAGAATATATGCCTTGCTAGAGGCCTTATGGCTTATATAATTCTTTCCAAAGTGGGGAATCCTTGACAATGAAATGCCGCCACCACTAAATTTCCATGTCATTTTACTGGAGTACCATCATTTTACTAATATCCATATCAAATATTGATATGTAATTGACATACAGACATATAATGACTCCTTTATCATTATCAAATTTCCTCTATACGCATTAAGCCGATTCATTTATTGTCGCTTTCTAAAAGCGACATAATGAGACTTCATAACCTCGCCATAGGATCATTGAGGAACTTGACCATCCATATTGTCTAGTTCAAAACATCAGAAATTTTTAAAATATGGATAGAAAAATTAATCTTCCGTTGTTCTTTTACTTCTTCTATATTCTAGATCCTTTTCAGGGATTTCTTCCCTTGCAACATGATTTCCATCATATAACAACGAACACGTAATTTTTTATCAAATTTCTATATTTCAATCTAGGAAAAGCATTTAATCTTAATATATTTTACTTCACATTATCATAATGCATCACTTTGCATATTCATCCATATTTACATTCATGAACTTTAATTTACCCACAATTAAATTATATGAATCAACATGCCTTGTATAAGCATCAAACCTTATGGATAACTTATAAATCATCATAATTCAATATTCGTATACTCTTATGATTGTCCACTTTGATGACTCACAACATAATAATATGTGGATAAGTAATCACATAACATAATTATTTTTCATGTAACAATTGTATATAAAGAATACTCAATTCAAGTGTCTTAATATTCATAATATCATTTATGTCATACCATTATGAAACTTTGGGCATACAATTATAAGTAGAAAGGAAAAATGGTTTTTTCATGGAATATGAACATATAATTGAGTGTAGGAAATTAAAGGTAAATTAATGCCTCATTGAATATTGCATACATAAATGTTGGCACAAAAATTAACACATGCATGTAATTAATGATACATCCTAATAACGATCCAATGGATAGTATATCCATTTATGTTCATATTTATAAAAAGAATTTGAGAATAAGTATGTATATATGTGAATGGAGTTACAAGGTTAATAGATGTGCAATTAATATAATTAATACATGCATGTTCATAAATATGAAAAACAATTGATGTAGCAACATGGATGTTAATGCAATTATGGCAGTTAATGCATATATACATGTTAATGCAATCATAAATTTTGCGGTGTTAATTTGTAAACATAAATGTTATATGTTTACTTGGTAACCACGAAAGTGGTTTGAATTTGAGTAAAATTAAAATTGTGGATCATGACAAATTTAAGTGATATTTGATGTTATATGTATATTGGATCATAAAAGGGAAAAATTATATAATTATTTCATATCTTTTGGTTTCAATTGGCAAAACAAATAACCTTTTTCATTTACCAATTCATAATAAAAATTTCACAAGGGTGTGTTTATAATTCATGATTTGGCATATTTATCTCATTAATTTTAGGTTATTTGTGCTAAACATCCCTTTACTTTGTCCATTATGTTAGTTTAATTCTTATACTTTTAATTGTGTCAATTTAGTCCCTATACAATTCAAAATGTGTCAATTTGGTCCTTTGAGAATTTTTAATGGCTCGGGCACAAAGTGGCAGAGATGAGGATGCTGCGCTGGATGTGTGGCCACACAAGGAAGGATAGGATCAGGAACGATGTAATAAGAGATAAATTGGGTGTAGCATCGATCGAGGATAAACTAAGGGAGCACCGCCTAAGATGGTTTGGACATGTTAGCAGGAGACCGACCACAACCCCAGTTAGGAGGTGTGAATAGCTACAAACGACGCTGGGAAGAAGAGGGAGGGGCAGGCCAAAGAGGAGTTGGCTTGAGACGATTCGACACGACCTAACCCACCTAAACCTAAGAGAGGAGATAGCCTCAGATAGGGCACGATGGAGGGCTAGCATAAGGATAGTAGAGGTGGCAGCGTAGGATAGTGAGGCGAGTGACTTGTAGTTTAAGATCCCTAGGCTAGCATTTTCATATTGTTTAGTTAGTTCTGATTACTTATCTGTTTTGGCATATATACATACACACTTAAATGCTTGCATGGCTTTTTCTTTAATTCAGGTGGTACCTTATTTTTACTAAATCCATTGGTGATAAATTGATTTCTGTACTTGAAAGTTTACACACACTTCAGGTTGGGGATCCTCGGAAACAGCCTCCTTTCCACTCGGAAGGGGTAAGGCTGCGTACATCCATCCCTCCCAGACCCTGCTTATTGCGGGAGCCACGAGGCACTGGGACTGTTGTTGTTGTTGTTGTTGTTGTTGTACTTGCATCTAACATAATTTTGTCATTCAAAATTACGATATTAACTTAACTTAAATTTGATTAAATGACTAAATTGACACATTTTGAATTATTCAGGGGCTAAATTGACACAATTAAAAGTACAAGGACTAAATTGACACAATTGGCAAAGTACAGGAACCTTTGGTATAAATAACCCTTAGTTTTATTATCTATACAACCACATTATTTGAAATTGCTAGTAAGATTCAACTGCCAATTTTATAATAAGCATAATTTCACAAATTATTTACATTTTATTATTAGTTTTGGCATCGTCTTGGCGTCTGGTTTTAACAACCATACCAAACAAGGATTTTGTCATTTTTGACATCGCCTTGGTGTCTGATTTAACAACTACTCAAAACTTAAATTCTTTTTCTTTTATATATTACCAATTTGTAAACAAAACAAAATGCCTTATTAAGCTTTCCATGACAATTAATCATACGTACTTTGTTTTAGTCGGTTATGTGCAAAGAAATAAGTTGACATTAATATCCATTAAAGAAAATCAATTACCATAAATTTATATGTTAACGGTTTTTAACCATTATAATAATCGCACATACCAAGTTCAATTTGAGCCTAGCTAAACTCAAAGGTACCGTGCTCAAGTTTGCTCATGGATCTCCTAGAGAATAGAAAGAAAATCCTCCGCATTTCCGTGACGACGAGTGAGATCTGGAATAGGAGCAAAATCTACCGAAGAACGAGGAACAAAACCGTAAACGAATTTAAGTGGCGGAAATCTCGTGCTTCTATTAATGGAGCTTTTGTACACAAACTCAGCTTGATATAACTTCTGATCCCAGCTCTTGATGTTCTCAACTACAAGACAATGGAGTAAGTTGCCTAACAATTGTTACCTCGATAACAATTGGTTGGTTGCCTAACAATTGTTACCTCGGTAACAATTGGTTGGTTACTTCTAATCCCATCTGTCTGAGGGTAATGAACTGAGCTGAAGGCAAGAGAAGTGTCTGCCATCTTCCATAGCGTCTTCCAAAAATAGTTGACGAACCTTACATCCCTATCAGAGACAATGCTAGCCGACAACCGATTAAGTTTGTAGACGTCTCGGAAATACAATTGAGCCACATAAACAGCATCAGCGGATTTCTTGCAACCTATGAAGTGCACCATCTTCAAGAAATGGTCTACAACAATGAAGATCGAGTTAATACCTCCCCATGCCATTGGCAACCCCAATACGAAAACATCAGTCCAAGTTTGCCTCGAAATTGGCAACGGAAGATACAATCCCACATTGGACATGCTGCCTTTAGAAATCTGACATTTGCAGCATCGTCGGACAAATCGTTCAACCTCCCTTTGCATCGAAGGCCAACAGTACTTGGCATTTACCAACTGGAGCATCTTGTCTCTTCCCATATGCCCCTCATTATGTTTTTCTTCGATGATCTTAAGGCATAGGTTCGATTCTGAAATGCATAGTTGGTTCCCTTTAAAGAGAAAACCACATGGACAGAATATCCAGGAATAAATCCAAATTTAGCATGCCGCCAAATCTCTCCAAAGGTAAGGCCATCTGCATACTGCTCAACCAACAGTTCAAGCCAACTACGGAAACTCTGCTCTGGGATATGAGGAGTGTACACCTACTCAATACATCTGCCACCTTATTCAACGCGCCTGACCTTTGCTTGATCATAAAGTGGAAAAGCTAAATATAACTTGCCCACTTGGCATGCCAGTCAGATAGCTTGTCTTGGCTGTTGATGCATTTCAATGTCACATTATCGGAGTACAAGACAAACTCCGTATTGGCGAGATAAGACTTCTAGAGCCTCAATGCCCTTACCACCTCATACAAGTCAACATCATAAGTAGAGTAATTCAACTTATTTATGTTGAGTTTCTCACTAAAGTATGCAATTAGCATTCCTTCCTTGCTAAGCACCTCACCAATGCCAATCTTAGAGGCATTGGTGTGAAGCTCGAGAGTCTTTTGAAAATCCGGTTAGGCTAGTACCAGTTTCATGGTTAACCTCCTCTTCATCTCCCCAGAGGCATCAGCTGCTGTTGGGGTCCAGACAAAGGAACTCCTTTTCATGCAATCTGTGATTGGTTTAATGATCAAGCTGAAGTTTGGGACAAACCGCCTACAGAATGACGCCAAACCATGAAAGCTCCTGACTTCTCCTCACGTCTTCGGCTGCAGCCGATCTCGGATCTTTCCTTCCTTAGCTGCTATGCCATCCTTGGACACGACAAATCCAAAGAAGGTTACTCGGTCCTATTAGGAAAGTATTTCAAAATTTTTTTTGGCCTAAAAAACTAGAGTTGGCTCAGCGGAAGCACAACTTAAAATTATTTACATTTTATTATTAGTTTTGGGGTCGTCTTGACATCTGGTTTCAACAACCATACCAAATAAGGATTTTGTCCTTTTTGGCATCGCCTTGGTGTCTGATTCAACAACTACTCAAAACTTAAATTCTTTTTCTTTTATAAATTACCAATTTATAAACAGAACAAAAGCCTTATTAAGCTTTCCATGACAATTAATCATATGTACTTTGTTTTAGTCGGTCATTTGCAAAGAAATAAGTTGACATTAATATCCATTAAAGAAAATTAAGTACCATAAATTTATATGTTAATGGTTTTTAACCATTATAATAAGGGTAAATAATAGAAAACCCTCCTGACTTTTGCTTCAATAACAAAAAATCCCCCTCACAAATAGAACCACTCACTAAACTCCCTAACTTTTAAAAATTTTTCACTTTGCCTCCAAATAAATTTTTTTGACCATTTTGCCACTCACTAAACTCACAATATTTTTTTCCTTAAAATTTTAAAAATACTTTTTTATCTTCTGAACTTATATAATATTACTATAATTAATTAAAATAGTTATAGTTTTATAATTATAGAAAATTTTCTTAATTTTTTTTGCTAAAAACATAAAATATTTAATTTTTGTCTAATAATATAAATCATTTTTCTAAAAATAAAATTAAACATTAGGGGCAAAATGGCCAAAAATAAGTTACATGGGGTTAAGTGATAAATTTTTAAAAGTGAGGGGGTTTTGTGAGTGCTTTTATTTGTGAGGGGGGTTTTCTGTAATTTACCCTTATAATAAATTAAAAATTGCACATACCAACTTCAATTTGATCATAGTTATTATTTTTATAATTTTTTGGGCAATGTACGCATGTATCAATGGCAAAGGTGCTTGAATTAAAAGTACTTGATCATAAATTCATGATATAAACTGTCAAAACAATGCCTAATTACAAAATCATGAATTCTTAACTTTGGTTTTGATTTCACATATAAACTCCATTATACGCACATAAAACATCAATTCACATAAATCTCTCATAATTTCATGATTTCATTCCAGATCAAATGCCAACTTCCTTTCATTAATTGCACGCAACTTAAAGGGAATAAAGGCATTTTCTTATTGTGCGGATACATGCCCATAATCTTGACATAAAACATTTGATTGGATTTCTTATATGATCTGAAATCTCTTGTTCAGATTTTATGATATCAATCTTAGAATTTTATGATTCTTACTTATCGAATTAAGGGATGTACCTTAGTCCCTTGCAGGGTAGGCTCCGGAAACAGCCTCCCTTCAGGGTAGCCCCCGGAAGGGGGAAGGCTACGTACATCTACCCCCCAGACCCTGCTTTTGCGGGAGCCCTTGGAGGCACTGGGCTTGTTGTTGTTGTTGTTGTACCTTTGTCCATTGTAATCCATATAACTGAAAGATCCAAGAAGTCTCATTCCTCTCTCTTCATCACTTTCATTTATATCTAAAGTTCGCTATCATCACACCAACAGAAGAAGCCATTTTCATGAATGAATTTAAGTTTAAGATTGTTAGAATAATAGGGTAAATTACACGAAAACCGTTATGGAAATCTAGGACATGTATCAATTTCAGTCACTGGTTCTAAGACGTGTTGCGAACCACTTTCCTTAAGACTTACTTCATTAATATTAAAATAGCCTCAGAGATTCAATGAAACCCAAAACAAAGTGAGAATAAGAGCGCTGAGAGGAAAGATGACCAAGACATTTAATGGAAGAGAGAATGAAGTTTTCAAGTAACATTTTTCCATCCCATAGTCATGAGAAAGGACCGGGGGGCGGGGGGGTATTTATAGTTTTAAAGTATCTTTTCAAGAAAAGACACATTCCTTCATGAAGAGACACGTCCCTTCACGAAGTGACACGTCCCTTCACGAAGAGACACATATCTTTACCCAAAAGACACCAAATTATCTTCTATTTATTTTGAAAATACACCAATATGTTCAAAACTTAAATATTTTTGATTAATTTACAGGGAGTTGCGATTGAGGATGATTTGTTGGCAATGGACTTTATGACTCAAGTTGGCTTCAGTGAGAACAATGATGATATTGTCCAGGGAGGATATTCGTCCGTCTCAGCGGCAGCAACAAGTGACGAGCATTGAAGCCTTTTACTTTATTTGTGGGTAGTATGTGCGGTGCATATTTTTCGTTTAGTTGTGAAAATGTGCATTAATCAAAACAAATGCTATGTAAGTTGTGCAAAATTCGCACCATAATAAGTATGCAACTCCTTTTACAAAAGATAAGAAACATGATGCCAAATTAGCTTATTGTCATGTTTACTTTTCACTACAAGAAAACAGATTTTTTGCGACAAGATATGGCAACGACAAATAAATGTCGTTGCCAAAAATGTATTTTCCTCAACGACACAAGACTGTCGTTGCCCAAAATTAAGTTTTGGCAACGACAAAACACTTTGTTGCTAAAAATGTGTTTTTTGCAATGACATTTTTTGTTGTTGCTAAAGTTGACCTTGTTTTTGGCAATGATATTTATTTTTTGTTGCTAAAAATAGTTATTATGCAACGACATTTAGTCGTTGTTGGCAATCATAATGTTCTTTAACAACGATACTATATTATGATTGCCAAAAATAATTATTTTTATTATTATTGTTTAAAATTTTTTAATACTTTTTTTACTTCCATTAACAGTTTTGAAGATTTAAAAAATGCTTTAATTTAAATAAAGGGTTATTAATGCCAAAGGTCCATGTACTTTATCTATTGTGTCAATTTAGTCCTTGTACTTTTGATTGTGTCAATTTAGTCGCTCTACAATTAAAATTGTGTCAATTTAGTCCTTACAGCAAAATTTATGTTAATTTGTTAATGAAATTTTTAATGGATCAACCTTGGATTGGGTTAAATTGAGTAAATATATGAATTTGTAGTGGGTTAATTTCACCTAACGTGATTGTCTCGTTAACAATTACATCAACAACTTCACTTAAATTTGACCAAAAGACAAAATTGACACATTATAAATTGTAGAGGGACTAAATTGGCACAATTATAAGTATAAGAATCAAATTGATACAATGAGAAAAGTACAGGGACCTTTGGCATATATAACCCTTAAATAAATGTTTGACAATGACAAAAATTATTGTTGCCAAATATCGATCTTTGGCAACAACAATGGATTGTCGTCGCAAAAGACCTAATATTTGACAATGACATTACGGTGTCGTTGCCAAAGAGCTGATATTTGGCTTCGACTTTCTCTGGTCGTTGCCAAATATCTTAACACTACAACAAAATTGAGCAAAGGTAACACTTAAATTGTTACATTTGTCAAAAATATTACTGTAGATAGTGTTTAGATAACACTTCTGTTATTGTTGCATTTGCATGATACCTAATGTAATACTTTTAAGAATTTGTTACATTTGCTTGAAATCTAATGTAACACTTTTAAAAAATTGTTACATAAGTTATATTATAGGTAACAGGTTTTGTAAAGAGTTACATTTGTTAGTATTATGTAACACTTTAAATTTGTTACCAAAACTCACCTAATTTTTAAAATAATTTTTGTTTATGTAAATTACGTATTAGCATCCTAAGATGTAATACAATAATTATTTAATCAAAAATTTTGTAAAATAATTTTTTAGCAAAAATTTATATGTATCTAATTAAATAGTATAAATAACAGTATGAAAAATGAAAGCAGGCTCTAAAATATCATAACACCCACTTATTTATACTAGAGGCTAGGGGTGAGGTGTCCCTTAAAGCTAATGACGTGGCGAGTGTTGTGGCAATCGGGTTGGCTCGATGCTTGTTTTGGCGTTGACCCCACGGTAATATTCGTATCAATACCCCCTCCATGAAATGACTCTTGTCCTCAAGCGTCAATGTATTGATATACAAATAGTTTAAATCTTCCTGGATCACATACCATAATTACATTTTTTGACCCCTTAAATTTTTTAAAATTAACAAAAATTTTAATAATATTTTTCTCAAAAACATCTAAACAAACGCTAATTAATTAATTAAGATCAAATTCATAGGTAAAATAGTAATTATATTTCAAATGCTTCAACCCCAAACCGTCCATCTGCTTCGTTCTCTTCAATGACCCATCCGAAACCCTAACACCCAACTCCTGCGGTGGTGCTCGATCAATCATGGAGAGCGGCGGTGACGTTCGGTTACCCGGGATGGCGGCGGTGACGGTGGTTGCATGGCCTCCAAAGCGTCCTCCGCTTGACCCTTCGTTTCATCGTCGAGTTTGACCACTGCGCACTAGCCAATGACGATGACGGTAACATCCTCTTCCCCTGCCCGGTGCATCGTGGTGACGATAGAGGTGCTCCAGTGACCACCATTCGCTTGCTAACGACCTCGATTTTGCTACTGTTGTTCTCGGTCTCCTCGTGTAACGGATCGACAGTGGTGTTGTCTGGTTCGCTTGCTAACCAGCGACGATGTCCTTACTGCGGCCAAGCTCATCATTGTCGTCGTTCTCTTCGCCCCTGTTTTTCACTCTTTCAAAATATTTCTCCTCCAACGCTGTTCCACTGCTGCTCCATTCAAGCCGGACTCAGGTACTCGATTGTGAAGTTGTACAACAATTTCATATTAGATTGTCAACAATTAGCTTAAGATTTGTGAGAAATTGAATGTCCTAAAGCTAAACTAGGGTTCTTTCAAACAGTTGGGACAGTTTTAAGGCCTTACGAGCTATGTTATGAAACTTATAAAGCATTTAGTAGAGAGTTAGGATCATGTTTAACGAACCTTAAAAGAGTTATAAACCTTTTAAGTTATCTAAGTTATTGTAATAGATCTTTGTTAGTGCTTTTGAAAACCATCGATGTTGACAAGAAGGAGTAGCTCTCAACTACTTAGGGCGAGATTTTCGGGATCTTTAAATGTAAGTTCTCATCTCTGAAGTGTAGATTGACTTAGTATGTGTGGCTTAGACATTTTGGATTGTGTGTTTGTTCATGTGGTGTGGTTGAATATTATGACACTTGTGTGTGTGGTTTAGATTTACCTAATAGATCTTTGTTAGTGCTTTTGAAAACTAACGAGGTTGAACTCACCCCGTCTCATTTAAACACCTAAGTACACCATATATGGACAAAGAGCACAAAGTTTTCAACCAAAACAAGAAGGCAATGCTGAGAAAGTTCTGGGCATACACGGCTAGTGCAATTTTTATAGTGATGCACAATTGCACACACCACAGGCACACATATAGGAGTTAAAATCATAGTGCCTACTTTAAGATGTTGGTAAAAGATTATTTTTCAGTGTTCTATACTCTCTCTTTAAAGTTGATTGCAATCGTTTGTGCGATTAGGTTTTTACTTGAAATTTTGATGAGTTTACGCACTTATTATTCGGAAACAACCTCCCTTCATGTATGGATTTTCTAATTAGGAGTAGATTTACATCTATTCCTAGGCTTTTTTGATGATGTCTTGCTGGAACTGTTGATTGGGGTTAGTATTTGGCATGAGATTCTTCTAGTAGGTTTTTACTTGAAAGTAGATGCATATGGCATAATAAGTGTT
This sequence comes from Simmondsia chinensis, assembly GCA_018398585.1. Taxonomy (NCBI): domain Eukaryota; kingdom Viridiplantae; phylum Streptophyta; class Magnoliopsida; order Caryophyllales; family Simmondsiaceae; genus Simmondsia; species Simmondsia chinensis. The sequence goes on along the minus strand of JAGTTD010000008.1, from coordinate 7,816,803 downwards.
CACAAAGAAAGAAAGCTAAAGACGGATGAGCCTTTTGTTCTTGAATCACAAGTGCAACAAGTTTTTTACGTGCAAGATCCTCAAGAAGATCATTGGTTAATTGTTGTCAAGATGCAACCTCAAGATCTTTACAACTTGCCGACGGGAGGAATCGATGACTTGAATGAGGAAATTGAAGATGATGCTTGTCAACAAGATGGCGTTAATGTTGATACATTATGTAACCATTCTAGGCCTCTTGATATTGACGATGCGATTGGTTGTTTGATTGGAAATGGGTTTTCAATTGAAAGAGGAGCTAATATGACAAAACTGGTTAAAGAGACTTTCAAGAAAATCAAAGAAAAGGATAAAGAAGCCGATGGCAATGAAGAAGACAATCTTTGTTCTTTGAGTAATGACAAATGATTCTTCAACTATTTCCAAACATTATTCATGCTTTATATGTTTCATTGTAACATGAATTATTTATTCTTGGTTAGTGCCTCCTTTCTCTTCTTTTTTATTATTATGGTATCATTCAATTTGACCCTAATTTTAGTGACAACAAGCGAGCTTACTGTTTTTTACATGCAGATTGAAAGTGTAGTTGGAGCCTCATTTGACGTTGCATTCAACTTGCATCATCTTCATTGGGGATTGATTTATTAATTAGTAAGGCTATACCTTAAATTTTATGTATATTTAATCTTCGTTGACTTTGTATGGTATTTTTGTTTTATGATGTGTAGGCTATAATAAGATTTAAATTTATAGGAATTGCTGGTTGAGGGAAGGGTAAAATTGCACACCCTAGAAATATGGGTGGAAGAGGTGAAGAGGGAAGAGAAATTAGTCCCTCTCATTCTGCACATAATGACATTCCCCATGTTGTGAATGATGAGTTTGATGCAAGACCATCTTTAGATGATGAGTTTCAAACACACTCCATGCATACACCAATCGCAAAAAAGATTCATTGAAGAACATGAAAAAGAAATGGAAGATTTACGAAAATATAAGAATGAAATGAATGAGTGGAAACAAATGGTGCAGGACATGATGCAAATGAGAAATGTTCGCTAACTCTAGGAGGTATTTTTGAAAGTAGTCAGTTTATCCTTGATACATGTTGTAATACTTTATTTTTTTGGTTTTAGGATACTTTGTCTTACAATTAATTTGTGTTATATTCATTTTTGTAGGAAATTTAAAGTTGCAAGTTGAAAGTTCCAGGTGGTCACTTGGATTTTAAAGAAAACAAAAACATTTGTCAATTGTAATATGATGTTTGTGGAATCGTGATGTAATGTTTTGGGGTTACAATACATTGATTGTACTTGAATCGCTCTGGATTTATCTTGTGGTAGTATAAATTTGGATGTTTCTTATGTTTGAGTTCACATTTGTATGGATTAGGGACAGTGGAGTTATGTACAATATTGGTTGTATTTGAATGTCTCAATAGAAATCAATTTTATTTAGTATTATATTTTATGTAAAATACCTTATATCATGGATTAAAATATAAATTATGTTTGACACTTTATAATAATGCAATGGGAATGATATTAGAAAAGCATCTTTGGCAATGGTAATTATCATTGCAAAACATAATAGTCGTCGCCAAAAATAATGGTCTTTGGCGACGACAATTGTCGTTGCGAAAGATAAGCCCTTTTTTAGCAACGACAATTGTTGTTGCCAAAACATAGCATCTTTAGCAACAACAATTGTCGCTGCCAAAAATAATGGTCTTTCGCAACGACTATTGTCGTTGCCAAAAAAATCTCATCTTTTGCAACGGGCAATTGTTGTCGCCAAAGACCATTATTTTTAGCGACGACAGTTATCGTTGCCGAAGAGCTTTCACAACAAGATCATATGCAATGGTCCCGCAACGACATTTGTCGTTGCTAAAAATATTTTTGGCAATGACAATGTGTCTTTAGCAACGACTATTGTCATTGCCGAAGAGTGTTTTTCTTGTAGTGTTTATTGTTGCGTCAATTTTCTTCGGTCCCCTATATTGAAAGTGTGTTGTTATTCGATCCCTGTATTTCCCTTTAAATTAGTAAAGCACTATTTGTTACTTACCTCAATATTTAGTGTGTCTGTCTTATTTGTTTTACGCTCTTCGTACGGCAATAGTGTAATTGGTTGTTGTTTAATCATCATGTAATGACATTTTTCTGCCCAATGGACCTCTGTGATGAACACCGCATTTGGGTTGTCTTTGTTGGCAATTAGTGGAGATTTAATGATGAATATCTAACTACGTCATACTAATTCGTCAAAGTAGCAGGACAGCAAGTATTGTCCATATTCTTGTATCAATAAGCATTGTTTTAGTAGCATACGGTTCATTTGTTTTTGTTGTATATGCTTTAGATGCATACATGTGCTACGATCATGTCACAGTGTTCAGCTGTGCTCTTGATTAAGTATTCTGCCTGTTTGCCAAATATTATCATTTTCATTTCAGTTCTCTGTTAATCCCAAACAGCAACCTTGATATGTAACCTGTTGTGCAAAATACCAAAGTTAATATTTTATTTAGTAAATTTGAATACCTTTTTTCCATGATGGCATTATTATTGGAGCACTTATCGCAATGGTGTTGGCCATTAACCCATGTGACCTTTTTTTACCATTTTGGCATGCCTTGTAAGTTGTGATGTTCCTCATGTCTATACTTGTATGCGTGCACATAATTTCATATATGTCTCCTGTAAAATTGTGTTCCAAATTTGTTAGCAATTGTTTGTAATTATTTTGAAAGTAAGGATGGTTTGTTTGTATTGTTGTACAAAATTTTTGGTATTAACGATTTAGCTCACACTAGGCTTGAATGCATATTGCGACATTGTTATGTTCTTCGCCCTGAAATATACCTCTGACCGGATGATGCTAAGGTTTTTGTGCTACAACCACCTTATTCGTTTTTTTACTTGCTCAATATTTTGTATACCTGTTATAATGCACCAATCACATATAAGTTTCTTTTATGCATGAACAAAGTTTTAATAGTTTGTGTGAGTAACTTACCAGGTTCGATATTTCGAAGTATCAGGATGTTTAGAGTTGATTAGCAACCATGATCATGCAATTGTTGTTATTGATGGTACTTTTGAAAGGTTAACATATATGTTAGTTGTGTGAGCTTTAGAAACCTTTGTTGATTATTATAATATCTACAGTACTTTAAAAGCTTACCTTGGAAGTCTTTAACTGCTACTTGGGATGTGAGTAGCACTTTTTGGCTTCCTATTTGCAATAATCTTTGTGACACATTTCTACTAAGTGTGTGAAGAGGTAGCTCCCTTCTTCTAAAGCAAAATGACCCCATAATGATAGACGCAGATTACCCAATCTATTATGCATAAGTGTTTTAGGATGGAAGTTGTTAGTACTATTGTCATTGTTGGATATGCTTTGGACGTTGCATATAATGTAATAATTACAAGTTATTGTTTACCTCATGTCGCACAATAGGAGTTCACGTACAATGCCTCGCGTTTGTGCTGCTGTTGTAAGAGGAGATACGGCAATCACTATTCCAAGTACTTCTGCAGATTAGAGAACGACCTATCTTAGATTAGTACAATCTTACCTTGAGGAAAATGTTATTGATGGTTAATTTGGTGTCGCTTTTGGCCCCTATCGTGTAATTCTCACTCCTTTTTTTCATGTTGTTCATGGGTGGGTGAGTGGAGGTAGTGTTTTTAACTGGTTTTGTTTATGGGTAATGCATAGGAAGGCTTAGAAGGATTAGTGAAATAATTTCTTTTCTAAGGCCTATTGTTCAATAATTTATTGTTTTCAGTTACTCATTTGTAATGACTAAAGTATGGCCTTTTGATAGAGAATAATGATTATAGGATGGCCTTTTGACATAGAATAATGATTGTAGTATGGCCTTTTAATTTGTAATGATTGGAGCATCGGCTTTTTCATCCAATTCTTAAATGTGAACGGCCCAAATTAAGTTTTAAAGAATTAAAGAACAAAGCAAAATAAAATATATATCCACTTAAGCACCAAATTCATAAAATAAATTTTTTTTTACTATAATTCTATACTTTTAAAAAAAATAAATATAACATAAAAAATTATTTTTTTAAAAGAACATTATTTTTAATTATTATAAAATCAACAACTAAATGTCATTAACGGTTAGTTTGAAAAGATTATGTTCGCAAATTTTAATTGCTAATTTATTTTTAATTAATGTTACATTTTTATGAGATCAACAATTAAATGTCATTAACAGTTGATTTGAAAAGACTATGTTCTCAAATTATAAATGCTAATTTTAATTAATATTAGATTTTTTAGAGATCAACAACTAAATGTCATTAACAGTAAGTCTGGAAAGATTATGTTCTCAAATTCTAATAGATGAGAAGGCTTCAACAACCAAATGTCATTAACAATTAACTTGAAAAGATTGTGTTCTCAAATTGTAATTGCTGATTTTAATTAATATTAAATTTTTTTAGAGATCACCAACAAAGTCATACAATATGTTCTCAAATTCTAATTGCTGATTTATTTTTAATTAATATTACATTTTTATGATATCAACAACTAAATATCATTAATAGTTAGTTTGAAAAATTATGTTCTCAATTTCTAATTGTTGATTTTATTAACATTAGATTTTTTTAGAGATCAACAATTAAATGTCATTAACAGTTACTTTGAAAAGATTATGTTCTCAAATTCTAATTGTTGATTTTAATAAATAATAGACTTACTAGATATGAATAACTAAATGTCACTAACAGTTAGTTTGAAAAAATTATCTTCTCAAAATTTAATTGATGAGAAGGCTTGTTTTGGCATTTGGTGGGTTGTGGGGCTAGAATTGATGAGAAGGCTTGTTTTAAAAATCATCTTTTTAAAAGAACATTACCTTTCTATATTATTATTATAAAACCCCTCCCACTCTAAAAAAACCTCTTAAAATTCAATTCTAAAATACTAAATTCTCCCCCCCCCCCCCCCCCCTCCTCGAAAAGTCACGTGTTGGACAATATCTATCCATGACATTCCTTAATATTATATCCGGTCGGACACTTCTGATTTTTTTCCTTTCCCTAACACTCCCATCTCTTCCCACCACACACGCATGGGGTAACCACCACAGAGCAATCAACAAACTCCTCAAATTATCATCGGAAAACATCATTGACCACCATTGCAAACTAATAGGTTGTCCACAACTCGGTCTCCTTCGCTAGATCTTTACACACGCAATGAAGCAGATTCAAGGTTTGTTTTCATTTTCATTCCTTTTTTTTTTTTTTTTGAATTCTATACATACTAGACACGGGGAGAAAAAAAAATTGGTGTATTATACGTACTTGGGTCTTTGATTAGACATAGTTAATGATCAAATTTTAAGAAGAGAGACAAAATTGAAGTGACAGAGAGTCTAAGAGAGAAAGAAATTAAAATATTGGGTTGATGTTTATATTATACATAAAGTAACAGTATAGAATGGGTTATTGTTTATCTTCTTTAAAGAGAACTACAACTACAACAACAACAACAACAACAACAGAAGTCTCGTGCCTCCTTCTTTAAAGAGAATTGATTGATGGAAACAAAGGAACTACAACTTGTATGTACATGTGCATAGTTAGTAAAATACGGTACAGAAATTAAATAGAATTTAATAGATTTGTATATTATTCGGTCTTATACATAAAAAATTGGGTCATAATTGGTTGAATCATAAAAAAAATTTTGTAAGTGATGACAATGATGTCTATAAAAACTTTTTTTCTCAAATTTCAATCAAAAGTTAGCAGACTCACAATAAACGTGGTATTGTCAATTCCAATTTCTATTTCAGGGTATTAAATAGATTAGAGGGAATAAGAACCATAACATATGGTAAAAAGAAATTTATAAATCAATAATAGGAAGTCGAAGTGAAAAAGTTTGCAAAATATGCAATATCAATAATTAATTAGGCTTAAGTATTATAAAATGCATATAGTACGGATACCATAAAAAACAAGCTTATTCTATTGTATTTCTGGCAATAATTCGAAAATGCGTCTTTTACAATGTACATGTACATGTTTGTGTAATTATACATATGTACAAAAAGAAAAATAATATATATTTTCTATATATATACATACACGTAAAAAGAGGAAAAAATTTTAAACGTGGAAACAAATTTCAACCAATATGTAAATGTGCATGTGCGCAAAAACATATTATTTTTAGAAGTATCTAGGCATATATAAAAAAGAAAAAATATTCCCAAATAAATATATTCTCAGATATAAAAAATAGGAAATAAATAGGACAAACTAATGATTAATGTATCTAAATCAAGGCCCAAACTACAAAATAATTCATTACAATTCTCATTATCAAAATTCATGAACAAATAATAAAACATAAAAAAAATTACTACCGTGCATCACACGGGAATAAGCCTAGTTTTTAATTATTACAAGATTAACAATTAATGTCATTAATAGTTAGTTTGAAAAGATTATGTCCTCAAATTCTAATTGCTAATTTATTTTTAATTAATGTTGGCCCTAAAGCCAATATTATTGTAATTTTATTGATAACAACCATTTAGTGAGTAATGGGATTTAAATTGTTCTAATCTTGTTTTTAAGTGACTTATAAGAAAGCTAGGAATATCAAGATTAATCATGGATATGAAGCTTTCCAAAAAGATGATAAATCAAAAGGAAAAGAGATAAAAGCTCAAGAGAAGATTCATCCAAATTGAAGAGAATGTGATCCGAGTCCGAACATCCTAAAGTTATTTATTTTTATTGTCTAGGACTTAGGATCGGAATATATCAATTAAGTCCAAGTCTCAATATTGATATGTGATGCTCTTAAAAAAATGTCTTTGAAAAATATTTATAAAGTTGATTTATCAAAATTTACTTGAAAAATATTCAAGTCAAAATTAAACCAATCTAACTTATCAATTAAAATATTTTTTAAGATTGGTACTTTAAAAATTATGATCAAATCAAATAAAGATAAAATTTTAATAGGTGATGACTTACCTTGATTTATTGAACCAATCTTTTTTGCGATCAAAGTTAAGTGGGAAATAAATTCAAAAAAATTAAACAAATATAGCAAAAAATCAATCAATTTTTAACTTAGGGAATGTGATAAAAGTATCCCACCAATCAAGCAAATTGATCAAAACGTGAAAATGCACCCGGGTAGGCTTACAGTAACCACCAAGAGCTGCTGTGTGTTGACACACAGTGGCTGTGTGTTGACACACAAACTAAAAAAACTCAAAACGACTACTTTTGAGTTGATTTCTTTCCAAAAACATTTTCCTAACTTTTTGAACATCTTATTGGCCCTCATTTGCCTATAAATAGGGCTTGAATGCTTTGGTTAAAATCATCCAATACTCTCTAAGCATTCTTTGATAAAAACTTCTCTCACATACTTGCGCTTTATTGGTTTGTTTTTAAGTTTTGTTTAAAACTTTTATTAGAGCATCACTTGTTCTCTTATTGTTAATGTTTGAGGTTTGTTGGCATATCCTTAGCTTTGGCTAAGCTTGATGAAGTGTCAATTCACTCTTGAAAGAGTGACGAATTTGAGTGTTTTAATTCTTTCATTGCTTTATTCAAATTGGTTGCATTGTAAAGGTTGGATCCTGAGCCTACGGTTATAAAAGGATTGGTTGCAAAAGGTTGGTCTTGAGCCTACGTACAAAAAGATCGGCTGTAAAGTTTGGATCCTGAGCCTGTTTTTAAAAAGGATCATCAAGCTTAGTTAGAGGCTCAAGTGACTAAGAGTAGTCACTTGAGAAGTGGACTAGCTTCCGGTTTGGAAGTGAACCAATATAAAAATCTTTATGCATCCCTTTTATTTTTGTCTTTATCTTTTTCATTTGACATTTATTGTTTATCTTTTAATTAAATTTTTGGTTCATAAATTTAAATTTTCATTTATCACCAAAGAACCTAATTCACCCCCCTCCTAGGTTGCTATTTGGACCCTGAATTGGTATTAGAGCCTGTGATCTATTCTTTTTGGGTCTAACAACCTTAGAGTGATCCTATGGCAACTTCTACTCCAATCTTAGACAAGGGTCAATCGACTAACAAGCGTCCTCTTTTTTATGGAGAAAATTTTCCCTATTGGAAGCTAAGAATGAAACTTATATTACATCCAATTATTTCAACTTATGGCTTATTAAAAAAAATGGTGATTACGTACTCTCAAAGAAACAAGATGAGAAAACTATTGAAAAAGAAGGAAATGAGCTTATGCAAGATGACAAAGAAAAACTTGCAAAAAATGCAAAAGATCATTATCAACCCTTATGTGCTATTGTCCCAAATGTCTTTAACCATGTGTCCGGTTGTCAATCAGCTAAAGAAATTTGGGACAAGCTACAGGTCACCTATGAAGGTACAGATCAAGTTAAATCTTCTAAAATAAATATGTTGGTAAGAGCTTATGAACTTTTCAAAATGAAACCGGAGGAATCAATAAAAGAGATGTACACCAGATTTTCGGATATTACTAACAAACTCCAAGCTTATGGAAAAATGTATTCAAATGAGGGGCAAGTCAGTAAAATTCTTCGATGTCTCCCTATTTCATGGAAACGCAAGGTTACTACTATTTGGGAAGCTCATAACCTCTCTACTTATAAACTTGATCAACTAATTGGAAATCTCATGACCCATGAGATTAACATGGAAGAGTTTAAAGAAGAGAAAAAAAAGAAAAGAAAAACAAAGACACAGCATTTAAATCATCTCTAAGTGACGAAAGTGATGATGAAGTTGTTATGTTAGCAAAAAGATTTTACAAATGTCTTGAAAAGAAAACATTTAAGAAAAACTTCAAAAATGGTTCATCTTCCTCCAAAGATGAACCAACTTGCTATAAGTGTGGAGAAGTCAGACATCTTAAAAGAGATTGTCCCATGCCAAAATATAATAAGTTATTCAACAAACTCAAAAAGAAATACAAAAAGGAAGAATTGAAGAAAGCTTTTACAGCTTGGGGAGATATCGACGATGACGCCAATCAAGAAAGTGAAGAGGAAGTAGCTAACTTTTGTCTCATGGCTATTGACGACGACAGCGTTGAAGAGGGTGAGGTCAAGGATTTACCATATGATGAACTTGTGGTTGGTTTTCAAGAGTTATATGAGAAATATAAAAAATTTAAAAAACAACACAATACTTTTGTAAAAGGTTTGAAAAAACAGGATTGGAAAAGGATTCAAAACAACGTTTAGTGCTGGAACTTGAAAATGAATCCCTAAAGAAAAAGAGCGAGCCCTTAAATAATGGGATCATTAAGTTAACAAATGAAAAGAAATCTTTGGAAGAAACACTTCATACTTCAAAGGAAAATGAGAAAGGAAAATCCAAGGAAGACGAATCACTTTTAAAAGAAAATGAGTCTTTGAAAGAGAAAATGGAAGAACTTTCGAAAATATCAAGCAAATTTTTTAAAGGTCAAGAAACACTTGACAAAATTCTTGCATCTCAAAAGTCAATTTATAACAAAGAAGGAATATGTTATAATGGAAATGCCCAAAAGAAATTTTGAATGTTCTTTTTGTTGAAGCCTCGTCACCTTCAACAAACTCTGTAAGGTGCAACTATTGTGGTGACCATGGGCACATCATTTACCAATATTCTTTCAAAAGAAATTTGACAAAGACAAAGATGGTTTGGGTCCCAAAAAGATCTCGACCACCAAATATAAAGGCTAACAACAAAGGACCCAAGAAAATTTGGGTACCTAAAAGTGTATGAATTGTGATAGGTGTGTATGAAAATCCAAAGCAAAAAATAAAAGTGGCAATTGGATAGTGGTTGCTCAAGACACATGACCGGAGATAAATCCAAGTTCACTTCACTAATGCCAAGAAAAGGAAATGTCACCTTTGGCGACAATAAGAAAGGAAAAATAATCGGTATCAGTAGTGTTGCTTCTAAATCTTCTTCTTGCATTGAAGATGTCTTACTTGTGCAAGGTCTTAAGCACAACATGCTAAGCATTAGTCAATTATGTGATAAAGGCTATTGTGTGAACTTTGAATCTTCTAGATGCATAGTTAAACATGCTAAAACAAATAAAATTTTGCTTGTTGGTCCACGATGTGAAAATGTCTATATAATTGATCTTGATTGTGTAGACTTATTAAACTGTTTTAGTATTTTGGATGAAAATGATCCTTGGATTTGGCATAGAAGATTTGAGCATGCTAGAATGGATTTAATTTCAAAACTTTCAAAAAATGATCTTGTTAGAGGTTTACCAAAGCTAAAATTCGAAAAAGATTGTATTTGTGATGCATGTCAATATGACAAACAAACTAGATTGTTATTCAAACCCAAGAATGTAGTTTCAACATCAAGGCATCTTGAATTCTTACATATAGACTTGTTTGGTCCTACTCATCATTTGAGCTTTGGTGGAAAGCGATATGGACTTGTAATTGTTGATCATTACTCCCGCTTTACTTGGGTCATATTCCTTTCTCATAAGAGTGAAGCATTTGATAAATTTGAACAATTTTGTAAAAAGGGACAAAATGAAAATGATTTGAAAATTGTTTCGGTTAGAAGTGATCATGCAGAGGAATTTGAAAATAATGAATTTGAAATTTATTGTGATTACTTTGGAATTGATCACAATTTTTTGATACCTCGAACTCCTCAACAAAATGGAGTGGTTAAAAGAAAAAAGCAAACTCTTGAAGAAATGGCAAGAACAATGATTTGTGCAAATAACTTGCCTAAATCTTTTTGGGCCGAAGAAGTGAACACCGCTTGTTATGTTTCAAATCGAGCTTTAATAATACCAATTTTAAAGAAAACACCATATGAACTTTATAAAGGTAGAAAGCCAAACATTGAATATTTTAAACCATTTGGGTGCAAATGCTTCATTCACAACAATGGCAATACAAATCTTTGAAAATTTGATACACGAGTTGATGAAGGTATTTCCATTGGATACTCTTTAACAAGCAAAGCACATAGAGTCTATAATAAAAAGGCAAAGGTTGTAGAAGAGTCTATACATGTAGTTTTTGATGAAACTTATGTCTTGTCCTCTAAAACTCCTTGTGATGATGATGATATAGTAATCAAACTAATAAACATCACACACTCATCCAATGAGCAAGAAAAGGTTATATCTAATGCTCAAATGAATGAATCAAAAGGAGATAACCAAAATCTAGAATCTAAAGTGGAAAACTTACCACGAGATTGGAAATACTTGAAGGATCACTCAACAAGTCAAATCATTAGTGATCCCTCTCAAGGTGTAAAAACTAGGCACGCATTAATGGAATATTGTCATTTGGCCACATTCATCTCTCTTGAAGAACCCAAGAACATAAAATAAGCTCTTAATGATGCAAATTGGAAAATGGCAATGGAGGACAAGCTCATCCAATTCAAGAGAAGTGATGTATGGGAACTTGTAGATAGACTCCAAGATCATCAAGTCATAGGTACCAAGTGGGTCTACTGCAAAGAGAAGCATGAGGAAGGTAATGTAGTAAGAAATAAGGCAAGGTTGGTAGCTAAAAGCTATAACCAAGAGGAAGGTATAGACGATGAGGAAACCTTTTCTCCCATTACCAGGCTAGAAGCTATTAGACTCTTATGTGCTTCTTCTTCATTTAAAGATTTCCAACATTTTCAAAAGGATGTTAAAAGTGCATTTTTAATTGGTTTTATTGAAGAAGAGGTTATTGTTGAACAACCACCCGTATTTGAGGATGATAAATTTTTCAATCATGTTTTTAAACTCAAAAAGACACTCTATGGAATGAAACATGCTCCTAGAGCTTGGTATGAGAGATGGAGTTCCCTTTTAATACAAAATGGATTTTCAAGAGGAAAAGTTGCCACCACACTTTTTATCAAACATTCTAAACATGACATTCTTATCGTACAAATTTATGTTGATGATATAATGTTTGGTGCTACTAATCCATCTATTTGTGAAGAATTTGCAAATCTTATGAGTAGGGAATTCGAAATGAGTATGATGGGAGAACTCAACCACTTCCTTGGATTACAAATCAAGCAAGGCAAGGAAGGAACTTTCAATAACGAAGCCAAGTGCATAAAGGAAATGCTCAAGAAATTTGGCATGGAAAATTTCAAGGCAATGGAAACACCAATGAGCTCAACTCTTAAGTTAGATATGGATGAAAAAGCTAAAAAGGTGGACCAAAAGCTATATCAAGGTATGATCGATCCCTTCTTTACCTTAGCGCTAGTAGACTTGATATATTGTTCAATGTATGTTTATGTGCTAGATTTCAAGCATGTCCCAAGGAATCTCATCTATGTGCCGTGAAAAAAGTAAAATTCCGTTGCTTTTTCCACTGCCGATGCCTAATATGTTGCATGTGGTAGGTTTTTTGCTCAAATGTTATGGTTAATGCACCAATTAAATGACTATGGCATTCATTTTGACCATGCTCCCATAATGCGTGATAACACTAGTGCTATATGCCTAACTAAAAACCCGGCTCAACATTCAATAACAAAGCATATTGAGGTTCGACCTCATTTCATTCGTGATCATGTACTCAAAGGAGATGCCATTCTAAAATTTGTTCCCACCAATGACCAATTAGCGGATATTTTTACTAAACCTCTAAGTGAAGAAATCTTTTGCAACATTAGAAATAAAATTGGAATGTGTTATCTATTATCTTGACCTTGGTTGCATATATGAGTCATTTGCATTTAATGTTGAGTTTTAATACTCTTCATAAAAGAGCTCAAATGGACCAAGCATTCTTATCTAATTCATGGATATAGGAACTTGGACCAATTTTTAAATATATTAAATTAAAAAAAAAAAACACACACAAAGAGAAATAGAGCGCAGTTCTGTCTTCTATGTGTCGACACACGAAGCAGCAGTACTGCTGCTCTGCATCTAAATGTCGACACACAAATAGTGTATTTCGACGCACAAAGAAAAAAACAGATCCTTTTTTTTTTCTTTCACTTCCCAGTCTAATCCCCTCTTCATTTATCTTCAAAACTCTCTCTCTCTCTCTCTCTCCCCCTCAAACGCTAACACTGTTCCTTCAAATTTTCTCCAAAAATCATCAGTTTTCTTCAAATTTCTACCATAAATCAAGTTCCTAACTACATTTCGATATCAAAATCTTCAATTTTTGTCAAAACTCATCTTTTCCACAAAAAAAGAGAAAAAGAAAATAAATCTTGGACCTACATCAACATTATTGTACAAACACTATACTTTAAGTACTGCAATATTATGATTCATTCTTGTGTTTGTTTATGCTCGTGCTGACATTTTCCATCCCTCATCTTGTGCTTTTTGTTGATGACAAAGGGGAATAAAAATTGGTGTGTAATATTCATACATAGTTATGTGCTTGATTGAGAAATGTTAAAAATGATCCCTAAAACGCATCAACTTAAGGGGAGCAATTGAGTTTGAACCTTAATCATGATATACATTGCTCCATATGTTCAAAGTCATGTGTATGCTTCCATAAGTGAATACTTTTATGGTGAAATCTATACTTTAGCTTTCACATTTTCACGAGAAAATACCAAATGTTTGTCATCATCAAAAAAGGGGAGATCGTTGGCCCTAAAGCCAATATTATTGTAATTTTTATGGAATTAACCATTTAGTGAGTCATGGGATTTAAATTGTTCTAATCTTGTTTTTAAGTGACTTATAAGAGAGCTAGGAACATCAAAATTAATCATGGATATGGAGCTTTCCAAAAGATAATAAATCAAGAAGAAAAGAGATAAAATCTGAAGAGAAGATTTATCCAAATTGAAGAGAACGTGATCCGAGTCCGAGCATCCTAAATTTATTTATTTTTATTGTCTAGAACTTTGGATCGGGATATATCAATTGAGTCCAAGTCTCAATATTGATATGTGATGCTCTTACAAAAATATTTTTGAAAAATATTTTAGAAAGTTGATTTATCAAATTTTATTTAAAAAATATTCAAGTCAAAATTAAACCAATCTAGCTTATCAATTAAAATATTTTTTTAAGATTGGTACTTTGAAAATTATGATCAAATCAAATAAAGATAAAATTTTAATAGGTGATGATTTAGCTTGATTTATGGAACCAATCATTTTTATGATCAATGTTAAGTGGGAAATAAATTCAAAAAAATTGAACAAATATAGCAAATAATCAATCAATATTTTAACTTAGGGAATGTGATAAAAGTATCCCACCAATCAAGCAAATTGATCAAAACATAAAAATGCACCCGGGTAGGCTGAGTGCCTACACACAGATGGTATGTGTCAACACATAGGCTTACAGTAGCCACCAAGAGCTTTTGTGTATTGACACACAGACTCAAAAAACTCAAAACGACTACTTTTGACTTGATTTCTTTCCAAAACCTTTTCCCAACTTTGAGAACGTCTTATTGGCACTCATTTGCCTATAAATAGGGCTTGAATGCTTTGTTTGAAATCATTAAATACACTGTAAGCATTCTTCGATAAAAAGTTCTTTTACATACTTGCGCTTTAAAGGTTTGTTTTTAAGTTTTGTTTAAAACGTTTATTAGAGCATCACTTGTTCTCTTATTGTTGATATTTGAGCTTTATTCGTATATCCTCAGCTTTGGCTAAGCTTGATGAAGTGTCAATTCACTCTTGAAATACTGAAGAATTTGAGTGCTTTAATTCTTTCATTGCTTTATTCAAATTTATTCCATTATAAAGGTTGGATCCTGAGCCTAGGGTTACAAAAGGATCGGTTGTAAAAGGTTGGCCTTGAGCCTACGTACAAAAAGGCCAGTTGTAAAGGTTAGATCCTGAGCCTGTTTTTTAAAAGGATCATCGAGCTTAGTTAATGGCTCAAGTGACTAAGAGTAGTCACTTGAGAAATGGACTAGCTACCGGTTTGGAAGTGAACCATTATAAAAATTATTATGCATCCATTTTATTTTTGTCTTTATCTTTTTCATTTGACATTTATTGTTTGGCTTTTAGTTAAATTTTTGGTTCATAAATTTAAATTTTCATTTATCACTAAAGAACCTAATTCACCCCCGTCCTAGATTGCTATTTGCACCTTAAATTGGTATCAGAGCCTGTGATCTATTCTTTTTGGGTCTAACAACTTTGGAGTGATCCTATGGCAACTTTCACTCCAATCTTAGCCAAGGGTCAATCGACCAACAAGCCTCCTCTTTTTGATGGGGAAAATTTTCCCTATTGGAAGCTAAAAATGAGACTTTATATTACATCCATTGATTTCGACTTATGGCTTATCACAAAAAATGGTGATTACATACTCCAAAGAAACAAGGTGAGAAAACTAATGAAAAAGAAGAAAATGAGCTTATGCAAGATGACAGCTGAAGAACTTGCAAAAAATACAAAAGCTTATTATCAACTCTTATGTGCAATAGCCCCAAATGTCTTTAACCATGTGTTCGGTTGTCAATCGGCAAAAGAAGTTTGGGACAAGCTAGAGGTCACCTATGATGATACGGATCAAGTTAAATCTTCTAAAATAAATATGTTGGTAAGAGCTTACAAACTTTTCAAAATGAAACCAGAGAAATCAATAAAAGAGATGTACACTAGATTTTCGGATATTACTAAAAAACTCCAAGCTCTTGGAAATATATATTCAAATGAGGAGCAAGTTAGTAAAATTCTTCGATTTCTCCCTATTTCATAGCAATGCAAGGTTATTGCTATTTGGGAAGCTCATAACCTCTCAACTTATAAACTTGATTAAAGAATTGGAAATCTCATGACCCATGAGATTGACATGGAAGAGTTCATAGAAGAGGAAAAACAAAGACATAGCATTTAAATCATCTCTAAGTGACGAAAGTGATAATGAAGTTGTTACGTTAGCAAAAGATTTTACAAATGTCTTGAAAACAAAAGATGTAAGAAAAACTTCAAAAACGGTTCATCTTCCTCCAATGATGAACCAACATGCTATAAGTGTGGCGAAGTCAGACATCTTAAAAGACATTGTCCCAAGCCAAAAAAATAATAAGTTCTTCAACAAACTCAAAAAGAAAGACAAAAAGGAAGAACGGAAGAAAGCTTTGGCGGCTTGGGGAGATATCGACAATGACTCCAATCAAGAAAGTGAAGAGAAAGTTGCTAACTTTTGTCTCATGGCTATTGACGACGACAGCGTTGAAGAGGATGAGGTAAAGGTCTACCTTATGATGAACATGTGGTTGGTTTTCAAGAGTTATATGAGAAATATAAAAATTTAAAAAAACGACACAATACTTTTGTAAAAGGTCTTGAAAAGACAGGATTGGAAAAGGATTCAAAACAACGTTTAGTGCTGGAACTTGAAAATGAATCCCTAAAGAAAAAGAGCGAGTCTTTAAATAATGAGATCATTAAATTAACAAATGAAAAGAAATCCTTGGAAGAAACACTTCATACTTTAAAGGAAAATGAGAAAGGAAAATCCAAGGAAGACGAATCACTTTTAGAAGAAAATGAGTCTTTGAAAAAGAAAATGGAAGAACTTTCAAAAATATCAAGCAAATTTTTTAAAGGTCAAGAAACACTTGACAAAATTCTTGCAACTCAAAAGCCAATTTATAACAAAGAAAGAATTTGTTATAATGGAAATGCCAAAAAGAAAATTTTGAATTCACTTTTTGTTAAAGTCTCGTCACCTTCAACGAACTCTGTAAGGCGCAACTATTGTGGTGACCATGGGCACATCATTTACCAATGTTCTCTCAAAAGAAATTTGAAAAAGGCAAAGATTGTTTGGGTCCCAAAAGGATCTCGACCACCAAATGTCAAGGCTAACAACAAAGGACCCAAGAAAATACGGGTACCTAAAAGTGTCTGAATTGTGATAGGCGTGTATGAAAATCCAAAGCAAAAAATAAAAGTGGTAATTGGACTGTGGTTGCTCAAGACACATGACCGGAGACAAATCCAAGTTCACTTCACTAACGCCAAGAAAAGGAAATGTCACCTTTGGCGAAAATAAGAAACGAAAAATAATCGGTATTGGTGATTGATGCGTCTCATATTTACGCATCTTTTAATTAATATTTTAATTATTTTGTACCTAATTAATTATAGTTCTACATTAATTTTTGGCAATTTTTATGTTTAGCAGGTTTGAAATTAAAGTTTCGAAAATTGTCAAATTTTGGTGCAAATAAGTCAAATTCAATGCGTAAACAATTAAATCAAACCAATCGAGATTCGGGACAAGAACGTAAAAGCTCTACCCGCACCGCTAAAGTGATCGAGCCGGCACTATTAATCGTCCTCAACCCAAGCTACGCCGCTACAGTAACTCGGCCCACAACAACCAACAACAGCCCAGCCCAAACTGGCCCACCCACCACCAGCAGCTCCGGCACGACCCAACGGACCCCGACACTAGACCTCCAGCCCAAATGCCCAGATCAGCAACCACGACCCAGCTCGGCCCTATTCAACACCAGCCCGTCACCACCTCGGCCCACCACCAGCATCGACTTAGGGTTTCCCTAGGTTCGATTATATGAGGAGGAGGCTGTTCTGGGGTCGGGGGGTGCTCTTTTGCCGCCTCTTTGACCGCCCCAACTCTCTCTCTCTCTCTCTCTCTGTTCTCTCTCTCTTTCTCTCACTCTGTTCTTTCTTTTCCTTTTCCTTTTTTATCTTTATTTTAATTTTTCGTTAAATTGGAACGAGAGTGAAATTAGCATGGAGATCAATATGAGTTTGTTCAACTTCTTGTTCACCGGATCATCCTTGATGGAGAGCGAACTTGCTCTCTAGGGTTAGATGAAATCTTAGCCTTTACTTTTGTTTACTTTTAATTCGGGTTAATTTGATTGTTTACATGAATTGCTTGGTTGAAATAAATACTTGAAGTATTATGTTTTTATTGTTTATTCAATTGATATGATTATTGAGTTTGTAACCTTTAATTGTTGATATTGATATTTATAAATTAATTTTTTGTGCTTGTAGCCTTAGGATTAATTAATCAAGCAATAGTATTAATCGAATTGTTAATTAAAGCCTATCTTTCCTATGCTTTAGTTAGATAGGGTCAATACGTAATAATTAACAATACGTTAGGTAGAGCCTATTTTCCTTATGCTTTAGTTAGATAGGGTCAATACGTAATACTAACAATATTACCTTAGTAAGTTGAAGCCTGTAGCCTAAACCACTACCCGTGTAATAATCAATAATCCCAAGTTAAAAGTTAACGCAAAAGTAATTGGCTAACGTTGGATTTGAAACCCTAGGTTCCAATTTAATACACTTTTTCGATTAGAAGTAGATTACTTTAGTTTAATTGTTGTTTCCTTAGGTTAATTAATACAAAAACCTCTCAATTTTATTCAAATCAATCTAAGTCATAGAATAAATTCGCTCACTCTTAGTCCTTGTGGTTCGACACTTTCTCGCCCTACATTTCAATGTAGGTGTGTTTAATATATTGGGTTTTATATTAAATTTTCATAGAAATAGAAAAACACCTCAAGATTCTGGCCCCATTGCCGGGGACTAGGCAATATTCGTGATTTTATTTTTGTGATTTTCTTTGATTTTTAACTTTCTATTTCTTATTTAATTTTAAATCAATTTATTTTGTTTTTCAACCTAGGATTTGAAATCTTAATTTGATTCTTAATTTAGGATTTTTAATTTTTAATTCGCTTTTAATTGTTATTCAATTTAAAAAAAACAAAAAAATATTTTATTTTCTTTTTATTAGCATTATTTGTCTTGTGATTTTTGTGTATAAGTAGATTTAAGGATAGCTTGTTATTTATTCATTTTTATTTATTTATTTATTTATTTATTTTTAGTGCTTGCTTGTCTGTTTTATCTGTTTTGCTTATTTAATTTTTAATTTACTTGCTTTATGTGGTTAATTGTTCATGCAAGGTCGTCGCTCTTTGTCTTTGGACCTTACTAGATTCGACCCTGAAATTGAAAGAACCTTAAGAGACGTTAGAACCCAACACCAAGCACAAACCGGAATGGCTGACGAACAGCAACCATGCCCACTTATGGAGTACTTTACTCCCACTACATACGCTTCATCGTCTTGCATTAGATTGCCACCCGTAGCCCATCAGTTCGAGCTTAAGCCACATACTATACAAATGCTTCCTTCATTCCACGGCTTGGGTAATGAAAACCCGTACACACACTTGGACAGTTTTATGGAGGTTTGCTCAACCTTTAGGATTCCTAACGTCAGTGATGACGCCATCTTGCTTCGCCTCTTCCCTTTCTCTTTAAGGGAAAAAGCTAAATATTGGTTAGGCACCTTACCTAGTGGGACGATTAATACTTGGACTCAAATGCAACAAGAATTTCTTAAGAAATTCTATCCCACTAGCAAGACTAACACCGCTAGGAGAGCCATTAACACCTTTGCCCAACTTCCTACTGAAGAGTTTCATGAGAGTTGGGATAGGTTTAGGGAACTCTTATGAGATTGTCCGCATCATGCTATCCCAAAATGGCAACTAGTCCAAAACTTTTATTATGGGTTAAACAAGAAGGGTCAACAAACTCTTGATGCCTCGTGTGGTGGTCAGTTCCTTAGAAAGAATGAGGATGAGGCATGGGAACTGTTTGAACTTTTGAATGAGAATTCACAGCAATCTGCCGCACGTGCACGTCTTAATGCTACTAGGTTAAATAGAGGAGTGAATGAGATTGCTCACACCTCTTAGATAAGAAAGTAGACTCTGTTGCTTCTTCCGTAGAGCAGTTAAATTCCCTATTTAAGATGACACTGGCCCCCTCTACTGCACCTAATGTGTCTCAGGTTTCAAATGTGCATAGTGCTTCCTCTTCATGTTCTAGTGTCTCTCACTCAACACATGACTTCCCCTCTGTTTCACCTTATGTGGAGTGGTCGGAGGAACAAGTCAATGCAGCCCAAGGGTTCTCTCGAAACGACCCATACTCTAATACGTACAATCCGGGCTGGAGAAACTATCCTAACTTCTCCTGGAGGCAAGGAGGAGAAGGACAATTTGCGCCACAACAATCTCACCCACGACCTCACTCACCTGGTATGACCCGACCTGTGGGTTTTCAATCGCAAGGGTATGCTTCCAACTACTCTCAACCTCATAATTTGAGCTCTAATTCGAATTTTGAAGAAAAGGTTTTAAGTGCGCTGAAAGGTTTGGAAGCTAATTCCCAAATCCTTGACTCCCATACACAATCGATTGCAAAGTTAGAAACCCAAATAGGTCAACTAGCTAACGCTTTGAGTAGGAGAGACGAGGGAAGGCTCCCTAGCCAAGGTGAAGAGAACCCTAGGAACTATATGAGGCAAGAAAACTATCCTCCCCGTCAAGAACAAGCAAAATCTATTACAGTGTTAAAAAGTGGAAGGGAGGTTGACAATGGAGTAAGCGTTGAGAGTGAAGTACCCATAAGTGGTAAGGGAGAAGAGAAGAACAAGAAGAGAGAAAAGGAGGCTGATGAGGTCACGCACCCTTCTCCCACTCTTAAGACCTCTGATCTACCCTCCTCATATGTACCGAGAGTGCCCTTCCCCCAAACCTTAATTGCGCCACAACCAAATGGGAAGGACAAGAAGTGGGAAGACATTTTAGAGACGTTTAGGCAAGTAAAGATAAACATTCCCCTTCTTGATGCGATAAAACAGATCCCAGCCTATGCGAAGTTTCTTAAGGATCTACTGAACCAAAAGAGGCCATCTAGAGCACATCTATCTAAAAAAGTGTTTTTCGCCGAGCAAGTGAGCTCTATTCTAAAGTGTGACACTCTAATTAAGTATAAAGATCCTGGTGTCCCCACCATCTCTTGTTCATTTGGAGACTACCCGATCGATAAAGCCTTACTGGACTTAGCCAGTGTCAACATTATTCCTTACTCGGTTTATGAGAAGTTAGGCTTGGGAGAGTTGCAACCCACCACGGTGAACTTGCAATTAGTAGATAGATCAACTAGGATTCCCCGTGGTGAGCTGATTAATATACTAGTGAGAGTAGACAAAGCCATGTTTCCAACTGATTTCCTTGTGCTTGACATGGAACCTTCTAGTCATCCGAAAAACCATATCCCTGTCATTCTAGGTCGGCCTTTCTTAGCGATGGCCAATGCCACGATTAATTGTAGATCTGGGGTAATTGATGCTAGCTTTGCCAATATGACTATTAGGTTGAATATTTTTAAGGCTTCAACGTCACCCACTAGTGAGGATGAGTTAGAGTGTTTCTGTGTGGATATTGTTGATGATTATTTGGTGGACCAAACACTCTCCTCTACTTTAGTTAATGACCCTCTTGATGAAAATGCAAAACCTTCTAAAGAGATGAAACGAAGGTTGATACCGGACATGAAAGAAGTCTTGGGTTGGGAGAAAAATTACGATTTTATGGTTCAAGAGGAAATTGTACTAGGACATAGGTTGTCTAAGGATGGTATTGAGGTTGATAGAGCTACGATAGATTTGAATGTGAACTCGCCCCCTCCCTCAAATTTGAAACAAGTTAGAGCATTTCTAGATCATGCGAGTTTCTATAAGGGATTCCTTAAGGATCGTGGAAAGTTAGATAAACCATTGACTAGTGTGCTATCTAAGGACATATCAGTTGAGCTCGATGAGTCTTGGTTGGAAGCTGTTCATAAACTTCGATCTACACTTTTTGCTGCTTCCGTTAGGCATCCCCCCGACTACTCTCTCCCTCCTGAAATCACATGTGACACCTCTGATTGTGCTGTAGATGTTGTTTTAGGTGAGCTCAGTGAAGTTGCTTCTTTTGTTGATGCCATTACTTGATCGTCGCTAGACCTATAGCGCCCGGCTGAAGGGGTAAAACTTAGCGCTCCTGGGAGGTAACCTAGGTTTGTTACTTCTTGTTTTTAATTTCGTTTTTGAACTAGTTAGTTGCTTCGAGGTTTGTTTTCTCTCTTTTTAGGTTCTTGTGCCAGGTTGAAGGAGTCATATATACATGTCGACACTATCTCGCCAGATTGTATTGCTCCATCCCACCTATATTTTGTGTTTTAATGATTGGTGTTGTTGCATTGAGGACAATGCATGATTTAGGTGTGGGGGTGAGGCTCATTTGCATTTGCTGATTTTTGGTCAAATTTTTAAAATTATGAACATATTTTTGTGCATTTTGAGCGTGCATTATAACCGTTAATCTAAGTTTTCCCTGATCGACGCGTATGTTATGATGACAGTGGGATTAGTTGTTTATTTCGTTCTCTTAACTCCATGAAATTAAATGATTCTACTTCATACTTGTTAATAAGTGTTGTTGATTACTGTTGATATTAATGGGTTCTACTCATGCCGCTCACATATTCACTGAGCACAGGACTTTCATGTTGCAGAAAATCTAAAGAATTTGAGTAAACAATCTTATATATCTTGAGTTTTGCAAGCCTGCCCTATTGGCTTATCCTAATCCTTGCCCTTGATGTTATGTAAAGTACTGGTTGGTCAATGTCAATTGTAATAATGAAGTACGTATTATTATTAAAAAAGAAAAGTCCACAAATGGACAGAAAAGAAAGAGGAAAAAAAAAAAAAGAAAAAAAAAAGGGTTTCCTCCAAACGAAAAAAAAAAGCAAAAGAAAAAGAAAAAGTGAAAAGTGATGTACATTCATGACATAGATGTTCTTTTGTGCTATATCAAGGTCAAAATATTATAAAGTGGTTACTCATATGCCACTTAAAATTTCTCTATGAATAGGTATGTGTTTAGGTGATTCAATGGTGCGGGTGCACAAAACCTTTATATATTTGGTTGGGAGTGAGAATTTGAGGAAATTCTGCGACATGAAATCCTATTCACTTTCACTTGTGCGTTGCCTGAGTAGTCCCTATTAGTTGATACAAGGTTAATGAAATTCTATGATGAGTTTTGAAGTTTAATAATCTAAACTCATGGAATTGGAGAATGCTTTAAATGATTTAATCTTGTCTTGAATTGTAATATAGGCGTTAATCTCGGAAACTGGGTGAAGGTTGGGGTGGTTGGGATAGTTGGTCATTGTAGTTTTCATGTCAAATCTTATGCTTTGCTTGAGGACTAGCAAAGGTTAGGTATGGGGGTGTTGATGCGTCTCATATTTACGTATCTTTTAATTAATATTTTAATTATTTTGTACCCGATTAATTATAGTTATACACTCATTTTTGGCAATTTTTATGTTTAGCAGGTTTGAAATTAAAGTTTAGGAAATTGTTAAATTTTGGTGCAAATAAGTCAAATTTGATGCGTAAACAATTAAATCAAGCCAATCGAGATTCAGGACAAGAACGTAAAAGCTCGACCCGCACCGCTACAGTGACCGAACCGGCACTGTTCATCATCTTCAACCCAAGCTGCGCCGCTACAGTAACTCGGCCCACAACAACCAACAACAGCCCAGCCCAAACCGACCCACCCACCACCAGCAGCTCCGGCACAGCCCAATGGACCCCGACACCAGACCTCCAGCCCAAACGCACAGATCAGCAACCACGACCAAGCTCGGCCCTGTTCAACACCAGCCTGTCACCACCTCGGCCCACCACCAGCACCGACTTGGGGTTTCCCTAGGTTCAATTATAAGAGGAGGAGGCTGTTCTAGGGTCGGGGGTTGCTCTTTCGCCGCCTCTTTGACCGCCCCAACTCTCTTTCTCTCTCTCTCTCTGTTCTTTCTTTTCCTTTTTCTTTTTTTTCTTTATTTTAATTTTTCGTTAAATTGGAACGAGAGCGAAATTCGCGTGGAGATCAGCATGAGTTTTTCCAACTTCTTCTTCACCGGATCATCCTTGATAGAGAGCTAGCTTGTTCTCTGGGGTTAGATGAAATCTTAGCCTTTTACTTTTGTTTACTTTTAATTCGGGTTAATTTGATTGTTTACATGAATTGCATGATTGAGATAAATACTTGAAGTATTATGTTTTTATTGTTTACTCAATTGATATGATTATTGAGTTTGTAACCTTTAATTGTTGATATTGATATTTATAAATTAATTTTTTGTGCTTGTAGCCTTAGGATTAATTAATCAAATAATAGTATTAACCGAATTGTTAATCAAAGCCTATCTTCCCTATGCTTTAGTTAGATAGGGTCAATACATAATAATTAACAATACGTTAGGTAGAGCCTATTTTCCTTATGCTTTAGTTAGATAGGGCCAATACGCAATACTAACAATATTACCTTAGTAGGTTGAAGCTTGTAGCCTAAACCACTACCCGTGTAACAATCAATAATCCCAAGTTAAAAGTTAACGCAAAAGTAATTAGCTAACGATGGATTCAAAACCCTAGGTTCCAATTTAATACACTTTTTCAATTAAAAGTACATTACTTTAGTTTAATTGTTGTTTCCTTAGGTTAATTAATACAAAAATTTCTCAATTTTATTCAAATCAATTTAAGTTATAGAATAAATTCACTTACTCTTAGTTTTTGTGGTTCGACATCCTCTCGCCCTACACTTCAATTTAGGTGTGTTTAATAGATTGGGTTTTATATTAAACTTTGATAGACGTAGAAAAACACATCAGTAATGTTGCTTCTAATTCTTCTCCTTGCATTGAGGATGTCTTACTTATGCAAGGTCTTAAGCACAACTTGCTAAGCATTAGTCAATTATGTGATAAAGGCTATTGTGTGAACTTTGAATCATCTAGATGCATAGTTAAACATGCTAAAACAAATAAAATTTTGCTTGTTGGACTACGATGTGAAAATATATATATGATTGATCTTGATTGTGTAGACTCATTAAAATGATTTAGTATTTTGGATGAAAATGATCCTTGGATTTGGCATAGAATATTTGGGCATGCTAGTATGGATTTAATTTCAAAACTTTCAAAAAATGATCTTATTAGAGATTTACCAAAGCTAAAATTTGAAAAAGATTGTATTTGTGATGCATGTCAATATGACAAACAAACTAGATCGTCATTCAAACCCAAGAACGTAGTTTCAACATCAAGGCATCTTGAATTCGTACATATAGGCTTGTTTCGTCCTACTCATCATTTGAGCCTTAGTGGAAAGCGATATGGACTTGTAATTGTTGATGATTACCCCCACTTTACTTGGGTCCTATTCCTTTCTTATAGGAGTGAAGCATTTGATAAATTTGAAAATTTTTCTAACAAGGTACAAAATAAAAATGATTTGACAATTGTTTCGGTTAGAAGTGATCATGCAAGGGAATTTGGAAATAATGATTTTGAAATTTATTGGGATTACTTTGGAATTTTTCACAATTTTTTGATACCTTGAACTCCACAACAAAATGGAGTGGTTGAAAGAAAAAAGCGAACTCTTGAAGAAATGACAAGAACAATGATTTGTGAAAATAACTCACCTAAATCTTTTTGGGCCGAAGTTGTCAACACCGCTTGCTATATTTTAAATCGAGCTTTAATAATACCAATTTTAAAGAAAACACCATATGAACTTTATAAAGGTAGAAAGCCAAACATTGAATATTTTAAACCTTTTTGGTGCAAATGCTTCATTCACAACAATGGCAATACAAATCTTTGAAAATTTGATACATGAGTTGATGAAGGTATTTTCGTTGGATACTCTTTAACAAGCAAAACATATAGAGTCCATAATAAAAAGACAAAGGTTGTAGAAGAGTCTATACATGAAATTTTTGATGAAACTTATGTCTTGTCCTCTAAAACTCCTTGTAATGATGATGATATAGTAATCAAACTAATAAACATCACACACTCATCTAATGAGCAAGAAAAGGTTATATCTAATGCTCAAATGAATGAATCAAAAGGAGATAACCAAAATCTAGAATCCAAAGTGGAAAACTTACCACGAGATTGGAAATACTTGAAGGATCACTCTACAAGTCAAATCATTAGTGATCCTTCTGAAGGTGTAAAAACTAGGCACGCATTAATGGAATATTGTCATTTAGCCACATTCATCTCTCTTGAAGAACCCAAGAACATAAAATAAGCTCTTAATGACGCAAATTGGAAAATGGCAATGGAGGAAGAGCTCATCCAATTCGAGAGAAGTGATGTATGGAAACTTGTAGATAGACTCCAAGATCATCTAGTCATAGGTACCAAGTGGGTCTACTGCAAACAGAAGGAAGAGGAAGGTAACGTGGTAAGAAATAAGGCAGGGTTGGTAGCTAAAGGCTATAACCAAGAAGATGGTATAGAGGATGAGGAAACCTTTTCTCTCGTTACCAGGCTAGAAGCTATTAGACTCTTATATGCATTTGCTTCATTTAAAGATTTTCAACTTTTTCAAATGGATGTTAAAAGTGCATTTTTAGATGGTCTTATTGAAGAAGAGGTTTATGTTGAACAACCACCCGTATTTGAGGATGACAAATTTTTCAATCATTTTTTTTAAACTCAAAAAGACACTCTATGGATTGAAACAAGCTCCTAGAGCTTGGTATGAGAGATGGAGTTCCCTTTTAATACAAAATGGATTTTCAAGAGGAAAAGTTGACACCACACTTTTTATCAAACACTCTAAACATGACATTCTTATCATACAAATTTATGTTGATGATATAATGTTTGGTGCTACTAATCCATGTCTTTGTGAAGAATTTGCAAATCTTATGAGCAGGGAATTCGAAATGAGTATGATGGGAGAACTCAACTACTTCCTTGGATTACAAATCAAGCAAGGCAAGGAAGGAATTTTCATCAACGAAGCCAAGTACATAAAGGAAATGCTTAAGAAATTTGGCATGAAAAATTCCACTGCAATAGCAACACCAATAAGCTCAACTCTTTAGTTAGATATGGATGAAAACGGTAAAAAGGTGAACCAAAAGCTATATCGAGGGAAGATCGGATCCCTTCTTTACCTAAGCGCTAGTAGACTTG
The DNA here is from genome assembly GCA_018398585.1 of Simmondsia chinensis. Taxonomy (NCBI): domain Eukaryota; kingdom Viridiplantae; phylum Streptophyta; class Magnoliopsida; order Caryophyllales; family Simmondsiaceae; genus Simmondsia; species Simmondsia chinensis. The sequence continues at coordinate 7,789,921 of JAGTTD010000008.1, read as the reverse complement.
ATATATTGTTCGGTGTATGTTTATGTACTAGATTTCAAGCATGTCCCAAGGAATCTCATCTATGTGCCGTGAAAAGAATATTTCAATACCTAGTTGGTACTCCTAATTTAGGCATATTTTACCCTAAATGTGATTTCTTTGATTTAGTTGGCTATGGTAATGCAAATTTTGCTGGATACAAAGTGGACCGAAAATCGACTAGTGGTACTTGTCAATTCCTTGGTCACGCTTTGGTATCATGGTTTAGAAAAAATCAAAATTCCGTTGCTTTATCCACTGCCGAGGCCGAATATGTTGCATGTGGTAGTTTTTGTGCTCAAATGTTGTGGTTAATGCACCAATTAAATGACTATGGCATTCATATTGACCATGCTCCCATAATGCGTGATAACACTAGTGCCATATTCCTAACCAAAAACCCGGCTTAACATTCAATAACAAAGCGTATTGAGGTTCGACATCATTTCATTCGTGATCATGTGCCATTGTAAAATTTGTTCCCACCAATGACCAATTAGCGGATATTTTTACTAAACCTCTAAGTGAAGAAATCTTTTGCAATGTTAGAAGTAAAATTGGAATTTGTATTCTATTATCTTGACCTTGGTTGCATACATGAGTCATTTGCATTTAATATTGAGTTTTTATACTCAACATAAAAGAGCTCCAATAGACCAAGCATTCTTATCTAATTCATGGATATAGGAACTTGGACCAATTTTAAAGACATTAAATTTTAAAAAAACACACACAGAGAGAAATAGAGCGCAGTTCTGTCTTCTGTGTGTCAACACACGAAGCAGCAGTACTGTTGCTCTGCATCTGCATGTCGACACACAGATAGTGTATTTCTACACACAAAGAAAAAAACAGAACCTTTTTTTTCTTTCACTTCCCAATCTTATCCCCTCTTCATTTATCTTCAACTCTCTCTCTCTCAAACTCTAACACTTTTCCTTCAAATTTTCTCCAAAAACCATCATTTTTCTTAAAATTTCTACCAGAAATCAAGTTTCTAACTAATTTTAACATCAAAATCTTCAATTTTTGTCAAAAACTCATCTTTTCCACAAAAAAAAAAAAGAGGAAAAGAAAATAAATCTTGGAGCTACATCAACATTATTGTACAAACACTATACTTTAAGTGTTGCAATGTTATGATTCATTCTTGTGTTTATTTATGCTCGTGCTGACATTTTCTATCCCTCATCTTATGCTCCATAAGTTCATAGTCATGTGTATGCTTCAATAAGTGAATACTTTTATGGTGAAGTCTATACTTCAACTTTCACATTTTCAAGAGAAAACACCAAATGTTTGTCATTATCATAAAAGGGGAGATTGTTGGCCCTAAAGCCAATATTATTGTAATTTTTATGCTAACAACCATTTAGTGAGTGGTGGGATTTAAATTGTTCTAATCTTATTTTTAAGTGACTTATAAGAGAGCTAGAAACATCAAAATTAATCATGGATACGGAGCTTTCCAAAAGAAGATAAATCAAGACGAAAAGAGATAAAAGCTGAAGAGAAGATTCATCCAAATTGAGGAGAACGTGATCCAAGTCCAAGCATCCTAAAGTTATTTATTTTTATTAACTAGAACTTAGGATCGGGATATATCAATTGAGTCCAAGTCTCAATATTGATATGTGATGCTCTTACAAAAATATTTTTGAAAAATATTTTAGAAAGTTGATTTATCAAATTTTATTTGAAAAATATTCAAGTCAAAATTAAACCAATCTAGCTTATCAATTAAAATATTTTTTTAAGATTGGTACATTGAAAATTATGATCAAATCAAAGAAAGATAAAATTTTAATTGGTGATGATTTTGCTTGATTTGTGGAACCAATCATTTTTACGATCAAAGTTAAGTGGGAAATAAATTCAAAAAAATTGAACAAATATAGGAAACAATCAATCAATATTTTAACTTTGGGAATGTGATAAAAGTATCCCACTAATCAAGCAAATTGATCAAAACGTGAAAATGCACCCGGGTAGGCTGAGTGCCAACAACAGATGGTATGTGTCAACACACAGGCTTACAGTAGCCACCAAGAGCTGCTGTATGTTGACACACAGACTAAAAAAACTTAAAACGGCTACTTTTGACTTAATTTCTTTTCAAAACTTTTTCCCAACTTTTAGAACATCTTAATGGCCCTCATTTGCCTATAAATAGGGCTTGAATGCTTTGGTTGAAATCATCAAATACTCTATAAGCACTCTTTCATAAAAAGTTCTCTTACATACTTGCGCTTTAAATATTTGTTTTAAGTTTTGTTTAAAATTTTTATTAGAGTTTCACGTGTTCTCTTATTGTTGATGTTTGAGCTTTATTGGCATATCCTTAGCTTTGGCTAAGCTTGATGAAGTGTCAATTCACTCTTGAAATAGTGAAGAATTTGAGTGCTTTAATTCTTTCATTGCTTTATTCAAATTTATTGTATTGTAAAGGTTGGATCATGAGCCTACGGTTACCAAAGTATCAGTTGTAAAAGGTTGGCCTTGAGCCTACGTACAAAAAGACCAGTTGTAAAGGTTGGATCCTGAGCTTGTCTTCAAAAAGGATCATCGAGCTTAGTTAATGGCTCAAGTGACTAAGAGTAGTCACTTGAGAAATGGACTAGCTACCAGTTTGGAAGTGAACCATTATAAAAATCTTTATGCATCCATTTTATTTTTGTCTTTATCTTTTTCATTTGACATTTATTGTTTAGCTTTTAATTAAATTTTTGGTTCATAAATTTAAATTTTCATTTATCACTAAAGAACCTAATTCACCCCCCTTGTAGTTTGCTATTTGGACCCTAAATTGGTATCAGAGCATATGATCTATTCTTTTTGGGTCTAAGAACTTTAGAGTGATCCTCTGGCAACCTTCATTCCATTCTTAGCCAAGGTTCAATCGACCAACAAGCCTCCTCTTTTTGACGGGAAAAATTTTCCTTATTGGAAGCTAAAAATGAGACTTTATATTACATCCATTGATTTCGACTAATGGCTTATTGCTAAAAATGCTGATTACGCACTCCCAAAGAAGCAAGGTGAGAAAACTATTGAAAAAGAAGAAAATGGGCTTATGCAAGATGACAAAGAAAAACTTGCAAAAAATGCAAAACCTCAATATCAACTCTTATGTGCTATTGCCCCAAATATCTTTAACCATTTGTCCGGCTGTCAATCAGCAAAAGAAATTTGGGACAACTAGAGGTCACCTATGAAGGTACAGATCAAGTTAAATCTTCTAAAATAAATATGTTGGTAAGAGCTTACAACCTTTTCAAAATATAACCGAAGGAATCAATAAAAGAGATGTACACTAGATTTTCGGATATTACTAACAAACTCCAAACTCTTGGAAAAATGTTCAAATGAGGAGCAAGTTAGTAAAACTCTTCGATGTCTCCCTATTTCATTGCAACGCAAGATTACTGCTATTCGAGATGCTCATAACCTCTCTACTTATAAACTTGATCTACTAATTGGAAATTTCATGACCCATGAGATTGACATGGAAGAGTTTAAAGAAGCGGAAAAACAAAAGAAAAACAAAGACATAGCATTTAAATCATCTCTAAGTGACGAAAGTGATGATGAAGTTGTTATGTTAGCAAAAAGATTTTACAAATGTCTTTAAAAGAAAAGATTTAAGAAAAACTTCAAAAGGGTTCATCTTCCTCCAAAGATGAACCAACTTGCTATGAGTGTGGAAAAGTCGGACATCTTAAAAGAGATTGTCCCAAGACAAAAAATAATAAGTTCTTCAACAAACTCAAAAAGAAAGACAAAAAGGAAGAACGGAAGAAAGCCTTTGCAGCTTGGGGACCTAGCGATGATGACACCAATGAAGAAAGTGAAGAGGAAGTAGCTAACTTTTGTCTCATGGCTATTAACGACGACAGCATTGAAGAGGATGAGGTAAACGATCTACCTTATGATGAACTTGTGGTTGGTTTTCAAAAGTTATATGGGAAATGTAAAAAATTGAAAAAATAGCACAATACATTAGTAAAAGGTCTTGAAAAGACGGGATTGGAAAAGGATTCAAAACAACGATTAGTGCTGGAACTTGAAAATGAATCCCTAACGAAAAAGAGCGAGTCTTTAAATAATGAGATCATTAAATTAACAAATGAAAAGAAGTCCTTGGAAGAAACACTTCATACTTTGAAGGAAAATGAGAAAGGAAAATCCAAGGAAGACGAATCACTTTTAAAAGAAAATGAGTCTTTGAAAGAGAAAGTGGAAGAACTTTCGAAAATATAAAGCAAATTTTTTAAAGGTCAAGAAACACTTGACAAAATGCTTGCATCTCAGAAGCCAATTTATAACAAAGAAAGAATTTGTTATAATGGAAATGCCCAAAAGAAAATTTTGAACCTTTTTTTTTGTTAAAGCCTCATCACCTTCAACAAACTCTGTAAGGTGCAATTATTGTGGTGACCATGGGAACATCATTTACCAATGTTCTTTCAAAAGAAATTTGAAAAAGACAAAGATGGTTTGGGTCCCAAAGGGATCTCGACCACCAAATGTAAAGGATAACAACAAAGGACCGAAGAAAATTTGGGTACCTAAAAGTGTCTGAATTGTGATGGGTGTGTATGAAAATTCAAAGCAAAAAATAAAAGTGGTAATTGGATAGTGGTTGCTTAAGACACATGACCAGAGATAAATCCAAGTTCACTTCACTAATGCCAAGAAAAGGAAATGTCACCTTTGGCGACAATAAGAAAGGAAAAATAATCGATATCAGTAATGTTGCTTCTAAATCTTCTTCTTGCATTGAAGATGTCTTACTTGTGCAAGGTCTTAAGCACAACTTGCTAAGAATTAGTCAATTATGTGATAAAAGCTATTGTGTGAACTTTGAATCATCTAGATGCATCGTTAAACATGCTAAAACAAATAAAATTTTGCTTCTTGGTCCACGATGTGAAAATATCTATATGATTGATCTTGATTGTGCAGACTTGTAAAAATGTTTTAGTACTTTGGATGAAAATGATCCTTGGATTTGGCATAGAAGATTTGGGCATGCTAGTATGGATTTAATTTCAAAACTTTCAAAAAATGATCTTGTTAGAGGTTTACCAAAGCTAAAATTTGAAAAAGATCGTATTTGTGATGCATGTCAATATGACAAACAAACTAGATCATCATTCAAACCAAAGAATGTAGTTTCAACATCAAGGCATCTTGAATTCTTACATATAGACTTGTTTGGTCCTACTCATCATTTGAGCCTTGGTGGAAAGTGATATGGACTTGTAATTGTTGGTGATTACTCCCGCCTTACTTGGGTCCTATTTTTTTTCTCATAAGAGCGAAGCATTTGATAAATTTGAAAAATTTTGTAAAAAGGTACAATATCAAAATGATTTGAAAATTGTTTCGGTTAGAGGCGATCATGGAAGGGAATTTGAAAATAATGATTTTGAAATTTATTGTGAGTACTTTGGAATTGATCACAATTTTTTGGCACCTCAAACTCCCCAACGAAATGGAGTGGTTGAAGGAAAAAAGAGAACTCTTGAAGAAATGACAAGAACAACGATTTGTGGTTATAACTTGCCTAAATCTTGTTAGGCCGAAGCCGTCAACACCGCTTGCTATATATTAAATCGAGCTTTAATAATACCAATTTTAAAGAAAACACCATATGAACTTTCTAAAGGTAGAAAGCCAAACGTTGCATATTTTAAACCTTTTGGGTGCAAATGCTTCATTCACAACAATGGCAAAACAAATATTGGAAAATTTGATACACGAGTTGATGAAGGTAGTTTTGTTGGATACTCTTTAACAAGCAAAGCATATAGATTCCATAATAAAAAGACAAAGGTTGTAGAAGAGTATACATGTAGTTTTTGATGAAACTTATGTCTTGTTCTCTAGAACTCCTTGTGATGATGATGATATAGTAATCAAACTAATAAAAATCACACACTCATCCAATGAGCAAGAAAAGGTTATATCTAATGCTCAAATGAATGAATCAAAAGAAGATAACAAAAATGTAGAATCCAAAAAGGAAAACTTACCACGAGATTGGAAATACTTGAAGGATCACCCAACAAGTTAAATCATTAGTGGTCCCTCTCAAGGTGTAAAAACTAGGCATGCATTAACGGAATATTGTCATTTAGCCCCATTCGTCTCTCTTGGAGAACCCAAGAACATAAAATAAGCTCTTAATGACGCAAATTGGAAAATGGCAATGGAGGAAGAGCTCATCCAATTCAAGAGAAGTGATGTATGGGAACTTGTAGATAGACCCCAAGATCATCAAGTCATTGGTACCAACTGGGTCTACTGCAAATAGACGGATGAGAAAGGTAACGTGGTAAGAAATAAGGCAAGGTTGGTAGCTAAAGACTATAAGCAAGAAGAAGGTATAGACTATGAGGAAACATTTTCTCCCATTACCAGGCTAGAAGCTATTAGACTCTTATGTGTATTTGCTTCATTTAAAGATTTCAAACTTTTTCAAATAGATGTTGAAAGTGCATATTTAAATGGTCTTATTGAAGAAGAGGTTTATGTTGAACAACCACCCGTATTTGAGGATGACAAATTTTTCAATCGTGTTTTTAAACTCAAAAAAACACTCTATGGATTGAAACAAGCTCCTAGAGCTTGGTATGAGAGATGGAGTTCCCTTTTAATACAAAATGGATTTTCAAGAGGAAAAGTTGACACCACACTTTTTATCGAACACTCTAAACATGATATTCTTATTGTACAAATTTAGGTAAATGATATAATGTTTGGTGCTACTAATCCATCTCTTTGTGAAGAATTTGCAAATCTTATGAGTAGGGAATTCGAAATGAGTATGATGGGAAAACTCAACTACTTCCGTGGATTGCAAATCAAGCAAGGCAAGGAAGGAACTTTCATCAACGAAGCCAAGTACATAAAGGAAATTCTCAAGAAATTCGGCAGGGAAAATTCCAAGGCAATAGCAACACCAATGAGCTCAACTCTTAAGTTAGATATGGATGGAAAAGCTAAAAAGGTGGACCAAAAGCTGTATCGAGGTATGATCGGATCCCTTCTTTACCTTAGCGCTAGTGGACTTGATATATTGTTCGATGTATGTTTATGTGCTAGATTTCAAGCATGTCCCAAGGAATCTCATCTATGTGCCATGAAAAGAATATTTCGATACCTAGTTGGTATTCCTACTTTAGGCATATTTTACCCTAAATATGATTTCTTTGATTTAGTTGGATATAGTGATGCAGATTTTGCCGGAAACAAAGTGGACCGAAAATCGACTAGTGGCACTTGTCAATTCCTTGGTCATGCTTTGGTATCATGGTTTAGGAAAAAGCAAAATTCCGTTGCTTTATCCACTGCCAAGGTCAAATATGTTGCATGTAGTAGTTTTTGTGCTCAAATGTTATAGTTAATGCACCAATTAAACGACTATGGCATTCATATTGACCATGCTCCCATAATGCGTGATAACATTAGTGCTACATGCCTAACTAAAAACCCTGCTCAACATTCAATAACAAAGCATATTGAGGTCCAACATCATTTCATTCGTGATCATGTACTCAAAAGAGATGCCATTGTAAAATTTGTTCCCGCCAATGACCAATTAGCAAATATTTTTACTAAACCTCTAAGTGAATAAATCTTTTGCAACATCAGAAGTAAAATTGGCATGTGTAATCTATTATCTTGACCTTGAGTGCATACATGAATCATTTGCATTTAATATTGAGTTTTAATACTCATCATAAAAGAGCTCCAATGGACCAAGTATTCTTATTCAATTCATGGATATAGGAACTTGGACCAATTTTTAAAAATATTAAGTAAAAAAAACACACACAGAGAGAAATAGAGCGCAGTTCTGTCTTCTGTGTGTATGAAAATATTAAATTGTGATAGGTGTGTATGAAAATCCAAAGCAAAAAATAAAAGTGGTAATTGGATAGTGGTTGCTCAAGACACATGACCAGAGATAAATCCAAGTTCACTTCACTAATGCCAAGAAAAGGAAATGTCACCTTTGGCGACAATAAGAAAGGAAAAATAATTGGTATAGGTAATGTTGCTTCTAAATCTTCTCCTTGCATTGAAGATGTCTTACTTGTGTAAGGTCTTAAGTGCAACTTACAAAGCATTAGTCAATTATCTGATAAAGGCTATTGTGTGAACTTTGAATCATCTAGATGCATAGTTAAACATGCTATAACAAATAAAATTTTGCTTGTTGGGCCACTATGTGAAAATGTCTATATGATTGATCTTGATTGTGTAGACTTATTAAAATGTTTTAGTATTTTGGATGAAAATGATCCTTGGATTTGGCATAGATGATTTGGGCATGCTAGTATGGATTTAATTTCAAAACTTTCAAAACATGTTCTTGTTAAAGGTTTACCAAAGCTAAAATTTGAAAAGAACTTTTTTGTAATGCATGTCAATTTGGCAAACAAACTAGATCGTCATTCAAACTAAAGAACGTGGTTTCAACATCAAGGCATCTTGAATTATTACATATGGACTTGTTTGGTCCTACTCATCATTTGAGCCTTGGTGGAAAGCGATATGGACTTGTAATTGTTGATATTACTCCCGCTTTACTTGGGTCCTATTCCTTTCTCATAAGAATGAAGCATTTGATAAATTTGATAAATTTTCTAAAAAGGTGCAAAATGAAAATGATTCGAAAATTATTTTGGTTAGAAGCGATCATGGAAGGGAATTTGAAAATGATGATTTTGAAATTTATTGTGGTTACTTTGGAATTTATCATAATTTTTCGGCACCTTGAACTCCTCAACAAAATGGAGTTGTTGAAAGAAAAAATTGAACTCTTGAAGAAATGGCAAGAACAATGATTTGTGAAAATAACTTGCTAAAATTGTTTTGGGCCGAAGCCATCAGCACCACTTGCTATATTCTAAATCGAGCTTTAATAAGGCCAGTTTTATACAAAACACCATATGAACTTTATAAAGATAGAAAGCCAAACATTACATATTTTAAACCTTTTAGGTGCAAATGCTTCATTCACAACAATGGCAAAACAAATCTTGGAAAATTTAATACACGAGATGATGAACTTATTTTCATTAGATACTCTTTGACAAGCAAAGCATATAGAGTCTATAATAAAAAGACAAAGGTTGTAGAAGAGTTTATACATATAGTTTTTGATGAATCTAATGTCTTGTCCACTTAGAACTCCTTGTGATGACGATGATATAGTAATCAAACAACAAACATAAAACACTCATCCAATGAGCAAGAAAAGGTTATATCTAAGGCTCAAATGAATGAATCAAAAGGACATAACCAAAATGTGGAATCCAAAGAGGAAAACTTACCACGAGATTGGAAATACTTGAAGGATCACCTAACAAGTCAAATCATTAGTGATCCCTCTCAAGGTGTAAAAACTAGGCATGCATTAACGGAATATTGTCATTTAGCCACATTCATCTCTCTTGAAGAACCCAATAACATAAAATAAGCTCTTAATGACGCAAATTGGATAATGGCAATGGAGAAAGAGCTCAACCAATTCAAGAGAAGTGATGTATGGGAACTTGTAGATAGACCCCAAGATCATCAAGAATTTGTAATGGCGCCTACGTGTCATGAAGCTTTAGCTTTAAAAGTCATAGGTACCAAGTGGGTCTACCGCAACAAGAAGGATGAGGAAGGTAACGTGATAAAAAATAAGGCAAGGTTAGTAGCTAAAGGCTATAACCAAGAAGAAGGTATAGAGTAAGAGGAAACCTTTGCTCCCGTTGCTAGGGTAGAAGCTATTAGACTCTTATCTGCATTTGCTTCATTTAAAGATTTCAAACTTTTTCAAATGGATGTTGAAAGTGCATTTTTAAATGGTCTTATTGAAGAAGAGGTTTATGTTGAACAACCACCCGGATTTGAGGATGACAAATTTACAAATCATATTTTTAAACTCAAAAAGGCATTCTATGGATTGAACAAGCTCCTAGAGCTTGGTATGAGAGAGTGAGTTATTTTTTAATGCAAAATGGATTTTCAAGAGGAAAAGTTGACACCACACTTTTTATCAAACACTCTAAACATGACATTCTTATCATACAAATTTATGTTGATGATATAATGTTTTGTGCTACTAATCCATCTCTTTGTGAATAATTTGCAAACCTTATAAGTAGGGAATTCAAAATGAGTATGATGGGAGAACTCAACTACTTCCTTGGATTACAAATCAAGCAAGGCAAGGAAGGAATTTTCATCAACGAAGCCAAGTACATAAAGGAAATGCTCAAGAAATTTGGCATGAAAAATTCCACTGCAATAGCAACACCAATGAGCTCAACTCTTTAGTTAGATATGGATGAAAACGGTAAAAAGGTGAACCAAAAGCTATATCGAGGGAAGATCGGATCCCTTCTTTACCTAAGCGCTAGTAGACTTGATATATTGTTCGGTGTATGTTTATGTACTAGATTTCAAGCATGTCCCAAGGAATCTCATCTATGTGCCGTGAAAAGAATATTTCAATACCTAGTTGGTACTCCTAATTTAGGCATATTTTACCCTAAATGGGATTTCTTTGATTTAGTTGGCTATGGTAATGCAAATTTTGCTGGATACAAAGTGGACCGAAAATCGACTAGTGGTACTTGTCAATTCCTTGATCACGCTTTGGTATCATGGTTTAGAAAAAATCAAAATTCCGTTGCTTTATCCACTGCCGAGGCCGAATATGTTGCATGTGGTAGTTTTTGTGCTCAAATGTTGTGGTTAATGCACCAATTAAATGACTATGGCATTCATATTGACCATGCTCCCACAATGCGTGATAACACTAGTGCTATATTCCTAACCAAAAACCCGGCTTAACATTCAATAACAAAGCGTATTGAGGTTCGACATCATTTCATTCTTGATCATGTACTCAAAGGAGATGTCATTGTAAAATTTGTTCCCACCAATGACCGATTAGCGGATATTTTTACTAAACCTCTAGGCGAAGAAATCTTTTGCAACACTAGTGTAATATATCTTCTTCACCTTGATTGCATACTTAATGTTGAGTTTTAATACTCATCATAAAAGAGCTCCAATGGACCAAGTATTCTTATCCAATTCATAGATATAGAAACTTGGACCAATTTTTAATAATATTAAATAAAAAAACCACACACAGAGAGAAATAGAGCGCAGTTCCGTCTTCTGTTTGTCGACACACAGAGCAGCAGTGCCGCTGCTCTGCATCTATGTGTCGACAAACAGATAGTGTATGTCGACACACAAAGAAAAAAATTAGAACCTTTTTATTTTCTTTCACTTCCCAATCTTAGCCCCTCTTCATTCATCTTCAACACACACACACACACTCTCTCTCTCTCTCTCTCTCTCAAACCCTAACACATTTCCTTCAAATTTTCTCCAAAAACCATCATTTTTCTTTAAATTTCTTCCAGAAATTAAGTTTCTAACTACATTTCAACATCAAAATCTTCAATTTTTGTCAAAAACTCATCTTTTCCACCAAGAAAGAGGAAAATAAAATAAATCTTGGAGCTACATTATCTTTATTGTACAAACACTATACTTTAAGTATTGCAATGTTATGATTCATTGTTGTGTTTATTTATGCTCGTGCTGATATTTTCTATCCCTCATCTTGTGCTTTTTGTTGATGACAAAGGGGGAGAAAAATTGGTGTGTAATATTCATACATAGTTATGCGCTTGATTGAGAAATGTTAAAAATGATCCCTAAAATGCATCAACTTGGGGGCAGCAATTAAGTTTGAACCTTAATCATGATATACATTGCTCCATAAGTTCATAGTCATGTGTATGCTTCAATAAGTGAATACTTTTATGGTGAAATCCATACTTCAATTTTCACATTTCCAAGAGAAAACACCAAATGTTTGTCATCATCAAAAAGGGCGATATTGTTGGCCCTAAAGCCAATATTATTGTAATTTTATGATAACAACCATTTAGTGAGTCATTGAATTTAAATCATTCTAATCTCTTTTTAAGTGACTTATAAGAAAGCTAGGAACATCAAGATTAATTATGGATACGAAGCTTTCCAAAAGATGAATAATCAAGAGGAAAAGAGATGAAAGCTGAAGAGAAGATTCATCCAAATTGAAGAGAACGTGATCCGAGTCCGAGTGTCCTAAAGTTATTTATTTTTATTGTCTAGGACTAAGGATTGGGATATATCAATTGAGTCCGAGTCTCAATATTGATATGTGATGCTCTTACAATAATGTTTTTGAAAAATATTTTAGAAAGTTTACTTATCAAATTTTATTTGAAAAATATTCAAGTCAAAATTAAACCAATCTAGCTTATCAATTAAAATATTTTTTAAGATTAGTACTTTGAAAAGTATGATCAAATTAAATAAAGATAAAATTTTAATGGGTCATGATTTAGCTTGATTTGAACCAATTATTTTTATTATCAAAGTTAAGTGGGAAATAAATTCAAAAAATTTGAATAAATATAGCAATCGATCAATCAATTTTTTAACTTAGGGAATGTTATAAAAGTATCCCACCAATCAAGCAAATTGATCAAAACATGTAAATGCACCCGACTAGGCTGAGTGTCAACACACAGATTGTATGTGTCAACACACGGGCTTACAGTAGCCACCAAGAGCTGCTGTGTGTCGACACGCGGACTTAAAAAGCTCAAAACGGCTACTTTTGACTTGATTTCTTTCCAAAACCTTTTCCCAACTTTTTGAACGTCTTATTGGCTCTCATTTGCCTATAAATAGAGCTTGAATGCTTTGGTTGAAATCATCCAATACTTTCTAAGCATTCTTTGATAAAAAGTTCTCTTACATACTTACACTTTAAAGGTTTGTTTTTAAGTTTTGTTTAAAACTTTTATTAGAGCATCACTTGTTCTCTTATTGTTGATGTTTGAGCTTTATTGGCATATCCTTAGCTCTGGCTAAGCTTGATGAAGTGTCAATTCACTCTTGAAAGAGTGAAGAATTTGAGTTCTTTAATTCTTTCAATGTTTTATTCAAATTTGTTGCATTGTAAAGGTTGGATCCTGATCCTACAGCTACAAAAGGATCGGTTGTAAAAGGTTGGTCTTGAGCCTACGTACAAAAGGAACGGTTGTAAAGGTTGGATCCTAAGCCTGTTTTTAAAAAGGATCATCGAGCTTAGTTAAAGGCTCAAATGACTAAGAGTAGTTACTTGAGAAGTGGACTAGCTTCCGGTTTGGAAGTGAACCATTATAAAAATCTTTGTGCATCCCTTTTATTTTTGTCTTTATCTTTTTCATTTGACATTTGTTTAGCTTTTAACTAAATTTTTGGTTCATAAATTTAAATTTTCATGTATCACTAAAGAACCTAATTCACTCCCTCTTAGGTTGCTAGTTGGACCTTCAATTAATATTACATTTTTATGAGATCAGCAACTAAGGCTCCATTTGTTTTGACGGAAAAGCAGAATCTAGGAATTGATTTTTTTTGGGAAAAGGTTTTCCAAGGAAATACAAATTCCGAGTGGGATTTTTCGTTATTTGTTTCAAAGAAAAACTTAATTCCTCATTGTGATGTCTTTATGCATCTTTTAAAAAAATATTTTTTACTAATCATTTTATATCTTTTTATTGGTCAAAATAAGTAATAATATAACATATATAAAGTAACTAAATAAAAAGTTAACTATCAAAGCTGTATAAATTAGAAAAATTATTTCTTCGGTATTCTAAAATTTGAGCATTTATCATGTAAATACTCTGTTATTTTATTATATACAATGAGGTGTCATGAGATAAGAAATTTTATCACTTGTGTATATACTGTGTCAAAATCTGGTGAATTTTCATTAAAATTCAGGTAATTTCGGCCAAAAAATTGACGTAGTATAAATATCATATTATCAAAAGATTGTCCATATTCTAACAAAAATTACTTATATATTATTAAAAAATGTGTCATATTACCATTTTCGGACAGAAGAAATTATTACATTATGATATAAGATACATATAGATTGCTGTTTTCATTTAAAATATACTAAATTTTAGTAAAAGATACCTGATTTATGAGAAAATTTTTAAACTTCAGGGTATATTACTGTATATTACTAAAATATCACATAACCTATATAATAAATGCTAAAATATTACCTAAATAATTTCCTTCTATAATATTATGTAACAATTCAACTTGATTAAAGTTGTTCTGTTGCAACAATAACAAAGTAATATTGAAGTTACTTTTAATTATTCAGTCTAATTCTTATCCAATGTTGACATTAAATATTTACAGTGTAGTCTGATTTATTTTGATTCGATCTCTATTTGAAAAATGATAACCGTGAAAGTTTTTGAGTCACTTAGAATCACGACTTCCCCCATTTTAAAAGGGAAGTCAAATTCCCTCATTTCAGGGAAAAGATTTTCCTGAGCTAATGGCGTGCCAAACAAAGGAAAAGGGAAAAACCACTTCCTAAAATGTGGTGTTCCCCTGAAACAAACGGAGCCTAAATGTCATTAACAGTTGATTTGAAAAGGCTATGTTCTCAAATTATAAATGCTAATTTTAATTAATATTAGATTTTTTTTTTGAACACCAATATTAGATTTTTTAGGGATCAACAACTAAATTTCATTAATAGTAAAGATTATGTTCTAAAATTCTAATTGCTAATTTTAATTAATATTATAATTTTTAGAGATCAACAACTAAATGCCATTAGAAGTTAGTTTGAAAAGATTATGTTCTCAAATTCTAATTGTTGAATTTAATTAATATCAATTTTTTTAGAGATTAACAACTAAATATCATTAACCGTATGTTCTTAAATTCTAATTGCTGATTTATTTTTAATTAATATTACATTTTTATGAGATCAACAACTACATGTTATTAACAGTTAGTTTTAAAAAAATTATGTTCTCAAATTCTAATTTTTGATTTTAATTAATATTAGATTTTTGAGAGATCAACAACTAAATGTCATTAACAGTTACCTTTGAAAAGATTGTGTTCTCAAATTCTAATTGCTGATATTAATTAACATTAGATTTTTTCGAGATCAACAACTAAATGTCATTAAAAAAAAAAAGGGGTGCTAACGGTGCTCTCCGTACAAAGGCGATTCAAAAATTCCCAACGCACCGCTTCGCTTCAGCCGCGCGTGACGGCGCTTCCGATGGCCACGACGGGAGTTGTTCGCCATTTTCGAACCTCCGGCCCTCGACCTACTCAGTGGTGCTACCAATTGCATATTATAGCGACTAAAAGCAAGGTTCGTGCTTCCTTCACCTCAGCTTTTTCACCTCTGCTTTGTCATCCGAACCCCCTCCCACGACGGGAGCTGTGCTTATTTTGCGAACCTCCCTGGTGGCTCCGTTCCTGAAAATGCGTATAGAGGTAAGGATGAACAATTTATTTGTTGATTTCCTTCCATGGTGCATGGATAATATTTGGTTACATCAGCTATTTAGATGTTTTGGGGAAATTACAAACACCTACGTATCTAGAAGAAGAAGATGGGATTGTAATTTCCTATTTGGCTTTGTAAGATTTAGGGATAGAGAGGCGGCGGAGAGTGCTATTGAGGAAATGAATGGGATGATGATCAGAGATAATAGATTACTTGTCAAGTTTGCTAGGTTTGACCGGAAGGGGAGTGGAGATAAACGTAGCGTAGGTACAAAGGATCAAAGGAAGGAAATCAGCACAAACTGGGGTGGTAGTGAAGAAAGGGGTAGGTTACACGAAAAATTGACCTGCAAAAATCAGTGTATAGATCTGAAAACCATTCATGGGGGAACCGATGAAGAGAGAAAGGAGAAATTACTGAGAAGCATTTTAGGGGAAGCAGATATTGACATTGAAGTGGGTTTGCTAAGAAAGAGTATTGAGGATGATAGTGGCCTTGAGTGTGCTGTACAACATATGGGTGGGACCTCACTTCTAATCACGTTCGAGTCTGTTGAGGTTAGGGATTGGGTGTTGATGAACAACTAAGGATGGATTAATAGATGGTCCATGAAAGTGAAGAAATGGTCTGAGTTTGACCAAAGTCTTAATAGAAAGGCTTGGTTATCGTACTACGGAGTGCCGTTACATGCGTGGAATTCTGATAATTTTATTGAAATTGGGAAGAGCTGGGGTAGGGTGCTTGCTGTGGATACGAGATGTAATGGGAACGATTCATTAGAAGTGGGTAAGATCTTAGTAGAGACTGTGGTCCCTCATCGTATTGCTGAGAAGGCTAACTTTGTTGTGGGCCAAGGCAAACATGTAATCCACATCATCGAAGGAGGTCAGGTTTTAACGGAAGACTACATTAAGTGCAGTACTGAAACCCAAGCTAAATCGAAAAATGTCCCTTCTAATACTGAGCAAGGGTTTGAAAGATAAGAGGATGAAGGGGCTGTCGAGGAAGGAAATGCTAGTGAAAACATGGACCGTAGCGAGAAGGAAGATTTTGTGGTTGCCCAGCCTAAGGGTTTGAAGGACAAGGAGGGTACTAGTAAGGATAGATTACCTTTACCATCCTTGGATTTGGAGAATGTGGATAATCGGCCAGCCTGGAACGATATTTATAAGACAGGTCACAACCGAAGCTCGGAGGGGAACAAAGAAATGGAGGATGGTGGCTCCCAGGCAGGCTTAGAGGAAGAATTCCCACCAAGTTTCGTGAACCTATTTGATGTGCAAGTCAGCGTGGAACCTGGCTTGAGGAAGGCTGTATCAAGGCAAAAAGGAAGAAACAAAAGGGAAAAGAAGATATCTGAAAATGTGATGGAACCTGCTTGTTCAATATCCTCAAGCGAGTTCACTGAATCCGAATCAAATCAGAATTATACAAGATCGGTAGACAAGGAGGCTACGAAGATTTGTAAGACGGCAAACATTCTAGGGCTACAATGGGACGACATGCATGACACTGTGGTAGAAAAGCTATTGAAAAATGCTAAGGGGATTAAAAGGGTGGTTAGAAAAAGCAAGATGGTAAAAGACAAAGGAAAAACTAAGATATAGTGAGTTCCGAGGTAGCTTGTGTGTGGTAGCGTTTAGAGCTTTGGGTCGTTTTGGGTGTTTTTTGGTGCCTTTTAATCCCTGTGGTTGTGCTTGGGTGATTGGTTTGGTGCTTGTTTCTTGTAGTGGAGGGTTGGGAGCTCTGTTGTCTACCTGTCTTTGTGTGTCCTTTGCTTGCGTTTGGCCAGGTGTTGAGGTGGTGTAGCCTGTTGGAGTCCGTTGGCCTATTTGCCTTTGGCGTCCTGTGTTCTGTTTTGCTGGGCTGGCGTTGCTCTCCTCTTGTCTTTTCAGTTGTGGTGCTTTGGCGTGTGTTTGTTGCTTGTCGTTTTGGTTGTGGTGCGTTCTCGTTGGATGTTCGTGTGGGGTGTTTGCCTTTGCTCTCTCCTCCGTGCCTCCTTGTGCCAGTGCTGTGTTTGTTTAGTTCTTTTGTTGGCTGCGTAGTCTGCTAGGCTGCCGGTTTGGTGCCTTTGTTGGGCTCTTTTGTTGGTTGTTTTTGTTGTTTTCGTGGTGTCTTCTTTCTGTGGTTGTTGTTGGGGTTTGAGGCTTTCGTGGGTGGTCTTTCTATTGATTTGCCAGTGGTTGTAGGGTTTTTTGTGGTTTGGTTTGCTTTTTGTTCCTTGAATTTGTCCTTTGTTAGGACTTATGTAAATTCTTATGATCAATAAAAATCCAATTATCAAAAAAAAAAAAACAACTAAATTTTATTAGCAGTTAGTTTGAAAAGATTATGTTCTCAAATTCTAATTGATGAGAATGCTTGTTTTGACTTTTGGTGGAGCTAGGATTGCTCAGAAGGCTTGTTTTGGGCCTTCGTGGGCCGTGGGGCTAGGACAACTCCGCTCTAATAGAAGTAAGATTTAGTGGAAAATTTTGGCATTGGCCCACCATTTGATTTTTTTTTTTTTTTCCCGATAATTAAGCAATATAATCGCAATACAAATTAGGCATCTCGTAAAAATGAGACATGAGTTAACCTGTATTACGATGAGAATTAAAATAATGACAAAAAGCAATAAAAGAGACCAAAAAAGGATTAGACAACAGTCAAATGCAAAAATCAAGAGGTACTATATGGTTACAACTATCATTAGAGAGCATGGACCAGGATTAGGGGAAAGGGCCGACAACCACCTTTTGCATCTATATTAAATAAGTGGGTTTTAAACCTTAGTATCTTTTTTATAATGTTTTTTAATTATAACTTTTAATTTCTAGAAAAGTAGATTTAGATAATAATTTTTTTGTGCTGTTCAAAAAAAAGATAATATTTTTTTGTCTTATTTTTGGTCTTTTATTTTTAATTCGTACATAAATTAAAAAAAAGGAAAAATGAAAAGCAAAAAATATCTAACTGAACAATTTATAAAACTTACTGTCCAATTATTTATTAAAAAAAAAAAAAGGTAAATTATAGAAAATTTTCCTGTCTTTTACTTCAAAAATAGAAAACTTTTCTCATAAATAAAAGCACTCACAAAACCCCCTTACTTTTAAAAATTTATTACTTAACCCCCATGCAACTTATTTTTGACCATTTTGCCCTTAATGTTCAATTTCGTTTTTAGAAAAGGATTTTATATTATTAGACAAAAATTAAATATTTTATATTTTTATATAAGTTCAGAAGATAAAAAATATTTTTAAAATTTTAAAAAAAATATTATGAGATAAAATATAATTTTTTTGTTGAGGGACAAAATGGCCAAAAAAAAGTTATTTGGGGGCAAAGTGAAAAATTTTCAAAAGTTATGGGGTTTAGTGAGTGGTTTTATTAGTGAGGGGGTTTTTTTGTTATTGAAGCATAATTTAGGGGAGTTTTCTGTAATTTACCCAAAAAAAGGTAACGTTTTCAATGTTACAAGGGCTCCCGCCTAAGTAGAATTTAGGGTGGTGGATTCTGTTTTAAAGGACCCCAACGTGGCGGGTACAATACGAGGATTTTTCAAGAGATCACTCACTTTGGTACTACTCTTGCCAAAGCACGTTTAACTTCGGAGTTTAATGAAATCTAATATTTGCGTGTTGGTATGTACCCTCTAGGTTATTCATCAAACAAAGTGTAAACATAAAACAATGACAAATAGACCCTTAGATTTGATATTTTAGAAGCACGGATTTCAGATATTTGAACAATTAAATTAAGTTTTACCGTCTGATTTGACTTATTTACTTTATAAGAAGTACATTAAAAGAGAGAAAAAAAAATGATCAAGGAACTGGAGTTATTTATCTAAATAAGTTTTTTTTACAATAGTGAAGAGAATAGCATCAAACGTATCTTATAGGAAAAGCCCTACCTAACGCTTCAGTACAAATATTGAAACTTAGTTCCGAGCTAGACATTAGAGATCAGTGAACCATTGAGGAAATATTATCTAAAGCAACAGCAAAGAAACATTCCCAACGCCTCAGGGACTTTCGCCTAAGCAGAGTTTAGGGGATGGATGTACGCAGTCTTTTCCCTTCAGGGTTCTATCCTGAACGGAGACTGTTTCCTAGAATTCCCAACCTGAGGGGTGCAACACGAGGACTTCCTAAGAGATTATTCATTTTAGTAATATTCTCGTCCAAATACACTTAACTTCAAAATTCTAATAAAATTATGTACTTATATATTGATACCCTCTTACTTTGGGAAAATATTATCTAAATAAGTAAAATAACTCACCAATATATCAGTGTTTGCATGAATGCTCTTATTTTTCTTTGTGGAACATGGGTAATTCTGACACCCAGCCAGCCCTTTGTCACCAAAAGTTTCTAAAAGTAATACACACCGCATGCTTTAGTCACGTGACCCTGACATCCCTGATGACCATCCCCCCTCTCATGATATTTTCACATGATAATCACACATACATAAACATGCATACATGTATGTCATGGGATGGCATGTCCATGTTGTCCTTGAGGTGACAAATATATTGTGTTCGTATTTGTATTATGCGAGTTTTCTTAAAATGGAGTCAATCCGAACTAACCCATTTATTATACTGGTTATGAACTGTCAATCCTGACCCTGCTTGATTATTAAATAGGTAACCCAATTATATTGGTAATTTTTTCCATTAAATATTGATTTGTAAACTTATAAACATGTTAATAATACATTTAGTTGCCGATACAAGAAATAAATATATAACATCATAAAATATAATTTAAATTATTTTATGGGAGATAGGAATGGTATACGGCTCAAGTACTAAGCAAAAGCACATAAACAAATCAAACATTTTGAAAATGGGTTAAATAAATCAAACTTAAATTTTAACCTAAATTACTAAAAGAATCAGACTAAATTTCACCTGATCTCACAAATCCGGAACTAAATTCGGTATCATGACGTGGTGAAGACGGAGAGAAATGAGTGGAGAGAGGACACGTGGGCCCTCAGGAATCAGGAGGCAACATGCACCCCGTTCCACCGAACGCTGTAGCGACACGGGCAAAGTTGGACAAGTGGCGTCCAGCTGTAGAAGGAATTTGATGACTGGGGTGGGGGAATTGAAAAGGGCAAAAAGGGAAATGAAGGGGAATTTTGCAGTTGAGAAGTGAAGAGGGAGAGGGGGCAGTAAATGTGGATGGCAAATGGCAAATGGCAAATGGCAAATGGCAAATGGCAATGGGGTTTGGTGGAAGTAAAATGTGCCATAAATACAAGACAAAGATATTAAATTTAGGCTTCTTGGTATTAAAAAAAATGTATATTAAACTTTAGGGTCATGTCAGCTTCGTTTGTATAGAGAAAAAAATAAATTTTAGTAATTGAGTCTTTTTGAAAAAAATTCTTTAAGAAAAATAAAATTTAATTGACGTTTTTCATTGTTTCTTTTAAAGGAAAGTGGCTTTCGCATTATAATGTTTTCTTGTATAATTTTAAAGAAAAATGTTTTACCAATCACTAATAGATATAAAAGGCAAATGCATAAAGGCTAAACGAACCTCATCATTATATGCGGAGCGACAAAAGCGCAACAATATGCGGAACTGCAACATTAGAAATTATAACAGTTGCATTAGCTATAAGGTTTATTTACCAGGCACTAAGGTACCGAATTCCATTAGAACTCCGAAGTTAAGCGTGCTTGGACGAGAGTAGTAACAGGATGGGTGACCTCCTGGGAAGTCCTCGTGTTGCCAACCCTGTAAGGTTGGGGGTCCTTGAAAACAGCCTCTCGGCGGGGTTACACCCTGAAGGGATAAGGCACTGGGTCTGTTGTTGTTGTTGCTGCATTAGCTACAAAACAAACCGATGCATGAAGGCTACACAAACCGCAACATTAGCCAACCAAATGCAATGGTTTCTGAACCGGGAAAAAAGGTTCAAAAAATTGTTGCAAAGGGCTAATCACGGCTGCATATGCAACGGTCCAAGAATTGAACAACTACTACTCTCTTGATGCATGTTGTAGCTGTTTTCAACTATTGCATATTGCGTTTTTCATAGTGATGCAAATAGACACGAAAATAACCCTAATGAGATAAGAAAGGGAGAATTCAACCAGAAGACATTGACTGGACCCAACTACACAAGGATTTTATAGAGTTTTCTAGTTTAATTAGAATTATATATTTTATTAAATTTTAACAAGGTTCTAATTATGCTTTCTTTACCGAATTATGTTACTAGATTTAGAGTTGTTAAGTTGCCTCTCTGCTACTGTGTATACTTTCTGGTATGAGCGCAACCTTCGGGTTCAGCGTTCTCAGTCTAGATCAATTGCAGCCATACGAGAGGAGATTGCAGGTTTGGTCAGGAGCCGCTGACTAGCTGCTTCTTCATTCAGAGGAGCTCACCACCATGCCTCCTTGCTTTGGTAATGGGGTTTTGAGCTTTTGTTTCTTCTTTGTTCCTTAGTTGTACTTTGGTTGCTTATGGTATGGACTTTGTCTAGACTATGTTTTGATGTTGTTTCATCTTTGTAGGCTTCGGTCATGTCTTGGGGTATGCCCCTTGTAGTTGTACTATTTTTCTTTCATCCATATATTTTGCTCACTTACCAAAAAAAAAAAGTTTTTTAGTTACAGCAGGATTATATTATGCTTAGTTATAATAGGAATATAATTATTTTAAGATTTTAATTTGAAATAGTAGTAGGAAAGTGCCTATAAATAAATCATTAACGATTTATTTTAAGAAACTTTTGACTAATTGAAATAATTTGATGAGTTTATGTTTTGAATTGATCTTTTTAATTTTATTTTTAAGGAGTTCAATAAAATTACATAGCTCCTCTTTTAGATTATTGCTCTGATATTCGCATAATCAACGAGTTTTAGCCAACCCATTTCAATTCGATTTCGTTGGGTACAATCAATGAGTTAGAGGCACCCTATCCTATCCTACCACGCAACATCGAGGTTCAATTCGGATCTTTATACTAATTTGCATCAGTTGGCATCATAACGAATAGATTTGCATTAGTTTGTATCATAGCCAGATCAATTTGCAAGTTTGCTTTTGTGATTTGCATCAAGCGCTATCAAAGTGAAGGCACGTTCCAAAGTCATGCCACCAAGAGGGCGGATGATGGATCTTAGGTTCATAGTGGATAAGAGGTTCAAGCAGCTTGATGAGAGGGAAGAGCGATTGATGCCGAAGATGATAGGCTTGGTAGTGCAAGTGTTTGACTTTCTACATCACTGTCAATTGTCCTCCAAGACCGTACCACCTCAACCATCATCAAAATTGGTGAGCCATTGCTTTACCACCTATTCAACCCAAGTGCCATGTTATGATTCTAATAGATGGGGCATGTGTAAGTGAGTATGAATAAGTAGTTAAGTCGTTAGCATAATTCATGTAACAAGGTGGTGATTAGTTCATGTCTTTACTTTCAATAAGCCTTGTCAGCAAGTTAGTAAGTAGTTCATGTGGTTAGGGGTAGCCTTAGGTGGTCAATGTCGGTCCTAGGAGGTCAAGGGTGGCGGATGCTGGTCAAGGGTGGCGACTGCTGCTACTATAGGCGGTTAAGCTCATGAGTCTGGGTGCAATGCATCTTAGGTATTAGTTCATCTCTTGTAATCCATAACTTTGATGAATGAAATTGTTATTTCTCTCTCTCAACCCTAATTCTCTCTATTCCTCTTCTTAATTCTCTCTTTCTCATCTCAATATCTCTAATTCTCTTCTCATCTCAACTCTACTTCTTCAATTATCTTAGGTTATGATCCAAGCTTAGGCTCAATCATAATAATTGGTATCAGAGCTTTGATTTGTTTCCAAATCAAGTTGTTTGATATCAAGTTCTTAAGTAATTGATCAAGAACATATCTGAAAATTACATTGAAAAAAAAAAAAAAAGGTTGCAACTGATTTGATCATAATCTGTTAGTTTGATCAGAATCGAGTTTAACTGAACAAGATTTGCTAAAATAGCGTGATTCTGGTGGTTTTGCACTCAATATAGCTGGATTTACATCCAAATTGTATTGCTCAATTGCGGCAGTTGCAATTGTGTTGATGTGCACTTAGATAACAAGAACTCAGATCAAATTGCATCTGATTTGTTCAATCAGTTGAATCCTTAATTCAGCTTGTGTGTTTGATCAAGAACATTGTGCTTAGGATTTAGACTTGATCATTCGATGCACTGATATTATTTCTGTTTCTTTGCTTAAGATTAGCTTGAATCTGATTGATTTAATTTGAGCTTGCTGTGTTAACTATTGCTGATCAGATTTTTGTGCTTGGATGAACAAGACTTGTTGTTAAGTGATACAACAAGATAGCAGGTCATTAGCTGACATTTTCAAGATTCGATGCTTGAAGCTTTAGTACAACATTTCAATGAACTGTATTCGATACTGAGCTAAAGATCACATAGCATTGATCTACATTAACTTCGAACTGAAATCAGCTTGCTTGTTCGATTGAAATAGATCAACAGCAGCATTGGAAGTCAAATTCATCTTTCAGCTCAGTACAATTGCAGTCTTGGACAGAGGTGCTGTTCTTGATTGCTGATCTCAATTGGAACAAGCTAGAGTTGCGTTTGAGCAAGTCTTTGAAGCGTAGGGGTGCATCAGATTAAGCTAAACTCTAGTGGAGTAATCAAGTTTTTGGCTGTTCTTAGATGCAGTGTGGATGTCAATAGTTGCTCAGATAAGTGAGCAAAGTTAAGTATACAAACTCAAAATATTTGCTCAAGCTCTTTAAGTCTCCAACAATGCTACTTTACTGGTGAGAATTTTCAATGTCTTATATCCTATCACCCAAGACAACCTCAACCAAGTCTTCTCTCCCTATGGTAACATTGAGGAAATTGAAATCCATTCAACATCTACTTTGGAGATTGAAGCTCAAGTGACCTATACTTCAAAGAAAGATGCTGAAAGAGCACGTAAATGGTTACAAGGAAGAAATGTCTACGACTATTGTTAGACATTCAATTTGCAGAAGGAAAAGAGGACAATGAATAAGCTATGGATTCTAAGACTATAGCAGAGTCATTTCAAGAGTTTAAAGATACTCACAGGGAGATGCAACAAGAATTCTCCAATCTATTTGAACAAAGCATTGAGATTTTGTCACAAATTAAGCAAGAAATGAAGACTTTCCGTCAACCAACGCGGCAACGGTTAAGCAAAACGCAAGTGGTTGTGCTGAAATCAGTGGAAATCTGGAAATTGAAAGTGCAGTTCTGGAAGATACAGCAGAGGCTATAGATGAAGTAGTCTCGGATCAAGTCGTGTAAGATGCTGCAGATAAAATTGAGCGGGAAAATGAACAAGTAGTTTGTGCAAGTTGCTGCCGATAGTGTGAATTTCAGTGCTACACCCGATACCAACTGGAACTTACAGTGGCTTCACAGAATGGTGAGGCTGTGGTATTACCAACTCAGGAGCAGAAAAGGGATCAGGAACATGTTCGAAATGAAAGTCAAGAAGTTGTGATCCATCTTTAAGCAATGCAGTTACCAGTTCTGTTATGCAAGTTCAGTCCAACTTCAGGAACAACAACAAAGAAGAGTTAATTAATCCTGATAAGATCCTTCAAATGTCCAAGGAGGGGCATACAACGGCTGTAATTCCAAGTGGTAGCCCTCCGGATCTTGGTGGAATACGAATTCTAGTTATTCACGATTATAAGACTCTTCATTCATACCTTCCACCGCATTAAAGTCAAGATCAAAGACACTAGTCATTTCAAGAAGAAACTCTTCTATTGGGAAGAGATATACAAGTTGTTTACTTTCGTGGCAACTGCAAGTATTTGGGTTCTTACTGCGTTTGCTAGGAAAAGCGTGATGGAAGGGTTGAATGGGTTGAGTCGTGTGGAAAAAATTAGGTTTCCAAGCTTTTTCGAGTTTTGGTCCAAACGAAGGGAACTACATAGGAAACCTCTCATGTGGGAGGACATTTGCAAGATTTTTCACAAGTTGTTACTGAATCTAAAGCAACTCAAGATCCGTGGAAGCGACAAGATTGGGTTGAAGTTCCGGGTTGCAGAGCATACAAGAAATAAGCAATTCAAGCTGTGAAAATTCAACATCCTTGGTTTGAAGCTATGCTTCTCCCTAAGATTCTTGATGACAAGAATATCTTAAGAGGGAAATATTGTTATGATTCTAATAGATGGGGCATGTGTAAGTGAGTATGAATAAGTAGTTAAGTCTTTAGTATAATTCATGTAATAAGGTGGTGATTAGTTCATGTCTTTACTTTCAATAAGCCTTGTAAGCAGGTTAGTAAGTAGTTCATGTGCTTAGAGGTAGCCTTAGGTGGTCAATGTTGGTCCTAGGAGGTCAAGGGTGGCAGCTACTAGTCAAGGGTAGTGACTGCTGCTACTATAGGCAGTTAAGCTCATAAGTCTAGGTGCAATGCATCTTAGATTCGTATAAGTATTAGTTCATCTCTTGTAATCCATAACTTTGATAAATGAAATTGTTATTTCTCTCTCTTAACCCTAATTCTCTCTATTCCTCATCTTAATTCTCTCTTTCTCATCTCAATATCTCATTCTCTTCTCATCTCAACTCTATTTCTTCAATTATATTAGGTTATAATCTAAGCTTAGGCTCGATCATAACATGCCACCACCACCACGGCCTGTTTTAGCCTCACAAACCAAGACACCTTCTCCGTTGCCATCGCCAACCACCTTCAAGACTAAGCGGCCGAATTATGTTCAAGTGGACTAGAATGATGCAAATAGGGATGAAAATGACCCGAGGGCATTGAGGACCCAGATTCAACTACACGAATCAAAGGATTTCGTTAGGGTTTTCTAGTTTAATTAGCATTAAATGTTTTGCTTAATTTTAACTAGGGGCTTAATTAGATTTTCTTTACTGAATTATGGAATTAGATTTAGAGCCTTTTTTTTTTTTTTTTTACTAATAGAAGAATTATATTAGATTTAGTTAGAATTAGAATATAATTGTTTCGAAATTTTAATTTCAAATAGTAGTAGGGGAGTGTTTATAAATAAGCCATTAGTGGTTTATTTAAGGAAGCTTTTGACTAATTGAAATAATTTCATAAGTTTATGTTTTGAGTTAATCTTAGTAATTTTATTTTCAAAGAGTTCAATAAAATTACGTAGCTCCTTTTTTAGGTTATTGCTCGGATAATTGCAGAATCAACGAGTTTTAGCCAACCTATCTCAATCCGGTATCATAGGGTACAATCAACGAGTTAGAGGCACTCTATCCTCTCTCATCAAGAACCATGCAGCGTTGAGGTTCAAGGTTGCAGGTCGGATCTTTAGACCAATTTGCATGAGTTCGTACTAGAGCTAATTGATTCGCATCACATAGTAGTGTTATTACTAATATTTTTTGACGAAAATTTCTGAAAAATTATATGATTAATAAAATATATACTTATTGAGGGATAAAACTAAGGGTAAATTACATATTGGTACTCCGATGTTTGGTGAAATAATGTTTTAGTCCAAAAATTTTGTGAAATAATTTTTTAATCCACGGGTTTGTGTAAAATAATATTAAAACTTCTACATAAATTTACAAAATAAATAAAATAAACCTACTAAAAATATTATTTATAATAGTAAGAAAAAGAAAAATAAATAAAAATTCCCAAGTCCAGCCTCTCCACCCCACTGCCTCACTTACCGTAGATGGCATATCAGCCACCAATACCCCCTTATTAGCTAGCTGTAGCTAGCTGTCACAAGTTGCCCACCCCACTACCACCTTCAAAGGTCAACGTTCAACCCTCTTATACATAGCCCACTATCCTCTCTCTCTCTCTCTCTCTCTCTCTCTCTCTCTCTCTCTCTCTCTCTCTCTCTCTGTTTTTGATAGTTGAATACATGCTCAAAAATAGTTACCGAGCACAAAAGCCAAAATACAGCCCACCTTTGTCTCCCCTTTCTCTTACTCCTAGCTCTCCCCCTTGCATCTCCCGCTACACCCTCATCTCCTAAAATATTAATCTATCGCCAGCTGAACAATACACTACTGGCCACCAAAGTTGACCCTGAATGCCATTACAATGTTTTTTGTTTTTTGATAATTGTCGGCATAGCCGTGGTGCAAAACAGGGACCTCGACACAGCGAGCCCTATCACCCCATAAACAAAGGGTGGTACAGAAAATCATATCAAAGAAAAAACAACATGGGAGGGACAAGAGGAGCATGACAACAAAAACAGGACTAGGCACAAACCTGTAACCTACACAACAAGAAGATGAGAGCCTCGACCGATGATGATTGACCAAGACATAAGGGTTTAGTCCATCAGTGCAAAATGCTTAATCATAAGAGAATCATCTCCATGAAATCCCAACCCGGGCTATTTTCCAATTTCCCATGTGCGTTTCCCGTTGAGTAGTTTCTTAGCCTTAATACACTTCTTGTTCT
This sequence comes from Simmondsia chinensis, assembly GCA_018398585.1. Classification (NCBI taxonomy): domain Eukaryota; kingdom Viridiplantae; phylum Streptophyta; class Magnoliopsida; order Caryophyllales; family Simmondsiaceae; genus Simmondsia; species Simmondsia chinensis. The sequence goes on along the minus strand of JAGTTD010000008.1, from coordinate 7,762,060 downwards.
TGTTCTGCATCTTCTTCTTTCCTTTGGCCTTGGTCAATTTCTCAGGCATCCTCTTTCCACCACTTCCAGGAGACATATCTTTAAAGAACTCTTGTAGGTTTCGTTTCTCTTATTCCTTTTTCCATCGTTTGAGTGCCTTACGCTCCCTTTTGGTGGCGCCATCGTTGGGCTCCTGACGCCCCTGTCTTTCTCTTCTCCTCCTTGCCCCCACCTTGTAAGTCTCCGCAATATCTTGTGTCAATTTCACATACAAGTCCGGTCCCTCATCATGACTATGAGCATTCAGTGGTTCAAAACTCAATGGGAAAACAGGCCCCAAGGACACAGACTCCACATCACTACCAGTGTCTAGTATTTGATTATCTTAAGATTTGTTCTGATCTTGCAGTCCATGTGATCTGGTTCCAGTGTCTTCAACACAAGGCAGAAGGAGTTGCGTGCTCATACATGGTTTGGTTACCTGGCATGGTAATACTAGCGACTGGACTAATTCTAGTGCCGGGGAATGGTATACAATCAAGTATGGGGACTGTATAACCCAGGGCCATCTACCAATAGCCTGATGGTTGACATGTAGCGTAAGTTGCCCCGCATTCAATCTATCGATAAGCACATCCATACATCCAGTCCTTGGGCGTATCAGTTGGTCCATCTCCTGAAGTGGGCTTACAGCAAGGCTAATAGGATCTGTGGTGATATTGGCATTTACACTTGGAGCTTGATAGGGGGTTAGAGCTTGTTCCCTAGTTAGTCTGGTAGACATGGCGAGGTGGATAACTTCCGCAGAATAGTTCGGGATTAGCTCAAACTTCCCTTCCTTGAAAAACAACATTCGGCTTCCATCACTAAAATTGACTTGCACCATCTGCTGAATAGCAGATAGGGATCATGTATCAATGAGAACCTTCACCACATGCACACATCTCATTGCCGATGTTCTAGAATCCACTCGAATGAAGTTACCCCAGACTTGAGCAAAACCAGTGAAGCACTCCGTCGACAAGCACTATAATGGTAGACCATGGATTTCAATCCACACTCTTCTTCTCGTAGTACCAAGAGTTTGTCCTGTGTAGGGATTCACCTGTTTGAATTTGCAAAGGAGCACATGCTTCCGGGACCCGAGGTATTCGTCCATAGCCTCGGCTGTGTCACAGGTAAGGATGAAATGTCTAAGCTCTGTCCTATCGGTGCCAAGTCATATAGCTTATTCACCGTACGGAACCTAAGGACATTATCAAGCATATCATCCCCATAAGAATGAGCCACAATCGATCGGCATAGCCATGCTTCCACTTGTTTTTTTGTGGTGGACGTTACGACCTTGGGGCCATTCTGTTCTACTACATCCCCCCCTGGAGGTGTTGGACCTATAGCCTCAGGAGTATGATTGGTGACTGTATCTTCAACTCTTTGACTACTATTTGAGTCGTGAACTCGTGGGCGAACCTGGTTACTCGATCCTCTAAGTTGTTGAGCCCAATCAACTTTGATCTTATATCCCACGATCCAACAGCCATTCATGGACTCAACTGCCCTGAGAGCCTCGCTCCTCCGCCGAAATCTGACAAAATCATAAGAGAGCCTTGTTTTGGCCCTTCTACTTTGTGGAACAAAAGAGTCATAGACTGATCAAAAGTCTCTAAAAATAGCCTTTAGCCAAGCATTTGAATTATACTCCGGAAGACCATCAACAAAAATGGACACTGTATTGTTGGAAGATGACATTTACAGTAACCAATTAGGAGATATGGGGGTAGGGAAGGGAAGTGTGTAGACGATGAAAGGGGTGATTATCTAGTAAATATGAGAAGGTGTGGTTTGGGTTGGAAAATGAAGATGGTGGTTGACGGCGGCGGTGGGAATACGGTGGTGGAGCACAAAGAGCAGGTTTGTGGTGGCATTAGGAGATGTTGAAGGTTTTAGTCTGGTGTTGTGTTGGAGGTAGTGTAATGATCTGGAAAAGATGAAGCAGTTTGCAGAAGGCAATTTGGAGAGGATGACGGTGGTAGACGATTTGGGGAAGATGAAGTGATGACAAACGTTGTTGAAAGTCCCGCTGACAGATGGACTTTGTAGCTGTACAACACAACCCAGGGGACGGTGGTGATTTCGTTGATGTAGCACTAGAGCAGGGGTGATGGGGGACGTGCCCTCATGTGCTGGAACTAGGCGGTGCGTGTGGGTAGTTGAATGTTAACGTTTGAGAGAGAAAAATTAATTTTTTTCAGATTTTCTCATGCGCCCTCACGCCCTCACGCCCTCACGTGCCATACAATGTTAATGTTGTCTATATAAATAGAACACTAAGTAGGACCACTTGATTAGTTGCTTCTTTACAGCTATATGAAATAACTAATTCTATAAGAAAAAACAAACAAACAAATAATAGAACCAATGCCTTAAGGGCTCCCGCCTAAGTGGAGTCTTTTGGGAGGGGGGGGGGATGGATGTATGCAACCTTACCCTTTCAGGATGTAACCCTGAGAGACTATTTTCGAGGAACCCCAACCTTATAGGGTTGCCAACACGAGGACTTCCTAGGAGATCGCACATCCTAGTATTACTTTCGCCTAGGCACGCTTAACTTCGGAGTTCTAATGGGATCCGGTGCATTAGTGCTTGGTAAATAAACTATAATTAATTCTATAAGATGATAATTCTAAATCCCGAAAACAATCTAAACTCGTGCATGAATTGTTCGTTGATTTTATATGCTATAAGGATTAGTCAAAGTGTGCTGACCTGAATCTTACATGCGTTGGGTAACAGCATAAAGTGTAGAAAGAACAATTGTTTTATGTGGAATCTGTAGTATCTAAGAGATATAGATATCTCCTTAGTTGATTTGCAAGCACAAAAACAGATTCTAGAATCTTTGGCCGAAGTATTCTATATGTTTGACCTTTGGAATTAAAATAGAAGTTGTTTCTGTATTGTTAAATTATTTGAGAAGGATGAGTTGGGAACTATGGCAAGAGATGTGAGAAAAGTAACAAAAGTAATTAAAGTTACTTTTGCTCACAAACATCTAACAGAGGGGTAATTGCAGTAATAAAAGCTATTTGAAAAATTTTTTGAGTGAATATATTCCTTCTAAAGTGCATTTAAACTTATTCGGTGGAATTAAGTTTTACTAAATGATAATCTATTGTTATCATGGGATGATTATCGAATTTGACCCATTTGGAGCTAGAGTTAAATTGTTCCTAAGTTCTCTTCACACGCCTCAACTTAAGCGTTGTTTGAAAATATTTAACATGTATTCATCAGATGAATAAATTGATTTTGCTAAATATAATTTAGGAATTGAATTATTTATTCATAATATAAGAAGAAAAAATATATTTTACCAAATAATATTAAGGAGATGAGTTTATACTTGTCGGAATTTGCAAAACAAAAAAAAAAAAAGAAAAAAGAAAAAAATCGTACACCGGTCAAAAATCCATGTGCTCTACTGCTTGATTGCGAACACTCGACCGCTCTCACTGGTTATCCGTGCGAGTGGGTGAAAGCCAATGGGGCTGCATCACGTGTCGTGCCCCTAAACCACCCTGGACCATTATTCGTGCCTATATGTGTGGACAAATTGGTAGCTGACATGTGTCATCTGTGGCAAGCTTTTTGTTTTGCTTTTGAACGATAAAACGTCGACATTTTGCAGTTGAATTAAAAAACCATTGTTTTGTTTCTTGTGCATGACCTACGTCAAAAAAAAAAAAAAGTTTTTTCTCTACCTAAGGCCCTATTATAAATAGTGGTATTGGAAACTCAGTTTAACATCTAATAATACTCTGAAAAATATATTTTTTTAAAAAATTAAAAGGGAGAAATTCTCTTTGAAAATTTTCCTAGTAAATATTTTTGAAAGCCCATATTCCTGGTGTTACAAGAAGTCATTGCGAGAAGACCTTGAGGTGTCGAAAATTCTTCTTCTAAATTTCAGATCTTCAAGTCGGAGTTGGAATTCATGGTCCAGGTATGTCTAAATTAAGTATTTGATATTTAATTTATTATCCATTATTTCATTTATCCAACATGCTTTGTTTATACTTGTTTTATTTAAAGTTTTTCAATTGTCATATTATGAACCTATTAAAGTAAGATCTTGATCTAATTAAATAATTTAATTAAATCATGGTTTTAAATTTAAAATTAAGAATTTTAAATTAGTTTTTTGCTGCGCCCGCTCAAGTCAATCTACGAAAAAATTTTCAAATATAGTCCCAACAACTAGCATATGAGCCAATTCTGAATACATTGATCACTGACATTAAAAATATCAGAGCTGATAAATTTGGAGTATGTAGAAATACAAGAATATGAAATTAGGAATTTCATTAAAGGAAAAAGGTAATCTGATACATGTATTAGTGTTATATAAAAGTGTAATTAGGAGAGTTAGTTGAGTTTGTTGAGTTGTTGGGTGAATTAGTATAAATACTTGTAACAAATATCAAATTAGAAATTTAATAACAAAATATCTTCTCTCTCTATCTCTCTTCCTCTAAACCCTAACCCTAATTCTCTTTCTCTCTTCTCTCCCTACTTCTCTCTTCTCTAATTCTCTTTCTAATCTCATTATCCTCATCAATTCTTCATCAATTCTAGATACAATCTAATTGATTGTATCAATTGGTATCAGATTTCAGATTCGTGCTGCGTTTTCTTACTTAACCATGGTGGATGGCACACGAAGTGTTACAGATTTGTGCCGGTTTGAGGCTCGATTGGACAATATTGAGGCACGTTTACATCGTTCCATGGATGAGACGTTCCAAGCAATTAAATCGGATCTCACTTCACTTAAGCAAGGACAAGGCAAGATTATGGATCTTTTGCAAGAAATTTGTCAAAGAAGATTGACATCTAGTGAAGCTACACTTGCGGTAAGGGTTACTTGTGTGCTCTATCCTATAAATGAGGATATCCTTTATCAAGTATTCTCTCCATCTGGCCCACTTGAAGAGATCAAAATAATCTCATCATCAATTTTGGAGGTTAAAGCTCAAGTCCGTTTTTCAACAAGAGCTAATGCAATTTCTGCATTTTCCTTAAATGAAAGAGCTATATATGATGGTTGTTGTTACATGGATATTCAATTTCTCAATCTTGAGCCTCAAATATATAACATGACACAAACTATTGGAGGTACACATGATGCCTCATTAGATTGTCATATGCAACATATGGTTGAGGAAGTGCAATCAATTCATGTCAAGAGTGATAAAGTTCCACCCTCTTATGTTGAAATTATCGAGCCAACACCTACACATGAAGTTGTTGGAACTACTTGGTTGAAGAAACATGAGCAAGTACCGATGGGCATTATCAACATGGAATCAAGCATTAAGAGGGAACTTGAAAAGTTTGACAGCTTAGAAATAGATGGACTCATTGGAGTTTCTAGCAAAGCTGAGATGGAAGAAGAGCTCAATTTCAGAAAACTAGAAGCTACTCTTCAACTAGAGGCATCTATTGTTTACGACCCACTGATAGATAAGAGAGCTCGATTCTCTAGGTTGGATCTAACATTTGAATTTGCAGGTGATGATTACTTTCCGATAATCACCTTTGCTATGACAGAAAGTGAGGTTAAAGCATATATTGTTTGTTCTACCTTGTGTGCTGATGTTGTACTTCGGGATGATCTTTCATCAAAGGCTGTAGTTGAACTTCATGAAGAGATGTCTCAACTTCAAAACTTTATTAACCTGATATTCGTCTTTGATCCTGGTGGAGAAATGTTTAAGGGACTCGTAATTAAGCCCTTTGCTGGCAAGAATACTACGAGTTCCAGATTTATTTCTTGAATTTTCGACCTTGAGGGCAAGGTTGTTGTCGAGCAGCGGGTAATGATACATGTATTAGTGTTAAATAAAAGTGTAATTAGGAGAGTTAGTTGAGTTAGTTGAGTTGTTTGGTGAATTAGTATAAATACTTGTAACAAATATCAAATTAGAAATTCAATAACAAAATATCTTCTCTCTCTATCTCTCTTCCTCTAAACCCTAACCCTAATTCTCTCTCTCTCTTCTCTAATTCTCTTTCTAATCTCATTACCCTCATCAATTCTTCATCAATTCTAGATACAATCTAATTGATTGTATCATAATCCTTAAGATTGTTGTTAAAGAGTTCAATAACAAGATTGAATATTCATTAAAGTTTTAAATTATTTCAAATTTTAGATGAATCATGATTAAATCAAAGAGCGTATTTCTAAATTAGATCTAATTAGACTAGATATTCAAGAAATTAATAATTTAGATTATTAATCTAATGTGATTAGATTTTGAACCAATGAGTGAGATATTTAATTGTTGAATATTTTGTGATAATCTAAAAGAAAGAATACCTAATAAGAATAGATGTTCGGTTTGCGATCTATGAGATTAGGATTGAATTTATTTATTTATTTAAAAAAATAAGAAAAATTTAAGGATGACGTGATGTTTATGGGTCACATCACCCATGTTTCATTTTTGTTACTTTTTAATATAAATAATTAATTAATTACGATGAAATTCTAATTACAATTATGCGATAATCTTTTCTAAAAGTGTTAGAAAAATATTTAATTATATCCAACCTTTAGAATTTAAGTGTTGTTATTCAAATTGTTTGATAACATGACATTTGTTAAATTTTAGTTCACATGTTCAATATTATTTAAATGAGTTAAATATTATATACGATGCGAATAAAGTTATAAGACTATAAAACTTGGTCAAATATTTGATTTCATCAAATGGGAGATTTTTTATAAAATAGATATAATATGATAAGTTAATTCAAAAGTCGAATTATTTGAAAAAAAATTATCATAATGTATTCAATGAGATTAGATTACATAGGTTGGATAATTAAAGGAATCTAATTGGATTAGGATTTTATTTAATTGTTAAATAAAATTTAGAATGTAATTCTAATATTAATTATGAGATAATCAAACTTAAAAGAAAGATCCACCATTTAAAATTCCAAGTGGGAGTGAGGTTCAGGAGTTGATTTCTCATGGTCTCCTTTGCCAATCTAATAGTATAGTGGATGGGCACTACTCCCCGAGGAGAGCATTTTTTCGTTAAATACAGAGTTAGACTTCTTTGGAATAGATGGTTGTACGAGAAAAAAGATGTGACCGTGTATCTTTGGTGTGTCTTGTTTACTTGTACCACTATCTAGGTAATGGTATATACTTGACTAGGATAGTATGATAGTCTCTTAGGGAGCACTGTGATACTGTCTTAAGGCCAAGAAAGAAACCGTGAGTTAATTACATAAAACATATAAATTGAAAATTCTTCTCACCGTACTGATAATTTATTGTGCCTCTCTCCCATGGAGTAATCAGTAGATTGGTTAGCTCATCATTACACACAAACATAAAATGGTTAAGTGGATTCCTTGTTTTGTTTGTTTGCTAAAATTATTAAAAGGTTCACAATACTCAAAATATCAAGTGGGAGCGAGCTACTAAATGAATGTTCATGGCCTCCGTTACTGATCTAATAGTATAGCAGGTTGGTGCGACTCCCTGAGGAACACGTTCATTTGTAGAGTACAATGTTAGTCCTCTCATATGATAGACTGAAGTGCAGGAAAAATGAGCGCGGCCACGCCGATGTGGAGTACTTCATGGACTTGTATGGATTTCGAGGTAGCAGTGTACACGTGACTAGGATCTACGTTAGCCTCCTAGAGGAGCTCTGTTGTATGACCTTAGAGGTTGAAGAAAAAGTGGTGTGTTAAATATGTTTAGTATAGAGTTTACATGACACCATATTTATTCAGAAATGTTCTCACCCTTCTAATATCTTATTTCAGCCTCGCCAACAGGGAGTTTTTGGTAGTTCGGTTGGGTCACCACGGCATACATGTAAGTGTCAGATTATTAACTCCAAACTTTGATTGTTTGCAAAAAGTAAGAAAAGCATCCTGCATGTCATATGACTTGGTTATAGTTTTTGATTTCAGATTAGTTATTATATTTTTGCATTGCGATCAATACTTGTATGTATGGTACTTGTCGATTATGTGATCCTTATTGAATTTTAATATGTCTTAGTACATGTGGCGCACTAGTAGATGCTCAGGATTCTCTAGTTTGCTGCTAGTATATCAATTAAGTTGAAAAGAACGTTGGAAACATTAAACTAGACTGATGAGTTAGTCAGATGCAACATTTGGACATTAGGTGTCAAATGTGCTCAAGTATTAAATACTTGACTTGTCAACTATAGAAGAGACGATCAAATACTTGAAATAAGTGTTTGATTACAGAACTGGTAGCATGAGAACAACTGATAAGAGAGATGACTGACACATGATAGCTTAAAGAAAATTCAGTTTAAGAGCGTGTCATATGATGATGGCTTATTTAATTGAACTGGAATTCTTAATGCAAATGCAGATAGCCAATCCAGACAGGTTATGATCTAGACTTACCTATCAAGGTCTTTCAATCGGTTTAGGCTGGATACATTGAGTAATAAAGATTGCTAATTGTCTGAACAAGTAAAAGTACAGTTTGAGAGAAAATGTGTCGTGAGATCTAAGGGAAGAGTCCACTTTGTGTAGACATCTATGTTACGAATTAGGAGCCTTTGGAGGATAAAATAAAACATGAGTTAAAATAGTTTCGTCTCTTTTATAAAAGGACTAGAAGTTAGTTTTAAAAGGAATTGCCTAAGCACTTAGATACTGTTGTTACCAAGACTAGAAAGCCTACAAGACAAGGTATTTGATATCATGTCTCCATCAGTTATGACTGGTAGGTAGTTCACTTGTGTTCTAGTGAATGGGCTTTCAGTAAGGGCACCTAGAGATAGTAGTGTAAATAAAGAAACATAATATTGGTTTTGAGTAACCATCTTAATGTACTTTAGAAATTCGATTTCTACCTACTATTTGTTTTCAATAGTTATTCAGTTGTTTTCAGAAAAATAGACCAATAGTTGTATAAATAAAATATTTATTTAAAAGATATATTGATAGATAGTTGACTTATTTTAATCAGGATTGTGTTAATGGCAGTTTATTAGTCTAACACAAGCTAAGATGTGTAACCAAATAAAAGAAGAATTTTTTGAAGTCCATAACCGGTATGATTCAAAGCTGGTTTGATTTGTCTTATGGGATCATTAAGTACTAAAATAATAACCGGCATAGAAATCATGTTCGAATTAATAGTGACTGAAAGAGACATTAATAGTAAAGGAAGAAGAGCCACTAAGCTACTAGAAATTATTCATAAAATGTTTGTGTACTACTAAAAGTTCAAGAGAGCGGAAGCGAATAGTATTTCATAAAATGTTTATGAATGACTACTTAATAAGTTGATATAGGGATATACCTATAATAACTGAAGTCTTGAATCCTTTGAAAAGTTCAAAGAAATAAAAACTACAGTTGGTATTAGTTAGATAGTTATATAAGTCACTTCGACTAGATCGAAGTGGTGGTGTTAGGAGAATTCTTATTTTCTCTTATTACAAAAAGTTATAGAAAGGATCAATAATGTTGTATTAAATATGGTAAGATTCATATGATGAGTCACATATACATATTAGAAGGTTTATATGTAAGAAATTTTAGAAAGTGTTCTTAAAGCACAGCATATAGCTTGTGTTCGATATATTGATAGTATGAGATATTATGTCCCTACAGCATGATACAACTTATAGTGTAGATGATGCATTACATACATCTTAAACCAGGTTATTGTCACACTAAATACATGAGAGCGTTGGTGTTATGGGAGGATGATAGTGAATTTGATCCTTCAGACTACAATGGAAGTCTTAATTATAAAGATGTAGACCAATTGATCGGGGCAATAAAAGTTAAGTTAAATTAATTATATTTTAACTAAGTCTGGAACTTGTAGAGGCGTTAAGAGACATTAAGTCCACTAGATTGGATCTGAATGGATCTACAAGAGTACAGAGCTCATTGGACGAGAAGGTATAGACCTTCAAGGCCAGATTGATGACAGTGCATTATACCCTAATAGAAAGAATCATCTTTGATGAAACTGTCTAGCTAGATGTCGTACTTAAGTGCACGAGGATAATCTCATCCATTGTATTTCATATGCTGAGATACAGGAAATGGAAGTCAAGACTGCATTTTCTGAATAGTCATCTTGGAAAGCTATGTATATGATACAACAAGACAAGTTTGTTACCAAGAGTTAGGAGCATATGGTATGCAAACTGTTGACGTCTTTTTGTAGACTTAAATAAGCATCCTATTCATTGAATAGTAGATTTGATGACTGCTAATTACGTCCTAAGGATTTGAATTAATGGTAAATGAACCATTAGAATACGAATGACATAACTAGAAAGAAGTGACTTTCAAAGTGTTGTATGTAGATAGCATTCTGCTCATTCACAATGGTGTAGAATTCTTATGAGCTATTAAGATTTAGTTTTCTAGTTAGTCTAAAATAAAAGACCTAGGATGAGCCAACAATGTTCTAAGGATCAAGCTATAGCGAGATTGTAAGAAATGATGTTGAGTTTTGTCATGGGTTGTTTGTTTTAAACAGGGAGTTTAGACATTTGACGTCACAAATCCATTTTTGCCCTTATAGTGGGAGTCATTAGATGGTGAAGTGTAAAGTAGTCTTGTATTGCTTATTTCACAATAGAAGTCGAGTACATGACAGCTATGAAGTTGTTGAGTAGACTAGTTAACTCAAAAGGTTCCTCGTAGATCAAAGAATGTGAGAAAAGGAGAGAGACAATGACATATTGGTATAGGTTAAAGTTTATAGTCAAAGAGCTGACAGATCCCGAGGAGATAGTTATACAATACAAGGCTAATTGAGTTTAGGACAAGTGGGGGATTGTTAGAACCGGTGTCCTGGAAAACCCAATTAGTTACTCTTACTTGTTAGATAAACGAAATTCTTTTATTTATTTATTTTCTGATTATATTTTACTAGTTAACATACGTGCGATTATTTTCTAAAACATTCCATCAGATGATGTAATCAAAGATGATATCTCAAGTTTGGTTTAAGTGGTCAATGAGATTGAACCATAGATAGACTAAGACCAAACTAGGGATATGTTGTCAAAGTATGATCGTAGTTAGTGACGAGTTTGGACAACTTGTCTGATAAGACTAATATGATACTTTAGATAACTTGTCATGGTCATGTGGATAGGGATCCAAAAGTATTAAGTCGGTGCAGTAAATATGATTGAAACACTACAAGGACCACCCGAATTAGCTGTTTCTCTACTGCTATTAGAAATGATTAATTCTGACAATAACTCTAAATCTTGAAAATAGTTCGAGCTCATGCATGGATTGTTCATAGCTTTGATGTGCTAAAAGGATTAGTCAAGGTGCACTGACTCAAATTTTACGTGCATTGGGTAATAGCATAAAGTGTAGCGGGAACAGTTTTTTTTACATTGAATCTATAGTCTCTAATGAGATAAAAATATCCCCTTAGTTGATTTGAAAGTATATGAACAGATTCTAGAACTTTTGGCTGAAGTATTCCATATGTTTGACATTTGGAACTAATATGAAAATTGTTTATGTATTATTAAATTGTTCGAGAAGGGTAAGTCAAGAACTATGGCGAGAGATGTGAGAAAAGTAACAGTAGCAATTAAAATTACTTTTACTCACAGATATCTAATAGAGGGGTTAATTGTCATAATAAAGGTTATATGAAAAATTCTTGAGTAAATATTTTTAATTCTAGAGTGCGGTAAAACTTATTTAGTGGAATTAAATTTTACTAAATGGTAATCAATTGTTCATAAAATGATAATTGGATTTCTCCCATTTGGAGCTAGAGTTAAATTGTCCTTGAGGTCCCTTCGTAGGCCTGAACTTGAGCACTGCTTGAAAATATTTAAAATAAATTCATAAGATGTTTAAATTGATTTTTGCTAAACATAATTCATGAGATAAATTATTTATTCATAAGATGAATAAATTTATTTTACCAAATAATATTCATGATATGAATTTATATATATAGGAATTTGCAAAACAAAAAATAAGAGAAAAAAATCACGCACAAGTCAAAAATCCGTGTGCTCTGTTGCTATCTAATTAGCGCGTGACGCTCTCACTGGCTCGACCGGTCACTGGGCGATAGCCAATGAGGCTGCGACACGTATCGTACCCCTAAACTACCTTGGACCATTATCAACGCCTAAAGGTGCGGACGAACAGGTAGCTGACAATTGTCATCTATGAAACGCTTTTTGTTTTGTTTTTGAATGAAAAAATGATGATGTTTGCAGTTGAATGAAAAAGCGTTGTTTTGTTTCTTGTGCATGACCCACATTGAAAAATAAAGATTTTCACTACCTAGGACCCTATCATAAATAGGGCAATTAAGAACTCTCAGCGCCAAATGAGGTCATTGTGAAGAAGATTTTAAGGTATTGAAAATTCTTCTTCTGAATTTCAGATATTCAAGTCAGAGTTGGAATTCATGCTCCAGAAATGTCTAAATTAAGTATTTGATATTTAATTTATTTTCCGTTATTTCATTTATTCTATTTGCTTTCTTTATACTTATTTTCTTCAAAGTTTTCCGATTATCATGTTACGAACCTATTAGAGTAGGATCTTGATCTAATTATATAGTTTAATTAGATCAGGACTTTAGATTTAAAATTAAGAATTTCAAATTAGTTTTCTGCTACACCCACTCAAGCCGATCTAGGGAAAATTTTTGAAATATGGTCCCAACAACTGGTATATGAGCCAACTCTGAATACGTTCATAATTGACATTAAAAATATCAGAGTTGATAAAATTAGAGTATGTAGAAATACAAAAATATGAAATTGGGAATTTCATTAAAGGAAAAAGGTAATCTTAAAGATTGTTGTTAAAGAGTTTAATAATAAGATTGAATGCTCATTAAAGTTTTAAATTGTTTCAAATATTAGATGAGTCATGATTCAATCAAAGAGCATATTTTTAAATTAGATCTAATGAGATTAGATATTCAAGGAGTTAAACAATTTAGATTATTAATTTAATGTGATTAAATTTTGAACCAAGGAGTGAGATATTTAATTGCTGAATATTTTATGATAATCTAAAAGAAAGAATATCTAATAAGATTGATTGTTCGGTTTATGATCTATGAGATTAAGATTAGATTTATTTATTCATTTAAAAATATAAAAATTTTCGGGATGACGTGATGTTTATGGGTCATGCCTTTCATATATCACTTTTTATTACTTTTTAATTTTAATAATTTAAATAAATAATTAATTAATTAGGATGAGATCCTGATTAAGATTATGCGATAATCTTTTCTAAAAGTGCTTAGGAAAATCTTTAATTATATCTAACCTTTAGATCTTAAGTGTTGTTATTCAAATTATCTTCCATTATTTCGTTTATTCTGCATGCTTTGTTTATACTGGTTTTATTCAAAGCTTTTTGATTATCATATTATGAACCTATTAGAATAGCATTTTGATCTAATTAAAAAGTTTAATTATATCAGGGCTTTAGGTTTAAAATTAAGAATTTTAACTTAGTTTTTTATTGCACCTACTTAAGCCGACCTGGGAAAATTTTTTGCAATATGTTACCAATAGACAACACCATCAATCACACTTAACCCCCTCCCCCAAAAACCAAAAAAAAACTCTCTCTCCTCTTTGGATGAAGAGAGAAATAGAGGGCGGGAAGAAAGAAAGGATGAGACGTGAGGGACAAGTGATTGTGAGGTGAGGCAACGTGTGAAGGTTGGGTGGCGTTGCGATGGACCGACAAGGGTGAGCGAGGGTAAGGGGCAATGGTGGGGTTGGGTGACTGGGGCTTGAATATATATATATATATTTTTGGTTTATTGTAACAAGATTTTTAGTAAAGGTATTTTGGTCATTTTGTAAATTTTTGTGAAAGATTTAACAGCAATTGGACTAAAATATTATTTCATCCAAACCTGTGGACTAAAAAATAATTTTTCAAAGTGTATGGACTAAAAAATTATTTTACCAAACCTCAAAGTATTAATATATAATTTATCTTAAAATTAATCTTCATAAAATTATGTGTTTGCCTGTTTGAATTGAAAACACAAAATTTAACACTACCAAAATTTTATCCAACACTTGACTTGTATATAAATATAGAGCCACGTGATGGATAATTTCTATGTATACCCAACTGTACCCACTACCCACTCTATTTGCATCTATACCTATCTATAGATAGGAAAGGCAATGGGGCAGGGCGAGGTGCAAATAGGGTGCCTCCTCCATATCTGTATCCGAAATCTAATTCCATACCTATTATAGATATGGTTTAGCAGCTTGCTACTGTAGAAGATCGAGTAAGTTTATAGATATACTACTACGCGGTGAGTATCTGCAACAAGATGTCTAGCTTGAGGTATCCGTAACAAGATGTCTAGCTTGAAATATCCGCAACGGGGGGCCTAGCTTGAAGTACTTATCGATAAGATGCCTAGCATGACGGGGTCCCTTTTTTCTCTCCCTCTCTTCATTATTCACAAGTCGAAATTCTCTCCTCCTTCCCCAACCTCACATCTCTCTCTTCCTCTCCAAAGCAGTGATCAAGCAAACTTCCTCTGTTCATGTTAAGCCAGTTTATTTGTCTAGTAGGAAATACAAGTCAGACGTGTAGCTAGTGCTTCAATTCAGCTCATCTGACGAACCCTATTTCAAACATAACTCAAACATGAAGAATAAGCACAGTGCCAAATTTATAGTAAACATTTTGGCTCCGTCTGTGGGGAGGATCACAAGCTCATGCCTAGCTAGGTGTTTTTTGTAGGACTCAAACATTTTAAGCATTAGATGGGTTAATTTTAAGAATTTTTGGTCTCTTCTGCATTTTTTTATTGATTAAAAGGAGCCTACTCTGGAAAAATCAACCAAAGGAACTTTTGTGTATCTTTCGAACATAAAAGAAGCCGATTTTGGTGAATTGAGTAGTTAAACATCATTTTCGTTTCCCTTGAAATAAAACGAGTTTATGTCGTTTCTTTGAAATCAAAATAAGCATATCTTGAATTGTTTCTTTTGAGCAAAAATAAGTTTATCTTATTTCTTGAAAATGTCTTTTTCGTTTCCTTTGAACAAAAATGTGTTTCTTCGTTTCTTTAAAATTGAAACAAGTATATCTTGAAAACAAACCAAACTCGTTTCTCGACAGACAATGTAACTCTTTGTTGTTCCTTGCAAATAAAAATAACTCTTATTTCTTTCAAGGAAAAAGTAAGGCTTTTATCTCTTTCGAACAAGGCCCAACCTTCTTCGCTCTTATTGGGAAAAAACTTATTCATTATATTTCCTTTGGCCAAAACTAAGAAAAATCTTACTAGTTGTGTTGAAAAACTTCGTTTTGATAGGTGGGGCAATCTCTAACTCCTTATATCCATTTTAAGTTACATAATCAAGCTATACAACCACCACTTATCACCACCATATTGGAGTGGCACACCTACTTCTATTTTTTCTATTTCCTTTGGTAAAAATATGGGGAAATTAATTTCTAAAACTAATTGTTTTTCTAAATTGGCTAGATTAGGTGAAACGGAAACAATTTTAATTTTTTTTAAATTTGAAATCTAAAGAACCTCTATTCTAATATATACATAACGAATATAGAATATCTAAGCATAATAAACATTAAATTAAAAGCACAAATAGAAGTGCGAAAACTAAAGGAAAGCTTAAAAGAAAAGAAATCAGGAATACTTGAATTGTAGACCGCAATTGTTGCTCGAAAGGACTCATCGGCACCGCGAGATCTTCTTGGCAATGACCCCTTAAAACTTGGAATGTTGGCTCCAAAAATATTTACTAGGAAGAATTTGAAAAAAAAATTGCTCCTTTTAATTTTCTGAAAAATCAAACATTTCAAAAAATTTAAGAATGCTAAACTGAATCCCAAAGACCCATAGGATAAAAAACTTTTCAAAATATCGATGTGGGATTCCTTTAAAAACAATCAGAAAAATGCATTTTATATATCAAGAAAACGTCGTCGCATAAACCAAAAAACAAACGCACAGCTCATCGGTTAAAACTTGCCACGTTTCGCTCTATGATACGTTGTTATCAATAGGGGCGGATTGACTTCGTTACCTAGCTTATGCCACGTGTCATACCAGGTTGGCTTATGGCATAAGCCACCTATACCCCCTTGCTGTTTTGACCGAATGCGAAATGTGTCAATGTTTTACTGGTCTGTGCTGAATGCCGCAGATTGAGAATGAGTATTATTTGAAAATTTAATTTATTCATCTTATGAATCAATAATTCATCTATTAAATTATATTCAGTAAAATAAAAACTTATTTATCTCATTAATTTGCTTTAAATATTTTTCAATCAGTGTTTCTGGAGGCATGCAAAGGACCTCAGGGACAACTTAATTCTAACTCCAAATGAATTAAATCTAATTATCAACAATTTGATAACATTGATTAATATTTAGTAATATTTAATTCTACTAAATATAATTATTTAATAATTCTCAAATAACTTTTTTTGTGACAATCAATTCCTCTTAAATATCCATGGGAAAAATAATTTTAACTACCATCGTTATCCTTCTCACATCTTTCACCATAGTTTAGGACTCGCCCTTCTCATACAATTCAATAATACAAAAAATAATTTCTGTACTAATTCCAAATGTCAAATATATGGAATACTTGGCTAAACATTCTCGTTTGTTTCGTATCTTCCAAATAATTCCCGCAGGAGATCCGAACCCTTTTTTTTTGTGATCCTTTGCTAAAAACATTCATTCTCTTCCTAAAAAATAGGTCGTATGCTTGCAAATCAACTAAGGGGACATCTTTATCTCGTAAGAGACAACCGATCACTCGTTACACTTCATACCATTATCCAATGCACGTAAGATTTAAGTCAACGCATTGTGACTAATCCTTTTTTGTCCATCAAAGCAACAAACATTCCATGCACGAGTTTAGACTATTTTCTAGATTTAGAGTTATCATCGTATAGAATTAATTATTTTTGATAGCAGTAACGAAACAAATAATTCAGGTGGTCCCGCTTAGTGTTCCAATTATATAGACAACACCAATATAATGCTTTTAAATCTCTATCCACATGACAGAGACAAGTCATCTAAAGTATCATATTATAGTCTTATCAGACAAATTATGCAAACTCATCACCAACTACGAACATAAACTTTGACAACATATTACTAATTTAATTTAAGTCTATCCGTGGCTCGATCTCATTGGCACTTTAAACCAAACTTGACATGTATATTTGACTCGTGATGTGAACTCATCACCATCTCATGGAATATATTTGACTCGTGAAACACAATAAAACAATAAATAAATAAAATAATTTTATTTAATTAACCAAATAATTGGGTTTTCAAGACACCAATTCCAACAATAAAAATCTAAGAAACCTTCATGGTTAAGTATAACTTTTCGAGAGCTTCATTTTGATAGGTTGTTCGATCCGTAAGTCCTTATGTATAAAACATTATGTTTGTTTTAAGTTACAAGATCAAGTTATACAACCGTTACTTACCACCACCACCGGAGTTTGACCACTAGTGTCTCCAACCACTACCAGCTCACGACCTCCACGCGATGCTCCACAAACCACCAGGTGACGCTTTTTTGACCACCACCATTGCTTCATTCGCACATGGCTACCATAACTTCCTTCAGAAGTAACTACCACCAGCACGCGACTTTGAACACCCACCATCATAACTCCCTATCACATACCACCACATCACGACCATAACCGCTAATTCGCATACAACCACCACCCGAATATTGGGCAAATTACATTTATCAATTTGATCAAAAGGTAGGAAAGCCAGTTCGAGCTTTCCATCTATTATATTGACCCAGTAACCTACTCGTTTATAATTCGTCTCTTTCATAAAGAACCATGGTTCATTAGGTCCTTACCCTCAAATTGTTAAGTTAACAGCTAGATGCAACAATTCTATATTAGATGTGCTGAAGGAGCAAAGCTGTTAACCCTACGCTTGACAACTACAAATACAAAATTCCATAAGATAAGAACAAAATCCAATACCAAGGCACAAATGCAAATGTGAAAGCACATATAAGAGCTGAGTTTAGGAGCAATAAGCGGATTTATAGTAGGGCAGCTAAAATCACTTAACTCATTCCAACAACTTTGTTTGGGCATATAAGAGACCTTATAACTTCCTCTTGAACTTCAAAAGCATGCCTACTTGATCTCATAATTATGTTTTATCTCTTCTGGTAAGATTATTCGACTCATGACTAATCCAGCTACTATGTGAATCTCTCCTTTGCCTATTTTATACATACAAAAGGCAACTCTTGAAACAAATAATTCATTATATATGAGAACAACGTGTTATTATCACCTATTTAACCCTAAGTTCCAGTTACATATTAGCATCCCCATTGTTCTCTTGCAACATGTTATGAGAAACTATTTAATCTGCAAGACCGAATTCGACAATATACAACGTGCTTGATAAACCATGCGATATCACGATCACTCGAAATTCGACGTTGTTGTATGTTAAGTATCTCTTGGGTCTAATTGAAGAGATAAATTTTGATAGCCAAATGAGGTAAAATTGAAGGTCGTCGGTCAGTTGAAAATAAAAACCCTTTCATAAAGGGTTAGAGCTGATGGGCTTCAACCCCATTCATGAGCTAAAATTGCATTTTCTCAATTGTTTGTAAATCATTTTAAGGCCGGAGGGCTTTGCCCCTAGTAAAGCCTAGATTTCCCTTTTTGGTAGCGTAAAAATCATTTTAGGACTAACGGCTTTTCGCCTCAATAATGAATTAAGTATTATTTCTTCAATAGTCTATAAATCGTTTTAGGGCTAGGGGCCTTTGCCCCTAATCATAGCCTAGATTTCCTTTTTTCAGTGGCGTACAAATCACTCTAGAACTCGGGGGTTTTTTGCCTCAATCATGAGTTAGGTATCATTTCCTCAAAAGTGAGTAAGTTGTTTTAGGCTAGGGTACTTCGCCCCTAATCACAACCCATATTTCCTCTTTTCAATGGCGTACAAATCACTTTACGACTGGGAGTTTTTGCCTCAGTCATGAGTTAGGTATCTTTCCTCAAAATAGTCCAAATTGTTATAGGGCTAGGGGGCTTCGTCCCTACTTATAGCCTAGATTTCCTTTTTTTTTTTTTTGTTGTGTACAAATCACTTTAGGACCAGGGGGTCTTCATCTCAATCACGAGTTAGGGATCATTTCCTCAAAAGTGTGTAAGTCGTTTTAGGGATGGGGGCCTTAACCCGAATGATAGCCTAGATTTTCTTTTTTCGATGGTGTACAAATCACTTTTGGACTGAGCATTTTTGCCTTAGTCATTAGTTAGGTATCATTTCCTCAAAAGTGCGTACATTGTTATAGGGATAGGAGGCTTCCCCCCTAATCATAGCCTAGATTTCCTATTTTTTGATGCGTACAAATCACTTTAGGACCTCCGGGGGGGGGGGTCGGGTCTCAAGCATGAGTTATGTATCATTTCCTCAAACACATGTAAATCATTTTAGGGCCGAGGGCCTTCGCCCTTCTTCATAGCCTTGATTTCATTTCTTTAAAAGTGCATCAATCATTTTGGGACAAGGGAGCTTCACCTCAGCATGAGATAAATTGAATTATTAATCGATGCTATACAAAATCATTTCCGAACTGCGAAACTTCACCTCTGTTTAGAGCTAAATCATGTCGACAAATTGCAAACCTTTCCAATGCTAGGGGCCTTCGACCCTGCCAAGAGGTGAACCTCATATGCAAGTTACAAACCTCTTCAGAACTAAGGGGATACATACCCCTCACAAGTTCATTCTCATCTCTTCTGCATGTTATTCATCATTTCAAGAGACTTACAAGAGTTATCTCATCAACATACAATCCTTTTAAGGTTGGCAGGCTTCGCCCCCAACTATATTATAAAAATATAATATCATACTACAACTAAGAGGCTTCATTTACCATCTTGGGTCCACGATCAAACTATGATTAGTAGACATAGTCACTCCCTGTGGTTCATAAAACATTTCTAATGGGAAGGTCCAACGTGCACCATGTATGGCACTCCACTCAAATAGCCATGCTTACCGTCTTGGCCGACCTTCTACTAGCTTAGTATCAATATAAGTCAACTTAATAAAAATAATGTAGAATGTCGCTTTCCCTCTTTTAGCTCCAAGCGACTATTAACCATTATCGTATTCGCCTCATTACTCCTTAATTATATGACGTAACTACAAGTGTCATGGTGCAAAGCCATTAGATGCTCACTATCATTGAGTCATCCAGTATGCATCTCTTAGTTGCTTATCATTCGAACACTAGTAAATCAAGTTGTCTACATATCGCATTGTATGAGTATTGTCTGTTTCTGAATTGAATGAATGCTACTAATGACTATTTGTGCAGTTGTTTGTTTATAACCATTCAATGTGAATCACACCAGGCTTATGAGCTTAAGGGAAAATATAACAAAAATATCAACCGTGGACATCCTTTAAGGATGGTGTACCACATATTTAGTTCGTTGTATTTCTTATCTGACGCATACTTTAGAACCCTCAAAGTGTATCACTCCAGCAACATGTTCCTATTCCGATATATGTCATTGACATACTCATTACCAAATTGGTATGTTATGCTGACCAATTTGGTTATTATCACGATTATATTTATCACCTTGATGATTATACTTGACACCATGGTCCGCCCTGGTGCATTCACTCATAATAGGTGGTGTATTTGCCCCCATGATCTACCTTGGTGCTCTCACCCATAATGAATGCAACATTTATCACTATGGTCCGCCCTGGTGTAGCATTTGTCGACATATTTTTTATCAAATAAGTCTATTATATTAACTGGTTCGATTTGATTTACTATTGCGATTATATTTATCACATTGATGGTTATACTTGGCACCACGATATGCCTTGATGCATTCATCCAAAATGGGTCCAATCCGCCCTAAGCATTCACCCTCAATGGGTGTGGTATTTATCACTATAGTCGGCCCTAGTGCAGTATTTGTTAGCAACATGTTTGTTATCAGATAAGTCTGCTATATTAACGGGTTTGATTTGATTTACTATCTAGGTTATATTTATCACCTCGATGATTATACTTGGCACCATGGTCCACCTTGGTACATGGGTACAACATTTACCAACATTGTCTTCCCTAGTGCATTCACCCATAATAAGGGCAGTATTTATCATCATAGTCCGCCCTACACTACAAAAAAAATGACTACTACCAACAGCATGATTATTGTTGGCAATGGCAATTTTTTTGTTGGTAAAAGCTTTACCAACAGAAATCGGTTTGTTGGTACACTATTGGTATTGCCACTATTGGTAAAGGCTTGACCAACAGAAATTTAAAGTTGTTGGTAATACCTCTACAATAGCTACAATTATTTATTTGTTGGTAAAAGTTATACCAACAAAAGCTTTTTGTTGGTCAAGGGTATTACCAACAAAATATTTTCTATTGGTAAAGGATATTACCAATAACAAATTCTTTATTGGTAAATGATATACCAACAAAAAATTTTCTGTTGGTAAAAGTTTTACCGACAAAACAATATCTATTGGCAAAAGGTATGCTACCAAAGACTTATTTTGTTATTACCAACAATAATATCATATTGCTACTCTCTACATCAAAAACATAATTTGTGGGTGGCATTACCTCGTCACAACAATTTACCAATTTATATAATCAAATCTATCATTGCATCCAAAATGTATACAACTCCATCTTTGTTTAATCCACAACAAAAGCAAAGCATCCAATTCAAATCTACAACTCCATCCAAAATCTAATCTAACTAGTACAAATAGCTAAAAAGAAAAATCCATCATCTACCAAAAAGTTCTAAGTAATTTGCCTACAACAAGAACAACCAACATCATATATCTTCCAACACATAATCTTCATCGGCAAATCTTCCTCTTCACATTCGCGATTAAGCTCATCATCCAATGATCTTCCATTTTCCTATGACAATGACCAATAGAGGCATTAAACAACAACATAAGCTCGATCACAATTTTTTAGCATAAAGGCAAATTATTACACTAAAACATTGTCATAGAGCCTATACACAACATCATAAGGATTTCCTTAGTAAATAGAGAACACGACTTTCTATTGGAGTATATTATGACACTAAAACATTCATATTTGCATAGTGTAATAGAAAGTTCAACTCCTATATCTGAATTTGGAAAGGAGTATGTCATGATTTCCTCTACATCTTTTAACTTATAAGCATCATGTACTAACTCATGCAAATTCATATGCATTCTAGAGCTATTCATTGGTAAACAATCATAAGAATGTGAGCTCCCAATTAATATGGTTATTAACTCATAAGCATCAATAATGTCAATGTATATTTCCCTCAAATACAGTTGTCTCCCAAGAAATGTTCACCAAACTACAGTATTATCACATGAAAAATGAATTCATTCTACTTTATAAATACATCGAAAACGTCAAACATACACACAAACAATTGAACTATATATATATATCCGCATCAAAAACTAGTTATGTATAGACGGTTTCAAAAGTAAACTCCCACATGGTCTAGCAGACAGAAACATATTTGAAAATCTTTATTTGCAAACCCTATTTAGCTTCAAATGTATCAAACATATGAAGAAAAAGGATTTGTAATCTATCAAAATCCACCAAACTATACAACAGTTTGCTTGGATGCCTATATTCATGAACTTGCAAAATACATTTTCCAAAACAATGACTTCTTAAACAGGGAATGAACACAACCAACATATCACTAGATTTCTCCTTGGCATCAAATTAAACACAAGTAACACATAACTACCTTGAGTACATCTATTTCATTATAACCATTTACAGTATATTTCAGAGTTACCTAAATTTGAGTCCAATGGCGAAAATGTTTCTAAGAAGCAACAATAGTCAATATGATTCACTCAATCATATCACAGAAAGAATAAAAACGCCAAATAAATGATCCACTCAATATGATTCACTCAATTATATCACAGAAATACTAGTTAATATATTTACTTGCTAATGTTAATCCATGAACGTCACTAGGAGTTGCTTCAAAAAGTAGTGGAAGGCTTCTAAACCCTGTCAACAAGACCTACAAGATAATTAATTCAAGATGAATAACAAGAAACAAGATCATACACCAAATTCAGAATAACTGCAAAAAGAAACCTCAGCACTTATTCAGGAAAAATAGTTCTTTGGAAGCAAGGGAATAAAGCACAACTGATCGCAGAAATATACAAAATTATACTTTATGCAACAATGGTTTATCAAAAAGATTTTGAAGCAGGAAATCAAATTCACTAGAAACAAATGCCCAATACATATGTACCTTAGTGTCTAAGAATCGTTTAGTGGACATAAGAATTATAATCATGGAATCAAATGCCCATTACATTTGCACTAAACTAAGTCTCAGAAACTTACATGGTTCTGAGTGCCATGTCAAAGAACATAGGCAAATCATTTCTTGTATAACAAAATGAAAGCAAGACATGATGGAAAGTTAGAAGTAGGTATTTAGAGTATAGTTTCAAAACTCTAGAGACTAAAACATATATCGAAGAGCCCATGGATGTTTCACATTTTAATGTAGTTGTTGATAAAAGAACAAGAGATAACATATAAAGAGTAGATTAATTGCACAAACCTATCGAAATTTGTTAATTTAACCCCGTATCCTAAAAAAATCATACACACTATGCTCATAAACTTTCATAATGACAAAAAACATATGAAGAACATAGAAAGTTGCTATGCTAATAAACCAATCAGTAAGTATTCGATGAACTATAAAAAGGCTTACCTTAGGGCACTTATTTGAAGGCCTAACTGAAATAATAGAATACTAATCCAAGGTATTTCACAACATTTCAACTAATTCTAAAAAATAATAAATAGAGAAAAGTGATTAGACATGCCAAAATGCTCAACATGATATTCCAATACCAATTACCAAAACATAACTTTTTAGCTAAATTTTTATATTTGAGCTCGAAGTCATACGTTATGAAATTATCAACTATGAAATCAGCAACTAAGGCCTCAAATCTTTCTCAACCATTTGATAACATCCCAGTTTAGCTTTAGAGCATTAAATTTTTCAAAAATATTAACCTAGTGGTTGACAGTCTAATCTGGAATTATTTTACAAATACGTTATCAGAATAGAATTTAACCCGTGAAGTTCAATTCAAAGTTCATATAAGTTGGAACGTTACTCTAGAAATTATGAAATTCACACCCAACCAAGCAAGGTTCTAGCTTAACTAACTAGATTGCATATCAGAAACTTAACATACTGCCACAAAGGTTAAATACGTTCAATTCAAACAACTGAAATCCATAACTCAAATTTACAACCAATTGATATAAGCTTACCACAAAAGGAGAAAAGGGCAACCTTGAGAGGTCAACACCAATGTTGGTTTTATACTTTGGGAGCTATTTTAACTTAAATTAACAAAAATAAAGAGTAACCCAAGAAAAATAGTGATATAATTAATTAGGGTTTATTTTCACAAAAAGAAGAAATCGACCCATTCTTTAGCCTGAAAACAATGTCTAGGGTTCAATTTTAAGACATAATCAACAGCAATATGAAAAATCAACAAAAATCAATGAAAACCTAACGAAAACGTGAACGAAAAAAGAGAGGGAGAGGTGCAAACAGAGAGAGAAGAGCCGTGAGCGAGCAGCAATGGAGGATGAGTGGAGGATTTTGCTCGATTTCGCTCGGTTTTGACGATTTTGCTACTTTATTGCAAAAACACCAATTTTATACTAAATCTTGCTAGTTTTATTTAATACCAAAGCTTAAATAAGTTATTTAACATCTTGTTAACATGTTAATGTAGTATTTGGGTGGAGGATTTCGTGAAAAAATTAAGAAAATCGAGCTAGAAGGCAGCTTGCAGATCATGGGCGGCAAAACTCTGTTTTTCAAAGACAACTTGCATTTTGGCAATTAAAACTCGATTTTTTTACCAAATTCATTGTACAAACATCACACAACATTAATATAATGTTTTGGTGCAGAATTTGGGCGGTAGAGTGTGGAAAAAAAATCAAGAAAATGGCCAAAAATCAAGGAGATCTGCAGATATGCAGATCTGCCTCATGAAGCTCCAATGGGAGCTGATTTTGGAGGTTTTTTTGAAATTTTTGTAATCCCAATCCTACTAGTATAAATAGAGGACGTTGCAAGGAGTATAATCATCAAGTTTTCAGATAAAAAAACTGAAAAAATCAAGTGAAAGAAAGGGTCGAAGTTTGCTAGTTGTACACTGTCAACAACCCAGTTTTTTTTATGTTTTTGGGTTTTTTTTGCTGATTTTTTTGTTATTTTTATCATTTTTCTTTATTAGTTCATGTATTTTGATACTGGAATATGTGTTGTGGAGGCCATCATCATGAAACAATTGCTAATTAATGATTGTTATGTAATGTAATAACTTTTATTTTATTCCACAATACATGCACAAACCACTTCATGTGTGAGCACTCATAAGCCAATAATAGAACAACAACAAAATTTGGTCAATAATCGAAAGTAATAATGCATCCATGCAAAGAATTAAACGAAGGGTAAACACTAGATTCCATTTCCCCAAAAGTATTATAGTTTGAAAAAGTAAACAAATAACTTCTAATTTTATCAAACACTCCCCTCAAACTATCAATTTACATTAATTATACCCTATCTTATATTTGTCACCGAGGAGAAGTTCAAGCCCCACTTGTACTAAAATCCTAAATTGGCCACTAAATCTAATTTAAATAATCTTTATAGTGTACACCAATCCAATCCCATAAGTTCAAGATACTTTGTATCATCTAATTCTTGTCATCTAAACCTATCTTCTTCTCATCAAATTCTATTGATTTCTTTGTATCATCTAATTCTTGTCATCTAAACCTATCTTCTTCTCATCAAATTCTATTGATTTCACTTCTATCTATCTTCTCGTTCTCTTCTATTCTCATCAAAATTCACTTCTTATCACAATTTAAAGCCCTAAAACCCTAGGTTATGATTCAAGTTTCATTTTCTCTAATTTTCAACTTAGTTGTAAGGATTGTATCAAAAATCAAACCAAATTTACACTAAAATATGAAAGTTGTAAACAAAACTAATGACTAAAAACCTGAAATATGCATGAAAAATATACTAAAATCAAAAAAATAAGAAGTAACACCACAATCCAAACCCAAACCTCCTCAATAAGCAACACTAACAACCTCCCACCGCAAATCTACTCAACAACAAGCACAATCAAGATAAATTTCAGCACATTCATGTCTCATATAATAAATTTACATGTTTTGAACAAAATAAAATGTAAAATGTACATAAAACATTCTTGTTCAATACCGGAAATTTAGGGCGTAGAACCGGGGGACTAGACGAACGGACGGCAGAGCAGCGGTGGCCGGCGTGGTGGCTCTCGAGTCGAAGGGTGAGAACGGACGACCTGCGGCAGAGCAGCGGCGGCGAAATTGGTGGTCGAGCGGGAGAGTGGGGCGCTGGAGACAGAGCGGGAGAGGGTTAATTAGTGTTTTAGGATAGGTTTATAAGTATACTGGGGGGAAAATTTTAGGTTAGAATTAAGTATTGGGGGAAATTTTTAAGAGGGAAAATAAAATTTTGAGAAGAAAGAGGAAAAATTAAAGGGGAAAATATAAATTAAGAGGAAAAATAAAAATTGAGTAAAAATAAATTAAATACTATTAATTTTTATAATTTAAAACTAATAACTTTGTTTGTTGGTAATGATTCTTTTAATATTGTAAAAATAATATTAGCAATAAATTTGTTTGTTGGTAAATGTCTCTATTAGTATTGGTTCAATACTAACAATTTATTTGTTAGTAATATAATTTTGTCTGTTGGTGATGGTTATTGGACAAAACTAACGAGCTTGTTTGTTAGTAATGAATCTGTTAGTAATTCAAATATATTATTATCAACAAATTTGTTTATTAGTAAAGAACTCTGTTGGTATTGATCTAATTAATACCAACGGACACTATTTTTTTTGTTGGAAAATATATTTTTCACACTATATAAAATAAATTACATATTTATTACCATCAACACCCATGACTGTTAGTATTGATCACTCAATTCCAACAGAATATTTTAATTTTGTTAGTATTGGTCATATTTTTTGTAGTGAAGGATACGTAAGTAAATGTTAGAATTTGGTAATAAGTAAAGTATAAATATAAAAATAAAATAAGTAAATAAAATTAAAGAGTAGAGGGACAATGAAAGTGAAGAGGGAAAATAAAAAAATTTGGAAAATATTATTATTATTATTATTATTATTATTATTATTATTATTATTATTATTATTATTATTATTATTATTATTATTATTTAAAGTTAAATTATTTAAAATACATGTTCAATTATAACTTATTACTAGTATGAGGTTTAGTGTACTAAGTTTTTAGTTCATAAATTTTGTGAAATAATATTTTAATACAGCAAGTTATGTATATTTTATAAAATTATCTAAATGACGGTAAGAAAGAATAAAAATGGGACCCACTTACACCAATACAAATTGTTATTTAAACTATTTTTTAATTATGTTTTTAACAAAAAAATTATTTCACAAAAGGCACTATAAAATTGATATATCAAACTTTACGGCATTAATATCTAAATTGCTCTAATAAAATTTTTTATAATTACTAATTTTTCCAAAATTTTGTTTATTGATAAATACATCTATTGGTACTAATTTAGTCAATACCAACAAAATTTATTTTATTTGGTAATGATCTAGTTAATACCAACAAAATTTATTTTTGCAGACATTGAGCTAGTCAATACCAACAATACTAATTTCTACTGGTATTAAATTAGTCAATACCAACAGCACATATTTCTGTTGGTATTGAGCTGGTAAATAGCAACAGAATTTGTTTCTGTTGGTACTGAGCTGGTCAATACCAACAGAAATCTATTCTGTTGGGATTGACTATATCAATACCAACAGAAATTTACTTTTGTTGGGACTAGATTTTTATTATTTTCACTTCCTATTCCTTCCGAGTCATTACCAACAGTAACATTTTACTGTTGGTAATGTACAACCATTACCAACAGAACCTAAAATACTACTGTTGGTAATTATCACTTTTTTTGTAGTGCTAGTACAATATTTATCAGTGACAAGTTTGTTATTAGATAAGTCTGTTATAATAAACGGTTTCATTTGATTTACTATCCCGATTATATTTATCACTTTATTCTTACCCAGTTGCTCTATACATGATGCCATGGTACACCATGACGCATTCACCCACAATGGGTGCAGCCTTTATCACCATAGTCTATACAAGTGCATTATTTGTGCCACTAGTGTGCTATGCAGGTGCGGTAAACGCATCACTATAGTCTCATCCTAGCCACCCGCTTATGTTTTCGTTTAATGCATACATTTCAGGTTTCAAGATATATCATTAACAATGGTGTAATTTTTATTCAATTATGCGGTGATAGCATTGTCGATACGCTCACCATCTTTGTTTATCTAAATACATTAAAAGCATCCCCATATGCTAGTCGAAATGCATTACATCGGCCACTTTTAGCTCCTATGTGGTCATCCGAGTACGCATCCATTTATCTGTAGATGATGATAATAATATACCTACAACTTAAATGACAGTGGCTTACTAATAAGTGATCACCGTTCTAGGGAATGACCTCTTGTATGTTTATTACATGATACATAGGTAACTATTCAGACATCAACATCATATATAATCATGAACTTTCTCGTTAGTTGGCTGTCAATGATTGGGTTATTTATTAGTCATCAACCCATTTAACTTTGTGACACTAGCGACTTAACCTTTATAGCACAAATTCCGCAAATACACCATCTGGTTTTGCACCTTTTCCTTCAACTGTTATAACTTTTATGGATCAACATACTTACAAAAATAAAGGATTATCAAACATAAATCAGGCACGGCATACCAGCTTAAACGATCTATACATGCAACAATATTATGGGCATAAAATTGCACCAATTATTCATTCATTCATCAATGAAATATGTCGAAAACATTCTTATTATTTAAGTTGTTGCAAGACCACATAAACAAAAACTACAAAGCATCAAAAATTCCCTAATCAATTAGGAATTATAGGTGAATGATATACAATAGCAGTCTATGGTTGAATATCAGCATGTAATATGCTCCATGACTAAACATTGAATGACCGAAGTTCACCCATGGAGTGGGAGGCCTAATATGTTATAGATAGGTTCAGCAGCTTATTATTGTAGAAGGTTAAGTAGTTTACAAATACTACTATGCGGTGAGTATCTGCAAAAGGATGTCTAGCTTGATGTATCCGCAACAGAATGTCTAGCTTGAAGTATCCACAACATGATGTCTAGCTTGACGTATCTGCAACAGGATACCTAGCTTGAAGTAGCTGCAACAGGATACCTAGCTTGAAGTACCTGATGACAGAGCACCTAGCTTTAAGTACTTGACAATAGAGCACCTGGCTTGAAGTACCGGTCGACAAGACGCCTATCATGAATTATCCTTTTACCTATAAAAGGAATGCTCTCTTCTTTTCTCTTCTCTCCCTCTCTTCATGATTCTGAAGTGGAAATCTCTCCTTCCTCCTCAACATTACAACTCTCTCTTTGTCTCCGGAGTAGTGATAGAGAGCTTCCTTCACTCATGTTAAGCTATTTTGTTTGTATTATAGGAAATATCAAATCAAGCTTATAGTTAGAGTTTGAGTTCAACTCATCCTAATGAACCCCACTCAAACATAATGATTAAACACACTGTCAAATTCATCGTAAACAATACCCGTTACCCATCTCATTACTTGTCACGAGTATAAACTGGATATGCACACCCCTCGGCGTGTACAAACCCATACCCTACACTCCAAATTACTTGCGAGTACCCAACAGGTCTTTAATACCTACCCCATACATGCACTAATATTGGTACCAAACAACTATTCATATTTGACCTTGTTAGTTTTTTAAGATTATTTTTAGAATCTGACTATTATTTTATTGTAATATTTAATACAAAATTGAGTATTCAAATAGAGTTTATATTTTTCAATTTTTCAAAATATAAACAGGGATAAGTATGGGATGGGGATGACGGGGAATGGAGCGAGGCAAGTACCAGATTATAACCGTACCAGCCCTAACCTGTGGTAAGTATTATTATGCATGTGCACTCGTCCTTGCACACTACGTGCCTCACTTATATCCATAACTACAACAAGTAGGACGAGTATCCGTGCATAGAAGGTTTTACCTAGAAAGCACCGATACTCTTTTTTGGCCAGAGTATCGATGTCTAACACGTATCCAAACATTGACATGTTTCTGACACGTTCCGATACGTGAAAAAAGTATCTGATACTTCTTTTTTTTAAATTTTGAATTTTTGATGTGTTTCCAATACGTTT
Source organism: Simmondsia chinensis (assembly GCA_018398585.1). NCBI lineage: Eukaryota > Viridiplantae > Streptophyta > Magnoliopsida > Caryophyllales > Simmondsiaceae > Simmondsia > Simmondsia chinensis. The sequence continues at coordinate 7,731,479 of JAGTTD010000008.1, read as the reverse complement.
CCAACATGCTTCTGGTACGTGTCGGATACGCGAAAAAAGTATCCAATACTTTTGTTTTTAAACTTTGAATTTCTGACATGTTTCTGACACGCTTATGATACGTTTCGACTCATTTTTTATCGTTTGATTTTAATAATGTAATATTATAAAATTGTATTATATAATATAATGGTATGCAGATTAAAAAGTTAAATTATATTACATAAATTTTAATATAATTATATTTAAAATTTTAAAAATAAACTAATATTTTTAAATGTTTTAGAGTTGTTTTGATAAAAAAAAATAATAAAGTTGTACAATTTAAAAGAGAGATTGTGTGATGAAAAAATTGAGAAAGAAACCTCTGCTAAGTCAAGGGGCGAGAGAGAGATACTGCAGCGATGGCAACATGGCTTGAACATTGAAGTTCTGTTTTTTTTTTTTTTTTTGTTAATTGTATATGCTTGAATTTGCCCTATTTTAAACTTTATAATTTTTAAGCTATTTAAAAATTTTTTTTTCCTGTTCTTTAAGCTTATAACTCTTTGTTCTTTTTTTTTTTCATGAATTACATGTATATATATCTAAGAAAATAAATATTTTTTAAGTAACATGTCCCCAAGGTGTCGTTTCTTGGTTTTTTGTAAAATTATGCGTCGACGTATCAGTATTGTATTATACCTCACGTTTGATGCAGCGCGTGAAATGGGAAATAGGGGTACGGGAAGGTTAACGGCCTTTCCCTTGAATTTTATTAATTTTGTAACAAAATTACAAAGAGGAACTCGGTTTCTCACAAGCCGAGAAACGAGGTACAAAAAATTCTGAAAATATATATTTTGAATAACTCCAAAATACTAATGTCTTCCCCTTTATATAGAGGAAGTAGTTGTCCCTTAGGGACATAGCCGAGTGGTCGTGATTGCCAGGTGCCAACGAGGTGACCCGGGATCGAATCCCACAAAGCTCAAAGTGGTGTCCTCTTTAATAAGGACTTGAAGGGGTTTATCCCCTCCCCCCTCCCCATGGCTTTACCATCACTAAAAAAAAAATTTAAATAAATAAAAAATATAGAGGAAGTAGTTTCTAAAAATCAGGAAAGGAAAATATCTAAAAAAACAAAAGCAACTTCAAATTCAAATTTGAAATCAAATCAAACTGTGATTGGATCCTTGATTCTTGCCTTCTGCCTGATCGTCGCCTGTGTTATGCCTCTAGCCGTTACCGTAATCCTCACCCCGCATCAAGCCCTGGGTCTCGCCTAGCTGTCCAGGCCCTCCGCTAACGCCAAGCCTTTGGAAGCTGACGCCAAGCCTTGGCGGGCTGCATCATCCTCCCCGGGTTGGAGAGAATTTGACCTTGAATTCGCTTCGGGGTCACCATTGTTGCCACCAAAATACGAAGAAAGGTGCTTGACGTTGAAGATATCAGAAGTTCTCATACCAGGTGGAAGTTGAAGACGGCAGGCGTTGTCATTGATCCTCCCCAGAACCGCCAATGGACTAATCTTGCACGCCATGAGCTTATTGTACTCCAAACTTGAAATCTTTCTCATGTAAAGATTGCCCAAACCTGATCGCCAATCTGGAACTAGACTTCCCGCCACTTCTTGTCACTAACTGACTTGTATTTGGTGGTGGCTTCTAATAACCAAGCTCTGGTTTGTTCATGGATGTCTTTGAGTGACGAGATGAAGTCCTCCACTTTCCCATGTGGGAGTCTCAAATCTGGCACTGGCGTTAGATCAATCAGAGCATAAGGAACAAAACCGTAGACGACATGAAATGGCACGAACCCTGAACTCCTGTTTATGGAACTATTGTAGGCGAATTAGGCTTGATGGAGCTTCATTGCCCATCCCTTGGCGCTTTCTGCAGTGAGGCATCAGAGAAGAATACCCAATGATTGGTTGGTGACTTCAGTTTCTCCATCCGTCTGCGAGTGATGGACTGTGTTAAAGGCGCGTGAAATATTCGCCATCTTCCACAAGGTCCTCCAGAAATGATTCACGAACCGAACATCCCTATTAGACACAATGCTAACCAATAATCCATGCAACTTGTACACTTCTCAGAAGTAGAGACCCGCCATATGTATGGGGTCAGCAACCTTCTTGCGCCCGATGAAGTGTGCCATTTTTGAAAAACGGTCAACAATGACGAAAATGAAATCAACCTTGCCAGTGGTTCTTGGCAAGCCTAACACAAAATCAAAATCAATGCTAACGTCCATCCATGGTTGACTTAGTACTAGCAATGGTAAGTAAAGCCCAATGTTGGTTACTCCACCCTTAGAGATTTGACAAATACGGCAACGCTTGACATACATCTCTACTTCCTCACGAATGGTAAGCCAATAGTAGTTGGCGGTAATGAGCTTGAGTGTCTTGTCCCTACCTACGTGCCTCACGTTGTGTTTCTCCTCTATGATCTTAAGCCGCCAACTCGAGTTCGGGACACAAAGTTGGTTCCCCTCGAACAAGAACCCACCATGAATGGAATATTCGGGGACAGACCCCGATTGTGCATCTCGCCATATGTTTCCAAAGGTGGGATCGTCACGGTACATCTTCGCCAATTGTTCAAACCCTGTAACTTCCAATCTGCTCTACGACAAGACTAGCTTCCACCGGCTTAGTACATCCGCCACTTTAATCATCACGCCTGATTTGTGCTTGATGACAAAGTGGAAAAGTTGTATGTACTTGGCCCACTTGTCATGCCTATTTGAGAGCTTGTCTTGGCTGTTGATGTATTTTAGGGCAACATTATCAAAGTACAAAATGAACTCTTGGTTGGCTAAATATGACCTCTAATGCATCAATACTCTCACTAAGGCGTAGAACTCCAAATCTTAGGTCAAGTAATTCAACTTACTCCCATCGAGCTTCTCACTAAAATATGCCAGCACAACGCCAATCCTAATTTTTGAAGTATCCGTGTGCAGTTCAAATGTCTTCTAAAAATCAGGCAGAGCTAACATGGTGCTGTGGTTAGTTTTTATTTGATTTTGCTAAAGGCGGTTTCTACTTGAGGCACCCACATGAAGGCGCCCCCTCTTCAGATAGTCAGTGATTGGTGCCGTAATGGAACTAAAACCCTGAACGAAACTCCTGTAAAATGATTCCAACCCATGGAAACTAAGGATCTCGTCAATCGTTCGCAGTTGGGGCCAGTCACGGATAACCGTAATCTTCCCTTCGTTAGTCGATATGTCGTCCTTGGAAACAACGAACCCAAGGCAGGTCACCTTATCTCTCATGAACTCGCATTTTTTTAAAGCAGCAAATAAACTTTTAGCTCTTAATGTATGAAACACCTCCTCCAGATGACTAATATGTTCAATGCGGTCTTGGCTAAAGATCAAGATGTCATCAAAACAAACAATGACGAACTTTCCAATAAAAGGGCATAATTCCTGATTCATGAACCTCATAAATGTGCTAGGCACGCTGGACAACTCAAATGGCATGACCAACCACTCATAATGTCCCTCCCTTGTCTTCAAAGCCGTCTTGCATTCGTCCCCTGGTGAGATTCAAATTTATCTTTGCTCTTTGCAACTGATCTAACAAATCATCCAATCTTAGAATTGGGATTGATTGCCCTGCTGTCAACACACATCCACCAGCTCCCATCTTTCTTGGGCATCAGCAAGGCTGGAATAGCATAAGGGCTCAAACTTTCTCTGATGAAGCCTTTGGCGAGCAGCCCTTCCACTTGGCGTCTCAACTTTTTCTTGGTATATCAGTGAAAAATACCATATATGATAAAAAAATATATGTACAAGTCTATGAGGGGCATACCCCAAGCCATGGTCAAAGACCTACATCAAAGAATCAATCAAAGAAAGAAACAAAGTAAGAAGTATCAACGGTCAATATGACCAAACAAAGAGAACAAAGCAATCAAAGCTAGTGCTCAATACCCCACTCATGCAGAAGCTGGAGTGGCGATGAGCACCGAGAAGCGTAGGAGCCACAAGAAGACGGCTGCGGACCAATCCTGTGTTCTCCTCATTGAGAACTGCAGAAGGCCTGGATTGGGAGCGATGAATCCTCAAGTTATGCTCATACCGGAGGATGTAAACCGTCGCGGAGAAACAAAGGCGGACAAGGATCTGATCCACACTTGGCTTCTCAACTCTTCATGCTTGGTTGGACTCATCCGTTAATGAGGCCTATTCGATAAAAAAGCACCTGGCATCAAGTCAATGCAGTGCTGGACGTCCTGTAAAAGCGGTAGTGTAGCAGGTAGCTCCTCTAGGAATACAGAAGCATATTCCTTTAGCAACTTGGTAACTTCACTCGGGATCTCCTCGGAGCGAACAGTGCTCTCTTTCCCAATTAAGACAAACACAACTCTGGTCTTGCCAACTTCTTTAGCAAACCTAGCACGACCCTGGGTGTTAGGGTGCTGGGCTTCCTGAGCCTTCGGTGTGTCTTCCTTCTTGAGCAATAACACGATTTTGGTCCCTTTAAAGCTAAAGGTGTACGTATTCCTCCTTCCATCATGAACTGCACTCCTATCATATTGCCATGGGCATCCCAAAAGCAAGTGGTAGGCGCCCATAGTAACGGTGTAGCACAAAATCCCATCTTTGTACTTGGCTTCGATCTAAAAGTTAACTAAGTAGCGTTTTGAAACAATCACCTGGTTTCCTTTTTTCAGCCACAATAACTTATAAGGATTGGGATGCGCTTCCGTCTTCAATTTCAGCTTGGCAAATTCCTCCTCAGATAACATGTTCTCGCAACTACCAGAATCAATAACCATGCGGTACACTCTAACGCCAATTGTGCACTGGTTTGGAAAATGTTGTTCATCAGCCAACTATCGCCCTGTTCTTCCCTAGGCACAAAGCATACACGACTAAATACCAACAGATGCCCCTCATCACCCTCTACGGCATCTTTCTCTTGCTCCGCCAACTCCTCCTGACCATCCTCATCAGTGGCCACGCCTTCCTCTTCCCGTGGTTCATCATTGAAGAGAGCCTTCCCGGTTTGTCACTCTTTCAGCAGTCGCCGACACTGTGACCAACTTCTTCATACTTAAAGCAATGTGTTCTTGAGGATCCCGCCACATCTTAAGTCAGCTGTCTTCTAATGTTGGCAGGTGGTTGTCTGTTTAGTGCACTCCGAGTTGGTGGCACTCGGGTCTAGTCTCTCGCACCAGCTTGCCTACCCCAGGTTCCAGCAACTTGGTGGCACCTTTGCTGCCGTTCCAAGTTCACGGCTCTTTGGCTTGCTTCGGAAATGGTGAAGATATCGAACATGTCTCAAACCTCTAATGTAGCGATCCGCCAATTGTTCCCCTGATTCCTCCAAGTCATTTCTGGCGACTAGAGAATAGAACTCGGCCGTGTACTCTTCCATGGATCTTGAACCCTAGCGTAACCCCTGTAGACGTTGGTACATCATTATGGCGTGGTTGTGAGGCAAGAAGGCGCCACTCATGCGTTTCTTCATTTTCTTCCAAGATTCAATCTTTGACTTCCCATGGCAAAGTCGAATTGCGTTCAATTGGTGCCACTAGGCCCCCTACCCTGAAGCCGAGTAGCGACAAGCTGCGCCTGTTTTCTCTCTGGGAATTATCTGAACTCTAGAACTTCCTCAACGGCGACCAGCCAATCTAAGAACTCTTCAGGATGTCCTCCTCCATTAAATTCTGGGATCTCAATCCAAAGGTCGGATTCCCACCTCCGATTGTCACGGTCGTTAAAGTCACCGACATTGTGCCAATGCGCCTCAACCTAGGCTCCGGAAACTCTTCCTCCTGGAACGGGTTCGGATAGCGTTCATCCACCTCTTCTCCTGCTGTGCCCATGTAAATGGGCGTTGGGGTCGGTTCACAGTTCAAGATCGAAATTCGCCCCAAGTTGAATCAAGCAACGGTCGATTTGGAATTTCTTCTCCAATTCCTCTGCTCTCCTTTCGATCTACTGTTGACGGTCATGGTCAGTAACATCTTCAACGGTAGCGTTCCTTTGACGTCCACGAGCCATCTCAGATAACGTTCTGAGCTCTGATACCAACTGATGCAGCACGTGAAATAGGAAATAGAGGTACGGGAAGGTTCAACGGCCTTCCCTTTGAATTTTATTAATTTGATAACAAAATTACAAAGAAGATAGATAACTCAGTTTCCCACAAGCCGAAAAATGAGATACAAAGAATTCTAAAAATATATATTTTGACCAACTCCAAAATGCTAATGTCTTCCACTTTATATAGAGGAAGTAGTTCCCAAAAATCAGGAAAGGAAATATCTGAAAAAAGGAAAGTAACTTCAAATTCAAATTCAAAATCAAATTAAATCGTGATCGGATCCTTGATTCTTGCCGTCTACCTGATCTTCGCCTGCGTTATGCCTCGAGCAGTTATCGTAATCCTCGCCCCGGTTCTCGCCAAGTCGTCTAGGCCCTCCGCTAACGCCAAGCCTTTCAAAGTTGCATCAATATTCGTATTCGCATCCGAGCTTTCTAAAATTTTACCATCCTATTATCATCCCTACCTACAAATAACGAGCTTTACTTGTCTCAATACCATCCACGGATCCAAAGGAGTGAAAAGAGAAGTAGTTAGGGCAGCGTAAGCGCAAGAGCAGGCAAAATGGTGACGTGGGATGTGAGGTGTGTGAGAGTGGACCTCGTCTTGCGGCAACAGTTGATTCCACACAACTAATAACCACAAATTTTGTCCATAATGGTTGATTCAGTCAAATTATGCGAATGGCAACTAAGGTCTTTCACTGCTCATTTTTCACAATTAATCATGTGTGCCGGCTAAATTAGCGTGAAATCAGGATGAAATATTTTTAAATACTTTCTTTTCGTTGGAAGAACGATTAAAAACAAGAAAAAAACACACACACATCAAACTAAGCATATATATATATATATATTTAGTATTATATTTGTTAAGTTGAGAAGAAATATAATGTACTTGTATCAATGAATTTTTTTTGCACTAAACTAGAAAAAAAAAATATTTTTTTTAGCTAAGCGTGATGAAGTGTAAACCCCACTTGTTGCCTTGCAAATACAGAACAATTAATCTAATTTTAATATAAAAGATTAATTAATAAAATAAAAAACTATCTCTATATGAATTTTTTTAGCACTATACTTACAAAAATAAAAGAAAAACGATCTCATACTGGCCAAAATGAACATCATTGAATTAGACATAAGCTAATTGTTTTAAGTACTGTATGCTATCCAACATTTGCTCATATACTCGTATCCTCTGTCTTAATTTAGATAAAAAGAAAAAGATTACAAGTTTTAATATTTTTGTCAAGTTTGACAATTTAAAAAATTGCTAACATGTCACATGAGATTGTGCAACAAAATGAAGGAAGGTGCCCTACAGCATGGCATTTTGCAATAGACAAACATGAGCTCCTTGACATGGGAAGGATAGCCTTGACAAGGCAGCAAGACAGATGAAAAAGTATGCGGACAAAACAAGAGACCCTTAGAGTTTAAAGATAAAGTAATGCTGAAACTAACGTCCCAAATATGGAAAAAGATAAGTAGTAATGCAGTACATCGTAGCTTAGTGCCTAAATATGATGGACCATTCGAAATCAATAAAAAAGTTGGACCCATTGCCTACCGTTTAGAATTAGCTCCGAGGCTTAAGGTGCACCCTACTTTCCATGTTAGTTTTCTAAAACCTCATCTTAAGGATAATGCGGGTGCACACTTGAAGCAAAGAAGGGCACCGCCCACCATTCGGAAGCAATTCTCCAAGGAAGTAGAATAGGCCCTTTACCAGCGGATGTTTGGTCAAAGCAAGAAGAACAGGAGATGAGACTTCCTAGTTCACTAGAAAGGCACTCCTCTATCAGAGGCTACGTGGGAACGTGACGTAACTTTGGGGCAATTTAAGGACAAAGTTGCAAAGTACCCCAAGACCCTTCCGAGGACGTCAAGTTCTTCGAGTGGGAGTGGTTTGTAAGACCCGTGACACTCCAGACCGGGAAACAGGTGCGCACGCCTTGCGTCTTTGCTGTGTCGTGTGGGTTACCAAAGATGGCACCATGAGTACAAGGTGCGCACTCTCATATGGGTGTATCGGCCCACAACGAACCTTGGCCTAAGTGACAGACTAAGTGGGAACTAGGACGGACTCAGACCCAAAGTGATGTCAAGGATAAGGGCGAACGCCTAGCGCTAGGCGCTAGCCCAACCTAGGTATGTCCAAGGGTGCGCAGGCCCAGGGCACGGATGCGCCGACCTTATGCAAGGCACTGGCCCAGCCCAGGCATGCACGGGCCTTGCTAGGCCCAGTGCACGCATGTGTTGGCCCAGGGCACACATGCGCAGGTCCAGCGCAATGTCGCGCCCGGCCCAACACACGGTGTAGGGCCAGCCTATGCACAGACTTTGCACTGGCCCGTGCAGGCCTAGTGCAGGGTTACGCAGGCCCAACAAGGTCCAAATGGGCCCAAAAACGGACGAACCTAAAAGGAGGATGTTGGGCACGTAAGGGACGATTACTAAAGATAAAAGGCGGGAATGTTCCTAGACTAGTTCAAACGATATTTGAGCAGGAAAATGAAGAGTGGGGCTGAAAATATGATAACCGCCACTTCAAATCTGGCACCTAAAATGAGGCAGTTAACTTGGCTACCCTTGATCCTTAACTGCATCAAAGCACATCCAGTAGATCATGGGGACAGTTGGCAGCAACAGCAGATGACACCTGGCACTGGCAGTTACCTATGGCCTTGGGGTAGGGCTAAGCAAAAGTATTTGAATATCCTAAAATTCGAGAAATTGAATCGAACCCGATCCGAAAAATTAGAGTAATCGATTCGAAAATGTCCGGTTAGGGTATACCCAACCCGTTGAAACATGGATACCGGTTTGGATACGGGTATCATTTTGGAAAATCTTCGAGTACCCGGTCTGACCCGATATTGATTATATATATTGTTTTAAGTAAATATTGTCATTGCATTCAAATCAAATGGTTATGTTATCTTCATCAAGCATTAAGGCTGCAGGTGTAATTCTAAATTAACAAACATTATTCAAATTATACATTTTTCATTTCTTCCTTGCCCTGCTTTTATGTAAAACAATTTTAATTTTCCAGCTATCTATTGCAAAAAAAAAAAAAAAGGACCTTTTCTCTTATTTCTTGAATGAATCGGTAATAACAGATTAGTAGAATAAAGTTTTTTTTTTTTTTTTTGCTATGCTTTATCTCTCTATATGCAATCTTTGAGCTTTCACATACTTATAAAACAGTAATTTATATCTCATGATTTCAAGATGGTTTACAGTTTTGTGACCATCAAAATATGACAATTATATAGATGATCTTTTTTAATTTTAAATTATGAAGCTCAAGTAGAATAGTGTTATAATAATTTTGCATTATACTCACGAATAATTGAGTGATATATTAGCATATAGTTGTTTATGTCTTTTACAAAATTAAATTTATAAGGAATTTAATTAAATGGGCAGTTACACGACCCGATGTGATCCGACCCGATCTTTTAGGGTACCCAAATTTTGAGATCACACTATGGGTAATTATTTTGGTGAATTTAGTGTTTCGGATACCCAACCCAAAATGCATTTCGGGTAGGGTACCCGACCCGTGCTCACCCCTACCTTGGGGGTGTCAAGACCTATAACTATGAGTCATTTGTACTAGTTTGAAGTGTTGATTAATTTCATAATTCATTAATAAAATTTATACCCTATTCTCGTATGTTTTTCCTTGTGTGCTTTTTTCCCCCATCATAGCTATTCTATAAATTAACTGTGACACCTAGGGACATAGCCTAGTGGCAGAGAGCACTGACGGACTTATACACCACCCTAGATGGTTTGAATCTCCACTATGGTATTTATGGCTTTCCTTTATAGGAATTTTAAGGGGTACCTCCCGACCTACCAAAGAAGGTGTACATATAGGCACTTACCCAAAAAAAAAAAAAAAGTGTATATATAGGCTAGGGAATTTGATCATAACATATATATATATATGTAGATTCTTAAAATAAAATATGAATATAAATAAATAGTTACGTAATTATGATCCATAATAGATCTAAACAAATGATGCGTTCACAATTTTAGAGCTAATTTATCTTTTTAAAAATGATTGTTAATTCATTATCATCCACAGTTTTAAGAATATCTCATATTACATATTCTAGTCCCTTAGGGACATAGCCGACTGGTCGTGATCGCCAGGTGCCAACGAGGTGACCCGGGATCGAATCCTACAAAGCTCAAAGTGGTGTCCTCTTTAATGAGGACTTTCAAGGGTTTATCCCCTTCCCCCTCCCCATGCCTTTACCATCATTACAAAAAAAAAAAAAAAAAAATATTACATATTCTACTTCACATAATATTAATATTTCCTACCATAAATATTATGTTTCTGACTTTACCAAAAACAGAAAAGTATTTAACTAATGAAACTAAACAATAAATAATCTAATATACAAGTTAGATTCCATGATAAAGAATAAACATGTCTTAGAGAATTTTATACTAGACTATCATTTAGTTTTCATACTTAAAAACTTCGATTGTGTCAAATCAGTTTACTATTAAATAAATTCTAAAAGTATAAATTGTTTTCCTAATTATAATTTAAGGTATACTACATATTAGTATCATGATAGTTTGGTATATTAGGTTTTAATCCACAATCTTTGAAAAATAGACCAAAAGTTGTAAAATTTGTTGCTATTTAATAAAAAAGTCCAAACAACTGTGTGAAATGGTCTAAAATTTGTCACTATTTATTGATTATCACACCATCCCCACACACCATTCCCCTCACCCCCACTTATGAACTGCAATGTTTTTGACATGCCTAATAAAAAGTTGGATGAGTGGCCCATTGCACACATTATACATGTAACATTTACACTAAAATATTACTTCATATAGTTTATATGCTAAAAAATTAATACGTCTTATCCTGTAATTTATATAGGGTAATGTTATTACCAGGGCAAAATTGCTATTGCAAGGGCAAGATTGTAGTTTTCAAAGTAATTTTATGGTTCTTACTATTTGTAAGTCAAATCATTACTCTTATTGTACATATATAACAATTTTATCCTAATAATAATAACTCCCTTTATATATTCCAAAATTTTCTTATGAATTAGTTTTTATCGTTACAAAGACATGTAAGTATAACACAGTACAATGGGCTTAGGTTTTGGTATATGGGCCGCACTTATCTACATGACAATGTCAGACTAACTCATAAAGTACCATCCGACAAATTCGTAAACAGCCCATTTTTTGGGCCTTTGGTTTTGCTAGTCTTTCCCTAAAAATTTGCCAAGCACCAGTTACACAGAATTAAGCGGTTGACTAATAATGAGTTGTTCGATTTGATGTAGTAGGTAGGCAAAGTCTTGGGTTCGAAATTTTTGTCCCCTATTCCATGACGTTGGTGAGCCCTTATTAGGGCCATATAAACAAGATGTGTCGGAGTAACAATAGACATTTCTCATAAATTGAAAGCGATATTAGGGCGATTAATCAGCGGTGGAGCAAATTATGGTCCATGGTGGATGACTTGTGGTTGGGGCCATCGGCCAAGAGGTTGAGATGGTGGTTCGATGTCCATTAATGGTAGGAGCGGTGGCCATATGGAGTCATGAGGCAAAGATTTCAGAAAACAAGGGACCCCGAAGGTTTCGAACCGTTGACTGTATTTGATATTTGTCTGGGGGACACATCAAGGGATCAGACTGAGAGGGAGTGGATGATACCCAATTTGACTTGTCGATGCGTTCGAATATATAAAGGCTTAGACACGCAATCTTCACAATCAGTCGGGCTCCCTTTAATCCATGAGGCAGACAAGAATAAAAGGGGGATAATTTTTTTTTTCAATAATTAGCCACAAAGTTGCAATACAAAATGGACAACTCATACAGACGAGACCACAGTTAACTCGTATTAAGCATGAATCGGGAAACAAAGAGAAAAACAACCCAGAAAAAAAAAATGAAAATAGGATAAACTAAAAACAAACAAGCAAGAAAAAAAAAAAATCAAATAGACACTACATCACCACAAGATAAGACGGGCCAGGAATAGCTGAAAATGGCCAACTATACCGAAACTGGAGATGAGATTGAGTGAGAGTCAAAACACACAAAACCCTATTCCATCCTTGCAAACAACTCAACCACATCCGATTCATCCCCATCATATGTGAAACCAAGTTTTTTTTTCTTATATTCCCACGTGCTTTTCGCACCAATAAGCTATCGGCCCTTGTAGCACTCTCGCCCCTCCTTAACGAATTTCCTTTTTAATTTACTAGAGGATTTTACTGGTTTCTTTGCACACTTCTCAGGAGACAAATCCTTAAGGTATTTCTGCAGATCCCGCTTTGCTTATTCTCTAATCCTGCGCTTTTGTGCTCTACGACTCCTCTTTGAGGAAATAAAGCTACTACCCTGATTACTAGCCACCATATTCTTTCTCCTCTCCCTCGCCTTACTGGACTCCACCACAAGTGGCATAGCAGCCAATGGCGGTTCAAAATTCGGTGAATACTCAGGTCCTGAAGACCTAGGATCAATATCACTGGCAGCATCCTGAGCTTAGTTTTGAAGATTTGATAAATGTTGTTGAGGCCCTGCTGAGTCGTCCAAACCAACATCATTCCATGGTAAGGTAAGAGGAGATTAAGATGCCTAGATTAATGATTAGGAGTTTGACTGGATGAAAGTAGGCAGGATGGTCAAACATAGATGATGGAAATCCTAGGCCCATCTCCTAAACAACTTACCACCAACGTGAATATCAAAATGGCCTACTCCACGCTCCACATACCTCACGTTATCTCTAATGAACCTTGACAGAGGACCTATGGATTCTCCACAACCTCCCATGCTAGGGACCGAGAGCTCATGCAAGAAAGGACCAATTGGAAGCCGAGTTCTCCAAATAACGCATGCTTTCATGTCATTTTAAACCTGAGAAGATGAATCCATAACCCTGGAGAGCCTGGAAGAGGAGATAAGGGCATTTACTTCTGGGGAGCAATTTGCGATGATTTCAGAATTACCTACATTCACAAACACCAAACAAGATTTCCCAAGAACCTGCAATTATACCACTTCATGAGTAAACGAAGCGAGGCATGTATCAATAAGTATTCTTGCAATGTCAATGCATCTCATTGTAGAAGTTATGATGTCAGCCCGAATAAACTTGCCCCATACATCATCGAACTTAGTGAAGCTTTCCTTTAACCAATATTGGACTGAAAACCCATGAATCTCAATTCATACTCTTTTGCACAAGGAACCCAGAGTCTGACCTGAGTACCTATCTACCTTCTTGAATTCGGGGATCAAGAGCTATTTCCGAGGCCTAAGGTATGATTCCAAATACTTAGTTGAGTAACAAGTCTGAATGAAGGTGTTTGGGCTTAACCCTCTAGGAGTCATATCATGAAGGTTATCCATAATGAACGTGAGTACATTATCAAGCATGTCTTCGAAAGATTGAGCAATTATTGACATCCTTAGCCATGCCTCCACATGCTTGTTTATATTGTTCTCTACAACCTAGGGACTGAATTGAGTTTCAGCATCCCTATACCGAAGCCTCAAAGGATCACCAAACCCTATCAAGATTGGCGGTTGAAACATTGGATTTGCAGCAAAAATCTGAAGGAGACCGGTCCTAGCAAGATGTAGATGAAGCCATTCTGCCAGATTTAGCCTAATCAACTATAATCCTGAACCGCAAGACCTGTATTCCATTCATGGTCGTAATTGCCTTGGCAACTTCGCTTTTAACATAGAATCTAACAACGCCATAGGAAAAGCCTTGACCTTACTCTTCTTTTCCGAGAACAAAAGTGTCATAAATTGATTCAAAATCATGAAACATGGCTTTAAGCTGTGAATTTGTCATGATCTCCGAAAGGCCTTAAACAAAGATAATTGCTAACATTATTATCGCCTAGAAAAGGTTAATAAAAAAGGTCACTAGATGTGTCATTTAAACTAATGGGCTAAGTTGACCTATAATCGGCCTAGCCTACATTGTCTTGATACAAAGAAGGATACCTCGTTGCCATAGCCACATGTATATCATTATCACACACAATTATAAATTAATAAAATGAAATAATAAAGCAATAAGCAATTTTTGCTGAAAAATAATAAACAAATAAGCCACTTGTTGAATTTAAGGAATGAACCAAAAAAAAAAAAACCCTCTCTCTCTCATTCACTCTCTAAATCTTGAAATTTTAGGGCAATCTTCTTAAAAGACTTGGCATTTGGCATAATTTTTAGTTTACCCTAACATTTGAAATTACTAGATAGAGTAAAAAATATTACTAGGTATAGTGGTACAATCTATTTTTTTGAACAGAGATACAATCTATTTTGATTGTATCTTGATTTAAATAAAATTTGATGAGAAATATGATAGAAGAATGTTGGAAAAACCCACAAATTCAACACAAGCGAAAGTGAAAATTCGAACAAAATTAACAAAACTACACATGAGATTTTTAACTTGGAAAACCTTCTCTCAAATAGAGAAAAAAACCACAATTCAATCGGATGTCAAACTTTCACTATGAATTTTAGAATTACAATTCCTAATTGTATCTAAAATCTAATACATTAAACTCACTACTTTTCTCCTCTCAATTTCCCCCTCTCTTTACTTTTTCTCTCGCTGAAGCCGTAACTCCCTTCCCCTAGTCCTCAACGTGGTGGGCCAATTAATTTTCTTTTTCCTTATTTTCTATTTTCCTTTTATTTTATTTTTATCTTTTCTTTTCTTTTTCTTTTTTTGACTTAATAAAATAAAATGAAGACTAAATAAAAATATGGGTTAGACCCAACAAAGAAGAGATTTGAGAGAGAATCAAGAAGAAAAAGAAGATAAATGTGTTTAAGTTTGATCTCATTGATTTTCAAAGTAAAGGAGTACATATGTATTTATAGGCTTCACCTAGTTCTAACCCTTAATAGAATGCATTACAATTTAAAACTCAAATAAGCAAAAACTAACAAACTTTGATGTTAGTTTTGGCGTCACTTGTTTTGCGTGTAAAATAAAGGCTCTATCTCAAGGTGGGAAGATGAGGAGGTAGGGATGAACGCGGGGGGAGAGCAAGAGACAGATGAAAACGAAGGAGTAGCCAGTGGGCAGGTGTTCACTGGATGAGAGGGCACTCAAAAATCTATCACTTAAATCCCTTACTTTTCAAAAATCTATGACTTTTCCCCCAATAATTTTTATGACAATTTTGCCCCCTCAAGAGTGAGAAGTTAAGTGTTGGATTTTTTTCAGAAGCAAGTTTTATGTTTTTAGGCAAAAAAGTTAAGAGTTTTTATGTTCCTAGCCAAAAAAACCAAAAGAGAGTTCTATGTATTTATAAGAAAATAGTTATTTTAATTAATTACAATAATGACAATCTCTAAGTTTTGAAGATGAAAAAAAATCCATCAATTGCATTCTCTACTGTTGTGCATACATCTTCAAGTCCTATTGACTATATCCACTTTGACTTGCGGGGACTCTTTAGGGTATCCAAAATGGGTGGAGCCCTTTATTTCTTGTCTAAGGTTGATGACTTTTCAATAAAAGTTTGGTTTTATCTTTTGAAAAATAAGAATGATTGTTTTGAAACCTTTGTTAAACGAAAAAACATGGCTGAAAATCAAACTGGTAGAAAGATAAAGGTTTTAATACAAATAATGGATTTGAGTTTGTAAATAATGAGTTTGATACTTTATGTGATAAATATGGAATACAAAGACACCACACTGTTAGAAAAATTTCCTAACATAATGGTTTGGCTGCAAGGATGAATAGAACACTTCTTGATAGGGTTAGATGCATGTTTTTTTCATCTAGTTTGAAAAAGCAATTTTGGGGCGAGGCTGTTGATATTGTTGCATACTTTAATAAACAAATTGCCATCAACTGCTATTAATTTGAAAACACGAGAACGTATGTGGATGGCTTGCATGTATTTGGTTATTCTATATTTGCTCACCAAAATGAGGTTAAATTGGAACCCGGGGCAGTCAAGAGGGTCTTCCTTGACTACCCAACTAGTGTTAAGGGTTACAGGATAGGGGCTAAAGATGGAAACAAAAGCCATAACTATAATTAGTAGGTATGTAATATTCAATGAAAACAAAATGCCCCTATCTAAAACAAGATTCAGCATATGGTTCTTAACCAGAGCAAACTATTAGAAAATTTGACCTTGAGATTTATGAATTTGAAACCCAACCTAGTTTATCTAGAAAATGAGATTGAAACTGAAAACGAACCAAAAACTAAATAGAACATAACTGATAGGGGACTTAATACCCAAATTGAGGTTGAACAGTACCTAGATAACTATCGTTAGCGAAGGATAAGGTCAGAAGGGAAGTTAAGCCACCTAAGAGATATGGATATATTGACGGTATAGCATATGCCCTCAACACAGTCATGTATATTGAGTTTGAACCAAAGTCTTATTGGGAGGCTCTAAACAGTAAGCATTCAACAGAGTAGCTAAATGCTATGGCTTTAGAGATGGAGTATCTTAGAAAATATTAGTCTTGGAACCTAATACTTAAGCCCGAGGGTAGGAAGCTAGTGGGTTCCAAATGAGTGTTGAAGCTTAAAGAACCTGAAACACCAAATGAGAAGCCCTAGTTTAAGTCCAGACTTGTAGCCAAGGATTTCACTTAGAAGGAGGGTGTGGATTATACGGAAAATTTTCCACCTGTTGTGAAACATACTACTATCACGATTTTGATGTCTTTAACTGCTAGATATAACACATTTCTAGAATAAATAGATGTCACCAAAACATTTTTGCATGCAGAGCTTGAGGAAGAGATCCTCATAGCACAACCTAAAGGGTTCATTGAACCCAGTTTGGATGAACATTTCTGTTTGCTGAAGAAGTCCCTGTATGGACTTAAAGAATAGCCTAGACAATGGTATAGACGCTTTGACAATTTCATGATAGAAGGGGCTTTAATAGATCTGTGCATGACACTTGTTCCTAATTTAAAAATGTTGATAATAACCATGCCTTATACTTGCTAATCTGTGTCGATGATATGGTTTTGGCCTGTAGATCTAACGATGAGATTAATCACTCGCTTAAGCAAATGCAAGAAGATCATTAATGTATGACATGACTTAGACTAGACCTGATTTAGCTTACCCTATGAGTGTTCTTTCTAGATTCAGGGGGAAGCTAGGAGAACACATTGGGATGGGGTAAAATGGCTTTTAAGGTACATAAGGGAACCTTAGATTTAGGTTTGACCTTTGGTAGAGACCAAAAGGACCTAAAACTCATTGGGCATACAGATTCAGACTTTGGTGGGGATTTAGATAGGAGCATATCAACCACAGCATACATGTTCTCCTTAATAGGTGAAACAATAAGCTTGAAATCCAAACTTCAGTCCATGACAGTTTGTCAACAGCTAAAGTTGAAAGTCTGGCCTTAATAGATGTTATTAAGTGGCGAATTTGGTTGAGGGGTATCTTTTCTGAAACCAATTTGAACCTAGGACCATCTGTTACTTAGACAATCAATCTACTTTTTGTTTGAGAAAAACCAGGTATACCATGATAGGACCAAACATCTAGCTATTAGGTGAAATTTCATTAGACAATAGTTAGATGCAAATCAGGTTGAATTGCAAAAATATGCACTGAGGACAATCAAGTGTATATGGGTACTAAGATTGTTCCTTTGGAAAAGTTTGCAGAATGTGTCAAATTAGTCCAAATGGATTGGAATCCTAGTTGAACCTTGGATTCAGTGTTTTGCTCCTTATTATTATAGTCAGTCTAGTTTCATTAGTATAAATAGTAACCAAGGTGGAGATTGTTGTATGGTTGGTTCCTATTTATGCTTGCCATGCCTTAAATAATAACATTTATAGCTAAAATGAGCTTAGCTAGATTGTTAGGATTATAACAATGATCAAACTGCATAACTTGATTAAAGAAGATAAGTCAAAATGCTGCCTTTGGTTCTCAGTTACAAGTGATAAAAATTTCGTAAATAAGTGGAAGTACGGGGGTCTTACTGTTTTGAATTTTGAGTTTTTGGGTCTTTGGGAGATTGTCCCTTTTTCCCCTATTTGAAAATATTATTTACCTGCCTGTACCACTAACCACTACCCACACCATTTCATTGCCTCAGTTTTGTTGTGACACGTTCGTCTCCAGATCTGTATTTGTGTGGGATAATCTGGGCCGTTAGTTTGCATGCCTATCGACGACAGAGAATTGTTATGGGAGTGGTGATGCGGATTGAGGAGGTGGGGTATAAATAGGGGCAATTTTAGATAGAGAAGAGAGACAGTTCATTTTCCAGTTTCTTTTCTCTCTCTTCTCCATTTTTCCCACTTTTGCTCTGTAGCTCTCTAAGAAACCTTGGCCCTAATTCTTCTCTGGCTCTTTCAAGGCGATTTAAGGGTTCTAGTGAGAAGATCTTGTACATTAGAGTTTTGTTTAGGAGCCCTATCTTAGAAGCTTAGGGTTTATGTATGTAATTCATTGTTGCGTAATATATTTGACTTGTAATTTGTAACAATTTCTAATATAGTAGATAGACTTCTCTAATAATAAGGTGCTGTGAATTAGGACCACTTCTTAGGTCTAAACTACATAAAAATCTGATGTTCTTGTTTGTTGTTATTGTTTTCGTTTGTAATCTTAATTTACGGTGTTATTGGGTTATTACCAACAGCAATATTTTTTGCGTTAAAGCCTAAAAGACAAATTGCATGATAGCCATGCTGATGTCATCCCTGCTGCAATAATTGAAAAAAATCGTAAAAGGAGAAAGAAAACGAGCACGTCACGTGCTTTTGGGCAGAGGGGGTTGTGGTTACCTATGAATGGAGGTGAAATAACGGAAGTGATGCGCCGATGAATTGGCTGTAAGGGGTAACGAATCCAATATTCTATGAAATACTTATGTTTATTTTGAAAGTTGGATTATTAATTGAGTCAAATTCAAATATGGGACGATTTACTCATTAGTGTTCATAAATAGTTTGATAAGAGTTTATTGATACCTTGATAAAGCATTATTAAAAGCTTGTTAAAGATTTCTTAAAGTCGTGTTATGATATTGTAGACATTATGTATTTAAGGGATATGATTGTGATATCTGTAATTTTATATTATTTTGTATTCTCTTTATATATATATATATATATATATATATATGAAACCTCCCTAAGAGGAGCGTGGAGATTTAGTTTGTAATTTTATAATGGATCAATATTGACTCCAATAGCTCAACCCAGTAGCAAGATCAACCGGATAGTAAACTGGGCTCGTTTTTATGCTTGATTCTGCTTAATAACGAGCTCCCTTCGACTCAATAATGATATCAAAAATGCTCGATTAGGCTAATAAGCCAATACGAGTTGAGTATCGAACACCCTAAAATCTTATCGAATCGAGGATGAACAAAAGCTCGAATGCTTAATAAGAGCTCAGCTCAAACTCAACATCAATAAGACTTGTTGAGCTCGAGTTTGAACAAAAGGATGCTCGGCTTGACTCGGCTCAACTCTGCTCATTTACACCTCTAGCCATAAGTCAAACTAACAGATTTATCCACTAAACGAGGCAATTGGCATAACTGTCCAGTCAAGCAGAAGAAAAGAGATAGAAGGGCAAGTAAATTTTAAGCCTCCAATGAGCATTATACATTGATACTGCACAATAACTTTCTGTTACAACTTACACCATGTTTAAAATTTTAAAAAACTTATGAAAAAGGTAAACAAAATTAGTCAAAAGTGAATTTTTATGTTTTTAATTACAAAGAAAATCTAAAAAAAATGAAAACGAGGAAAATTTTAGTATAAATTTTGAAATTTCATTTCTCTATTAAATTTGTGAAAACAATGAGAAAACAATTTTCTTCAACACCCGAAAAGTTATGTATCCAATGTTTGAGGCTCCACATGTGAGTCTAATAATTAGAATCACATATAGAAGTAATGGGAGTGAAGAGATCAATTTATAAGCCTTTTTTTTTTTATAATTGAAATTTATTAATATAAATTGATCAAAATACAATCATCCATATAAACATGGGCATACATACAAAAACTCCTCCCACAAGAACCCCAAATACCAAAAACACCCAAGAGAACACCATACACACCAAACAGCCAAACTTCAGGCGAAGGAATCCACACGAGTGACAGCCTAAAAGCACCAAGTTACCCCAACCCACACTGACAAACAAACACAAGCATCAAAGAGACAAAAAGGAAAGACCCATAACTTTCTCCAAAATGCTAGACAACCTACTAGGAACCAACCACCACAATGAAGAAAAAGAAACAACCAAACAAAGGATACAAATCAAAACACCTTCCACACACTCCCCCCCCCCCCCCCCCCCCCCCCCAAAAGAAAGACAAGAAAAAACAGCAAATCAGCAAAGCAATAACTCAGGACGTCAAATGCAACTCGGCCTAAGAAACATCAACTGGCTGCAGTGCCCCAACACCAAAGAACCTATTCCCAACAAGCTCCAGCACCCCGCAGTAACAAGGGGCCCAAGAACACACAGCCAATCGACATCAAAGACAACAGACACTACAACCCCAATAGCCCCTGGACACCTTACACTTTGCTCTTCCCTTTATCTTTCATATTTTTGTTCCTTCTAGCAACCCTTTTGATCCCTTTTGCATTTTTCAATAGCTTTTCGATTATTGAGTTCTGCCTATCCTTCCATGTAATGCCCACAACCTCACCTAACATACGGATCTTCTCAGCCTCCCTTTCTACCAGTCTTGTGCTTTCAGCTTCTAATTTTGATTCAGTAAATTCACTCTCTGCGTCTGCTGTTACTGCTCT
Source organism: Simmondsia chinensis (assembly GCA_018398585.1). NCBI lineage: Eukaryota > Viridiplantae > Streptophyta > Magnoliopsida > Caryophyllales > Simmondsiaceae > Simmondsia > Simmondsia chinensis. Next base: position 7,710,590 of record JAGTTD010000008.1, on the reverse strand, counting down.
TTTCGAGCTTTCCACTCTCTTGTCCTTCCCTTTCTTCTTTTTTTTTTTTTCCCAGTTGTCCATCGACACTTTCTTCAACTCAGAGTCTTCCCTGACATTGACATTGTAGAGGTTCACAAAACCAGGTGGGAACTGCTCTTCAGAGCATAAGTTTTCCGTCCCATCACCACCTACATCTCCATTAGTACTTGGATGGGGATCCTCCGTCTCCCTTTTTGTTCATTCGTGCTCTTTTTTACTACACTCACGGGTGGTGACTGGCTCAAGTTCTCCATTCCAAATAGACCTCCAGGCTTGTTGCCATTTAAGGCCTCCTCGTTGTCCTTCAAACATAGGATCTTATCAGCCGGTACCTTCTTGTTCTTAGCCTCAACCTGGATTTGGGCACTACGTGAAATGAAGTCCTCGGTTAGGATCTATCCTCCTTCCACGATGTGTATAAAATGTCTTCCTTGACCAACGATAAAGTTAACCTCTCATCTATGCGGTGCGGCACCATAGTCTCCACCAGAATCTTCCCCACTTCTAATGAATCATGCCCATTACACCTTGTATCCATTGGTAGGACTCGTCCCCAACTTTTGCCTATTTCAGTAAAGTTATCAGAGTTCCATACATGTTATGGTACTCCATAGCGTGATAGCCATGCCTTCCTCTTAAGATTTTGATCGAACTCGGACCACTTCTTCAATTTCATAGACCATCTACTCACCCATTTTTGGGTATTTGACAAAACCCAGTCCGTAAATTCAATTGACTCAAACTTGATAAAAAATGTAGTCCCTCCCATATGTTGTACATCACACGCAAGGCCACCGTCCTCTTCGATACTTTTCTTCAGCTTATTAACTTCAATGTCATACTCAACTTCTCCTACTATGCACTTTCTTAATTTTTCCTTTTTCTCTTCAACAGTTGTACCATGGACGTTTTTTAAGTCAGGGGGTTGGCCCCTCATCCCCTTTCGCCCCCTCTTTCCTCCACAGTGCTACGTGGTCTTGATCTTTCAAATCTTGCCATTTGCACCAGTAGTCTAGCATCCCCCAACCAACATCCATTTGCTTTCACCAGAGCTCACTAGGCTTCCATCCATGTTCCATAACTGACAAAGCCATATCTCAATCTTTTCATCGCCCTCATTTGAGCCGGGATAAAAGCATCCACCACCTTCCTGTGATTGCTGAACATCTTCCTTAACCAAAGATGTGTGATATTAATGGGTAGATTATCAACAAAAAGGGTGAAGGAACCTAAATTCATACCCTTCCCTTGCTCACCTTTACCTCTCCCTGACTCCATTGCTGGCTAATGTGAGATTCACTGGGTGCTGAGGGTGAACCGAGGTTGATGTTGACTGGGGCTGGGGAGGATTTGTGGTGAGGGTGAGGGTGGCAAGGTTAGGTGTATGGGGATGGGTTTTGGAGGCGAGGGACGGTGATGGGTTGATGCTAGAGCCAGTGTAGGTGGGGTGGTCTTTGGAAGTTGGTGGTGGATTTCAAAGAGTGTGGTGGCGGAGGAATGGTGAGGGTAGCAGGGAGGGTAGAGGAGGAATGGTGAGAGTAATAGGGATGGCGATGGGTTGAGAGTGAGGAGGATGGAGGTCGTGTAGGCGGTGGAGGAGAGTTGTTCGGTGGAGGTCAAACAAAGTGGGCGGTTGGAGAGGAGGGTGGTGGCGGCATAGGCGGTGGTGGTCGGAGTTTTGTTTTGAATTTTGAAAACAGGGAAGTTAGATCAATTTATAAGCCTAGTTAGTTACTCCACCTAATACCAATTGGTTTTAGGTTGGAACCCCAGTTGGGCTTATATGTGGACCTTGTTTGTTCCAACTCCATTGGTCAAGCCTAAAAGATTTGTTGAAATTCATGATATCAAAGCAGACGTTTGATCCCGTGCTCTGGTCGGACTCACCTAGTCCTCGGGAAGAGGGATGCATTTAAATTTGTTGCGCTGAAGGCCTCTCCAATGAATGTTGGATCCAATTGGATCGGAGAAGGCGAGTGCTACATTTATTATAGACTATGTGAGTGGGAGTGTTAAGACTCCATATGTGAGCCTAATAATTAGAATCTTATATAGAAGTTGTGAAAATGAAGAAATCAATTTAGAAGCCTAGTCGATTACTCCACCTAATGCCAATTGGTTTTATAACGGATCCCACTTAGGCTCATATGTGGACCTTGGTTGTTCCAACTCCGTGGGTCGGGCCTAAAAGGCCGGTGAAATTTAAATTAATACTTTTGGATCCCTATCCGTATGAGCAAGACAAGTCATCTAAACTATCATATTATAATCTCATCGGACAAGTTGTCCAAACTCATCAACGACTACAAACATATAATTTGACAACATATCACTAATTTGATTTAAGTCTATCTGTGGCTCAATCTCATTGACCACTTAAACCAAACCTGACATGTCATGTTAGACAATGTCCATCTCATGGAACACTTTAGAAAAACAATCACAAACATATTTGACTCGTAAAACATAATCAAACAATAAACATATAAAATAATTTCATTTATTTAATATTTAAAACTAACTAATTGAATTTTTTAGGACTCAAATTCCAACACAAAGTTAATTCTTTCTCCTTAATATTAGCCCATAACTTTGAAACAAAAGTTAATTATATTATATACGATTTCCACATCATTCTTCCTACTATTAGTTATAAATCTATTATTATTCCAATCTTAGTGCTTGATGTGTTTTTTGACGTCTATCAAAATTTAATATAAAACCCTATCTATTAAACACACATAAATTGAAGTGTAGGGCGAGAGGGTGTCGAACCACAGGGACTAAGAGTGCGTGAATTTAATTTATGACCTAAATTGATTTAAGGAAAAGTGATATCTTTGTGTTAATTAATCTAGAAAACGACAATTAAACGAAAGTAATCTACTACTAATCGGGAACATGTATTAAATTGAAGCCTAGGGTTTTGAATCCATCATTAGCCAATTATTTGTTGCATTAACTCTTAAATTGGGATTATTGATTGTCACACTGGTAGTGGTTTAGGCTACAAGCTTCAACCTACTAAGATAATGTTGTTAGTATTGCGTATTGACCCTATCTAACTAAAGCATAAAGAAAATAGGCTCTACCTAACCTATTGTTAATTATTACGTATTGACCCTATCTAACTAAAGTATAGGTAAGATAGACTTTAATTAATAATTCGGTTAATACTATTGCTTGATTAATTAATTATAAGGCTATAAGCACAAAGAATTAATTTATAAATATCAATATCAACAATTAAAGGTTACAAACTCAATAATCATATCAATTGAATAAACAATAAAAATATAATACTTCAAAGTATTTATCTCAACTAAGCAATTCCTGTAAATAATCAAATTAACCCGAATTAAAAGTAAACAAAAGTAAAGGCTAATATTTCATCTAACCCCAGAGAGCAAGTTAGCTCTCCATCAATGATGAACCGGTGAAGGAGGAGATGTAGAAACTCATGTCGATCTTCACACTAATTTCACTCTTGTCCCAATTTAACGAAAAAAAGAAAAGTAAAGTTGAGAGGGGGAGAGAGAAAAACAGGGGCCGTCGTTTATTAGCACCCAAAACAGCGACCAAGAGAACAACCCCAAAATCGAACCTTATATCCTCACAGAAACCAACCCTGCGTCTTCTCTGTGCCCTACCGGATCTGGGCCGTGGTCTGGGCGTTGGGCCGCGGTTGGTGGGCCTGGTGTTGACGAGTTGGAGGTGGGCGGTGATGGGCTGCTGGTGAACAGGGCCTGCATTGCTGTTGGGCAAGAGAATGAAGACGGAGGTTCGGGTGCTGGTGGTGTCGTGGGCTGGAGGTCGAATCGGGCCGGTCGTGGCTGGTGGTGGATCTAGGCTGGAGTTGGGCAGGAGGTGATACTGCAGTGTTGGACCTGGTGTCGGTGAAGTTGGGCCGCGGTTGATGATGTCGGTGTTGGTGCTGGTGTACAGGGGCTGTTGGGCTGGGCTGGTGCGGGTCGGTGCTGTGTGTTAGGCCCGATACGGGTCGGGTTCGAGTTATACGTTCATGTCCCGAATCTCGATTGACTCGATTTAATTGTTTACGCATCGAATTTGTCTTATTTGCACCGGTTTTGACAATTTTCTAAACTTTAATTTCAAACCTGTTAAACATAAAAATTGCCAAAATGAATGTGAAACTATAATTAAATAGGTGCAACATAATTAAAATAACACTTACAAGATGTATAAATCTGAGATACATCAGTGCTCATCTTATTTTCAACATGGTATTTGAGCCTAATTTAAAACCCCAGTGTTTATCTTCACCAAAAACCTTACCATTGCTACTCCCTTCAAGCCCTCGTCGCTGCCACCTCAGTCACCATTAATTCTCCTCCCATGGGCCAGTTGACCACCTTGCCACGGTCTCTAGACCATCAGCCGTCTCTCCCTCGCTCAAATTAAACTCTGTTCTTGAGCCCTATAATCATGTCCAAATCAACATCCACCTCTCTCGCTATTATGCGACTTACTGCCAACTATGCTGTTTTCCTATTTATACCTATGGCTTGCCTCCAGTCCCCCCCTCCTTTTCTCGGCCGAATAACAATCGATTTGGCCCCCAGCTCGATGCCGCCCACCTTGGTGGTGTCTAGTCCCTCCTCGAAACTCCTTTTGTCTTTCTAACCCTGCTCAGCGTAATCAAATGCTTTTCCTTCTCATTGATTATGGAATTTATTAGTATATTCGTACTCGGTCCTCTCGAGCATATCACAATACATGGTGGCTGACTTTATGACAACACAAGCTACAATACTTGGGTTCGTATATGTTAGTGCCTCAAGAGTTGGATTTTTGCTACATTGGACTAGTCCATCGTCAATAATCTTTGGGTAAAGTCTAACTCTAGATCCATATAAGAGACCTTAGAGAAGCTTTGCCAAGACCACCTTTCGCCATACATACATAATTGAGGAAGCAGTTTCCCACTATGCAGATGGAGGGATATAATTTTGATGAGCACGTTCAAAAGGTGCACTCTCTCGCCCACAATTTATCTCTCATTTGTGCCCAATCCCTTATGAGGAATCAGTATCGTACGTCCTTGGCTTCTATAGGAAAAGAAGTAGAATGGTTAAAAGATCTATTATAGGAGATTCTTTTATGACCTAAGTTAATGTCACCTATTTTTAACCATTACAATGGGAAGTCTTGGCACATTGGTGTGACACATAGTTATAGGAAACAACTCATCAAAGATGCAGTGATCATTATGGACTTTGTGAATTCAAGTCAAAATTTAGCTAATCCTTTCATGATAAGTCTTGTTACAAACTTGATGTTGAATACGAGTCAAGGAAAGGGTCTTAAACATGTTAATATTAATTGCCAATGGTGGATCCTTGACCTAACACTTGGTGCAATGCCAGGTCTTATGTTCAATGAGGCAAATTCTGTAATTTAAGTGATTCCAAGTACTAAAGTAAATATTCCAACTCGAGTGTAGTGCTTGGTAACTTGTTACTTAAGGAAAAGGAGGTTGAGTGAATGCTCTTAATGGATCCAAAGAAACGGGGTCCACCTATGTAATTGTGAAGTTTGGTCGCTTCAAGGCGTGATTTAATAAGATGGGTTTGACTTTGAAATACTCATGAAGGGTACAAAATACAAGACCTTTAAAAGTATCGATGAGAAGATGAGATGCTCATGGGGAGTAAATCTTGTGTGTGAGATATGTTCAATTAATCAAATGGGATGTATGATTCAATGATGTGATCCACTATGTTATTTCGATTAATTGTAACGTGTTTTCACTGAATGAATATTCAATCATGAGAAACCTTCATTTATGCATAAATACTTCCTTTATTTTCTAAGATCTTATAAATTTTATTTGAGAATTTATGTTTCGAAAATGGTCGGAGAATGTTGATTTATAATAAAAATAAAGTGTTGTAGATGTGTTTTGCCTCAGGCATGATGTGTGTCAACACACAACTTACAGAAAGTCACGATGCCTAGAAAAGAGGGTTGTGTATTGTGTGTCGAAACACAGCTTCTATTTGTTGACACATAGTTCTGACGCATAGCCCCTATGTATTGACAAAAAAGTGTGGTTTGGCCTTTTTTGCGCAGTTTTTGTGACTCTTTTGAAACCGTAGGTGTCCTTTAAAGAGACACTTAATCCTCTATCTAACTACCCCCTCCATATCAAATTTATCACTTGGAAAAACAAATCATTCTCTTCTATTTTGAATCTTGGAAATCCATCCTCTCTATATACACTTGTCCTTTGTTATGAGGTTTTTATATTACCCTATGACTATTTCGATAAGGTTTCATTGTAGCTTTTTCACAGCGTTTAATAGCTTTTAGTTTTTTAAATAGTCAAATAGCTAAAAGTTGTGTTTGGTAAAAAATTTCAAATTACACTACAAGAAAGTTTGCTTTTAACGACCAAAAATAATGGCTGAAATTGTTTTTCGATTGTTAAAAGTATCTGTGCAGTGCCTAGTTACAACGAGATTAAAACACCGTCATTAAAGGGTGGTATATGATAGGCTAATAACGACGGAAACTAAATAAAGTTGTTAATTCTATCCACAAACCATCGTTAATAGGCTCAAATAAGTGATAAAATTTCGATTGAAAAAGTAAAATTCATTAATCGGTAAAAGTTAGACATCCTTTTTGTGAAATTTATTGTTGTCAATTTTATTTTTTTTTATTCTCTTATATTTTTAAATTGGTTTCTCACCCATGCATAGCGTAATTCAAGTTCGAGTATTAAATAATAATCCAATCAATACTCAACTTGGTATTTAACTCATTTACTGTACTCTAATTGTACTCGATAATTGCTCATTTAATATTTTCAAATATGATTTATATTATTTAATTAAAAAAGATAATCAATAAAATAATTAAAAAATTAAATAAAGTGGAAACCTAATTTGGACACCATTTTAATCCCCACCCCTGTCTAATTCTTCAAGCCTCCTCTGTCTCTCCTTGCGAAGCCCTCTGCCGACGAAACCCTACAAGCATACCATCAGCGAAGCCCTCAATGCAGGACCGAATCAAACACTCAACAAAACCCTCTAAACAATACTGAAGTGAACACTTAGCAAAACCCTCAACGCAGGACTGAATCGATCACTCAGCGAAACCATCTGCTCGTTTAAGTTGCTTTTCAAGGTAAATGACTGAATCAAACACTAATATGTTTGACATTGCTTTTCAAGTTCTGATTACTTATACATTAGGGTTTACTAGTTTATAGATAATGTAACAATTTAGAGTTACATCACAATCTACAATTAAATTGATATTAAAAGGTTAAAGGAGAATGAATGAAAAAGAAAGAGAAGGAGAGAATCAAGAAAGAGAGAAAGAGCACTGAGAGATAGGGGTTAGAGGGAAAAATTGAAACAAAGAGAGCAGGGGAAATAGAATGGAGAAGTAGAATGACTTTGTTTGTTATTTGCTTACTTAATCATTTACACTTTACAAATATTTATAGGCTCAATTAAGCAAAACTTATTCTACTCTTATGCTAACCAATTCCTTTAGCTAGTATGATAACCGACTAACAACCTATTTATTAATTTGAATTTCTCACTACTTTACTTTCTAAGGTATTACATGTATCAATAGAGAGATTAATTTTGAGATTGTTTTTGCCAATGCTCTTAATTGTTATCCTTGAAATTGAAAATTTGTGTTGAAACATCTTATATTAATTGAACCATACTTTTTAGGTATATTCTTGGAATATCTTATAAGAATATGGTGTCCAATAAGGATGACAGGTGAGTTTAAATTGAGTAATCGGTGGGTGCAGTCCTTGATGTCATAGTAGGGACAACACGCAGAGATTACGTAGATTGAGACAAATTACTGGGTGCTGTCCTTTTTCTTCTAAGATAAGTGGTGAAAATCAATGTTTCCCATTACGTATTATCCGAAAATAACAGGGGCAACTACCACAAATGCCCTAAAATCGGATCCGTCAATGGCTCAAAATACTTCAATTGTAATCAATGAGGCCTCATTTAGTGTAAAACAATCAAGATAAAAGTCTAGGATAAAGATAATGGGAAATCCCCTGGCTTCACTTTCCTTCTCGAAAAAATAATGTACTTGTCCTTTTTTCTAGGAAGAAGGGTTCTTATGTAAGGACAAATTACTGGGTGCAATTCTTTTTCTACTAAAACATTGATGAAAATCAGCATTACACATTACTGGATTTGAAAGTCACAGGGAAAATTGCCCCCAATCCCATAACATTAGATCTACCAATGGCAGGAAACACTGTAGTTGTGGTCGGTGAGGTCATGGTTTAGTGATAAAACCATCAAGATAAAGGCCTAGGATAAAGATAATAGGTGCAAATCCCCCGGCTTCACTTTCTTTGAGATAATGTACTTCTCATATGTTTTAGAAAGAAGGGTCCTTATGTGGAGAATTTTGGTTTGGAATGTAGAGGATACAAAAGTCTTAGCCATAATTTATGGACCAAAAGCTGGATTAAAGAAGAATGAGAATCCCGAGAAGGCTTCTATTGAAATAATTTGGAAGCCCAAAATGGGTCAAATCGATGAGTCATCTTTGAAAATTTGCAGGCAAGATGAATATGTAATCAGTTCTAATTGGTGCAGGATTTTGCTAGGTTGAATCGATACATGTACATGTTGGTCATTCTAAATACTTCCGAGCTCGTTTGTTTGTGTATTTTCTAGTCATCTACTATTTATAGAATTGAATAGGCTTAATAATAAAATCAAGCTGACTATATATTTTACAAAATGTAAACATACTATGTTTACGCTTAACAGAACTCTAAATCTACAAATGGCTTTCTTTGTCAATATCCCTAAGGCTCTATTTTGCACATGAAATTTAAATTGTTCCAATTTCAATTTCAATTAGGATGGAATTGGAATTGGTATTGAAATTGAGATGGAATTGAATTTTTATTTTGAGTTTTAGGTCAATAAAGTTAATATGTAAGAGGAATATATTGAGGGGATAAAAGTACAATAAACCAAAGGATGGAAAAATTCAATAGGGGGTGATTCATTTCTCTATGACAAAATTGATTTTAAACATGAAATATGTAGAGGACTTACAAGACTAGATCCACCAATAAATAAACAATGGATGAATTTTGTTCTTGATCGGGTGAGTTTAACATATCAAAACATGGAGTTGGACTCTGTGATTAAGTTCTATGTAGAGTTTGAGAATCTTGTGAAGTTGTGACTCTGACTGAGTTTTGTATTGTAGAGTTTGATTTTGTAATTATTTTTGTATTCATTGTTGAGTTGTTTAAAATTATTGATGAGTTTTGACTCTATGATTGAGTTTTATGTCTAGCTTGAGATTTTTGTGTATTTGGGACTCTGTGATTGAGTTTTATGTTATGGAGTTTGAGTTTGCCATCATTTTGGTATTATCAAGCATACATTGTTAAATTGTTCGGAATTGTTATGGAGTTTGGACTATGTGATTGAGTTCTATATGGAGTTTGAGAATATTATGGATTTTATGACTCTGTGATTGAGTTATATAATGTGTATATTGAGTTTTCAATTGCTATGGTATTAATTAAGAATACATTGTTGAGTTGGTTGAAATTGTTGTGGAGTTTGAGAATATTGTGAATTTTATGCTGATTGCTTTACTATATTGTGAATTGTTGCTAAGTTGTTAGCTGACAAATTGTACGATGTTCGCTTTTAGTGTCATTTAGATGTAAATTGATTCTTGTGAGTACTTAGATATTTAATTTGCAATAACATTTTTATTTTTTCATGGAAATTCATTGCTACATTAGATGGTATGTGTGTGTTATTTATGTAAGTATACTATGTTATTGTACATGTGTTATAATTGACATGAAAATTGTCGTTATACTACATTCATGTACAGGAGCAACAAACGACCAGAAGGTTGTTCTTATATTGCATGAATGTATCGATTTTGTAAACAATCAGAAAATTGTCACTATATTACATGAATGTACAGATATTTATGAACATATACATTATGTTACATGAATGCACAAGGTCTTTAAGGTCGATAAATTTTGTCATTTTAATTGTGTTTGAGGGGGAAAGGTGCTTTTATTGATGACTTTTATTGTCGTTAATTGCTAGAAAGCACTTTAACGATGGTTAGTTGTTTTTGCTATTCTTAATCAATGAAGATCTATTTTTTCTTCACTATTTTCTATTAATAGCTGGAGAAAATTTAACGGCAGTTTTTGTAGCCGTTAAAACTTTTTCCAATATGGTGGGTAAATATTCATATCGACTGCAATTGTTGTCGTTATTGACCAACTCTTTAACGATGGTTCGCTTGACGTTACAAATTTTATTTTTAACGACAACTTGTGCCGTCGTCATTGATTTCACTTATAACGATGACCATAGTATACCGTCGTATATACTTTTAACGACAGCTTTATTTACCGATCGTTGATCCCAGATATTATTAACGTCGAAAGCAATTATGACGACGGATGATAGGAAGTTTTTCCTGTCGTTAATAGTAATAGCGATGGTAAATTAAGCTTTTAACGACGAAAATCACTATAGCTAATGACCCTTTTCGTTGTAGTATTAGCATTTTGAATAGCTTTTAGCGTTTAGAAGATAGCTTTTGGAAAGCTATTCAAAATAGCTTTTAAAAAGTGATGGAGGTTAGAATTTAGCTTTCTACATATTAAATTATTAGTATAACCTTCTATTATTTTCCTAACAAATACAACATAAATGTATCATTCATTTATTTTTATAATATATGACCTACTCTATTTTTCTAAAAGTACAATAACAAAAACAGACCCAGTGCCTCAAAGGCTCTCACATATGCAGGATCTAGGAGGGGGTGGGATGTACACAACCTTACCCCTTTGGGCTGCTACCCTCAAAGGAGGCTATGTCCGAGGACCCTTAACCTGGGAAGCTAATTTACCTTATATTTATATTTTTTATTTCTCATTCCTACAACATATTCAGCTTTTACATGTATGTTTTGGTGTAATATAGGTACATTTAGGCTTGGAGTGCAACGGAGCAAACGAAGGTTGAAAAGTGGTGGAATTAAGCGTAATCGAGGCATATTTGAAGACTAATCTGAGGAACCCTACCACATGTGAGAAAGAAGTACCAATCAGGTCAAGATTCGGTCGAAAGAGTATTTTCTTGGATGCGTGGATCGATTGACCATGCATTTTGGCAATCGGTCAAGCTTAAAATGAGTAAAAGGTTAAAAGAAGAATATTTACAACAACAACAACATGCCCAGTGCCACAAGGTCTCCTACTTGCGCGGGGTCGGGAGGTAGGATGTACGCAGCCTTACCCCATCAAGGTGAGACCCTGACGAGAAACCGTTTCCAAGGACTCCCAACCTGATAGATGAGAGGTTAAAAGAAAAATATTTATGAACCAATAATTTCCCATTCTACTGATGAAACCACTGAGATCATGTAGATCTCTTCGAGAGCTTCAATTTGGTATGTAATTTGGCCCATAACTCCTTACAGGTCAACAATTACGCACGTTTTAAAGTTAACTGCACAAGCTATCAAACGGGTGGCTGATTGATCGGCTGATTGGGCCAATCGATCGGGGGGCACCCGGAGCGTGCCCTAACCCATGCCCCACCTATAAATAAAGAGGGGCGGGCCTATGTTTCCCATCTTTTTCTGTGTCACCTCTCCTCCTCTCCTTCCCGAAGCTGCTACGTGTTCCAAGGATTCTCAAACGCCGAAGTGCAGGCGGTCGAAGTGCTGGGGAAATCAAAGCAAGGATCAACGTCAACGTCAATCAAGGGAGTCATCATTCATGAGTTTTTCTTCACTTTCTCTTTTAGATTTTGTGATGTGTAAAACTCCAACGTAGCAGTAGACCTGTGGTTGAGGGGTGAAAGACGGGTAACCATCTGAATCTTAGATTTATATTTTATTGTAAACAGTGATTTATGTTATGTTGTTATTGCACTCTCATGGGGAACTTATATTTTTGATTGGTTTTCTATAGAAGAGCTTGTAGCTGTGTTTAAATTTCTAATTTATTTGCGTCCCATATACATTTTGTAGTCTAAACTATAACATAACAGGTTTTCAAGCGTGGTCTGGGTTGAGGTTGTACCCAATTCTAAACACAATCTTTTATACAAATCAACGCTTAATTAAGAGTAATAAAGGAATTTGTTAGTGGTATTGAGATAATCCATTATCCTAAATCCTAACTTAAGTATTAATATAGGCTTGACATGAAATTAGGAGTGAGAAAGGAATTAAGTAGTGCTATTGAGATAGCATATGCTACATCTAGGATAATAAGATAGATTATGCCCTCAGACTAGTTCATTACCCTAACTCTTAATTTAAGTGTTAAACCAGGCTTAGCGTTTGTAGCCTAAGCAACTCTAATTCATTGACATAATCAAGTATAACGATAGTATTCGAGTTAAGCTACTCCGAATTCATTCCCTAAACTACCCTTAATTGACTTGACAACTTTATATTATAGTTAGTTTCATTAATTTAGTTAACAAATTATTTAAACCAAACAAAAGCCGAATCTCAACTGCTCATTAACAACTAAATTCGACCTAACTCTGATTCCTTGTGGATACGACTCCCATATATCCGATTTAGCTACGATGAAGTCATGCACTTGCGAGTATACAATTTTGAAACACTTTTAAAACTGCATCAGAAGCATAGAAACAATAGTACATAGAATGCATGAAGCATGAGGCATATGAAGCAACATAAACCATAAAGCAATATAGCGACAGAACAACAAGCAACCAACACACAACGACAAGAAATATAATCAAATAGGCGTACATATAAGCCTAGAGGCACTAGTACTATCTTAGCTGCACTCTTCTCTCCTACACCGCTATAATAGCTACACCTATGTTAGTCGTGCACACTGTTCTATCTAGGGCCATCTTCTCATTTAAGTTGAGGTGGGTAAGGTTATGTCGAATCGTCTCTATCATACTTATTTTTCTAAAAGTATAAAATAAATTTATACATGGAATTCTAACTAAATTTAAAAAATATTAAAATTAATTAATTTAAACTAAAATTATTTTACTATTATTAATATTTTAATTGTTAAGTTGATAAAAGAAATTTTAATGATTAGAATTTAAATAATATAATTTAATTCATACTTTTATAAAAAGAAAAAGTCAATCTATATGACCATGATAATGTTACGTCAAATTGATAAAAAAAAGTTTTAAGCCATACTATTTTATTAGCTCTATAATTTTATTTATGTATATCTTCATATATAATTTATATTGTAAAAACTAAACACAACAATTAATTTTACTCAATATTTATATCTACTTATTTAATTATAATTAACATCTAATAGTTTATTAATCAACAAAATATTAACAACTAATAAACAACAGTTAACAGCTCACAGCCAAAGTCACTTTTGTACATCTGCAACCCACATATTCGGGTGAGGTTAGACCCGGGTTGGCCCTTTGGCTGGCACTAACTTTGGCGGGTTATGATTAAATGAGGGACCAGATGAGCTGTCATTTGGATCTCTTTTCTTCAAGTTACGTCACCAAACAATTTCATAATATTTGAAATATATAAATTCTTATATTAATCCAATAAGGACAAATTTGGTTTGAGGATAAAAAGAGTTAATAGTTACCTTATTAATTACTAACCCTTTTTTATCCTTATTTAGTTTTAGAAAAAAAAAAATATATCATGAAAATTTTTACCTCCATTTGGGGGTTAAAAGCTTCGCACCGGGGGTCTAGTGCAAAGCTCATACTGCCTAATTTCTGAAAAAAAATTTGGATCTGGAAAATTTTTAAAAATGTCCCAAACCCTAGCTATCATTACAGCCATCGTCGGCGGCCGTCGTGGCTCAGCCCACCACCGTTACAGCTTTGTGGACTTTGTTCTTAGTTGCAAGCCCCATCACATCCCAACACCTCCGCCGCTGCTGTATGCTTCCGCCGCAGCCTGCATCACCTCCTGACACCAAGCCTATTTTCATCGCCACTTTTCGATACCCTTCCAACACTAGTCATTACTTCTTAGATTCCGTCGTAGCCCTTGTCGCCACAGCCCACAATTTTGTTGCCATTATTCGAAAGGGTTTTCGCTTGGGTTCGTTCATACCCTCTCAAAACCATTAACCCACTACTTCGTGCAAGTCATTTTTTCAATCTTGTTACTCACATACCAAACACAAGTAAAGATTTATAGGTTATTAGTTACCCTTAAACCAAATAAAGTGAAATTAAAATTTTTCAAGGGGAATGGTTACCCTATTAAATTTTGCACCATGAATGATTACTCCCAAAATTTTAACCCTGCAAACATGCCCTCAGCAAAAAAGAAAAATAAGGAAAAAATAATAAAAAGTCTTACATGAATCTTTTAGCACGAACTCACAAAGTTAAGCCGAAATGAATATTAGTGACACTAAACTAGGCATGGGTTAATATTTTTGGCTATATGTGGTAGAATTTGAGGTTCCCTTGCCCCTCCGAAGTGGAAAAAAATTAAGTCAGTTTTAATATAGACAAATACTTAATAAAATATCAAATTATTTCTATGAGAACGTTTTTAAAACTATACTACTAAAGTAAAAAAAAGTATTGTACTAGCTAAAATAAATATTTTTAGCAACTAGACATAAATTAATATTTTAGAATTGTATGGTGACTAACACTTGCTCATCTACTTACAATAATGTTATTTACTTCCTTTTGCTTCTTGTTTTACTGCTTTTTCACTATTTTGTTTGCTTCTTGCTTCTTGCTGCTTGCTTTCTAAAGTTGGGGGCACTCAAACACAGCCTCTTTTATCGTAACATTCTGAAGGGGTAATGTTGCATACACCTTCCCCCCCCCAGACCCTGCCCTAGCAGGAGCCTTGTGGCACTGGGACGGTTGTTGTTGTTGCTATGTGCTTCCTCCTAGTATTGTAGTTTTCAATTATTATGGTAACATGATATTTTTAAGTTTCCCTGAATTTTTTTATTGTGCAATTTGATTCTAAGGCAAATAAATCAATCACGGCATTGTAATCCACAATAGTCGAGGGCTATATGTCGAAACTACCGCATTTTAAGTTCGCAAATCATGTATGATTGGATATGTTGGAGACCACCTTGTTGAATTATTGGTCTCTATATGACCTAACTATGACGAATATTAATTTAATCAAGTATTGTTCAAGTATTATAGATCAAGTAGACAACGGAATATATGTTGTATCAGGGTTATTTTATTTTATCTTGAGTGGCATATGATGTAAATATTATTATGTTCAAGGGTCAATATAAATTGTATTTTAAATCAGGTCATTATGGTAGTTGACCATTTTGCCCCTGTCCATATGTAATATTTCCTTGCCCGTGCCCCTGCCCGTGACTGATCCTCTGCTGCCCAAAGCTTCCTGAGGAAGCTTCCCAAATTTGTTTAAAGTTGGCTGCCACGCGCCAGCCATCCAAGCCCCCTGTTTGTGTTTGTCTATGGCGAATCTGGACTGTTGATGCGTTTGAGTTGAACGGCTGAGATGTGATGTGACGCCTTGCCACGGATGGTGCTTTAATGTGTATATATAAGGCAACCTTTTAGGGTTCCTGTACACGCTTTTCATTTTTTACAATCTTCATCAGCCACCGCCCTTTTCTCTCCTTCTCTTGAGGCGATTTTGAGGCGATTGAAGGAGATCTTTCAGATCCGTGGGTGTAAAGGCTTGCATGTCCAGATCTTGATACTTTGGAGCACTAAGAAGCCATTGTTGGCTTTTTTGTGAGTATCTCTTCTCTTTTCTGCTTTGTCTTTGTTCAGTAAAGGTTTCTATCTTAGGAAATTTGAAGATCTATTTGTATTACGTTGTTGTCTTTGAGATTTTGATCTGTAACAACTTGAACTTGACTATAGTGGAGAGACTTCCCTAGAAATAGGGAGTCGTGGATGTAGGTCTTATTTAAAGGCTGAACCACATAAAATCTTGGTGTTCTTTGTTGTGTGTTTGAGCATATTTTCATATTTGATACTTACTATACTACAGTTAAAGGTTTATACTTAGATCTGAGAATCTATAACATATTCAAGTAAGTTTCTTTAAGAACTGAAGTTTTTCTTTAAAGATCCAAAGTTTTACAACTAAAACTCAACAAGTGGTATCAGAGCTTTAGGTTCTTGACCTCGAAGAAACAATATGGTGGCTGCTAGGGTTGAGATCGAAAGATTTGACGGTAGAAATGATTTAAATATCTGGAAACTTAAAATGAAAGCCATTCTTATGGCCCAGGGCGCTGGAACTGCGCTTCTACCTGAAGATAAACGACCTGATTATCTAACTGAAAAAGAAAAACTAGAGATTGAACATAAAGCCTACGCCTTTTTACTACTTAGTCTAGATAATTCAGTTCTTAACCAGATTTGTTCTAAGAAGACTGTGGCTGAAATCTGGGCTAAGTTAGAAGATATTTATAAGTCTGAGTCTTTGTCTAACAGGATGTTATGTATGGAAGCACTCTTAACTTTTAAAGTGAGTGAGTTTAAACCCTTACAAGACTCTATAGATGAGTTTCACAGAATCTGTCAAGATTTGGATAATGTTAAGGTAACTGTTGCCGATGAAGTTTTGGTTGTAGTGATGTTGTGTTCTTTACCTAAATACCTTAGGGCTTTCAAAGACACAGTTAGATATGGACGAGAGACTATATCACTTAAAGATGTTACCAAGGCCCTTAGGTCCAAGATTCTTGGACTTAGGAAGGAAGGAAAATATCCACCTAATAGTAACAGCGGGGAAGGATTGTCTGTTAAGGGCAGGACAAAGACTCGAGACAACAATAACAATCATAATAATCATAATAAAGAAAGAAGAAGAAGTAAGAGTAGGAACAGATCTAACTCTAGACCAAAAAGGGACTGCAGTAAAGTAAAGTGTTATGAATGTGATAAGCTAGGACATATCAAGAGATATTGTCCTGATTATCAAAGAAAATTTAATGGCACAGCAGATAACACTGAGTACACTGATGGTTATGATTCTGTTGAAGTATTAGTGGCTTCTACAGACCTAACTACACATGAATGTGTGCTAGATTTAGGGTGTAGTTTCCATATGACATCTAATAGATCTTTCTTTATTGAGTACAAAGCCGTGACTGGGGGGAAGGTATTATTAGGAACCAATCACGGGTGCAAGGTAGTAGGAATAGGGTCAGTTAGAGTTAGAGGGTCTAATGGCGTTGACTTCACCTTAGAAGGAGTTAGGCATGTGCCTAAACTTAGAAGGAACCTAATTTCTCTAGGACAGTTAGACCTGGCTAGTATAACCTTAAACGCTCAACAAGGGGTAATGAAGGTCCTTAAGGGTTCCCTTGTAATGCTTAGTGAGGAGGTCAATAATGGTTTATATGTGCTTAGAGGTGACATAGTTCCTGCTGTCTGCTCTGTTGCAGAAAAAGCTGACCTAGCTAACAATTGGCACAAGAGATTAGGACATGTTTCTGAGAGAGGCTTGAATGAACTGAACAAGAAGGGACTGTTGGGAGGTGGTTATGTGTCTAAACCTAATTTTTGTGAGTCATGCATTTTTGGAAAACATCATAAACTATCTTTTAAATCTGGTATCCATATAACTAAGTCACCGGTAGACTATATCCACTCTGATTTGTGAGGACCAGCTAGGGTACCAACTTTAGGTGGAGCTTACTACTTCATATCTATGGTAGATGACTTTTCTAGGAAGGTTTGGGTTTATTTACTCAAAACAAAAGATGAATGTTTTAATGCTTTTGTTAGGTGGAAGAACCTTATAGAAAATCAAACAGGTAGGAAGATTAAGGTGCTTAGAACTGATAATGGACTTGAGTATATCAACTCTAAATTTGATAATTTATGTGCACAAAATGGTATTAAAAGACACAACACTGTTAGAAAAATACCCCAACAAAATGGGCTGGCTGAGAGAATGAACCGCACACTCTTAGATAGAGTTAGATGCATGTTATTTGCATCTGGACTTGGAAAGAACTTTTGGGGGAGGCTGTAGTTACTACATGTTATGTAGTAAATAGAACCCCCTCCTCTGCAATTGATTTTAAAACCCCTGAAGAAAAATGGACTGGAAAAACTCGTGACTATTCTATTTTAAAAGTTTTTGGATGTGCTGCGTATGCACATCGATCAGAAGGAAAACTTGAACCTAGGGCTATAAAAGGTGTTTTCCTAAGCTATCCTGATGGTGTAAAGGGTTATAGAGTGGAGGTTAGGGATGGAAATAGGGCCAAAATAATAATTAGTAGGGATGTAACCTTAAATGAAGAAGAAATGCCCTACTTGGAGAAACCAATAGCTGCTGGTACATCAGCTACTTCCTCCAACCCTAGGAAGTTTGATCCTGAGCTCTATGAGTTCGAGATCAGCCCACCAGAACTTGCATACCAGGAAAACCAGACCTTAGATCCTGAAGAAGAGGTGACTGACAGTGCTGAGGGGAGCACTGAACCTCAAGAAACCATTGAACATATGGACCTATCTAACTACCAACTAGCTAGGGATAGGGAGAGGAGAGAAACTAGGGCACCTATTAGGTTTGGCACTGCTGACTGCATTGCCTATGCCCTAAACACTGCCTTAGAATATGTAGAGTCAGAACCTCTCACTTATTCACAAGCTATTAGTGGGGCTACCTCTGAACAGTGGCTTAAAGCTATGACAGAGGAAATGGAGAGCCTCAAAAGGAACAAAACCTTGGTTTTGGTTCCTAAACCTATGGGTAGGAAGTTGGTAGATTCTAAGTGGATTTATAAAATAAAAGAACCCAATACATCATCTGGACAGCCAAGGTTCAAGGCCAGATTAGTTGCAAAATGTTTTTCACAAAAAGAGGGGGTGGACTACAATGAGATTTTCTCTCCTATTGTTAAGCACACCACTATAAGAATCCTTATGGCCCTAACTGCTAAGTTTAGCATGTTCTTAGAACAAATGGATGTTACCACAGCTTTCCTTCATGGAGAGCTAGAAGAGGAGATTTTTATGACACAACCTGAGGGGTTTATTGAACCAGGAAACGAGAATAGTGTCTGTCTGCTGAAAGGTCTTTGTATGGCCTTAAGCAGTCTCCTAGACAATGGTACAAGAGGTTTGACCAATTTATGCTGGGTAGAGGATTTACCAGGACTATACATGATACCTGTTTCTACTATGTTAATGCTGATTCTGATGATGCCTTGTATCTGCTGATATATGCTGATGATATGCTGCTGGCTAGTAGGTCTATGAACTCTATAAATGATTTAAAGCTAATGCTTTCTGTTGAGTTTGATATGAAAGACCTAGGGAAGGCCCAGAAAATTCTTGGTATGGAGATTACCAGGAATATTTCAGCAGGAACAGTGCATCTGTCTTAGCAAGCCTACTTGGAGAAGGTATTATCACATTTTAATATGTCGGATTGTAAACCTGTTAAGTTGCCCTTAGCAAGTCAGTACAAGTTTTCAGTGGAGTAGTGTCCTACTACTGAAACCTATAAAAAACAGATGGAAAAAGTACCCTATGCCAATGCTATAGGATCTTTGATCTATGCTATGACCTATACAAGACCTGACTTAGTTTTTCCTTTAAGTGTTCTATCTAGGCTTATGAGTAACCCAGGAAAAGAATATTGGGATGGGGTTAAGTGGCTGTTAAGGTACATAAAACAGACCTATACATTGGATTTAACTTTGGGTAGAACAGAATCTAACCTACGGTTGGTAGGTTATACAAATTCTAATTTTGGGAAAGATTTAGATAGGAGAAGGTCCACTAGTGCGTACCTTTTTACCCCAAATGGTGGAGCCATCTGTTGGAAATCAAAGCTACAGTCTATGACAGCTTTGTCCACTATGGAGGCTGAATTTCAGGCCCTAATCGAAGCTATTAAGGAAGCTATCTGGTTAAGGGGGCTGTTGTCTGAAATTAATTTAGACTGTGGACCCCCTATACTCTATTCGGATAGTCAATTAGCCCTTGCTTTGTGTAAGAACCCTGTTTATCATGATAGGAATAAACACCTAGCTTTTAAGAGGAGTTTTGTGAATGATATGTTGGAAAAGGACACTGTTGAACTGCTAAAAATCAGTACTGATATAAATCCGGTGGATATGGGCACTAAGAATGTAACTTTGGACAAGTTAATCAAATGCCTTAACTTGGTTCAAAGCGATTGGGATCATGGATGACCAATCATGTGAGTTTGCTCCTTATTACTAGGGTATGTTTAGTAGTTAGTTCATATAGATACCAAGGTAGAGAATTGTTGAATTATTGGCCTCAATATGACCTAACTATGACGAATATTAATTTAGTCAAGTATTGTTCAAGTATTATAGATCAAGTAGACAACGGAATATATGTTGTATTAGGGTTATTTTATTTTATCTTGAGTGGCATATGATGTAAATATTATTATATTCAAGGGTAAATATAAATTGTATTTTAAATCAGGTCATTATGGTAGTTGACCATTTTGCCCCTGCCCATATGTAATATTTACTTGCCCGTGCCCCCCGTGACTGATCCTCTGCTGCCCAAAGCTTCCTGAGGAAGCTTCCCAAATCTGTTTAAAGTTGGCTGCCATGCGTCAGCCATCTAGGCCCCCTGTTTGTGTTTGTTTATGGCGAATCTGGACTGTTGATGCGTTTGAGTTGAACAGCTGAGATGTGATGTGAAGCCTTGCCACGGATGGTGCTTTAATGTGTATATATAAGGCAGCCTTTTAGGGTTCCTGTACACGCTTTTCATTTTTTACAATCTTCATTAGCCATCGCCCTTTTCTCTCCTTCTCTTGAGGCGATCTCGAGGCGATTGAAGGAGATCTTTCAAATCCGTGGGTGTAAAGGCTTGCATGTCTAGATCTTGATACTTTGGGGCATTGAGAAGCCATTGTTGGCTTCTTTGGGAGTATCTCTTCTCTTTTCTGCTTTGTCTTTGTTCAGTAAAAGTTTCTATCTTAGGAATTTTGAAGATCTATTTGTATTACGTTGTTGTCTTTGAGATTTTGGTCTGTAATAACTTGAACTTGACTATAGTGGAGAGACTTCCCTAGAAATAGGGAGTCGTGGATGTAGGTCTTATTTAAAGGCTGAACCACGTAAAATCTTGGTGTTCTTTGTTGTGTGTTTGAGCAGATTTTCGTATTTAATACTTACTATACTGCAGTTACAGGTTTATACTTAGATATGAGAATCTATAACATATTCAAGTAAGTTTCTTTAAGAACGGAAGTTTTTCTTTAAAGATCCAAAGTTTTACAACTAAAACTCAACACACCTTAATCGTAGTGCAAGACCTTACTTTAGAAAAAATTCCCGACCATTACTAGAAAAAAAGCACTCTTCTATGCAACAAGTATATTATTCTGAATTAACATAAACAAACGACAAGAAAATTTGTAAATTTTTATTACTTTTGTTGCTTTCACTATTTAATAATGTAAGGCAAAATAATGGAAAAAAAAAAACTAGCTTTATATGATTTTTTTTTTTTTTCCCAACTGTACTTACAAAGTTAAAAAGAAAAAAAATCATGTTGGTGTTAAAATAATTTTTCCGACACCAACTACGCATGAGCAATTTTTTTTAGCAATCTACGGTTGAGCTATGCTGCATTTGAGAGCCACGCACCAATTGTCCAACTGTAGATTGTCAAAAAATTTAATAATGTGTAGCTTAGTGCCAAAAAATTATTAACATTAGTATCTTATCATGCTTTTTACCTTCATAAGTAAAGTGTTAAAAATTCATATATGACTAGTTTACTTTTTTTTTCATTATTTTTCCGCATAAAATATTATTAGCATATAAAAAAATTAGTTGATTATATTTTTTATACTTAATAATTTTATATTATATTATTAAAAGAATTGTTCACT
This sequence comes from Simmondsia chinensis, assembly GCA_018398585.1. Classification (NCBI taxonomy): domain Eukaryota; kingdom Viridiplantae; phylum Streptophyta; class Magnoliopsida; order Caryophyllales; family Simmondsiaceae; genus Simmondsia; species Simmondsia chinensis. The sequence continues at coordinate 7,688,654 of JAGTTD010000008.1, read as the reverse complement.
TAAATACCATGAGATTTAAGAATTTATCATTTATGCATCATATTATTTCAATATATACAATGAGATACATTTAGATTTTAAAATTTTATCACTTGGGTATCCTATGACAGAACTTGATAAATTTTTTGCCAAAATTGGGTCAATTTCACCACAAAATGTTAATTAAACTATTATAGGAATATATATGAGCTATATTTATGTCTTCAATAACGATCTAGCATATTACGAAACAAATTCACTAAAATATGATATCTATATATAAGTGAAATAATGTATCGTGTTGGCATTTTACTACAACAAATCATTATATTATAATAGTGAACATCTATATATTATTATAATTATGTTCTATGTTTGGTTTCTAATAAACATATATCACTTATATATTGTTATAATTGTGTTTCATATTTGCTTTCTAATAAAAAGATATCGCAAAAAGATATCTAATTGGTAAAGTTTTAAAAACCTCAGGGTACCTAAACAGTAAAATCTTTAAACTTTGAGATAATTTATTGTATATATTGAAATGTTGATTAATTCTCAAAATTCAGGATACTTAAGCAATAAATTGTCTATTATAAATATAAAAATTAAACCTGAAGGCTGAATCAAATATATTAAAGTATTTTCTTTGACTTTATTGATTCCTGCTTTCCTCTCTCCTCTATTATTTGTGCAACTTTACGAATCTACGACTGCGCCGCCTTCATTTTGAGTTATCAACGTTCGCAATCGGGTAGGGTTGGCTCGGATGCGGATCCAGTTAATATCAAGCTGGCTAAACCTGAGGTCGAGTCAGTTGGTGGCGAACGTGTACCCGTTCAGAACGGCATCTTGGATTTGGATGGGTGTTTTTCGGTCAAGGACCAGAACAGACCAATATATAGTTCGTTCAGTTCCTCAATCCGAATATTTGGAACAAATCAATCTGCGTCATAGAAAATTGATTCAATAGAATTTTAATTCTCTTTTTGATGATGAAAATAGAAAATTTACTTAAATTTTTCATTTAAAATTATTCCTTTTCATATTTTCTCTTATACTTTAATTGTCCTCCTCTTAAATAAAAACAATGAAATCATAAAGTTTAAAGTGATTGAGTTGATGAAAAAAATAAATTACAACTAAAAATCTATTGTGGTCAGTATTGGTCCCGTCTGATGATCTTCAGTCTTACTTTTAAGCCTATTCAGTCTTCGGTTCTTGTCTTGGACCGATATGCACCCCTTAGATTAAGGTCATAGTATTGGGTTCCGATTCACCTAAAATCGGGTTAGCCTCAGGTTGGATCAATTTCAGGTCAAATATCTAGTTTCAGATTGACTCATCAAGTTGTTTTGATGATTTTTTAAAAAAAATTAATTCTCTTTTAAAAATAAAATTATTTTAAATTCGTTGTGTTGAATTTATAAAATGATTACTTATATCTAAGGAAAATAAGAAATATTAATATTAATATCAATAAAAAAATATATGAAAAAACATTAAACTCATTGATATATAAACATGAATATGCTAATTTTGAGTGGCAAAATATAATATACGAAATTGAATTTTAGAGTAACTGTACTAACTAATTAAATTATTATTGTAAAATTTAATAAATAGCATCAATAGTTATATGATATATTATCGAATTAGTTATATATTAAGATTCCTTACTTGTACAACTTGTAAAATGCAAAATATAAATTTACATGATAGTAAATGAAATAATAAAGTGTTCAACTAGCTACTCGTATATCAAACATATAAAAGCTCGTTGATGCTTAGGATATTCGTCCTTTGGGGTGGCTGCATTCAAATTTTTGAAATCAATACTGACCTTGATTTTGCATTCTTTTTTATGACAGGGACAATATTAGCCAGCCACTCAACGTACCTGGTTGTTATGATGAATTTGGTCTTGAAGAGTCTTACGATCTCTTCCTTGACCAAATCTATGACTTCTTGAGACATCCTCCTCTAGCTTTGGATCATGGGCTTCAAGCTTGGCTTGATTGGAAGCCTTCCACCACTTTTATATTTAGGCCAGGCATTTCATGATGGCCCCAAGCAAAGCAACCCTTGAATTCACTGAGCAAAGTCAAGTACTGCTCTTTATGCTCCTTAGAAAGCAGAGCACTCAGATAGGTAGGTCTTGGGTCCTTTGTCGAGCCCAAATTAACCTCGAAGAGGGGGTCTTTGACTTCAGCCCTTAGATCCTCCATTTTGGTTAATGCTCTTAGAGCAGAGAGCTCCAATTCCTTTTCTTACGCTGCATGGACTTGAAAACCGTAGAATGGTTGCTTAACCCAGAGCTGATCCTCAGCGTGCCAGGCCACGAACCTTGCTAATGCTGAGGAAATGGCCTCTTGGGCCATTAGTAAGAGGTCTTGATGCCCCCACATTGGGATTCTCGAGTGCCTTGGGAGTCCTCTTCGTCAAGAAGTCAGAATCTTCAAACTCGACATTTGCTTGACCAACCTCAGCATCAGTTAGTGAGCTGTCAAGGAAGGCCATCATGTCTTGTTGTTGGGCTGATTGTGAAGTGGCCCTCTTGACGTCTAGGTATCCCCCATCATCTTCGTAGAATTTTGCCTCAACATAGTTGGAGAAAGCCATGAATGGCCTGTTATCTACCAAAACAACCTCATACTTGTCATGGTTCCAGAAAATTAACAACTAGTGAAAAGAGGATGGAATACAATAATCCCTACCAAGCAAAGCCCTGTAGCTCGATGTGGTTTCCACCACAAAGAAAGTTGTTAGCTTCCTTAAGTAGCCAATAGTTAAGTTAATGGAGATCACTCCTTCAGATTTGGTAGTAGCTCCGAAAAAGCAACATATCGCCACATCTGAGGTGATTAAGTCTTCTTGAGACTCACCAATGAACCCCCAACATATATGAAGGCAAGACATTGATAGCAGTGCCATTATCCACTAAGACCCTATTTATCAGAATGCCATCGAATTTGGCCTTAATATATAGGGGCTTGATGTGTTTATTGGTAGTATTGGGTCTATGAAACATCATCTTCATTATGTCAGGTGGATTATCAGGCAATTTGGATGTGAAGCATTGATTGAAAAAGATAAAGGGTCAAGTGTACCTTTAGTGCTTGCTACTTCAGCCACGAGCTCGACTTGAGGCTCCTCATTTGGTGCTATCATATCACCCTCGAGATCTTCTTGTGTATTGACTACCATGAATTTCAGGGGAAGGAGTAGGCTAGTTCTAACACCCACCTTTTCCGGCAATGTCCCGAATTAAATTTGGATCCCTTGGTTTGTCTCCCTATTATCGACCATGGGTGTATCCTCTCTTTGCTGTTGTGGAACACCATTAGTTGGCATATCTAATTCTTGAGGTTTGTCCTTGCGATCAACCTCCAAAGTTTGAGATTCCTCCATAGGCTGAGGGAAGTCTTCCTCGTGAAAGTCATTTTTAATGTCAGACCATGTCAAGTTGATGCGATCCAATGGTTCCACTAAGTCAATGCTAAGAGGGGAGTACTCCTCCTCTTCCTCAGCTAGTTCTCGCACTAGGGGTTCCTTGGTAAGGTGATCCCACCAAGCTTCTCGCCCTTCCGAAGATCAGGGACTAGCCCGCCTTTCGAGTTTCTTATGAGTTAGCCCCTTACTAGTAGTAGGAGGCTTGGATCCAATCACTGGATCCTCGAGATCCACATGCTCGACCTTTTTGCCCTTGCGGACCTCGGCCTCTTCTTGTGAAAGCCTAGTTAGGCAAAAATCAAGCATGATTCCGTGTTGAGCTGCCCTCCTATGTAGGTACCTTCTTTTATGAGTTCGAGTTAAGTTAGAGGGACTAGCTATCTCTTGATCGAGGTGATTCTCCACACATTATTGAACCTGACGCCTGATGGCTGATAACCTGACTACCGTGGTACCTAGCTGGTATCCACGTCCAATAAGGCGTACTTCGGGTTCCTCTTAGGATGTCCTGTCCTCATGACCATTTGAGTCTTCGAGGGAGAACCCTCAATCGAACCACCTCTTAAAGTTTTCTTAGATGGCATTTTCAGTCCTAATAGAGGATCAATGGGAGAAATGTATTGAGGAACTAACTTGAGTTTCCTCATTGCAGCTTGTATCCTCCCACAACATTGCTCACATGTCGTGGACATCCTTTCCAAGTTGCGAGATATTTTCTCCCTAGTAGTCAGACTTTGGGATGACCTTGAACCAACACTGATCTCCATAGCCAATTCTTCTACCATTGTTAGTGTAATGGCGGGAGTTGTTACGGAGCTTGAGCACCAAATTCTTGAAAATGGCGCACCTGCTAGTAGTATGAAGTTCAGTGATGTGCCAATGTCATATCCCATCATCCAAAGTACACACTAGTCTTGGGAATGTTAGTATTCCTTCAGTGACAAACCATTCAAAAAGATGGTTAGCCACCTGAGCTTTTTGATCATCACTGAGCACCATTTTCTTCCTATACAAAGAAAAAGGATTAGCCTGGACACAATAGGGTTTAATTTTATCAGTAGTTTCAACAACATTGACATGAAGAGGACTAGGGAAAGGGTCATTATCGACACCAATCTGCCCTTCTTCCGGGAAGATCCATTCTCTAGCCTCAACGGCATCTTAAACTACGTTTGGAAAGGTTACGCAGTTCTTCATTGAATGGGTTAACAAATCGTGCCACTTATAGTAGGCCTTTCCCTTATTTGAGTTGGGATCTGGTTTCCTGTGTCGACCCGGGATCTTAAGTTTATTATTTGCCTCAAGCCAATCGAATATTACATCGGCTCTAGAAAGGACAAATGAATATTTTCTTAAGTCTTAGGGCTGGCAAGATTTCCTAGCTTTCCTTCTTGACGAAAGGATTACAAACCATGGTAGGTCCCTTGACATGCTTGTATGTCCCATACACGCTATTTTTCCTAAGGCTTTCTTCTTTTAAGACTGCCTTGTATGTAGCGGCACATTTTGCCAGCTGAAGAAGTGTCGTAAAGTTAGAGCCTTTGAATTTCTTCTTGAATTCAATGTCCAAGCTGTTAAGAGCCAGCTTGGCGCATTTGAGCTCAAAAAGGGCTACAGTGCATTCTGAACAAGCTCGCTTGAACCGATTAATATACTCCTCCACTAATTTGCCAGACTTTTGTCTCATTTGAGCTAAATTTTACATAAAAGTTCCTAACTCCATTCCAGGGAGTCGGGCCTGAAATTGCCTAGCCAAGTTGTCCCAACAATAAATAGAATTAGGTGGGAGGCTGATATACCACTGGAAAGTGGTCCTAGTCAACGAACTAGGAAACAGCCTTAATTTGAGATATTGGTTATCTACTGCTTCCCTACACTGGCAATTAAATCTGTACCCGATGCTCGAGAGCAAAAACAGTCTCTTTTCCTAAGAAGAGGGTAAACTTAGGGATTTTATATCCTCGAGGAAAAGGGTAATCATTGTCAATATAGTCAAGGTGAAGTTTGCTATACAAGGTCCTATTGACCCTTACAAGATCTAGCCCATGCATTCACTCAATGAGGGTGGCTAATTGATCCTGGAAGGGAAGATTAGCCACATGATTGTGCGCCCACCATTGCCCCCCTAAGCGGGTAGTGATCTTGCAAGGGATCTGCAAGATACCCCTGAGCACCCATCACAATTGCGTGTGGGAATGATTGTTGCCCCACAGATCTTGGATAAACCCCTTGATCGTTATGGCCATGCGCTTGGTTGTTCATAAGGTATGTTCTAGCAGGACTTGGGTTACATGGCATGCTTGGAGGCACACCTGTACCAACATTTTGTTGGTTCATCCTTGTCTAGTTAACTTTCAAGTCGTGGTCTTAAGGACGTGGGTTATTAATTTTCCCCCCAGTATGGTAATTGTGAAGAGGTTCAGGATGAGACGTCTGGTTCCCTATAATAGGGACCTAACTTTGCACTCCTATCTCAGGGCCTTGAGTGGGCCTCGAGGTAACCTCAATTGCTTGAGGAGGGTGAGAACGGCTGCACCTCCCTGCTCTGGGGACAGGTAACAGCGACACAGTAGGATTGAGGTCCCTTGTGCTTAGAGAAAAACTCTGATTGGAAGGGCCTACAGCTCCATGAAGCACGCTTTCATTTCTATTACTGGAGTTTAAGCGTATGACGCATGGGTTAGCCATAGGCAGGTTTTCCATTCACTTCGGAACCATACAGTCAACAACAGTAACTGGTAATTGTGCGCTCGAGGGAGTCTCACGAGCGTAACCAACTAGTACTGATGGAGGGGGAGCAGGCCTTAGTTGCTTGATATCCTCCTTAATGGCTTAGACCAAGCCATTATGTGTCTCAAATTGTCTAACCAAAATAGGCTCAACTTCAATCAATGTCTGCCTAGCCACATCCTTAGCTATAAGGGTAGTAGTAGAGGACAAGGTCGATTTTACTTATTTTTGTGAAAGAAAATTAAAGGATATGGACTTAACTCAAGTGACAGTTACAAGTGATGGAGTAGGGCCCATAGGCACCTTTCCTCCTACACTTAAAAGTCAGGAACTGGGGGTGGAGACAAACCAAATAGCTCAACAATCTACTTACAAGCCCGAGTCAATCAGGTTTTCAAGCCTGGCACCCTTAACTTATAATAATTCGAATGAGCTTAGGTCTGAGAAGATTAAGGTGTAGCAAACCGTATTCAGGTCTCTGGATTAGGACCAACGCAATCAAGGGATAAAGCCTTGGCCATCAAAGCCTTAAACCAAAGCCTCAAACCTCAACTCGTCAATTTGTTGGAACAGATTAAAACTGGAAAGTTATACCTACAGCCCGAGAACTACATTACTATGGAGGTAAGCACAACAAAGATCCACGTTATGCTTCGCCTATCTAAGTTACGCTACTACTAAGAAAAAGAGCACAAGTGTGCTGTAAAAAGCTTGAAGAAGTTTTGTCTTGAGTGTATGTGTACTCCTTTGGACTGGCGTAGAGTCCTTCATTTATAGAAAAAAGAAAATTAACGGCTGCTCTTATCTTCACGGCAGCTCCACCCACGTGTGGCCACTAAGCTCCTCTTTTGAGCGCGTTTATCCTTTACCAATGTGTCTTGGAGGCAAATCCTTGATGCCCATGTCCGTAATTTTAGTAGAACTTCCCGCTAGACGCTCCACGTTCCCTTGAATTAAGAAATATGCCCAAGCACCTAAAATTGCACTCCAAGTAACTTCCTCAAGCGTGGAAACTACCGCTCTTGCAGCTTTCCTGGCAGTCCCTCAAGCTCGAGCTTATTTCACCCTTAAGCCACCTCAAGCCTCAAGTGGCTAATACCCTTGTCAAGGGTAACAATGTCTTCCATGAACTGGGCTCGAGACGCCATTGACATAGAACTCAAAGGCCTAGCCCCTCTCGATGATTACCTCACGTGATGACCACGTGGTGCTTTACCCAAAAACAGCGTCATTCCAGCCCTATTGAAATTAGGGTGTAAATTGACGTGACTAAGATATATAAGCATAATTAGATGGTTATAAAACGTTCGTTAATTTGGAATCATTTGTATTCTAATCAGATATATTTGTTATCTCTGGATATCCAAACATACCCGGTAAAACAGTATAATCACCAATGATTATGTTCATTTATTGAAAGAACAATTAATCAACCTTTGAGCATAATGGAATGTCCTATAAAACTTAACTTCAATTTACCCGCAAATTGTCACTTACAAGCATCAAAACTTATGGGTAATTGAAAATTGATCATCATAATTCAATTCATATACACTTAAGATTTAGCCACTTTGGTGACTAACAAATCATAATAGCATATGAATAAGAAAACACATAATAGAAATAACTTTCATGCAACAATTGTACATAAATTGCACTTAATTTGAATATTTTAATATCCATGATATAATAATATTGGATCAACATAAAAAAATAAAATAATTACATAATTTCCTTTTTAATGATTCAATAAATTTTCTTTTGCTTAAATTATGTATATCATTGATATATACGTATATGTTGTTCAACCGAGAAAGAAAATTCATGCGGGTTTACAAGTACAATAATAACCACAATTCATGGATTTTGAGTACCATGCAGATAACTTCATTCATTCATTAAGTAATTAAGTTCTTTTCTTTTTTTTTGGGGGATCAAAGCATGCGTTAATTACGCAATAGAAATCATCATGCATGCAGTTATTTCATGCTTTAATTTCCTTTTTCTTATGTTGTGATTTGAGGGTCCAGAAAATAGATTTTAATCTGGTTAAAGTTCTCAAAACACTTCCGTTAATATTGATCTTTAAGAAAACCGAACCTCTTTAGAACCTAAGTTCAAAACCAGTTGTTTTAACTTTAATGATTTTAGGTTATCTTTGTTAAATCCAGTTTTCTCTTCAACACTAACTTAGTTCATTTAAGGATCGGTGAAAATGGCGGTCTTTAAACTGTGGCTCTAAACTTTGAGTTGAGATTATAAATGACTATAGAAGACGTAAACAAAATAGAGAGTACACGTATATTTTTAACGTGGTTTGGTCCTAAATGACCTACTCCACGGTCCCCCTATCATTAGAGAGATCTATATTATTAAGTATTACAAACCATGTTACAGATCGCGTAAATATTACAAGGCGCTTTCTTACAAACCTAAGCTATTAAGTGACAACCCTTTCTCAAAACCAACTTTACAAACCAAAACAGTAAAGTAAGAGAAAGGAGTAAGAAATTATACCGACTCCGAGCTAGTGGCTGCGAGTCTCACGATCCTAGGTCCCACCGTTCGACCAGCCTTCATGGTTTCCGACTTTTAGTGAGTTCTCTTCTTACCAGCAAGGGTTGGCTCTGAAATCCCCTAAGCAAACCCTAGAAAACACCTTGAAAGGGGACGAGAAGAACTGGGTGTAGAGAGAGAGGGAGAGAGAACCCAAGGGCTGAAAACCCTAAGAAATGCTCAAAAAACTTCTCTCTCTCTTCAAAACCTCCTCAATTTATAAGCAAAACGAATCCGTATGAGGGGGCACAAGAGCCGTTTGATGAGAGAAGATGAACGGCTCAGATCACACCCAAACAAACAAACAATAGGGGCCCGGATGAGGGATGCGTGTCCCCTCAACAACCACATGATTCACCGCCCAAATGAACGGCCCAGATGAGGCGTCCAAAACCAGCAAGTCACAGTACGCCACGTGTCCCTTTGAGCAGGAAAAATAAACGAGCAAGGGAAGCTTCCCTTGAAAGCTGTACCCCACCAATTTTAAAAATAATAACGGTAATAAAATTAACTTATCACATATTTAGTTAATTTAAAATCCATTTAAATTAAGTAAAAAAAAAAAAGGTTCGTTATCATTTTTAACAAAATGCTGATTGTAACGTTAATAACTTAGATCTCATGCCTTATTTCGGGACATAATTTAGACCATATAGGAATTCTAACAATTCTCTACCTGGTTCCTATTTAGTCTAACTACTAGATTCACTCTAGTAATAGGGGGCAAAACATTTTGATTTTTGTCCATCATCCTCCTCCTGAATCCCATGAGTCCTGAACTAAGTTAATACACTTTATTAACTTATTCAAATGTACAGCCTTCGTTCCCATATCTGCCGGGTTATCATCTGTACAAATTTTCTACAGCTTCACCTTTCTCGACTCTATCTGTTCAGTAGCGAAATGTCGCCTGATAGCGATATGCTTACTTCTATCATGGCATACAGGGTTCTTACTTAACGCTAGGGCTGATTAGCTATCCGTATATATCGTTGGCACCCCTAGGCCTAAGTTTAATTCATCTAGAAGCCCACATAGCCATATTGCCTCTTTAATGGCATCCGTTAGTGCCAAGAGCTCGGCTTCAATCGTTGACAATGCCATCAATGACTGGAGCTTAGATCTCCAACTAACAGGCCCGCCATTCAAAGAGAAGATGCAGGGGCTCGTGGACTTACGCTTGTTAAGGTCTCCACCGAAATCATTATTGGTGTATCCTAGGAGTCTCAGGTCCATATCTGTTCGTCCAAACGTAAGTCCTAGCTTCGTGGTACCGTTGATATATCTCAAGAGCCACTTAACCCCATTCCAGTGCTCTTTCCCTGGATTCATCATGAATCTAGAGCGCACACTAATGGGATAAGCTAGATCAGGCCTAGTGCAAGTCATGGCATACATAAATATGTGATGTGCGGCAATGGAAACTCTAACAATTTTAGCATCTTTCATGTTAAACCTATGAATGACCTTTTCTAAGTATGAGGTTTGGGATAAATTTATCCTATGTCTAGTACGATCCCTACTTATTTCCATCCCCAAGATCTTCTTAGCTATACCTAGATCTTTCATTTCAAAGTTCCGGTTTAACATGTCTTTCAATTCTCAATCTCAGTTACACGACGGCTAGCTATCAACATATCATCAACATAAATCAGTAGGTATATAGCAGAATCAGAATTCAAGTTTTTCTCATAGAAACACACATCATGTATTAACCAAGAGAACCCAACTTCAGTCCTAAAGTGGTGGAACCGCTTGTACCATTGCCTCGGGGACTGTTTTAGTCCATACAAGGACTTCCTAAGTCCACATAAAAGGCCAACATTCTCGGGCTTCACAAAACCTCAGGCTGGACCATGTAGATCTCCTCATCGAGCTCCCCATGCAAGAAAGTGGTTGTTACATCTAGCTGTTCTAATTCTAGGTCAAACTTGGTTGTCAAAGCCATTAACACCCTAATGGTGGTGTGTTTAACTATAGGCGAAAATATTTCATTATAATCCACGCCTTCTCGTTGCGTGAAATCTTTAGCTACAAGCCTGACCTTAAACCTAGGTTTTTAAGAAGGTAAACTAAGTTCCTTAATCTTGAAGGTCCACTTAGATAACACTAACTTCTTGCCCGCCTACTTGGGCACTAGTGACCAAGTCCTATCTTCACTAAGGAGTCCATTTCAGCCTTCATAGCATCCACCATTCTGCGGAATGTTGGCTATTAATAGCCTCCTTGAAGCTTAAAGGTTCTGACTCAATATACTCTAATGCTGTATTTAGGGCGTAGGCTATGCAGTCCGCATATACTAGCCACTTAGGGGGTCTCACGTCCCTCCTTGCCCTATCTCTCGACAATAGATAGTCACCTAGCTCATTTTCAGGAATGGTCTCAGTTTCCACTATTGTTTCCTGTTCAGTGCCTATTTCAGCACCTCCTACATCTTGAGATTGATCTATCTGGGTTTCTGCCATTTGTTCGGGTTCTACGCTATCTAGTTTTATTTCTATTCTTGCCTCATTTTGGTAATTCGGTTCAGGGGGGTTCATCTCAAATTCGTAGTGTTCTGGCTCAAACATACGCCTTTTAGGAGTTAATTTCTTATCTAAATAGGGCATTTCATGTTCGTTAAACTTCACATCTCTACTTATGATAATTTTCGTTTTGTTTCCATCCTTAAGTCCGATTATGTATCCCTTTACCCCTTCAGGGTAATTGAGGAACACACCTTTGACGGCTCTCGGTTCCAGCTTGTCCTCCGACTGGTGGGCATAGGCTGCACAGCCAAAGACTCTTGATACTGAGTAGTCTGCCGGTTTCCTCGACCATATTTCTTCAGGTGTTTTTAGGCCCATACCAGACGAGGGCGTCCTATTCACTAAATAGCAGGCTGTATTAACAGCTTCTCCCCAAAACTGTTTACCCAGGCTTGCGAACAGCATACACCGAACTCTGTCCAATAGGGCTCGGTTCATACGCTCCTCAACACCATTCTGTTGGGGTGTTCCTCTAACAGTATTGTGATGTATGATTCCGTTTTTCGCACATAACTCATCGAATTCGCTGTCGATGTATTCCAGCCCATTGTTAGTTCTTAGGTATTTCATTTTTTGTCCTGTTATATTTTCTATCTGAGTTTTCCACCTATTAAATGTGGGGAAGCAATCTTCCTTATTTTTCAGCAAAAAAGTCCAGACTTTGCATGAGAAATCATCAACAATGGATCGAAAATATAACGCTCCACCAAATGTCGACACCCTGGCAGGTCCCCATAAATCTGAATGAATATAATCTAATGGCCCATGAGTTATGTGTCTACCTACATTGAACACCAACCTGTGATGTTTACCAAAGATGCAAGATTCACAGAATTCCAATTTTGAGATATCATCTCCACCTAATAGGCCTTGTTTGGCCAACACTTTCAGTCCTCTCTCCGACACATGACCTAACCTTTTATGCCATAGTTCTGTTGGGTCTGTATTAACTACTGCATTAGACTGTCCCGACATTATCCTACCCTTTAACACGTAAAACCCATTTTTCAGCTCACCTTTCAGAATTGCCAAGGATCCTTTCATGATCCTCAGTTCTGAGTTCATGGCCCTAAATGACATTCCCTTCATGTCCAATTGACCTAGGGAAATCATGTTCCTACGCAGGTCAGGTACATGTCTTACATCCTCAAGTATGTATGCAGTCCCATAAGTTAATTTTATCTTCACATACCCAACTCCAACTATTTTACATCCCCGGTTATCTCTTAGTAGAACCCTACCCCCATTAACAGGTTTGTAGTTAATGAAATTCGATCTAGTGGTAGTCATATGAAAACTACACCCTAAATCTAACACCCATTCATGCTCTAATGTATTAGACGAAACATTAACATGATCAGAAGTACTACATTCGGACATAGCACGTTCAAGCAGTTCACAATTGGCATTCGAATCACACAAATCAACCGAAACAGTGAGAACTTCAACATTTCCAAATTCAAATGAAACCACATTCTTTGCTATTCCTGGTGTTTTGTTCCTATCAGGACAGTTCTTTTCATATGTCCTAATTTGTTGCACCCATAACATTTTATTTTTGTTATGTCTTTCCTACCTCTTGACTTAGAACGATATTTACTCTTAGATCTTTTCTTGTTATTGTTGGATTGCCTATCATTTGTTCTTCCTCCCTCAAATCTAATCCCTCACCAGTGTTGCTAGACAGTCCATGTTTCCCCTCCCTTTTTAATTCTAGAATTTTACTCCTAAGTGCTTGCATCACTTCGTCTAAGGTGATTTTTGCTCTACCATATCTTAGCGTGCTTTTAAAGGCCCTAAGATACTTAGGTAAAGCACACACTAAGACTATAGCTTGAACCTCATCCATAATTCCAGCATCTATGTTTTTTAGGTCTTGTAAAATTCTGTTGAATTCATCTAATGAATCCTCGAGGGGTTTATGTTCTGACATTCTATAAGTGAAGAAATTTTTCATATAAAGTACCCTATCACTTAAGGATTCAGTTTTATATATTTCTTCTAACTTAGTCCATATCTTAGCTACAATGGTTTCAGCAGAAACTAAGGGAAGAATATTTTTATCCAAATACATAACAAGAGTGCTAAACGCCCGCTGTTCCATGTCTACCTTGTCCTTCTCAGTCAAATGAGAAGGTTGTTTGTCTGGCTCCAGTAGTGCGTATCCCACACCTTGGGACATCAGGAGGGCCTTAGTCTGCATCTTCCAAAGAGTATAATTGTTCTTCCTGTTAAATTTCTCAATCTTAAACTTAGCAGCCATTTTTCCCTTTTTAAAAAAGATAGTTTTCACAAAATAGTAACAATAAAAAGAAAACAAGTTTGGTTTTTACAAAAAAAACACATGTCTATTTTATAACACGTTTTTCACGCTCAGTTAAAGCACCACGTCCGTATTTTCACAAGCCTTAAGGCTCTGATACCACTTATTGTGATTTGAGGGTCCAGAAAACATATTTTAATCTGGTTAAAGTTCTCAAAACACTTCCGTTAACGTTGATATTTGAGAAAACCGAACCTCTTTAGAACCTAAGTTCAAAACCAATTGTTTTAACTTTACTGATTTTAGGTTATCTTTGTTAAATTCGGTTTTAACTTCAACACTAACTTAGTTCATTTAAGGATCGGTGAAAATGGTGGTTTTTAAACTATGGCTCTAAGCTTTGAGTTGAGATTACAAACGATGATAAAAGGCATAAACAAAATAGAGAGTACACCCGATGTTTTTAACGTGGTTTGGTCCTAAATGACCTACTCCACGGTCCCCCTACCACTAGAGAGATCGATATTATTAAGTATTACAAACCATGTTACAGATTGCGTAAATGTTGCAAAGCGCTTTCTTACAAACCCAAGCTATTAAGTTACAACCCTTTCTCAAAACCAACTTTACAAACCAAAATAGTAAAGTAAGAGAAAGGAGTAAGAAATTATACCGACTCCGAGCTAGTGGCTGCGAGTCTCACGATCCTAGGTCCCACCGTTTGACCAGCCTTCATGGTTTTTAGCTTTTCGCAAGTCTTCTTCTTACTAGAAAGGGTTTGGCTCTGAATCCCCTGAGCACACCCTAGAAAACACCTTGAAAGGGGAGGAGAAGAACTGAGTGTAGAGAGAGAGAGAGAGAGAGAAAACCCAACGGCTGAAAACCCTAAGAAATGCTCAAAAAACCTTCTCTCTCTCTTCAAAACCCCCTTAATTTATACGCAAAACGAATCCGTGTGAGGGGGCACAAGAGCCGTTTGATGAGAGAAGATGAACGGCTTAGATCACACCCAAACAAACTCACAATGGGGGCCCGGATGAGGGACACGTGTTCCCTCAACAACCACACGATCCACTACCCAAATGAACCTCCTAGATGAGGCCCCCAAAACCAGCAAGTCACAGCACGCCACGTGTCCCTTTGAGCGGGAAAAATAAATGAGCAAGGGAAGCTTCCCTTGGAAGGTTTATCAGGGTGGGGTACAATTTTAAAAATAATAATGGTAATAAAATTAACTTATAACGTATTTAATTAATTAATTTATTTTATCTTATTTAATTTAAAATCCATTTAAATCAAGAAAAAAAAAAAGGTTCGTTATCATTTTTTACAAAATGCTGATAGTAACGTTAATAACTTAGATCTCATGCCTTATTTCGGGACATAGTTTAGACTATATAGGAACCAAGTTCTAACATTTTATCTTTTTCCTTTTTGTGGAAAATTGTCGCCAATAAGTCATTGGGGAGTTTCATCATCATCATCATGCATTTAACCACAGGTATGAAATCATTTTTTCACCTGAGAACAGGATCTCATGCAGTGTTAAAAAAAAAAAAAAAAAAAACTCATGTTATAAAATTATTGAGAAATTATACTCTATAAGAAGAAAATAAAAAAAAAATCTAAATATAATTAACAAAAAATAATAAGTATTTTATATCAGAACGAAATAATTTTATTAAATCTTTTTTCTCTTCTTCTTCTCGTTTTTCCTCCTTCTTTCTTTCCTTTTTCTTTTTTCCTTTTTTTTTTTTTTCCTGTGTGTGTTGTTTGCTGGGTGTGGTTGGGGTTATTTATACAAAAAGGAGGGGAGGTGAGTCATCCATAATGGCTCACCATTGTGGCAAGTGTCACACTTTAATTAGTGCTTAATTAAATATTTATTTATATATGTATATGTATATATACATAAATAGATATTTTATATAATTTTTAATTTTTTATGATATTTAATAATATTCAAACTCGACTTTAAAATTTGTACCCAAAAAATATCCAATATTTACAACACATGCGGTTATGAATATTGTGTTTTAATGCAAGCCTTTACAACTATTTGCAATATCTCATTCTCAAAACACCAAAACAAAATTCATATTTGAACGAATATGTTCAATTCAAAATAACTTAAAGAAAACTCATGATATAAAATCATAAAAACCTAATTTAGAGAAAAATCATGTGATCTTAAACTTATGCTGTGATACTACATGTAAACTTAAATTATATGCATATACATGAGTGCATAAAAACATTAATTCCAAAGATCTTAGAACTTCATGATTTTTACACATTAAAATCACGACATACCTTAATCATTAGCAATCATTTAATGACTGCTGAGTGTGTAAAAGAGAATGATTGAAGAAGAAATTTGATTTCCCCCTCTTAACCACTTTATTTAATGTACGATGTAAGATGAAGTATCGTACTTTTAATTATCTTTCATGTTCATGTGTTTTCATGTTGTGGTAGAGGGAGAACCAAACTCATATTTATAGAGAAAAAAGAGGTGTCTTCCATCAATACGTCAAAGGTCATGTCCTTTCATTAATAAGCATGTCTTTTCATGTCTCGTTTACTAAGAAATATATTCTTTCACATAGAGACATACCTTTTTAATAATAGACATTTTCTTTCATCAAGACATATTCTTTTTCCTTAAGAAACATACCCTTTCATTAAAATCATGCTAATACAATTAAAATATAATAGTTAAGTGAGGGGTGTCTTATTAATAAATAGGCTAAGTCATAAATTTCAATTATACCACTTCCCAAACTCTATATATAGAGAGTTAGTGTAGAGGAGGAGCATGGAAGAATGATGAGTTGAATGTTAGTCTCTCTCTCTCCCCCTCTCTCTAAGCCTCTCCCTGACCTTTCTATCTGGTCTCTCTCCTTCCCACCTTTCCTAGTACTAAATTTTGTACTTTTAGTCTTCCCATACCTATATAATATACTTTACGAATTTGTTCAATTAAGTGTTTGATCGTTTGATTGCTTTACTTGAGGTTTGAATGAGTGGTTGATTTTGTTGGATGGATTTGGATCATAACAATTAGTATCAGAGCTTGCAATTCTCGGCTTCAACAATGAACATCAGAATAGATCCATGGATAATAGCAGAAATGGCCGATATGCAAAAGAAGCAAGTGAAAGCATCAAAAATGTCGGGAAAAATGCAAGAAGAATTCATAGGTATTGGAATCAAGTGAATGAGAATAATTCCTTTTTCAAAAATGAAATGGAGAAACAATTTGGCAATTACCTGCGAATTACTGGAAATTAATGCAAATTGAAGCTGGATGAGGTTGCTGAGGCACTGAAGCCATCAGATCCGACCACCACCAAGGTGTTGGCATGCCTTACACACCAACCGAGGACTCCGATAGTGATGGGAAGAGCAATGCCAATGAAGAAACCGGCGAACACATAGACAAAGAGGCCAAGAATGTGACGATTGGGCTGGTCAAAACCTTTGTCGAAGGCTCAAGTGCACGAAGGATGGAATCAACGACAAAAATGAAGAAATCGGCCACCACTAGAAGGTTGACCACCATGGAGGCTAGGAGTCACCACCATTTTTGGAATCGTGCTTTGCCGGCTAGAAAAAGGACACCACAGTGGTCATTATCCATGTCAGGCTCCCGATGGCTGAGAATGAGGAGGTTTAGGGGTTGAGGAGGATGTTGGTGAGGACATACCTCCGCCTCCGAGCGCCACCTGTCGTCCACTGGTGGTGCTAGGGTTCAGCCGGTCGAGTTAATGTTTTATGAAGGAATAGCAATAGGGGCAGGGTGGGTACGGGGAGTGCCTCCTCCATACCCATACCCGCCACCAAAATCCATACCCATACCCACCACAGGTATGAAATGAATACGCATACCTGCCTCGAAGGGTACAAATCCATATCCATTACTCGCGAGTATCCAACAGGTTTTCATTACCCGCCCCATACCCGCACTAATTATTTAATACTATTATTAAAAATTCAATTATACCTTTTATAACATTAATAAATTTAGATAATTGAATTTAAATTTGTATTTTTTAATTTGAAAGTTAATTAAACATAAAATAAAGCGAGTATGGCGGGTATGGAGCGGGGCGGAGGGGGTATGGAGCTAGGCGGAGCGGGTACAATACTATATCCATACCCGCCCTATACCCGTGGCAGGAACGGGGCTGGTGCATCGATCCCCATACCTGCTGCCTGCCTCACCTACACCCATACCCTATCCAAACGGGGCGGGTACCCGAGAGTAACGGGTTTTACCTGCCCCACTGCCATCCCTAGTTTTACGCTTGGAGAAGGAGATGAAGCAACTCGTGAGATTACCTCGACGAAAATTATCAAATTGCCCTTAGAATTACTTATAATGTAATTTCTAGTATTAACTTTAGAAAATTTAATTGGTTAAAATTTGTAATGATAGTGTTTGAGCTCAGACTGTTAATAATTTGGATATCAATACCTTGACCCTTGAGAATAAGAGTATTTAAAAGGGAAAGGTATTAATGCAATTAAAATATAGTAGTTAAGTGATGGATACTTTAGGTATTAATAAATAAGCTAAGTCTTATATTTTAATTAGACCTCTTGCTTAATCTATATATGGAGGTTTAGTGTATAGGAGGAGCATGGAAGAATGATCAGTTCAATGTTAGTCTCTCCCTCCTCTCTCTAAGTCTCTCCCTCCTCTTTCTGTCTACTCTATCTCTCTACCTTCCATAATACTATATTTATATATGTAATCTTTTCATACCTATACAACATACTTTATGGATTTAATCAATTAAGTGTTTGATCGTTTGATTGCTTCATTGAGGTTTGATTGAGTGGTTGATTATGTTGGATCAATTTGGACAATAACACATACCTCGTCACAAATCAAATGGACTAACCATTAATTAAAACCACTTAATTATCAAACACAACGTAAATATTGGATAAAATAACATTTATAATACATGTGGGACATAATTATTCTTACAGTCTGTGCTTCCACAAGAGAGAGTTTGAGCCGTATGTAGTTCTAACCCTCTTTAACGCCTAAGAAGGATACTATTTTGTGTATTGACAATCAGGCCATTAACAAGATCATGGCACGTTATTGGTTCCCAATACCAAAGGCTTTATGATTTATTAAATAAATTGCATAGTGTGAAGGTGTGTAACAAGCTAGATTTAAAGAGACGGTATCAACAAAAGGGATCTCACCCAAAGACGAATGGAAGACGAGATTCAGAAAATAACAGTAGTTTGATTGACTCTTTGTGAGATGACAATAAATTGAGGTAGGGGGCTAAGGTTAATCATTTCCCCTTTTCTTTTCTTTTTTAGGATAAATAGCATCGAAGCGCAATATAACACAGGCAAACTCGCATGAGTGAGGCCTGAGCCAGCCGAAAATAACTGGCAAACAAGGAAACCAAAAAGAACCAAAGAAACAAGGAAAAAGGAAAAGCCAGGAACCTCAAATGAAAAAAACACGACAGAAAACTAAAGAACCACAAGAGAACAAATCAAAACCTAACCCCAAACAAAAAGAAGCCTACAACAGAAACTTGGAAGCAAGCCCGGAGAACCCAAACACTCCAGCAAGGACCACTCGAGAGGACTAAACCTACAAAGCCACACCAACACAACCAAGGCCCCAAGCACAACAACAGGAAAACAAAAAGAAGAGAACAGCAGAACGACCCAAAGCCCCCACACCCAAAGGCGGAAAACCTGCAGAGCCATACCAGCACAACCAAAGAACGCCAAAGCGGCAGAATGACACAAACCAAGACAACGAGAAAACCTTCTTCGAATTAGTTCAACGAGTTAGATTTCCTCTTGGACCGTCTCTTCTTCTTCCTTTTTCGTAGATCTGGCTCTCCTTCACAAATGAATGTCATAAACTCATGGATCTCACTCTCTGGACCATCAAAGTCAAGCCCAAGCCTCTTACCAAGATTCCATGCCCTCGTCGCTCTATTAAGGTTTCCTGGTTGAGGGTTGGTGGTTGTTTGATGGAGGTTAAGGGAACGCCTACATCCGGAGGGGGGGGGGGGGGGGTTGAAATTTTTAAGGGTAATGGAAGGTCCTGAGGGGATTGGGCCACACTAGAAGGCCCGTTAGGAGTTTCACTTTGGTTAGTTCCATTAGAGTGGTAATGTTAGCTCAACAACTGTGTCCCATTCATTTCCTCCAGAATATTCCCATTATGGCGTAGGGATTCCTCAGCCTCATTAAAGTGAAGTTGTATAAAACAATCAATGCCCTGTTGATCTTCATACATGCTTGTCCCCTTCTCCTCCAATCCGTCCATGATGAGGCTTTGTTGTTCCTTTCCACCCTCAAGCCCCGAGCCGTGGTCCATCTCCCTGCTTGGCCTGTTACCGTCACGGCAGTCATATCCATCCATTGGGGCACCCCTGTTGACATGCATTTGATGCGGTACGTACTCCAGCAAATATGAATTTGTTTGCTGTTCTTCATCACTTTGGATTTCGGCTGCCTTTGGCATCGATATTGAAGAGGCCGTAGACTCAAGGATAATAGACGAGTCTTCGTCTGTCACGGGTCCGCATCAGCTCGTGTCTCGGGTCTGCACTAGTTCACGCCAGAGGGTTGTCTAGGTCCAGTCCAGTGGGTTGTCAAGGTCTGGCCTAGTTCGCTGCCAGAGGCTTGTCATGACACTGCCTAGGTCCGGGCCGGATACGCGCCAACCCATGTCAAGACATTGTCACTACCCATTAATATACTTGTATTGGCGGATACTTAATTGGAATAACACCCGATAATAATAAGGATAAATTGGATATTAATTCAATTAATTAAGCCATGTGAGAAATAGGAGTAATCTAGAACTCTCTAGACACGGTTGTAACTAAACACGCTTCTCTTCCCTTTCCTGCCTTTTAGCTTGTGACGATTATTTCCCGCCATTTATTTTGAATTGATGTAAGTAGTTATAAATAGGGAAGTTTATACTTGTAATTGATCATCCAATTAAATAGAAATGAAATCTCTTTAACCCGTCTCAATTCTATCTCTCTTTTCTCAACTGATTTCTTCTATTTCTCATCTTAAATTCTTCAAGTTCTTTAACCTTTATTTTCTTGACCTCCCTTGATCATCGAAATTAAGGTCACGATCTTAGGAACATGACAAGGTGGTATCAGAGCCATCTTCCGATCATCAAACTGGCCATTACTAGAAGTACACGATCCGTTGCAACAATGTCTTCATCAGAGGAAACGGTTGATTCACAAGTTCAACAACGATTTGAATCTGTAGAAAAGCGTTTGGAGAGATTGGAGAGGATCTCTGAAAATCAAGTTCGAATTAGCAATGAACTGAAAACATCCATAGATTCTCAAGCTCAAATTACCGAGAATCTAAGGGTTACAATGGAGACGTTGAACACCACTATGGAGAAGTTCACAATTAGCCAAGAAAAACGATCGGAGGTAATCATTCCGGCAGCCACCGTCCACACTACTGCTGGAGGATCTGGAAACTACGTTCCCCTAGGAGGAAATGGCTTAATTCCTCCACCACCACCTCCACCTCCACCGGAGCTCACGAATGAGCGAGTGCAATCACAAATGGGTGAAGAAGGTGAAAACAGTGACTTCAAAGGCAGTAACCGCACTTGGAGCTCTCTTCATACCGCAACACTTGATCCTCCTCGTTTTGATGGATCTAATCCTAGGGGTTGGATCAGGAGATTACTTGAATACTTTCGTTGGTATCAAGTGCCAACGGAGGAGTGGGTGGAGTTTGCATCTAATCACCTGCCGGAGCACGGGGAGGCTTGGTATCAAGCCTTAGAGCTTAAAAATCAGATGATCACTTGGAAATTCTTCATTGATGAGCTTTGCAAAAGGTTTGGCGATCGGTCTATTCATGATATTGTGGAAGAGTTCAGCAAGATTGTCCAAAACGGCACCGTGGAGGACTACATCATACGTTTTGAAGAGCTCAAGAGTTGGATGCTGATTTATCATCCAACCTTAACGGAGGATTACTTCATTTCCAACTTTATCAGCGGTCTCAAGCCCGTACTCAAAGCCTCAGTTAAAGCAGCACGACCAAATGACTTAAGTTTGGCGTTTGAGCAAGCCAAGCTTCAAGACATAGCTATCGCTGAGATCCGTGACACTAAAGGGACTGGATCGGGTGTCGCTAGACCAGGTTCCAGTGTCAAGACAGTGTCCAGTGCGCGTATGGGGCCATCTGTGTCCTTCCATGGCCCAGCGTCCTCATACGGGTTCGTGTCAAGGTCTAGTGGAGCACGATCTGGATCAACAGCTTCCTCTGGCTCCAGCGCCCCAAGGCGCGAGCGTGGCCAGTGTTACAAATGTAGGGAGCGTTATTTCCCTGGGCACGTTTGTAAGCCCAAGCAGCTCCAAAGCATGGAGGGGCAAGAAGAAGTGGAGGAAGAACAGGAAGAGGAAGTGCAAGAGGAGGAGGAGGCTCAAGAGGATGAAACAGGGGTGATGGAGATCTCCTTTAATGCTCTCTCAGGATGCATTACTCATAATACAATGCGCCTAAGGGGATCTATCAAGAAGCGAGCTGTGACCGTCCTTATTAACAGTGGGAGTACCAACAGTTTCTTGGATGCTGCCGTGGTCCGTGAACTTAAGCTGGAGACAGTGCCGACACTTGTCATGACAGTCACCGTAGCTAACAGTGAGAGTCTCATGAGCTACTAGAAATGCACGGGTGTCAAGTGGAAGGTCCAGGGCACCGCCTTCACTGATGATCTATGTGTGCTTGAGCTACGTGGTAGCGACATGGTTTTGGGGGTTGATTGGTTACAACGTTATGGTCCAGTAACCATTGACTTCACAAACCTTCATTTCTCTTGCTTGAAGGAGGGGATGGCGATCCAGTTGCAAGGCATGGCTGAGCAAGCAACTCTACATTCCATAACCGAGCGTGGCATCACACGGTTCTTGAAGAAGCAAGCCAGATGTGTTCTAAGCCATCTTTTTATGGCCACGGGAGTGGAAATAACTGAAGCTGAGTTGCATCCAGACTTAACACATCTATTGAGCCGGTATGAGGACGTGTTTGACATTCCAAAGGGGCTGCCTCCACCTCGCACTCATGATCATGGCATTCCACACTGCCAGGGACCAAACCGGTTAACATCAGGCCTTACTGGTATCCTCATCATCAAAAAGACAAGATAGAGAAGCAGGTGAAGGAGATGCTCACAACCTCTATCACTCAGCCAAGCAGAAGCCTGTTTGCTTCACCAGTCCTCCTAGTCAAAAAGAAGGACGGCACCTACCGCTTTTGTGTTGATTACCACCAGCTTAACCAGATCACAGTCAAGGATAAGTTCCCCATTCCGGTCATTGATGACCTCTTGGATGAGCTCCAAGGCGCAACAGTTTTCTCAAAAATAGACCTCCGGCCCGGCTATCATCAGATTCGAGTCAGAGATGAGGATCGCCACAAGACCGCCTTTCGTACACACCAGGGGCATTATGAATTCCGTGTCATGCCCTTTGGACTCACCAACGCCCCAGCCACATTCTAAGCCTTAATGAATGAGGTTTTTGCCCCATTCTTAAGGAAGTTCGTCCTGGTGTTCTTTGATGACATCCTAATATATAGCCCTGGGATGGGCGCGCACTTACAACACTTGGCATTGGTCCTGGACATACTCCGTGCCCATAAGCTGTACGCCAAATGCAGCAAATGCACGTTCGGACAGGACCATGTTGAGTACTTGGGACATATTATTTCACAAGAGGGCGTAGCCACGGACGCAGCCAAGATTGAGGCCATGAGAGATTGGCCCATGCCTACCAGTGTCAAAAGCCTCCGTGGGTTCCTTGGACGCACGGGATACTACCGTAAGTTCATCAAGGGTTATGCAACGTTGAGCAAGCCCCTGACAAGCCTCCTCAAGAAGGGGGCCTTCCTATGGAGTAATGCCGCCCAAAAAGCCTTTGAGACATTGAAGTCTGCCGTGATGACAGCACCCGTGCTAGCCCTGCTTGACTTCAGTGAACTGTTTGTCTTAGAGACGGACGCTTGTGATGTGGGAATTGGAACTGTCTTGGCTCAAAAGGATAGGCCCTTGGCCTGTCTCAGCCAGACACTCAGCCCACGCACTTGGCCCTGTCCGTGTATGAGAAGGAGCTCGTGGCCGTGATTATGGCCATCCAAAAATGGAGGCATTACCTCTTGGACAACCATTTTATCATCAAGACAGATCACTCCAGCCTATGCCATCTCTTGGATCAACGCATCAGCACTAGGCTTCAGTAAAAGGGGGTCTCCAAGCTCATGGGCCTCAGCTACGGCATTCAGTACAGCAAGGGTGCCGAGAACCGTGCCGCAGACGCATTGTCAAGGCGCAGTGAAGGTTCGGACTAGGGAACGTTGGCCCAGCTGACCATTGTCACCCCACTTTGGGTGCGAGAGGTTAGCGACAGCTATGAAGGGGATGCCCAGGCCTCCCAACTCCTTGCACAGCTAGTCCTTGATCCTAAGGGCCAACCTCCGTTTTCTTTTAAGCAAGGGATCATCCGTTACAAGGGGCGCATCTATGTGGGTGAAGGCGCAACTGTGAGAGACAAAGTTTTGTACGCCCTACATGATTCTCCTGTAGGAGGACAGTCGGGGGTGACAGGCACGTTGATGAGAATCAAGAGCATGTTCTACTGGCCCAAGCTCAAAGACAGTGTCCAAGAGTGGGTGCGCAGCTGTGACGTTTGCCAACGCATTAAGGGGGAACATGTGCCCTACCCAGGCCTACTTCAGCCTCTGTCAGTTCCAGACCAGGCCTAGACCAACATCAGCCTAGATTTCATTGAGGGCCTTCCTAGGTCTCAAGGGAAGGACGTGATCCTAGTTGTGGTGGACCTATTCACCAAGTATGCCCATTTTCTAACTTTGGCCCATCCTTATACAGCAGCAAGAGTGGCCCAGCTCTTCTTGGACCACATTTACCGTTTACATGGACTGTCCAAGGACATAGTCTCAGATAGGGACTCATCATTCTTGAGTTTGTTCTGGAAGGAACTTATGTGCCTTGCGAGAGTGGACCTTCATATGAGCAGCTCCTATCACCCACAATCAGATGGGCAGACGGAGAGAGTTAACCAATGCCTTGAAACTTACCTACGTGCTATGACCCACCTGCCCAAATTATGGCCCCAATGGATGCCTCTAGTAGAATTTTGGTACAATACCAATTATCACTCATCATTGAAGACTTCACCGTTCAAGGCCTTGTATGGATATGAGCCACGCCTCCTAGCATTGGATGTACCTTGCCACTCCGCCTCCCCTGATGTAGAGGACTTTGTCACGGAAAGGGGCAACATGATCAATATTCTCAAGGAGAATTTGAAGGTAGCTCAGCACCGTTATAAGCAGATGGTAGATTTAAAGAGGTCTGAATGCTCATTTGAGGTGGGGGACTTGGTCTTCCTGAAGCTTCAGCACTACCGTCAGACTTCCTTAGCTCTAGGGAGGAATTTGAAGCTGGCAGCTCGCTACTACGGACCATATCCAGTCATAGCCAAGATTGAGACAGTTGCTTACAAGTTGGGCCTACCAGAAGGGGCCCAAATTCACCCGGTCTTTCATGTATCCAGGTTCAAGAAGAAGATTGGGCTACGGGCGCAAATTAGTAATGAGCTCCCGCATTGTGACCCAAAAGGAGATCCTGAAGTCATGCCTAAAGAAGTGCTCCAGCACCGTACCGTGACAAGAGACAAGAAAAAAGTTGCAGAACTATTGATCAAGTGGAAGAACTTGACAGAAGAGACTTGGGAGGATTGGACCTTTATACGCTAGCAGTTCCCTCAATTCAATCCTTGAGGACAAGGATCGTTTTAAGGGGGCGGCACTGTCACGGGTCCGCATCAGCTCGTGTCTCGGGTCCGCACTATTTCGCGCCAGAGGGTTGTCTAGGTCCAGTCCAGTGGGTTGTCAAGGTCTGGCCCAGTTCGCTGCCAGAGGCTTGTCATGACGCTGCCTAGGTCCAGCCCGGGTACGCATCAGCCCATGTCAAGACATTGTCACGGCCCATTAATATACTTGTATTGGCCCATACTTAATTGGAATAACACCTGATAATAATAAGGATAAATTGGGTATTAATTCAATTAATTATGCCACGTAAGAAATAGGAATAATCTAGAACTCTCTAGACATGGTTGTAACTAAACACGCTCCTCTTCCCTTTCCCGCCTTTTAGCTTGTGACGGTTATTTCCCGCCGTTTATTTTGAATTGATGTAAGTAGTTATAAATAGGGAAGTTTATACTTGTAATTGATCATCCAATTAAATAGTAATAAAATCTCTTTAACCCGTCTCAATTCTATCTCTCTTTTCTCATCTAATTTCTTCTATTTCTCATCTTAAATTCTTCAAGTTCTTTAACCTCTATTTCCTTGATCTCCCTTGATCATCGAAATTAAGGTCACAATCTTAGGGACGTGACATCGTCATCCCCATTAGAATTGGCTTTTCGTTCTCTTCAACGCATCTCTTTTCACCCTTCCTTCACTGTTAGCCATTGCGTGGTCACCATCAATTTCAGTTATGGCTGGATTTTCTGTAGTTGGTGGATTGTTTGATTTCTTCTCCCTCCAGTTAGGCTCATCTTCCTCTTTTCTATTTAGTAATGTTAGATATTTGATGGATGTGCCACTATAAAAATAATAGATTTTATGTACAAAAAGAAAGTGTTAGTATATATTCTATAATATCAAAAAATAGTAGTGTGAGTGACTACAATATTGGCATTGACATTGACACTATTTAAAGAATTTAGTGTTAGATATTTGATAGATGTGCCACTATAAGAATAATAAATTTTATGTATAAAAAGAAAGTGTTAGTATACATTCTATAATATCAAAAAATAGTAGTGTGACTGACTGCATTATTGGCATTGACATTTACACTATTCAAAGATTTTAATGTTACTCTTTGCATGATACTTGAATAAATGAGTTGTGTCTAGTGTCATGCAAACTAGCGCACATATATTTTATTTTTTTATTTTATTATTATGGTTGTTGTAGTTGTTGTTGGGCTTTTTTTTTCCTAATAATAGAAGTTGTTGACGTTGATGTTGATGTTGTTGTTGTTGTTATTATCATTATCATTATTATTATTATTATTATTATTATTATTATTATTATTATTATGTAATAGATGCAAACAACATAAAAGAACGTATTTGAGACTAAGGCTCCATTTGTTTCGAGGGAAGTACTCTTCTCCTAGAAAATATTTTCATTTATTTATTTCAACGAAAACATGTCACCTTGTGATTTTCCTTATCTGTTTTAGAGAAATTATCTTCTACCAATCATAGGATAATATAAATAGCAATATGATATATTTAAAATTATCTAGACTTTGTGTGGTTGTAAAGTTATTATTAAGGTACCCTAAGGTTTGAGCATTTATCACATATTTTGACAATTCAATATACAAAACGAGGTACCCTAAAGTTGAATATTTTATTACTGAGGTAACCTATACCAAAAATTGATGAATTTTTGTAAAAATCTGACCATTTTATATAAAAATGCTAATATGAAACATAATTATAATAATATATACAAGCCATACCAATGTTTTCAGAAAATTAAGATAAAAGTTCATTTTATGTTGATGTAAACTACATAAATATTGCCGAAATCATATATCATGTTAGCATTTTTTAGGGGAAAAAACCCAACAAATTCTAATGAGAATTCTAATATGTTGTCAGAACCATGTTCTATTTTAGCTTTTTTTATCAAAAAAGTATCAAATTTCAACAAAAGGCACCTGATTGATAAATTTTAATACTTTAGGATACCTAACTGATAATATGTTTAAACATCAAGTTACCCCATTGTATGCATTGAAATGCTATGGTATATAAGTGATAAACGGTTAAATGTCAGGTATTTAAGTGATAATTTTCCTAAAAAGCATATATCAAAATAAAGTATTTTCTAAAATAATATAATCTATAATAGTTTTTGTGCAAAACTATAAATAGTTCTTTAGTGCTTGATTTGATATAAATATTATTTCCTAATTATAATATTCACCATAGCATAAATTAGTAAAGATGTTTTAAATATAAAATATCAATTAGGAATTAAAATCAAATGGAACCACATAACTCATTCTAGGATTTGGAGTCGACTTATCATTCTTTGTCTAGTTCTTGTCCTACATTATTGCCTCTAGGGATTTAAGATCTTGTCAAGTTCATTTTGGTATTGATTTGTATTCAAACCGATGTATACCTTCAAAATGTTTTGGATCACTTGCAACGATGACTTTCTCTTTTTGAAAGGTAAGTCATTTTCTCCCATTTGAGGGAAACACTTGTTCTTCAGAAAACTTTTTCAGTCGGAAAACACATGCCAAACAACGGAAAAGGGGAAACTAATTCCGAGAATGTGGTTTTTCCCCAAAAAATGGAGCCTAATAGTTTGCGTCATGGGTTAAACATTTTAGTACCTCGACATTTTAAAAATAATAAAAGGGACCCTGATGTTTTTGAATATTAAAAAAGCCTCAAAGTTTTTGTCATATTATTAAAAAAACCCGCTAAATTTTTATCATATTAATAAAAAGACCATTCTCCAGCGTGATGATGCTATTTTTCATCAACATAGCTGACATGGCAACTGCTTTTTCATTTATGCTGCAATAAAATGACAAAAATGCCCTTCGTTAGCCATATTTTAAAACAAATTAAGCGAAAAAAGAAAGTTTCTATGCAATACAACATCTCAAATTTCGTGCTTATAAAGTAATAATAAGGGTATTGAATGATATTTTTGCCATTTTATTGTAGCAATATTAAAAAAGCAGTTGTCACATTAGCTCTGTCGACGGAAAATAAAGTCATCACACTGGAGAGGGGCATTTTTATTAACACGACAAAAACTTATAAGAGCTTGTTTTAGTTCAAAAATGTTACGGTCCTTTTTATTAATTTTAAAAATATTGGGGGTACTAAAATTGTAGATAACCCTTATTTCAGTATAGGCTAGATCAATATGTTGAAACAATGTATATTTCAAACACTAGCATGCTCACAAAAAAAAAAAAAAAAAAAAAAAAAATTACGGCAAACTATTTGGTTGTAACTATGATATTCTATTAAGAGTTTTGGAAAAGAAAAAAAATTATTGGAAGAATGGGGCTTCACTAATAAAATTATGTTACATAAAATCTACAAATCAACCATTTATTGCACGAAAAAATGACTAGTGTCAAGAATTCAAAACTTCTTTTTTATTTTAAACAAAAAATCTTTTTCAAGAAAAAAAACACCTTCAGGATCTTTTACTCAACAATCACAATTTTCATTTTTCTAGATAAACACCTTCAAAAGTTCAAAATTTTTCAATCAACTACTTATATTAATGCCATTAGTATTCCGTTTGGACTCCTCGTGTCATTTTTATTATGTTATATATAAAGTAAATGAAAATGCAACACATGTCAATTTTGGATTTGTTGGTAAAATATTATACTGTTAAGGTGACTTCATGTACATTTTTGAATCTCTGTATACACATGCAAGTAGTGGGATTCAAATTTGCACATAGAGACATTTAAGAATATATTACCTTACCAAGTGAGATGATACTAACATGTATGTTTATCCCGTCTTTTTTGTATAACAAAACGCAAAATTACAAACGTAGCTTCAATGCAAAATTAACGACATTAGTATATGTAGTTAATTAAAAATAAATAAACTTCTAAAGATGCTTTTTTTAAAAAAAATGAAAAATTACCATAACTAAATAAGAGTAACGTCGCTCGAGTCAGATCGTAGTTTTCAAGGTAATTTTGTAACTCTTATTGTTTGCAAGTTACATTATTGTTCGTAAGTCATATTGTTACTCTAATAATAATAATTTTTAGGATTATTTATACTAAAGGTCCAAGTACTTTTTTTATAGTGTTAATTTAGTCCTTGTACTTTTAATTGTATCAATTTAGTCCCTCTAGAATTTATATTGTTAGGAATGTGCCTCAAATTTATGTATTTAGGATTTATGGGTTGCCGAGGGATCACCGATTGATTAGGGGAATGTCCGATCGATCGGGTGAATTAAGTTAAAAACCCAGTATTTTGGCCGAGAGAGGGCCGATCGATCAGGCCCTACCCGATCAATCGGAAACCTGTTTTTGCGTAACCCTAGCCGTTCAGTATAAATATGGGGTTAGGGGGTACGTTTTAGGTATCCAATCCAATCAAAATCCAATTAAAAGTGCGAGGTCAGCCGTCGTCATCAATTTGAGAGCATTACAAGAGTTAAGAGAAAGTGCTTCATAATTCTTTCATAGATCTCGTTCAGAGGAAGTGTAATTGTAATTCTTCCATTCAAGTATTAATAAAGAATCTCCATCTTCGCTCATGGTTTTCTCCCCTCTCGATTGAAGAGAGGTTTCCATGTAAATCATTGTGTATTGTTTCGTTTCTTCTTCCTTTTACCTATTTTGTTTACTTTTTTTTTGTGTGAGTTATAGTATTTGAATCAATTGTCTTGGGTGTTAAGTTCCGCATTAAGGAGGTATTTATAATTTTTCCTTACAAATTGGTATCAAAGAATATCAGATTTGTCCAGTCTTACCTCCACAAATTGATATCAAAACATATCAGATTTGTCCATATTCCTTAACAATTGGTATCAGAGCCCTATTTATTTCAATTTGATATTATGGCATTCGCAATTAAGACTGAAGTTCAGAAGTTCAGAGGTCAAGGAAGTTTTAGTTTGTGGCAAGTCCGGGTTCAGGGTCTCCTGACGCAAAGTGAATTGAAGAAAGCCCTAGAAGGAAAAGAGAAGAAATCGGAGAGTCTATCTGATGCACAATGGGAGAAGTTAAATGAGAAGGCGCTCACAGCTATTCCGATGTGTCTTACAGATGACGTTTTGATAGAAGTTCTGGAAGTGAAGACCGCTAAGGAGTTGTGGGAGAAATTGCAGTATATGTTCTATTTCAAGTCAATCTCCAACAAACTCGCATTTAAGCGTCAGTTGTTCACATTTCGTATTTCAGAAGGTACGTCACTGAAGAATCATGTTAATGAGTTTAATTCAATTATTCAAGAATTGAAATAATTGGATGATGCTCCTAAGGATGAAGATCAAGCTATGCTTTTGTTATGTTCACTCTCTACTTCATATAAAGGCTTTGTAGAAAGCATGATTTATGGTGGTAAGTCAACTATCACGGTTGATGAAGTTAAGAGAAACCTACTGAGTAAAGAAAGAGTAGATAAGGAGTTATCCGACTCCGTTTAGAACTCAGGTTGCGGTTTATTTGTGAGAAAAAGAACTACGTCTAAAGAATATGATCACAGTGGAAACAAGTTTAAGTCTATACATCAAGACCTAACCTGTAATTATTGTCATAAGAAAGGTCACATTAAGAGAGACTGTTGCAAGCTTAAGAGAAAATTGAAGTAGATAACAGGTCTAACCAGAGATCCGCAGAAGCTAGTGTTGTTGAATATAAGGATGGAGATATTCTGTCAGTGTCTGAACTTAAGTCCAGTTTTAGAGAGAGTTGGATTTTGGATTCGGGTTGCTCCTATCATGTTTGTCCCTATAGCGGATGGTTCTCCACATACGTGTCAATTCAGAGTGGAACTGTTCAGATGGGTAACGATGCAGTATGCAAAGTTTTGGGGATAGGAACAATTCGTATTAAGATGTTCAATGGCACTATTAGGACATTGCGCGACGTTCGTCATGTTTCTAATTTGAAGAAAAGTCTCATCTCTTTAGGTACTCTTGAATCTAAAGGGTATAGGTACACGGCTGAAGGTGGAGTTTTGAAGGTCGTTAAGGGTGCTTTATTGTTTATGAAAGGTAGAAGGGTAGGTACATTGTATGAGCTTGTCGGTTCCACAGTTGCAAGATTAGTTAAGATATCTTCATCATCATCGTTGTTGACAGAACTAGAGATCACAAAGTCAAGGAGCTTGAGATTGGATCATTCAAGTGATATAGGTCTGTCTGAGCATAGTAAAAGGGGCTCGTTGTGTGATCAGTCTATAAGACTGAAATCTTGTGGACAACGCATTTATGGGAAGCAGAACAAAGTTCGCTTTAAGCAATTCCTGACGAGTAGAGATGTCACGTTTGATGAGTCTTCATTGCTATCTCCATAGAAGATGTCATCAGTTAGTTGTGATTCAGGTCAGGTGAATAAGCCGGAGGAAGTTCAGTTTCAATTAACTTACACAATTCAGCAGCAGGTGGCTGTTTCAGAAGATGTGTCAAGATCCAATCCAGAGAAGAAAAAGATTGGCATTGCCGATAACCTCTCAGATATGTTCACTTCAGTGCTACCTAGCAGAAAGTTCAAGCATCGCTCAGACTCGGTTAGGTTTTGTGTTTTGTCTCGATAACCCCATGTGTGGGGTGTTTTGTGGAGAAGGTGGAGAATTGTCTTTATTTTTGAAATTTGATTTAAGGTGGAGGTTTGTTAGGAATATGCCTCAAATTTATGTATTTAGAATTTATGGGTTGCCGAGGGGTCACCGATCGATCAGGGGGATGTCTGATCGATCGGGTGAATTAAGTTAAAACCTAGTATTTTGGCCGAGAGAGGGCCAATCGATTAGGAACTTATTTTCTTGTAACCCTAGCCGTTTAGTATAATATGGGGTTAGGGGATACGTTTTAGGTACCAATCCAATCAAAATCCAATTAAAAGTGTGAGGTCAGCCGTCGTCATCAATTTGAGAGCATTACGAGAGTTAAGAGAAAGTGCTTCATAATTCTTTCATAGATCTCGTTCAGAGGAAGTGCTATTGTAATTCTTCCATTCAAGTATCAATAAAGAATCTCCATCTCCGCCCGTGATTTTCTCCCTTCTCGCTTGAAGAAGGATTTTCAAGTAAATCATTGTGTATTGTTTCGTTTCTTCTTCCTTTTACCTATTTTTTTTACTTCTCTTTTGTGTGAGTTATAGTATTTGAATCAAATCTTGTCTTGGGTCTTAAGTTCAGCATTAAGGAGGTATTTATAATTTTTCCTTACAAATTGGTATCAAAAAATATCAGATTGTCCAGTCTTACCTCTACAAATTAGTATCAGAGCATATCAGATTTGTCCAGATTCCTCAACATATATTATTTCCATTTAATATTTCGGTCAAATTTAAGTTAAGTTATTAATGTAATTTTTAAGGGCACAATCTCGTTAGATGACTCAATTTAATCCAATTCATGGCCGAACCATTAAATATTGAGTTATTTACATTTTAATACCCTGACGTTTTTGAAAATTATAAAATTGACCCCTTTTTTAATTATTAAAAAGATCATTAAGTTGTTGTCGTATTAATAAAAAGGTCCCTCTTTAACATGATGACATCATTTTACGTCGACGGAGTGGATGTGACAACTACTTTTTTAGTAATGCAATAATAAAATATTATTACGTTATAAGCACAACATTCGAGATATTATATTGCATAGAAAGTATCTATTTTTGCATAATTTGTTTAAAAATATGGTTATTAAATGGTATTTTTATCGTTTTATTATAACATTAATAAAAAAAGTAGTTGCCACGTTAACTCCGTTGATGGAAAACAACATCATCAAGCTAGAAATGGGTCTTTTATTAATATGACAAAACTTAGGGGCTTTTGTATTAACACAATAAAAACTTAGGGGCCTTTTTAACAATTCAAAAGGGTTAGAGTCCTTTTTATTATTTCAAAAAATATTAGAGTAGTATAATGTAAATAAACCC
The DNA here is from genome assembly GCA_018398585.1 of Simmondsia chinensis. NCBI lineage: Eukaryota > Viridiplantae > Streptophyta > Magnoliopsida > Caryophyllales > Simmondsiaceae > Simmondsia > Simmondsia chinensis. The sequence continues at coordinate 7,655,360 of JAGTTD010000008.1, read as the reverse complement.
TTAAAAATTTTATTAATAACTTAACATAAATTTTACTCTATGGACCAAATTGACACAATTTCTATTGTACAGAGATTAAATTGACACAACTAAAACTACAATGGTTGAATGAACACAAATAGGCAAAGACTAAGAACCTTTAATGTTAATAATCCTAATTTTGCTTTAATAATAATATCTCCCTTAAATAAAAATAACCATTTTTAAGTTAACATTCTATTAAAAAGAGTAAATTACATACTTGTACCTTAGGTTTTATGTATTATGTTTTTAGTGCAGAAAATTTTATAAAATAATTTTTTAGTTCAAAAAATTATATATACTTAATAAAATAATCCAAAAAATGGTGTATAAGGGTGTTGATACCGAAGCTCAAACAAGACCCAAAATGATTAAGAATTAGAAATGGAGTATGGGGGAGGATAGAATTAGAAGAGAATTTAGGGAGGAAGATGATAACTATTTCATTGATAACTCTCATTTAGAACATCATTAACTATATATAGTAAGTAATTACCTAATTAAATAAAAGGAAAGTAATATAAAAGTTAGTTACAACCCTAATTCACTACCGGTAAGTTAATTTCCCCCTCAATCACATGCTGCTCACGTGCTACATTTCCCGCCAAAACTAGCCGTTACCCGACTATGAACTAAGCACTGTAGAACTCTTCTCATTCTCTCTATTTAGCTGATTATCCTGTATCAGCTACTTCCCTTCCCAAAATCACCCTTGACCTCAAGGGTGAAAATGAGGAAACTTGAGTTGAAGATCATAAAGGAACTCCCAAGTGGCTTTTTCAATCGAGAATCCCTTCCATTTCACCAGGACTTTGGTAGCTGCTTGTTTTAGGATTTTTTGGTTGGGTTCTTGAGGGTAGAACTGGGCTCAAGTTCCTTTCCTTCTTTGTTGGGACCCTCCCTCTATTTATAGTGGACACAGGCGTGTTCATGTAGTATTCGAGGGTGTACCGCCTGGATGCTATTGGTAATAGGGGTGGTGGTGCCTCCTAGATGTGATACCACTTAGGTGCAGATAGGAGAGGGGGCGGTCATGACCCCTGGGCTCAGTACCGCCTGGGCGTGGTCAGGAAAGGGGACGGTAATGACCCCTGGGCCTGGTACCGACTGGGAGTGGCTAGGAAAGGGGACGTTAATGAACCTTGGGCCTGGTACCGCCTGGGCGTGGTCTGGAAAGGGGACAGTAATGACCCCTAGACCTGGTCTTACTCCCATATGGGCCCATGAGAGGGCAGTTGGGCCACGGTTTCCGTGGTTACCATTTTTATATTCATCAGTTAGCCCCCGCTTTGAGGTCAAAGTTTCTTTGGCCTCAAAGCGTATAAAAACCCCCAATAACCTTACCACCTTTGTACCTTTTGCTTTCTAATTTCCTTGTCAATGTTTGAAGCTTTGGCCATGGAAGATGTTACTCGTGAAATGCTATCTTGGCTCCCAGCCAAGTCTCTTCTGAGACTTTCTTGTGCATCTTCTTATTTTTACGGTTTGCTCTCAGATTATGATTTTGTCAAAAAACAATCCTTTCATGCGCTCAACCGCGATGATGGTGGATTTCTGCTGCAGCCAGAAAGTGAATTCTCACGTGACAATCTGAGGCTGTTTTCGTCTACTGGGGATTTCTCTCCAGTCATGCCGCCAGAGATAATTGAGGTACTGACTGATAATATTAGAGTGGTCAGTGTTCAAGGTGGTTTGATATTGTATCGAGATTACAATATCTCAAAGTTGTTTGTCTGTAATCCTGCACTGGGCGTGCGTCAGCCGATATTGCTGCCTGAAGATATTTCCATGAGTTGTCTAGATGTTCCATTGAATTTAGTGTTTGGATGCTTTGACACTGCTCTTCAGTTTGGTTTTTATCTTTTCCTTATGGTTATGGACTTATCCTACCCTTGTTATGGTTTTTGGCCAAATGATTATCAAGTGTACTTTTGGCAAGGTAACTGGAGTCTCTGGGGAAGTCTTAGTGTGGGCCCTCGAAGTGTTTACTTCAGGGACCACGTCTATTTGCACGAGGAGCTTTTCTTTTTATCCGATTGGGGTTACTACGTGGATGGTACCAACAACTGTCCCTATATAGTTTGTTGGAACACTAAGACGGGAGTTTCACATAATATGATTCTTCCCGATGTAATTTGGGACAACCTATTAGCTTGCTGGGAAGCGAAAATCTCAAAGTGGTGGGATGTGCTGACAAGCCCACCTTCACTGTGCCTAATCAAGCTTCGGAGTCCAGTGTTTACTATTTGGACTTTAACTAACGTGGAGGATCCTTCTTCTTGGGTGAGATAGAATCGGTTATTTATTCGGCTACCGTGGTCTGGAGGTAGATGGGATCCGGCTATTACAAGTTTTACAATATCAAAGGGATATCTAACGTTTACGGCACATAATCAGGTGTTTCGATGCGCGCTCCATGGTGATCTTCGTGGTCGCATACTTTTCTTCAGACATTACCAAGGAGAACTCTATACTCAGCTGTTTTCATATCCTGGCTCTTTGTTTCGTTGTGGAAATGACCCCATGGCACCTTATGTTGCGTTTGAGAAGAGTAATTTAGGGGTAGGAAGGTATTTTGAATTTTTGTTGTATGCTCCTTTTGGCAATGTAGTTTCAATACCGGATATTAAATGTACCAAAATTTTGTTGTAATTATGTATGAATACTCCCATTTTATATATTTTAAACCTATACCTGCGTCATGTGTGTGTGCGCATTTGAAGAAAGATTAAGTTATCACAGAATGTTTCTATCTCTTTAGTGTGAATTCTTATATGTGCATGAGTTTATTGCTTGTCCCGATGTTAGGTGGGATATAAACAACCACCCCAGTGTTAGATGGGGCACACAACTGCGGGCTCTCAAACCGATGAGAGTTTACTGCCCGTCGCGATGTTAGGTGGAACACAAACAACCGCCCCGGAGTTAGATGGCGTACAAAACTGTGGGCTCTCAAACTGGTGAGAGTTTACCGCCCGTCCCGATGTTAGGTGGGACATAAACAACCGCCCCGGTGTTAGATGGGGTACACAACTGCGGGCTCTCAAACCAGTGAGAGTTTACCGCACGTCCCAATGTTAGGTGGGACACAAAAAACTGCCCCGGTGTTAGATGGGGCACACACAACCGCGGGCTCTCAAGCCGGTGAGAGTTTACCACCCGTCCCGATGATAGGTGGGGCACATACAACCGCGGGCTCTCAAGCTGGTGAGAGTTTACCGCCCATCCTGATGTTAGGTAGGACACACAACCGCCCCGATGTTAGGTGGGGCACATACAACAGCGGGCTCTCAAGCTGGTGAGAGTTTACTGCCCATCCCAATGTTAGGTCGGACACAAACAACCGCCCCGGTGTTAGATAGAGCACACGACTGCGGACTTTCGCGTTAGGCGCAAGCTAACCACCTGCAGACCTCTACATTAGGTGAAGGCCAACCACCACACAACTTCTTGCTCCCTTTTTCAACTTGAGCAAGAAATACCGAGCCCCATTGTTAAAGGGACTCATAATACCGCGGGCTTTCGCGTTAGGCGAAAGCTAACCGCCTGCGAGCCTCCATGTTAGGTGAAGGTCAATCACCACACAACTTCTTACTCCCTTTTTCAACCTGAGCAAGAAATACCAAGCCCCCATTGTTAAAGGGACCCATAATACCGTAGGCTTTCGCGTTAGGCGAAAGCTAACCGCCTGCAAGCCTCCACGTTAGGTGAAGGTCAACCAACGCACAACTTCTTGCTCCCTTTTCCAACCTGAGCAAGAAATACCGAGCCCCCATTGTTAAAGGGACCCATAATACCGCGGCCTTTCGCATTAGGCAAAAGCTAACCGCCTCCGAGCCTCCATGTTAGGTGAAGGTCAACCACTGCACAACTTCTTGCTCCCTGTTCCAACCTGAGCAAGAAATACCGAGCCCCCATTGTTAAAGGGACCCATAATACCGCGGCCTTTCGCGTTAGGCGAAAGCTAACCGCCTGCGAGCCTCCACGTTAGGTGAAGGTCAACCACCGCACGACTTCTTGCTCCCTTTTCCAAAGCAAGAAATACATAGCCCCATTGTTAAAGGGACTCATAATACAGTGGGCTTTCGGGTTAGGCGAAAGCTAACCGCTTGCGAGCCTCCACGTTAGGTGAAGGTCAACCACCACACTACTTCTTGCTCCCTTTTTCAACCTGAGCAAGAAATACCGAGCCCCCATTGTTAAAGGGACCCATAATACCGCGGCCTTTCGCGTTAGGCAAAAGCTAACCGCCTGCGAGCCTCCACGTTAGGTGAAGGTCAACCACCGCACAACTTCTTGCCCCCTTTTCCAACCCGAGTAAGAAATACCGAGCCCCCATTTTTAAAGGGACCCATAATACCTCGGGCTTTCGCGTTAGGCAAAAGCTAACCACCTGCGAGCCTCCACGTTAGGTGAAGGTCAACCACCGCACAACTTCTTGCTCCCTTTTCCAAACTGGGCAAGAAATACCGAGCCCCCATTATTAAAGGGACTCATAATACCGCGGGCTTTCGCGTTAGGCGAAAGCTAACCGCCTACGAGCCTCCACGTTGGGTGAAGGTCAAGCACCACACAACTTCTTGCTCCCTTTTTCAACCTGAGCAAGAAATACCGAGCCCCCATTGTTAAAGGGACTCATAATACCGCGGGCTTTCGCATTAGGCGAAAGCTAATCGCCTGCGGCCCTCCATGTTAGGTGAAGGTTAACCGCCTTCCACATAATGTTAGTCTGTATTTACAAACCTCGAGGATCTATGCCACGTGTTGTTTTCCCTTTCCTCCAGCTATTTGTCCCCTTTTTACGTATAAAACCCCTAAAAAGCCCTAATTTCCTTAGTTTCTCATTCTTTCTCTGCAATTCCCCCGCTCGCTTCTGCATTTCTCCTCTTGCCTCTCCTTCGTTCCTCTTTTAAACTTGTTTTCGTTACGATTCGAAGGTACTTGCTTGTTTTCCTACTACTTTCGAAATGTTATTTGAGTTTTTCCCCCTTTTTTGTTTTCTCTCCCCGCTCTTTTGCAAGGTAATAGTTCCTTGTTCGGACTTCCATGGTGGAATCCAAGGTTCCCATGGCGGAGCTTGAGATCCCCATGGAAGGGCTTAACGAGAGCATCAAGCTGGACCCTCAGCTCATAAATGACCTTACAGTGTTACTTGCTGGTTGTCCTGTCGTTAGTCTTGTGGAGGCGGGGGTGTATTTTGACCAGGCGATTTCTCCGTCTACATGTTGGCATGGTCCTGAGAGTGTGCTGTCGACTTTTGACACTAACGTCCCGCCCTATCAATGGGAAATTTTGTTGGGACCTCTACCCTTTGTCAGGGTAAGATCCCTTTCTAACCCTTTTTCATTATTTTGCCTCATTTCTTTTTTGAACTAGTTAAATGGCTCCAAAACGCGTGCAAAAGGGCAGTGGACATATAGATCGTGCTGGAGGAGCATCTTCGGAAGAGGGAATAATGGTGGAGCCGTTATCGTAATTGGCTCCCTCATCTCTAATGTCTCTTGAGGAAATGGTCGTTCGTGCTCAGTATCCTGACACAACCGTGGCTCTTCCCCTAGGAACTCTTGTATCCTCTTTAGCCACGATAGAGGGGATGAAAAAATTCCGTGAAAAATATTTTTTCCCGAACGATTATGAGGTTGTGGGTCCTAAGGAGGGCGACAATATTTTATACCCTCGTTCCCTGGAATTCTTTTCTGTTAGCGTGGACACTTTGGATGCCGGCTTGCGATTTCCCTTGCCGCCTATCCTAGAGTGGGTTTTTAGACAATATTCTTTATGTCCCAGCCAAACTACCCCTAACGGCTTTCGTAATAATTATGGTTTCCTTCTTACTTGCTTTGTGGCTGGACTAATTCCCTCTACTCCTAGCTTTGATTTTTTATTTAGAGCCAAGCAGATTAAGGGCGTTGTTACCTTTGAGAGGAAGAGCAGAATTAAGTTTGTAGAGCTCAACCCTTCTACGGTGAACTTTTGGCAAACAGGTTCGTCTGGGTAAAGCCTCCCTATTCTCTTGATATTCCCCACTACTGGACCTCGTTAAATAAGTGTAGCGTCCCCTCAGCGGACGAGTTATCTAACTTAGATAAGGAGGTAGTTCGATACTTTGAGAGGGATTTGGGCACACGATACCTAGCTACCAAAGAGGTGTTGTGCTAAGAGAAAGTTTTGATCAGGGCAGGTTTATGCGCCCGGCCCGTTAGCGGTGAGTAACTCTCTGAGGATAGGATAAATATTTCTTGGTTTACACCATACCTTAGTAATTCTACCCCGGCTGCTTATTTATTTTCTTTCAGGACCAGAAGCTGATGTGGACATTGTAGGGCTTACCGAGTCCTACCATGAGGAGCAAAGGAAAGAGGGGCAGAGGGGTGAGGGTGGAGGTAGAAAAACCGTCCGGAGAGGCAAGAGGATGGTTTTCGAGGGTGAGAGGGAACCTCCCAAGAAGGTTACATGATCTAAGAAATCACAAGGGAAGGTTCTTGCCTCAGGTAGCGGTTCAGAGCACCTACTTTACAAGAGAACATTCCTGAGATACCCATAGTTCAGGCTTCCCCGGCTGTTGGGGGGTTTCCCCCAGCTCCTAATGGTCAGGAAGCACGTGATTCCACGCCCCATCTAGGGGAGAGTGTGACATCAGCTGCGTCTCAACCTAGGGATGCAATGGCAGTGGAACCTTCTGTGGAAGAGAGGTCCGGGACTACGTCTGCCGTTCCTGCCCCTTTGTCTGAAATGACCGTGGACGAACCCACGCCAACTCTTGCCTTACCGGCGAGTGGTCATCCGGTTCACTCTGGGTCTCATGCCCTGGGGGGAGAAGCAGAGGTAGATCTTCAGCCGGAAAGGGGAGCAGAAGAAGGAAGACCTTTGGAAGTGCCGGTAGTGGAGCTAGAACCGTCCTTAGTAGAGACGGTAATGCCCGGCCCGGTGTCTCCAAGAAGAAGGTTCCCCTTTAGGGCCTCAGCTTTAACGCTAGGGTTGCCCCAAGAGGAGGTAGTAGATGTTAGGCCTGACATACAAATAAATGACAACCTTCTTCCCTCCTTTCACATAGACTTAACCGCTTTTGAGGACTTTGCTAGCATTTCTCCTGGGCTTCAAGGTGAGGTACCTAGGGAAGAGCGAGCTTTTGCTGACAAATGTACACGGTCTTAGGGTTCACCCGACCATTCCCCTTAGTGCAATCCAGCGTACCACCTTAACTGTTCTTTCTTCCGAAGATCCGAAAGTCGTGACCAGCGACACGGTAGCTACTTGCGTTGCAAACGTAAAATCACTTGTTATACCTTTGATTTATTATCACATTAACTACAGGCACTGGTATTTTCTATTTCAGGTTAGCTCCTTGTCCGCTGCTATGGCTTTAGGATGGTTTCGTGAGCAGAAGGCTACCATGCAGGAGTTGACCTGGCTACGGGAGGCGAATAGATGAGCAGTTGAGGCAGCCCAAAAAGCAGAAGGAGAAAGGGAAGAGCAGGCTAGGACCGTACTTAGAATAGAGAGGGAGAGAGAGGTGCTGGTAGCTGAATCTCAGGGGTTAAGGGATGATGTTCGAAAGTTGAGGGAGGAAAAAGAGGCGCTGGCGGTTGAAGCCTAGGAGTTAAGGGAAAGTGCTTAAAGGCTGCAGGAGGAACTGTCCACTCAACAGGCTAGATCGGAGATGCTTCTTAACGAGGCTCAACATGCCCGGGCAGAGGCTGCGGAGGTGGTTTCACGATGTAGGGAAAGCCCTGAATTTCACACATCAACGAGCACCTTTTATTGGGAGGGTTTTGCCTCGGGCCTTTCAACATTTGCGCGTCGCTTAGCCCGCAACCATCCTCAATTTAGTCGCGAATCTCTCCAGCAAGTGACAGATCAACTTCGCCAAGATATTGTTCGCTCCCATGAAGGTGCTGGTGGCGGCTCGGCCTAGACTCTCCTAAGTTTAGCTTTTGTTCTTTCTTCCCTTTTTTTTGTGGTAGATGTAAAGAGAACGTGAGGGGGCTCCCCTTTTTGCTGTAACCCCCATTTTTTGACCATATGTATATTTGTACATATTATATCCAGAGGCAGAAGTTCCTCTGACCCCCTACCGGATATGTGTACTGTTATAATTAATGATCATACGTTGTATATTACGCCTCGTTCTTTTTCCTTAAATTGTGCCTTTAGTAACCTCAGTTTATTGTACCTTGGAGCGGGTTATGATGGAGTAATTTTTAAGAACATATACTTTATTTATGCACAGGGGGTACCGCCCCATTCTTCCTAAGATAAAACCCGTACGGTGTCTATCGAGCTTTAATATCTTACATAAGTTTCCCACAGCTTACCGTGCTATATGTAATATTTTTTTAGACCCTTGATATTCCATACTCGAGGTACTTGGGAACCGTCCATGCGTTCTAACTTGTAACTCCCTTCCCCTAACTTCTGGGTCACACGGTAGGGCCCTTCCCAATTTGCTGCTACCTTGCCGGCACCTATACCTTGGGCCACGGTATTTGCTCGTCGCAGGGCTAAGTCCCCCACCTCCAAGCTTCTTGTTCTCAAGCATTTATTGTAATATTGAGATATTCGTTGCTTTTGAGCTACTATGCGAAGAAGGGCATCCTCTCTGACTTCATCCACCAAGTCCAGAGCATACCTCCGTTGGTCTTCGTTGCGTAGGTAATCATAGCATTGTATGCGATAATTAGGTTCCCCCACTTCCGCTGGAATTACCGCCTCGGTACCATAAGTCAGCATGAATGGGATTTCTCCTGTGGCCATGCGGTAAATCGTGCGGTGGGCCCATAGTACACTTGGTAACTCTTCCACCCATCTTCCCTTAGCTTCATCTAATCTCCTTTGAAGTCCATTGAGTATTTGTTTATTTTCTGCCTCGGCTTGTCCGTTGCTCTAAGGATAGGCAACAGATGTGAAATGAAGAGCAATATCCATGTGCTGACAGTATGTTCGGAACCGTGGTGAGTCAAACTGCATCCCATTATCAGTGATAATGGCCCTGAGGATTCCAAAGCGTGTAATGACGTTCTTCCACAGAAACTGCCGGGTCACATTATCTGTAATTCGGGCTACTGCCTCAGCCTCTACCTACTTACTAAAATAGTCTACAGCCACTATTAAGAATTTCCTGTGCCCACTGGCTAATAGGAAAGGATCCAGGATGTCCATTCCCCATTGGTCGAAGGGTATAGGATCTACGATGGGTTGTAGTGGCGCGGCGGAAGCATGGACGAGCAGTGCAAATCTCTGGCATTTATCACAGTTTCACACAAGTGTGCCTGCGTCCTTCCTCATGGTGGGCCAAAAGTATCCTTCTCTTAACGCCATCCCAGCTAGGGCTCGCTTTCCAATGCGAACTCCATAGATTCCTTCATGAATTTCCCTCAGGACGTAATCCCCTTCTTCTTGCATTAGACAGTTTAACAAGGGATGTGTGAACGACTTTTTGTAGAGCTGCTGATCGATTATTATAAAATGTACCGCACGCCTTCTCAGCCTTCGAGCTTCCGTTTTGTCCGTGGGTTCCTTACCATGAAGTATGAAGTCCAAAATTGGACGCATCCACCCATCTTCATGCTGTATTTGCATTACATCAGTGGGTGCCATCCTATCCACATATTTAACGTTGGACTCATGCGTATGATTATGCCCGTTCGGACTCTTCATTGTACTTCCAGTACTGGCCAAGCGGCTTAGCTCCTCCGCATGTTGATTGCCCTCCCGGGAAATGCCCTGTATACTGAAGCCTTAAAATTCAGAGACCTTGGCTCGAACCACTTCCAGGTACCGGGACAAGTGAGGCTCTTTTACTCCGTATCTTCCTGTAACTTGGTTTACCACCAATTCTGAGTCACTATAAACTTCCAAACAAGTTGCTCCGGTAGCCCTAACAAAATCCATACCGAGTAATAACGCTTCATACTCGATTTCATTGTGAGTTGCTTCAAAGTGCAGCCTTACCGCATATTCCGCACGCTCTCCCTCTGGGTTAATCAGTACTATGCCTGCACCGTGGCCTTCTAAATTTGCAGATCCATCAACAAATACCTTTCAGAGAGACATCTCTTCAAGGGTTTCCATTAGTTCGGGCACTTCAACCCTAAAGTCACACTCCACTAAGAAGTCGGCTAAAGCTTGAGCCTTAATAGCTCGTCGAGGCTGATAATGTATATCGTACTCGGAAAGCTCAACCGCCCACTTGAGCATTCGCCCTGAACAGTCCAACTTTGAGAGCAACTTCTTGAGCGGGAGGTTAGTGAGCACAGTGACATCGTGAGACTGAAAATAAGGTCTCAGCTCACGCGCCAGGTTTATTAGGGCTAGAGCTGTTTTTTCAATGGCAGGATATCTCTTTTCCGGATCTTTGAGAGTTTGACTTACGAAGTATACCGGAAGCTGTTGCCCCTGTTGGTCGGCTATCAGGACTGCGCCTGTGGCGGTTTCTGAAATGGCTAGGTTGAGACCTAGCTTCTCATTTGGTTCAGGAGAGGTAATCACAGGGAGATGTGCCAAATGTTGCTTCAATTGATCGAAAGCGCGTGCACATTCTTCGTTCCAGAGAAAAGGCTGTTTCCCTGCAGCACCTTAAAAAATGGTAGAGCCTTTTCAGCAGCACGGCTAATGAATCGGTTGAGCGAATCCATGCAGCTGGCCAGTTTTTGCACATCCTTAGGGCAGCGGGGAGGCCTCAGGTCAAGTATGGCCTGCACCTTCTTGGGGTTTGCTTCGATCCCTCGAGAACTTACAATGAAGCCCAGGAATTTGTTGTCCGGTACGGTAAACGAACATTTCTCCGGGTTCAACTTCATGCGATATTTCCGAAGTGCTTCCAAAGCTTCTCTTAAATCAAAAACATGTTCTAGCTTGGGTTTTGACTGAACTATCATGTCATCCACATAGACCTCCAAGTTGCGTCCAATTTGTGGTGCAAAGACCTTGTTGACCAGTCGTTGATAGGTGGCTCCCGCATTTTTAAGCCCAAACGGCATTACCTTATAGCAGTACGTACCTTCAGCTTTGATGAAGGCCATTTTTTCTTCGTTGGCCGAATGCATTTGAATCTGGTGGTACCCTGAAAAGGCATCCATGAAACTGAATAGCTCGCAGCCTACCGTCGAGTCTACCAGCCTATCTATTTTAGGCAGAGGATAGGAGTCCTTTAGGCAGGCTTCGTTAAGATTCGTGAAATCCACACACATCCTCCAGCTTCCGTTAGACTTTTTCACCAACACCACCTTAGCTAAACATTCGGGATATAACACTTCTCGTATAAACCCTACTTGGGATAGTTTTTGCACCTCGGCTCTGATGATTTCGTTACATTCTGTGCAAAAGCTACACCTTCGTTGTTTAAGGGGCACCTTGTTATCTCGGATGTTAAGCTTGTGAGTAATCACTTCAGGCGGTATTTCCGGCATTTCTTTCGCAGCAAATGCGAAAACGTCTCGGTATTGCCTCAGAAGTTCTCCAATCTCCTTACGTAAATGCCGGGGGAGCGAGGTGCCCAGATAAGTGTAACATCCAGGCTCCAACACATATTTTTCCAAGGGTGGAGAAGAAGGACACGACCTCGAAGGGGAACCTGGCTCAAGGGGTTCGGCTGCCATTACAACTAGATTAAAGAAAGTATGATAATATTCCAGAAATGCACCATACCTTCCCCGTATCATCATGATGTCCCCGGTATCCTCTTCAAACTTCATTGCTAGATGATACGTAGACACTACAGCCTTTAAACGGTTTAGGGAGGGTCTTCCCAAGATCGCGTTGTAGGAAGAAGGAGCCTTTATAACGATTAACTCTATCTTAACCGTTCGTTGCTCTTTTTCATTTTGGAAAATCGTGGACAGTGTTATTTTACCGCACGGCAGAATGGGTGCTCCTGTGAATCCCACGAGGGGGTACAGTGCTGGTACGAGAGCGTTAACCGGCATTCCCATTTTGTTGTAACATTCTAAAAACAAAATATCCACGGAACTACCTTGGTTGATCAATATTCTACATACCGTGTGCCTGCAGATGTCTGTGGTGATGACAAGGGGGTCCTCTTATCGTGCATCTATTCCTTGGGCATCCTCTTTATGAAGCTAATGCACCTGGGCCCATTTCGGGCTATGTCTATTTCTTTCTCCTTGACCTTTGCCCCTTCCTTTGATGAGGGGGGAGCATGCCTTGGGGTAATTGTAGCAATAACCTTGGCTGTCGTACTTCCAGGACCTTTACCGCCATCCTCAATAGCTTGAGCTTTCCCAATCCTCATTCTCTTTAAAATTGCGTATTCCTCCCACTGACTGGTATGCTCGGCTTCCTTGAGGAGGAAGTCCAAGGCCCGGCAATTTGCCATGTCATGGGTAGAGACCTGATGGAATGAACACCACACTGTTTTGCCGTCACCAAATGGAGCGGAGTCTCGGTTTTTGGGTGGCCCCTTCGTTTTTACCTCCAAAAGTGGATAGGGCACGGGCTGTCGGTTTTGAGCACTAAAAACAGGTGCGGGCCTTCTGGCCTATCGGATGTTACCTCGAGGTGGCCTGGGGTTATCCTTTGGCCCTAAAGATGCCTGAGCCACTTCGGTCCTTGGTGTTACTTGCATGACATCCTCTGCTAGGATGTGCTTGTTGGCTTTCTGCCACAGCTCGTCAATGGTTGAGGGCGGCCCCTTTGCCAATGCGAATTTAAAATTGGAGTTCTGTAATCCATTGATAAAGGCGGTGATAGTCGTTTCATCAGATAAGGTGGCGACATCAATCATGGCTCACGTGAACCATTTCACATAACTCCTCAAGGGTTCGACATCATGCTGCTGTAATTTGAGAAGATGTGCCGCCGTCTTTCTTCTTTGCTTATTGCTAACAAAGTGCCGAGCGAACCTTTCGGAAAGCTCCGTAAAACTGTCCACAGACGAATTTGGAAGGGAGGTGAACCAATTATGCGCAACCCCCTTTAAGGTAGCAGGAAAACACTTACACCAAATGTCTTCCCCCACATCTTGTAAATACATTCGCGCCATAAATCCAGCCAAATGATCTTTCGGGTCTTGAGTTCCGTCAAACAAATCAATGTTTGGGATTTTTACTTTCCCCACTGGAGCCAACAGGATTCGAGATGTGAACGGCGAGTGAGTTCCTGGCACAGTGTAAGATACGGCCGGTTTGGGGACCTTCCTGGAATCCCTCTTTGTGTGATTCTGATAAGTGCTTGCCGTCGAAGCGGTGGCTCCACTTAGACTTTGAGTCCGGGAACGCCGGGATGCGGTGGTAAACCAGTCAGATTCTGGACTATATTCGGTGTCATTGGTGGGTATGTGTGAAAAAAGTTGGTGTATTTGCTGTTGAAGCTGCTCAAATTGCTTCTGAGTTACATAATTGAGGTTAGGATACCCCCTACTGGTGGTGGAGTGACTGGTGCTTGACATGGGAAAAGTTTTGAATGCCCTTCCCGCATACGGCGCCTATTGTTTTAGGATTTTTTGGTTGGGTTCTTGAGGGTAGAATTGGGCTCAAGTTTCTTGCCTTCTTTGTTGGGACCCTCCCCCTATTTGTAGTGGATACAGGCATGGTCATGTAGTATTTGAGGGTGTACCACCTGGATGCTATTGGTAATAGGGGTGGTGGTGTCTCCTAGATGCGATACCGCTCAGGTCCAGACAGGAGAGGGGGCGGTAATGACCCCCGGGCTTGGTACCGCCTGGGAGTGGCCAGGAAAGGGGATGGTAATGACCCCTGGGCGTGGTCAAGAAAGGGGACGGTAATGACCCCTGGACCTGGTCTTACTCCCGTATGGGCCCGTGAGAGGGCTGTTGGGCCACGGTTTCAGTGGTTACCATTTTTATATTCATCACTGCTCGATTATGACGATTTACCATCTTGCTGTCCACAATCGAATCAGGCTCCTTGGTCGGTACATCATCAATGTCATTTGGAATAGGAATTCTGGATACTGGCAAGGGACCAACATGTCGTTTCAGCTGGGAAATGTGGAAAACATCATGAATCTTGGCTGAAGCAGGTAGCTGTAACCTGTACGCGACATTTCCCACAGCTTCCAGCACCATATAAGTGCCAAAATACCTCGGAGACAGCTTCTGGGTGCTCCTGTGGATGACAGTTATTTGTCTATAAGGATGTAATTTGAGGTAGACCTAAGATCCCAGTTAAAATTGCCTATCTGAACGATGTTTATCAGCCAACTGTTTCATCCTATTTTGAGCTCGAGTGAGATGATACTTGATGACAGCAATCATATCTTCTCTAGCCTTTAAGCTTCTATCAACTGTTTCCACTTGAGTTTCCCTTGGTATATATGGAATGTGAAGGGGAGGTGATTGCCTATACACTACTTCATATGGGGCCTTTTGTGTTGATGAGTGCCATGTGGTATTGTACCACCACTCCGCTAAGGGCAACCACTTGGATCATAAATGGGGATGACTGCCACACATACACCTCAAGTATGTCTCAAGGCTCTGATTTACCACCTCAGTTTGTCCATCTGTTTGGGGATGGTAAGCTGTGGAAAGATGAAGTTCAACCCCTTGGATAGTAAATAAAGATTGCCAAAATTCACTCTAAAAAACTACATCTCTGTCGCTGACTATGGAGCTAGGTAGACCATGAAGCTTGTAAACATTATCCATGTACAGCTGTGCCACGATAAAAGCTGTATAAGGATGAGAGAGAGCCATGAAGTGTGCTGCCTTACTGAGCTGATCAAATACAGCAAAGACGACATCTTTCCCAAATGACCTCGGAAGACCCTCTATAAAGTCCATTGAGACCTCAATCCATTCCATATTAGGTATAGGTAGGGGTTGAAGAAGGCTAGGTGAGGCTAAGTTCTCATTCTTACAAGCCTAATAAGTTGGGCATCTCCTGATGTAATCAGCTACTGCCTTGTGTAAGCCTTTCCAATAGAACAAGGACTTCAATCTCAAATAAGTAGCATCATGACCTGAGTGTCCACCATTAGGAGATGAATGCAACCAGTGGAGTATAGTTTGCTGTAGGCCCACATCGTGACCAATGACTAACTTTCTCTTCCTCTTCAATTGTTCTCCTTGCTAGCTGAACTTAGGATGGCTCTGAGGATTGTCCTTGAGCTGTTGAAGAAGCTGCCGTATGGAGCTATCAGTCTGCCACGACAACTGAATTCTGTCATAAAGGGTGCTATCCACAGAAGAGAGGAGCAAGCAAGTGATCTATTGCCTGTTGATACGAGACAATGCATCAGATGCAATATTCTCCTTTCCCTTCTTATTGTTAATGACATAGCTGAACCCCATTAACTTTGAGAGCCAAAGTTGCTGAAAATGAGTATGAATCTTCTGTTCTAGTAGGTACTTAAGGCTCCCCTGTTCTATTCGAATGACAAAGGTGTTGTTCAAGAGGTATTGCTGCCACTTTAGCAGTGTAGCAACTACGGCTAGAAGTTCTCTTTCATAAACTGACAAGGCTTGTTGTTTGGGATGGAAGGTTTTGTTGAGGTAAGCCAAAGGATGGCCTTCGTGAGATAACATTGCTCCTAATCTTGTATTGCTTGCATTTGATTCAATAACAAATGGCCTTTCAAAGTTAGGCAAAGCTAGTACTGGAGCTTTCATCGGAGCAGTCTTCAACTTTTCAAAGGCAACTTGAGCGCTTTCACTCCACTGTAATTTCTCCTTTCCTGTAAGCTCAGTCAGAGGCTTTGCTATAACCCCATAGCCTTGTATAAATCTTCTGTAATACCCAGTCAGGCCAAGAAAGCCCCTGAGCTGCTTAAGAGAAGTGGGGGTTGGCCAATCTTGCACTGCTTGGAGCTTCTTAGGTTCTGTAGATAACCCTCCATTTGCTATTATGTGGCCTAAGTACTCGACTTGTTAGCTGCAAAGGAACATTTACTCTTCTTTGCAAACAAGTGATGTTTCTGTAATTGAAGGAATACAATTTTCAGATGCTCAATGTGATCTGTCAAACTAGAGCTGTATACTAGTATATCATCGAAGAAAACAAGCACAAATCTACGAAGGTAGGGAACAAAAACTAAGTTCATAAGGGCATGAAATGTAGATGGAGCATTGGTGAGACCAAAGGGCATCACCAAGAACTTAGAGTGGCCAAAATGTGTCCTAAATGCTGTCTTTTGGACATCATCCTGGTGCATTCTAATCTTATAGTAACTAGACTTTAAGTCAATCTTTGTGAAGTACTTAGCAGTGCCTAACTCTTTAAATACCTCTTCCACTAGGGGAATTGGAAACTTGTCTTTGATGGTGGCTTGATTCAAGTCTCTATAATCCACACACATCCTCCAAGTTCCATCTTTCTTCCTTACTAAAACCACGGCTGAGGCAAAGGGACTATTGCTGTGCTGAATGTACCCTTTCCATAGCAGCTCCTGCACGATGTCCTCCATAGCATCTTTCTGCAATGATGGGTATCGGTAAGGCCTCTTGTTGATTGGTTGGGTTCCTTCTCTCAAGTGAATTTTATGATCAAATGGAGGCCTGCTAGGTGGTAGCAAATGAGGTTCATCAAAGATTGGAGCAAACTTCTGCAGCAGAGTAATGACTCCTGCTGGTAACATTTGTCATCTTCAGTTCACTCCCCTATAGACTGAAATAGTAGGGATAAGTTGCAGTAAGGCTACCATTGGGGAACCCATCAGGGCTCTAGAAAAAGCTCTAGCTCCAACCACCTTGCACACATTAGCTCCTTCTCCCTTGAGCACATTAGTTTTTCCTTCAATAGTGAAAGCCATTGTCAAATTTCTGAAATTACATTAGATATCGCCCAATGTGGAGAGCCATTCAATCCCTAGTACCATGTCACATCCTCCCAAAGGAATGAGGAGGAGTAAACAGAGTCCTACATCTGCCAACTCAGCCCCTTGCATTTCAAACTGTAGCACGGACTACTGCCATCTGCTACTGTCACTAAAAGTGCAGATGCTGATTGAGTCTTGCAGCCAATTTGCTGAGCTAATTGTGTGTCTATGAAATTGTGTGTGGATCTAGAGTCAACTAAGATGTGTATAGGCTTCCACTTGATGGATCCAACAACCCTCAGAGTCTGGAAGTTTGAGGCTCCAGCCAAAGCATGTAATGAGATCTGTGCAACAGGCTCTTGGGCTATTGCTCCTTTTGTTTCAAGCAGCTCTTCCTCTATGGTCTCCTCACCCATGTCATCATCAATTTCTATAACAAGGAGCTGTGGCCCCTTGTTTTTACATCTATGTCGAGCTTCGAATTTTTCATCAAAGAAGTAGCACAATCCCTTGGATCTCTTGTCTTGTAGTTCAGCTCGAGATAGAGTTCTTTAAGTCCTACTATTTGAATACGTGTTCTGAGGTGTAGGATGAAGTCTCAGTTGATTAGGCTTGTAACTGCTTGAGTTAGGCCTAGGTCCACTTGGTGTAGGCAACAGAGGAGCTCTGTTATACTTGATCTGCCTAGCAAGGGCCTGTACCTTAGCTTCTCCCAATTTGGCCAGGCACACTGCGTGCTACAGAGTGGCAGGCTGCAAAGATCGTACTTCTAAAGCCAGATCCTCCCTCAACCCAGTCACAAAACAGCTGATGAGCTGGGATTTCAGTCAGGTCTGATCTGACAACTATTTGATCAAATTTCACAAGGTAATCCTTAACTAAACCATCTTGCTTAAGGCACATTAAATCTGATATTGGATCTTCAAAAGCATTCCCAAACCTTCCGTTCAAAGCACTGGTATACTCAAGCCAACTCATAGAAGTGAAATCAGCCCTTGCTGTAACAAATTTTTGGTGCCACTGGAGGGGTACTCCCCTCAAATTAATGGAAGCTATTCGAATTTTATCAAAATCAGGCGTGTTATCAATCATAAAAAACTGATCACACATGAATATCCAGCCATTCACATCATCTCCTTCAAACAAAGGGAAATCTATCCTACCTAATCTAGTAGTGAAGGAATTGTTATCCCCATTGAAGCCCAGATTAGAAGCTCTATTGGAGTGATCGGCTGCAGATGAGTTTGATCCTCCATTGGTGTTCCCAGCTCTATTCTCAGTGCGTCCTACTTGTAATGAAATTGCACTGATATGATCCTTGAGATCTCACATTTGTGCATTAAACCCTTCAACAGTAGCCTTCAGCTCATTCCCGACTTCACCCACAGATTGATCCAGCTTCTCCTCCAGCTGCCTGATCTCAGCTGCCAATCGGGTGTTGTCTGCCATTTCCTCAATTCAAAGAGGATTGTAGCTCTGATACCAGTGATACCGAAGCTCAAACAAGACCCAAAACGATTAAGAATTAGAAATAGAGTATGGGGGAGGATAGAATTAGAAGAGAATTTAGGGAGGAAGATGATAACTTTTTCATTGATAACTCTCATTTAGAACATCATTAACTATATATAGTGAGTAATTACAATTAAATAAAAGAAAAGTAATATAAAAGTTAGTTACAACCCTAATTCACTACCGGTAAAGGCACGTGCTCATCACATGCTTCCAAAGCTAATTTCCCCCTCAATCACACGCTGCTCACGTGCTGCATTTCCCGCCAAAACTAGCCGTTACCCGAGTATGAACTAAGCACTGCAAAATTCTTCCCATTCTCTCTATTTAGCTGATTATCCTGTATCGGGTATAAAATAGGTCAGGCCTTTATTTTTTTCACATTAATATTTAAATTATTTTATTATATATATGTAAAATTTTAAATTAAAAAATTATTTTATAATATTTATAAACTAAAAAAATTAATATATCAAATCTTAAAATACTAGTATATAATTTATTTTATAAAAAACCCCTTAAACAAACGCAAAATTTTCATTTGGAGTTTGCCTCCGCGCCAAAAAGCAAAGAGCCCCCCACTAGTCAACTTTACCCCCAACCGCTCTCACCTTTTACTAAACCAAAGAGATATTAAAATACCCAAATTGTGACGGTTATCAATTCGACCCACCATCGTAAATACCCGAACTCCCAGGGGTATTATGGTCCAATAATACCCCTACTTCAATGGCAAAATCGTCAATCCACCTTAACGCGCAATTTCATACAACTTTCCTCCGCGTTGTCGCGGTGGACTAAATCTCAGCCGTCCGATCTTCTCCATCTCCAAACCCTAGCGCCCCCAACTTCCCCGTAACAATAAACGAGATAGAGAGGGAGGGAGATCTGGCTTCTCAAATTCTCCCAATAAATCAAGAAAAAAAGTTCCCATTTCAATTTATTAATATTATTATTATATATTTAAATTAATGGGTGAGAATTCGAAGGTGATCTAGCTTCTGGATTGTTCGATTTCTAGGTTTTGAATTGAGGGGGATGGAAGAGTACGTGGGGTGGGAGGAGGTGGTGGTGTCAGGAGAGAGAGGGAGAAGGGAAGTGAATTACTATTTGAAGAGGAAAGATGGGTCGGGTTCAGATCTGGTTGTGGTTGGGAAAGAGAAGAGCTTGAGGCATATGAGTTATCGTTTGTTGATGGATTTGGGGCCCTTCTCGCCTGCTTGGGTTAAGCTTAAGTCTCGTAGAGAGGTTGTTGATTGGTTGAAATCGGTTTTTCCAGGTATTTAATGGACTCTTTTTGCGTTTTTGTGAAGAATGTTGCTGCGTAGTTTAATGGGTTTTCTGGGTTCCTGCGTAATTGTGCGTCCTTGGTGTTTTTAACTTTATTCAAATCGGTCTTTCATCTTTTATTTTGTAGAAATTGGTACCTTATCTTTGTAACTTCGTTCAAATTAACCTACTTTGGTGACCAATATTCGCCTCTGTGGGTTAAGCTCAAGTCTCGAAGGTGGGTTGTTGATTGGTTTAAATCGATTTTTCCATGTATTAATGGACCCCTTTTTGAGTTTTTTGAAGAGCATTGATGCGTAGCGTCATGGGTTTGTTGGATTATTGTTTGTTTTTGTTTGTGTTTGTGAATCGAGAAATGGGTGTTTAGATGAGTTGTGTTGTTTTGTTCAAATTGGTCACTCTTTTTCGTAATTTTGTTTAAATTAATCCCACGCCAGTTACCGATTTCGCCGCCGTGGGTTAAGCTCCAGTTTCGAAGGGAGGTTGTGGATTGGTTGAAATCGATTTTTCCAGGTATTTAACGAACTTTTTTTTTTTATTCTTTTTGATGAATATTGACGGATGGTTGAATGGGTTTTTTGGGTTATGGCTCTAATTGTGCCCGTTTTGGAAAAAGAAAGACTTGATTTTTATTGTCAGCTTTTTCCATTTGGTGAGGTTATTGTATGAGGATCAATTTGTCGTTAAATAAAACGTTAGGAAAAGATAAGAGACTTCTTTGAACAAAGTTATAAAGATGGGGGATTAATTTGAGTAAAGAAAAACCTAAAATCAATTTGAACAAATTTAGAAAGATAAGGAGCAACGGTGTAAATTGGCGAAGAAAGCCCTAATTTTTATTCTCAAATTTTTCCTTTACGTGAGGATCTGTGTGTTTTGTCTTGTTTTTGCTGTTCTTCTTATTCTTTTTCAAAATTTTTGACTGTTTCATGGGGTTTTGAGATAGATTTAGCTTTTTCACTGTGTGAGAATCTTTTTCTCATGGTGTATTACAGAAGCTTTTCTTGGGGTAGATTTTCCCAGAAAGTTTTCTTAATTGTTATCTGGGTTGAAGATCTGTTTGGATTCTGCATGTGTTAACTTGCCCCAGACTACCCAAAAAAAAAACTGTGTTATTTTTTCTGGTAAGAAAAAGAACTATCTAATTTATTATCTTTGAAGATCTTTTTTTTTTTTTTTTTTTGGTTTTTTTCTCTGGGTACATCAAGTAGAAGGTGAGATTGGGGTAGTGATGCTACAGGCCAGTTTCAGATTATTGATAAAGTATGCAGTTCATGGTGGCAAGGAAGGTTGTTGACATCGCCGGTGAAATCATTAAACTTCCATATTGAAATGCCTGCAATTGGTAGTAAAATTTTCGTAGAGGGAAAACTTGTTGGGCGAAAGTGGGTAGATTTCCTATTAAGTGAATCTATTTGGCATCGAGGGAAGAAAATACTCCTGATGTGTGTATCTTAGATTTCATTCTTCTGTTCTCGTTTCTGGATAATTAGTTTAAAGTATATGTACATTTTTTTTGATATTCTCTTTTGACAAGTCTAGACAATTATTATTCCCTTATACTTAGGGAGTCTGGATATCCAGATTTTTGTGATGGTACAGTTTAGGGGCGATCTATTTTTGGGTTTGTGGAATGTAAAATTTCGAATGTTCTGTTGAGGGATTGGCAAAGTTTTACTGTTTCAGTCAATGGAGAAGTTACTATTTTCTTGTTTGGTTCATAATTATGACTTTCTAATGGGAGTGATGATGTTTTAGTATTCTGGTATAACTTCATGAATTTATATGTCCAAATGAAGTAATTTATGGTTGTCCTAGCCCCAAATTAGGACATGATGGGTGATGTTCCTATGCTTAGATTTATATTTTGCATGGATACAACAACAAACCCAGTGCCTTAAGGGCTCCCGCCAAATGCAGGGTCGGGGGAGGTGAGATACATGCAGCCTTACCCCTATAGGGTGTTACCCGAAAGGGAGGTTGTGTCCGAGATGTTTTGCATGGATATTGAGAAGTTATTGTAAACATGGAATGCTTTATTTTTCATTAGAATCTTGTTACAGTTGAAAATTAATGGCTGCAAGATTACTTTTGCCCCTTTTGATGTTAGATGTGCACAGGCTTCGAAACATTTTCAGGAAATGGAGGACTGCCTGTATGAGAAATTCCCAACGTTGTAACCACGATTAGGAATGTTTTATCAGTCATTTTACTGTACCTGTTGGTAGAGCCATAGGCTTAATATACATGCATGTTGTGGTGCATATGGCTGGTCCTCTTTGTCCAATCCTTCCCTTTGAAAAAGTTTCTCACTTTGTTCGAGTGGCTTAACTTAAAGTTTCAAAGCTTTCACTAGGTCTTGGAGTCGGCATATTTTCAAACTTAGGTAGCCTTGCTATTTACAAAGACAAGGGTTTGTACACAATTTATGAAATTGAATAATTGCTATAATCAGCCCTATGGTGCAATGGTAGAGCAAATATGGCTTTTGCTAGCTCCTTTTCTAAGCCTTTGGTGTATAAGTGGGCAACCCATTGTTGTTTTGCTTTGCCTACAAGTTCCTTCCGCCAGCAGCTCTAGTTTGGCACTTGTTTATAAGTGTTTTCTTATTGATCTGCGCATGGTAAATGTAGTGAGGGGAGCAAAGGAAAGGGGCAAGAGTAAAGATGCGGGGGGATAAGTGACATTGATGAAAAGTTTTGGAAGAATGTGACGTGCACTAGGCTGTTCAAGTTTTGGTTTGACTAGTTCATTGTGGGTCTCTTATAGTGGTGATAGCATGAAGGGAGCAATACGAAGCCTGGAAGCCAACAGCCAAGGGCTTCTACAAAAATTGCTACATGGGTCCACTGTATCAAATGTTTATTTTTTTGGTCTTGTGGTGGGCTTTTGAATGGATCTTCCATGCGTTGAAGTTTTACTTTTAGTACGCAAGTGTTTGTATTTTTATCATGTAGTTTACAACTTCTTGATATATTTCTCTTTGTACATGTCTGTATTGCTCCAGTTTTATTAGATGTCTCTGAAGATTCGTCTTTGTACATGCCATCTTTGTTATTTGTGCTACTTTAGATCTTTCCCTAATCTTTTTTTACTACTTCTGTTTTCATCAACTATTTACCTTTCTGGGCTTCCTTCATCGCCAACTGACTATGATCTGGGCTGCAGGATTGATTAGCCAATGCCTAAGGGATGATTGAGAGCATTGGAATCTTCATTCCCTCATCTTTTCTAGGTTATGATCTACATGTTCAATCTTTAGTGGCCAGTTTCTTATCTTTCTATACGTTCTTTCTTCCCCCTCCAACACCGCCCCCCCCCCCCCCCCCCCCCCCCCCCCCTTTTTTTTTTTTGTTTTTGGTGTTGGCATCCTTTCAAATTCTGTTTGGTTTTGTAAAATAGACATTGCATTGTTTCTTCAATGCTTGTAGTTCTTTAATGTGGATATGCACATGCTTTAGCTTGTGTTTGCTTCTTTTTCTTCTTGTTCTAATTCTTCTTAAAAGCTGTATATACAATAGTAAATTGACCAACTTCTGTTATGATTGTCATGTGATAGATTCATCCATCCCCTTCTCGCCCCAAACAAGTGGCTCTTCGTTGGATGAAAGAGATGATTACAAGTTGGACGTAGGAACTTTGAAGGTTTGAAATTTGAATCATGAAATACTTCGTCTCTCGTATCTCTTAGATTATCGATGTTAGTGGTTAGTAATTTACGAACTTCTCCTGTTTGACTCATAAGTGTATTCTTTGTTACCTTCAGGATACTCAGCTGGTGAAGCTGGGCCATTATACAACAGAGTTTCTATGGTTAGGTTCTCCTTGGATGTGCAGAAAGAGGCTCAAGCATTATGAAGCTTTTTTCCGTAATGGAGTAAAAGTTTCGGTAATATTTCATCCCTTGTTAAATTTAAATGGAGCTTTTATTGACCTCGTTCTCTATGCTATGGTATCAAACATGAAAACAAGTATTAGAAATCTTTTTTATTGCCGGAGATGATTTCAATGTCTGTTTTCAACATGCTTCAGGTGAATGATTTTGTTTATGTTTTAGCTGAAGAGGATAAAAGGCTTGTGGCATACTTAGAAGATATGTATGAGGATTCTAAAGGCAACAAGATGGTTTTGGTACGGTGGTTTCATAAAATTGATGAGGTTGATATTCATTTGCCTCGCAATTTTAGTGACCGAGAGATTTTCTTTTCTCTTTGCCTTCAAGATCTCAGTATCGAATGCATAGATGGGTTAGCAACAGTTCTGAGTCCAGAGCATTTCAACAAATTCTTGAATGAAGCTAAGCACACACAGTTGGAGCCATTTGTATGCCACAAGCAATACGACACTGATGATCTCAAATCTTTTGACATAACCCAAGTCAAAGGTTACTGGAAGCAAGAGATACTCAAATATATGTACCCCTCTTTGTCATCAAGGTCATTGTGGAGGTCTCATTTGGAAGGATCTGATAACAACTCGTGTGGGTCCAACCCGAGAAAGAGGCTTCGCATAACTAGGGACTGCAAGGTGGACTTGCAATGTGCAAGCAAAGATGACTCTTCAATTGCTGCTTGTTCAAACGAGCAAGACCCTGTGGAGAGCTCTGCATATGGTTTGAATGAGGTGCTTGCTTGTCACAACAGAGAGAGCAGTTCTGCTGCTGCCTTAAGAAAAAAAGAGGCGAATTCTAGGAAGCTAACTAGCAGCATTGCAGTGGGCTCTGAGGTTGAAGTGCTGTCTCAGGATAGTGGTATGAGGGGTTGCTGGTTCAGGGCAGTAGTTATCAAACGGCGCAAGAACAAGGTCAGATTGCGCTATTGTGACATAAAGGATGCAGATAATGAAGTTAATTTTCTTGAGGTAAATCGTAGTCTGAATCCATCCTTTGTTCCATTGTAGTCCTTTTAAGATGCGCTTAAAATGACGCCCGCACATTTGTTTTACTTCCCAACTGAAATTGAGTAATTGATGTTTTTTTGCGCTACAGGAATGGGTCTTAGCCTCGAAGGTTGCTGTTCCCGATGAGCTGGGTCTTCGAATCAATGGTAGGTCAACCATTAGGCCATCACGAGTGTCTCATAATGGCAAAGTTTCATGGGTCATGAATGTTGGTGCTATCGTGGATGCTTGGTGGTGCGACAGGTGGTGGGAAGGCATTGTAATTGAGAAAATTGCGGAGGACAAAATTCGAATTTATTTTCCAGGTTAGAAAGTCATCCCGTTAAGTCTTTGATTGTTATCTGGAAGTTCTTCGATCACGGATGCATCCATGAGTCAAACTTAAATTTTTTTTTTTCTTTAGAATTGTTGTGTTTGATCCAAATGGCATTGCCGAAGGTATCATACTAATGGGCACTGTCTGTGTAGTCTTTAATCTGTTACTTTTTGTTTTTAGGGTTGAGGGCCCGCGGATACTACCTCATTTTAGGGTAGCATAGGGTAAATCTGCGCACATCTTAACCCCCCCCCCCTCCTTCCGAAGAAGACCTCGCTCAGGCGGGAGGCCTTGGAGCATTGGGTTTGTTGTAGTCTTTAATTTGTTACTCATTGTCTGATTTAGAGCTACGATTTTCTCTTTACAGGAGAAAAGCGAGAGGCTGTCTTTTTGCAGGGTGAATTAAGACATTCTCAGGAATGGTTGGGCACCATGTGGAGAGATCTCGGTGAAAGGCCTGAAACTGCAGCCTTTATCATATCTAAGCTATCGAGCACGTCAGGTAAAAAATTGATACCCAACACCGAAAAGGGGTTTAATGATGAGATCAATTGCTCACGCTGCAATGGTGAGGATTCTTCTGGAAGTTCAGGGATGGACTGTGAAGAAGGAAAGGCTTATGGCTCAACAATGGTGCCTGATCTGTCCAGAGACGATTTTCTGGCTCAGTTAAGATGGAGGAGATCAAGAAAAAGGAGACGCAGTGGTGGTGGTAGTAGTTGTCGAAACAATGCGGTCCACTCGGATAGCAAGGGCTGCAACTCGTTGAAAGTGGACCGTGAGAATTACAAGTACATCAGTGACTCTCTCTTTGGTTCAACAATTGTTTCCGCATCGCCAAGCTTGGTCATGTCTAGGTGATGGTGATCTCTTCCATCTTACTTTGTATAGAGGAACGTCTTTTTGCTTGTGAGGCTTCATTATTCAAGTTATGGGCTTGGTAATTGAGTTTAGCTTTTGGGATTCAGCGCAGTGGTAACTAACCACTCTGGGCTGTTAGGGGTTCGAGCCTCATTTTTCTCCTCGCCCGAAAATTGTAATCTTTACCACCTTAAAAGAAAACGAGGCTCTCGTAACTTAACCGGTTTTGTTGAAGTGGGTCGATTTATGTGAAAGGTTGGCTATAAAGGCAGTTCGGTGTGTTAGCAGTTTTGGGAAGTAGAATTTTAACATGAAATAGTTAGTTTGTAAGGTTTAGTATTTTGCATTTTAGGAAAAATATTTTTTTTTCCTTTCTTGAGGTTCGTTCTTTCTTAGTGTTAAGACTGAAGTATTGTATGTCTTGTGATTTCTTTGTATAATCTTATGCTTAAAATAAGATCTCTCATACACCTCATTTCCTTTCGTCTACTTGAAAACGGATCTTCTTTGGAATCAGTTAGCTGCTGGTAGGATGTTAAAAAAAATCCGTAATTGGAATACTGAACTGAATTTTTAAAATACCGACTTGAAAGTGTGGTTGACCCTACTGAATTTGCGGTTCGGTTAATTGAATTGTATAAATTTGAGGTATTTTAGGACGGTAATGGTTGGTAATTTTGTCCATTTTGGTTAATCGATTTACTGAAATAATTTATATATATATATATATATATATATCTATATGTTTTTACATCTTTATAGTATTATACTATTCACTAAGTATGTTTTTTTAGCATATAAATGATTATTTTATAATGTATGATTAACTTTATTTTTTTTGTCCAATTTATCTCCTATTATAGAGTACTTGTGTCATATTGTTATATTCCAAATACTGAGAGCTACTTTGCTACAAGCTAATGCTATTCATTGGTCTACATGTTGGTTAAAATGAGATATTATATGTTAAATTTTTTAGAATTGGATTGTAATTTGTTAAATATTATCAAGTTTAATGTATTTTTTGGATATTTACAAACCAAGAAGAAGTTAGATTATTTAACATGAAAGAGGTGCATTATTTTTTCGGTTATCAGTTAATTGACATAACCGAATCAAATTATCAATTTACTAAAAGTCGGTTAACTGATTTTTTCGATTATGGTAGTGGTTAGGGATTTTTAAGTATTTTGGTCACGATTAACTGAATAGAAATACGTTCCGATATGGTTAACGGAACAATGAGCACCCCTAGCTATTGGTTATTGGTTGTTACCTGTCACGAACCTAAGTCCGAGACTTGGATAGTTTTGGAAAAGGACCGAGAAAGAGAAGAGAGTAGGAAATAAAAAGTAGGGATTAAGATGAGAAAATGAGGGAATTTTAGAAAAGAAGAGAGAAAGAGACGAATGAGACGGAGAGAAAGGTAAGAGGTTTTAATTCATATATTTATTGGATGATTTAAAATACAACCTTTACATGCCTTATATAGAATGGGATGGGGAAAAACCGGTTGACACACACACACCCTCATTCCAACAACTATATTTAATGCGAATACTTGCTTACAAGAACTGAACTCTTCTGAATCTACCTACTACTAAGTGAGAAACCGGTTGGGTTAAGGTACCGATATAATCCCCTTCAACTAATTTATTTTACTTAATTGATATTGCATTTTACATTACATATCTTGTACAAAATAATAAAAGCGAAAAAAGACTGTTACTCTGACACGAAGCGTGACAATCCCTTCCCTTTGAAAGCATCCTTGTCCTCAAGGATGTGCAACCTCCTCGGTCGTAGGGGTAATTCTTGTCTTCAAGGTTCACTTGCCACAATCGTGATCGATGGGTGGATCTCTTTGTGCCAATTCTTGTTCTTGGGAATTGTCCCCATGCTCGAGCCTTTCTCTTCTTCTCCTCGTTCAGCCCGGCTTTCTCATGACCCTTTTCTTGGCCCTTGTTAACAAGGCCCGTGGTTGGTGGCGACTTGTAGTGATGTGGTGTTGGGTCCTTCATGCGAACCCGGTTGCTTCGCAGCTTACCACGCGGCTGCTGTTCTGTTAGCTTCCTCTTCTTGGCCTTGACCCAAGTGGACATCCCATGATGCGGGTCCTCCTTTAGCTACTGCGCATCCCTTTTCCCAGTGCCATGTGAATCAAGACCCGGTTGCCTTGGTTCACAAGTGGCAGCGTTATGGAGTTCTTGAAGTTCCATTGTTCCCCCTACTTCCTCCGGCTCTAGCTCGTGCGGTTCTTCAATGGTGGGCGTCTCAACAAGGAGTGGCTTGACAAGGGGTGGTTCCACTAAAGGTGGTTCAACCTGTTCCATGATAGCAACCTCCTTCCTTGTGTCTTCCTCCTCACCGCCCCACAATTTGCAAGTCGAGGTAGGGCAATGCGGTTCTTCAACTTCCATTGCCACCTTCGTTGTTTCCGGCCATGGGTCATGCGGTTCATCAATAATGGTTGACCCATCAAGTGTTGGCTCAACATCATCACGCCATTCTTGAAGTTGTGGTGGAATTTCAAACTTCAATCCTTGGCCTTCACAGTATCGGCTCAAGGCCTCGGCTAGAGACTTGAGGGAAGACATCAATCCATTCGGTCCCTTGGTTGAACTCGTTGCTTCATGGCCACGGTAATCTTCAAGTGAGACTCGAAGAGTTGGATTGTGGGCTTGGATGTTCATCACACAACAATTGTCATAGATGCACCTTCCATGTAGCCACTTTCGTGCACTCTCGGCATCCTTTCTTGAGGTAAAGACCACTTGGGCTTCAACCTTTAAGGTAGATGTTGAAGTGATCTTGATCTCTTCAAGGCAACAATACGGAGAGAAGACTTGGTGGAGGACGTCTTCGGTGATAGGATGGAAAAGATCCCAAACCTTGACAAGGAGTGTAGCCTTGTTGGAGATTTGAAGAGATTGAGCATACATTTTTTTTGAATCAGTAAGAAAGCAGCAAATTTTTTTTTTTTAATCCGAAAATGAGATTAACGAAAACATAAAGGATAGATTGAGCCTCCAATCGAAAGATGGCTCTGACAATACATTGTCACGAACCTAAGTGTCAAGGAACCATCTATCCCAAAAGCTTAAGCTGATGGGTGAAGGCCCAAGATTGGTTTTATACTCTAACATGCCCCCTCACGCAAATGCCCGTTTGGGCTTGAAGCGTGGACAATGCACAGGCCCACCTCATACCTTGTGCTTAATTATTTTAATATTGAAAGTGGTGGCTGTTGAGATTCGAACTCCTGACCTCTTGGTCATCAAGGCTCTGATACCATGTCAAGGAACCATCTATCCCAAAAGCTTAAGCTGATGGGTGAAGGCCCAGGATTGGTTTTATACTCTAACACTAGATCCGTGGCTTGGATAACTTGGGAAAGGACCGAGAAAGAGAAAGACAGTAGGAGATAAGAAGTAGAGATTAAGATAAGAAAATGAGAGAACTTTAGAAGAAAAGAGTTAGAGGGAAAGAGTCGGTTGAGAGAGAGAAAGTAAGAGAATTAATTCATATATTTTCTTTGATGATTCAAAATACAACTCTTTATATGCCTTATATAGAATGGGAAGGGGGGATCAACCGGTTGACAGCACACCCCCAATCCAACAACTATATTAAATTCTTAACACTTGCTTACAAGCAACATCTACCTAATCCTACCTACTACTAATACTCTGATACTCTGATACGGAGTGTGACATTACCTTTTGTATCATTGGGCAATAAAACTGAATTGCGAGGGCTCAGTGGTTGTCTGTTAGGATTGCAATTTGGATATGTCCATCGAATGTGAAAATGATGGTGCACGCTTCTCAGCGTTTGCGTTTAGGCCTCATTCTTGTCCGTGTGCCTCCTTTGTATCACGACTTTTGTCACTAATTATCGAAAAATTGTTCTTAGATTAATTTGAATTATGGGTGATTATCGCAGGGGTTGGGTTGCGTTGGATTTGATAGTAGGCTGTAAGATGTTTTAAATTGTTTTTTATAATTTTTTTCAATATATCTAAGCAGCATGTTATATTGGTCATGTGTGTTCCTTTAAATGCTTATTAGTTAATATTAGATTGTAATGTCATAATTTAGTGGGTTGGATACTAGTGGAGGCATATTTGATCAGCCTCTGTTTTACTATCCCTTATTGGCGAATTGATTACTTGCTAGTTCATGCTCGATGGAAAGATAATTAGACACAAGTGTCTAAAAAAACTAGCGGTTAGAATATTATTGCAAAATGACAAGTTAGGACAAGACTAATTTTTACTATTCATGTTGCAAAGTATAAATAAGTCAATTAAGGTACTAATGCAAAAGACACTGTTGAGGCAGATTTCAAATGTTTCAAGGAGTATTGAGGTACTAATGCAAAAGACACTGTTGAGGCAGTTGCTGATGCTCTCTTTTTCATTGGAAAAGATTTTGGAGGAAATAGTCATGTATTTACTGCTATAAATTGGAAGGTGATTGCCGAGCATAGCTTGGTCTAGCGTGATGACGTTGGGGCACCATCCGAGATTGAATCGCATTAGTAGAAAAATATTCCAACCCTTCCTCACCAGCCTAAAAAGAATTGAAAATGAACTCATATTATTATTAATATACCCTTGAAGTTGCATTTGTACTAGGTCGTTTAATTAATGATGAGCCCGTGAAATTGTAAACTGATACATACCCGAGAAACGTAAAATTAGATTGTTTTAAATAAAAATGAAAACAGTTTATGATAGAATTGAATGGTTTTTTTAGAAAAGATTGTTAGAGAACTTGGTCTCTTAAGAAACTTGGATAATTGGGTCATGGAATGTGTATTCTCGTATCTTTCTCAGTTTTGCTTGATGATGTTCAGAAATGAATGTTGCAACCCTTTAATTATGCCTACCATAGGAGGGTAAGCTTAATAGAAAAGGGAAGACTATCCAAATACTACAACATTCAGAATGTAGAAAGGTGATTCTTACAATATTTAGTCTCACTTTAGCTCTAGATACAATGAAGTAATGTAACTCGGTAAAACTTGAATAGCCCAATGAACGCCAAGTAAAACAAGGAGCCAAAATGACTACAAATTTACAACATAAATGACCTAAACCAAATCATTGCTCAATAAGTTCATAACAAAGGAAGCTAGAGTTGAAAGCATAGTTAGCTAGCGAATCCACATAATGTTTGCCCTCTAAGTGTTATGGAAACCTTACAATCCAGCCCAAGCTAGTAGTTGTCACACATGAAAAAAAACCAAGGAGAATACCAGGTGAGATTCTATTCATCTCTTGTCCAAGAACTAGAGCACTTATTCAGAATCAATCTCCACCACAACCTCGTGAAATCCCAAACCTGCATGACATGAGTAAGCCTGTATGATGCTTCCAAACTTGAACGAAGAGCAAACGTTCGACATTTTGAATAAAGCTACTCAAAAGAGCTTATGAAAAATCATGTAGGAGACCATTAGGTTGAAACATTCATCAGAATTATACAATTGGTACATTTTGAAATATAAGTTCATAATTCTTAAACACAGGGAGGCCAATCTAAATCATGTGTGTAGTTCACCTAGGCTCGAGTAGATGGGATAGCAGGTGTGCAGTTCCTTCTCAAATTGGTGAGACTTGGATGGCCTTTGCAACGCAAACAAATTCTGGATGGCGCCTTCATTGCTATTAAGGTTGGCAAATGGGTCAAAAAATGAGTGAAAGAGCAGCTATTTTGAAAATTGAGTTTAACAGGGCTTTAGGCTATGTTAGTTGGAGTTCCTTGATTCAACCTTTAGTCGGATGGGTTTTTGGTTTATGTGGAGGTCGTGGATTGAAGGGTGTATTTCTTCTACCTCCTTGTTGATTTTGGTTAATGCTTCAACAATCGAATTCTTTCGATTACAAAAAGGCTTCAAGCAAGGTGATCCTTTCTCTTTTGTCTTGTTCATTATGGTGGCAGAAGTTCACAACCGCCTCTTGATTTGTGCAGAAAGAATCATCATATTTTCAGGCCTTTGTATTAGTCACCAGGGGGCAACTCCTATTAATCTCACTCATAATCAATATGTTGATTATCTGATCTTTTTTTGTCTTGCTAAAGAGGAGGGATTTCTTAACATTAAAATGGTACATAGCAGCTTTTGTTTGCTCTATAGTTCGAAAATTAACTTTTGTGATGGAGTTCTACTTTGTATTAGGGTTAGTGATTCATGGCTTTCTCTCATGGTATACAGTCTTCACTATAAGACAACTAGCTTATCGATATCATACCTTGGTATCCTCTAGTCACTAATCCATAATCAGCACATGGGCCCTAGCTATAAATCACATCCAATAAAAAGTAGCCTCTTGTAAATCTAAACTCCTCTAAAGAGTTGGACGACTCACTTTGTTCAAATTGGTCGTGTCTAGCCTCCCCCTCTATTACTTCTCCATGTTCAAAATGCCTACCAACTTTGTGAAAGAGATTGTTTAGCTTGATTGTAACTTCTTTTCGGGGATTTTCTTAGTCTCATAGACAATTCCTAGTCAAATAGGATTCCTTAGAGCTTTTATATGATCTTGGAGGACCATAAATAATTAATTTGTCCACTTTTTATGCTTCTTTTCAAATAGTGGTGGAGGTATAATGTTGAGGACTCTCTTCTTTAAATCAAAGTCATACAAGCCAAGTATGAGAATCCATCCCCCTCTCACCCCTTGGCCCTTTCTCCAAATGTGAATGAAAATGGGCTCTGGAAAGACATCTACTCAATTCCATCCATGGTCGAGTTGATTAGATCCTTTATTACCTATGAGCTAAGATTAGTATAGGATAGGGAGACAAAGCACAATTCTGGATCAAGAAATGGATGAGTGACATTGCACTAAAGAATGAACGCCCTGAACTCTTATCTATTTTTTCCTTTAAATGTACCACCATAAAGCACATGGTGTTCTGGGACGGAACTGCATAAAATAGGAACCTAGGATTGCGTCGCTAGATATTTGGTTGGGAAGAGGACCTTAGACTCCGGAACCTTTAGGAGTTGGTTCTTTGTCATATGATTGATGATGTTTGGATATGGTAGCATGACCTCAAAGGTGTCTTCTTGGTCAATTCCATTTATAAAGTTGCAATCATGACCTCTGGATTGAAGGTGAAAGAATTACAGTGTGATTTGGTTTCTCCAAGGATCAAGATCATGGTTTAGATTCACCTGTCTAGGAACATTCAATACAAAAGAGGTTGGTGAGAGTTAGATCGTACAACCATATTAGGCACCTTTTTCTTGTTTTTCTAACCACAGTTACAGCTACTCACATCTTTGTATAGCTTGCAGGTTCTCTTGGGAGCTCTAGACTAGTGTTGTTAGTTGAGGCATTAGCCTCACTTGCCCTAATAATATAAAAGATTTGTTCTTCCAGTGGCAACATCACTTCTTTAGAGGCCAAGTTTAAAAAGTTTAGCTCATGACATTTTTTTGTTGTACACAGCGCCTTATGGGACACGAGAAATGCACATATCTTTTAAGGAACTTCCCCAGTATGGTCCAACATCATGGATTCATGTAAACTCAAGGTCATTTGGTTCCAAGCCATGGAGGGTCAATCATTTCCAATCAGAAACCATTATTTAGAGGACCCTTTAAGGCTACAACATTCCTCACAACTACCATGAAGACCTCCTCTTGTTCCATGGTCTTATCTGCCTCCATAAGCAACGAAATGGAACGTTAATGGATCATCCCTGGGAAAGCTAGACATGATAGGTATTAGTGGGGTGCTTAGAGACCATCAGAGTTCATTCTTTGCTATTTTCTCTTGCCCTATTGGAGTAGAAGACTTTAATTATGCTAAGCTATTTACAACTTGGTTTGCTTAGGACATCTCCCCTACCTAGGGTTGGCTTCTCCATTAACACATAATTATGAAGTTCAGACTTGTTTAATTATTTCGAGCTTCATGATGAGCCAACTCGGCTTATTTATATCTCGATGCACAAGTATCTCTTTCGGTATTTTAATTGCATTATGAACTAGATAGTAACGTGAGATTTCTGTTGGAAAACTCACAAGCCAAGTACCTCGTTTTTTCTTGGTGGCCTATCCCATATAAAAAACTTAGCTAAGGGAGTCTCATCTTAAATAAGGAGGTATGACTAGACCTATTAAATTGAGTTATGGGCGAGAGATGGATGCAAACCACACGTGTGCACACGCTACCTTGTCTCTGAGCTCAGGCGTGGGTGTCCTTTTTTCTTACGTTTATTTTTTTATTTTGCAAAAATCAAATTTGGAAAAGGTGTTTATTAGTGCCTCTTTCCAAGAGTGTCCCAACTTATTGCATTGTGTCTCCTCCTGAAGTCCCTTTACTGCTTCATCCCCTTCACTGCTTAACCGCGCTCATTCAATGCTGAAAGTGACTATTGGGGAGTGAGGCACCTCCTTTCAACCATTACCTCAGCATCTATAAATAGCTTGGTTTAACCACCAATTTTACTCAAAAAAACCATAAAAAATCTCTTCTTCTCTTTCTCTTCTTCAATGCCAATAAAGTTTTGGGCAAAAGTTTTGTTGGTGCGCCTATCTGGCAACTAATGAGTGCACCTTATGAACCGGATCTCATTCATCCTTGATGGCAGCCGCTGGTAATATTGTGTGCACCCGAGCACCATCAAAATCGTCTTTTAGGACATTGATTTTCACCATGGCGCGGTATTGATGCTTGTAACATCTTTCTATTTACTCTCTTTACATTGTCGTGTTTGAATATTAGCCATTTTCTAAAATCTAAAAACCGATTTTATATTCAATCATGGAAACAAGATTCCCTCTTCCTGATAGTCTAAGATCAAACCCCTAAATGGAAAAAATTACAAGAGGTGATCTTAGAAACTGTTAGTTTTAGAGCAGATTAATGTCAATTACATTGTGTAAGACAAAAAGCTCCTGAAGATGAAAATGAAAAAGCTATTTATGAAGAAATTTTTATCTCCAAGTGCGGAACTTGTAGGAGAAACTTATTGCATTACATAAGCGATGACACATTTGATATATATGTAAAAATGGATTTCACAAAACAAATTTGGGATTCACTTAAGAAGAAAAATACAAGGGCGACGATGCCGAGACTAAAAAAATGCCGTTAATAAATGTTTAAATTTCGAAGTCGTAGATGACTAAACCAATCATTTATCAAGTGTGTGAATGGGAAAACATTGTCACCACTCTTTGGTCAAAACAATTAAAATTTGTGAAATCATTCAAGCCTATGTCCCTATTGAGAAGCTTATGCCTTCCCAGAGGATTATCAAAACCAACTCATGTATAAGAAAGATGAGCTAACTCAAGAAGAATTGGTGGGCCGTTTGAAAATTGAAGAGGACGACCAATGCAAGAATAAAGAAACCTCATACTCTGATGTCTTAAAGTTAATATTGTCAAAACAAAAGTTGAATAATCTAATAGGTTCTAAAATTAGGGGAAAAAGCAACTTTCCAATCACGATCCTGGAGGAAAAAAATCAAAAGCCAAATAACAAATTTGAAAGAGATCGCCAGTACAGTGAAAAACGTGGACTCAAGGTCAAAGACAGTAAAAACAACGAGAACCAGCTCAGTGATGCCAAGAACAAAGCCCACCTCATAGAGACAGACAACACCATCGTTGTAGATTAAGAAGTGAACCTGGTCAACAGCATGACTGAATTGATAGTTGACACCGGGGATGCTAGGCACATTTACGCAAACCAAAGCATGTTCTAGGAGCATTAGAAAGTGAATGATGGGGAGACGATCAACATGGGCAATTTGCAACAGTACTGATCCTGATAAAAGGGAAGATTTTTCTACAAGTCACTTTTGGAGAATTTCTTACTTTAATAAATTTGCTGTATATGTCTTAAATACCTATGAATATGATCTCGGTAGCCTTCTGCACATAGTTGGATTAAAGTTAGCTTTTGACTCAGATAGACTTGTCTTAACTAGGAATAGGGAAGATTTTTTAAAACTTCCTATTAATAGGTCTTTTATAATGAGATTGTTTATTTTTTATGTTATTTTCATGATTGAAAATGCGAGTACCTCTTATGCTTACCTCGTTAAGTCTCTTGACCTGTGTCATGCTTGCTTAGGAGATGTAAATGTCGACTCTATTAAATGACTTAACAACAACAACAACAGGCTTAGTGCCTCAATAGCTCCCGCATATGCATGAGGTTTTTTTTTTTTGGGGGGGGGGGGGGGGGGGGGGGGGGTTATGCAGCCTTACCCCTTCAGGATACTACCATAAAAGGAGAACGTGTCCGAGAACCCCAACCTAAGAAGCGTAATGGCATATATCATAAATGCAAAAGCATAACGGCATAGAAGCATCTAGGCACAAGAGCAAAAGAGCATAAAAACATACAAACATAAAAGCATAAAAACATAAAAGCAATGGCATAAGGCAAGCATAACAAAAACCAAATGAAAGCAATAGGCAATAAGCAATAAAAATAACTCACAACCATTATCAAGTAAATCACCCAGGCAGACGAAAAGAGCCTAGGGGCACTAGTGTTAGATAAAATTTGCTCCTCTCTTCTAAACTGTTACATTGGCTACTCCTATGCTAGCCCTCCACTGGTCCCTATCTAAGGTCATCTCCTCATGAAGGTTTAGGTGGTTGAGGTCGTGTCGGATCATCTCCATCCATCTCTTCTTTAGCCGGCCTTACCCTCTCCTTCCGAGCGTAGTATGAAGTTGTTTGTATCTCCTGACAGGAGCCGTGGTCGGTCTCCTCCTAACATATCCAAACTACCGCAAACATTGCACCCACAATTTATCCTCAATCAGTGCCACGCTCAATTTGCCTCTTATGACATCATTGCTGATCCTATCCTTCCTTATGCGTTCACACATGCACCGTAATATCCTCATCTCCACCACCATCAGTTTCTGTGTATGATGCCATTTCATTGGCCAACACTTCATACCATATAACATAGCCAGTCTCATTACAGTCTTATAGTATTTCTCCTTTAACTTCTACAGAAAATTTTTATCACAAAGAACTACAAAGCCATCTTCCACTTATACCAACCTACTTTAATGCGGTTGTTGACATCCTCGTAAACTTCGCCGTACTGTTGTACTATAGAATCCGAATACCTAAAACTATCCTTTTTCGGTGTGGAGTCCGATCCAATCTTGATGTCTACTATGCTAGGCATGGTGGACGTACAAAAATTAAGTTCCAAATACTTGGTCTTAGATATACAGAGTCGTAAGCCTTTCGATTCTAAGACCCTTCTCCAAAGTTCTAGCTTGTCATTTGCCTCTTCTTGAGACTCCTTTACCAGGACTATGTCACATGCGAAAAGCATGCACCAAGGCACATCTTCTTAGATGTGCCTAATGAGCTTATCCATAACCAAAATGAATAGAAAGGGACTCAAGGCAGATCCTTGGTGTATCCCAACTATAATGGGGAAAGCGTCCGTCTTCCCATCCACTGTATGCACATTAGTTTGTGCCTCCTCGTACATGTCTCTAATAGCTCTTATATATGACATGGGGATGCCTTTCCTCACCAAAACCTTCCATAGGAAAATGACTTAAGAACATGTATCTAATTCTTAATTTTAATAATACCAATTTTATAAAATAGTAGAAGTATGCGTATAGGCTAAACATGCTAAAAAAAACTCTTTAAAACAATCAAGAGACAAAATGGACTTCTTGATTTAGTTTGTAGTCACCTAGGAGATTTCAAAAACCATATGAGTAAAGATGAAAAAAGATACTACAGAACATTTGTAGATGATTATTCTAGATGCACCATAGTATATCTCCTAGCACTAAAGATGAAGTAGAGGAATGTTCTTAAAATATAAAGCCAGGGTTAAAAATCAATTAGGAATAAAATAAAGAGGTTTATATTTGATAAGGGAGGTGAATATGATCCAGCTTCGCTTAAGAAACACTACAAGAAAAACGAGATAATACATGAACGAACTGCACCTTATAATCTTAAATTTAATGGTGTCACTAAAAGAGAAACTAAAACCTTAGAGAACATGATGAATGTCATGCTTATTAGTTCTATCTGACAACAAGTGGGGAAAGAGATTTTATCTACTTGTCATGTATTAAATAGAGCTCCTCACTAAGAATTGGACAACACCCCGTATGAACTATGGAAAGGTCATATGCCCCTAACTTAAATACTTGAAAGTTAGGGGTGTTTGGCCAAGGTTGGCTTGCTTGATTTCAAACAAAACAAAATAGGGCCCTGGACTGTCAGCTACATCTTTATCAAATATGCCATCATAGTGCTGCTTATCATTTTTTTTGATAAAAGGAACTAATGACTGGTATGCATGTGGTAGCATTATAAAAGCTAGAGATCTGAGTTTTTTGAACATATATTTCCAATGAGATCAAATGACACACAATTTGTTAGTTTACCTTCATGCATAGTGCCTTTTAACACTGATCACACTTCCACTAGTGATATAGAAACACATGAAATAAGAAGTTAGAGAGCTAGAAAAGAAACTAGCTTAGGACTTGATTTTGTTACTACTTTTTTAAAGAAAGACAATTTGATAAATGAATAAATTGTGAGTGCCTATATGTTGGAAGAAGATCTCAAAATCAATGAAGACGCGATGAAGTCAGTCGATTCAACCTTTCGACAGAAGCCATCAATAGTAAACTGGAATCAATTTTGAATCCACATGGAAATTGGTAGATCTTTCTAAATGGTGTAAACAGATGGTTTCAAGTGGGTATTTAAAAGGAACTTGAAGGCTAATGACTCAATAAATAAATTTAAGGCAAGGTTAGTAGCTAAAGGTTACACTTAAAAAAAGGGTTGATTATTTTGAAAGTTATTCTCCAATCACTAAAATAGGCCCTATTAAAACTTTAATTACTTTTGCATCTATCTATGTTTTGATCGTGCATCAAATGGATGTTAAAACTGCTTTTTTAAGTGATGACTTAGACAAAGAGATTTATGTGGAATAACCTCAGGGTTTTGTTGTTCTTCGTAAAGAAAAAAAAAGTTTGCAAACTCATATAATCTCTACAAGGTTTTAAACATGTACTAAAACAGTGGCATTTTAAGTCTCATTTGAATGGATGTGTCATTATTTGTTTATATGTTAATTTTTGGCACAACAAAATGATTGTCATAAATACTAAAAATTTTCTAAATTCTAAATCTCACATAAAAGATTTAGGGTGGGGCGCAGTTGTGATTTTAGGAGTCAAAAGAAGACTTGTGAAGGCATAAGCCTTAATCAATCTTACTATATTGAGAGAATATTTAGAGAGTTCGATATACTTAATGCTAGTCAAATTGCAATTCAATCATCTTCTCGAATGCCAATAAATTTCAAGGCAGTCGTGATTGAACTTGTGCATTAAAAAAAATTTGGCGTAAACAATGAGACAAATCTTCTTTAAGATGGTACTATGTTTAACACAAAGGAAAAATAAAAGCAAAATATGTTGGGTTAATTACACATTATTATTGAGATTTAATAAAAGTATTTCTGAAATTAATTTTTTAGTGAATTTTTATTCATATTTTACTGATTTTTAATATTTTGTGTCCAACTATAGTGTATCCTAAAAAAAAAAGGTCTTTTGGAATGGGAAAATGGTTTTCATTTTCCATTTCTATTTATCTGCGGATTTCCTTTTATATTTTCATTTGCAAAAGCATGTTTAGTCGTAAAAAATCGTTAACTCTGTTTGGCCATGGAATGAAATTGGATTATGAAATTGCTATTATAATTCCAATGTTAATGGAATATGGAAACTAAAATGGAATTAAAATTACATTGCTTTGGCTAACCATTGAAATTGTAGTTCCATAATTAATCATCTTGAGTTTTGAGTCTATCAAGGTAGATCATTTTTTATTTCAATTAACTAGGGTTAGATTTTGGTCATATTGGATCATTTTAGAATCAAGTCATTTCGAGCATTAGGTCAGCTTGGATTGAATCATATTATGCTCTAGTAGTGTTGAATTTTGAGTTAATAAATGGATTCATTCTAGAGTACGAATTGGGTTTGAGATGGGTAGGGTGATTTACGCCTTGAGCCATTTGGTTTCCCGTCAATTAGGTTGCATTGCTTCTAGTTTCGAGTTACTCTGGCTTGGTCAAATTGAGGTCGGACTAACTCATGTTCCATCATGTTTAGTTTTTAATCATCTCTGGGTTTTATGTCAATCAAGTCTGGTTATCTTGGGTTCACATCAACTCGATTGGGTCATGTTCATGTGAGACCCATTTTAGAAGGAGTCATTTTAGGTTTGAGTCATCTTAGATTTTGGGTCTACCAATTTGGGAATTTATAACTTTTAGATGGATCAAAGTAGGCTCGAGTCGAATCACATCAATTATGGTTCGACTCGTTTAAGTAGGGTCATAACAAGTTTGAGGTCATATTTATGTTGGATTAGGTGTTTTAGTTTCAAGTGATGTTGGGTTTCCAGTTAATTGAGTTGGTCCATTTTGGGTTTCAGGTCAATATAGTTAATATAAAATTATAATTCTTTCTCCTAATACGGTCCAAAATATAGTGGTTAAGTGAGGGGTAGTGTAAATATTAATCAATAGGTTAAGTCCTTTATTACCAATTATACCTCTCTCCTAACTTTATAAATAGAGACCTCCAGTGTTGAGGAGGAGTACGGATGAATGATTTGAGTTTTTCTATCCCCTCTCTCTCTCCAAGTTTCTTCCTTGAATGATTTGAGTTTCTTGGTCCACCTATCTCTCTCTATCCCTCCCCTTCTCTCTCCCTCTCTCTCTTGGATCTCTCTCTCTCTCTCTCTCCCCCCACCCCCCCCTCTCCTACCTTCCCTATCATATACCTTTACCTTTACTTGTAAATTCTATATTCTTGTAAGGATTACCAAGTTTTATTATACTACTCTTTTTAAGTTGATTAATTGATTTAATTGGTTGATTCATTGGTGGATTGGTATGGTTCCTATCAATTGGTATCATAGCTATTAATCCTTGACATCATCAATGAAGGCAACCAGAAATGCATTCATATTAGCTGAATTGACCAAAATGAAAGTGACAATCGACAATTACCTAAGAAGATCCAATTATCAGTAGAAATCAAAGGTAGATGTTGTCAAGAAAGCACGAGAAGCACCGGCTGCCCTATTGAAGGCGAAGAGCATAGATCTGGCCACTACTTGGGCGCCGGAGTCACATAATCGACCGATTTGGTCATTTAGGCACCAGAGCCATCAGATCCAGCAACCATTGAGGTGTCAATACCTCTAACACCAATCAAGAACAAAGTGGTGATAATTGATTTGGCTAGCACTAAGGTGCCAGAACCTCCGACACCGATCATGTACAACAACCACAAAGGAAAGATTACGACGACGATAGGTCCGACCATGACGACTATATCAGCCATGAAACACCAACGATCTTGAAACCATCACTGGTTTAAGCGCAAAAGCTGATGTGTCTAGCGAAGGAGATGGTGAATGCGGACCTACGAAGGACGACAATCTTGACAGCATTGAAACTGACCACCAGCCCTGATGCCAGGCGTCACCACCGCGGTTTCCCAGAGGAGAAAACGCTAGAGAGAGAAAAATGAGCCACCAGGAGCACGACCAATGGCCATTTCTATTTACTTGTTTTGTTTGCTTAGTGTGTATGTCCTCACCATAAATACAAAATCAAACAAACACACAAAATGGGACTCGTAGTGGCGTGGGAGCAAGCCTAAATTCTGGACTGCAAGTGTTTTATCTCAACTGATCACCTTTTGAGAAAAGGGTTGGTGCTTTTGGTGAATTCGACTTCCGTTTGCAATATAACCATGGATTCTACTGTTGCTCCAATTAAGGAAACTTATATATATTGTTTATTGGATTTTTTGGGTTTAATAATTGACTAAAAATTAAAGGCAACAAATTAAAAAGAAGAAAAGGGTTGGTCCTTTAATAGAACTCAAACCTAATTCACTTGACTTATCAAGCAACGACACCGATGTTAAGACCAATGCAATCAATGTCAAGCCTTGGTCGTTAAAGCCTTGAACAAACGCCTCAATTCTCAACTCATCGATTGATGGGAACATATTAAAACAAAGAGTTCATACCTGAAACCCAAAATTATGTATTGCCTTGGATGAAAGAAAGTACAAAGTGGGCTATTCTATGCTAAACTAGGTTAAGTTACATTATTCCTAGGTAAAAAGCACAAGTGTGCTGTAAAAAAAGAAACTTGAAGAAGTTTTCATGGTAGTGTTGAACACTTTACAACTACATCAGTGTCTCTTATTTATAGAAAGACTAAAGAGTCGCTGCACCCTATAATTCTAGAATATCCTGCCGATCTTTGCCTCAATGCCTCTTTGGCGTGCAGAATGACCGTAGATCGTGCATTAAAAATGTGTGCTCAAGCATGGAGTTTCTTCTAGATACCCCACGCTCATCTTGATATACTTGTGGCCCATGTTTCCTTGATATGCACTTCAAATAATCGCCTCGAGCTTTAGAACCACCTTTCTTGCAGCCTTCGGGGAATTTCTTTGAGCTCGAGCATTTTTGCCCCCATAAACCATCTTGAGAGGTTGATACCCTAGAAGGGATTCAACTCTTTAAGTAATGAGCATGAGATGCCATTATCTCAATAATTAAAGGCCTAATATCCCTTAAGGATGGCCTCACATGGTAGGCATGTGATCATTAGTCTCAAAATGACATTGTCCCAACTTCCTCGAGTTTAGGGTGTAAACAATTTCAAAACCGTGACGCCACAAAGGGCATCGCACCTCCGTCTCCTATGCTACCTTGGTGTTTCACCGACCGCCATTAGCCAAACAATGATACCAACATCAGTAGATGTGGGAACTAAGGTTTCACTTTGGGTTGAAGGAGTGAAGAAGTAATCGAGGTATGAAGGGATTTTAGGGTTTGATTTAAAAATTTACAAAATTTCCCCTTGTTTGCAATGAATTTGGTATGTGTGCTTACTCATCATATTGGAGTTAGGCTTCAAGTGGGGTTCGGAAGGATGAGCTAAACTCAAGCTCTAGCTACACGCCCAACTTGGTATTTTCTTAAGATAAATAGAAGGCTTGAACGATTATTGCTCTAGAGAGGGGGTTGTCCAGGAAGATGGGGGTGTGAATGAAGCAAGAAGCCTTGCTTTTCTCCCTTTCTTCCTCCTTCTCCTCCCCTTTTATAGAGAAGGATGGTAATGTTTTAGGTGTTTTAGGTGGTTGGGGAGCGTGAAAAGTGTCATTCATCTAGTCTTTTTAGAGGATAACTATGTTTAACTCTTTCATTTAGTTAGTTGCTACATTGTACCGGGCTGTATGTGAGGTAGGCGTTTTAGGTAGAGTAGGTGTTTTGCATGGATAAGGCATTTTATCAGGTAGACAATTTTACATGTACATGGCATTTTAAGAGGTGGGTGTTTTGTATGTACAAGGAATTTTAGGAGGTAGGCATTTTACCTGTACATGGTGTTTTAAGATGTGGGCATTTTGCATGTATAGGGCATTTTAGGAGGTAGGAGTTTTACCTATACGGGGCTTTTTATTTGGTGGGCGTTTTGTATATACTAAGTGTTTTACCTCTTAGAAATACAATCACAAATAATTGCTTATATAACTTATTCACCTATCTATAGTAGCAAGTTGCTCAATTATATTATAAACATACTAGTCCCCCTACTTTGTGGGCGAACTTCGGTCATTCTAAGTTCGATCACGAAGTAATAAGCCTGTTTTTACTCCCATCTTGCTGCTGTACAACGTTCTCTTGTGAGCATGATGTATAATTCATCGTGGATTACATCTTAAACCCATATATGTACTTTTTTTATACGCATTCACCTATG
The DNA here is from genome assembly GCA_018398585.1 of Simmondsia chinensis. Classification (NCBI taxonomy): domain Eukaryota; kingdom Viridiplantae; phylum Streptophyta; class Magnoliopsida; order Caryophyllales; family Simmondsiaceae; genus Simmondsia; species Simmondsia chinensis. Next base: position 7,611,867 of record JAGTTD010000008.1, on the reverse strand, counting down.
ACACTAACTCTAAATAGCTAGTGTTTATAATACTGGCCCCGGTATTTTAAAATATTAGCCTGGTATCCTATATGTCTACAATACTAACCCAGACACGGCTGGGACTTAAATATTACTGCCCAGTAATGGGATTTAGATATTACTACTCAGCAATCGGACTTAGATATTACTGCCCAGCAATCAGACTTAGATATTACTGCCCAGTAATCGGACTTAGATATTCTGCCCAGCAATCAGACTTAGATATTCTGCCCAACAATCAAACTTATATATTATTGCCTAGCAATCAGACTTAGATATTACTGCCCAGCAATTAGACTTAGATATTACTGCCTAGTGATCGGACTTACCCTTTGACCAGCATTGACCGCCCTTTACCAACTCTAAGAGGGGGGGGCTCTCCAATGTTTTTCTCAGACACTTTGGGGGCAGCACATTCTCTCCAACTCTCTCTCTCTCCAACACATTATCACCAACTCTCTCTCTCTCTCTCCCTCTCTACCACTCTCTCTCCTTTCAAAGGCATGGCAAGGCTCATCTAAGGTAGGCCTCCCCACGCTTCAAACTTCCATCGTCCTTTTCAGTCATCTCTCTGGAGCAATAAGTATTCTAACCTTCTAATGATCTCAGGCTAAGTCTTTTATATCTTTGATATGTATTTATTACATGCTTTTATTATTATTTTATTAGACATAAACTGACCTGAGTGTCGAAAGGGCCCCCACGGCCCCCTCTAACCGTTTGTTTGAATCTTGTAGGAGAAGCCAAATAGCCATGCAGCTAGAGCTTGAATCCAACTCGTCCTTACGAACCCACCTCACACCGGGCTCCCATACGGTGAATGAGTTCACTTGCCAAATTCGTCCAAAACAGCTAGGATGATCCCAATGTATTTGAATGAAGTACTATCTTAATATGACTAGGTCTTCAAATGTCACTTGAACAAACTATCCATAGTGTTGTTTTTGTTTGAACTTTTTCCAAGGGTATATTTTTTTATCGTGCGTGCCAAGGCGTAAAGTTGGCATGTTGTACTTGATTTTTATTCGACGGCCCTCTATTCTTGTTGAGATAATTGCTTACAAGGGTCACAATCTTCAAGCGTATAGAGAGTTACGAGTATTAAAATAATCAAATGGGCTAAAAGATAGTCAAGTATGAAGCCATTGCTAGCTGACTGACAGATAGATAGAGGACCATGTACAATGTTAATGTTTTAATGGTGATTGGGTTCATTGTGATAAGCATATAGAAACATTAGTACCTTGAATAACCAATAAGCATATGTCTTTAGTAATGCCCTTAGACAACCCTCGGGCGGACCATATTGAAAAGTATCGCACCTGTTGCGGGTGATAGCACCAGGGTAGACCATGGTGATAAGTATTGCACCCATTGCGGGGGATTACACTAGGGCGGACCATGGTGGTAAGTACTGCACCTGTTGTGAGTGATAGCACTATGGCTGACCATGGTGATAAGTATTACACATATGCAAGTGATTGCACGTGGGCGGACCATGGTGATGAGCATGGCACCCGTTGTGAGTGATTGCACCAGGACGAATCATGGTGATGAGTATTACACCTGTTACGGTTGATGGCACCAGAGTGGACCCTGGTGATTAGCATAGCACCCGTTGCGGGTGATTGCACCAGGTCGGATCGTAGTGATTAGTATTGCACCCATTGTGGGTGATTGCACTAGAGGTTTCATTTACCAGGCACTAAGGTACCGGATCCCATTAAAACTCTGAAGTTAAGCGTGCTTGGGCGAGAGTAGTACTAGGATGGGTGACCTCCTGGGAAGTCCCTGTGTTGTCAACCATAGAAGGTTGAGGGTCCTCAGAAATAGCTTCTCGGCAGGGTTATACCCTGAAGGGGTAAGGCTGCGTACATCCACCCCTCCCAGAACCCCCTTATGCGGGAGACCTTGAGACATTGTGTCTGTTGTTGTTGTTGTTGTTGGGGGTGATTGCACTAGGGTAGACTATGGTGTTACGTATGTACTTGGATAATCGTCAGGCATCATGTACAAAATGCCTGGATAAAATCAAGGTGGCAAGCATAATCGAGGTACCAAAACAAACCCAATGGGTCAATATAATATACGTATTTGATAGTGAGTACATCGAGGACATATATCAAAGTAAAGATAAGTAGCTAGAATTAACACACTTTGAAGGCTGTTACGTGCTAAGTAAGAAATAAAATAAATCAAACATATGGTATATCATCCTTAAAGGATGTCCAGGGCTATTGTTGTTTTGTCCCTGACATTTTATCTATGAACTGATAGCATGGTGTGACTGATGTTGAGTGGTTGTGAGTAAACAATTACACGAATAGTCATTAATAGTATTCATATGATGCACTTCATGAATGATACTCGAAGAATGCGATTCATATGTAACCACATAAACCTTTACTAATTCCTTGATACAATCACTTATGCTTAATGTGTGGCTCAATAACGACGAGCCTTTAATATTTTTGTATCATGACACTTATATTGACCTTGCATATTAGAAGTGCAACAAGGTGAGTTTGTAATGTATAGATTGATGACAAAAAGCATCTAAAGATGCAATTGTCAAGCCGTGAATGTTTTTCAACAACAACAACAACAATCCCAATGCCACAAGGGCTCCCACCTGAGCAGGGTCTGGGAGTTAGTTTTAACATACATCACTTGTATTATTCTAGTTTTAAGGTTGAGAGTTAGTTTTAATGATTAAATGATCATTTGTTGTATATGACCTCAATAGTTTTAACATACATCACTTTTATTATTCTAGTTTTAAGGTTGAGAGTTAGTTTTAATGATTAAGTGATCAATTGTTTTATATTACCTCAACGACAGCAATTATTGCAAAATTGAATAGGCTATGAAAAGAGTTTAAAATGAATTATGAGAATGTTTAAGACTATCTCGAAATAGGTTATTGCGGGTACTGAACTAGTTCATCTTTATTGTTAGTCTTTTGTTCAGATTGCCATATTTTGAGGGATTTTTACTGTTGAGTTATCATTTATGTCTATATATCACTAGCTTGTGATTCTTCATCTTGAATAGGACGGTCATGGCTACCTTTACTAACTTCAAGATGTTCAAAGAAGTATTTTTGATTTTCTGGTGCAAATTCTCATTTTGGATATGCTTCGTGATTGTCAAAGAAGTTGTTTTAGAGTCTCGGAATTACTAATTATGTGTTTCAACAGAATGTATATGACACTTAGCTCCTTGAAGTTGGTTAAAAAAGATTTAGCTTGAAATCTTTATTTTTCGAAGAATTTGGTGGCAGAGCTGCAGTGTATAGGATTCGTGCCAACTTTTTCTGTGCTTTACCCTACATGCATTCTTAATTATCCTTTTTTAAGCATCAAATGTTTAGTAGAAGGGGAAGATTTGAGAGATTTGGCGAGGAAAATATTATTGTATTCCCTTACATAATTTGGTTTTACGGATGAATGAATAAGAATTTCAAGGAGTATAAGGATAAGGTGTACTAGCCAAATATAGCATTTAGCCACTGCTTATGTGACTACAATGGTGGGTAGTAAGTGCTTAGAGTTAAGCTGATAAAAACGACAACTTACACTATTTTATTAAGTTATTAACCAATAGTGGTACCCAGCTAGGAAAAAGTTGATTAAAGTGTGGGTTGCTCAAGTGCAGTAACTAGCGTGGTCCATGTTGGATTTTCCTACTAGAAATGTTTTATTGAGTTGCCGTAAGTGACTAAGTTTCCTAATTATAGTTTTGATTTTCAACTTGTGATGTGTAACGAAGTCACCTAGTCCTGAAAAGGTTTGTGATCTATGAATGAGGTTTAGTTTTTAGTTGGGGCAAAGCACCCCTAGCCCGTGAAAAGATTTGCAATTCATCAACAAGATTTAGTTCTAGCTTGATGCGGGATTTCCTAGTATGGGAATGATTCACATATTGTAAATGAAGGGAATGTAATGTGTGGCTGGAGCAAAGTCCTCCAATCCTAAAATAATTTACAAGATTTTGAGAAGGAAATCAAACTTATGGCCGAGGTCAAGCTTCCAAGTCTTAAAATTATTTATGTGTTTTTGAAGGAATAAAATTTAACTCGTGATTGAGGTGAAGTACTCCATTCCTAAAATGATTTATACCACCGAGATAAGGAAACCTAGGTTGTGAATAGGGGTGAAGTCCCCCAGCCCTAATATGATTTATACGCTTTTGAAGAAATAAAATTTAACTCGTGACTAAGGCGAAGTCCCCCGGTCCTAAAATGATTTACATGTTTTTGAAGAAATAAAATTTAATTCATGACTGAGGCTAAATCCCCCAGTCCCAGGATGATTTACGCCACCGAGATAAGAAAATCTAGGCTATGAATAGGGGTGAAGTCCCCCAACCCTAATATAATTTTTGCGCTTTTTGAAGGAATAAACTTTAATTCATGACTGAAGTGAAGTCCCCAAGTTGTAAAATGAGTTACGCATTTTTGGACAAATAAAATTTAATTGATGAATGAGGCGAAGTCCCCCAGTCTTGAAATGATTTATGCCAGTAATGAAATGAAGTTCGGGCTGTGAATAGGGGCGAAAGCCCCTAGCCCTAAAATGATTTACGCACCATCATAAGAAAGGTACGTTACAGATGAGTAGGTCAGTTGCTTAATACAAGTGCTAGCAAGCATAGACAAGCTTTTTTACTAGTTGATCAATCAATAAGTATAATTTTTCTGAATTTTGGGAGGTGATGTGGACCTAAAATCTTAAAAGTTTACCATAATGGGTGAGCTTGAGCAGACCTAACTAATAGCCCATAGGTAACGATGAGTATGTGGGAAATGATTATCAGTAAGTGAACATACTATTTTTCTTATATCATATGGCAAGTAAGAGGATTCACTTTTTTTTTTTTTCTCTTAGTCGCTCTTGAAAATGAAACTTATGACTAGTTTATTTGCCTAGTAGCAAGGGGTGCCCATGATTTAGTCGAACTATCACCCCTTAGTGTTGCTATAAGAAGTTTAATGTTTATCTATACCGAAATCCTCTGAAGTGAATCCTTAATTGAAAGAGTATAAGATAGCGGTGCATAGTAATTGTCATCTTTCTTAATATAACCCATTTGGAATGCCTGGAACTTGCCACTAAATTCAAATCCCACACGTATATTTTCTTTGAGTTTATAAAAACCCTTGTGAATTCACGCGCCAACCTATATGCTTTTTCTCAACATTGTGCGAGGAAACTCTATCCCTAATGTACCTTTGCAAATTTTAGTATAAGATAGTTTATTGAGCCACTTCAAATCTAACTTTTTTACCTCTTCTAGTTTTATCCTTAAGATCCACCACTTTCACATTCCTTAGACCATAGTTTCCAAGACCTCGAGCTTGTTTGGTTTTTATTAATTTAGAATTTCAGTCATAACATGGCAAGGATTTCAATACTAACATTAAGACCCTAACAAAAATAGTTGTCTAAATATATAGATATTTGAAGAGCTAAACTTCTATCAACACTTACAACTACACCCCTATCCGAGAATATGCACGTATTTAGCAATTGAAGGCTTCAAAAGATGAGATTATCGTGAGATATTGATTTTGGTATGGTTTAGTTGAACTAGAGATCGTAACAAGAGTGTGTTCAAGTGGAGTTTAGTTAGACTAGAGATTGTGGCAAAAGTGGATTCAATTGGAGAAGAAGATTAATTTCATCGGGGTTTGATTAAATAGAGATTGTTGACATATAGTTCCTATATATGCTAAATATAAGCTAAAGTGTCTAACCTAAGCTATTAGTTATGTGAAACGCAATGTTTAAATGAAGAAAAATGAATCTGATATTATCAACGGCACTCTTGGTAATTAACATGAAGTCTGGGGTCAAACATTAAATAAAAATGGGTTTTAATGTCCTAATCTAGAATACCTAAATTACCCATGACCTCTGCCCTGCTCGTGTTGCCCATCTCGTAATTTCCGCTGCCCGTGGTCCCTAATTGGCGCCAGCTGTCTTCAACTACTCAAAACTTCCCTGGGAAGCTTCCTTCAGCCCGTTTAAAATATTTTTAATGGATGGTGGGGATGATGCCATGCATCCTCATTTGGAGGGCATGAATTGTGTTTGTCTGGAGAGATATGGCTCGTCAATCTTGTTAATTGGATGGCTTAGATTGAGCCACGCATCATGAACTAGGAGCCTCACTTTGTGTTTCTTTTGTAGCTTATGAACCGTGGATCTGGATCATATTTGAGGGCTAAGATGTTTTCACATGGATTGAACCTCTTCCCTATATAAGGCATCACTTTTCACTGTGCATAATGATTCGGCCACTTTTCTCCTCTTTTCCTTCCTGTTTCTCTCAAGTGCTCTGCTTGGGTTTTCTTCAAGCTTTCTCGGGTGATAAACCTCCATTTGTAAGTGCGGTGGTGATCCATGGGAAATGATTAAGAGCTTCTTGATGGTAGCCATGACAATTGCAATGCCTAGCTAGAGAAAGGTATAACATTCTTACTCTTTCCTTTAGCTTTATTTTTCGATCTTAGAAGCTGTAAAGAAAAAGGTCTATAATTAATTGCTTAGGTTGAGAAATGGCTTGTAATTTGTAATTTGATTTGGTTTGTAATAATAATAGTAGGTCTCTCTATAGGGGGGATCGTGGATGTAGGCCATTTAGGGTTGAACCACGTAAATCCTGTGTTGATTCTTTCATATTTTGTTAATTCGCTGCTTCTATCATTACCTGTAACTAAAAATTGAACTTAGACCTTAAAATCAGTATTTATCAAAGAACGGTTTTCATGATCTAAAACCTAACAAGTGGTATAAGAGCTACTGGTTAGGAAAAGTTCTTAAAAATGGTGGCTAAGTTCGATATTGAGAAATTTAAAGGGAAGAATGATTTTGCTCTCTGGAAAATGAAGACCAAGGCTCTCCTGATGTCCCAAGGCATGGGGATTACTCTACTGACAGAACATCAACAACCTTTTCACATGACTGAGAAGGATAAGGTAGAAATTGAGATGCGTGCTTATGGTTCTTTAGTTATGTACATTGATAATAATGTTTTACCTCTTGTTTCTACTGAATCTAATGTGGCTAAAATCTTAACTAAGCTAGAGGAAACATGCAAAACAGAATCCCTATCAAATTGAATATTGTTTATTGAGAAGTTCTTCACATTTAGGATGGATGAAGATAAACTTCTAGAGGACTCTTTAGATGAATTTAATAGAATACTTCAGGATTTGAAAAAATGTGAATGTGACCTTAGAGGATGAAGTTCAGGCTGTTATACTGTTATGTGCCTTACCTAAATATCTTTGGGCTTTTAAGGAAACATTAAGATATGGTAGACAGAAGACTACTTTAGCTGAGGTTACCTAGGCATTATGAAGTAAAATAGTTGAATTAAAGAGAGAAGGAAAGTACCATAACAATAACAATAGTGGTGAAGGCTTGAATGTTAGGGGTAGAACATCCAACAGGGAGAGTAATGGTAACAGGAAATGATCTAAGAGCAAACATCATTCTGCATCGAGAGGTAGGAAGGACTTATCAAAAGTTAAATGTTATGAATGCAACAAACTAGGTCATATGAAAAGTAATTGTCCTGAAAGAAACAAACCACAAGGATCTATAGATAATGTTGTTTCGCTTAATGTTGATAATGCCGAAGTTCTTCTTGTTTCATCTGATTTGAATAATGTGAATATTGTATGTGATGTTACAGATCATGCTAGTATGTTACATACTAGATCAAATGATATTTAACATGAATGGATATTAGATTCAGGTTGTAGTTTTCACATGACCTCAAATCAGGCCAACTTTATTGATTATAAACCACTGTATGGGGGAAGGGTACTGTTAGGAGACAAAAGAGGTTGTAAGGTTGATGGAATTGGATCTGTTAAGATTATATTAACTAATGGTATTGTATATGTCCTTGGAAACATGAGACATGTGCCTGATTTACGTAGATACATTAGGTCAGTTGACTTAAGGGACTATCATTTGGGGTTGTGAATGGTGAACTAAGGATATTGAAAAGGTCTTTAGTTATACTAAAGGGGAAAATTAAGAATGGTCTCTGTGTGTTAAAAGGTAAGATAGTTTCCGGTGAATTACATGCTATAGTTAAAATTGATCCAAGGAATTTGTGGCATGAGTGCTCAAGACATGCTTATGAACGAGGATTGTGTGAACTGTCTAAGCATGGATTATTGTGTGGTGATATTGTTTCGAAATTAGATTTTTGTGAATTTTATATTTTCACCATCGTTTGGCATTTAAAACTGGTAAATACACAACAAATGGACCTCTGGATTATAAACATTCAGATCTGTGGGGACCAATTAGGGTCACCATATTAGGTGCAGCTTTGTATTTTATGTCCATTATTAATGATTTTTTGTGTACGGTGTGGATTTTGTTAATGAAAAATAAAGATGATTTTTTTTTTTGTAACATTTGTGAGATGAAAAATCAAATAGAAAATCAAACAGGAAGGAAAATTAAGATTTTAACTGATAATAGACTGGAATATATAAACTCAGAGTTTGATGATTTGTGTGCTAACAACGGAATAAAACACCATAACATTATTAGGGGGGTGCCACCGCAAAATGGGGTTGCTGAACGAATGAATAAAACCTTACTTGATAAGGCTAGGTGTATGTTGTTTGCATCAAGTTTAGGCAAACAGTTTTAGGGGAAGCTGTCAAAACAGCATGTTAGCTGATAAATAGAACACCCTCCACTAGAATTGACTTTAAAACACCTGAAGAGATGTGGTCAAGTGAACCTGTTGCCTACTCAACCCTTAGAGTATTTGGTTGTGCTGTGTATGCCCATGAATCAAAGGGAAAATTAGAACATAGAGTTATTAAAGGAGTCTTTCTAAGTTACCCTGATGGGGGTAAAGGGCTATACACAGTGAGTTCTAGTGGCCAAGACACGTCTTCTGACACTGTGGACACCGCTACTACTGTTGGGCCTGGAGAGAATTCAGCGGTTCAGCCTCAGATTGAATGTCGAATAACTAGAGCTGCTTCGAAGAAGCAACCTCAAGTTAGCAACAAGAAATCTAAGGGCAAGAAGAAATCCTGATTATTTTTTTTTTTTCAACTCCCTCGCTTAGGCTTTACTTTGATGTATTGATGTACTCATTATTTTTCCTTTGTCTTCTCTTTTAGAGGTTTGTACTTAGGAGTTTCTATGATGTTCCTTTGCATTTCCTCTTTGTTTGCTTTTACGTGTTTTGCTTTCTTTTTGATTGTGTTTGTAGGTTTCGGCCAACTTGGGGTATGCCCCTTGTACTCATGTATGGACGTACATCGGTATGATTTTTTGATATATATACACTGACTTATCAAAACGAAAAAGGTAAAGGGCTATAGAGTTGGTACTAAAGATAGAAATCGGACTAAAATCATAATAAGTTGGGATATCACATTTAATAAATCTAAAGTGCCTTACTTGACCAATGAAACATGCAATAATCAGGTTACTAAAACTAGGACATTTAATACTAATATGTATGAGTTTTAGATAAACCCACCAAACCCATTTTATCAAACAAGACCTGAATTAGAAATAGATAACAATGCTAAAAATGGACAGATAGGCTCAAATCAGAACCATCAAGTGCTAATAGGAGCACTAATGAGGAAATCATAACTAAAAATGAAATCAGTTAACTAGACACAAAGTTAGGCGAGATATCAGGCCACCTAACACATTAAGATTGCTGACTGTATTACATATGCCCTGAACATTGCCTTAGAGTATGTTGAAACAGAACCCTCGACCTATAAGAAGCAGTTAACAGCCAGCATTCAACAAACTAGGTGAATGCTATGATGGCTGAGATGGAATCTTTATGAAAAAACCAAACCTGGACTCTAGTACCTAAACTAGTGGGTAAGAAACCAGTCGGGTCTAAATGGGTCTTTAAGGTTAAGGAGCCTAACTCATTATCAGAAAAGCCTAGATTTAAGGCTAGGTTAGCGAAGGGCTTTAGTCAAAGAGCAGGCATTAACTACAACGAGATATTTTCACCTGTAGTGAAGCACACAACCATTAGGGTCCTAATGGCTTTAACTGCCAAGTATGAACTGATCCTGGAGCAAATGGACGTGACCACAGCCTTTCTCCATAGGGAATTAGAGGAGGAAATATATATGGCCCAACCTAAGGGCTTTATACAATCTGAAAAAGAAGATCAAATATGTAGGTTAAGAAAATCCCTATAACAGTCCCTCAAGCAGTGGTATAGACGTTTTGACCAATTCCATGACCAAAAATGGGTTTACTAGATCAATACATGATGTGTGCTTTTATGTGAAAAACATGGAAAAGAATTATGTGATTTATCTTCTAATTTACGTGGATGATATGATGATTTCCAGTAGAAGAATGAATGAAATACTGAAGCTAAAAGGATTTCTAAATAGAAATTTTACATGAACAACTTGAGTCAAACCAAGAAAATTTTAGGAATGGAGATAAGTAGAAATAAGGATTTAAAAACAGTTCACTTATCTCAGGCAACCAATTTGGAAATGGTTGTTAAACGTTTTAACATGACTGATTCAAAACCAATCAAGGTGCCCATCGCACTCCATCATAAATTCTCAGCAGATCAAAGTCCTAAAAATGAGCATGAACAAGTTGATATGACTAATATACCTTATGTGAATGCTATATGATCGATCATGTATCCTATGACGTGTATAAGACCCTATTTAGCCTATCCCATTAGTGTTTTATCTAGGTTCATACGGAACCCGAGGCAGGAACATTAGAATGGGTTTAAATGGTTGCTTAGGTATATTAAGGGGACTATTGGCCTAGGACTTACATTTAGAAGAAATGATACAGACCTAATACTTCTAGGTTATACCGATAGCGACTTTGGTGGAGACTTAGACAAGCGTAAGTCTACCGGCTCATATATCTACACTTTGAATGGCAGGGATGTAAGCTGGAGATCTAAGCTTCAGTAAGTAACAGCATTGTCAACGACTAAGGCAGAGTTCTTAGCATTGACAGATGCCATCAAAGACTATTGACTAAGCTTAGATTAGTCCTATGGATACCCATTATATGTATGGATAGTCAGTGTGCCCTAGCACTTAGCAAAAACCGGATATATCACGACCGAATGAAACATCTAGCTGTTAGGAGACACTTTGTGCAAGAACAGTTTGAATTTGAAACAATTGATCTGCTAAAAATTTCAACAGAAGAGAGCCCAACTGATATGGGAACCAAGGCTGTGCTTCTAATTAAGTTGATAAAGTGCAGCAACTTCATTCAAAGCGTTTGGGATCCCGATGGATACTAGTCTCATAGGTTATCCCCCTTATTACTCGAGTGAGCTTAGTAGTTAACCTATATAGTGACCTGGTGGAGAATTATTGACATATGGTTCCTATATATGCTAACTATGCACAAATATAAGCTAAAGTGTCTAACCTAAGCTATTAGCTAGGTAAAACACAACGTTTAAATGAGGAAAAATGACTATGATATTGCCAATGGCACTCTTGGTAATTAACGTGAAGTCTAGGGTCAAACATTAAGCAAAAATGGGCTTTAGTGTCCTAGCCTAGAATACCTAAATTACCCCTGCCTTGTGCCCTGCCTGCGCTGCCCTTCCTGTAATTTCTGCTACCCATGTTCCTTAATTGGCACCAGCTATTTTTCACTACCCAAAGCTTCCTTGGGAAGCTTCCTTCAGCTCGTTTAAAATCTTTTGAATGGGTGGTGGTAATGATGCCACGCGTTCGCATTTGGTGGGCATGAATTTTTTTTTGTTTAGAGAGATATGGGCAATTGATCTCGTTAATCAGATGGCTTGGATTAAGCCATGAGTCATGAACCGGGAGCCTCACTTTGTGTTTCGTTTATGGCTTATGAACTATTGATCTGGATCATATTTGAGGGCTGAGATGTGTTTCACACGGATTGAACCTCTTCCCTATACAAGGCATCACTTTTCATGGTGCTTTATGATTCAGCCACTTTTCTCCTCTTTCCCTTCCCATTTCTCTTAGGTGCTCCGCTAGGGTTTTCTTCGAGCTTTCTATGGTGATAACCTCCATTTTTGAGTGTCGTAATCTATGGGAAGTGATTAGGAGCTTCTTGATGGCAGCCATGACGATTGCAATGCCTAGCTAGAGAATATACCATTCTTACTCTTTCCCTTAGCTTGAGGTTTCGATCTTAGAAGCTATAAAGAAAAAAGGTCCGTATTTAATAGCTTAGGTTGAGAAATGGCTTGTAATTTATAATTTGATTTGGCATGTATAATAATAATAGGCCCCTCTAGTGATAGGGAGATTGTGGATGTAGGCCATTTACGGTTGAACTACATAAATCCTATGTTGATTCTTTTGTTTTTTTGTTGATTTGTTGCTTCTATGGTTGCCTGTAACTCAAAATCAAACTTAGACCTTAAAATCATTATTTTTTAAGGAACGGTTCGTGAAAACCTAATAGTTGTCACAGAGATTGACTTAATAAAGGTTTAACCAAATTGAAATTCTAATGTTTATTGGTTTAGCTGGGTTTCTGGTGAACTAGAAATGTGAAAAAAATTGATTCAATTATAGTTTGATTTGATAGAAAAGTATAATGAAAATTGACCCAGTTGGGTTCCAATTGAGCAAGGATTATAAATAAAAAAAAAAATTTAGCTAAATTAAAGTTGGATTGAAGTAGGACTGTGACGAAGATCAACTCATTTAGGCTTTAATTAAACAAGAGTTGTAATGAAAATCGGTTCAATCAAGGTTGAATAATATATTAATCCTGGTTGACAACTGCCAGGAGTATATTTTCCCCCATACTTATTATAGCTTTTAAGAATACTTCCATCCCTAGGCACTGTGATATTAATATCCTCTACTGTTATATCAAAGAAAGGCCCAAATGATTTAGCGTTTTAGCGTAGAGAGAGGACTTTCGGGTGAACGAATGATTTCAGATGCAGCGACCATGGCCTCATTTTACGTAGTTCCCTATCTTGATTCTGACGAGTGAATTTCATCCATTTACTTTACACTTGTCCGATATTAAGAACACTATTACTGTTATTAGCACCATATAAGACAAATATCCTAGCTAAGGCTAGTATTCGAGGACCGGATTGAGAAAATGCAAGCAACTAGTCTTGTCTTGATGCCGAGAAGGAGCTGGTTGACCATGAATCCATAGTAAATAATCGGACAAGCAATGCGCTCTTACTGCTGCCATTAAGGCAATGAAATAGTTTTTGTACGAGTAAGTAAGGGGTATGCCCAAATTGGTTCAATCAAGGTTAAACTAAATTGAGATTGTAACGAAAATTGGTTCAATTAAGGTTAAACTAAATTGAGATTGTAACGAAAATTGGTTCAATTAAGGTTCAATTTAATTGAGATTGTAACTAAAATTGATAACCAAAATTGAATTGTATTATATGTAATGAAAATAGATCCAATTAGGGTTGAATTGAACTAAGATTGTAGTGGAAATTGATCCAATTAGGGCTGAATTGAACTAAGATTGTAACAAAAATTGGCCCAAATTAGGGTTAGAAGATCAAAGAAAACCTAGCTATGGAGGGTGGTTGAGAGTGGTGGCGACCTATGCGGCGGTAGCTACTGATTCGTGAGACAGTAGTGTTGCGATGGTTGGAAGCGAACTGGTGTTAGCAGTGGTTGTTTGTGATTCAGAAATGGCGATGGTCGTCGCGGTGGTGTGGAGAGTGAAGCGTCACGCATGGTAAGTGAAGCGTCACACATTGGCGATTTTCGAGAAGAGGATGATGGCAGGAATATGAAGCGTCTTGCTGAGGCTTTCGAAATGAATGTCGGTGGTTGGTGTTGGGTGGCAATTTTAATTTCATAAACTAAAATAGCATACAACGATTGTATCTGGCACAACGGAATCCCTATTTAAATATCTCTAATTTTACATACATACAAGTTTTTTACTCAAATTAGACATAACAATGCATAGCATAAATGACATACTTATAAAAAAACAATTAAATATAAATTTAAAAGTACAAGTCGAGAAATCTCATATCTCATTGTAGACTGTAAGTGTAAAGATGCACCAATGATACCTCCAATATCTTCTCCACAATTCCCTTTAGGCACCAAACGTGTGGACATCATAAAATCAAGTAATTCTTAAAACGTATTTAAGAATTAATTGGGAAGAAGGTTTTCTCCATTTAATTATTTAATCAATTGAGAGAAAATTGAGCAAATTGAATTAAACCAGAATAAGTCAGGCACCTTATTTATAGGAGTCTCAATACCTGAGTAATTTAATTTGAAATATAAAATAAAAGATAAAATTGTATTTGAGTTAGGATACAATACCCTATTAAAATTAAAAGATGCGTTCTTTTCCTTTTTCTTAATTTTGTCTGGCACCCTGCAATTGGTCCAACGTTCGCTGTGCGGAATGCCCACCCGCACAAGGTTTCTTCAATTTACCTTTTTTATTTTTTTCTTGTAAAAAATTATCTCATGAATTTTTAGGATTAATAAAAATTAATTGTATTCAACTCTTGAATAAAATAATTTATCTTATAAATTCTCTTAATTTTTTTAAGTGCATAATTTAGAGGCTTGCACAAATACCCCAGGGACAATTTATTCCTAGCTCCAAATGAGTCAAATTTGATTATTATCTCATGATAACAATTGATTATCATTAGTGAAACTTAATTCCACTAAATAAGTTTTACTGTACTCTAGTAATAAAAATATTTACTCGTTAAATTTTCCTATAATAGTTTACTCACAATTGACCCCTCTAATAAACGTGCATGAGAAAATAACTTAAACTACTATTATCATTATTTCTCACTTTTTCTTCTTAGTTCCCAACTTGCCCTTGTCGAATAATTCACTAATACAAAAAAATACTTATGTATTAATTCCAAATGTCCAACATAAGGAATGCTCAGGCCAAAGTTTCTGAAATGAATTCGGATACTTGCGAATCAACTAAGGAGACATTTTATATGGGAGATTCCTTCTAAAATATCCGTTCCCGCTACACTTCATGCAATTACCCAATGAGTGTAAGATCCCGGTTACATAATAACCCAATCGTTTTGAGGCATCAAAGCAATTAATATTCCACACACAAGTCTAGACTATTTCTCGAATTTAGAGTCATTATATAAACAAAATATATGTGAATTGCTCACTTCTGATAGTAGCACCGATATGAGCAAATCACGAGGTCCATCTAGTGTAACAATCACATTGTAATACACCAATATAACACTCTAGGTTATCATCCACATAACCAAAATAAGTTATCTAAAAGTTCCATTATAGTCTTAGCAGACAAGTAGTCCACGCTCATCACCGACTACGAATTGCATATTAAACCACATTTTATCTATTATTAGTCTATCCGTGGTATAATTTCATTATCCACCAAAAACAGATATACCGAATATTATTTAAGGACTTCGTCCATCTCATGGTACGTGCTTTGAAACTTAAACATCACATGCATACAAACTCGTAAACATATAGACAACAATCGACAACTTTTATTCACTTAATGAAAATGTTCACTTAAATTGGGTTCCCTAGGACGCTAGATCTAATAGTTGGAATCCAAAGCATAGTGGTAGTGGTGGTCGTTGAAGAAGATGATAGTGGTTGCTAGAGATGGTGGTGGTTGCGTGGGAGGAGGAGCATCAAGGATAACACTGGGTGATGGATGACTCTGGGTTTAGGGATGACGCCAGGTAGTGAATAATGTCTAATTGTGGATAAAGCCGAGTATGGATGACTTCGGGTTGTGCATGACACCGGGGTGTGGATAACACCGAGTTGAATGACGTTGGGTTGAATGACACCGAGTTGGATGACGCTGGTGTCGGTGGTGGTGGTTGAAATATTGGTGGTTGTGGTTATGGTGTGCTGCCGGTGGTTGAAAGATTGATGGTGGTGGTCAAAGCCTGATTTTAAAATTTATAAAGTATCATGTAACTTTAAAGAGACATAACAGTTTGTTTGTAAGGAGTTACAAAGAAGGCCATATATCAAAACGAAGCTCTTGAAGAGCTCTACAAACTATGATGAATTTTTTGAAATTATTATCAAAGAAAATATATAAAAGATGAGGTGAGCATTTTCTGCCCGTGATGGTTATATAACTTAACGTTGTGACTTAAAACAAGCATAATTTTCAATTCATGAAGAGTTACGGATTCAATTACCTATCAAAATGAAGCACTTAAAGAGTTATGTTTAACTATGGTGACTTTTTAAGTTTTTGATCAAACAAAATATATAAAAGATGAAGTGGGTGTTTTACCCACATAGCTGTTGTATAACTTGGCCTTGTGATTTAAAATGGGCTAACTTTTAATCTGTGAAGAGTTACGGATCGAATTACCTATCAAAAATAAGCTTTTGAAGAGTTATACTTAATCATAATGATTTCTCATGTTTTTGACCAAATAAAAGATAAAATAGAGGTAAAAAAGATATAACAATACTTGATTTTATCCAAGCAAATCTCTTTATATGTTCAAGGATGCCGAAAAGAGATAAAAAGGGATGTAACGATACTTGAATTACTCAAGAAAATCTCTTTGTATGCATGAAAAATAATTGAATTTTGCTCAAGCAAATTTCTTTATATGTTAAAGGATACTTGGGAGCTTCTTTGGTTACTTTTGCTTGAGTAGGCTCATTCTTATCAAAAAAATATGAAAGATACCAAAAATATTGAAAAATTAACTCACCTGATGTTAAAAATATTTGAATCTTACAAGAAATACCAAGGTAGGCATGAGCTTATGATCTTCCCACAAACGGCGCCAAAATGTTAACGATGAATTTGATTAGTATGCTTATTCATTATTGTTTACAATGAATTTGGTCAGTGTACTTATTCTCCGTATTTGAGTTAAGTTTGAGGTAGGGTTCGTAAAGATGAGCTGAACTTATACTCTAGCTATACGCCCAACTTGGTATTTCCTTAACATTAATAGAAGACTTGAACGATTATTACTCCGAAATGGGGGGTTGTCTAGGAAGATGGGGTGTGAATGAAGCAAGAAGCCTTGCTTTTCTACCTTTCTTCCTCCACCTCGTCCCCTTTTATAGAGGTGGATTGTAATGGTTTAGGTGTTTTAGATGGTTGGGGAAAGTGACAAGTGTCGTTCATCATTCTTTTTAGAGAATAAGTGTGTTTGACTTTATCCTTTAGTTACTTGCTGCGTAGTACCGGGCAGTATGTGAGGTGGGCCATTTTAGGTAGGGTAGGCATTTGCATGTACATGGCGTTTTATTAGGCATACATTTTACATGTACAGGGCGTTTTAAGAGGTAGGTGTTTTACATGTACAAGGCATTTTAGAAGGTAGGCGTTTTACATGTACAGGGTGTTTTAAGAGGTGAGCATTTTACATGTATAGGGTGTTTTAGGAGGTAGGTGTTTTAAATGTACGGGGCATTTTATTAGGTGGGCGTTTTGTATGCTAGGCCTTTTACCTCTTAGAAATATAATACAAATAATTACTTGTATAACTTATTCACATGCCTACAGCAGCAAGCTGCTCAATTATATTATAAACACCCCTCTACTTATCTATAGTTACCAAATTACTCTTTATTTGGTGGTGGGATTTTATTTGTAATGATTTGTCTTTCTGTGTTTCCAATCTCAGCTATTTGGCTTTCTTGTGTTGGGAATTATGGAAGAACAGGAATAATTTCGTGTGTCAAAGGACCTCTAGGAAGCCTGAACAAATCATTCAAGCCTCTTCACATTGCTTCTTAGAGTTCTTGGAAGTACAGAGCACACATCCGCTCCTTCCCGTGAAGGCCCGTCTCGTTGGACACCTCCTCCTCGGGGTATTATCAAGATAAATTCAGACGCTGCTTGGAGGTCGAAGGATATCCTGGCCGCTACCTCAGTGGTTGCTCGCAATTCGTCAGGGTTGATTGTCGGTGGGTGGTGCGACTCCTTCCGTGCCTTGTCCCCCCTCATGGTGGAAGCATTTGCCCTTAGAGCCATGGGTGGAGATCGGTGATGTTTGAAGTAGATAACAAAGTGCTCATTGACTCTCTAAATGGGATGAGGGAGGTGCTTTGGGAAATTCAAGCCATTGTCAACGATATTTCTTCTTTCCCTGTTTTTTTTCAGTCATCCTCTTTCGTATGATGTCCTAAATCTTGTAACAAAATTGCCCATTTTGTTGCTAAGAGGCATTCTGCTTTTGATTGTTTGCATGACTGGTGGGAGAATGCCCCACCAGCACTGTCCTCCCTTGTATCCTTGGATGTTCCAGTAATCTAGTGTGCCTTCGGGCTTCTTGTGGTTCAAAAAAAAAAAAAAAAACAAATTTACTCTTTATTTTATTATTTTTAGAAAAACACTTGGGTAAAATTTGTACCTATAATGTTTGACCCTGATGGTTACAAATTTTGGAGTATCTATACCTTAACCCTTAAGGACAAGGGTCTTTAAAGGGGGGAAATGTATTGATACAATCCAAAATATAATGGTTAAGTAAGGAATAGTTTAGATACTAATAAATAGGCTATGACATTTATTACTAATTATACCTCTTCTCTAACTTTATAAATAGGTACCTTCAGTGTAGAAGAGTATGGATGAATGATTTGAGTTTCTCTCTCCAACTTCTCTCTAGGGTCTCTCCCTCCCCCATATCTCTATCTCTTCAGTTATCTCTCTCTCCCTCCATTTCTCTATCTTATACCTATACTTGAAAATCCTATATTCTTGTAAGAATTGTGAACTCTTACACCAATATACTACTATTTTGAGATGATTGATTAGTTTAATTGGTTGATTCGTTGGTGGATTGATATGGTGTGCAACACCCCAACCCTAAGGGACTGGAATGCATGATTTTCACTTAAACTCAATAACATGAAGTTGAACATTGAATTATAATTCTAATTTCGGTAGGTAAACCAAAAGATAAAATTGAAATCTTAGACCCTAATTCCAATCTCATCCCCAATTTTAGAGTATGATCCAACTTGCCAAAATAGGACCTAAGGGTATTCTATTAGCATTCCGGGCTAAAAGATCAAATCAGGCAGTTGTTCTTCAATCCAGTCCTTGATCATTGGACCTTTATCAATTTTGTTTATTGTCTGGTATGACTGAAATAATGAGATAATTAAAATGTTAATCAATCCTAACTTAATCGAAAAACTATATATAAAGTCGAATTAGTTTGTTATGTTCTCTCCAAC
Source organism: Simmondsia chinensis (assembly GCA_018398585.1). NCBI lineage: Eukaryota > Viridiplantae > Streptophyta > Magnoliopsida > Caryophyllales > Simmondsiaceae > Simmondsia > Simmondsia chinensis. The sequence continues at coordinate 7,592,606 of JAGTTD010000008.1, read as the reverse complement.
CCTTGCGCCTAGATATGGACTTTCATTGGTCTTTTCTTCGGGCTAATTTAGATTTAAATAAGAAAAAAAATGGGTCTGGATATCAACGACAAATTCAATCTATGATCAAATGGGAATGGCCAGTGTTTTTTGTGCAACTCTTGGTCCTTAATATGCGACTTTTCGATTTTCAGTTGAATTGGCTGGATTTTTTATTGCTTGGACTGTTGATTTGGATCTACACTCGTCCTTAGCATGTATTGAAATGGAAATTTAGTCTAAGATTACTATTTAATTTGTTCCTTGTGATTTGGACATTTCATCGGTCTTCAGTCCAGTCCAACTTGAGTTTGGAGTAATTAATATATTTAGAGTGTCATTAACATACTAATTAAGGCAAGACTGGAGAGCTCAACTAAAACTAGAGCAATGATTATTTGGCCGAGCTCTTGGTCTTCTTTTATAGGACTTTGATCCCTACTTAGACCTAATGCAATTTTTCTCGTCATTTTTAGAAGGAAAGTAGAGTTCTCCAAATCAACTGATTTTACACAATATCTCTTTAATACTTTCTTTCTCTTTTGCATTTTCCTCCATATTTTTCCTTTCCATAAATTTTTTTTAATTCCAAATGGAACATTTTTGAAATTCTTTTTAGCTCAAACATGTCTTACTAGAGCTAAACTTCAAGTGTCATGCTAGAATTATCTTCATCATGAAGCTCCAGACAATGTACCCCTTCTTGCAAAATCTTCATATTTGGGAATTTAAGGTTTTGAGGATTCCAGTATATAGACAATAGCAGAGACAAAAGAAGTCAATAGAACGCTAAAGACAAGGGAAGCGAGAGAGTGGGAAAGGAGGAAAGAAAGGAGATACAATTGCAAAGAAAATAATGCTGAGACAGGAAACATGAAAAAACATACACGGGGAGAAGAAGGAAATTCCAAAGGAACAGGAAGACCACATAAGCTTTGAAGAGCTCGATAGACGAGAGCACTCCAACATCACACCAAAACATGTATTGTGAAAATAAAACATATCGGTTTTAGGTATTCAATTAATCAAAGCACTTAAAAAGGTCAAAAAATACAATAGCTAAAATCACAATCTATTACTACTATGGTCGATCAATTGCACTTAAGACTCGAACGACTACATCTTTTCAAGATCAATCGGTCCAGAAAGTATTACAGGGCCTTTTATTTCAGAATGAAAAGACAAAATAGCTATACAAATATAAAATGCTTATAGGTCAATGTGTGTGACATGGTTGATATGGGATAGGGATGCAAATGCTCTTGTTGAAAGTATATGCGCATGACCAGTATCGTCATCTACCGTACAAGTTCTAAGTCCGATTCCATTTACGCGTTTAAAATCCCGGTTAGTATGAAAATATTCTCTGTGTTTTTTTTTTTTTTTTTTTTCCCTCGTTACATCTTAGTTATCTGAGATTTAATATATTGATGTTTTAATTTATAAATTTTATGATTTTTTTTTTAATTTCAAAAATCACATGTGTTTAATAAAATAATCGAAATAATAGTGTGAAATTTGTTGTTATTTGTTCGTACCCTTGCTATTTTTCTTACGCGACTCATGAGCTGCAATGTTGTGATAATACTAATGAAAAAAAGTTGGATAAGAGACCTATTTTATGTCTTACATATCACTGTTGAACTATTTTATTTAATATGCGTAACTTATAGAGGAAAATATTATTTAACAAAGTTTATGGACTAAAAATTAATACATGAAACCTCAAGTCTATTTTGTATTATGATTTTATTGCAATTATCGAAAAAATGCAATTTATCCTTTTTCTTTCTAACTTGTCCTAATAGGAAAATGATAAATCTTTTGGTTTTAGTTTGTTTGAGTTTTGGATTTAATCTTTTGTTGGATTCGGGTATTGGTTTAATGGTCTCGGTGTTACTTGCATTCAAGTCCTCCCTACATGTTTGTGCTTTTTTAGGCTTGTATTCTATTTATCGAAAAAAGGGAAAATGACAAATGCCTTTTCTTTTACGTGATTTTTGCTACCACTTTTAACACAGAAGACGTCCAACATTGAAATTTTTTTTTTTTTTTTTTAATTATTCATGAAACTTCTCGGTTCACTTGACCAGGCGACCTACCAAGAAGCTTCTCAATTTTTTTGCTAATGTAAGCCAAATATGTTTTAGAATAATTGGAGAATATTTTTGTTAAAGGTTCTTAATTTTATTTTATTTTTTTCATTGAGGCCATTCGGTACATGCTAATGAATATGTAGGAGTGAGAATAAAGAAATGAGAATAACTTTTATAGAGGTCCATTCCTCCGTTTGTTATATTGTGGAATTTAGACGAGCTTAAGGTTAAAATAGTCATTCTCATGTTTGATATGTACTAGCAGGAGAGGGTATAAACGAAGTAATTTCCTAACATTACCCAATTTCATACTCACTCCCACTTGCCAGTTATAGCCAAACAGTTGGAATGGATTTCCTACTCCAACTCCCACCCCCTCATTCCCACAAACCAAATAGCCCCATAAACTTAAACTTTTAGAATAGTTAGTTCATTCACAATGGCCTTGTACTTGTACGTTGTCGTTGCTTCAACAAGTTTAAAATGGGATAGGCATCCGTGATAACTCCTATGAAGAAGACAAATGACAAAGGCAACTTCTTTGTGTTGGAAAAATAATACAAGCTTATATTTAGATTTATAGGGGAGTTGTATCCCACATTAAGAAATAGTGTGGATAATCCTTTTCTTAACAGGTCCATTTATTTCTCGGAAAATATTTTTCAAGACCCGCTACTAGCCGCTTACCCGTAGCGGTTTGATGTCATTAAATTTGTGACCGTTTATAGCCGTTGATATTTATTGCACCCGATTTTAATACTTTTTACCGTTGCAATTTATTACGTTTGTTATTTTACCGTTGCAATTTATTACGTCCCATAAAATTGCCGTTGCAAATTAAAATCCAAAAAAAAAAATTTCACGTCCCACTAAAAACCTACTCCAATCTTCCTCTCCTAATAATATATAATCCCACCCCACTCTAACTTCCCAACATCATCAAATCAAAATTTATCTCCTTTACGAGGTCTTTTCATTCCGATCCCAAAACGACTTCGTTGGACCAGCTCTTCTCCAGTTCCGGGTTTATGACTGTAATAATGAAGAGAAGGGGAGTATCGAGACTTATTGTGAGGAGATGATAGTGGTTGATTTGGGAATGCTCTGTTGCTTATCAATTATGCTCGTTTTCACAAAGATATCTAAATTCTAATTTCAGATCTAGATTTTGGGCAAAGTTCTTAGGCGCTCCTACCCGACAATTAACGAGTGCACGTTAAGAGTCGGATCGCGTTAATGCTGGAGGACGGCCGCCAGTTATACTGTGTGCACCGGAGTAGCGGCGAAATCGTCTTTTAGGACAGTGGCATTTACCACGGCACGATATTATTATTTTGTAAGATCTTTCTAATTACTCTTTCCTTCGTTAAATGTTCTAATTGCTTTCCGGTATTGTAGCCTCTTTCCCCACTTTCAGTATTCTTTTGATTGCTATTTTTAGATATTTTTTGTTGGAATTTTTTGTTATCATTTTGCTACAATTCCACTATTTTCATTGCATATTTTTACTACTGGATTTTTTGCTGAATTTTCACTACAATTTTCCTATTTTAAGGCAATTTTTCTAACAATCTAAAAGACGATTTTATAGATCAATCATGGTAATAAGAATTTATCTTCTTTATAATCTTAAGAATTTATGATAAGTAATTGAAATTTTGATATGTGCTTAGACCTAAAAAGGGTTAACAGATCTAAAAGAAAAAATAATAATAATAATAATTTCAGAAAAATTTAGGAAAAAGTGAGATCTTTGGAGTGATTGATGAGAATAGTTTTGGGGAGAATTTGTTGCCTGATAGAGCAAAAGGGTTTTCGATTGGGCCAATTGGGATATTTCCTGGAGCAAATAAAATTGGATGAAGTTGATCAGAAGATGGAGATTGAGAAGCAGAAGGTTAGGGTTTTAATTGAAAGTAGAATTAAATCGTTGTGGGGAGTGTCGTGCAAATATTGTGATTTTATGAATTAATTTGGTGGTAAAAATGTGGTTCCTATATAGTCTAAATTATGTCCGAAAACAAGGCTAGAGTAACCTGAGTTATTAGTTACTATGTATGGAAACAAAACAAGTTGCTTTGGAAAATGAAATATTTAAAACAAGTGTTTTGAAATTAGTTAAAATTTTAGATTTTAACTATGGTATTTTTTTGGTAATTATCATGTAAAAATTTGAACTCACATTCATATGACTCATGCTACAACCTAATGAATTGTGGGAGGGTATTGTCTTATAGATCAATAATGAGAACTTGACATGTGGAATGCATTATTTTGGACTTTGAAAATGACGATGCAAATTATATTTGATTCTTGTCCCAATAGGTTGAAGTAATAATATTCCACCCTATTACTGGTGTATGTAAGACAATAACCTGATGTGTTTGCCAACCAAGTGTCTAATTGATTAGGACCTTCTTGAAGTCCTGGGTTGTCATTAGTCGGGTTGGACTAGTTTCGGAAATGGATCATTGTTGTTTGAGTGTCAGACTGCTTCAAAAACACTGGTTTGTCTCCTATATAGTGGTAGAGACAAGTTTAAGTGTCCTGATATTTTGGGCACTTGATTAGGTGACCTAGGTAGCATTGGATTTCTCACTGTTTTTGAACATCTTTTTGTTTCCTTTTTGTGAAAAAGATGTTTATGCTTGAGACTAACCATTTGTCTTGAAGTGAGAAAGCTCTAGGTACACTTGATCGGTGGAGCGGTTCTGTAGTAATGGCTTGTTCGGCTTTGTGTATGGTCGGTTGAGAATATGATGTAGATTCTATTTTGGTGAAGCGATTTTGGTGTTAAATTGCTTGAGCCTAACCTTGTTAGTGGTCGGATGGGAATCCTTGGTTTGGATTCTGTTTTGGTTTGAACACCCTGGAATGGTCCTGTGCTACTGTTGTGCTGTACGGAAATTGAATTGTTTGCGTTTTCAATTTTTCATGTGATTGTTGTGGTAAAAAAAAAATTAATGCTTGAGATTCATTGTGAACTTGTTAGAATGAAGTCTTGAACCTAGAGTTGGCAACTCTTAGGTTAGGTATGTCTAGTTGCACAATCTCGGATCCGGTGTGTGGATAGAGCATTACATGTTTTAAGTTTAACCTTGGATTAGACTTTGTATGTAAGAATTGGAGTTTCTTGCAGATGTTTGAGTAACCTAAGTGAAATAGTTTATCATTATAAAGGGAATAGAGAACTTGTGAATTCTTGTGAAAAATCTATGTATAATTTAGTGTCCTAGCCTCCATGTTGATATGTCTCATGTGTTTCCCATTGCCATGATTGAAGTAAGTTGCATATGTTGGTATATGTTGCTTGAAATGATGAAAACACATGTTGTTTTAAGTTTTGAAACATGTATTTTTCAAGCTGAATGTGTCGCTACAAGTTGTTATGGGTTATCAGCTGCTGTGTGTTGTTGTTCATTGGCAGTTTATGACATTTACCTGCTGAAAGGTGATGCTCATACTGAATTTGGTGCCGTTCATATTGATTTTGGATTGTATGTTGTGTACATACTGCAGATTATGACTATATGCTGCTGAATTTTTGAAGTGCTGAATTTGTTCTTGCTGTAATGTTGTGCAACTGCTGTTTTTTGGGCTGTCTATGCTGAGCTTGCTATGTTTTGCTAAATTTCAACTTGTGGTTGGGAAAAGCATTGATATATTTGAGTCATATGTGGACTTGTGTTATCCTGGAAGACTATTATGCACTTTGGATTATTGTTTATGCCTTCTTTTCGAGTTCTGAGAAAAGGGTAAGGTTCAGGCCATATGAGAACCTTGTTTGATCATGAGCATGGTATTCAGCTTATGTCTAGATACCTTATTAGGGTTATTGCCATATGTTGTAAGCTCATGTGGTCATTTGGATGACTATATGGCTCTAGTGTTTATCTGTTGAGGAGAAAAGCATGGCATCTCGTCACAAACTAAATATGCTAAGGTGATTGATAGCATTATGTTTTGATGAATAAGACAACATTCATCCTATTATATCATATATCACTAGTAGATCTAGTCTTATATACATGGATCCAAATAATGAATATTAAAGTGCTCTTTGTAATAGACTTTTTGTTGTGTTTGGTTTCTACTATCAATGAAAGATATTCTACTAATTACAATGTATTTAGGCTCATTAGTGAGCTATATTTTATGACACCCCTTTGAAACCTGCATATTTTAGTTGCCCTTAAACATTGAGTTGGCATGTAGAAAAATAGAACAGCTTAGGAATGTATTGTGAGACATTCCATTATGGGGGGTTGTAAGAGCACCCGAGAGCCTATGAGGTATGTTATTTGATCATAATCTTTTCTTATTATTGTGTTTTTACCAATGTTTGCTTGTTATAGCTAGCTTATAGAAATTGATTAAGGTAGAAATATTATTTTGGCGATTGTCCAAAGACGGTGTAAATAGCTTGATGATGCTAAGCACTTGGACTCAAGAGCCTTGTAGAGGCTTGGGTTGCCTTAAGTTGAATTGTAAAAGCCATCTTGCAAATTATGGTCTTTTGTACCCCCTTCTCTTTAGATCACCAAAATTTGATACAATATTGGTAATACATGGATTACCCATAATAGTAATAATGTATGTACTCTAAGTGTGATGAGAACGAGTATATGGTCTTTTGTGACCTAAACTGGTGGTGATCCAATTAACTTGACATGATAATGTTTCGCAATTGTGATGGTATGTGAAATTGACAAATTTGCGGTATATCTCTTTCATGCCAATTGTATATACGATAAAACGCGCCGAACCGCATGAGTTTTCATTATGTTACTAAGGAGTAAGGTTGAGCTCTACCTCTTTATGAACCTATAGCCATATGTTTGGCGGTGTGCGGTAACACACCCTTGATGGGATCTACCTATATAGGTGTGGGAGTGTGGCCGCTCCCTATGAAGGTTTAAGACTTGCTTTCTAGAGGGCCTATGGATATCCAAGACGAGCGCATGGCCGATTAAACGCGCCACACCGCAGGAGTTGTCGAGATCTGGAGTTCTGTACGTGTCCAAGTGGAAGACTATACAACCCCTTGTGAGGTTCAAGACGAAAGTCATCTTACAAGATGTTGGTCCCAAACTTGGGTTACACTAGGTGACGATTCAAGTCGCGAGACATCGGCACTGAAAAACTAAACTCCCTTTGCCCAATCTATCCTTCTTTGCTCTTTTCCGCTTGTATCCTTCTTGTGGAAAAATAATACAAGCTTATATTTAGATTTATAGGGGAGTTGTATCCCACATTAAGAAATAGTGTGGATGATCCTTTTCTTAACGGGTCCATTTATTTCTCGGAAAATATTTTTAAAGACTCATTACTAGCCGCTTACCCGTAGCGATTTGATGTCATTAAATTTGTGACCATTTATAGCCGTTGATATTTATTGCACCCGATTTTAATACTTTTTACCGTTGTAATTTATTACGTCTATTATTTTACCGTTGCAATTTATTACGTCCCATAAAATTGCCGTTGCAAATTAAAATCTAAAAAAAAAAATTCATGTCCCCCTAAAAAACTACGCCAATCTTCTTCTCTAAATAATATATAATCCCACCCCACTCTGACTTCCCAACATCATCAGATCAAAATTTATCTCCTTTACGAGGTCTTTTCATTGCGATCCCAAAACGACTTCATTGGACCAGCTCTTCTCCAGTTCCGGGTTTATGAGTGTAATAATGAAGAGAAGGGGAGTATCGAGACTTATTTGTGAGGAGATGATAGTGGTTGGTTTGGGAATGCTCTGTTGCTTATCAATTATGCTCGTTTTCACAAAGATATCTAAATTCTAATTTCAGATCTAGATTTGGGGCAAAGTTCTTAGACGCTCCTACCCGAAAATTAACGAGTGCACGTTAAGAGTCGGATCGCATTAATTCTGGAGGACGGCCGCCGGTTATACTGTGTGCACCGGAGCAATGGCGAAATCGTCTTTTAGGACAGTGGCATTTACCACTGCGCGATATTATTATTTTGTAAGATCTTTCTAATTACTCTCTCCGTCGTTGCATGTTCTAATTACTTTCCGGTATTGTAGCCTCTTTCCCCACTTTCAGTATTGTTTTGATTGCTATTTTTAGATATTTTTCGTTGGAATTGTTTGTTATCATTTTGCTACAATTCCACTGTTTTCATTACATATTTTTACTGCTAGATTATTTGTTGAATTTTTACTGCAATTTTCCTATTTTAAGGCAATTTTTCTAACACTTTGGATAAGGCAAGACAAACTAGTGAGAAGGCATGCCTAGTCGCAAACTCTGGCCTTTACTTGCTTTGGCAAACAGGATCTCTTAGACAAGAAAATGGATTCATTTGAGAACAAATGAACTTTTAAATTGTCGGGGTTAATATGGTTATGTTGGATGAGGACTAGAGATCACCTTTAAGTAAAACTTGAAACGTGGTAAACAACCATCTCAATTATAAAGAAGAACTCATAAAATAGTGAAGATTGTTCTCACCTTTCAAATACAAATGGAGAAGCTAAAAACATTTTATTTTCAAAAATGTTTAACATTTTAGGCGAGATAGCTTGAGTTAAACCTTTACAAGTCGCAAAAAGCAAGAAGAACGAATTACAAACACGAGATCTCAAATCTAAAGCAAACACAACGAAGAACTCCAGGATTTTTACAAGGTCCAGACTCTAAAAAGATGGTCGTAATCCTCAGCTCTCTATTTTTAGAGAGATCTCTACTATATAGGTGATTATTACAACTTATACACTTATTACAACCAATAAAAAATAAATACAACATAAGAACTCAAAATATAGACTCAATCCTGGCTTTTAAAACAGAAACCTAACATACAAACCCTAGATCTTGAACAACTTCTCACCAGTAGCTTCAAAACCTCCATGGATTTTGACTCACATGCTTTGATTTGCCATGAAGGTAATTCAAAGAAGCAATTTAAGGTTAGAGTTTCATAGAGAAGGCAAGATAAAATAGAAAACCCAAAGAGAAAAGGTGGAAACCATAAACGAAATGAGCTTCTCATCTGCCAAAGCCTAAACTCACGATTATATACTCCATTGCCTTCAATTCGTGTCTAATCCTAGCTTCACATCATAGCCATCCATAAGATCTCATCCAACGGTCGAGAAAGCCCAAGAAAAACGCAAATCCAAGGGCGAGAAAAGCACCGCCTTGGTTTAGATGAATGGCTAGGAGAGGGACACGCGTCAACTCAATAACGAAAACAGGTACATTGGGCAGCACGAGTAGAGGCACGGGTAGCAATTAGTACAAACAGGCAGGGACATTTTGGATAATAACCAAACGGTGCAAATCTTCAAAATTAAGATTGGTTTAGCCCCTACTTTTGTACTTATTTACACTTTTGCCATGTTAGCTATCAGAATCGAAATGCAGCTTTTTGAGTTCATTCACAACATAAAGTGATTCATTTTCGACATGTAATAAACCTATTTTGTAGCTAATCTTGTTTTAGCTCATTTTAATCCTAATGTAATTTATTAGGCATGGTTTAGGCCATATGAGTACCAATTAAGATCTAACAAAATAAATAAATAAAAGTAGGCCTTTTTAGGCTGTATGTTTGGCTTCATCTATTAGCTACTAGTTGTTGGCTGATAGCAGCTAACTGTTATCTATTGGTTGTTAGATATTAGCTAATAGCGAATAGCTATTGTTGTTGGTTGTTTTTTGTTAGCAGATAGTTTTATGCTATTAAAGTGACTTAAATTACATATAAAGTCAAAGAGCTAAATATTTTTTAAATCAACTAAATAATTTGGTGTGTGTGTGTGTATGTATGTATGTATATATATATATATATGAAAAATGTCCCTTGGGGACATAGCCGAGTGGTCGTGATCCCCGGTTGCCAACAAGGTGACCCGGGATCGAATCCCACAAAGCTCAAAAGTGGTCTCCTCTTTATTGAGGATTTAAAGGGTTTATGCCCTTCCTCCTCCCCATGGCTTTACCATCTTAAAAAAAAAAAAAATATATATATATATATATATATATATATATGAAAATATTAAATATTTATAAAATAAAAAATAAAAAGGTAAATAGACATCTTTAATTAACTAGACTTTTTTCTCACTAAATAAATATTTTCAAAAATACCTTTTAAGAAAAATAAATATGTAGATTGAATGTGTGTATATACTATCAATTATTAAAGGATAATATCATTATTATTATAGCAAAATTATTATTATTAGAGCAAAATCATAATTTTCAGGGCAATTTTATAGCTCTTATTGTTTGTAAGTCATATTATTGCTCCGGCAATTATATTTTTTGCCCTATTAATAACAACTCCCTTATTCAATAGAAGTTTAAAACTTTTTTTTTTCCCTCAACTAGCTTTTAGAAGCGAAAAACTACTTTTCGAAGTTTTACAAAAGCAAGATTTTTGGCCCCAAAGAATTGTACTCGAACGCCAAAAACTCATAAAAACGCTAACTATTAAAATCATTGCCAAACACAGTTATTGTAGGTTTAAAGAACTAGCAAAACGAAACTTGTAAGAAGAAGTGCGAGGAGATCAGTCCAGCCTATTGGTAAATGAAAACGAAGAAGCTGGTGAAGAAGGGCAAAAGAGTTGTAGATGCTAATAAGCTTCTTGATGCAAGACGAGATTCGAAAAAAGCTTGGCATGAGCTTTGATGGTGATAAATCGGTGGTGATTGAGTGCATTGCGATGATGAATTACGGTATTGGTCGATCTGTTTAGCTGCTAACCCCAGTCCCAATTTTGGTACGCTGGATCTTTCCCTTATTCTTACTCCATGTCCAGTAGTGGTCGTAGCCATATAGCCCCTGTTGGTTTTTTGTCTGTGTTTTGCCCTGTAATTCTATTTCCGTGGTCTATTGTATGTTTTTCTTGTATTTGTTTTGTCCCCCATTTTGCTACAGGTTGAATCAGGTCTTGTTTGTATAAGGTGTTTGTTATATCACGACTATATTGCTAATTATCAAAAAAGCAACAACCAAACACTAACCAAAAGAAAATTTTACCAAATACACCTTTTAACTGTTTGACCAGTTAAAACGTTAAACAATATACGAAAAGCTAACAAAAAGCTCTTGCCAAAACCGATACTACAAGTATAAAATATTATTTAGAAAATTAAAATATTTTACAAAGTAATTTGTTATTTCTCACAGCTGTCTTTCTCATATGCTCACTCTCCGCCGTCAGCAACATAAAAGGAAGCAAGCAGCCAAGTCTTGCTTGTTGTATTCTAAGTCCTCCCCACCATCATCTACCCCCCCCATTTTCTATAGCATATTTACAATTTTTATTATTTTAATACTTATTTCGTATATTTGCTGATAATAGCATGTCACTAAATCTCATAACCAACTTTGCATAAATTACTTATTTCTTGAGGGTAATAAAGCGGCTACTAGGGTTGCTGTGTTGGGATCGCTCAGTCGCGGTCCCATGTATGAAAATCGGATGCAGCTTTCTCGGATTACTATTTTTAAATCGCTAGGCCAGCCTAACCGTGTGTAGGTTGTTTTGATGTTTTTTCCTTACCTTTAAAAAAATATCACTAAATTACAAATATAAATTAGAATAATGTTTTAATAAATTGGTTTTTTGACATTAAACCACCTTCAAAAGGTGTCATTTTTCATTTAACTTTCATAATTTTTTAGCTTCTCAGGTTACCGCCTTCACAAGTTCAAATATTTTCATTAAACCGCTTACATTATTGTCGTTTAATATTCTATTTAAGTTACACGTGTGATTCTACTTAGATTATATGTAAAATTGGGAAAAATATAAGACATGTTGGTTTAGCTCGTTTGTTAAAGTATTATACTGCTAAGGTGACTCTGTGTGCAAGTTCAAGTCTTTGTACACATAAGCATGTATAGGGATTGGAACCTGCACAAGAAAACCATTCAAGGGTATATTACTTAAGTGAGCTCATACCAACATAATTGTTTATCTCTATTTTTGTCTTAAAACATATAGAAATACAAGTGTATCTTCAACAAAAAGCTAATGATGTCAATCTAAATGGTTGATTGAAAATTTTTAAACTTCGAAGGTCTTTTTCATAAAAATGAAAAATTATGGTAGTTAAATTAAAAATAGCAACTTTAGAAGGCAATTTTCTTTTTTTTTTTTTGTTTTAAAAAAAAACCCTTTAATAAATTTATATTTTTAACCATATGTATAAAATACACAAATTAGATATTTAAGTTTAATACATATAACATTGCTTTTCTTTGTATGCTACACTCGACCTCTCTATTTCTTCTCTTCTTCAATCCCTCTTTCCCTCACTCCATCTTAAATGGGAAACATGTTGGATTCACTACTAGGGAGGAGCTTCAAGGCCTCCAAGTTCAAGTCCTTGTTAAACCTCTCCCTCTCCCGCCTCGTCGTGCTCAGGAACCGACGCCTTTCCCGCCTCGCCATCGCCCGCTCTGACGTCCTCCATATCCTTCTCCTCCCCAACCACGACCGCGCTCTCCTTCGCGCTGAGCATGTCATCATGGAACAAAACATGCTTGATGTCTTTACGATGATCGAAGGCTATTGTGTTCTTTTGTGTGAAAGGATCTCTCTTCTTCAACACTCCAACAAGTTAGACTCTTTCTTTCTCATTCCCTACTGCTTTGGAACCATTTGGAAATGTTAGGAATCAACTAATCTAAAAGTTAAGCTAAGCAGTTAGCTTAAGTGGTAAGACAAGTTGGACATGGTGTCCTAGAGCATTAGGTATTGAGTGCAAATAATTCCTTGCAACCACCAAATTATCCAGTTGCGAGTAAGAAAACTTCTAAATAGACAGTGCATGCAACCTAAAAACTCATCAAGCTGCCCAATAAACTAGTTTGGATACCTAGGTTACTGAAAAGAAAATGTCCAAAAAGGATCAATTGTTCGGTGAAGTTGGAAAAACATGCCTCGTCTCACTAAAGTTCGTTGAGTATGAAGTGTAGATAGTATAACATTTCAATTAATACTTTGTTTCAGAATCATTTTGATATTAAAAGAAGCTATTGGGATTCAAATTCAAGACCTCTTGGCTAAAGAAGCTCTAGTACCATGCTAAGTGGCCCACTATCCAAAAAACTTAAACTAATAGATAGATTGTAGACAATTTTATACTCCATCACCAACTTTAATTATGGCTTTTTATGAGCAAGAAAATTTTAAGACTTGTTCACTAGCTGATTTTCCTTAAGCTTTGTGTTAAATTTCACCTCCTTTTAAGCTCTACCTACGGAGTTGAAACATACGAGATCCACATATAAGCCCAAGTGGAATTCCATCCTAAACTAATTGGCATTAAGTGAAGTGATCCACTAGACTTATAAGTTGGTCTCTTTTTCCATACGGATTCACATGTAAGTCACATGTGGAATTCTTAACACTTTGTTTGGGAGCATGAATTCTTTGCCTTGGATTTCAGATGGATGGGGTCCAATTCCGGATCCATAGATACTCATTGAATGCTCACGGTGATCACACCCCTATTGGTGCGGTCATTCAAACCATGGTGACAAAACACGAATAAACCTCTATTAATTTCGAACACAAATAATTCATCAAACGTTTGTTTTGCTTATACCCTTATAGTATGGCGCCAAGCTGAGATGGACGAAATCTAAGAATTCCAGATTTAGTAATACATCCAAACAAAGAATTTGGAATCCAGACGAAATCAAGGGTATGCATGGAATTGTTACTTTCCTCCGTACTATCCTAACAACCACGCCCTTAGGGCTCCATTTGGAATCAAGGAATTGAAGGAAAAAAGAATTAAGATAAAATGTTCCACGGACAGAAAATAGGGAAAAGTGAATGCTTACAAGAAAAGGAAGGACTGCAAATGGAAAGGATGCAAAAAGATGGGTTACAAATAACAAGGTTGGAAATAAAGAACCAAAGCGAGGGTTGGAGCGAGTTTGGATTGTGATTTCTTTCCAGTTTTTCAACCCGTTTTTGGGAAGAAAGTGATTTTTCTTAAAGCCTATTGTAGTTTGTTTAAGTTCTCCATCCAGTTTTTCTCTGTGTTCCTTACGTTCCAAACTCTAGAAAATGCTCTCCTTCATATTTTCTTTTCCTTTTCTGTTCACAACATGTGCAAGAAAAATCATTCATATTTGTTGTCTTGTGTTTGTTTACTCAATGAAGCAGAGAATGCCCAGATGAACTGAAAGAGGCAGTATCAAGCTTGATCTTTGCAGCTTCAAGAATCGGAGAGTTCCCAGAACTTCAAAAAATCCGCTACATTTTCACATCACGCTTCGGAAAAGAATTCACAGCTCGCGCTGTTGAATTACGCAACAATTGTGGTGTCAGTCCAAGGGTTCGTAAATATTTCATAATCTTATACCATGTGAAATTATAGGCTTGTATTTGATTGAACTATATATAGCGAGTACATAGGAAATATAAAGACTAAAGTAATACTGAATAGATGATACAAGATTATAGATCCATGGATAGAATCAAGAGATAAATGTGAACAATAAATATCTAGTAGCAGTAGAAGTAGATCTGGATCCTCTAATAAACATAACTACGTGTGTGCAGATGATACAGAAGCTTTCTACCAGACAACCAAGCTTGGAGAATAGAATGAATGTGCTTAAAGAGACTGCCTCTGAGAATGGCATTGTCCTACAGATTGAAGAGGCTGCTTCTGTTACATCAGAGGTACTCTAACTCCTTAGCTTTTCAATTCTAGGAAATTATTTCGAATTTCGTTTTGTTTTGTATTCCTGAAAGGCACTAAGACTCTCTTTGACACATGGAGTTGAAATTAAACTGTGGAATTACAATTGTAAATCCAATTCAAATTCTAATGGAAGTAGAATTAAAATGGAATTGAAATTTCATTGTTTGCCTAAACTAAGGAACTAGAAGCTGGAATCGTAATTCCGTAACTAATTGTTTTGGGTTTTGCATGATAGAAATTAAGCATCCATGTGCCTAATTGAGAGGCTCCTAAGCATCCGTGTGCCTAGGAAAGAATGGTTAAACAGCCATGTGTCCAACCAACTAAATATAAATGTACTTAGCTTTAAGTAGCCCTATTTCTTAAACATAAAAATGAACTAAATATCTGCCCTTAAGGATCTGTTTGGATCCCTGTTCATAGAAATACAAAACTAGAGTCCTAAAAGAAAAGAAACTCCTATATAAATAATAATAACAAAGTAATCTACAACTAATATGATAAACTTCTAATATAATAATTATCAAATAAACATAATTCTACTCCTAATTAGCCCAATTAAAAATTCAAAAATACAAAAATTACATCAATTTGATTTAACTTCAAATATCTTTAACATAGATCTCGTTCTTTCCCCCTCTACTTTTTTCGTTCCTCTAATGAGGAATCCGGTTACCCGGAAGCCCCAGCCCCATGTTGAGACAACAAACCACAGGAGGCAGTTAAGTCAAGGATTCCTTACGGAAAGGTGAGGAATCGAACTCCACAACTTTTGGCTGAAAGCAATACTCTCTCCCCCTACTTACCTCCTATCACTGAGGCAAAGCCCTCGTGAGTTCCCTCTATCTTCATCATTGTGTCAATGAGTTAGATCATTCCCAATTTCGGGTCAATTAGGATCGGGTCTCAACCAAATTAGATCATTTAAAATTCGAGTCATCTGCATCTTTTTACATGTTATCACGTTGTTTCCCAACATTCAAAACCATAAAACATAGAACGGGTAATTGCCATCCGCTATAGAATAAAAATATCCACATGCAGAACACAAGAAATGAACAGTCAGTAACTATTCAGTGATACACTGGTGCAGGAGAAACTAACCGAAAGGAAGGAAAACCAGCCAGAGCATGATCAACCAGCTAATGGAGATGCTGCTACAATTGGAGATTATTATAATCCTCGGAACTTTCCAGAAGCAATTTATAATGATGGAAAGTTCACTACTTCCATAAAGATGAGGAGAAAGTTTAGAGATGTTGCAGATGCAGCCCAAGAAGCTTTTGTGTCAGCTGCATATGCAGCAGTTGCAGCAAGGGCAGCAGTGGAACTCTCCCATTCTAGCTCTCATAAACGCAATGATGGAAATGATCATCACAATCTACGAAGCAAAGCATTTGATTCTAAGGACCGAGAGAAATCTGAAATTAACACTGCTAAGGAAAATGATCCCGTGAAAGTAGCAGATGAGCCTATTAAAAGCATTAGTCTTGATTCAGATTGTGAAGAAATACAAGAAATTGAGGAAGTTGAAAGCAAGAAGATCAAAAACTCAGAATCTGTGGGGTTTTCTACAGATTCCAAATCTTCGGAAGAGTCAGAAGATAACATAACATTTAAGAAGCAGATAAAATCAAAGGTTGAGATTCTGAATACCTTTTCGCGTTCTTACCCGGGATATAGAATGAAGAGTGCAAAGCAGTTGAACACAGAAAAGTGGCCATTATCAGTAAGGACCAGAAAATGATATTTGGGAAAGGGATGTATGTCGCAGAAAGTTCATATGAGTTTTGGCTTGAAAGACAATGGAGACTAAATCCGGTGGTTTTAGGGCGTCAATGCTGTGAACATGGAACCGTATAACGTATTAGGTGTTACATAAAGGTAATGAATTTTGAGTTTGGCGTTACGCGATTAGACATTACGTGATAGCACTTTTGTAATGAACACTATAATGTATATACTTATTTTATTAAATAAAACATATTGAAAATATACTAATATGTTGAGAAATATCATATAACCTAATGCAATCACTGATACCAATAACATGACATCCGTGACCACGGACTGCCAACTGCAATTTGATTCTGTTTTTGTAATACAGTTGAAGATTTTGATTGTGATAGTTATTACTCCCCACCTTCCCATATTATTGTCGCCTTTTGAATCACATTACGAAATTCTTTACGCCAATAACTTCCTATATATAGTTTGTTGGAAATGGGTGCTTCAATTTTCTTGAGAACTTATATCTCGCATGAGAAATCTATAAGTGGGAAAGTCACTTTTTATACTTCCCCTTCACTAGGCTTTTTAAACTCCTGAGGGCCTTGAGTATGCCTAGTGGACCACATACGTGCCTCCCGCTCCAAAATAGCCCCGCGCATCGTAGTGTGGTGTCTGACTTTTTCTAACCTAGAACTTCATATGTTTGACCGTTTGATATTGTAGTCACTGCGACAAAATTGAAAACATGGGAAATTTGTTTCTTAGCCAAGAATTCAGGCTTCAGCTCGAGTTGTTGATTGTTTCCACAACTACTTTTAGTCTTGAGGTAACAAAGGTAGGATTCTTTGCTTCATAATATTTGCTTACTCCTGTCATATCCACCCTCTCCTTCCATGACCAAGTTGGATTTATGACCATCTCCTCAACTGGCCGACTACTTCAATGGGAGGATTTCTCCACCTATAAATAGAACGGCTATGAGGCCATGAATGAATACAAAAATAATTCTTCCCTCTTCTCTCATACTGCTTCTCCATCCTTATAATCGTACCCGTTCTCTTGACGTTCTTCTCCTTTCATTATTGAGCAAAATTGTGACGCATTCTAATCCTCCACTCAAGAATACACTTCACTGGTGGGCGCCATCTTAGCCCTAGGAATCGGAGTGTCATTTGGTCCCGTTGTACGGGTGCGGGCGTAGAAACGAATTATGGTAATCGTGAACTCTACGACACGGCTATTCCTTGTTCAAGGTGATCCACTTCAAGATTGATATTGTTCTTGTTAGTTCCTGGATTTATGCACTCAAGACTAGAGGCAGTTCTGTTCGAGGCCCTTGAGTTTGCTATTTTGAGTTCGGTTTGTCTGTCTCAAATTCTTTTCGTTCATCTTGAATTAGAATTTTAATTACACATGAGCTGATTCTCTCAAATCACTTGTGCACTAGTAAGTATGAAAAAGGTCAACGATAAGTTAGATACAGGAAATCTTTCTAAAACTTATCATTACAATCAGGTAATTTCAACTTTTTGAAAGTTGATGTCATTTTAGAGATGAGGACAGTGATCACTGAGATAATATGTTGGGATGCAAAACATGCTCAACACCTTTAATATGAAAACGAAAGAATGTATCAAACTTGTCTTATATTTATAAAAGAAAATGAAAAATTCAATCCAAATAAAAAAGGACAATGTAGAATAAAAAGGGTGATATTTATTTTTAGACGCATCATGGAACAAAATTTTCGTACAATAGGACAAGATTATGAAAAACGATATTGAAACTCCGGTCTCTAACTAAAAACCAGATTTGCCATTACTGGCAAAAATGGAAGCACAACACTGCTTGGATTATGCAGTGAAAAGATGAACTTTGCAGGAGAATATAACGGCGGATTGAGTCCTAGGAAGGACTTTTCATCACCATTAGATAAATGAAGCATTTCAGATTTCATAAACATTACTGAAAAGGCCATCATTGGGATAACCTTGTTAGTCGTTCAATGATGCTGGAAAATTGATCTTAGGGTGATTTGCGTCAGTAGTCTCTATACTTTATTTATTGGATCAATTTAGTTTTCTACTTTTAGTTGGGATAATTTAATCCTTATAGAATTGAAATTATTTCAATCATAACGTTAATGGGCAATTAGATATGATTTCCATAGGAAGGGGGTGTTCAGAAATGGGTTAATGTTTACAAAGAGTGAATGTGTTATGATTTCAACCAAAAATGAACATTAATTTTAACTTTGGACTTGATTGAAACAATTTTAGTTGTAAAAGGGCCAAAATTAACACAATTAAAAGCATAAGAATCAATTGATACAATAAGCAAAGTATATGGACTAATGGCATAAATAACTCTATATTTTATTAGGTCGCTAAGGGCAAGATAAGTTCGACACAGCGGGAAATTCAACTCTACAAGAGGGGTAATCATAGGCTCCCTTTTTTTTTTTTTTTTTTTTTTTTTGACACGAGAAGTAATCATAGTTGAGACAAGCTAGTAGTTAACTGTACATGACATTTATTTTACTATGAATATGAAGGATCAATGTGTCAACAAACCTTCCATAATTGCACCCTTTCAGCTTGACATATTGCAACATCCTTCATAATAAAAATGAACACTATAGAAACGGTGGAAATTGACAGCATAAAACTAAGTCATAAGCAATTTAGAATTTACACAATATTTAAGAAATTACCTTCCAGAAAATTCATAAGCTCTTACAGTTCATTGACCTCTGGCTCGCTTCTTACCACGCGGCATTAGATCACAATAGGATAGTAAACTCTGACCAACGTCTTCATCATATTCAAGGCCAAGTTCTTCCTGAAAATTATGGATTAGGAAAAAAAAAAAAACCATTTAAGGAACAATTGTCAAGCTTTTAATGGAAACTATGAACACGAGATGAGTAGGTACTAGACCTTGAATTCTTTGAGGTCCTTAGGTGAGTTCTCAGTTATAACATCCCAGATATCCTTGAAGATCCTTTTACGCCTTCGCCAATGACTAATTGCCTGCGTGTACAAATCTTCAATCACCTTCCGCTCCTCTGGTTTCACAAGAGTAACTCCCCCACGTAACGTAGTCAACTTTTCCTCCATTTTTACACCCTAGGTTAAAAATGTGAAAAATAGTTAGGATCTCAAATGCCAGCAAAGAAGCTTAAGCACAGCAAAGTACAAAAAGAAGATCTAGTTAATACTTCGTACTAAAGCATATCAATGATATAAAGAGCCTGAGTTTCGTTCATTATTTTGCCAACATGATTTCTGACATGAGTTCAATGTAACAATTGGGTTATGTCAAGAATCTGGGAGGTCCAATCCTTTCTGAATGAGAAATCAGTGTAACAAGGTCAAATGCATCTATGATACATGTTCTCTGTAAACTTCCAAGCAATAAAATATCCCTGCAACTCCGTGGACGTAAGTATTTTAGCCCAAACCAAGTAATTCTGGTGTGTTTGATTTTATTTTCTCGTTGAATCTTTCGTTGTATTTTAGGTGTTGCTTTTCCTAACATACCTCTGCTCTTAATCTTTCCTCCTTGGCTTGTATCTCTTCTAGAGTTAGATTTGACTGCAAGGTTCTGATTTCTGAAACAAAAGGAATTGATAATATCATAATCCCAGACTCCATATACAGATTTTGAAAAGGATTTTATGTACAATGTCAACTAAAATGGGCATATATACCTCCCTCAAGCTCACTCATTATTCGCCTTTGCTCAGTTATCTGTTCTTGCAACTTGGCATTCTGTTCCTTCATACGAGCAAGCTCTTCGCTATTTGGGATTTCAAATTGGTCTTGTCGCGCAAGGTAAATCTTTTGCTTACCATACTCCTTAAATGAAATCCGCCCACTGTCAGCAAGCGAATCCAACGCTTTCTGGACAGCAGTTTTTTTGAGGTTGTACTTTTGCAAGGCATCAGCGACATTCTGCGAATTCAGTGGTCTGTTTTGCTGGAAGAAATCCAAATGCAAACTGTTAAAGCAATGCTGCAGTGACATACTGTGATTGTTACAAAATATTAGAAAGCAAATTCCCACATGCCCAAATTGCTACAATATTTATTGTCAGTGAATCTATAACTATGGATTTTGAGAGGGAAAATCAAGAGGGCGGGGAGACCCCTTCAGGATGCTACCCTAAAGAAAACTTGTATCCGAGGGTGAACATTTACAAGTGCCAGACAAACAGAATAGAAATAAATATGGTGATTCAAACTTCTACAAGGAAATAATTACACAAATATGTCATTGTCCAGAAAACTTACCAATATACAGCTTCCTCCCAGCTTAACTGATGTTGATTCGAGCCACTCGGGCCACTCAGTATTTCGAATTTTATACTTATTTGTTTCAGCAAATGCATTCGAAATAAGAAATCTGAAAAACCCTAAGGCTCCGTTTGTTTCAGAGGAAGTACTTTTCCCTCGGAAAATATTTTCCTTAGGAAACAGTTTTCCAAGGAAAAACAAATTCCGATTAACGTTTTCCATTGTTTGTTTCGGCGGAAAACGTGCTCCACCTCATAATATTGTTTATTTGTTCTAAAAGAAATAATATTCTATTAATCATCTTGTACCTTGTCATAAGATAATATAAAGTAGGGAAACTTTATATTATATGGGGTTTATTTGGTTGTAAAGAAGTTATTTTTTAGTGGAAAAATATGGGAAATTTATCACTTAGGGACCTAAGGTTTGACCATTTATCACCTAAATAACCTACATATTTCGAAATACACAATGAGGCCCCTTGATGTTTCAAAATTTTATTATTTAGGTATCAAGCATGGTGAATTTTTATGAAAATCTAATCAATTTTCATCACAGAACTTTGACGTGGTACATGATTACAATCATATATATAATTATATCAATGTTTTTAACAAAAATCCAGCAGATTACAAAAAAAATTCACTGAATTATGACGGAATATATCTATATATTAGTGAAATAATGTCATATTAGCATTTTACAATTAAAAATCCTATTCTTATGATAGATGACACATATATTGTTATCTTATACTCTCTATACTCTCTTTGCCCTCTATACTGTCTACACTTTCTATACGCTTGCATTGTGTCGTATGCAGGATCTTTCCCCGAGATGCTTGTTTGCTTTCTGCCTTTTGCTCTTGCTTCCATGCTTCTCATGCTCTCTATGCTTTCTATGCTTTCCATGCTCTTCATTTCTTTCAGGTTGTGGGTTCTCGGAAACAGCGGGGTCAAGCTGCGTACATCCTACCCTCCCAGACCCTGCTTACGCGGGAGCCTTTGAGGCACTGGGCCTATTGTTGTTGTTGTTGTTGTTGTTGTACACATATATTGTTATAATTATGTTCTAGAGTAGCAATTTCTAATAAAAATCTATCGAACTTTAGCAAATGGTACCTAATTGATAAAATTCTTAAACTTCAAGGTACCTGAGTTATAAAGTCTTGGAACCTCAGGGTACCTTATTGTATATATTGAAAAGCTAGGATATTTATATGATATATCATCAAACTTTAGGGTACCTAAGTGATAGATTGTCAAAAATATATATTAGAAAGAAAAAGTAATTCCAAGAAAAGGTAAATCGATAAATAGTTTTCTTATACTTGGATTGAAGTAAACATTGTTTCGCGATTATATTCACTATATCATAAAGTAGTAAAGACCTTTAAAATATAAAATAGCAGTCATGAATGAAAATCAAATTAGATGACATAATTCTGTCCAAGATCAGACACATTATTACCTCTAGCGATCTATGATCTCGTTTAATTTATTTCTATATAATCCATATTACAACCGACGTATGCCCCAAAACTTTTTAAACCACTTGGAATATTGACTTCCCTTCTTTTATAAAGGAAAACATTTTCCCCAGAAAAGCTTTTCCTTCGGAAAACATTTTCCATCAAAAACTGCGTGCCAAACAGCAGAAAGTAGGAAAACCATTTCCAAGAATGTCTTTTTCCTTCAAAACAAACAAAGCCTAAAATGAGTAAACAAATTACATCTCAATACGGCCACCCAAACTCAACTATCCCAAAATGGAAATTCTACCATCGTCATTTGTCGACATACTTTCCCTTAAAGAGATTAAGCCGGTAAATCAAAAACATTTAGTCTCATATTATTAAAAAGAACATACCCAGTGCCTCAAGGGCTCCCGCCTACGCAGGGTCGGGGGGGGGGGGGGCGCGCGGATGTACGCAGCCTTCCCCCTTCAGAATGTTAACCTGAAGAGAGGCTGTTTCCCAGTGCCCCCAACCTCAGGGTGAGGACTTCCCAAGAGGTCACCCATCCTGGTACTACTCTCGCCTAAGCACGCTTAACTTCGAAGTTCTCATGGGATCCGGTGACGGCATGTTAGTGCCCTCTTTGGTATTATTAGAAACCAACTAATCTCATATTATTAGAAACCAACTATTCCAAAAGTTTAAGATGTTCCGTTGAGGCTCAATAATGTTTGTACCTGAATATCCCCTCACAGAAATGCCCACTAAGGCATGAAACATGCATAATACACAAAACATTTTACATGTTGTAAGGTTGTCGGGATTTGAACTTACAATGTCTTGGTCTGCAAGCCTTTCCTATCATGCAAAGAAACAACAATCCCAAAAGCTTCAGCTATTAGGGTACACTTGGTTTTATACGCTAAGACATAGAAACAACAACTATTGTAGTATAAAACCAAGACTGGGTCTTCACCCATCAGCTTACTTTTGAGATAGTTGGTTTCTTGACATGGTATCAAAGCATTGTTAACCAAGAGGTCACGAGTTCGAATCTCAACAATCCCCACTTTCAATATTTACATAACTTAAGCACAAGGTATGAAGTGAGCATGCCCAATCAGCATTTGTGTGAGAGGGCATGTTAGAGTATACAACCCAGACTGAGCCTTCACCCATCAGTTTAAGCTTTTAGGACAGTTGGTTTCTTGATAACAACGCATGTTAACTACAACAAAATAGCAAAACTACCAATAATTCGGAGATAAACCCCTAAAATACAGTCCCAAACACATCACCGCTGATTTTGCGACAAATTTTGAAACAAATGGAGCTAACATTGAAGCTAAAATGAAGCAAAAAGACAGTAGATGAATAGGATAAGAGAGTTGAATTGCGGTTACCTCATTGACGAAATTGAGCACTATGCCTGCAGATAACTCATCAAAAGAGTTAGGGGGAAAATGATAAAATTTACTAAGAAAATACACACACACAGAGAGAGAGAGAGAGAGAGATGCGGGGGAGGAGGGGAGATTACTCACTTTCGGCATTGTCGGGCTTGGGCGCCATTGATGAAAGCGGAAGAAGAGATGTCTCTGAGTTGAGGGACAAACAAGCGGGAAAATGATGTGGCCAAGACCAAAGTGTCTTCTTCTTCGCCCTTGAATTTCAGTCTCGGTATATTACAAAAAGTTCTTCCCCCTCTAAAACTCCCTAAACTCCACATCTATGATTTTAGGCCTCGATTGGTTTGCGATAAGTAGACGAGAGAAGTTTCAATTCATAAAAAGTGTCATTTTTAGGTCTTGTTTTGTATGCGGGAAGTAGGTAGAATGTGGTAAGTTGGAATTCCTAAATAAGGTCCAATTGCTTAAAAATTGGTGAAGTAACTTACTTAGCCCCTAAGTAAGTTCTACTTTTTTCATAACTTTGAATTCATATGACAATTCTACCCCTTTTAATTTGTGATTATGACAAGTTTACCCATTATTTTCTTTATCAATAATGTTAGAAGATTAGATATGGGCATAATAGCAATTTTAATTGTATTTCATGGAAAGTGTTGTGTCAACCAAACAAAACGTAGAAATTAAATTCTCAGGAAGTTTTATTTCCCATATAGGCAACTAAACACTTATACTACTTCTTCGAAAGTTGACAAGAAAAGCAAATTCCTGAGAAGTACAACTTCTTGTAAGAATTCAATTCCTTCAGTAACCAAACGAGACCTTAGAATAAGTATCTTAAATTTGTATGAAAAAGGGAAAAAAAATATTTTAAAACAAGTTTAAAAAACTTAGATCTATTACAAAAGAAAAAAAAGGAAATGATATAATTAAGATATGGAAAAAATAAAACTAGAAGCTAAGAATGACAATGTAAGTATATTAATGTGACATGCTAAAATTTTAAATTGTGAATGCCCTTCATGAATGGCACTGGATAACACTAGTTTTGTAAGTATAGTAAAGTGAGATTTTGTACGTTGGGAGTTATGCAGGGCATTCGGAATATATAAAATTATTCTAGAAGGAGAAAATGAAGTGGTCACTAAGGCGTTTTTAGGCATGTGTTTTAACTTTTGCTGACATTATTACTCTTGATGATGACATTCATCTTTTAAGTCATCAATTTGGTCAAATCTCATTCAATCACTGCTACAAGGAAGTGAATAGATCAGTGGATTAGTTGGAATGGGTTTCTGGCATCTAGTGTGGGATAACCCGCCTTATAGAGCCCCCCTTCTCCTTATATGTATGTGCTAATGCCTTAGGATTTCCTCTAAATTAACCATATGTTTGGCAATAGGGTAATGGGGCGCGTAAA
The DNA here is from genome assembly GCA_018398585.1 of Simmondsia chinensis. NCBI lineage: Eukaryota > Viridiplantae > Streptophyta > Magnoliopsida > Caryophyllales > Simmondsiaceae > Simmondsia > Simmondsia chinensis. The sequence continues at coordinate 7,567,470 of JAGTTD010000008.1, read as the reverse complement.
TGGGGTAAGGGTATTGGGAGGTAAACCCTTACCCCTATTTGACAAAATATTGAGAGGGTAAAGGGGGTAATGAAGGTTAAAAACTTACTCCATTTACCTCTATTTTCTTTAACCCCCAAATTGGGGGATAAAGAGGGATACGGTACACTTTTAAAAAAATTTGGACAATTTTTCCCTTATTTTAATTATAACGCTCATTATCCTTGCCCCTTGATATGTCGCATTTTTATATATTTTAGATCTCATTTCAATCTAGATACATTTCGACTATATTCGGCTATAGCATTTTTCCCTTATTTCGACTATATGCCCCTTGACATATTCGGCTATAATATGTGTGCTTTATTGCAATCTAGATACATTTCGACTTGGAGTGCATCAAAACAAACAAAAATTGAAAAGTGGCAAAATCAAGCATAATTTGGGCATATTTAAAGACTATGCTAAGAAACCTAACCACGTTTGTAAAAGAAGGACCCACGGGTCATAATTCGGTAACCCAAATAGATCTTGTAAGGTTTCGGGAACTAACCGATCAATCGGCACAAAGAGTCGATTGATTGGCAGAAACAATGGCTTATTGTTGACCGTCGATCGATCGGCCAACAATGCCAATTGATCGGCCAACGTTAGTACCGCTACCAACGAAGGCAAATCGATCGGCAAGACACCCGCAACGTATCCTAGGTCACGTTATGGGTACAAATTGAGAGGAGGAAGTATTTGTTCATCATCTTTGCCTCTTCTCATCTTCTCCTCTTCTTCCCGAAGCCGCTACGAGATCCAAGTGTTCTCAAACGCCAAAGCGCAGGTGGTCGGATTGCTGGGAGATCAAAGCACTGATCAACGTCTATGTCAATTGAGGGAGTCTCTATTTTCAAGTTTTTCATTGTTTTTCTTATTAGATTTAAAGATGTATAAAACTACCATGGAGGAATAGACCATTAGTTTAGGGATGAAGGACGGGTAGCCATCCATATTCCAGATTTATAGTGTACTTTTGATTATGATTGAGTTATGTTATTTTCGCAACCCTGTGGGGGACTGTTCATGTCAATTGGTTTTCTTGGATGTGCTTGTAGCCATGTTTAGATTTCCCAATTAATTTGCATTTTGTCTATGAGCTTGTAGCCTGGACCATAACATAACTGATTTTTACACGTGGTTAGGGTTGAGGCTGTACCCAACCCTAAACACAATCTTTTATACGAGTTCATATTGAACTAGAAGCGAGAAAGGAATTAAGTAGTATTCTTGAGATAACCTATGCTACACTTATGGTGACAAGATAGGTTATACCCTTGGACTAGTTTATTATTCCAAACCTTAATTTAGATGTTAACCTAAGCTTAGTGCTTGTAGCCTAAGCCTCCTAAATCATTGTCATAAGTAAAATATAATGACAGGATTCGAGGTAAGCTACCTGGAATTCATCCCTGAACTACCCTTAATTGAATTGACAACCTTTATATTGTTTTAATTGTGTTATCTTCATTAATTCCTCACTTCACCAACAAAAACTTGAATCAAACCACTCTTTAATCACTGAGTCTAACTTAATATTGATTTCCTGAGGATATGACACCCGTATGCCCGCCATTGCTACGACTTGCTCGTACGCTTGCGAGTAGACGGTTTTAACACACTTCTAAAACCACATAAAGCTTTTGGCGCCATTGCCGGGGGATCAGTAGGGAAAATAAACAACAACAGTCCCAGTGCTGCACAGTAGGAAAAATAAGATTTAGGAATTAACGAGCTTTTATTTTCTTTTTTGTGTTTATTCTTTTGCATAGCTTGAGGGCTGTGGCCTAAGTGAATTTAGCTCGCTTTCCGTATTGTATTCACAGTAGACACTCTCTCAACCCTGAATTCATTCCTTTCAATCTGGAAATTGAGTTGACTATATCTACCTTGAGGCGATATGAAGCAAGTGTAAATACACCTCAAAACATGGCCGACAATGCACCACGCATGATTGGAGATCATTTTGCTCCCCAAACGTATGTGGCACTCATGGAGTTGTGTTACACACCGTGGGTAACTTAAACTTCGAAATCAAGCCTAGGATCATCAACATGCTTTCCACTTTCTATGGGAAGCCAATAGAGAGCCCATACTAGCACGTTGATGCATTTATTAAAATTTGCAAAACCTGCCACTATCAAAAGGTGTCTCGATTAATGCAGTTAGGCTATGCCTTTTTTCATTCTCATTAAAAGACATAGCCAAACAGTGGTTTCAGTCCCTACCAAGGGGTGAAATCACCACTCGTAATGACCTTCAATAACGCTTCCTAGTCAATTTTTTTTCCTAAAGCCAAAACGATGGCTATTAGGCGAGCGGTTAACAATTTTGAACAAAAGGACCAGGAGCAGTTTTACAAAAACTGGGACAAATTCAAGGAGCTTCTTAGAAGCTATCCCCACTATGGGTCACCCAAGCGGGCTCTTGTGTAGAGTTTCCATGATGGTCTTACGGCCTCAAACAAGCAGATGTTTAATGCTTCGTGCGGAGGAGCATAACAAGATCGGGACGAGACATAGACATTATTTGAGGGCCTTAGTGAACACTCCCTCGACCAAGCCTTTTCTGTGAGGGTAGTTAGGGGAGGCACACGTGGTGTCTATGAAGTAGCATCCATGGACTAAACATCCTTAGTAGAAAGATGGATCAGATGATGAATATGCATGCGACTCCTACTAATGTGTGCCTAGTTAACATAGCAGAGTCATCAGGTGGTACTACTCCATGTGGTATTTGTTTGGATGAGGACCATTCTATTTTTGACTGCTTATATGCCTCACAATTCCTTGAATACGTGCAAGACCGGGTTTATATAGCACAAGGGTATTCGAGGAATAGCAACCCATTCTCTAACACCTAAAATCCTGAGTGGCACAAATCAAAATAAAGCCACGAGGTACCATGTGCCTGGATTCGTAGGTAATTCACCCCCTCCCAGTTTTAAGAAAGGGCAAAGGCATGGCTCTTCCTCTAACCCTCGAACTATAGATGCTAGCCCTCCACCACATCCTCAGTTTGAGGAGCGTATGCTCCGCTTTATGGAGGAAACCCAACAGTTGGTTCAGTCACATTCTCAGTCTATTTCTAATTTAGAGAACCAACTGGACAGTTAGCTCAAGCTTGAACAGGCGAGAGGAAGGGAGGTTACCCTCCCAACCTCTTACAAATCCTAGAGGATCAACTAGTTCTAACCTTAGCCGGGTCACTCACGAGCAAGCTAAGGTTGTGTCGGTTTTGGGTGAGGAAAATCTGAGAGAGGTAGAGATAGAGGTTGAGCAGGAAGGTGAAATTCCAACCCCCCCCCCCCCCCCCCCCCCCCTTCCAAAAAAAAAACTGCTTATAGGGATGAATCAGAAGCACCTTCATTAGGTTCAGCAATTAAACTCGTCGTCCCTTCTAGGACCAAAGAACAAGGATGACCCAAAGAGGGTTAAGCTGTTGGACTTGTTTAAAGACGTCAAAATCAACTTGCCATTGATTGATGCCATTAAACATGTTCCAATGTACCCAAAGTTCCTCAAAAACTTGTGTGTTAGGAAGAAAAGTGCGCAAGCGCCTGTCCCTAGGAAGGTTCAGCTCACTAAGAAAGTGAGCAACATTTTGGTTTCAGGCATCCCACCCAAGTGTCAAGATCCGCGGGCTTTTACAGTCCCGTGTGTCATAGGAGAGAGCTACACTAGTCAAGCTTTTTTTAATTTAGGGCGAGGGTGAACCTCATCCCATACTAGATTTTTAAGGAATTGGGTGTTGGAGATCTTAAACCAACCGGTGTTACACTCCAGTTGGCTAACAGATCAAAGTGTTTACCTTGAAGGATGCTGGAAGATGTACTTATCAAGATTGAAAAGTTCATCTTCCCCGTCGACTTTATCGTGTTAGACATGGACTCGGCACCTCATCAGAGGAACCACACCCCTGTCATTTTAGGACGATTGTTCTTAGCAACATCCGATGCTGTCATCCATCGTAGGACCGGGGTGTTTGAGGTTTCGTTTGGAAACCTTAAGGTCAAACTGAATGTATCGAATGACATTAGGTTCCCTGGAGATGAGGATGATTGTGATTGCTTTATGGTTGACGTAATTGGCCCTTTGTTAGAGTCAGTTTCATCTGACTTTATCAGAGGGGATGACTTGTCTGATGTGCTTACTCTGGCTGATAATGATGTTGATGCTAATGATCTACTTGTTGTTCAGGATGTGTTAAGAGTTGAGGCTAGGGGTCCAATTGTCGGCCCCCTAACTGGCCTCCGTGGTGAGTCTGCTAAGCCATCCATTGAGTGTCCGCTGGTGTTGGAACTCAAACCTCTCCCTTTAGTCTCAAGTACATTTTTCTAGGCCGCAATGACACCTTACTGGTGATTATTGTATATGACCTGAATTGTTAATGGTCCTACAAGACCATAAACGCGCTATAGGGTTCTAAGAGGAATTAACCCCTTTATATATGCACAGAATACATTTAGAGGAAAATGTTAAGCCTTCTAGAGAGATGCAAAGAAGGCTCAACTCGAATATGAGGGAGGTGGTTAAGAAGGAGGTTATGAAACTCTTAGATGCGGGTATTATATGACAGTACCTGCGTGAGTCTAGTCCAAGTGGTTCCTAAGAAGTTGAGAATCACATTAGTTACAAATGCTAAGGGAGAACCGGTTCCTATGCGTACTACTACATGGTGGAGAGTGTGCAGTGACTATCAGAAGTTAAACTCTGTAACACTTAAGGACCATTTCCCCCTTCCCTTTTTGGACCAGATCTTAGACAGAGTAGCAAGACAGGCTTATTATTGTTTTCTGGATGGTTACTCAGGGTACAACCAGGTCCTAGTTCACCCTGAGGATCATGAGAAAACGACATTCACATGTTCCTTTGGTACATTCGCATATCGAAGGATGCCCTTGGGTCTGTGCAACGCACCCACTACTTTGCAGTGATGTATGATGTCCATCTTTTCTGATATGTTAGACCATTACTTGGAAGTTTTTATGAATGATTTTTCCGTGTTTGGTTCATCTTTTAATAAATTCCTTTCTCACTTGAACCTTGTTTTGCAGAGATGCAAAGAGTACAATCTGGGGCTCAGCTAGGAGAAGAGCCATTTCATGGTTCAGAAGGGTATAGTGTTAGGACATGTGATATCCAAGGTGGGTGCCACTGTAGACAAGGCCAAGGTTGATTTAATTACCAACCTTCCTCCACCTACCTCGGTGAAGGAAGTTCACTCATTCCTTGGCCACGTAAAGTTTTATAGGCATTTTGTAGCCAACTTTAGTAAAATCGATGAACCTCTATTGAATTTGCTTGCTAATGATGTGCCTTTTATTTTTGATGATGAGTGTTTATCTACTTTTACTGAGTTAAAAAACTTGTTGTCTACAGCTCCAATCATGCAACCACTAGATTACTCTTTACTATTTGAGGTTATATGTGATGCCTTCAATTAAGTTGTAGGAGCCAAGCTCGGTCAAAGAAAGGATCGAAAACCTGTCGTGGTCTACTATGTTAGCAAATCCTTAGACGAGGCTCAAAAGAATTGCACCACTACAGAAAAGGAATTGTTAGCTGTAGATTTCGCCCTTAACAAGTTTCGACCTTACATTTTAGGCTTTAGGGTCATAGTCTTTTATGATCATGTTGCCATTCGATTCCTTCTTATCAAGAAGGAAACGAAACCTAAGTTGATTCACTAGGTTTTATTACTCCAGGAATTTAATGTAGAGATTAAAGCACCGCCCCGCCTCCTCACTGGCCTCACTATTCCTCTTCCTCCTCAAAGTTCTCTAAATTAGTTAGGGGGTTTTAACAGCAGCAAGGGAATCTCTCTTCCAACCTCAACAATCTCCAGCCAACCCCTCTTGACCGTTATCCTAGTCGTTGGTGACACCTCCGGGTCTGCCTACAAACTTTCCTATCTCAGATCGGTCTCTGCTTCCCCTTCTGCCGTTCAGCAGAGTGCTCGCGTCTCTTTCGTCGCCCGCGTCCTCTCTTTCGGTATCTATGCCTGCCCTGGGTTTCAGTGCCCGGGTACCTCAATTTACCACCCTCGGATCTATCCCCGAACCCTCAACGTCTATTCCTATGGCTGAACTCGCCCTAGCCGTATATCCTACGTTCTCATATCTCCCTACTCATACTTCCTTTTCTATGTCTACGGTTACCAGTCTTGTAACCATCAAATTAGAACAACCCATTAATTATTTTGCCTGGTGTGTGCAAATCTCAATGATTCTTCGGGCACATCAACTTATGGGATTCATTGATGGATCACTCGCTTGCCTGTCTCCTTATCTCCTTCATACTGATGGTTCCTTTATCCCTAACCCCGATTACACATCTTGGATATGTACGGATCAAAGGCTCCATTCTTGTATCAGTACTACCCTAACCCGATCTGTCCTCAATGACGTTATCCGTCAACCCACCTCCAAAGCTACGTGGAATACTTTCAATAAATGCTTTCGTGACCACTCCTTTGCCAAAGAATTTGTCCCTCGTAACCAATTAGCTTATCTTCGCAAAGACAACAAAATAATGGAGGCCTACCTTTCTGAGCTTAAATCAATTGCTAATGATCTTACTATCATTGACACCCCTATCTCTAATAGTAAATTTCTCCACTACGCATTTATTTGGGTTTCCCCCCAAATATGAAGCCTATGGTACCCTCATGAGAAAATTACTCGATTAATCTCACTTTTGAAGACTTGAAGACATCCCTGCTTAATGAAGAAGCTGCACAGGTTAGGATCCAAAATCGACAACTGTCTGAACATCTCATGCACTCGTTGCTCATGGTCAATCTTGTGACGCATCTGGTTGTGGCACCGAGGTCGTGGTGGACGTGGCAGTGGTGGTTGAGGTAATCGTACCAGCTATCGTCGTGAAAGATCTGGTGCTCGACATAACAGGGGAGGCGGTCACACTACAGTAGGGGGTTCGGTCATCAGTCCCCTGTGACCAATCATGGGAAGTCGGTCTCTGGTTTTTCTCCTCCGCACTACAACTCAATGGTAAGACCTTCAAGTAACTTTTCTTGTCAATTTGGTGATAGTATTTTGGGACCTGGACCCGTCGCCTATTAACTTTGCCAACAATTTGGGCACATTGCCCTTCAATGTCCTCATCAATACTCTCAGCCTGATCTATCTACTTCCTTATTTGCTCTGTCCGTTACCAAGCCTGACTACACGTGGTACGCTGATTCTGGGGCATCGAATCGCATGACCGCCAACTCATGTATTCTTCTTAACACGCACCCATACTTAGGATCTCAATCTATTTTAGTTGGTAATGGTCCATTACTGCCTGTTAAACATGTTGGTTCATCTGTCATACCCACTAAGGCTCGCCCTTTACACTTGTCTAATGTTTTCCATGTGCCGCAACTTATTCGCAACTTACTTTTTGTTAAACAACTGTGTTGTGATAATAATTGCATTATTGAATTTGACTCTAATTCCTTTTGTGTTAAGGATATGGCAGCGGGGACGCCTCTAATTCGGATGCACACTAGTGGGATGTTATATGGCTTCTCACGACATCACATTGGATTAGTTGCACGATCAGTTCCTGTTGATACTTGGCATAGATGATAAGGACATTTAGGAAATATAGTTTTGAATGTTTTGTATAAACGTTGTTTAATTTCTTTTAATAAATCTACTCTTGGACATTGTGAACTGTGTTGTTTAGGGAAATCTCATCATTTACCTTTTGATCTTGTGATTCATACTTCTACTCGTCCTTTACAGTTATTACATTCTGATGTTTGGCAAGCTCCCATCCCCTCTAATTCTGAGTATAAATATTGTGTTCTCTTTATCGATGATTTTTCACGTTTTACTTGGTTGTACCCAATGCATGGGAAAGATGAAGTTTACAATTCTTGTTTTCTGATTTTAAAACCCTTGTTGAAGATCAATTTGATTGTAAAATTAAGTGCTTTCAGAGTGATGGTGGTCTTAAGTTCGATAATAGAAAAATGGCCTCTCTGTGTTTTTCTCTTGGCATCTACTTTCGTCTTTTCTGTCCTGATACTCCACAACAAAATAGAATGGCAGAACGCAAACATCCGCATATTAGTGAAATGGTGTGAATGCTACTTTTTCTAACTAATTTGCTAGCAAAATTCTGGGCTGATGCGGCCTATACAAGTTGCTTTCTTATTAATCAACTTTCCACACCACTTTTAACTAATGTTTCTCCTTTTGAAAAATTGTTTCATATGGTTCCTAACCACTCTTCCTTTCGCGTCTTTGGGTGTGCATGCTATCCTAACATCACACCTTGCACCGCTCATAAATTGGCTCCACGAGGTAGTCCATGCATTTTTTAAGGATATGCTGCAAGCTATAAGGGTTATCGATGTTTTGATCCTAAAACCGGTCGCTTACATGTTAGTTGCAATGTTCACATTGTTGAAAATTTATTTCTTTACTCGTCTATCATGTCAAGTATCACAGGTTCTTCTAGCCCTTCCCTCATAGCATGTGAAGTCCCTCTTATGATAACCACCCCGGCTCTCCCCTTTATAGGTTCCACTCATGCAAGATCTCCTAGTGAAAACGATGACACCACATGGTCCTCCAAGTTTTCTACCTCTCTAATTCAGTCTGAATCGAACTTGGTCCCAACCTAATGTCGCCAACCCCCTTACCTTTGCTAGGTGAGTTGTCTAGTGCACTTACTGACACATCACAGGCACTTGTCCCTTCCTCGTCTCCCCATAGTTCGGTCTCTCCTCCCCTTGAGGTATCCTTACTGCCGCCCACTAATGTGCATCCTATGCATACTCGTCTCAGAGATGGTATTCGAAATTCAAAACATATCTTGTCCTTGTCCACCATTATGGTAGTACAAGTGCCCACATGTTTTTCTCAAGCTGTTAAGAACCCTCAGTAGCAAGAGGTCATGGCTGAGGAGTTCAATGCCCTTTTACAAAATCAAACATGGGATCTTGTTCCTACCAACTTCAATTCAAAATGTGGTAGGAAGCACATGGAAATACAAAGTCAAGTATAAGGCAAATGGTTTGTCGAACAGTTTAAAGCTAGACTCATTGCTCATGGCTTCCACCAAAGGGAAGGCATAGACTATTTTGAGACCTTCAGTCCCGTAGTTAAACCCACCATTGTTTGTTTCGTTCTCCCGTTAGCTGTGACATACAACCGGTCCGTACAACATATAGACATCAAAAACTCATTTTTACATGGCCATCTCACTGAGGAAGTTTACATGAAACAACCCCAAGGCTTTTTTCATCATCGATTTCCCAATTATGTTTGTCATCTTCGTAATGCATTATATGGGCTTAAACAAGCTCCTTGAGCTTGGTTTCATCACTTTAGTACCTTTCTCCTTAGTCAAAGTTTCCACTATAGTCGGCCTAACCTGTCTTTATTTATTTTTCGCTCATCCTCAGACCCTGTTTGCCTGCTTTTGTATGTTGATGATTTTATTTTAACTAGTTCTAATAATAACTTGCTCATATCTATCATTAAAATACTCTCTCACCAATTTGCTAAGAAAGATCTTGGTTCTCTTCACTATTTTCTTGGTATTGAGGCCAAACAGAGTGACAAGGGTCTCTTTTAAAATCAACACAGATACGCCATTGTTCTCCTGCTTAAACATGACGTGCTTGACTCCAATCCTATCTAAACTCTCTTATCATCTCAGGTTCAACTATCCCAAACTAAAGGTCAGTTACTTACTTATCCAATTGAGTATCGTAGTGCTATGGGGGCTCTCCAGTACTTGACTATGACTCATCCTGATATTTGTTATGTAGTTAACTGTGTTTCCCAGTTTATGCATGCTCACAGGTCTTCTCATTGGCAGATAGTTAAGCGGATTCTTCGCTATCTCAAGCTCACACCTGATCATGGCCTCACCATCCAACCAGGCTCCTGCACCATGATCACAACATATGCTGATGCTGATTGGGGTGGTTGTTCAGACACCAGATGGTCCACTACTGGTTATGCCCTCTTTCTTGGACCTAATCTTATCTCTTGATGAGCAAAGAAATAACCTATTGTTGCTAAATCCACTACTAAGTCAGAATATCGGACTGTAGCCAATGCTAGTGCCGAAAGTGATTGGCTTCGGTACATCATGCATGACCTTTGTATCTATCTCTCTGGTCCTATCATTCCCTATTGTGACAATGTCTCTACTACATACCTTGCTACTAATCCCATCTCCAATGACTGCACCAAACATGTCGATGTTGACTATCACAATGTTTGTAAGAAAGTTCTTAAGGGTGATCTTCAAGTTCGTTACACTCCTATCAACAAGCAGGTTACAGATATCTTCACAAAGGAGCTCTCCTCAGATCGCTTCCACATTCATAAAGCCAATCTGCACATTGGTCCCTCCCCGTTCAGATTGATGGGGCGTATTAGGATATAGTATATTTATGTATTATTTGTCTTTACTTACTTTGAGTTTATAGATCTATCTTGATCTTATCTTATGTACCTTTCTTCTTCTATGAATATAAGCGCAAGGCTACCATGTTAGGTATGCCATTCAATTATAAGGTTTCACATTATCAAATAAATAATAGAGTTATTTGCACCAAAGACACTTTTCTTATTAAGTTAATTTAGTCCTTGTACTTATAATTGTGTTAATTTAATCTCTCTACAATTTATATTGTGCCAATTTAGTCTTTTAGTCAAATTCTAGTTTACTTTTTGACGTAATTCTTAACAGCACAATCATGTTAAATGTAAGTAATTGACCTCATATATCCATCTTTTATTCAATTTAACTCAATCTCTGGCTGAATTATTTAAATTTTCATTCACAACTTAACATAAACTTTACTCTAAAGCTTGACATAATATCAATCATATAGGGACTAAATTAATACAATTTAAAGCATAAGGACTAAATTAACACAATGACCAAAGTACATGGATCTTTGTGTAAATAACCTAAATAATATATATTTTAATTACTTTCTTAATATGAAATACACATAACATTATTGAGGATAAGTAAGTAAAACAGTAATTATATAAAAGTTAAAATAGGTAAAAAAAAAAAATTAATAATTATGGATCCTACCAATATTTTCATTCATATTGGGCGAATCCAACTCCCCCGTCATGAAAATACAAGAACAAAGGATATTTTATTCCCAACTTTCAATCGCCATTTCATTCCATCCTCATATAACGAACACCAAAAAATGGGATTTATTTTATGTGGCCCAACATTTGACAATGATCTTATTAGCCACCGCCATATCCGCCACCTTCTATAGCGGGGCCAGATTTTTCACCTATCCTATCGGCCATTTCCTCCATAGCTCTAGGGCATGGAAAACACGGAGAAGTTACTCTCCTCTCTTCTCTAAAAACCTGCCTTTTCTTTTCAATAAAGTTGTGTTCTTTATATCCTTCTTTTTCTATTACTGAGCATATTGGTGCTTATTGTAGTCCTCCATTCAAAAGTACACTTTAGGAGTGAATGCTTTGTTACCCATGGAGTCAAAGTACTAGTTGTTCTTGTTGTACCATTCCTGGTACATAAACGACTTAAGGCAGTAGTGAACTCCTAGCATGACATTTTTTCTCTTTGATCTTTGATTCACTATCTCCGGTTTTGTCTCGATTAATTTCCCTTTTTTATTGATACTGCTCGAGGTTGAGATGCTTGAACTTGAGAATGATCTGCAAGTTTGTGCTCGTGTTTGGCTACTAATGATGATACGGTTCGATTTTGAGGTCAGTTTGGTCCAAGTTAGAGCTGATTTATCTAAGCTTGATGTTGCTTTTGTTCGAGTTTTTAGATTGCTCTAGTTCGAGATTTGGGAACTTTGAAGTCTTGAATACGCTCTTTGAATTCGATTGTATCTCAAATTGGTGTTGTTTGTCTTATATATTGAAGAATAATATTCATAGAGACCCTTCGTACTATTCGTCAAGATCAAAATGACCCTCCGAACTTTCAATTTCATCAAAGGCACCCTCTGAAATATTAGTTAAAATCAATATGACACCCCCCCCGGCGGCCCCTAAAACGTCTAACTTCATCAATGACACCCCCAAACTATTGGTGAAAATCAATGTAACTCTCTCAACTTCTAATTATATCAAGGACATCCCCCTCCCTCCAAAAAAACTATTAAAGAAAATTAATTTAATCCTTAACTTTAAATTTTATAAAAGATAATTATTATAGAAACCAGAAAAAATTTGTTTAGGTAACCTGCTGTTTGTTGATATATTTTATAACTGCATAGTTGTTTAAAATACCATAAATTTTCCTGACTTCTTTCTCAAATATTTTCCTCATAACTCTATTAGTATTCATTTAAATTATGCCAATGTGATATACAAGTAAAAGAAAGGGTTATTTACATTTTACTATTCAGACCTTTCTGGTAATTATAAAAAGGACTCTGACGTTTTGGAATTATTAAAAAGGACCCTGAGGTTTTATCGTATTAATAAAAAAGACCCTCTCCGGCCATCTGACGTCATTTTCTGTCACCGACACTGACGTGACAAGGCTGTTTTAAAATTTGCTACAGTATATTTACCATATTACGACTTAGCCAAAAAATTCAATAAACCCTCCCCCAACACCCAATCCCCTCCACCAATTTTTTTTTAAATTTAAACTTCTTCTTCTTCTTCATCTTTGTTGTCTTCTTCTTCATCTCATCTTCTTTATTTTATTCATTTTTTTTTTAAAACTCAAGTATTTTACCTTTTTTTTTTTTTTATGAAATTCAACCATTGAAGGCTACCTTAAAATTTTTCGAAATATTTTTTTAGTGTCGTTTTTAAGCTTTATTTACTGTGGAATATTTAAAATATTTTTTTCAAATGTCATTTTTTCGTTCTTTTTTGTTTAATTTTACTTTATACAATAATAACCCATAACTTTTTTATTTAATTTAAATAATCCATTATAAAATGCTTTTTATTTTTTAAAACCAAAACGACTTCATTTTGGTAATTGCACAGAATCAGACCTAAAATGACGTCGTTTTGCTTAACGGTATTTTCGTCTTTTTATTTTTCCTAGATGTCAGATTGTCGGAGAGGGTCCTTTTTATTAATACGATAAAACTTCAGGGTCTCTTTTAATAATTCTAAAATGTTAGGGTCCTTTTTATAATTATCAAAAAGGTCAGGGTAGTAAAATGTAAAAAAACTCTAAAAGAAAATACCTAACATAGTTTAATTATCATTTACATTTGAAATAATTCTAAATATTTGAAATGATTTTAAAAAATTTTAAAATATAAAACTCACTAAAACTGACTTAACTAGCTCTTGTGATGTGTGAGTCGCTGCATGGGCTGGGGTTTATCGAGTAACCGGGTTCCTTATTAGTAAAAACTCCATAAAACTATTAATAAATAATTCTGAAAATAAGAAATTAAAATTATATGTTTTATTTTCAAAACTATTTTAAATATATTTTGATATTTAAGAATAATGACATTTTTTTCCTATATTATTTTTCAAGTGTGTAATTAGTTTAATTAAATGGAATACTATCAGAGTCATAAGACTGGTACTTGGAAAAAAAATTACCAAAGTTCACGTAACATAAAAATATTTTAAAACCTAAAACACCTAAAAAGTACATTATCAAATCTTTTTTAACGGGAAATCATAAACACAATCCCTTACTATATGCAATACACCATATGCACTTTTAATTTCATAAAATAGTCCATGAACTTTGTTATTGCATACAAAACACCCCCCCGAACTTTGCAATTAAACACAATATACCCCTTGTACTTTCAATTTTGAAAAGGACGAAATATAGAAAGACTCCCTAGACTTTACAATTAAACACAACATACCGCCTGCACTTTTTATTTAATAAAATAGCCCATTGAACTTTACAATTGATCACAATACCCCCCCTCCACTTTCAATTTCATAGAATAACACCCTAAACTTTGTAATTAAACAGAATACACCTCCTACACTCTTAATTTAGCCATTGAACTTTGTTATTACACAAAACTCACCCTCGAATTTTATTACTAAATATAACGCACTCCTTAGACATTAATAAATTTGAAATTAAAAAAATTGTACGAAATTAAAACAAATTATGAAAAAATAATTTTTTTTTTGGAAAAAGCTTGAAAAAATAAATAATATTTTTTAACTTTGATTTTTCAATTTTTTTAAAAATTATATTTTTAGAATTTATTTCCAAAATTTTAAGTTGTACTATTTCTAATTTTAAATTTATTAGTCTAATCTTAAAATTTATATTTTAAAAAAATTATTATGTTTTATCTTACAGTATTCTTTTTATGAAATTTAAAAAAATAGTTATTGAATTTTAAATATTAGAAAATTTTTTTATCTTTTGCTTAGAAATATAAAGCTCCCATCTATGGCCTAAAATGTAAAATCCAAGATCTTTTGTATAAAGTAGAAAATCCCTAATTTTTAATTTGATATTTTTTTTAATTTGAAATTTATTAATCTAATTTTTTTTAAAGTTAAAAAAATATTATTATATTTTTAAAAAATTTTTTTTCCATAATTCATTTAAAATTTTTTTAATTGCAATTTTTAATTTCAAATTTATTAGTGTCTAAAAGGGTGAATTGTGTTTACTAACAAAGTTTGGGAAGTGAGTTGTATATAATAACAAAGTTCAATGGCGCTATTTTTTAAAATTGAAAGTATAGGAGGTATGTTGTGTTTAATTGCAAAATTTAGGGGGGGTGTTGTGTGTAATAACAAAATTTAAGAGGATGTTTTATGAAATTAAAAGTGCAAGGGGTATGTTACGTTTAATTATAAAGTTTAGGGGGCTATTTTGTAAAATTAAAAGTTTAAGGAGTGTTGTATTTAATTGTAAAGTTCATGGGTCTTTTCATGTTTTTCACTTCAAAAAAATAGCCCTTGAACTTTGTTATTACACACTACTCACCCTGAAACTTTGTTACTAAACAAAACACACCCCTTGGACATTAATAAATTTGATATTCAAAAACTGTACAAAATTAAAATATCTGAAACAAATTATGGAAAATATTTGTTTAATTTTGAAGAAATATAATAATATTTTTTAACTTTAGTTTTTCAATTTTCAAAAGAATTATTTTTTTCAAAAATTTATTTTCTAATTTGTAATTTTGTACAATTTTTTAAATTTAGATCTATTAATCTAATTTTGAAAATTTTTATAAAAAAAAATTATTATATTTTATCTTATACAATATTTTATTATTTTTAAAATTTATAATATTATTACTATAATTAATTAGAATAATTATTCATTTTCTTATCTTTTGCCTAGAAACTTAAAGCTCTTATCTTTTACCTAAATTATCTATCTTATATATAAAAGTAGAAAATTCCTTATTTTTAATTTGATACATTTTTTAATTTTTAGTTTATTTATCTAATTTTTATCAAAGTAAAAAAAATATATTAGTATATATTTTTAAAAGTTTTCCAATTTTTTTTTCATAATTCATTTCTAAATTGTTTAATTTCATATCTCTTAATTTTAAATTTATTAATGTCTAAAGGGTGAGTTGTATTTAGTAACAAAGTTCAGGGGTGAGTTGTATATAATAATAAAGTTCAGGGCGCTTATTTTATGAAATTAAAAGTGCAAGGGTGTGTTGTGTTTAATTATAAAATTCAGGGGGACTATTTTATAAAATTGAAAGTGTAGAGGCGTGTTGTGTTAAATTGTAAAGTTTAAAGGGCTATTTTATAAAATTAAAAGTGCAAAGGATGTGTTATATTTAATTGTAAAGTTCATGAGATCTTTCCATAAGTTACCCTTTTGTAATTGTTTTGAATGTCTTTGATAGTTAATAGTTCGGGAGGTGTTTTTGTTAAAATTAGAAGTTGTAAATTACATTGATTTTAACCAATAATTTAGGAGGTATTTTTGATAAAATTAAAGTTTAAAATTATTTTAATTTTCATTAATAATTTTAAGGATCACTATAAATATTATCCAATTTTAAATTTCAATTACTCAAGCAAAATTTTCCAACGGTGCATAGTCTCTCTCACGATCCTATCCATAGCTTACATCATAACATGTAATAGCTGTCGAGACAATGGGTATTTGACTAGAATTTTTAAACTTTGTTTTCTTACTCATTCTTAATTATGCGTGCCAATCACCTTTAGACAACAAGAAATCTTTCTAATATACTGCAAAATAATTCAAATAAAAAAATTGCTAAAACTTTCCTGGCATTTCTATAAGATTTTGCGAAACAAATACGTGATACTGTTATTGACATGACGAAGTTATTGTTGTTATGGCAACTAATTGAAATTTTAAAATTTTTATTTACTATAAGTTGCATAATTTTCTCGACTATAACATTTACACATCATTAATCTTAAAATTAATTTTATAGAGTTTATCATATAAAGATGGTATTTTAAACATCAACAAATTATGCTATTATTTTATATATATAGGGTGGCGTTCTTATGAGAGGGTGAAAGCGTGAGAGGGGCAATTCTGGCCCTCCATTGTAATGGACAGCTAGGATTTATTGGACACTTAAAAAAATAATTTACGGCCAAAATTTGTATATATATTCTATTACGATTAACGTTATTAGACTTCTGTCTAAAATTTATATTTTGACATTTCACATAGTTTTACAGCAAGCTTTTGTAAAAAAATTTCAAACATCTCCACTCTTTTCCCCATAACACTCTAATATAATGCAACTACAACATATTTAGGTTGTTATTATTGCCTGGACATAAAATATTGTTGTCAGAGTAATAATGTAACTTGGACATAATAATATTTATAAATTTCGAAAAGGTACTCGACATTAATATTTCTGCTCTAACAATAACATCATCTTAAATATAAGGTTATAGTGCTTAACAATGTTTTAACCCATGCTGATCCGTGCATTTTGCTCTGCCCTTGAACAAGTTTCTTTGAACCATGTCTTCAGAGAGGCAAATTGGTCGACTGATTTGTTGGCAAATGCTGGCCATGAGAGTACGGATGTTTCTCTTTGGGATCATGCTCCCTGCCATTCTCTTCTCTCTATTTCTCGAACTAAGACCCTGTGATTCCCTTTCTTGAGAGATGGTCCTTGAAGCCTTATACCTTTGTTTTCACCTCAATTTGGAAAAAAAAATGTTGATCCATGCATCATGAAAGAAGGACTAAAGCATGAATGGTCTAACTCACTATAGTGGCAGATCTAGAATGTTAGTAGAGGGTGGGCTTGATTTACAATCTATATTTACTGCACTCATTTATCTTGGTCCTTTACTTTTCCTTTATTTTGTTGCTAATGTTGTGCTAATATATATTTCATTTCTAGTTAAACTTTGTATATTTCATCCTCTAAATTAACAAGTCAATTTAAACAATTTTGTTAGTAAAATGTAATTTATCGAAAGTAGACTTCTATAAAAATATAAACATAACAATAAACTTTAGTGGTCGATATAAAAATATTAGGGTAACTTGTAGCACTTATACTAAAGAATTAAAATGGGATGATAGATAATTTGAGAATATTCTAACAAAAATTTATTAGAAACTAGTGCATGATATCCATTTATCAAGTAATGATGTATTCAGGCTTTTCTCATACATAAACGAGTCGTAGAAAATGATGACTAGATAATTATTTTGGAAGAACAAAAAATATAAGGTATTAGATGCTTATTATTTTTTATAAGAACTAAAATTATTTTAATTATATTGGATATTAAATACGAATAGGGTGGGCTTAACAATTAAAATAAACCTAAAAAAATAAATTTATATAGAATTTTAAAAAATATATAAATTCAGGGGGCTTGAATCCGCCACTGAACTCACATAATGGGAAAAAAAAAAGTTTTGTTATTTTTATGAAAAGAGTTAAAGAGTAAAAATGACATTAAGTTGATGATAATGACAACTTACCAAAAATAGAAGATAATGACATTTTTATGAATTTCAACTCTAAACAGAATTGCTCACTTTGCAAAAATAGTAACCTTACGTATAGCATTTCATATATTGGCCTTGACATAGACAGTTTTATAGAGTTTTCGATTTGTCAATTCTATTTTGTATTAATCAGTGGAATAACAACGCAAATAGTGCAACCATAGTGAGAATATAATAAAAATACTGCAAAAAATACAGCAAAAATACTTTAGAAAATACAACAGAAAAATACAGAAAAAATACTGCAGGAAAAATGCTGAAAAATTGCAAAAATAAATCAGTTATTGTTGTTAATTTAAACTGTAATTGAAGAAAAATTATCTGTAAAATTCGTGAGATATGCAGCAATGTAATTCAGTAAAAACAAAAGTAGTAAATGGATTAAACACAGCAACCAAATAAGACCGAAAAGTGGAGAAATTGACTAGACTATGAAAATACCGCGCCATGGTAAATCATCACTGTCCTAAAAGACGATTTCGTCGCTGCTCGGGTGTAAAGAGTTTTACCAGCAGCCGTCCTCCAGAATTAACGCTATCCAACTCTTAACTTGCACTCGTTAGTTGCCGGGTAGGAAAGCCTCGAACTTTTCCCAAATTTATGAAGAGAGGAAGAAGTATAAACTGAAAAAATGGGAGCAGGTAGAAGACAAGAGAGAGAGATGATGATCAGGAATAGTGAAGAATCGGGTGTTTTATACTAGTGCAAACATGAATACTAACAGCTAGGAACGGCTAAGACTGATTAAATGCTTAACAAAAAAAAAATTGATTAATTATGCAAATCGCTGTAGTAAATACGGGACTTGAAAAATATTTTTTGTAAAATAAATATACTCGTTAATAAAAAGAATCACCCTCGCCTCTCACCCATGACTTAATTCAAATGACAGTCTTAACATATACATATATAAACCTAAGTAACCTCCCCTCTTTTGTCTATGTGGGATGTGGCTTTGTATTTTCCCTTGTCATTGCTACTTGGCTTTGTATCTTTTTTCCAACAATCAACATATAAAACTTTTATACTTTTATGTTTTATGCTTTTGAGGTTGGAAGTTTTCGGATACAGCCCTCCTTTAGGGTAGCATATTGAAGGGGTAAGGCTGTGTATATTTGTTCCCCCACAAACCCTACATATGATTGAGCTCTTGAGGCACCAGGTCGGTTGTTGTTGTTGTTATTGAGCATATAAAATTTTAGTTATATATAGAAATAAATGTAGTGCTTTTTTTTAAATATCAGGACTATAACATAAAAAATATTTAGAGCAAAATAATTCAAGGTCACAAACAATCTCAATTTGGTGCCACTTTGAAGTATCATAGCGTTAAGTTTAGGGGTGCTATATTGTAGGGGAAAACAATTGAGGTGTCTGATAACTCTTTTAGAGTTGCAGCTAAATGTGGAGCAAGATGTAAATGATCATTTTGATTATCTATATAATAGCATTGACTGTTATATATAAGAAACACCTATATAAGAACTCAACTATATTGGATGAGTAAGAAGAGTAGAAGGGCCTCCTTATATAGAGAGCCAAAATGAGAAGGATTACAATATTTCTGTTGGACCATAATAATAAGCCTAGGGATACAAGAGTAATTGCATATTAACCATAGAGGACTTTCCTAGTTTGGTTACTCTATTAGGCCCCCTTAAGCTGGATGTGGTGAACAATGTAAAGATTGTGTTTATGATAGTGGAAGCGATCAATGGAGAGTGCTTGGTGAAGATATTGACAATTTGTTTGGTTGTGGTGTGTAGAGTACTTGAAAGTCCCCTTTGACAACATTTTTATGGACATAATAGAACACAACATCAATGTGCTTGCATTGATCATTTGATACTGGGTTTGTGGCAAAGTATGAGGCTGAGACATTGTCACAGCACATGATGACTAGTCCAGTGTATTTGAGGCTAACATTGCGAATGAGGTAACGTATCCAGTCACATTCTGCTACGACTTGGGCAACAACACGGTATACAAATTCAGTGCTAGACTTGGGGACAGTTGCTTGTTTCTTGGCATACTATGAAATGAGGTTCTGACCGAGCAAGATGGCATATTAGGTGATAGAGTGTCAGTGTCTGGACATCCTCCCCAATCAGCATCGATGAAGGCAGTTATAGAGGTACACTGATCCCAGTACTAAAGTCATGCCATGGTTGAGAGTGACCTTAAGGTAGTGAAAGATGCACATAACAGCTTGCCAATGGTTAGTCCTAAGAGCGAGAAATAAGGTTAACATCTAAACATATGTCAGAGCGAGTCATAATTATGTAGTGGAGTACATCCATAACACTTCGAAATTAGGTGGGGTCAGTCAATAACTCTCCTTCAGTAAGCGAGAGATGTGCTCGAGCAGTTAGGGAATTTTTGATTGGTTTAGCATCGTGCATGTTGTGTTTAGTAAGGAGGTCAATTTTGTCTTTGTGTTGGAAGAGAAAGAGGCCGGAGGGATTATTTTGGCATTGATGCCAAAGAAATAGTGGAGGGGACCAAGGTCATAGCAAATTGGGCAGATAAGTCTAAAATGAGATCATCTAAAGGAGCATTGTGGGAACCTATTAAGATTATGCAATCAATGTAGAGAAGAACGAAAATGATGTGTTTAGTAGTTTTAAGTATGCAAATTGAAGGATCCGCATGACTACAAATGAACCCAAGACTTAAAAGGAAGGTGTTATATTGTTGGAACCATGCTCTAGGAGCTTGTTTCAGGCCATAGAAGGCCTTGCATAAGTGACACAAGTGATTATTTTGGGTGAATAAAACATTGTGGTTCCTTTATGTAAACATCTTCTTTTAGAGATATAGGGAAGTGTTTTTGACATCGAGTACATATAGCCTAAGTGTGGGAAATGGCGAGTGATAGTCTAAAGCGAACGGTGGAAGGTTTGACAATAGGACTGAAAGTTTCCCAATAGTTAATTCCTTTGCATTGATGAAATCCTTGGGCCAGTAGTCGAGCTTTGAATTTGCCGATGATCCATCCGCTTTGTATTTCACTCGATATTTTCAAGTACTTCCTACAAGGTTCTTAGAGGTATTATAAGGCATTAAGTCCTAAGTGTTGTTTGAAGAAGTTCATTAAACTCACTAGCTATGGTTTCTTGCCATTGAGGGTTTTTTATTGCTTGAGAATAACAAGTTGGTTTCTGTATTACTGTTATAGATGTTAAGGACAATGGGTATTTAGTTTTATGAATACCATCCTTTAGTCGTGTGCGCATTGAGTGTATGTTAACAGGTTCGGTTGGTGCGAGGAGCAGGTTTTGTTTGAACCGCGGGTGAGGGAGTTCGGTTGGGCAGATAGGCTCAGTGGTTGTGGTGGGTGCCAATGACCGATTGATGGTTAGGGGCAATGAAGTGGGGCTACTTGCTTTGGGGGGGACTTACAGTTATAGGGGAGCTGGGCAAGGAGGGCTCCGTTGTCATGGGGGAGGGGGGGAGGTGCTGTTTGAACCACTATTGGCGACGGTGGTTGTGCCACTATAGGGGGTGGAAGAGCTAGGGTAGTGGGCTACTATTTCGGGTTAGGGATGCTGGTCTGAGGGGAGGGAGTGTGATTAGGTTGTGATCCGATTGGTGTTGTGATGAGTCATTTGTGAGTTCATTAAAGGGAGAGCTTAACTCATTAAATCTTACATCACGACTAATGTAAATGTGATTTGTTTTCGTTATCACCCGTGCTGCCGTCGTACTTGGTTGACACACCTGTGTTTTGCTGATGACTTGATGATCTTCTGTCAGGGTGATATGGGTAGTGTATCTGTTGTCCGTGAGGTTTTAGACGGCTTTGCTGTACTTTCGGGGCTGTCCTCGAATGCAGCGAAGAGCTCAGTTTTTCTAGCAAGGGTGGACTCTGCGACTCAGCGGGACATTTTGGGTGTTCTGGATTTCAGTCTTGGGCAGTGCCCGGTTCGATATCTAGGAGTACCACTTATCACTTCTCGACTGCGGTACGTTGACTGCAAGCCACTGCTGGATCGCATTCTCTCTCGTATACGGCTCTGGACCTCTTGTTCTCTATCGTATGCTGGTCGTTTGCAGCTTATTCGATCTGTTCTTTTCGCCACTCAGGTCTACTGGTCATCGATCTTCATGCTCCCGAGGACGATGATCAGGAAGATCAAGTCGACTCTTACGGCGTTCCTTTGGAAAGGATCTTCGTTGGCCCCGGGAGGGGCGAAGGTTGCTTGGAGGCATTTGTGTTACCCTCGGCGGGAGGGTGGTCTTGGGCTCCGTCGCCTTGCTGAGTGGAACCAGGCTTCGATTATGAAGCATATCTGATTCCTTCTTTCTGACCCTTCCTCGTTATGGCCGTGTTGGGTTCATCTGAACTGGCTTTGAGGCAGGAGCTTCTAGACTATTCGGGCGACGAGTTCTGCCTCTTGGTGCTGGCGTCAAATTCTATCTGTCCGCCGCCTCTGCTTTGGTGCGATCTATCATGTCATAGGTGATGGCCTTGACACTGCCCTTTAGACTGATTACTGGCTGCCATGTGGTCGTCTTTCGGAGCACTTCCCTGCTCGGTTGCTCACCTCCTCTGGACTTCATTGGGATTCTCGGGTCTCATCCATTATTTAGGGTGGTCAGTGGAGATTTCCACAGGGTTGTTTGGAGCTCCGACCCATCTGGGACACGATTCCGGGCTGGTGTAGTGGACTCCATCCGGTGGTTGAGTGACCCCTCGGGGAACTTCACCACCAAGTCCGCTTGGGAGATACTGCGGAGTAAGAGAGAGGAGGATACCATTCATCACCTTCCGTGGTTTCAGATACATATACCGAGGCACTCCTTCGTTCACTGGCTCGCTTCTCGGCAGTGACTTTGGACCCGGGACCGACTTGGGCCTTTCGGAGCACTAGAGGTTCAGAGTGTTTGTGTTCTCTGCGGTTCTACTGACGAGACTCATGAGCACCTTTTCTTCGCCTGTTCCTTTACCGCCTCGGCCTGGAGCTCTGTCACTCCGAGTACATCTATCGCTTGGCCTACCCTTCCTTGGGACGATCTTGTCACTTGGGCTGCTCCGCATCTCAGGGGGCAAGAGATTGGCAGTATCATTGCTCGACTCTGCCTCTCTGCGACTGTGTATACTGTCTGGTACGAGCGCAACCTTCGGGTTCAGCGTTTCAGTCTAGATCAGTTGCGGCTGTACGGAAGGAGATTACGAGTTTGGTCGGGAGCCGCTTACTTGCTACTTCTTTGTTCAGAGGAGCTCATCGTCACGCCTCCTTGCTTCGGCACTGGGGTTTTGAGACTTAGTTTCTTCTTTGTTCCCTTAGTTGTACTTTGGTTGCTTTTTGTATGGACTTTGTCTGGACTATAGTTGACGTTGTTTCATATTTGTAGGCTTCGGCCGTGTCCTGGGGTATGCCCCTTATAGCTTGTACTACTTTTCCTTTCATCTATATATTTCGCTCACTTACCAAAAAAAAATAAAAATAGGACAAGCGAAAATTTCTACCATGATTATGGCACAGGCTGGCCATGAGTCAGTGGTCATAGTCACATCCGTCATCGCTTTGAAAAATGTTGATTTTAAGATTGAACTAATTTTCAACAAGGTTTTTAAAAATTGTGAAGATGTCGAAAACCTTGGAATTTCGCTGCATCGGGTATAACCATGAAAATCGCAAGAAGTCATCAACAAAAATAACATAGTATTTGTAAATAGATGTAGAGTAAACAGGGGATTTCCAAACATCGAGCGTATTATTTGTAATGACTTAGCTATAGTGTGTGTTACACGATCAAATGGTAACCGATGAGCCATATTTGAACAACAAGAACGACAAATTGAGAAATGAGCATTTTGCATTTTCATAAAATTCCTAAACCATTACCACCCGGATGTCCTAGATATGGATACCAATGTTTTCCTAAATGCGTCTGAGCTAGGCCGGTCATAACGGAAGAGAAAATCTAAAGTGATCCATTGCTGCCTACTTGAACAAGAGGTGTTGCCATAGCCTTGTCCTTAACACAAAAATGATCTAAGTCAAAACCCATCGTACAATCGTTATCTTGGCATAGTTTCTTAATTGGTAGAGTTTCTTAAACGAAAGTACATTATGTGAAAATTAGGGAACCAAGTAAACATTATTCAGTTTAAGTTTCTTAGATTGAGTTTTAATAATAGAGGAACCAATATGTGTAATAGGTAATAAAGCACCATCATCAACAAGTACATTCTTATGACCATTATAGAGAAGAGGGTTACGAAGCATACCAGTGGGTGTCATGTCGTTTGATGCTCTAGAGTAAGGGTATCAATTGCAGTCGTTAAAATCCCCTATGGTCGTGGCAGAGAAGGACTAGGACGGGTCAAGGTATGAGTTGGAGTCAAATTGATGGGAGCACGCGATAGCTATGCGACCGAATCAAGAGCAAATTTGGCAGAATGAAGGTCTTGGTCCGAGCACACCTGGAGTAGGAGAGGAAGTATTGGAAGGCCTTACATAACTCGAAGATGAGGGAGGGGCAGAGCCATGTTGAAGAGAGGATTATCCATCAGGATGATGGGGCCCTAATTGGTTATGTTGATGTGGTCCTTGGTTCCCATGGTGACCCCTTCGGCCTCCACGACAGTTGTTACATCCATGACCGTGCCCACAGCCCCCTCGACCCTGGTTAGGTCTTGTACCTGTAGCAGCTCATGAATGAGTTGGATTAGGGTTAGAGCATGCTTGATAGCGATTTAGGACGGCTTCTTTGTTCAGTAGAGCAGTTTTGAGTTCTTCAAAGCTTAAGGAGGGAGAGGTGTATCTTATAAAAGTGGAAAATGCAGCATATTCAGGTGGAAGCCCGAAAAAGCATGGTGAATAAGTTTTGTAGTAGCTATGGAGCAATCTATAGCAATTAGGTCATCATCAATAGATTTAAGTTCAGAGAGGTACCATTTTTCTTACGGGCTGTAAATTGGTCCACAAGTCAAATTCTTCTTCCATCGAGTGATCCTGAAGCTGCTTAGTTATGGCATCCCACATGGCTTTTGATGTGGGTTGGCAAGCAATATCATTTAGAAGGGATCATGAGAGAAGTTCAGTAATATAGGGGCGTAAGCTTTGGTCAGTTCGTACCTGGGCTAGATATTCGGGATTTTGTTACGGTTGCGAAACTAAGTTGGTTATATGAATAGGGGGGATAGGGATATGACCCATCAATGAACCCTAATATTTGATTGGCGACCATAATCACAATTGTCCCCTCCATGCAAGGAGTAAACTGGAAATCATTTAGACTCTCTCTCTCTCTCTTGTTCACTGACACACGCAACACCACCCCCCCCCCCCTCCCCCCCAACGGCTAGCTAGCCGGGCCCCCCACCTACCGTCGGTCATCTCGTCAACCATCTGACCTCCAGCGACACCAAGACGGTGCGACTGCAACACCAACCTGCTTGCCCCACCGCAACGCCGTAGCCCCCCTCCTCCCCTCCCCGGCCTGTGCCTTGCCACCATCGACCTCCACCACCACCAGCAACCAGACCCACCATCTGTGGCTTAGTCTCATAAACCGCTTAGAACAAACATGTAAATTGTAGTCTGAGGACTACACCCATCTCATGGATGTCTTGCAAAAGAAAATCACATGCAGTATAAATGCTCACATACACAAATTTAACTAGGAAACGATTGAAACTTTAATTTTATTAATTAATTAAAATAATATATTCAGAATAAATCTGAATTTCAGGACATTGTTCCTAACAACCTCACCACCGAACACCCCACCCCTCCTCCGTACACCTCGCCCCACCCGCCACTGAATACCCACAACACCCACAGCACCATCAACACCCCCCTCACCACCACTACCATCACCTCTCTCCCCCCACCTCAAGGCAGCCCTGCCCGCCACCTCCCCAGGACCAAACTACAGCCAGCCGACCTGCCCAGATAAGTAAAATCGGTCGGCCCCAGGTTTGAATCCATGACCTTTTCTTTATTCGGTGCTCTTAATATTGTTCCTATTACTTGTGCTAGGTCTGGTATATCATTGTCTCGGATGATTGTATATGTGTATAATTGTGACTAGGGATAGATAGTTTATGAACTTTACCAACAAAGGAGCTCAAAATGTGAGGCCATCTCTAATGGGGTTGGAACGGGTCAGGGAAGTTCACGAAGTGAGGGGAGTCCGCGAATTGGAACATTAAATGTTAGCACACTAACCAGGAAAAGCTTTGAAGTGGCCCAAATGATGGCTAAGAGAAAGATCAACATCCTGTGTATTCAAGAGAATAGGTGGATAGGCACAAAAGCAAGGGATGTGTTAGGCTACAAATTATGGTATTCGGGCCAAGTAAGGGGGAGAAATGGGGTAGGTATTATGGTAGATAGCTCCCTAAGGGACAAAGTAGTAGGGGTCACTAGGACTAGTGATAGGATTATTAGCATCACGTTAGTTTTAGGCGGGGAGATGTTAAACATCATAAGTGCATGCGCCCCACAGATAGGACATACACAACAGGAGAAGGCCAGTTTCTGGGAGGACTTAGACCTAACAATGCAGGGGATGCCCCAGAGCGAACAAGTTGTGATTGGAGGGGACTTTAATGGGCACGTGGAAGCGAACACAGACTGCTATGCATCCCACCACGGAGGATTTTGATATGGAAGGAGAAATGATAAGGGCAAGGCTCTGTTTGCCTTTGCCGTCACCTAGGAGTTAACAGTGGCCAACACCCTCTTCAAAAGCGCGAGGACCACATCATCACCTATTGGAGTGATGGACCAAAGACCCAGATTGACTACATATTACTAAGAATGAGGACTCAAAAAGATTGCAAGAATTGCAAGGTTATCCCTGGGGAGGACCTCTCAACACAACACAGAGTAGTGTGTGCTGAGATTAGGATCAAGAGAAAGAACAAGAAAGCCATCAAACCATCACAGCCACGCACGCGGTGGAGGGAGCTGAAGGGGGAAAACTCTCAAGTCTTTAAGGAAAGAGTTGAGACTGAGATTGGAGAGAAGTGTGAGGAAGATTTAAACCACCTGTGGAACCAAGTAGCCCAAAAGTTCAGAGATATGGCACGAGAAGTCCTAGGCATATCTAAAGGCAAGGCACCAAACAACAAAGAGACCTGGTGGTGGTGCAGGGAGGTCCAAGAGAAGATTAAGGCGAAACAAGACTGCTTCAAGAAATGGGATCGTAGTGGAGATGAAGACAAGAGACAACAATATAAACAAGCTAAGAAGGAAGCTAGGATAGTAGTTAGAGACACACATTCCAAAGCCTTTGAGGAGTTCTATAAAAAGCTGGATACAGATGAGGGAGCTAGAGACCTCTATAGAATTATAAAGGCAAGGGAAATGAGGACTAGAGACCTGGACCAAGTAAGGTGCATAAAGGGAGCAGCAGGACAAGTGCTCGTGGACAAGCAACAAATCAAAGCTACGTGGAAGTCCTACTTCCATGATCTGTTCAATGAGAGGGGAGATACAGTTACTCCCCTAGATCTTCTACAAACAACAGTAGTGCAAGAGTCCCATAACCACTGCACCAGAATTAGACCCGAGGAAGTTAGGGAAGCATTGAGGAAGATGGGCAGGGGTAAAGCAGTCGGCCTTGACGGCATACCCATTGAGGCATGGAAATGTACTGGAGAAACGGGCATAAAATGGTTGACTGAATTATTCAACCAAATCCTCCAGGGGATAAAGATGCCTGATGATTGGTGGAAGAGCATTTTAGTCCCCGTCTATAAGAACAAAGGCGACATTCAGTGTTGTGCCAACTATAGAGGAATCAAACTAATGAGCCATACTCTGAAACTATGGGAGTGGGTCATAGAAGGAAGGCTTCGCCACCAAGCAGGAGTCTCAGAGAACCAATTTAGATTGATGCCAGGTAGATCAACGACAGAAGCCATCATTCTCCTGAGGAGGTCCATAGAGTACTATAGAGATAGACAGAAGGACCTTCATATGGTTTTCATTGATTTGGAGAAGGCATATGATAGAGTGTCGTGAGAAGTCCTATGGTGGGTCCTGGAGAGGAAAGGCATCCACGAGTCCTACATACGAGTCATCAAGGACATGTACGAAGATGCTAAAACTAGTGTGCTCACTACGGAAGGGGAGATAGACGCTTTTCCTATTACTGTAGGGGTACTCCAAGGATTAGCCTTGGGTCCCTTTCTGCTCATTTTGGTGATGGACGACCTCACTAGGCACGTCCAAGGGGATGGACCTTAGTGCATGCTTTTTGCAGACGACATAGTCCTAGTGAGTGAGTCTAGAGTGCAGGTGAATGAAAAACTAGAACTTTGGAGGTTGGCCCTAGAATCGAAAGGTCTAAGACTCAGTAGATCTCAGATATAATATATGGAACTTAAGTTCAACACCTCTGCCACGCCAAGCGCAGAAGTTGTAAGGATTGGATCAGAGCACATACCTCAGAAAGCATGCTTTAAATACTTGGGTGCCATGGTGCAGAATGATGGCGAAGTGGACTCAGATGTCAACAATAGGATTAAAGTGGGTTGGCACAAATGGAGAAGGGCAGCGGCGATACTGTGTGATAGGAAATTCCCGCTAAAATTAAAGGGTAAATACTATAAGACTGTAGTGAGGCCAGCTATGTCTTACGGGGCAGAGTGTTGGCTTGTAAAGTGTCACCAAACTCAAAAGATGAGGGTGGCGGAGATGAGAATGCTAAGGTGGATGTGCAGACACCCAAGGAGGGACAGGATCTGAAATGAGGTCATTAGAAGTAAACTGGGTGTCGCCCAAATAGAAGATAAGTGCCCCTGTTAGGAGATGCGAACAACTTCACATAGCAGACGAGAAGAGAGGGAGAGGATGGCCAAACAAGAGCTGGATGGAGACAATTCGACGAGATCTCACCTATCTCAACCTAAATGATGAGATGGCTCTAGACAGAGCTGTGTGGAGGACTAGGATAGGCGTATCCGATGTAGTGGTATAGGAGCATCTGACTTCTCATAAGCTCGATCTAGTGCCATGACTTTACGGTGTGCCTATTCCACAATTTGCGCATATGGACTTGTGGTCCTAGGGGTGGCCATCAGAGATGTGGTATGTGCCATAGTGGGGTATGGCCTAGATAGAAGATAGAATATAAAATGAAGAAGCTGTGTTTGAAGTGGTTTAGGCACGTTAGGAGGAGACCAACCACTGCTCCAGTCAGGTAATGCGATCAGCTTCATACCACGCTAGGAAGAAGAGGATGAAGCAGGCCAAAAGAGGGATGATTGCAGTCATTACGGCAGGACCTCACCCACCTAAACCCATTGAAGGAGATGGCCTTATATAGAGTGAGTTAGAGCTAGAGCTCGAGGGAGGACTAACATAGGGATAGCAAATGTAGCGGCCTCACACTGCTGCTTATTCTGCTATATATGGGTTCATAGGCGTATAGGCTTATTAGGTTGCACCTATCTACCTATACGCCTATCTATCTACTATCCGCTTATTTGCTTACACTAGCTGCCTTAAAGGGAAGGTTTTGTCTCGTAGTCTCCTCTAGGGCATTATGCTTTATATTGCTCATTTTATACTATGGCTTACTCCTTTGCTTTCATGCCTTATTGCTCACAGGTCACCATGATGCGATGAAGGCATATCTCTCAGGTTGGGGGTCTGCGGAAACAGCTTCTCTTTAGGTTGACACCTTGAAGGGGGAAGGCTGCGTACATCAACCCCCCTAAACCCCACTTTTGCGGGAGCCCTTGAGGCACTGGGATTGTTGTTGTTGTGGTGTCCCCTCCATGCAAGATAATCAGTAGCATTTTCAAGTTTAATAGTAATAATGTTGGTAAGTAAAAAGAAGGGAGGGGAAAATGATGAGCCAATGCATGGGGCTGGTAGGTTTTGGGTTTGTTCACCGATAAGGAATGTCGGCGGCAATGGGAGGCCATATGCAGCACCGTATAGGGAGAACGACGGCAATCCACAACTAAAAAGATAATGAACCGAGGTAGGGGGAGGGTTAGTAAGATGCCAAACGTAAGTGGTTGGGTCGTTGTAGGCCTCACAAAGGGTAATGAAGTACTGGAGATGGCAACACCGGTATCCAATACACCATGTAGGAAAGAGTCAGCAATGATGGTACCAATATGAGAGAGATTAGGCATCATTGTTGACCTTGAGAAGGGGGTGAGAGGAGAGCTGAAAGGGGATTGGGAGTGGACCACTTGGCAGGTGGTGGCTGATGTCACTATGGCAGGATTGAACATGCCTAAGGAAGCAGCCAGTAGTGAGCCGGTGGTGCCGGGGTTAGGGTTAGAGGAGGAAGCTACCATGGGTAGTATATAAAATAAATAGAAAATAAGTAATTAAAAGGACTTTTAACCCTAAAACAATTTGGTGTTTTAAAAAAAACTTAAAACAATTAGAGAACTCAATAAGGAATTTAAAGAAAATCAGAGAAAGAAGAATAGAGAGAGGAATCAAGAGCTAATTTTCAATTAGAACATGGCTTTAATACCTTGTGAAATATCATAAACTCCTATGAAAATTCACTTACATTGGATGCTTTAGAAGAGTACAAAGAGCCTCCCTATATGGAGAGCCACAGTGAGAAGAATTACAATATTACTCTTAGACCATAATAATAAGTCTAGGGATAGAAGAGTAATTGCAAATTAACCCTAAAGGACTGTCCTAACTCTAATATTGACTATTGTTCCTTTTTTACATAATATTCGCCTTATAGATTATTCATGTAACTATTATAACAATTCATTTTTAATTAGAAATTAATTTGATGACTTGGAGTAAATTAATTTTTAAACAGGTATTAATTTAAATTAGTACATGGGACTTTTAGGTAAAATAAGATAAATTAGTATGAGGATAAATAAAAAAAAAAATTAGTGTCTCAAATTGGGGGTCTTCAAAAATAGCCTCTCTTTAGGGTATCACCCTGAAGGGATAAGGCTGCGTATATCTCACCTTCCCTAGACCCTACTTTTGCAGGAGCTCTTGAGGCACTTGGTATATTGTTGTTGTTATTGTAGTATGAGGGAAAAATTTTAATTAAATTAGGGGTGTTCATATACTGATCCGTAAAGAAAGATCGGAGTGGATCGAGTCATTTGGTCCAAGACTATATTAGACCGATTCAATTTTGGTCCGATCCTCGGTCTTCCAATTGAGCTTATTTTGGGTTCCATTTCGGTCCGATTCAAACCCAAAAAGCCTAGAGCAGACCTAACCCGATTCACGTTGTTGAACTTCCTATATATTTTAGGGTATGTTACATATTAGTACCTTGAGGTTTAATATATTCATTTTTTAGTCCACAAACTTTGTAAAGTAATTTTTTAGTCTAAAAAGTTACTTGTATTTAATAAAATAGTCCAAACAATGACATGAAAGAATGAAAGCTGAGGTTATTTTGCACTCTTATATATTGGGATTATTTTATTAAATACATGTAGCTTTCTGGACCAAAACATTATTTCACAAAGTTTATAGATTGAAAATTAATACATCAAACCCTGAGGTACTAATATGTAATTTATCCTATATATTATTTGAATACAATTAGGCTATTTTAGACTTGTAATATTTGGGAATAAAATTAGCTAAAAATGAGCTTATAAATGCCTATATTAATTATTTCTAGTCAATCGTTGAAGAATTTTTTTGATTATTAGTTAGAAAATTGAGGAATAAGAGAATCAATCAAATCAAGAATTCTATTGATTATTAGTTGGAAAATTGAGGAATAAGAGAATCAAATAAAAAGGGGTCACACTGTTGATAAGAGTGTAAACGAACTAAATGTTTTATGAACTACGTACTCATGTTCTCAATTGATTATGGCTCATTTGTGTACGTTATTGGAGCTCAATAACTTATCGAGCCAAGTTCAAGCACGAACAAGCTCGTCAAGAAAATTCTCTCTTTAGGAGCTTGTCAAGGGCTCATTTACAGTTAATATTAACTCCAAAATATTTCTATAATGGCTCGACAGTAACTCGAATAGCTCAGCTTGATAGGAGCTCGAATCAATAATATGCTTGTGTTGGTTATGAGCTCGATGTCGCTCAATAACGACCTCAGCTCGGCTCGGCTCGATAAGGAGCTCAAATTGGCTCGAATAGCCTAATAAGTCTTAATCGAGCCAAGCTTTAAATATATTAAAATCTTAACAAATCAAGCTCAAACAAAGGGTTTGAGAGCTAGATAAAAGCTCAGGTTGAACTTGAGCTTGATAAGGTTTATCGAGCTCAAGTTCTAACAAAGGGGTGCTCGGCAAGGCTCAGCTTTTTTTACACACCTAACTGTTGGGATCAAGTTCAATAAATATAAATTGTTATGGCGAGTCATTGCATTTGGTAGGCTGATGTATTTCGTGGATGATTATTTTATAGTTTTGCATTTTCTATTATTTCTAATGTTAATACTTTAGTCTAATTTTTTTGTTAGATGCCTTTAAAGTTGCTCAAGTTTGACAAAATATACTAATTTTGTTACGAAAATTCACACAATCAACAAGCGGAAGCGTAAAATCACCAAAATAACGAAACAATCTACACTTGTATTTACATGAAAACCCTCTCTCAACTAGAAGAAAAAACATGAGACCTTAGTATCTAATGTGTTCGGAAGTAAAAAAAAAAAAAAAAGACCCTGACATTTTTTAATTAATGAGACGGCCCCTAAGTTTTTGTTGTATTAATAAAAAGACCTCTCTCTGGCATAACAAAGTCGTTTTTCGTAAACAGAATTGACGTGATAACTGTTGTTTTACTAAAACTACGATAAAATGACAAAAATATTAATAACCATATTTTTAAACAAATTATGAGAAAACAGATAGTTTTTATATACATCGCAAATTTCATGCTTATAAATTAAAAAACAAGGGTATTGAAGTGTATTTTTGTCATTTTGTTGTAGCATTAATAAAAATGCGGCTACCACATTTGCTCTGTCGATGAAAAATGACGTCATCACGCCAGAAAAGAGTCTTTTTATTGATGCGATAAAAATTTAGAGGCTTTTTTGTTAAATCAGAAAAGTCAAGGTCCATTTTTTTTTCCCAAAAACATTGGCTACTAAAATGTAAATAGCCCTAAATTCAACTCATAATTAAAAGAAAGAAATGATAAATGGCCTATATTGGTTCGGTCTAGTCTAATCCATGAAGTAATCGCTCCAATATTGGACCAGATCAATTAAATGTGGTCGGACCACTTTGGTCCAGTTCGGTCCGGGTTTGAACCAACAAACATCCCTAAATAAAATTATTTTAATAATATTAGAACATAATCATAAGCAAAACATTTTTAGGTTAAATTAATCTTGTTGTTGATGGGTGGAAGCTTCGGGGTGTTCATGACATAAATCACATTGAAGTTAGTGATTAGGAAGTGCATCTTCCTCTGTCAACCATGAAAGCTCTTGATATCAAAATGGTATATTTTCACAAAGTTCACAATCATCTCTAGAAGAGAAGAAGTCATGCATATGATAAGAAATGAGTCTTACAATTATTATAGAAATTATGATTAGAACCAAGTACTAGAGGCATATATCGAACCACTATCCTTAAGACTTATTTCTTCCTTGTGAAATAGTCCTGAATATATAATGAAACATTATTACAAAGTGAATATAAAGAGAATGAGTTTTTAAGAATTTAAAGACAGGAGGATGATTTAAAACAAGTAATCAAATCTGAAACTAAAGAGGATTATATATGAAATCAAGTGTGAATTAGAGTACACACATTTCTTCCCAAACTTCTCTTCCAAATGGGGGGAAAAACCTGTGCCAAGGGATAACTACCCCATGTGTCAACATACAACCCAGATTTCCAAGTTATGTTACTTACTGTAAGTTGTGTGTCGGACGTGATTATGTGTTCTGGACATGATTACAGTGTGAAATTTTGATTTTGAAATGATTTTTGGGATGATGTTTTTAACTAGAAAAGAACTTTTGTTAATTTCAATTCTAGTATATGACAAAAAAGTACTTTTTTAAACAATGGCCAAACACTCATAATAATACCATAAGCGCTTCATGAAGAAACACAAACAACTTCTTTGAAACAACACTTTTTACAAAAGTACTTCTACAAAATGTACTTTTAAAAAATTAATTTTACAAACTAATGCCAAATAGGCCCTAAATCAAAAAGTGAAGAATTTTGCACTAGGGGAACTAATACAACCATTTCTAATACATTTATGATGCAACAAAATTATATTCTTGGCATTTGAACTATTCTCCGTCATGGCTGCCATTATTCCCACATCAACAACTGACGTACGATTTCAATTGAATGCGTCGAAAGAAGAATCGCACACCTTAAATTAAATTGTGAAAAGAAGCTATCTAAAATGGGGGAAAAATATTCAAGCTAATTCGTTCTTCTTGAAGAGCAAAGAACAACAATCACTTTCAATTTCAACTAGAAAAAACTAAATCGTTTTGCAGAGGTACAAGCTATTTATAAGCAGCTATCACATTTATAGTCCAAATCTAAGTCTAATCTAATTCTACTTAGAATTATGCTCAAAAAATAAATAAATACATAAAATAATTCTACTTAGAAAATACAAAACAACGATAAAATTCTAGTCATATGAGACTCTAACTATCGAAAGAAAGAAGTGTGAAAACATGGAGTCTCTTAGCAAAAGGGTACCATTTGAAAAAAAAAATAGAAATTTAGCATGTTTTGAAAAATATTTAACAAACTGGCACTATTTACTATTCATCACCTGTTGCATGGGTTGCATGGCAACGACCCTACCTCCCGCTAACGATGCGAGAATCCGACTGCAACCCCACCCGTACAATATATTCCTCATCCGTCATGCTACATGTGATTGTATCATATTACATAATTACAACGATAATAATAAAATATTAAAACTACATGAGTCGAGGTACTAAAAATGTAAATAACTCGAATAATAATAAATAACAATCATATATCGTATTACAATATCAAAAAAAAAAAAAGTAATGTACATCTTAAGGATCAAAATTTCATGTGGACCTATGACTAGGTTCAGCACGATGTCGCGAAGGTGTGGACTCCGTGTGAACCGAGTAACTGCGCCGTCGAGGAAGTTCACGTCTACTTCCTTCCTTAGCATGTAAAATATTATAGTTGACACCTTTGTCATGCAGAATTCGTCAGAACTCAGGTTCGTCACCCATAGCATCCATTGCAGTACTGCAACCACCTAGAACTTCTACGGAGAGAGACTGTACGGTGTGGCGAGCAGTGTCATGTATTTCCTGAGTTACCCTTCTAGTTGTTGTCTAAAAGCGCCGATCTATCACATAGTACTTTTTCATGTTATTAAAACATAATGTATAAGAGGTGACAGGACAAAGGTTTTCAATGTACTTATAGCTCGTTGAATACGATTGCCACTTGGTTCATAAACTAGCCGAGGGTGGCGTGGAGATTGAACTTCACGCCATCCGATGACACGCCTAGTGATAGATAAGTACTAGTCCATGTACTCTGTAAGCAATGTCGAAGGAAAAGGCAGGTCGGTGATACTTTGCTCCCGTGTGTTCCACACCTCGACCCAGTGCACGTGATATATAGCCTAGTTCTCGTCATGCCTGCCATGATGAGATGTATTGTGCAGCGTGTCGAGAGTATCGACAGGATATGAAATATGCTGCGTCAATCCAAACTGACGCAGCACTCTATCTGGGCAATGTAATTCTACAATGTCGAAGAATATCAAAGGTCCTACATATGTCCAGATGTGATGGCCCTCGACACAAATTCAAGGCAATGTGTTCAACCTGGATTGCCGGTATGTTGTCCAATTAACCTAAGAACATATAAAATTACTCGATCATTACAATAAATATTGAACTTCAAAGAAATATGTACATTTACATGCATATACCTGATGTGGTTCTTGGGCATCAAGCTGTTCCCTCTAGAAGGATTGATTGTGCCTTGGAGACTCGCAGAATGTTAAGGCAGCATTCCAACTGATTAAATAGAATATGAATTATATTAAAATGCATACGTAATATTATATGTACATTAAGGCGACACAGTAATAGAATATTTTATCTTACTGAGAGCTCAATGCCGATGGCGGATTATCATCTGCAACTTGATTACGATGGGGGCGGCGATAAGTGGTCAACCGATGTGTAAGTGCTCCCACATCCACAACTGCACATAATGAATTATAAGATTTGGGATAATGCTACATATTGGAACATTAAACATGAATGTAATTGCAATCCGTACCTGAAGTAACAAAACACATCCACCTAATTGACTGCTGCGCTGCATGCAGCATCAACACAATTGTCTGTACAGGTTAGCGAGCACTGCTGACCCCCAGCTATACTAGTTACATCTCTCCATAGTTTCAAGCAAGGGTAGGTGGATGAGTGATGTCCAACTACTAGTGTAGTTGGCGAACAGTACATACAGTCTGGCGTGCTGCAACAGCACTTGCTCATCAGCATTAGCTGGGGTCCTTGCTGTACCTGTGCTTTCAACCATGTAGTTCTTATCATGCCGCCATGTCTAGGGGGATCTATACCCAATAATTGCACGCACAGGTTCCCCCAGCGATAGCTAGAAGGACCAATGACTGCCAGGCCGTTTATGCGGAGACCCAGTAAAACTGCAACATCCTGCAGTGTTGGCAGTCATCTCACCAACACGTAGGTGGAATGTATGAGTCTCCCGCCTCCACCTCTCTACCAAAGCAGTAATCAAGGCATTATCAATTTTGATTGGACCTATTTGGGTCACTCCAACGAGACCAGCTTGTACGATAAGAGGTTGTACTGATGGGTGAGGGTCTATTGGACTGTGTTTCCTCTCCCTGATTTAGTCGTCCGCCTATAACACGAAACATCAAGCATGTCACTCAACTATTCAAGCAAATACATACGTAATACATTAAGGCTAACCGTTACTTATGAACATACCACTCCATTTCAAATGTCCTCCGAACGATGCATGGCCTGAAGATGCAACATTGAATTGTCATCTGGACCAGGATTCTCCTCGGCATATCGACTAATGGATGGTCGTCCTCCTCGTCCTCTTGCCACTGCTCTAAAAAAATAACATTCCAATCGATCGCAACACAAGGATAGGATTACATTTATACATTTAATTACAATTGCTAATAGTACGTATTACAACACTGTATTACAACAACAACAACAACAAACCCAGTTCCTGGAAGGCTCCCGCTCGCACAGGGTCTGGGAGGAGAAGAATGTATGCAGTTTTACCCCATCAGGGTGAGACCTTGACGAGAGACTGTTTTCGAGGTCCCCCAACCTATATTTGATCCAATTAAGGATAAGTGTGTGTACGCCTGTAATAAAATAATTAGTTTATCACCAATGAATTAATCACAAATGAATTCACACATGAATTAGTGAAATAAGCATGCAAGTATCTAAGTATGTATGCGCGTGGAAGCATACAAGCATAAGAGGGGGGGGGGGGGGGGGGGGTTATACATGTGCCATAGTGCAATCATAGTGTGGGTTAGAGCATAACAGAGAGTAGAGAGATAGGAGGAGAGAGAGAGAGAGAGAGAGACAAAAGAGGGTGGAGTGAGCAAGGGATAGATAGAGAGAGAGTGGGAGAGTGTAGCACAATAGAGAAGAGTGGAGTATAGAGAGTGACGCTATATTCCACGGTGCTAGATCCTAGGAGTCCTAAACGACCAAGCCAACACCCATACTACGTGCACGCAAACGAGCCTACCACAGTTTACCGATACTGAATGCACCTACACAACTATATCAGATAACCCTATAATCTTCCTCCACTAAGTTCAAACTAGGGCCGTCACTTCTTTTGGGTTGAGGTAGGCGAGATCCTGTTGGATTGTCTTCATGGAATTCTTCTATATCTTGTAGTCTCAAGTGGAGGATTAGATATCCCTGTATGTAGATGTACGCATCTACTGACGGGAAATGGTGAATCTCTAGTCTGCCCTAGACAGCTCTGGTCAATTTTTGTTTGGCCGGCCTCTTCTGCTATTCGCATCTATCGATTAGTCTCCATCCAACCGTAGAAACATTGGCAGCGAAACCATGCCGAAACACGGCCAGGCATTCACTGGTAGTAGTACGAGCCTACTATAGCACGATGCTCCTACTCAGCTACATCTAGTACACCTATACTAATCCTCCACTGAGTTCTATCTAGGGCCAGCTCTTCATTCAGGTTGAGATATGCTAGGTCCCGTCGGATCGTCTCCATCCATCTCTTCTTACGCCGGCCTCTCCGTCTCTTTCCATCTATAATATGGAGTTGCTCGCATCTCCTGACAAGGGCATTGGTGGGTCTCCTCCTAACATGCCCAAACCACCGCAGCCGCTGCTCCCTCAGCTTGTTCTCTATTAGGGTGATGCCTACTTTACTTCTTATGACGTCATTT
Source organism: Simmondsia chinensis (assembly GCA_018398585.1). Lineage (NCBI taxonomy): Eukaryota > Viridiplantae > Streptophyta > Magnoliopsida > Caryophyllales > Simmondsiaceae > Simmondsia > Simmondsia chinensis. The sequence goes on along the minus strand of JAGTTD010000008.1, from coordinate 7,529,085 downwards.
CTAATCCTGTCCTTTCTTGTGTGTCCACACATCCATCTTAACATCCTCATCTCTGTGATGACTCTTTACTGGCTAGTACTCTGCTCCGTAAGTCATAGCAGGTCTCACTACCGTCTTGTAGTATTTACCCTTTAGCTTTAAGGGGAACTTTCTATCGCATAGTACTACGGATCCCAACCTTCTTTTATGCCAACCCATTTTAATTCTGTTGTTGACTTCTGCGTCCACTTCTCCGTCATGTTGGACCATGGAACCCAAGTATTTAAAGCACTCTTTCTGTGGTATGCTCTCAGATCCAATCTTAATGATTTCTGTGCTTGGTAAGGTAGAGGTGCTGAACTTGAATTCCATATACTTTGTCTTAGATCTACTGAGTCTTAGATCTTTCGATTCTAAGGTCCTCCTCCAGCGGTCTAGTTTCTCATTTGCCTCCTCCCTAAATTCTCCCACAAGGACTATATCGTTAGCGAAAAGCATGCACCAAGGCACGTCCTCTTAGATGTGCCTAGTGAGCTCATCCATAACCAAAATGAACAGAAAGGCACTGAGGGCTGATCCTTGGTGTACCCCCACTGTAATCGAGAAAGCGTCTGTCTCCCCTTCAGTTGTGCGCACAATGGTTTGGGCGTCTTCGTACATGTCCTTGATGACTCATATATAGGGCTCATGGATGCCTTTCCCCTCCAGGACCCTCCATAGGACCTCTCTTGGTACTCTATCATATGCCTTCTCTATATCTATGAAAACTATGTGAAGGTCCTTTTGTTTATCTCTATAGCACTCTCTAGCCCTCCGTAGGAGGTGAATAGCTTCTATCGTCAACCTGCCTGGCATAAATCCAAATTGGTTTATTGAGACTCCTACTTGTTGTCGAAGCCTTCTTTCTATGACCCGCTCCCAAAGCTTCAAAGTGTGGCTCATCAGTTTGATTCCTGTGTAGTTGGCACAACTCTGTATGTCGCCCTTGTTCTTATAGACAGGAACTAGTGTACTCTTTCGCCAATCGTCATACATTTTTTCCCCTTGGATAATTTGGTTAAATAATTTGGTCAACCATCTGATGCCCACTTCTCCAGTGCATTTCCATGCCTCAATGGGTATTCCATCTGGCTCGACTGCTTTACCCCTGCCCATCTTCTTTAATGCTCCCCTCACTTCCTCGGGTCTTACTCTGGTGCAGTAGTAATGGGCCTCGGGCTCTACCGGTGCCTATAATTCCTCCAGGGATATAACTGTATCTCCCTTTCCGTTGAACAGCTCGTGGAAGTAGGATTTCCACCTAGCTTTAATTTGTTGCTCGTCTACGAGCACTTGTCCATCAGCCCCCTTTATGCACCTGACCTGGTCCAGGTCCCTAGTCTTCCTTTCTCTTCCTTTTGTAATTCTGTAGATGTCCCTAGCCCTCTCAGCTGTATCCAACCTCTTGTAGAACTCCTCAAAGGCTTTTGTTTGTGCGTCTCTTACTGCTACCTTTGCTTCCTTCTTAGCCTATTTCTATTGTTATCTCTTGTCTTCATCACCACTATGATCCCACTCTTTAAAGCAGTGTCATTTGGCCTTGATCTTTTCCTGGACCTCCCTGCCCCACCACCAGGTCTCTCTAGTGTTTGGTGGTCCTCCCTTAGATACTCCTAGGACTTCACTTGCCACCTCTCTTATCTTTTGGGCTACATGGTTCCACATGTGGTTTAAATCTCTCTCGCAATCCCGTCGAAGTTCAGCCTCTACTCTTTCCCTAAATAGTTGGGACTTTTCCCCCTTCAAATCCCTCCAGCGTGTGCATCGCTGTGTTGGTTTGATGGCCTTCTTGGTCCTTCTCTTGACCTTGACCTCAGCGCACACTACCCTGCGTTGTGTTGAGAGGTCCTCCCCAGGGATAACCTTGCAATCCTTGCAATCCTTTTGGATCGACTTTCTTAGTAATATGTAGTCAATTTGGGTCTTTGCTCCACCACTCTGATACATGACGATGTGGTCCTCCCGCTTTTTGAAGAAGGAGTTGAACACTGTTAAGTCATAGGTAGCGGCAAAGTCAAACAAGGCCTTACCCTCCTCATTTCTCGTTCCAAAACCAAATCCTCCATGCTAGGGTGCATAACCTTCCGTGTTCACTCCCATGTGCCCGTTAAAGTCACCCCCAATCATAACTTGTTTGCTTTGGGGTATACTTTGCATTGTGAAGTCAAAGTCCTCCTAGAATCTAGCCTTCTCCTACGCTGTCTGCCCAACCTGAGGTGCGTAGGCAATTATGATGTTCAGTACCTCCCCATCTAAAACCAACCTGATACTAATGATCCTATTGCTAATCCTAGTCACCCCTACTACTTTGTCCCTAAGGGAGCTATCCACAATGATACCCACTCCATTTCTCAACCTATCTTGACCCGAGAACCACAATTTATATTCTAACACAACTCTTGCTTTTGTGCCTACCCACTTAGTCTCTTGCAGACACAATATGTTGATCCTTCTCCTCATCATCATTTGAGCCACTCAAGGCTCTTCCCCTTAGTGTGCCAACATTTAATGTTCCTATTCTTAAGCTCCCCTCGTCGCTTTTAATCCATCCCTTCCCCAACCCATTTGAAGATGGCCTCAAGTTTTGAGCTCCATTACTAGCAACGTTCATACACTAGCTGTGAACAGGTACTAATAGTCACACAATGCACTCAATGTACACGAGGGTATAGTAGTCAAATAGAAATCGCAATTAATTTCACGTACTACAATAAAAAAAAGGATAAATTACAACACTGTATTGCATTTACATCAAATTACAGTTACTAAAAACAAGTGGGGTAAAAAATTGAAAGACATACACATATCAACCGAATTACAAAACTATCACTGTCTGTTCACACATATTTTCTTATTATGGCCTCTCTGACCACATATGCTACATTTGGTCTTGGACGTGCCCTCCCTTATGTCCATTTCATTATGTATTTGGGTTGATCTCGACCATCCTTTACCTATTCTCCACCTAGTGTGATCTGCTACCACCGTAGGCCCGGTATACTCCGTCCATAAGGACTTATCAGGAAGGGGGTGAAACAATGGTGCATATGCGCTTGTGTGCATGGCGACACTGTACAATGGATCAATGTATTGTCCATAGTCGAGCTTACATGTAGTACAACATGCCAGCACATGTGAACATGGACGATGGAACAGTTGCCATTTACCACAAGTGCAGCTCCATTCATTCAGTGCTACAGTATTATGAATCTCCCTTTTGTAGCCTGATTCATTTTGACAACCAAGAGTTGTAACTTGGAACTCCATGTGGTTGCGATCAAAGAGTGTTACCGTATGTACCCTTGATTTTATGATGGCACACTCTATTTTGACGAAGACGGTGGGTGGCCATAAAATACCCTGTGAAAAAAACTCCTCGGCGAGATCCCTGCGACTGACAAAATATTTATTGCATCGGAAAAATGTCAGCTGCACGAGGATGGTTATCGGGAATGCTCGTCCCCCCTTTAAAACACTATTGAACACTTCCGACATATTAGTGGCCATGTTACCATAATGATAACCACCATCATACGAAAGCGCCCAACATTCTTTTGGTTCTCTCTTTATCGACTCTCTGACCTCATCATTGACGTGGATGAAATGATCGTACATAGCATCGAACTTCCTTCTTGAAGGTTCCCTCGCCATCGCATTCAACGTCTTCTTTAGAGTATGATTTTTGAATTTGTGGTTGAAGTTGCCAACGAGGTGGCGAGAGCAGTATCAATGCTATCCTTTGGGCTTAGGCCAAATTATTGACATTCCAGTCTTGATTCCAGCATGTCGATCAGATAATATACACATTGGGAAGTGGTCGGCTGTCACATAGGTCCGTAGACATAACAAGAACCAAGTCCAGCTCCATGTATTCTCCTCGTCCACCAAAGCAAAACACAATGGATACAGACCATTATTTGCGTCAAATGCGACTGCAACAAGCAACTTCCCCATGTATTTCCCATACAAATGGGTACCATCAACACTGATCAATGGACGACAATACTTGAAACCCTATATGGATGGCTCGAACGTCCAAAACACTCCACGAAACATTGCTTCCCTGGCTCCTTCGCTCTTAAATTTCCAGTCGACAATAGAGCCTAGATTTGACTGTTGCAACGCAGCTAACAACTTAAGGAGCATAGGAAATGCTTCCTTGTGCTAGCCGAACAACCGGTCAAGCACTTGTTTCTTAGCTTTCCACACTTTGAAATACGAAATGGTGTACCCATGTTGTCGTCTCACTCCTGCTCGAATTGCTTCATTGTTCACCTTAAGATCAGCAGACACAATAGGTAACACCGTATCGTTAACAAAATTTGAGGTCAGGCGACGATGGTCTTCTGACATTATAGTGGTCGTACATGTATGTGGCCCCTTTAAAACTGCTATCTCAAACAGGCCTATCCTTTGTTTCAGCGCTCCTCGCAGATATCACTCACATTGTGGTGCTTGTATGCACTTTACAGCTACGTAGTGAGGCTTCAACTTGTGCACAACATATTGCAATTTGTTCTTAATGTGCCACAAGTTCACTGCATTGACTAACTGCTCCTTCGTTTGAAAAAAATTGTCCCTCCTCTAAACCAGATCCTGTTGACCCATGTCTTCTGCCTTCCTCTCAATCAGAACAGACTGCATGATCTGCCCATGAAACATCTTCAAACTCGGGAACAGGGGCGTGGAATACAATAGGCTCGTCCGTATCATCTGCTTCATCCACATAAGCGGCCATACCCTAATCTGTAGCGTCATCCAATGGCTCGGAATCGTTGTTGGCATACGCCGCATCGAATATACTTCTATTCTCATTCGCAACCATTCTAGGTACCAATGAAACGTCCACATCAGGACTTCTAGATGGGCCAGCAGCTTCAAATTGGAAATGCAGCACATGCCGTTGACAGCTGCCTGCAACATCTACAACATTTACATATAATTCTACGAATGTCACTCTACTGCCTAAAACCATTTCGAACATGGACCTCAGAGCCACTGGACAAGTAATCTCAATCGGTGTATATCTTACAGGATTTTGGGATAACAACATTCTCCATGTAATCGCAATGTCAACTGTGCTAATGTTCCACCCAGCAACTTCATACATCATTCCCTTCAACTCTGGAAGAAAAATTCCAAATTGTGCCGTGAGTAGAAACTGTCTTCCACCCGTGTAATCAATACCATCAACAATTTGCACCATATTTCCATCACAATGACACAACAATGTGACTACGTTGCATGCCATAATATCTAGGTTGATTACCCATCAATAAAATAAAAGAAATCAGTAATTTGATGATCAAAATCTGGTACGATGAAACACCTTGTTACGGACTTAATTATCCATCTTTATAGTACTCCTAAAAATATTTATATTATATTAAATAGAATATTAACTACACTTTTAACATAAAACATCAACTAATTACATGCTATATTATTGGAACAGTATACTAATCATCAGAAATCTGCGACGTAGTAACTAACAATGTATTAATATATTTAGTACATCTACATATACAATTCTCATACATATATATGTGCATCAGACTTGGGAATTTAAATTTTCATATTACATTAGCAGTGATTCGCTCTAATACATCTACAAATATAATTCTTATATAATACATACAAAATAGAAATTCTTATATAATACATATACAATACATATATACATCCATATAATATGTATACAACAGAAATTTTAGTATTACATAAGCAGTGGTTCGCTCTAATAAAATTCTTATTACGTACATATACATGTATGTATGGATGCATGCATGCATGTACGTATATTTTTCTTTAACAATAATTACACTATAAATTATTTAACAATGATATATTTGTATCTCAACAACATTATTATTTTTTGTTTTTTGCTCCACCATATTTGATTTTTGATCAAATCGGTCTTTTTAACTTTTAAAATTTTTAAATTTGAATTTTACTTTAAATTACTTATTGTACACATGAACAGTAATTTTAAAATTCATAAATGTTTACAATTTCAAATTTTAATATTTCAATAAATCATGTCACTTTAAATTAATTATAATATTTTAAATATAAAAAGGTGTTATAAACATTTAAATGATATTTGTATATTTAAAAAATATAGTTCTCTGACATTAAACTATGAATTAAATCTAAATCTTTAAAGATTCCACCAAAATCATAAGTGTATTCAAATATATCATACAACATATAACATAATATTTTGTATAACAATTTACTATTGGGTGAATTAACAAATATATTTCACAGACAAATTTACAACCTATTAACTAATATTGTAATAATTAATTACATTACAAATTATTCTACAATAAAATATTTAACAATATTACACTTTTATCAAAACAATATTAACATTTTCTAATTTTTGCTCAAATATTTTTAAATATCTATTACATCTATGCCTATACTAGACTTATATTCTTATAAAATATGTAACTCACTTCAAAATAATTATAACGTGTAAAAATTATAAGTAACATATAAAAGTCTTCAAAATAACAAGTATATTAAAGTATATCATATAAATACATAGCATAATAATATATTATTCATTATATAATAACAAACACATCGTATAAAATACTATGCTACATATTAAATATACAATATTTATAGAACAAACCAAATAAAATCACTAAAATAACAAGTCTGTACAAATTAACATGACATCAAAATATAAAAACAAAACTGCAACTAAAAATTTTTCACAATAACGACTTACATAGTAGTGAAAATGAAAGCCGGAGTGAAAGTCTTTGATGAAAGAAAAATAGATTGAAAGATGTATATAAGTAATTGGGTGTTATAAAAATTGTAGAATAAATTGGGGTATATATAGAGGATGAGAAAAGAAAAGCTGAAGAAGATGAAATGAGGGCAATGAAGAGGAAATAGGGGATAAGGGAATGGGGTCACAGGGAGGGGATAAGGGAATTGGGGTCGCGGGGTTGTAAGGATAGGGAATCCCGCAGCAGGTTGCATGACGTATGGTACGTCGTGCCATAGAGCACATGTTGCATCACGCACGGTATGACGGGCAACAGAAGCTAGTCTTGCACGGCGTCCTTTAGTTTTGAACGCCATTTCGCAAGCCATGCACCAGGTGATGAAGAGTAAATAGTGCCAGTTTGCTAAATATTTTTCAAAACATGCCAAATTTCTAATTTTTTTTTTCAAATGGTACCCTTTTGCTAAAAAACTCGAAAACATGCAGAATCAGATGGGGCGAGTAGTGTCCTAATCAATTTATGGTTCATGTTTCTACTCTAACTCGCCTACAATAGTATACTCGTTAAATTATCCTATTCCCTAGTTACTGTATTGGCCTTGTCAAATGACAGGAAGCTGCACCCATCACTCCAGCAATGGCACCGAAGATGAAATAGAGAGTCCCTATATCCTTGTGGCTAGTAGAGAACAACTATTAAACCAGATTTGTCATAAAATTGAGGTTCTTATTAAGGTTGGAGACTGATGGTATTCTAAATCGCAAATTCAAGACTGAATTTATTGGTACCCAATGATGGTGACTTTTGGGCTGCCGGGGGTTATGAATGTAGAGGCCTATAAATAGAATCACTTATGCATGGTTTAGGTACGGGGTTGAAAACAAAGGACTAAAGATGTAGTCCAAAAGTGTGAGGTAGAGAGTGAGTCTAATACTCTGTTGTAATACCTCGATTATAATATTGAAATTATATTGCTCCATCTCCGTGTATGTAGGCTTCGGCTGAACCACGTAATTCTGGTGTCTCAATTTTTCCCCCATTCCCTTTATTCCGCATTGCTATTTCAGTTTATGGTTCAATGATTCTGGGCAGTCCTAACAACTGATATCGGTGAACGTATTAGTTGTGGTGAAAATTCCTAACAACTGGTATCAGAGCCTCGGGTGGAACTTAAGTTGGAGAAGTAGATGTTTGAATGGGAGGAAAGGACCAGTTGTTGGATGTATTGTTTCAATAGGAAAAAAATAATAAAAATTGTAAAACGTGAACAGTGAACAGTGAACGACAGCGCGTACGGTGGTGCATGGTGGCGCGTGAGTCGTGCTGGCGGTGCGTGGGTGGTGCGTTGAGCACATGGGAGGCACATGACAGCGCGTGGGGGCGCGTGGCAGTGTTTAGCCACACGCAGTGTTGAACGAAAGAGGAAAAAGACTAGATCGGTGTACTTGGATGGTAAATTGTGGCCAGATCTACAGTGACCATGTGAATTAGGGCAGGAAAAGCAAAGCAGCGGCGGAGGTTCACAGTGGTTGTAGCTCGGGGAGATCTAGTGGTTCTTCGTTCATGTTGGTGTTCAAATCTGATGGGTTACTGTTCAAAATCGCCCAGATCCGGTAGTTTCGGGCTCGGTGATAGAGACTAGTTGTAGTCGTTGGAAAACTGAACTCGGCATTGATGGCCCGGAAGTCAAAGAGATCGACGGTGGTTGTCGATGTGGGGCGTCGAGGGTGGCGATGTTGCGCTTCTTGGGGTGGCCGACCTGTCAGACAGTAAGGTCGGTGGAGGCTATGAGAGTCGATGGGAAGAATTGAGAGTTTACATGTCGCCGGTGGAGGTGATGATATCCCGTGTTGGTGGTTCCCAGTGAGGTCAGTCTCCAGAGACAAAGGGGCAAAGATAGCCCAGCTGGTGCTCGAGTTTGAAGATGAAGCAACATCGCCGGAAGATTCAAAATTCGGCGATGAAGTCGATGACGGTGGAGGAGGAGTTGAAATCCGCAGGTGGTGCGCAAAGGTCGACGGGTAATGGTGAGGAGTTTCGGTGAGTGGCGCCGGAGTCGGTGCCGAATTAAGGTAAGAGAGAAGCCTCGGTGGTGTTTCGTGGTAAACAACGGCAAGGGAGAGACGTTGGCAGTGAGGCCGGTTTGTTTTGTTAGCGGTGGTGCCAGCGTCGGTGCCAATGAAGAAGATGAAGATTCATCGAAAAGCAGAGAGTGTGAAAGGTCACAGTGAAAAGAAATGAAAAGTTACTATAGCAGTGAAAAAGGAGAGGACAAAAAAGAGAGAGAGAAATGATTGTGAAACGGCTGAAATTAGTTTGCTAGGTTTAGGTTTTTTTTTTTTTTTTTTTTTTTTTGGGTCTTGGGTCAAAATGGATTGACCAAATAAAAATTGAAGACCAAAAATTAAACCTAGGATTTTCTTTTGTTGTATGATTTGTCCAGAGTTTGGTTTTATTTTTTCTTGGGATCCTGGTAGTCAACAGGTTTAGGTTGACTGGCTATTGAAGCGGAAAATTTGGACCAGGTTAGAAAATAAAATAAAAGCTGGTGCATGTTAATTACTGTGAGGGGAAGCATGGAGGACTACTGTTCATGATTCTCATCAGTCTCCAAGTGTGAGATTTTTAAGGTTGAAAATTGATGGTATTCTAAACCGCTAATGTATGACTGAATTTATTGGTGCCCAATAATGGTGACTTTTGGGTTGATGGGGGTTATGAATATAGAGGCCTATAAATTGGACCTCTTGTGCCATGGTTTAGGTATGGGATTGAAAGCAATGGATTAAAGATGTAATCCAAAAGTGTGAGGTAGAGAGTGAGTGTAATACTCTGTTGTAATGCCTCGGTTATAATAGTGAAATTATGTTGCTCTCCTTCGTGGATGTAGGCTTCGGTTGAACCACGTAAATTCCGGTGTCTCAATTTTTCCCCCATTCCCTTTATTCTGCATTGCTATTTCGGTTTTATGGTTCAGTGATTCTGGACGGTCCGAACAACTGATATCGGTGAAGGTATTAGTTGTTGTGAAAATTCCTAACAGTTCTTGGTTTACTTTCCTCGTCAGAGAGGGATTCAGCGAGTAAGCTTTTTTAAGATCTCCTTGGTTACACCTAGTTGTTCCAACATAGAAAAACCTTAAGAAAATGACCAGTAAATGAATCTTCCTATTTAGTATATGATTTTTTTTTTTAATTTATCAGTACACTAAACACTTTAACCATTACTTCCCAAAATTTATCAAAACATTATACTCATACCCACCCCGTGCTCATGACATATATTTACATTTGTACCCTACTCATACCCGCTACCCGTCCCACAAGCATCCATACATGCCACAAACGAGGTAGATACCCGTGGGTAGTAGATTTGACCCACCTCATTGTCATCCCTATAGCCCTTAATCCTTCCTTTTTTTCATTTTATACGAATCCAATCACCTTGATGTAAGACTAAAGTTAGCAAATATTAAAATATGAATATCCATCGATCCTTACCACTTCATCGTACTTTGTAATGGAATTACAATTGTAATTTAAAATCTATGGGCTTGTTTAGTATTATTTTCTATTTGAATCTTTGGTGTTTTAAGAAACTAAAATCAAGGTTCTAGATTTTTTTTCCTTTGGTTCTAGTTTTTTTTTTTTTTTTTCATTTTCTGAAATTTAATTGATTGGAGTGCATCATATTTCAAATTTTCAGTTTCCTCAGTTGGTAGGGTCAGGTCATCTTCTATTTGAGTCATCTTAGTTTTTCTTAAACAAGGTTGGCTATTTTTAGATTTCGATTTAGCTCGATTATGTCACATTCAAGTTAGTCCAACTCAGGTCAAGTAATTTTGGGATTGGGCCTTCTCTAAGGTTTTAGGTCAACTGGATTGGATCATTTTAGACTTCGAGTCAGATAAGATCAGGTTAAACGAGTTAGGTTATTTAGAGTTCAAGTCCTTTAAAATGGGTAATTTTGGGTTTCCTGCTAGACTTAGGTTGGTTCATATATTTTTGGTTCGAGTCATTTTTGGTTTTTAGTCATTTGAGTCGACTCTTTTTGAATTTCAATCAATAAAACTTATATTACAATTCCAATCTCCAATTCCAAAAAAATTTAATTATATAATTTTATAGTTGAAATTCAATTATATGAAATCAAACATTAAAATTATAATTCTGAGGAAATCTATCACGTACGTTTCCTATGTTGTAATTTGATTTTCTGTTGTTAAAGTTTGAACGAATTTCATCGTAACATGTTGATTTAGTACATTATTTATTTATTTATTTATTTTCGTATATGACAATAATCAATAGCAAAACCACAAAGATACCCCAATATCTTCTCAAATATCAAGGGGGAATGAACGACCAAACATGGGAACATCTACCTTGGGGCTTAAACAAAACAAAAAGACGTAATGCACTAAACCATACGCAAAGTGCCTCTCGCAACAACCTCAATATCTAAATCAACATCCAACATGTTAACTAAAACAACACTAATCATAGTTTTACAATCCGACTTAGAATTAATACAAGACTAACCACATGATTGAGCGAGCAAAACTGTAGCCCTCACCGCCTGACCCTTAGTCAAAAGAGCTGAAATGGAACTGCACTATCTTCCTAGCATTCTACCATCTAAGTCTCGAGCCACCACAGCCAAAGCTGCTTTGCTTAACCTAGAATGAAATGCAACATCACAATTAAGCTTAAACCAGCTGCCGGGGGGGTTCTCGAGGCACAAGGAGAACTTCTCGAGTAGCAAAGGCCTAGAGGCAACGGTCTTCATAAACATGTGATGGTTTCTGTGGGCAAACTCAATTAGGAAGGAAAGGGACACATCTTTTTTTTTTTTTTAATTGAAATTGAAGATATTTCGGAACTTTCACAACCACCAACAAAGGTAAGCAATGAACTCAAGCCCTGTCGAACCAACACCTACCATGCTTACAACAACAACTAACAACTTAAGCATCCATGAGAAGCCCTCAATCTAAGGTCTAAAATTTAATAGGGAAGCAAACTACACAAAAGCTGCAACAGGACAAAGGAAAAAGACATGTTCAATAGATCTCGGCTCTCGGGACAGGGGAGACATCAAGAAGACGCAAACATTATGAAAGAAATCAAGTCAATTTTGAGTCTTTTCTGGGTTATGTGTTGACACACAGCAGCTCTGGATGGATACTGTATTTGTGTGTGTCAACACATCCCTTCTGTGTGCCGGCACTCAACATGCCCAAGTGGATCTGAACGTTTTAGCCCATTTAACTTAATTTATTATTTGATTACCATATTTGCTAAGCAAAATTGATTGATTAATTTATTACCATATTTGCTTAATTTTTGAATTAATTTTCATGATTTCACTCATTTATTTGAAAGATTGATTGATTTAATCAAATTAATAAATCACCCTATTAAAATTTGATCTTGTTCGATTTGAACATGCTTTTTATGATACCAATCTTGAAAAGTATTTTTATTGACAAACTTGATTGGCTTGACTTGCGTATTTTTCACAATACATTTGGAATCAACTTTCCAAAATATTTCGAAAATATTTTTTTTAGAGCACCACGTATTAATATTGAGATTTTGATTCAATTTATATACAAATAAATGTCTTAAAGCGCTTAGACTCGGATCTCATTCTCTTCATTTTGGATGAATCTTTTCTTCAACTTTGATCTCTTTTCCTCTTGACCCATCGTCTTAGAAAGTTTGGTATCATCATGATTAGTCTTGATTTTTCCTAACTTTTTTATAAGTCACTTTCAAATAAGATTAGAACAATTTAAACTTAATAACTCACTAAATTATTTTTATTATCAAAATTACAATATAAATGGCCTTTAGAGCCAACATTCTCTTATTTGCTCGACTATGCACGTAAGTGTCAAAATCTTTCCTACATTGATTTTTTTTTTTTTTTTGGTCAATGTGCCCAAAGGCAATTTCATTAAAAGGAGTCGTGCATATACACAAACAAAACTAAGGGAGGAGAAAAATCCATCCACTTATGGGAACAAACTCCCATCCTATGTAACTTTGCAACTTCATGGGCTCAACATTTTAATGCTTTAGAGAACCAAGAAAACAAAAAAAGAAACAAAAAAACTATAACATAAGTTTAATGTCCATCATGATCACAACAATATCAAAGAAAGGCAGGTCATTGCTCTAAAGGACTCGAATAACCTCTAAGCAATCAGACTCAAAAATAATCAAGGAATGCCCATTCCAAATAGGCAAAGAAATATCAACCCGTATAGCAAGACATTTCGCACACCAAGCCGATAAAGCAAAAGCCAAACTGCACCAACTTGACACCAAAAAAGCCCTCTCGTCTCGAGCCATAATAGCTAAAGCCACTGAGACAGAAGCCGAGATCCCACCAGCATCAGAGTTCAACTTAATGATCCCCCTGGGGTCTCCGCCACCAAGCAGGCCGAACTATAGCAGATGCGAGGCTATGCACAGGTTACGGTTCCAGCAAGAAAAACTCCATGGCTTCAAAGGTAGCACGATTCGCCACCCATCTCGGGTCATTCGATCTACCATACAAGTCTACAATGAGATTTCCATAATCACCAACATATAAAATTAACTTTAGTCAAAATTGTTTCATTTGGGGAAAAAAAAAGATGACGCAACACATTCTCACCACCATGGAAATCCCCTAAACCCTTCTTCCTAAGGCTTGAGACTGATTTCAGACATAAACCACACAACCTTAGCAAAAGGACATAAGAAAATGATATGATCCACCGACTCCAGCTCACATAAACATCTAGGGCACAACAAAGAGACCTTGAGCACTCTCTTAGCAATATTAATATTAGATGCAAGAGCATCCATGAAGACTCTCCATAGAAATACACGAACACGAGGAGGAAACGGGACACCCCAAATGCGACTTAAAAACTTTTTTTCCAAGAAAAAAGAAGAAGAGGCCTGTATTCTTTTGTCGCACAAGGACTTTTCCCAACACCAAAAGAGCGTACGCCTACTTCAGTTTGTACACACCTTTGGAACCCCACTTCCAAATCAACCTATCCTCCATGCTCGGATTAGAAATCAGAATACATTAGATGACATCAGTCACATGTTAAGAAACAAACCATGAAGAGCTTCTAAGTTCCAGTACCGAGATGAAGGGTGCAAAAGGTCAGATACCCAAAGACCCATAGGTCTCGGGTTCACAATAGCAGCCACATTTTCCTTTCTCATAGGAATCCACTCATCATCCCAAACCCTAGCCCTTCTACCATTGTTAATATTCCAAGAGAGACCCTTCTTCAAGATATTACAGGCCTCAACCATACTTCTCCAAAACCAAGAAGGCCTATAACGCAACTTAGCTTGGAGAAAGTCTCTATCCGGGAACTAAAGCCCTTTCAAGACTTGAACCCAAAGGGCGTTAGTATTGTCAAGGATTCTCCAAGCTTGGTTGGATAATAAAGCAAGATTCATCCCCTCCATATTTCTAGATCCCAAGCCTCCAAAACTTTTAGGAATAGAAACTTTCTTCCAACCCACCCAATGAATATGGTGGGTCTCATCCATGTTACCTCTCCACCAAAACTTGGCAATAAGACTATTGATCTTTTAGACAGTTGATTTTGGAATCATGAAACAATAGAAGATATATTGAGGGATAGCGGCAAGAACAGATTTAATAAGAATTTCTCTTCTCGCATGAAAAGAAAGAGAAGACTTCCAACGTTGGACTTTTTTCCTGATACAATCAATTAAGTAGCTAAGAGCTCTCTGTTTGTCACGACAAAGAAGTTGAATGCCTAACTACCTATCATCAAGGTTAAGAGTAGCCACTCTAAGCTCATCAAGAATTGAAGACCTCACCTCGTGAGAAGTATTAAAAGAGAAAAAGGTTGAAGATTTATCAAAATTGACTCTTTGAGCCAAGGCCCCAAAAAACAACTGAACAAACTTTTTAACTTCACGAACAACATCCAAATTCTCTCCACAAAAAGTAAGAAATCATCTGCAAAAAGGAGATGGGATAGTGGAGGAGCATGAGCCGGAATAGAAAAAGGGTGCCAACCCCCCTGATCGACCGATTTAAAAATTAGCCTAGAGAACAATTCCATAATCAAGATGAAGAGATAGGGGAAGAGAAGATCTCCTTGTCTCAGGCCTCTAGAAATATGGAAAGAACGAAGATGTACCCCATTGACCACTAGGCTAATAGAAACCGAGCGAACACAGGTCATAATCAAAGAGAAAAAAGAAGGGGCGAAACCAAAACTAAGGAGAATGTCTTCAAGGCAATCCCAATTCACCTTGTCATAAGCTTTGGACAAGTCGAATTTTAAAACCATCATAGATTTTTTTTTCTCCTTTTTCTTTCTTTTTAAAGCATGGAACATTTCTTAGGCTATGATGATGTTGTCTTGGATTTTTCTATTTTGGACAAAGCCCCTCGGAACAGAGAGATCAGGGAGAGAAAAATGGATTTGAGTCTATTTGCAACGACTTCAGAAATAATTTTATAAATAAAGTTGCATGGGCTACTAGGACAAAATTTGGACATAACTTCCAGATTTTATACTTTTGGAGTGACGGTGAGATTAGTTTGGTTAAAAGACTCTAATAACAATCCAGACTCAAAAAAGCCAACATAGCAGCGTAAGCATTATCCGCCACAAAATCCCAGTGTTTTTTATAAAAAATACCCGAGAAGCCATCTAGTCCAAGAGCCTTAAAGCTACCTAACTAATCAATCACAGCTTTAATTTCAGATAGAGTCACCCTAGCAGTGAGTAACGAATTAGCCAATGCAAAGACTAAAACTAGAATAGAGGACATGGCTTCTTGCAGATCCATACTCTCAATAGCAGCATAGAACATTTGAAAATAGATAAGGATTAGATTTTGAATTTCCTTGTCATCCACAACCCAATTCCAATCCCTGTACTTTAGTTTCATAATCCGATTACGACATCTCCGAACAAGAGTAGTCGAATGAAAGAAGCGAGTATTTTTGTCCCCGAGATTCAGCCACTGGATTCTTGATCTTTGCTTCCAATAATGCTCTTCTTCGTCCCAAATCTTGTTCAGCTTTGAGATTTACTCATCTTCCTCCTTCTTATCACACAAGAACGAAGTCTTAATTTGAAACTCTTCTAATCTTGTAGTAATACAAGCAATCTCCTTCTTTGTTGCCCTTCTATTGTTATTACTCCACCTCATCAACATAGCTCAGCATTGATTAAGCTTACAAAGGAGCCCTGCCATACACCTATGAACTGGAGGCCTAAGCCATCCCTCTCAGATCTTCACAAGGCATTCCTGATTCAAAAGCCACTTGGATTCAAACTTGAAACAATGCTTCAGTTTTTTCCTTTCCCCATCCAATAAGATGTGAAGAGGAGAGTGGTCAGAATCAATCGCCGGTAAGAGACTGAGTACTACATTTGGAAAAAGGGTCATCCATGCAATGTTCACTACCATCATATCAAGCTTTTCCTTAACATGGCACGTCCCTCCTTGACGGTTAGACCACGATTAACGGAACCCTTTCGAATCCAGTTTAATGAGCTCACAATCATCATAGAAGTTCCGAAGCCAACTTAACTGAGAAGTTAAAGCTGGCACAACACTTAACTTTTCAGAATACCTACCCATGGAGTTGAAGTACCATGAGAAAGCAATCAACTTAGAAATACCAACAATCTCATTCTTCATATAACTCCAAAACACCTTCCTTTTCGTTTGGTCTGGTCCTCTATGCACAAAAACATGATTCTACTTCCTACCTAAAGCCTCCTCAGAGACACGGGCCACTGAGAAATGATCATAGATCTTCACAACATCAACAGATAATGAATCATTCCAGAGTAAGGCCAACTCACCGCTTAGGCGGCAGGGTTCAAAAAACCAACTAGCAAATTTTAAAACCATAGCAAGTTTAATCAAAGACTTTTCTCTCTGTTTTGTCTGCATAAGAAAAAGAAGACAAGGCCTATAATGATCCATCAGCTTCCCAAGAGCACTAATTGTCCGGGCCTAGGCATAGCCCTGACAATTTCAGGGACAACCGCCGCAAACCCCTCAGTCTCGTCAACAAACATACCCGACGCCTCATCTACAAACAATCTAGAAAATGAGGCCCCAACGTTATTAGGATTAGCACCCATCTTGCCTCATCTACATATAACTCCAAAACACCTTCCTTTTCGTGCATTGAATGACTTCATTCACATCTAGGTAAATGGTAAAAGAATTTTTGATGACCTTGCACTTCTAAAGTTTCCTTGAAGGGCTTTTATGTACGTAAGTAAAGATTTAGAAAAAGTGATTCAGAAAACAAAAGTCACCATGCATTAAATTGGTAAAACCTGGTGTTATGATAAACGACTAATATGCGTAACATAAATAATGAATAAAACAAATAGCATAGATTTACGAAAACTTACTTATATGTGGCATGTAGGGAACATGCAAAGGGTTGATTTTCTCTTCACCAATATTTTGAAAATAACTCAATAGGTACAGCTTGTGACTGAATAGACACAATTTCAATGTTAGATGACGCTATCATTAAATGATCCAATAATAATTGTGGAGAGAGAGAAGACAAAAAGGGTGAAAGAAATACTGTTCTTCCTCCCTTGGGTGGCGGTTTTAGTAATTTCTTATGAGGAATTAGAGTAACCTCAATGAGAGAGCATGAACCCCCACATTTCGTGGGTAAAAACTTTGAGGGATTTGAAAATAAATTTTTTTTAGGAGGTGAGTTAGTTAAAAACTTTTAATTAAAATAAGATAAAGATTTTAACTTTAATGTTAGATTCTTGATTAGGGAAAACAAAGATGAATTTTAAATTTTTTAATCTTTTTCGATTCACAATATTTTTATAAACTTATTTTTTTTAACTACAAAAGATTACAAAAAATTATACTGATATTTTATTTGTCTATATCACACAAAATTTGATAGATTTTATGAGTTCAAAAGCGCTGAGACATCCAGAAATATTATGACTAAATTTGCACACTATAGAAACCCAATGAAGGTATCAACACGCAAGCACCGGATCCTATTAAAACTTCGAAGTTAAGCGTGCTTGGGCGAGAGTAGTATCAGGATGGGTGACCTCCTGGAAAGTCCTCACTCATCAAGTTGGGGGTACTCAAAAACAACCTCTCTTTAGGGTATAGGGGGAAGGCTGTGTACATCCATCCCCCCCGGCCCTACTTAGGTGAGAGCCCTTGGAGAACCAGGAATGTTGTTTTTTTTTTTAGAAACCCAATGCGATGCATGGTTGTTTTATTTTTTGTGAAATACATTATTTGTACTTTTAAAATAATATTTATATATATAAAACTTTAATCTAACTTTAAATGTGAAACTAAAAATTAAAATAATTATATATATTACATACAAGATCAACAATAACATCATATACTCCAAAAAGAAATTTAATCTTAACACATCCCTAACAAGTTCTATTTCTATCACCTTAAAAATCAAAACAATTTGTACGCAATTCTTGTATTAACTAAACAAGGTCCCAGTATCATTTATTCACTTTGTAAAATAAAAAACCCACAATAAATATCACAATACAAAAACCAAAAAGAAAGATAACTCAACCTCAATTGCTTCAAATAACCGAATTATATTAGGATGAGTAATATTTCTCAAAATAAAAAATCTCCTTCAACAAATACTCATTCAAATTCTTCTTATCATTCTCTTTGATTGCAAATTCAAATCCACAATAGCAATGCCATGATCTCCACACTACAACAAAAGAACCCGACCTAAGTTTCAGCCGAATTACATAGTCACCCACTAAACGCTACATTTTACAGCTCCATAAATTCATCAAAAAAGCACACTTAAAACCCCATAGTTGATGTTGCAGATACTAGAACAAGTCAACTAAATTCCTTGATACCAAAATTTCTTACTAATTTATAATTAGGCTCTCATCTTAACACCCAAATTTCTTAATAATTAATAACTTAGGCTCGTCATAACTCTCCAAATCTCTCAATAATTAGTAGCATGTCACTCATCTTAACACCTAAATTTTTCAATAATTTAATAACGTATGCTTTGATACCACTAAATGTAATGCCTTTGAATGGTACAACAAATAGGCTTAAATCAAAAAGGGCACTGCACGATCATATTTTATGAATTCCATCATCATAGTACGAAGCCCAAAAATTTTAACATTCATAATTCCTCAATTTACATAAAAGCTCCAATAGTATATAATAGATCCTAAACAACTTCCAAGCTAACAATTTAAACCAATAGTACAATCATCAAAAATTACGATATCTCAAATAGTCCATAATATCCCGCTACGGAAATATTTAATACTTAAACTACAAAAATTAAACTAATTCTCGAAATAGGAAGCCGCTCTATCTTCCTCGTCCTTCAAGAATAATCTAGAAAGTAAAGGAATTAGGTGAGCAAACAACGCGTTCAGCAAATATACCACATACCCTACCCGAATCGGGCATATGATTTAAAATGGAATTTATCTTCAAAGTTTCATGTTACAAGAAGCACAAATCACCTCTTTATATTTTAATTTATTTCACAAGAGCTCTTTGGTAAAACTCACAGATCAATCAGACACTACGGCCGGTATTAGTTCCGCGACAGGATCACAGATCAACATCGACATTGTTCACATTCGTATGGATTCTAAGTCGATAGACCCAGCAGGGTCAACGTAGTATTTGTCGGTTCAGAAGAACTCACAGACAAATCGGAGACTACATGCCGATATTATATCCGTGACACGGTCATAGATTGACTTTCACATTCTTTCATCGATAGACCCCTGAGGGTCACGTAGTTATTTGTGAACTCTTCCCAAAAAAAACTTTTTAATTCAAATAACAAGTTCACAATGATTTATTTCTCATAATCACAAGTACAAATTCCTTCAAAAATTCACATATTTCAACATCAAATTAACATATAAATCAATATAATTCAAATCATAAGGGTAGAAATCAAACAATCAATCAAAGATATATACCCGAACCTATTTTAACAAACTAATAAACCATTCAAAATATAATCTCATATATCAAATCATGTAAAGCAATTTTCATATTTAACAAATAGGTAGGGGAAGTGGTGTACTTACATTCAATATCTTCTAATTCGTTGTACAAAGTTGTATTACATATCTAGCTTTGAAAATCTATCGAGGGAGAGGAATCGAAATTGATGATTGATGAGAGAGAGAGAGAGAGAGATTGGAAGAGGGGAGGAAAAACTAGGGTTAAAACTCTCATCCTCTTTATATATATATACACACTTATATAACCCTAATATTATTACTGGGTCCTTTATAAAATTTACCCACTATTTTATTTATAGCCTAGTCGAAATAATAGTAATTATGTTATAATACCTATTTAGACCGAATTTCACATATTATAATCCCTAGCCTAATTTAATCACCCCGAGTTTCATATATTATGATACCTGGTCTAATTTAATTAGATTAGGTATTACATTCTCACCACCTTAAATAAAAGTTCAATCCTCGAAACTTACCTTTGTTTTCAAATAAATCTGGGTATTTGCTTCAAATTAGACCCACCTCACAATTTGTGAAATAAAGAGGACTTGATATCTTATGACAACCAGTAGTTTGTAATACGCACTACTGTCCTTTTTGTTCACGTTGACCAAATTATATCTTAGCAATGTCTTTGCAACATATTTTAAAGCATGAAAACTCTTTGACACAACATTAAAGAGGTCTTAAACTTAAGATCAACAATGCCAATTCATACGCTCTTCCATTCGCCACACTTCCACTGTGCAATTCTAATACCAATCACAACTACTTAGGCTTGGGATTCTAATTACCAAAGTATTTGGGTAGGAATAAATATAACTTATTCATTTAATGTTTTCCAATGTAGGGCATATGGTAATAGCTTGTAAGAAAGTTCTATCCTACTTTTATTTTACTTTAATTATAGCCTTTTCTTAAGTCACCAATAATATGGGGCTGAGCGGTGATCATATATGCCAAATTTCTTACTGCTTTCCTACTTAAAACATCAACCACCATGTTTGCTTTACCCAGATGATAATTTATGTGCGAATCATAATCTACAAGCAACTCTAGCCACTTATATTCTATCACGTTCAACTCTTTTCGAGAATAAATATACTTTAAGCTCTTATGATCACTTCACATGCCATTTCATATCAATAGTGCATCCAAATTTTAAATGCAAGTACTATTGCAGGTAGCCCAAGGTCATGGGTAGGAGAACTCTCTACATATGGCTTCAATTCAACTGCTTCATGGCATACGCAATTATTTACCCATGTTGCAATTAAACACAACTAGGTAACTGCTAAATCATTGCATTAAATTTGTTTCTCTTTTAGTTAATCTAGTAGGGGACTTAGCCAACTTAGCAAAATCTTGCACGAACCTGCTATGATACCTCATAAGACTAAGAAAACTCTTTAACTTTTGTTATGGTTGTTGGTCTTAGCTAATTCACAATTCTTTCGACTCTTTGAAGATCTACTGATATCCCATCCCTAGATATTATATGCCCTAGAAAGGAAACCTTAGGTAACCAAAACTCACAGTTCTTTAACTTAGCATATAGTCGTGTCTCACAAAGTGTTTGCAAGACTACCATCAAATGCTTTTCATGCTCATCTTTACTGTTCAAGTGCACCAAATATTATAAATAAAGACAGGAAAAACTTATCTAAAAAAGGTTTGAATACTTTATTATCTAAATTCTAAACACAACAGATGTATTTGTCAACACAAATCACATAATAAGGAACTCGTGATACCCATAACAAGCTCCAGGAGTTGTCTTCTTCCCACATCTTCAGCCGCTACTATGAACTAACAATATCTTGGCCTCAAATTAATTCCAAAGAATAATGCCTAGTAACTGATTAGTTCAAGGCAAGGGATATTTCTTCGTAATGGCCATTTAGTCTATAATACAACAAAAACCCAGTGCCTTAAAGAGGCTTCTGCTAAGATGGGATTTGAGGTGGGTAAAGTGTAGGCAGTTTTACCCCCTACAGGTTGCTACCATATAAAGAGACATCACTGAATCTATAACCAATATAAAAACTCATATTGTCATTATTTGTTTCCACAAATTAATTGGTGTTTCCCAAGATGAGGTACAATGTTATGATTTAAGATCAATCATGAATCATAACTTAAGATAGAGAGAGAATTAGAGGAGAATTAGGAGAAGAGATGAGAAGTAGAGAGAATTAGGGTTGAGAAAAAGGAATTAGATCTTTTTCATTGAATAAATCATATTACAAGAAGAATCTAACTATTTGTACTAATGAAAGCTAAATGAAGATACAAAGCACTTTGACAACTAAAGCTACTGACTTAACTATTTCAGCCACCAAAACCACACCAACGACCAATAACCTCCCTTCCCACCAAAAGCCCATTCAAACTATTACAAGAGTAAAAGCCTTTATTTGATCCAAATTCAGCTTGATCATGACAATACCATCCCCTCAAGAACATTCTTGTCCTCAAGAATGAAAAGAAGGAAATCGCATCTTGATAAACATTAATTCCTCCTATGTAGCATTTTTGTGATCCAAATTTGCCCACTAAATGAGCACTTCTTCTTTACTTTTATCCAGCTGCTGCACAAAATGAGAGTCCAAGATAGCTATAAGTTCTTGCAAGAGCATTCCATTGGTAGAAGCTGCATGAGGTGCTACAGAGCTGGTCAAGCCCTCTCTACATGCTTCTTCAAGAGGGATACATGGAATACTAGGTGCACACAAGAATCTGGAGGTAATTCCAACCGGTAAGCCACAGCTCTTAACTTCTCCAACACCTTGTAAGGGCCAAAGTATCGAGCACAAAGCTTGACATTCTTGCGAACTGCCATAGAAGATTTCCTGTAAGGTTGCAACTTCAAGTAAACATGACCACCAACCGCAAAAGACTTATCAGTTCTTCTCCTATCAGAAAAAAAAATTTCATTCTGGATTGTGCCAATTGCGGGTTGTCCTTGAGCTAATGTACTAATTGCCTCCTCTGCTCCAGTAATTCACTGACTTCTGTTACAGCAGAAATAGCTCCTTGTAGTCCCATAGTAGATGGTGGATAATAGCCATAGAGTGCTTCCAAGAGCTGAGAGAGCATGGGTTTTTTTACCAATACTCAGCCAAAGGAAGCCACGTGTGCCACTGCTTAAGATGGGTAAATGTCATGCCCCTCAAATATTGTTCGACACATTGATTAACTCTTTCAGTCTGACCATATGTCTGTGGATGGTAAGAAGAGCCCAAAGCAAGTGTGGAACCAAGCAATAGGAACAATTCCCTCCAGAAATTGCTAGTAAACAGCTGATCTCGATCTGATATTGTGGACTGAGGCAATCCATGAAGCTTGTAGATAGGGTCCATGAACAATTTTGCAAGTCTCTCAGCTGAAATGGGATGATTGAGGCCAATGAAACTTGGTGAAGCAATCTACCACAACCCAAATGACCTCTTTCCTTTCTGACTTAAGCAAACCTTCTATGAAATCCATATTGATGTGCTGCCAAGCCCTTTCCAGAATAAGCAAAGGCTGAACCCTTAGTAAGACACATGATCACTCTTCATTTGTTAACACACTTCACGTACTTGCACACATTACTTCACATCTCTCTTCATGCTTGTCCAATGGAAGTATTGCTTCAACCTCTGATAGGTGCCCTCAATCCCAGAATGTCCTCCCCAAGCTGAAGCATGGAAATCTAGAATGACTTGCTTCCTGAGATCAGTTTTAGAGCCAATGTAAACCTTCCTCTTAACTTGTATAGCTCCATTACTAACAGTCACACTTGACTCTTCATTTGGTGATTGCTTAACACTAAAGGCAGTGATACAATCTTGAGCAAAGTTGTCTCCTTCTTAGGACTTTTGCACTTCCTCCATCCAAGACGGCAAAGCTAACGATATGGCATGACAAGCTACAAAATTTCCCTCATCTAGAATTCTTACAGAGCATCAACTACAAGATTCTCCCTTTCACTTTTGTGTTCAATCAAATAATCCAACCCCAACATCTTCATGAGCCCCTTCCGCTGCACTCTAGTAGTGATCTTTTGCTCAAGTAAGTACTTGCGGCTTTTGTGATCAGTCTTGATGATGAAGTGATGTCCTTCCAAGTAATGCCTCCATTTCTGCACCGCCAAAAGGATTGAAAGATACTCCTTTTCATATATGGACAAATTCAAATTCCTTAGACTTAAAGCTTGGTTAAGGTAAGCCACAGGCTTGCCTCCCTGAGAGAGAACTGCTCCCACCCCCTTGCTACTAGCATTAGTTTCCAAAATAAATGGTAACTTGAAATTAGGCATTGCTAGCACAAGAGCTGCACACATTGCTGACTTGAGGTGTTGGAATGCCTCTTGAGCTACTTCTGTGCACACAAAAGTATCCTTCTTAAGAAGATCTGTTAATGGCTTAGCTATCATACCATATCTAGAGACAAACTTCCTGTAATAGCTAGTCAAGCCCAAGAAGCCCCTCAATAGCTTGAGCGTAATAGGAATTGGCCAATCCCGCATCACCTAAATCTTTAATGAATCAGTGACCACACCCTCACTTGATATGATATGGCCCAGATATTCCACTTAAGAACGAGCAAAAGAGCACTTAGAGAGTTTAGAATACAGCTTGTGCTGTCGCATAGTGTCAAACTCCAATCCCAGATGCACCACATGAGAATCCAAGGTGGGGCTATACACCAAAATGTCATCAAAGAACACTAGAACAGACTTCCTCAAGAAAGGTTTGAACATAGCATTCATTAAAGCCTAAAAAGTGGCTGGAGCATTGGACAACCTAAAGGGCATAACCACAAATTCATAATGACCATGGTGGGTCCTAAATGCAGTCTTGTGAATGTCCTGATCCTATACTCGAATCTGATAATACCCATGCCTTAGGTCTAATTTAGAGAAGTAATGAGAGCCACGTAATTCATCTAGAAGATCATCAATAAGTGGAATTGGAAACTTATCCTTAGCTGTGAGTGAATTAAGTTGCCTGTAGTCAATACACATTCTAGAGGTCCTGTCCTTCTTCTTAACCAATATCATAGGCGAGGCAAAAGGGCTATGGCTATGTCCAATGAAATTTGTCTTCAACAGCTCTGCTACTTGCCTCTCAATCTCACTTTTTTTAGAGTGAGAATACTTGTATGGCCTGAGGTTCACTGGATTAGAGTCTGATTTCAATGGAATAGCATCACTAATGATCTCTTGGGAGGAAGGACAGTTGGCTATTCAAAAAGATCTTTAGAGTCTTGAATCAGCTTGTCAATTAAAGGATTTGAATTCACCTGAGCTTTCACTTATCTGGCATCAACAGAGAATAGATGACCAATCCATTGATAAGCCCCTTTCTCAATTACTCCTTCTAGCCATTTACTCGACATCATCTGCAACTATCCCTACTCAATATTGTCTTACAACTGGACGCCTTTACCATGTCTTTCAAAGGAAACTGATAGCTAAGCAAAATCAAACACAATGGGGCTGATTGTTTTCATCCAATCCACTCATAGGACCATGTCATATTCACCCAGCCTCAAATCTCCCACTTGATTTGCGTCAAGGTAGAATTACCATCGGGCACTGTTACTGCCAAGGGATTAGTCTTGATCATCTCATGTCCCACTGCTCTCACAATCTTGGGGTCCACAAAAATATGTGTGCTGCTACTATCAATTAAGATCAGTAGAGGCTTGTGACCAACTTCTCCTTTGATCCTTATTGTGTTGTGAGAACCACTACCCGTTAAAGCTTTAACAAAAATTTCCATCTCATCATCATCAGACTCCACAACAAGCTCCTGCTCTTGCGTATCAAGACCTACACCACCCTCTAGATCCTCTGAATCTTCTTCAGTTTCAGCTCCAGTAACTACCATAAGAAACTTCGGATTGCACTTGTGGCTAAAGAAGTAATTCTGATTGCATTTAAAGCATAACTTCCAAGCCTTCTTCTCCTCTAAACTTAAAGGCTTATTGATCCCTGGAGCAGTTGTTTGCAAAAGAGCTACAGCCTGTCCAGCCCTAAATCATTGCCCCTTTAGTGCAGCCAAGACTGTGTTCTCAAACAACCTTGCCTTGGAGTAAGCCTGAGACAAAGTTGAAGGATTTAATGCTTTAACAAGATTCTTGATTTTAGGTTTAATTCCATTGATAAAGCTTGAAATGTAACAAGCTTTATTGGCTCTCGGATTCACTGCCATCATCCTTGCTTTCAAATTCTCAAATTGTGTCATGTACTCCTTAAAAGATGTTTCTTGTGACACCTTGTAAAAATTGTCCACTACATCACCAAGATCTTCATCTCCATATCTATTGCACAATTCATCCACAAATTTAGGCTAAGAGATTGAAGGTTTGCCATGAATCAAGCTGTAGAACCACACCTCTTGATCACCATGAAGATAAACTGTAGCTAACTCCACCTTCTATGCCTCAATTATATGATAGAAGCGAAAGTATCTTTCACATCTTATGATCCATGACTGAGGTTGCATTCCATCAAATGGCTCCATTTCCACTCGAGGCTGCCTAAATCCATTGTTCTTTGCCACAATCACTCCATCTCCACTATCTCTAGTTACTGGAAGAGGTGAAGGATCTGGTGGCCTAGCGTGCTGACTAGCAACTAATTACACTCCAGCTCCCACAGGTAGACTTTGCCGATTGAACTGCTCCTGCAATTCATTGAGCTGCTGATATTGCTGCTCAAACTTCTTATTCATAGTTCGATCCTGAGCTTGCATCATTGTCATCATCTCTTGCATCTACCGCCTCAATTGCTCCAACTGATCACTATGATTAGTGCCAGCATTAGCTCGAGCAGTCGCTTCACTAGCCATTTCAACTATCTTCTTATGTCTGGCCAGAATGTGCACACACTAGCCTCAAGTTCTTTGAATCTGATCAATGAAATCTGAACATATGAACTAAGATCAAATTAAGCTTGTTCGAATGCTAAGGCAATCAAATTGAATGCATTTCAACTCGATCAGAAACAATTGCACAAGCTTAATTTGTAGCAATCTGATACCAATTGTTATGATTCAAGATCAATCTTGATTCATAACCTAGGGGAAAGGAATATGAGATGAGGAAGAAGTGAAATCAAAATGAGAAATAGAGAGAATTAGGGTTGAAAAGTAGAGAGAAGAGATATTTCAATATTCATCAATGATGATTACAATGCAAGAACAAGACTACTTATACTAATCCTAGCTTGAAAAGTATTAGGAAAAATATCTAACAACAAAATATCTAGCTTACTAACTAACTACAACCGACATTCCCTCCTTTAATTAAGCTACCGGCTAAATATGTTTAAATAAACAAAATGAAGTGCTAATTAAGCTAAAACTAAAGACTTATACTACTTTATTACAACCTATGGATTATTAGTACTTAACCCCGTACATCCAATATACTAGGATCATGACAACCCCCTCCCACCCCCCCCCCCCCCCCCCCGAGATTCTTGTCCCCAAGAATCCTACTAGAGAGTTGCTGAAATTGCAGTTGTAGAGTGTTGTTGATGCAGATTACTCTTATTTGTTGCAGTATGTACATCTAAGCTATGAACAATGGAATCTGAGTTGTAGCGTGTAGATCTATTATTATGTTGAATTATCACTGGTGTTGACACTGCAGCTTGAAGAAATCCTCGCAAACCCAGTAACTTGCTGCCTCCTCACCTGCTTTATCATGGAAACTCAATCAAGTAGCTTCTATGCATCTGCACAATGTCCATTGCTGCAGTAATATAAGTAACAACTTGCAAATATCCTCCCATTTTCAAGGTTTTACTATGAAATCTTTAGCTTGCTTGATGCCAACATGAAGTCTCTCGATCATGACATGAATGCTCTTAGAATCTTGATGTAACTGGAACATTGAGACAGCTTTGGACATGTCTAGAACCATAACCAATCTGAACCACACAATTGTATCAGCTGGAAATACTCCTGATCTCATACTTAGCTCCTCCATGGGAACATTTTGTTGCTTACTATCATATTGATCAGTAATTGAATTCCCTTCACCATCCATTCCAAGCTGATCTTGTTGCTTGCAAAATGAATTAGATGCTTTACCCAAAATATCCACTTGCTATTGGAGTAAAAGCCCAAAGAATTCAGGAGGCCTTACATTGGCTTGTACCATTGGAAGATGCCCTTTACACTTAGCTTGGCTAACAATAGCTTCAAATTCTTGTCCTGAATTCCCAACAAACTTAGTACGAAGACCCAACGAAATCAACTTGGATTAACACTGAAGTTCAATCATTAACTCTTGATTGCCACCAAATCTCCACTTTTGGCCTTTCCTCTTCTTCCTTCTCACTTTGGAGCTACTTTTGAACTGAATTCTTCCACTCCTTTGGCTCCAAGAACGAGGTTGTTCAGCAGATTTGTCTAGCAACACATCTTCGCTGCTGAATTCTTCTTTGTTGAGCTCAACAGCTTGCTCCATTTTGCTTAGATCAGGGGGCCTATTGTTAGTGCTCTTAGATGAATAAAAATCAACTCCCCACAATTGATCCTACATTTTGATTGGATTTTGCAAATTTCCAGCTGAAATGAATCTGCTGCTTGAGTTAGATAAGTAAGCAAATTTGTCTTGGCTGTATTTATGTGAACTGCAATAAGAACACCTAGATTTCTGGTTGAATTGGTATTTTTGCTAGTGGAATTCCACCTCTTCCATGTCAATTTGATTGATCCTTTTGATCCACGAACAAGCCCCAAGTCTATCTATTAACCACAACATCATCTTAGGCTGCCTCACTTTCATATTCTTGAGCATGTTAAGCTTGTCAAGAATCACCTTATTTGACTTGAGAAGTAGAAAATCTGGAGGTCTTCCCTTGTAGACCAAGATTGGCTTGATCAATGCTCTTAATCTCTTACTTGCATAGCACTTCTTACGACTAAGATAGATTGTCAACTTGATCTCAGTGTTAGGCTGTAATGTCATCTTCAATTGCAACCATCTGATGCTTAGAACTTCAATGTATACTTGAAATTCCTTAGCTGCAACATTCAGTGGCTTTTCAACTTGCAATAGAACACCTTCATTCTGAATTGTTGCTGAAACTGCAGAATTAAGCTTCTGAAATTCATCCAAACCAAACTTATTCTAAATCTCAAGGCCTCGTATGATGTTAATATCCTGATTTGCAACTGCTGCTCCCATATTCCAACTGATTTCAGCTCTGTCGGTTGTGTTTTGCTCCATTTCCTGCTCAACTTTGTGCTACGAATGTTGTTTACTTTCCCAAGTAACATTAAGATCCTCCTTTCCTAGATCAAGAGGTCTTAAATTTGCCTAATTTGTCACTCTAGTAACCACTTGAGTGTTCTTGACTTGACCTTCCACATCAATCTC
Organism: Simmondsia chinensis; assembly: GCA_018398585.1. Classification (NCBI taxonomy): domain Eukaryota; kingdom Viridiplantae; phylum Streptophyta; class Magnoliopsida; order Caryophyllales; family Simmondsiaceae; genus Simmondsia; species Simmondsia chinensis. Next base: position 7,499,844 of record JAGTTD010000008.1, on the reverse strand, counting down.
TTGTGTTTGCAAGCTTGGCAACTGATGATTTAAACTTCACTACTAGAATTTTCATCTACTTCAAGTCATCCTTCTTAGGCTGTAAAATTGACTCACAAGCTCGAAGGAGTTCCTTCTCCTTCAATTTATGTTGTTGATCTTGCATCTTTGAAGGCTTAATCACTCCCTTGAGCTGCTTCACTCTCGATTTTACCTTAATTCTCTTGTTAGCACCATGCTTCTTGCAGCTCGGATGCAACTTGAGCACAAGACTTTGCTGAGTTAATTGCTTCAATCTTAGCGATCTCTTGTTTCTGACTTTGATCATAGGCTTAAATTTCATTGGTACATAGTCGGTGACAAAACATTCGCTGCTTAACCACTTGTTGCCTTGCTTGAGCTGTGATCAGCATATCTTGAATAATCTGCATCATTTCTGAAACTGTTGCTCGATAATTTCTCCAAATGAAGCACCGAATACGTCTACAAACGTCGGAATCGATTCAGCGTAAGCATCAGCATCCATTTCTACCTTGATTTATGTTAATAAATCAGCAATTTAGGAACTCCATGGACAAGGACAGCAATCTAACACCAGTCACTAAGTAAGTCTACAACTGCAACAACTTAACAATTCAGCTCAATCTGTTGCAAGATCCTAAGTGCAAAGCCTTGCTTGTATGGAAATCCAGTCATTGAGAGCAAATTCAACTAAAATGAAGTACTTAAGCTTGGTTTGAGGTTAATTCAGCAAGTTCAAATATAGAGTCAGCTAAATCAAATGCAATTTTCAGCTAGATCGATGAGCTTTGAACTAGATCACAAGAGTTTAGCTACATGATCGCAATAACAGCAAGCTTTTGAATATTACAGTAGACTTGATATCAATTAAGCTAGATCAATTGCTAATACAATCAAGTTGAATACAATTCAACTCAATTGGAAGCAAATTCACAAGCTTTGATACCAATTGTTATAATTCAATATCAATCTTAAATCATAACCTAAGATAGAGAGAATTAGAGAACTCTTAAAAAGCTCTCTCTCTCTCTACTGCTTTCTCTCTCTGATAGACAAACGGCTCCCTGAGCCTACCCCTACCCCTCACCCTGTCACGTCGTCTCCTCACCGACGACAGGTCAACTCCACTGGCGAGGCCACAATACAGCGACTCCGCACTGCCGCCACCATCCACCCCACCAAGCGCCACTGCCACTACTGAGCCCACAACCCAATGACCTCACGACCCAAGATCCCCACCAGTGACCGGCGAAGCAACTACTAACACACGACCTCTCCCTCTCTCTACCCCTGACCACCACATCACCTTCGCCACCACCTCTCCCCCTCTCTACCTCCCACCTCTCTCTCTCCCTCACGACCCCATGACCTTCCATACCCACCCCCTACACCGGCCATAAGAGACTCCGCCCTACCTACCCACGCAGCCTTCACCATTGCACCACCACCACCACCACCACCTCCCCTTGACCTCAGTCACCACCACCTTAAGGCCGACCTAAACCACCACCTACTCCAACCCCACCTCCAGCCTAGAGGGCCCCGCACCACCAACACCCCTGACCACCAATACCACCACCTCATGACTCCCACCTCAAGGCAGCCCCGACCACTACCTTCCCAAGACCAAACTGTAGTCAGTCAGTCGGCTCAGGTAAGTAGAAATCGGTCGGCCCCAGGTTCGAATTCTCCTCCTTTAACTTTAGTCCGTGTACCTCATTATTGTTCTTATTGCTTGTATTTTGTCTGCTATAACCTTGTCTGGGCTGGTTGTTTGCGTGCCTATTCTTGACTGGGGACGGTTAGTTTATGAACTTTACTAGCAATGGAGCTCAAAATTCGAGGCCATCTCTAAATGGGTTGAGGACAGGACGGAACAGGTCATGAGGTGAGGGGAGCCTGCGAATTGGGACACTAAATGTCGGCATGCTAACAGAGAAAAGCATTGAGGTGGCCCAAATGATGATTAGGAGAAAGATCAACATCATGTGCCTTCAAGAGACCAGGTGGGTGGGCACAAAAGCAAGGGATGTATTAGGATACAAATTGTAGTGTTCGAGCCAAGAAAGGGGAAGGAACGGGGTAGGTATTATTGTGGATGGCTCTCTTCCAGACGAAGTAATAGGGGTTACTAGGACTAGTGATAGGATTATTAGCATTAGGCTAGCTTATATGGGGAGATATTGAACATCATAAGTGCATATGCTCCACAGACTGGCCAGACAGAGCAGGAGAAGACTAGATTTTGGGAGGACTTAGACTTAACAATGTAAGGCATACACCAGAGCGAACAAGTTGTGATTGGGGGTGACTTTAATGGGCATGTGGGAGTGAGCAAAGAAGGTTATGCACCCATCATGGTGGCTTTGGTTTGGGAACAAGGAATGATAAGGTAAGGCTCTCTTAGATTTCGCCGTCACTTATGAGCAAACAGTCGCCAACACCTTCTTCAAAAAGCATGAGGACCACATCATCACGTATCAGAGCGGTGGAGCAAAGACTCAGATTGACTATATATGACTAAGAAAGTGGATTCAAAAAGATTGCAAGGTTATCTCTAGGGAGGACCTCTCAACACAACACAGAGTAGTATGTGCGATGGTCAAGGTCAAGAGAAGGGGCAAGAAAGTTGTCAAACCAGCACAGCCACGCACGCACTAGAGGGATCTGAAGGGGGAAAAGTCCCAAGTCTTTAAGGGAAGAATGGAGGCTGAGCTTGGAGGGGATTGTGAGGGGGATTTAAACTAATTGTGGAGCCAAGTGGCCCAAAAGATCAGAGATGTGGCACATGAGATCCTAGGTGTATCAAAGGGTAGGGCACCAAACAACAAAGAGACCCGGTGGTGGCGTAAGGAAGTACAGGAAAGAATTAAGGCGAAACAAGATTGCTTTAAGGAGTGGGATCGAAGTGGAGAGAAATATAAGAGACAACAATACAAACAGGCTAAGATGGAAACAAAAATAGCAGTAAGAGAAGCACAATCTAAAGCCGTTGATGAGTTCTATAAAAGGCTGGACACAGCTGAGAGGGCTAGGGACCTCTATAGAATTGCAAAGGCAAGAGAAAGGAGGACTAGAGACCTGGACCAAGTAAGGTGCATAAAGGGGGCAGACGGACAAGTGCTCGTGGACGGGCAACAAATTAAAGATAGGTCGAAATTCTACTTCCACGACCTATTCAATGAAAAGGGAGATATTGTTGAGGTATAAACACCGGGGTGCAGGAGACTTACTGCTACTACACCAGAATTAGACCCGACGAAGTTAGGGAAGCATTGAAAAAGATGGGCAGGGGTAAAGCAGTCGGCCCCTACGATATGCCCCTTGAGGCATGGAAATGTACTGGAGAAGTGGGCATCAGAAGGCTGACCATATTATTCAACCAAACCCTCCAAGAGAAAAAGATGTCGGATGAATGGCAGAAGAGTACACTAGTTGCCGTCTATAAGAACAAAGGCGACATTCAGAATTGTGCCAACTACAGAGGAATAAAACTAATGAGCCACACTCTGAAGCTCTGGGAGCGAGTCATAGAAAGAAGGCTCCGACGACAAGCAGGGGTCTTAGAGAACCAATTTAGTTTTATGCCAAGCAGATTAACGATAGAAGCCATCCATCTCCTGAGGAGGTCCATAAAGTACTACAAAGAGAGACAAAAGGACCTTCACAAGGTTTTCATTGATTTGGAGAAGGCATATGATAGGGTGCCAAGAGAGGTCCTATGGAGGGTCTTAGAGGGGAAAGGCATCCATGAGACCTATATACGAGTCATCAAGGACATGTACGAAGACGCCCAAACCAATGTGCGCACAACGGAAGGGGAGACTTACAGTGGGGGTACACCAAGGATCAGCCTTGAGTCCCTTTCTATTCATTTTGGTTATGGATGAGCTGACTAGGCACATCCAAGGGGAAGTGCCTTGGTGCATGCTTTTCGCCGATGACATAGTCCTAGTGGGTGAATCTAAGGAGGAAGCAAATGACAAACTAGACCTTTGGTGGTTGGCCTTAGAATCAAAAGGTCTAAGACTCAGTAGATCTAAGACAGAGTATATGAAAATCAAGTTTAACACCTCTACTATGCCAAGCACAGAATGCGTAAAGATTGGATCTGAGCACATACCACACAAAGCATGCTTTAAATACCTGGGTTCCATGGTGCAACAAGATGGCAAAGTGGATGCAGATGTCAACAACAGGATTATAGTGGGTTGGCATAAATGGAGAATGGTCTCTGTGGTATTGTGCAATAGGAAGTTCCCGCTAAAGTTAATGGGTAAATACTATAAGACAGTAGTGAGGCCGGCTATGTCATACGGGGCAGAATGCTGACCAGTTAAGTGCCATCATAGGCAAAAACTGAAGGTGGCAGAGCTGAGGATGTTAAGGTGGATGTGTGGGCACACAAGGAAGGATAGGATCAGAAATGACGTTATAAGAGGTAAATTAGGCGTCGCCCTAATAGAGGATAAGCTGAGGGAGTAACATCTGTAGTGGTTTGGACATGTTAGAAGGAAACTCACCACTATCCCGGTCAGGAGATGTGAACAACTCCAGATAATAGATGGGAAGAAAGGAAGAGGACAGCCGAAGAAGAGATGGATGGAGATTATTCGATAGGACCTCACCTATCTCAACCTAAATGAAGAGATGACCCTAGATAGAGCTCTATGGAGGATTAGTATAGGTGTATCTGATTTAGGGGGGTAGGAGCATCGAACCTGCAGATACATCGAGCACTCGTAAGATACAACAAAGATGCTTTTATGCCTGGCTAGTTATATGTAGCTCTGGCATTTGTTGGGTGACTAGTGCTCCGAGGATTGGTTGGAGACAATTCCACATATGAGTCAAGAGGAAAGGGCCAGCTAAAGAAGAGTTGGATGGAGACCCACCGATGCCATGTAAGGGGATGCGAACAACTCCATAGTACAGGCAAGTAGAGTGGAAGAGGCTGGCCAAATAAGAGTTGATTGAAGACAATTCGACAGGACCTTGCTTACCTCAACCGAAATAAAGTGATAGCCCTAGGTAGAGCTCAGGAGAGGATTAATTATAGGGTTTAGGGGTAACTGATTCAGCGACGTAGGAGCACCGAGCATCCATTAGATAGTTCTAGTACCACGAGGCTGCTTGTAGGATCATTTGTAGATACACAGTTCGGGCGGTCATGGTAGCTTAGTGCTCCTAGGATTTGTTACCTTGGTAGAGCTAATTGTTGCTGATACTTTTTGCACTCTATACCAACTCTGTCTCACTCTTTCTCTCAAGCTCCCTCCCTCGCTCCCTTTCTTTACTTTCTCTCTCTTTCTCTCTCCCCCTCTCTCCCTCTCTCGCTCTCTTTCTCTACTTTCTCGCAAGTAAGATATTTCCCCTATATGCTTGTTTACTCTTACCTTCTGCTCGGGCTGCTATGCCCCATGAATACATGCTTAAACGCTTACATGATTATTTTGCATACGTCAATTATAAGTTTACATGCTTACATACATACATGATTTGCATAATTTCATTGCCTTACATGCTCCTGACCAGCTCTATATTCAGGCACTTCATAACTTTCATCTATCAGGTTGGGGGTTCTCGGAAACAGTCTCTCGTCAGGGTCTCACCCTGATGGGGTAAGGCTATGTACATCCTACCCCTCCTAGACCCTGTGCAAGCGGGAGCCCTTGAGGCACTGGGAATGTTATTGTTGTTGTAGAGAGAATTAGAGACGAGAATTAAGAGAAGAAATGAGAAGTAGAGAGGATTAGGGTTGAGAAAAAGAAATTAGATCTTTTTCATTGAATGAGTCATATTACAAGAAGAATCTAATTATTTATACTAATGAAAGCTAAATGAAGATACAAAGCACTTGGACAACTAAAGCTGCCGACTTAACTACTTGAGCCGCCAAAACCACACCAACAACCACTAACCTCCCTTCCCACCAAAAGCTCATTCAAACTATTACAAGAGTAAAAGCCTTTATTTGAAGTGTACAACCAAAATAGACAAAATTGATCCAAATTTAGCTTGATCATGACATATCAGGTATAATTTTGCTTTATCAAGCAATTTCCATAATTAAGGTTTTACTACTTTCAATTCATTTGGTGTTGTTGCGGGAGCCTTCGTGGCACTGGGACTGTTGTTGTTATTGTAATTCATTTGGTGTTGTTCTAGTGAGTGTCTTTGAGATCTGTTTGATATTGGTTACAAATTCTGCACTAAATTCAACTTCTCGTTCAGGAGGTAACCTAGGAATGTCATCAAGAAACACATTAGGGAACTTCACTGAATCATGGGAATATTTTTTAATTCTAACTCTCCCTATTTAGTCTTGATTACACTATATATAACTGATCTTCTCCTTTTAAGAGCAATTTGTCATTATAAGTCTCCTCTCTCCCACCACTAAATGAACTTGCGGTCACTCTAAAACAAGGCTTTTCAAGATAATACTTCCCACATTTGTTCTCACCCTTTTCAGACCTTCTTCAATCCAAAAAAAATCAATTCTTATTAGCTTTGGCCTCCAATTCGCACTTTGTTGCCTTCTCTTTATCTCCTTGCTTACTCTTATTTCCATTCCTTTTATTCCGATAATATATTTTCAATTTGTGCGATCCTATAATACAATTTTTGGGAATTATTAAAGACGCACCGAGAGAGTTGCATTCTGACTGGCAACCATGAAGCAACTTCAAACTTATCTGTCCTATTTTGATCAAAATCGTGTAGTACATCTTGATAATTTGGTGAACTTTTTATATTGCATCACTTTCATCTATCCTTTGGTGAGAGAAAATCTCTTTTGGATTTTTGTACTTACCATGAATAAAATAATTCTTTCACTACATCCTTACAAATCCTCTCAGATTTATTATTCCTCCTCTTCCTAATCCCTAATGGTCTTCTAGTAATGCTTAGTTTTCCCCATAGATATTTAGGAGGCAAGCTTTGCATTCATATTTTCTGGAACATTTACAATCCATAGCATCTTTTCTATTCTCTCCATCTACTCCTCAACCTTGATAGGATCAAAAGGTCATACAAACTTAACGGAATCAAATTGAGAAATTAATATAGTGTCACCATCTCCCTTTTTTATTTATTTATTTTTTGTTGAGTTTTCAATCAAATTAGTTATATTAGCACCTATCCTTGAACATTAGATTAGAGGGAGCCACTCTATAAGTACTGGGTACTGCATCAAGTTCGAACTTAATCTCCCTATTTAGAGGCAAACCAAGCAAATCCTCCGGAAAGACATTAGGGAATTACCTAACAATGGGAGTCTAACTTCACATCATCCCTCCTTCTATCAAATACATGACAAACGTATCATCGACATTCCTTTCTCAAGGATCTTCTAGCATTCAAGGTCAAAATCATCCTAAGAGGAGTCTTAGAGTCTTTAGTCTCCATAGAAAAATCTAAACCGTTTCTATGATAAACAAATTATAAGTGGTTAGGAATCTGAAACACTACCCTTTTTCCAAAACAATTCAAATATGCAAGACAAGAAGACAATCCATTAATTCCTAAAATTACATCAAAATCCTTTATGTCTAGGAGCACTAAGTCAGTTACTAAGTCCATGTCACCTATTTTAATAACACACTCATTATATACAGATCAATAATCACATCATAATCTTCAAAAAGAAATTTAATCTTAACACATCCCTAAAAAGTTCTATTTATATCACCTTAACAATCAAAATACTTTGTACACAATTCTTGTATTAACTGAACAAGCTCCCAATTTCATTTATTCACTTCGTAAAATAAAGACCAACAATAAATATCACAATACAAAAAAAGAAATATAACTCAACCTCAATTGCTTCAAATAACTGAATTATATTAGGATGAGTAATATTTCTAAAAATAAAAAAATCCTACAGCAAATTTTCATTCAAATTTTCCTCATCGATCTCTTTGATTCCAAATTCAAACCCACTATAGGATGCCATGATCTCTGCACTACAACAAAGGAACCCTACTTGAGTTTCGACCATATTACATAGTCACCCACTAAACGCCACATTTTACAGCCCCCTAAATTCATAAAAAAAGCACACTTAAAACTCCATAGTTGATGTTGTAGATATTAGAACAATTCAACTAAATTCCTTGACACCAAAATTTCTTACTAATTAATAACCAGGCTGTCATCTTAACACCCAAATTTCTCAATAATTAATAACTTAGGCTCATCATAACACTCCAAATCTCTCAATAATTAGTAGCCTGTCACTCATCTTAACACCCAAATTTTTCTTTAATTAATAAAGTTTGCTCTGATACCACTAAATGTAATGCCCCTAAATAATGTGGCAAACAGACTTAAATAAAAAAAGGCGCTACATAGCCGTATTATAATGAATCCCATCATCATAGTATGAAGCCCGAAAACTTTGACATTCATAATTCCTCAATTTACATTAAAGCTTAAATTGTATATAATAGATCAAATCCCTAACAACATCCAATCTAACAATTTAAAACCAATAGTACAATTATCAAAAATTACAATATCTCAAGTAGTCCATAATATCTCTCTACGGAAATATTTAGTACTTAAACTATGAAAATTAAACTAATTCTCGAAATAGGAAGCTGCTCTATCTTCCTCGTTCTTCAGGAATTTTCCATGAGCTACTAATATGAAAAATTAACAATTTTATTCCTGCGATAGGGTCATAGATCGACTTTCACATTTTTCACATCCTTTAGTTGATAGACCCATAAGGGTCACGTAGCTGTCTATGAGCTCTTCCCATAAAACCTTTTAATTCAAATAATAAGTACACAATAATTTCTTTCTCATAATCACAAGTACAAATTCTTTCAAAAATTCACATATTTTAACATCAAATCAATGTAAAAATCAATATAATTTAAATAATAAGAGTAGAAATCACAAAATCAAACAAACACAAATACCCGAACCTATTTTAACAAACTAATAAACCGTTCAAAATATAATCTCATACATAAAATCATATAAAGCAATTTTCATATTTTGCAAACAAGTAGGGGAAGTGATATACTTACATTCATCATCTTCTAATTGTTGATGTATTTTCAAAATATATGTGATGAATAAAGTGTTAAAGATTAATCTAGTACTTGTCCTTAAGTGTGTGTGGCTTGCATGGGATGTGTGTCGACACACAAGGCTAGTGTGTCGACACACAATCCTACAGAGCCAAGAAAATGCATCTGTGTGTCGACACATATTACAGAAGAGCAAGACAGGCTCTGTGTGTCGACAGACAGGCTTACAGTAAGGTGTGTATTGAAGTGTGTTCCGACACACAACTTTACAGTGAGATATGTGTTGAAGCTGTGTGTCGACATACAGTTTCAACACACAGGATAGTTTTGACAACTTTTCACGCGGTTTTTTCCCCTTTTTTGGCTATTTATTTGGATGCCTTTAGGATATCTCTAAGCATTAAATACACTTGAATATCCCATGTTTTTCATTACATCATTTGCATCAAGAATTTGAGAGAGAAACGATTGAAAAAGAACTTTGAAAGAAAGACCAAAATGTGAGTGCATCTGTTTGTAAAATTTCTACCAAAACATCATTCTTTCTACATCTCACTCAATCTCTCCTCCTACACACTCTCACTTCATTTTGTTTGTTGTTGTATTGCCAAGACTATTTCATACGCGGAAATTAGTTTTTAGGAAAGTGATTACACGACATCAAAACTTAAGATCATTTGGCTACCCGTTTGCAAGTATTATAAGTATTTAAAGATTTTGCACCAATAATCTTAAGACTTATTCTCTGATTTTTGGATATGGCTTCATCACTTCAAGAAATGACAGTTAATTTCGTGAAGTTGGACCGATTCAATGGCGGTAATTTTTTCCGACGGCAGAGGAAGATGCACTTACTCATCACAACCCTGAATGTGGTGTATGTTCTGAATACACCGATTCCTAAGCCCGTTTCTAAAGAGGGGGAGACTTTGGCCAAGCAGAGGGCAAGATTGAAGTGGGAGAATGATGACTACATATGAAGAGGGCGCATCCTGAACGGCATGACTAACGCCCTGTTGGACATCCCCTCAAATGTGCTGACCGATAAGGAACTATGGGACGCTCTCGAGGCGCGCTACATGGCCGAGGATGCAATGAGCAAAAAGTTATTGGTTAGTCAATTTAATAACTATTATATGGTAGACAATCTTCTTGTCATGGAGAAATTCCATGAAATACAAAGAATCTTAAATAATTTTAAACAACATAAAATGAATATGGACGATACAATAGTTGTTTCTTTCTTAATTGACAAACTTCCACCTTCATGGAGAGGCTTTAAGAAAAGTCTCAAGCATAAGAAGGGAGATATGTCAATTAAAAAATTGGTTAATCAGTTGCATGTTGAGGAAGGCTACAGGGTACAGGATGACAACAAAGATCGCTTCGGTGAATGTTGGAAAAATAAATGCCATAGAAGAAGGCCAATCAAGTAAGGGACCCAAGAGAACCGGACACTACCAAAAGAAAAGGGATGACAAGAGGCTGAAACTAGTCTGTTGGGAGTGTCAAAAGCCCGGTCATTTATGTAAGGACTGCTACTGCCTTAAAAATAAGAAAGGCAAGGGACTTGATCATCGCTCTAAGACGTTGAATGATAAATTCGTGGAGATGATATCGGAGGCCAATCTAGTCGAGAGTGATAACTCTTGGTGGATTGACTTGGGGGCCACAAAACATGTGTGTAAGGACAAGGGATTCTTCACAGTGTTTGAACCCATAGACAACAGAACTGTGTTGTTTATGGGCAAGGGGGCAACTATACCGATTAAAGGGAAGGGCAAAGTTGGTTTACTTTTCACCTCTAGAAAAACCCTTACTTTAACCGATGTATGTTCTGCTCCGGACGTGAAGAAGAATCTCGTGTCTAGTGGCCTACTAATCGGTCTGGGTTCAAGTTGGTCTTCGAGGCCGACAAGTTTGTATTTTCAAAGGGAGGGTCTTTCTTGGAAAGGGAAATCTTTGTAATGGAATGTTTAAGTTGAACACTGATAATAAAATTAATAGTTTAGTTTATATGCTTGACTCTTCATTTTGTGGCATCAGAGATTAGGTCATGTAAATTTTCATAGGATATATGAGATGGTTAATTCTTCGTTGATACCTCACATAGATAACAATGCGTATATTAACGAAAATAATGAAGTTACCTTTTCCTTTAGTGCAAAGAGAAACAAATTTACTTGACCTTGTGCATAGTGATTTATGCGATTGCAAAAACACACCATCATTAGGTGGAAAAAGATACTTCATAACCTTCACAGATGATTGTAGAGATTTTGTTATATGTATCTCATAAATCACAAAGATGACTCGCTAGATAGATTCAAGGAATATAAAGCAGATACCGAACTACGCTGTAAGACCTTCCTCAAACGCCTAAGGTCAAACCGTGGTGGGAAATACTATGATCCCAAGTATTTCGAAACCACCGAAATTATACATAAGGTCAGGACACCTTATATACCATAACAAAATGGTATGGTTGAGAGGAAAAACCGGACTCTAACTAAAATGGTTAATTCAATGTTATTCTACTTTGGTCTTAATGATGGATTTTGGGGTGAGGCAATATTAACAGCCTATCATATATTAAATCGAGTTCCAAACAAGAGAAATAAAATAACCCAGTACAAACTATGGAACAAATGAGCCCCTAGTCTAAAAGTGTGGGGGTCTAGGGCAATTGTTAAAGTCTCTGAACCTAACGTAAGAAGTTAGGTGAAAGAGGCATTGATTGCATTTTTGTTGGGTATGTGCCTCATAGTAAGGCATATGGATTCTATGTAATTGAATCTAATGATTACTTCAATGTAAATACAATAATAGAATCAAGAGATGCCATCTTTGATGAGAATCGGTTTACCTCTATCCCTAGATTGAGAGATTATGTACTGGTTGAGAATGACATTCCAATGTCGAATGATGATGGTCATCATGAGAGGGAAGAAGTATCTGAGAATGCCCTAAAACTCTGAAGGAGTAAAAAAGAGAGGAAAGAGAAATTTTTCGGTTTGGACTTCTACACATTCCTGGTAGATGGTTCGAGGAACGATATGGAACACGTGCATCCATATTATTGTGCCATGGAAGCTGATCCCATGATGTTTGATGGGGCGATGAAGTTGCATGATGCCTCCTTTTGGCGAGAGGCATTGAATGATGAGATGGATTCCATCATGGGTAATAATACCTAGATCCTAGTGGACCTTCCACGAGGTAGTAAGCCCATTGGGTGCAAGTGGATCTTCAAAAAGAAGATGAAAGTTCATGGAACGATTGACAAGTTTAAAACCCGATTGGTGGCTAAAGGATTCACCCAAAAACATGGGTTGGACTACTTTGACACGTATGCCCTTGTGGCAAAAATATCGACTATAAGAGTTTTAATAGCTCATGCCTCGATCTACAAGTTAGTCAACAACAACAACAACAGTCCTAGTGTCTCATGGGCTTCTGCAAAAGTAGGGTCGGGGGGGCGGGGGGGGTGGGTGGATGTACGCAGCCTTCCCCCTTTCCGAGTGGAAAAGAAGCTAGGACCCCCAACCTAAAGATCTTGTTGTCCTGGAAGCATGGCATCCTGAAAATGGGTTAGGTCGTGTCAAAGACAACTCCATGGCATATAATAAGGCAAATAGTACAAGGGCACTACTAGGTGAGCAAATTGAGAAGCAAATAAGCAAGCAAGCAAATAAGCACGCCATAGGGGTTTAATCCGTGCTAGAAACCCTATGCAAGCAGTGATACGCATCACTACTCTAAGCCGCTAAATTGGCTACCCCTATGCTCGCTCCCCAACGAGCTCTATCCAAGGCCATCTCCTCCAACCAACTCTTCTTTGGCCTGCCCCTCCCTCTTCTGCCTAGCATAGTATGTAGCTGTTCACATCTCCTTACCGGAGCTGTGATCGATCTCCTCCTAATATGACTAAACCATCTCAAGTGTTGCTCCCTTAATTTGTCCTCGATCAAGGTTATGCCCAATTTTCATCTTATATCGTCGTTCCTGACCCTATCCTTCTTATATGACCATACATCCATTGCAGCATCTTCATCTCTGCCACCTTCATCTTTTGGGTATGTTGTTGTTTCATTGGGTGACACTCTGCCTCATACAACATAGTTGGTCTCACTACTGTCTTGTAATATTTTTCCTTTAGCTTTAACGGGAACTTTCTAGCACAAAGTATCCCAAAAGCCATCCTCCATTTCTACCAGCCTACCTTAATTCGGTTGTTGACATCCTCGTCAACCTCACCGTTCTACTGTACCATGGATCCCAAGTATGTGAAACTCTCCTTCCTTGGTATGGTCTTAGATCTTATCTTGACGTCTTCTGTACTAGGCGCAGTAGAGTGACTGAACTTGAGTTCCATATACTCAGTCTTGGATCTACTGATTTGTAGGCCCTTCGTTTCCAAAGCCCTTCTCCACAATTCCAGCTTCTCAATTATGTTTACTCGAGAGTTCCCCACCAAAACTATGTCATCTGCGAAAAGCATACCCCAAGGTATATCTCCTTGGATGTGCCTAGTGAGCTCATCCATGACTAGAATGAACAGAAAGGGGCTCAAGGAAGAACCTTGGTGCACCCCAACAGTAATAGGGAATGTGTTTGTCTGCCCTTCCCCTGTACGCACATTAGTTTGTGCATCCTCATACATGTCTCTAATGGCCCGAATATATGGCCTGGGGATGCCCTTCCTACTCAAGACCCTCCATAGGACCTCTTTTGGCACTCTAACATATGCCTTCTCCAAATCAATGAAGACCATTTGGAGATCTTTTTGTCTCTCCCTGTACTGCTCTATCGTCTGCCTTATGAGGTGGATGGATTCTATTGTTAATCTCCCCGGTACAAATTCGAATTGGTTCTCGAATACCTCTATCTATTGCCTTAGCCTCCTTTCTATGACCCGCTCCCACAGCTTCAGAGTGTGGCACATTAATTTGATCCCTTGATAGTTGGCGCAGCTAGTGATGGGCTCAAGCAAGCTAGGGATCCACCCTATCTACAAGCTAGTGATTCATCAAAATGGCATTCCTGAATGGTGAGCTAGAAGAAGAGGTGTACATGAAACAGTTAGAAGGTTTTGTTGTTTTGGGCTAAGAGAAAAAAGTATGTAGACTCATACGTTCTCTGTATGGGCTCAAGCAAGCCCCGAAGCAATGGCACCAGAAATTTGGTCAAGTTGTTCTAAGTAATGGATTCGTTATAAACGAGTCAGATAAATGTGTCTATAGCGAGTTTGATAATGGCATAGGGGTCATTATATGTTTGTATGTCGATTACATGTTGATATTCAGTATTGATATGGAACAAGTAAAGAAAACTAAACAGTTTCTCTCGAAGAACTTTGCTATGAAGGACATGGGTAAGGCAGAGGTAATTCTCGGTATAAGAATATTAAGGAGTGCTGATACCATTTCCTTGACACAATCTCACTATGTTGAAAGTGTTTTGAAAAAGCTCTACTTTAGTGATTGTGCACCAATGTCCATTCCAATGGATCCTAGCATGAAGTTAGTATTGAATGAGGGAGCTCTAGTGTCACAATTGGAGTATGCCCGAGCTATTGGTTGTTTCATGTACACTATGACGAGCACAAGGCCTGACATAGTTTTTGCTATTGGAAAGCTAAGTAGGTCTATTAGTAATCCAAGTAAGATACATTGGCATGCATTACATCTTGTACTAAAGTACCTTAAGATGGCCATGAACTATGGTCTTTCTTACATTGGGTATCATCCAATTTTAGAGGGGTACTCTGATGCGAGTTGGATTTCCAATGTGGAGGATCATGAATCTATAAGTGGATGGGTATTCTTGCTTGGTGGCGGGCGGCTTCTTGGGATTCCAAGAAATAGACTTGCATATTCGATTCCACTACGGTGGCAGAGTTTATAGCTCTTGCATCTACTGCAAAGGAAGCCGAGTGGTTAAAGGATCTCTTATATGAGATACCTTTGTGGCCTAAGCCGATCTCAACGATCTATCCGCTGTAATAGTTAAGCTACGCTTCCTAGAGCGTACAGTGATGTATATAATGGGAAGTCCAGACACATTGGTGTAAAGCATAGTATAGTGAGACACCTTATTCGAGAAGGTGTTATCACTGTGGACTTCATGAGAACAAGTCAGAATCTAGCGGATTCACTTACGAAAGGCCTGGCTAGAGACTTGGTTCTGAGAACAAATGAAGGGATGGGGTTAAAACCTGTCAAATTTTAGTTACCCATGATAGGCCCTGAACTCGACGCCTAATATGATGCTAGGTCTCAGGTTCATTGAGAGAGACTTGTCATCTATGTGACTACAAGTACTATATGAGAATTTTCCATCCCGAGTGTGAAATGCTTAGTACCTGCGTCACAGATACTAAGTGGATGAGCTACGCTCTTAATGGACCTGATTTAAAATTCTTATTGAATGTCGTGTCACAGGGACATGATCAATGAGGTCCACCTTAGTGAATGTTGAAGTTTGGCTGCTTCAAATGGGTGATTTTTGACTAAGAATTTGGCCTTGAAACACTCACGAAGGGCACAAGACACAAGGCCATAAATGTGTTAATTTGGGAGTTGTAGGGTGTGTACAGGGGGTACACCTTGTGCGTGATTAGATAGTCGATTAGTCAAATGGGTTGTGTGGTTCAAAGTTTAGTCAACCATTTTCGATCTGATTAACTATATGGTCTCTTCACTAGCTTGGGGTTCAATCGAGAGACACCCTCATTGATGCACAATAAGGCCTCCTTTAACTTGAGATGTTATTATTTGAGAATGATTGTATTTTAAAAATGGTGGGGGAATGTTGATGTATTTTCAAAATATATGTGATGAATAAAGTGTTAAAGAAGAAACATTACTTGTCTTTAAGTGTGTGTGGCTTGCATGGGTTGTGTCCACACACAGGGCCAGTGCGTTGACACATAATCCTACAGAACCTATAAAATGTATTTGTGTGTTAACACACAGGGCCCGTGTTTCAACACACAGATCTTATAGAAGTGTAGAAAAGGCTCTGTCTGTGTGTCGACAAACAGGTTTACAATAAGGTGTGTGTTGAAGTATTTTTTGACACATAGCTTTATAGTGAGCTGTGTGTCATCACACAGATCTGTGAGCCGATATACAGCTTCAACACATTGGACAATTTTGACAATTTTTTGCGCAGTTTTTCCCCTTTTTAGTGGTTTGTTTGGATGCTTTTGGAACGTCTCTAAGCATTAAATACACATGAATATCCCTTGTTTTCATTACATTATTTGCATAAAGAATTCGAGAGAGAAAAGATTGAAAAAGAGCTTTAAAAGAAAGATCAAAGTGTGAGTGCATTTGTTTGTAAATGTTCTAACAAAACATCATTCTCTCTACGTCTCACTCAATTTCTCCTCTTACACACTCTTACTTTATTTTGGTTGTTATTGTTATATGCTCGAGACTATTTCATACACTGAAATAAGTCTCATGGAAAGTGATTACACGGCCTTAACACCTGAGATCATTTGGTTACCCGTTTGAAAGTATTTTGCAAGTATTGTAAGTATTTAAAGAGTTTGCACCAACACTAATTCGATGTACAAAGTTGTATTACTTACTTAGCTTCGAAAATCTATCAAGTGAGAGGAATCGAAATGGACGATTGATGAGAGAGAGAGAGAGAGAGAGAGAGGGATTGGAAGAGGGGAGGAGAAACTACGATTAAAACTCTCATCCTATATATATATATAACCCTAATATTACTAATGTGCCTTTTATAAAATTAGTCTATTATTTTAGTTATAACATAGTTGAAATAATAGTCAGCTCTAATTATGTTATTATACCTAATTAGATCGAATTGCACATATTATAACACCTAGCTTAATTTAATCACCCTGAGTTTTACATATTATAATACCCGGTCTACCTTTAATTAGATTGGGTATTTCAGAAACAATGCATCGTACAGGGTTTTACTAGTATTATTATAAAGAACTCCTACATCTATGATCGTCAATTTCTAATAAAAATAGGACAAAATATAGTAAAACCCCATGAACTTTGCAATTAATCACAGCACACCCACCACACTTTTAATTTTAAAAAATAGCCCCCTGAACTTTGTAATTAAACACAACACATCCCCTTTACTTTCAATTTCAAAAAATAACCCTCTGAACTTTACAAATTAATACAACACACCCCTTGCACTTTCAATTTTATAAAATAGCCTTCTAAACGTTGTTATTAACTACAACTCACCCCCGAACTTTGTTACTAAATATAATATACCACTTAGACATTTATAAATTTTAAATAAAAAGTATGAAATTAAAAATTTTGAATAAATTATGTAAGGTAGTTTTTTGGAAAAAGTGTAAAAAAATATAATAATAATTTAAAATGGTATTTTGTAATATTTCTAAAAAATATTTTTTTCAGTATTTATTTTCAAAATTTTAGTTTTGTATATTTTTTTTAATTTTAAATTTTTAATCTAATTTTAGAATTTATTTTTTTAAAAAATATTATATTTTCTCTTATAGTATTTTTTTAGAAATTTTAAAAATATTTTAATATATTCTATTTACTATATTAATTAAAATAATTATTTTTTTATAAATATAAAAAAATCATAAGCTTATACCTTTCATCTAAAAATATAATTTCCTATCTTTTGTATAAAACTAAAAAATCTTTCATTTTGAATTTGATACAAAGCTGCACCTTTTGTCTAAAAATATAAACTCCTATATTTTGTATAAAACTAAAAAAATTTCTTATTTTTAATTTGATAATTTTTTATTTAAAATTTATTATTCTAATTTTTATTAAGCTTAAAAAGTATTATTATATTTTTTCAAATTTTTTTCATAATTTGTTATAAATTTCAAATTTTCGTATATTTTTTAAAAATATCTTTCATAATTTATTCAAAATTTTTAATTTCATAATTTTTATTTTGAAATTTATAAATATTTAAGTGGTGTGTTATGTTTAGTAACAAAGTTCGGAGAGTGAGTTATTTTATGAAATTTAAAGTGCAGGGGATGTATTGTGTTAATTTACAAAGTTCAGGGGGCTATTTTTTGAAATTGAAAGGGCAGGGGGTGTATCGCGTTTAATTGCAAAGGTCAGGGGGGCTATTTTTTAAAATTAAAAGTGCAGGAAGTGTGTTGTGATTAATTGCAAAGTTCAGGGGTCTCACTATATTTTGCTCATAAAAATATGTATAATGATAAAATTTTTGAATTTCAATATACTTAATTAATGAATTTCAAATACCTTCACTATGTATATGAAACATTAAAATATCAAATCTCCCATATGAGAAATTCCCTAAGGCTGTGTTTAGAGCATTGAATTGGAGGCTGAAATTGGGGCCGATGCTGGAATTGGAGCCCAAAATTCCAATACTCTGTTGTTTGGTTTACCTGTTGGAATTAGAATTATACTTTCACTGTCCAATTCCAGAGAATTGGATTTTAACTAAAAATTATATTTTCCAATTCTTTGGGATGGAGGTAAGGAATTGTAATTCCATATTAACTCCATTGATATAAAATCCAAAATGACCCAACTTGATAACCCAAATCTAAGATGACTCAAAATGCAAAGACTTGGACACAACCTCAAATTTGACCCGAACCTCAAAATCACCCACCTCGAATGACTTGAACTTGAAATTGCCAAAATCACTTTAGCTCAAAGTCGAAGTGACCAAACCCGATTAACCTGAAACAAGAGATGAGTCAAATCCAGAAAATAATACTACTTGACTTGAATGTGATGAAAACAAGTTGAATCGAGTGACAATGACCCGATCAAATTAACCCAAAACTTAATACGATCCATACTCAAAATGACCCGATCCTTCTCAGACTCACCTAAGATGACTCGAAATTTGAAATGATACAACTCATTTGTCCCAAAACCAAAATGACTTGACTAAATGAACTCAAACCCGATCATAACTAACTTGAATCCTGAAAATACCTAACTGTTAGCTGAAAATCCGAGGTAACTTGAGCACCTGATTTATCAAAGGAATTGGAGGTAGGAATTATAATTAATAATAATTTTTATCATCAAGGGTTTTTGGTCAATTGAGTTGGAGTATTTCGAGTTTTAAATCAACTAAGATTGGATTTTGGTTGGAGCCGTTCACACCGCGTCCAAGTTATTATGTTCAGAGCGATTCAAATTGAGTTCGAGTTATTCGATACTTGAGTCAAATCAGGTCAAGTAACGTGTCAGACCATTTTGTGTTCAAGTTACCTCAGATTTTCAGTTAATCGGGCTAGGTGTTTTAAGGATTCAGGTTAGTCACGATCAAGTTTGAGTTCATTTAGTCGAGTCAGTTTAGTTTTGGGACAAACAAGTTGTATCATTTCAAATTTCGAGTCATCTGAGGCTGAGTTTAAGATGGATCGTATTAAGTTTTGTGTTAATTTTGTCGGTTATTCCACATCGGCTCAGCTTATTTACATTACATTTAACCAAGTAGTTTCATTTTCCAGATTTGAGTCATATCGAGTTTTAGGTCAATTTGGTTGTGTCATTTCGACTTTGGGCTGAGATAATTTTCAATTATAATCTAATTCTATAAAAGCAGGCAGTAAAATTGTAATTCCAAATCTAGCAGGTGAACCAAACATCCTAACTCTAATTAACACAAGTAAATCAAACAAATGGAATCCTTATAATATTCTAATTACTAATGATCCAAATACGAGGTTAGCGTTTATGTTCAGATACCAAACGAACACATCAATTTTTTTTTGAACACTAACCAACACGTTAATTTCAAATCTCATTTAAAAATCATACATATAATTCTCTCGCTCTCTCTACCTGTACAAATCTAAGAAATCCTGTTCCTCTCCCCCAGGGATCTGTTGCAGCTGCATCTGCATCTGCATCCTGTCTCTTTCTTCCCCGTCAATGTCCCACAACACGTCTCTCTCTCAAAATCTCCCTTTCAATCCGCCATCAGATCACGTTATATCCCTTTTGCCACAACCCCATTTACTTGTACTACTATAATGTTCACTCTCCGATTACTTTTCTCCTTTTTCTTCTTTGTCTTAAACTCTATAATCTCTGCCCTTTTGTGTCTCTTTACCTCTTGAACCAATCCAAACAGCAAATGACCCATAAACTAATCAAAATAACATCTGGGGTTTCTACTTAAACTCCTAATTTTTCTGGGTTTTCCCTGAATTACAATAAAATGGCTGCAAAATTTGGGTCTTTAAGGCAGAGTTTTGCAGAGAAAAAGGAGAGGTTGTTGTCCAGAAAAGGGTACTCGGAGCTGGGGCTCGCCAGCTTCTATGGCGAGCCTGATGGCGGTGGCTGTGGCGGTGGTGGTGGGTGTGTCCGGGGACTCTGTGCATGTGGGGTTTTCATGTCGGTTTCGGGTGTGGTAAAGAGGGTAAAGGAGACATCTGTTAAGTTTTACCAGATGGGAAGATCGGATCCCAGGAAGGTGATATTTGCGGTGAAGATGGGGTTCTCATTGGCACTTGTGTCTCTGTTGATCTTCTTGAAGGAGCCGTTGAAGAATGTTAGCCAGTATTCTATCTGGGCTATTCTTACTACTGTTGTAGTTTTTGAATTCAGCGTAGGTATTGTCACACTCTAATCTGTATCATTGTTGTTGGATAAATGTGAATGAAATCAAAATGATGTGGTATAAAATTATTTGTTGTCCTTCCCCCCGAGCTCTAAGTTTTTGGAATAGTGAGTTTTGTTTATTAATAGGTTATAAGTTTAAATTCTAATCATCTTTCATTTTTAATAGTAATATAAGTTCAATGTAAAGTATGAAGTACGTTTGTGTAACTTTTTATAGTATTATAAGGGTATATTTGTGTGGGTACATGTTAAAAGAAAGAACCATTATTCACCCTTTACCTATTAATTTAAACTTTTAAAATTGTTAGAACCCTTTTTTAAACAACAATAGAACTTTTGTTTTTGTAAAAAAGTGTTTTTTTCTTGGAAAGGTGGTGCTTTTAAGATTTAAATGTACTTGGCCTAAAAAGAAAATTTCAGTTAAACAGGAGCAGAAGGCAGGAGCAGAGCTTTTGAAAAAAAAAGAAAAGTTTTTGCATACAAGCTTTTGCAAATAGTACTTTTTTAAAAGTTAGTTTTTTACCAGCTTGACCAAATAGACTTTTAATTCTCTCAACATCAATTTCATCAAACATATCCTGAAATATCAAGGTGAGTCCTTAAACTATTTTCATACTTCAATGTGTACTCCATTATGAATTATGGAGTTAAAATTTAAGAATGAATTAGTCTAATTGATACTAACCTATATTTAGGGGTGTGTAAACTGTAACTTTTGGGCATTTTTATTTCAAGTAATATGATAAGGGTCTCTATAGTATTTATAGTAGTATTAATTGGAATTTTGGTTTGCTCATACCCTTCTTTTCTCCTATTGGGTGCTTGGCTAATGACTATTTGTTCTTGTTGTCTTGTGCAGAATGGTTTTAGCATTATGAGATAGGTAAATATAGTGCAGATTTTTGAACTATTTGCTAATGAGGAATCCGGTTGCTCGGTAAACCCCAGCTCATTCGGCGACCCACACACCAAAGGATGTAGTTAAATTAGAGATTCTCAGGGAGAGGTTTAGGGGAGAATAGAACTCCATACCTTTTGGCTGAAAGCAATATTCTATTTCCTCACCAATCTCCAACCACTGAGGCAAGGCTCTGATGAGTTACAGATTTTTGAACTATTGCTTGAGATTAACGTGACTTTTCGGACCGTTGCTTTCACCAAATATACAACAACAACAATAACAACAACAATCCTAGTGCCTTAAGGGCTCTAGCATAAGCAGGGTTGGGAGGGTAGATGTACGTAGCCCTCCCCCTTCTGGGAGCTACCCTAAGGGAGGTTGTTTTCAAGGACCTCCAACCCAAGAAGCTTTTTAGCAGCATAGAAGCATGGCAGCTTGGCAGTGAGAGAGCAAAACACATATAAGCAGGGCAAAGCACAAGGCAGGCACTACGAGCAAACTCAATGCAAGGCAACAACTAAGCAAAAAAAAATAGCACTTTGCAGATAAGCAGATAAACAAATAGCAAATCAGGAGAACAAATATGCACATAAGTGCGCCAAAGAGGGAGTCAAAGACCTAGAAACACTAGTGATAGCACTAATAAGTTGGACTACCCTATTCTAAGCCACTACATCTGCTCCCCGTATGCTTGCCCTCCATTCGGCTCTATTTAAGGCCATCTCCTCCCGAAGGTTTAGATGGGTGAGGTTTTGTCAGATCGTCTCCAGCCATCTCTTCTTTGGCCTGCCTCTTCCTCTCTTGCCTAGTGTAGTATGGGGTTGTTTGCATCTCCTGACTGGAGTGATGGTCGGTCTCCTCCTAACATGTCCAAACAACTTCAAACGTTGCTCCCTTAATTTATTCTCAATGGAGGCCACGCCCAATTCCCCTTTATCCTTCCTAGTGTGTCCGCACATCCACCGCAACATCCTCATCTCTGCCACCTTCATCTTCTGTGTATGATGTTGTTTCATCGCCCTACACTCCATCCCATAAGACATGGCCGGCCTCACTATTGTCTTATAGTATCTTCCCTTTAGCTTCAAGGGAAACTTTCTATCGCAAAGTACCGCGGAGGCCATCCTCCATTTATGCCATCCTACTTTAATCCGGTTGTTGACGTCCTTGTCAACTTCGCCGTTGTGCTGTATCATGGACCCCAAGTATTTGAAACTCTCCTTTCTCGGTATGGTCTCAGATCCAATCTTGACGTCTTCTCTGCTAGGCGTGGTGGAGGGTTCGAACTTGAGTTCTATGTTCTCGGTCTTGGATCTACCGAGTCATAAGTCCTTCGATTCCAAAACCCTTCTCCATAGTTCCAGCTTCTCATTTAGCTCTTCCCGCGACTCCCACACTAGCACTATGTCATTTGCGAAAAGCATGCACCAAGGTACACCTCCTTGGATGTGCCTAGTCAGCTCATCCATAACCAGAATGAACAGATAGGGGCTCAATGCAGATCCTTGGTGTGCCCCGACTGTAATCGGGAAAGCGTCTGTCTCCCCTTCCACTCTACGCACCATGGTTTGTGCATCCTCATACATGTCTTTAATGGCTCGGATACATGGCACGGGGATGCCTTTCCTATCTAAAACCCTCCATAAGACTTCCCTTGGTACTCTATCATATGCCTTCTCCAAATCAATAAAACCCATGTTTAGGTCCTTTTGTCTCTCCTTGTAGTGCTCAATCGTTCGCCTTAGGATGTGGATGGCTTCTATTGTTGATCTTCCGGGCATGAATCCAAATTGATTCTCGGACACCTCTGTCTATTGCCGTAGCCTCCTCTCTATGATCCGCTCCCATAGCTTCAGAGTGTGGCACATTAGTTTGATATCTCGATAGTTAGTGCAACTCTAGATGTCACCTTTGTTCTTATAGATCCGGATCAATGTGCTCTTCCTTCATTCGTTAGGCATCTTCTCCCCCAGAAGGATCTGGTTAAATAATTTAGTCAACCAACTGATGCCCTTCTGTCCAAGGCATTTCCATGCCTCTATGGATATACCATCTGGGCCAACTGATTTACCCCTTCCCATATGTTTCAGGGCTTTCTTGACTTCCTTGGGGCTAATTTGCCTGCAATAATAGTGGTTCTGGTGCTCCTCAGAAGTTTGAAGATCACCTAGGGATATCTCTGTGGTCTCTGTTCGTTGAATAGATCGTAGAAGTAGGCTTTCCACCCAGCTTTAGTTAGTTTCCTGTCCACGAGCACCTGTCTATCTTTCCCTCTTATGCACTGTACTCGATCCAAGTCCCTTATCTTTCTTTTTCTCGCTTTGGCGATTTTATGTATATCCCTAGCTCCCTCCTTGGTCTCCAGCCATTTGTAGAAATCCTCATAAGCTCTTGATTGTGCTTCTCTGACTGCTCTCTTTGCTTTTTTCTTAGCTTGCTGATACTGATGCCGCTTATCCTCATCTCCACCACAATCCCACTCTTTGAAACAGTCTCGTTTGGCTTTAATCTGTTAACTTCCAATCCAAGAATTGAGAGTTAACCTTGTGAAAGAGATTGATAAGATGAGAAGAGAAGAGAAAGGGATGAGAAATAGAGAAAGAGATGAGAATTAGAGAGTGATAACCCAAAGGAAATCTGAATTTTATTGATTGAATGATGAGGTTACAAGATTTAGATCTATTTATAATAGATCTTGATACATTGCACTAAGACTCACCCTTATAACCGGCTTAACCAGATTTTGGCGCCAAAACTCTAACTAGCCGCCACATTTGACTTCTTTTGACCACTAACCGACTTTGGCGCCTATTTGGCCTCCAACTAACATTTGAATACAACACCAATACAACTCTAAAGCAACACACGCAATACAAGACCAATTACAACCAAAAATTAATGGAATCATAACATTTCCTTCCCCTTGAGAAGCTCCTTGTCCTCACGGAGAAAAGCATGGAAATTGATTCTTCAAAAATGCAAGGCTCTCCCATGTAGCAAAATCCTTGTCCAAATTGCGCCATTGTACCAAAACTTCCTGTAATGACCCATGTGCAACCTTCATCTTCCTGATACCCTTGACAGCAGCTGGCTGCAGCAGTAATGCTCCATTAGCTCCAACTTCTGGTGCTTCCCGTGAGCTCTTGGCTCCCTTCTTCACCTGCTTTTTAAGTAATGATACATGGAACACTGGGTAAATATATGAATTAGGAGGTAAGTCAAGTTTGTATGCAACTTTGCCAATCTTTTCCAAAATCTTGTATGGTCCAAAGAAACGAGCACTTAGCTTGACATTCTTCCTGACAGCCAAAGAAGACTGTCTATAAGGTTGTAATTTGAGGTAGACCATGTCTCCAACTTCATAATTTTTGTCTACCTCTTTTTATCAGCATAGAATTTCATTCTTGCTTATGCTTGGAGAAGATTGTCCTTGAGGACTTGCATCATGTGCTTCCTCTGCTGTAAGAATTCAGCTGCTGCAGATTCAGATGGAGTGGATTGCTGCAGCATAAAGGGAGTGGGAGGAGCATATCCATATAGAGCTTGGAAGGGAGAAGTGCCAATAGATGCATGTACATGAGTATTGAACCAATATTCTGCTAAAGAAAGCCATCGGTTCCACTCTCTAGGCTGTGAGAAAACCATGCTCCGAAGGTACTGCTCACTCCATTGGTTAACACGCTCGGTTTGTCCATCTGTTTGGGGATGGTAAGATGAACTAAGTGCCAATGTGGTACCCAGCAGCTTGAACAATTCCCTCCAAAAATTGCTTGTAAAGATCTTGTCCCGATCAGATACAATGGATTGAGGCAATCCATGTAACTTATATATATTCTCAAGGAAGCTTTCGGCCAACCTCTCTGCTGTAACAGGCCGTATGAGTGAAATGAAGTGGCTATATTTGGTGAAACGATCCACTACAACCCATATGACCTCCCTGCTGTCAGACTTGGGCAAACCCTCTATGAAATCCATGCTAATATTGATCCAAGCTCCATCAGGAATGGGAAGAGGCTGAAGAAGTCCCTTGTACCTATGATCTCCCAACTTGGTTTGTTAACAAACTTCATAAGCTCTAACATAATTAGTCACTGCCTTCTTCATACTTGGCCAGCTAGAATAAGCTTTAACTCTTTGATAAGTACCCTCTACACCAGCATGTCCTCCCCAAGCTGAATCATGTGAGGCACTGACAATTTGATCCCTCAAATCTGTTGAAGAACCAATGTAAAGCTTATTCTTCAATCTGATGATGCCTTTCTGCACTGATAGATCAGCCCTACTGTCATCCTTTTCTGCATTTTTCACCAAGCTTGCAGTCACATACTCCTAAGCAAATGAATCACCTTCATAGGACTTATAAACTTCATCCATCCATGATGGTAAAACACTGGACATTGCACAACACAAGCCTTGTTCAGCATCTTCAAATCTCCTTGACAATGCGTCTGTAGCTGCATTTTCTTTTCCTCTTCTGTATTCAATAGCATAATCAAGGCCTAGCATCTTCATTAATCCCTTCTTTTGAATTCTAGTCACAATCTTTTGCTCTAGGAGGTGCTTAAGGCTTTGATGGTCAGTTCGAATAATGAATCTATGACCATCGAAGTAATGCCTCCATTTCTCGACTGCTAGAAGAATAGCCAAGTATTCCTTCTCATAAGTCGACATGGCTTGATGCTTGGGACTGAGTGCTTGACTCAAATAAGCAATAGGCCTCCCTTGTTGAGAGAGAACAGCTCCAATTCCTGATCCACTTGCATCTGTCGCCAGAATGAAGACTTCAACAAAATTAGGCATGGCTGAGACCGGGGCTGCACGCATGGCTGTCTTGAGAGCTTCAAAGGCTGCTTGAGCCTTTTCTGTCCACTTGAAAGCATCTTTTTTAAGGAGTTCAGTTAGGGGCTTTGCAATGGATCCATACCCTTCAACGAACTTTCTATAATAACCGGTCAATCCCAAGAATCCCCTTAATTGCTTCAAAGTCATTGGAGTAGGCCAATCTTGCATTGCTTGAACCTTGGAAGGATCGGTGGAGACTCCTTCATGAGAAATTACATGGCCCAAATACTCAAGCTTGGTCTGAGCAAACGAGCATTTAGACAACTTGGCAAAGAACCTGTGCTGCCGCATCACAACAAATACCTCTCTAAGGTGAATGAGATGATCCTCATAAGAAGAGCTATATATCAATATGTCATTGAAGAAGACCAACACTGATCTCCTCAAATAAGGCTTAAAGATGTTGTTCATAGCAACTTGAAAGGTGGCCGGAGCATTTGTTAGGCCAAATGGCATAACAACAAACTCAAAATGCCCATGGTGAGTCTGAAAAGCAGTTTTATATATATCCTGCTCAAGGACTCTGATTTGATGATATCCCTGCCTCAAATCAAGCTTATTGAAGAAGTGTGCTCCATATAACTCATCAAGTAAGTCATCTATAACAGGAATAGGGAACTTATCTTTTATTGTCAAGGAATTCAACTGACGATAATCAATGCACATCCTTGCTGTCCCATCCTTCTTCTTCACCGGAATCACAGGGAAGGCAATTGGTCCTACTTCCTTGTCCCAAGCTTATGCAAAGGCAAAGTTGATTGAGGCCATGGTTCTAACATCCAATGATGGACCAAAGCATCGAGGAGAAAACTTCCAACAACATCAAAAGGGGTTAGATGAACCTAAAGTTCCTTGAGATGTTGGGAAGAAGCCTCAAAGGCTCTGTTTTAAGTGTCGTCAGCCCTATGAAATTGGTCATCAGTGCAATCCTAAATTTCTCATGGCAGTTAGAGGAGTTGATGTTGAAGGACAATCTGAAAATGATGAGTTTGATACTGATAATGATGGTTCAGATCAGGAAGCCTGCATTGAAGATGAAGAGGACATTACAGTTCTAAGCAAGGAAGCAAGAAACATGCTTAAGAGGACGTCAAAGTCCAAAGGACTCCAGCATGGAAAGGGCAACTCCTATTTCTACAACAACAAGTGATCTTCAAAGTCTCATTTTCTCTCATTCTTGAGGGCAAGAATGTTTTCAAGGGGGAGGGAATGTTATGATCCAAGCTTGATGTGAATCCAGGGGGGTTCGGTTTGTTGTTAGAAAGTTGCTGTCATGTTGTCTTTGGTGCTGCTACTTTTGAGCTGCGTGTTGGTTGCTGCTGTTGGTGGCTGTTTGGGTGTTAGTTTGGCTGCTGTTTGTTCTATTGTTGCTGTTCGTTACTGCTATTGCTGTTAGCTTTCCTTACTGCATTGTAATGGTCATAGTTGCTGCATTGTAATGTTCTAGCTCAGGTATAATAAGCTGCAGAGTGAGGCAGCAGGGTTTGTTAGTTGCTGATTTGGCTTGGTGCCATAAGCTAGGATAGTTAGTTAGATATTTTAGAGTTAGTTAGAAGATATTTTGGGATAGTTAGATATTTTGTTGAGGTCAGTTACTTGTGTAAGTCTGGGTTCATTGTATTACTTTGCTTGTATTGTCTATAAGTAGTAGTTGAGTGTAATTTTCAGATCATTCAATCAAAATATCAATAACAATCTCAATTTGAGATCAAACCTTCTCTCTCTCATCTAACTCTTCTATTTCTCATCCCTATTTCTCTAATTTCTCATCTCAATTCACTTCTTTCTCATCTCATACTCTCATCTATCTTCAATTTTACTTAGTTTATGCTTGTGATTCAATCACGAGCATAACATAATCTTCTCTTGGACCTCCTCGCACCACCACGAACACTCTCTGTTGCTTGGTGCGCCTCCCTTTGACACTCCCAGAACTTCCCGTGCCAGTCCTCTAATCTCTTAGGTCAGTTGGTTCCACATTTGGTTTGTATCTCCCTCGAAGTCCCACCAGAGCTCAGATTCTGCTCTTTCCTTATATACTTCATACTTCTCCCCCTTCAACTCCCTCTAGCAAGTATGTGTTTGCACGGGTTTGCTGGTTCACCAAATATACCTAAACTTCAATTTATATTGGTTAGACTCTCTATTGCAGTTGATTGGATCACTTTATAAATTTTTTTTTACTGCTGCTAGTTTTGTTATCAACTTGTCTGTATCAAATTAGCTAAAAGTGGGTCTTCATTTATAAATTCGATTTTAGATTATTATGATCATGCCTTTGATTTTTTGTTGTTATTACTTGTTCTGTAGGGGCAACACTTAATAAAGGCTTCAACCGTGCGTTGGGGACATTATCTGCTGGAGGACTGGCTTTGGGCATAGCAGAGTTATCTGTATTGGCTGGGGAGTTCGAAGAAGTGTTCATTGTGATTAGCATTTTCATTGCAGGTCAAAGTTCACCTTTCTGAAGTTACAGCATAAAAATATTACTTTACCATTGCTGAACAATTTAAGTTTTCGTGATTATTGGTTTCTTGACGTGGTATCAGAGTCCCTTGTTAAGAGCTCTCGAGTTCAGATCTGAATAGTTCTCTCTTCAAATTAATATAATTTTAGCACAAGTATGAAGCATGTCTACGCATTATTTACACTTCAAGCCTATGAACATTGGCTTGTAGCTACATGTTAGAGTACAAAACCATTCATGTGTCCACTTAATAAGCTTTAGGAATAGTCAGTTCATTGACATTTGACGAGGGCCTCTTTTAAATCTAGGGATTGATTGGAAGCAATCTGATCATGGTGAATTTTTGTGTCGATTCTGTTGTTTGTACTGATTGAGTACACTATAGTCTAGCTATTAAATGTTGGTCATGGCATCATAAGGTTCAGATGTTTGTTCTCTTTTTCTGTGCTCAGGTTTTTGCGCGAGTTATGCCAAATTATGCCCGAAGATGAAATCATATGAATATGGATTCCGGGTATTCTTATTGACATATTGCATAGTCATGGTGTCTGGAAATCTCACAACACATTTCTTCCGGACGGCCTTTTTTCGATTGTTGCTAATTGGAGTTGGTGCTGGTGTGGCTTTGACTGTGAATATATGTATTTACCCCATTTGGGCTGGTGAGGATCTTCACAAATTAGTTGTAAGAAACTTCGAAGGTGTTGCTACTTCATTGGAAGGTATGAACGATTTTTTTTACAATCCTTTGGGAAACTTTTACATCTTAATGAGATTTATGATATTTTCTTGCCGATTTACCAAAAAACAAGTTCTCTTTCTTCTTGTTTAGGTTGTGTAGACGGGTATTTGCAGTGTGTGGCATATGAGAGAATCCCATCGAAAATTCTTACATATCAAGCTTGTGATGATCCGCTATATGGTGGTTATAGGGCAGCTGTTCAATCAACAAGCCAAGAGGAATCTTTGGTATTTTCAGCATTATTTATAATATCTCTTTCCGTTTTTCACATTGTTGAATCAAATAAAGGCCGTTATATAATGGAATTTGATTTATCCGTCAGGCCATTGACAAATACGTCTCTTTTGTAATAACCTCTAGTATATATATATTGTATCTTATTACTAAAACATATCTATAAATTTATTTGTATGTTGAGGTCTATTAACAAGGTCTAAAAATTCATGATTGTATGGCTATTCATTCAATTTTTTGCAAACTTAATGTTAGAAAACTGAACACAATCATTGCAAACTATTACGTAACTTTCATGGAACTTGTTTTCATGACACTGCGCTGTTCCCGCGACTGTTACCTGATCATGAACTGTGATATGACTCCTTCTTTAGCCCTTTTCCATCTGATGAAGTAATATATTTTCTTGATCATAGTGTTTTGCCTTTTCAGCTAGACTTCGCAACATGGGAGCCACCTCATGGCCCCTACAAGACATTCAAATATCCTTGGCAAAATTATGTGAAGGTCAGTGGTGCGCTGAGACACTGTGCCTTTATGGTCATGGCAATGCATGGTTGCATTCTTTCAGAAATACAGGTGAACTTTGCTTTACTATTGTTACCTTTTCACTTGACATCTGCATCCCAAAACATGGTGTCCTATATGAATGACGGTTGACATGCTTACTGTTTTACATCTGCATTTGTGCATCTCTGGGAAAAATCATAGTTTTATTAGCTCTCTACTTCCTCTTAAAATACCCGTACTGAATAAAGGAAACTTGGACGTTACTATGACTTAAGACGCTTCAAATTTGACTGGGCAAAAAAAAAAAAAAGCCTTAGAAAATAAGTGAGTTTGACCCCTAGATAT
This sequence comes from Simmondsia chinensis, assembly GCA_018398585.1. NCBI lineage: Eukaryota > Viridiplantae > Streptophyta > Magnoliopsida > Caryophyllales > Simmondsiaceae > Simmondsia > Simmondsia chinensis. The sequence goes on along the minus strand of JAGTTD010000008.1, from coordinate 7,469,132 downwards.
GATACCCTTGTCCCCATGTAACATATGGCATTGGCACACTTAAGACACATTGAATTGGCTGTTAATATTCACATCATCTTGTTTTCAGGAGTTGATAGTCTTCTTCTGATATACCATTTTGGTAGTACTATCGCCTTAACTTGGAGTAAAGTCAAGAATAGAAGTATACATTAAATTGTTTTCTATAGCAAAAAATCAGTAACTCATGGAATGCTTATGGTACCGTGGCACTAGCTTGTTTGTGCACGGATGGTTACTTGATCAGGAATTATTTGTCTAGGAACCAAGTGGCCTTTATTTGGATAAATAAAATTGACAATTAATAATAATTTGACTTCAATTTATGAAATTCATAGAAATTTGAAAGTTTGAGAGAAAAAGAAATATAAGGATGGAGTGAAGATAGAGAGAGAGAATAAAACTGATAATAAGAGAAAAACTGGTGAAAAACACAGAGGTAGAAAATTTTGGAAAAAGTTCTAAACTTTTTTAATAGAGTAAGAAAAATTGGAAATTTGTTTTTCAACTTCTTCGAAAATTGGACTTTTTAACAATTTTTCTAGCTTTTAGCTTTCCTGGAAACTTTCTGTTCATAAATAGTCCCTCAAATTTTCCAGAATTTTAGTTTTCCTGGATCGACTATATTAATTGATCTTCGGTCTGGCACGGATTAACATCAAAAAACCCAGAGACCGAACCAAAAATTTATTTATATTAATTTCACTTTAAATATTTTAAATGGATTATTTTAATATATAGTTAAGTTTATATTATATTTATTAATCAAATGTTAAAAATTAAATATGTACTTTTTAATTCAATTATCATATATATTTATTATATAATTATATTAAAACTATATTATTGTGCATATTTTACAATTATCATTATTTCAAAATTTTTAGTTTCTGAACTTTTGTTTTCTTTTTTCTTTTTCCTTGCTAGTTAGAAAATCGATCTAAATCATCTTGTTCCGGTCTTGTTAGGTTTCTAACCAGTCTTGGATCGGACTGACTTGGTTTTATTTGGTTCAGTCCATAGTCTCATGATTCGAGATAGTTCAATTTTCGTTCAAGCACTGATGGTTACACATACTCCTTAAAGATGTGCTCTCATTGTTTGAGAGTGCAAAACATATAACATAAGACTCCCAAGTATAATTGGACTATTTTTCTTAAGTCTTACTTACGTTCTTAGGACAAAACAACCCCAAATCCTATGCCATTGGCATTACACTCGACCTCGAATAGCTTTTCGAAAAGAGGTAAAGCTAAGGCAGGAGTAGAGTACAACTTCTCTTTAATTAAGGCAAAACAATTTTTAGCTTTTTCTCCCCACTCAAACTTTTCTTTCTTCAAGTAGTTTTTGATGGATGCCATAATAGCTGTTAAGTTCCAAATAAATCTGCATGAGCAAGCCTGTGGTGCTAGCCATTCTTTGATAGCCGTTACTTTCTTTTTGTTAATCAATATTTCCTCTAAACTCTCAACATACCCAAGAACGGTAACTCTGTTGTGATGAAGCTACATTTTCTTCAAGTTTATGACACAATTTATTATCCTGAAATATATGAAGTACCCCCTTGCAAGTGCTCTAAATGCTCAACTTTGTTCCTGTTGTATGCGTTTCTTAGCAGGTCTTTTGGTGAATGCGAACCATGACATGGTCACATTTATTAAAATCCTTTATCCGATGGTGAACATCATTAGTGGGTTAATAATCCACGTTACTTGTGGCAATCTTGTATCAAATGTAGCATGCAAATCAAGGATATGTTCATCACACGTTTTGGTAGAATGCGAAGTATGAGTAATGGGAGAAAGTGGAGCAAGGTCCACAAGAGTATAGGGCGAATATCCATGCATAATCTAAAAGAAACTTTTGCCAGTAATTCATTGACAGAATTGTTATACGTAAACTCAGCCAAGTGAAAAGTTAAGTCCCAATTACCATGTTTGTCCCTTACAACACATCTAAGCAGGTCTTCTAGACTTCAATTCACAACCTTAGTCTGTCCATCAGTTTGAGGGTGAAATTCAACAAAGAACTTGAGGTGTGTGCGACACAGCCTCCAAAATGTCCTCTAAAAATCACTAACAAATTTAGCGTCATGGTCAAACACTAGAGATGTGGGAGGAGCACGTAACTTAAACAACCTTTCTAAAGACCAACTTGGTTACACGAGATGCATTAGTTGTTTTGCCACATGGAATGAAGTGAGGCATTTTAGAAAATTGATCTAACGCAGTAAGGATAGCATATGTCCTCGAGTTGTTTTTGGCAACCCAAGAATGAAGTTCATGCTAATGTCTATGCACAGCTCATGAGGAACAGGAAGGGGTGTGTAAAACCTGTGTTGTGCTTTCTAGTTTTGGAAACTTGACAAGTATGACACTGTGACACAATCTTAGTCACATCCCTCTTCAGAAATGACCAATAGAACCTATTGGCTGCTAAATGAATGGTTTTATCTCTCCCTAAGTGATTGGCAAGCTCACTATCATGCATTGCTTAAATAAGAAAATGCCTAAATGATGTATGCAGGACGCACAATTTGGATCCTTTAAACAAAATCCATCATGGATCACAAATTCATCTCAATCTTGACCATTTCTGTCTAAAATCTCTCTATAGATAAGGCCATTACATGATAGCTTTCTTTCATCCTATCAAACCCAAGAACCCTTGTGATGTAGGACAACTGGAAGGGGAAGGGAGAAGAGAGAGAAAAAGAGAAGAGGAGAGAATTAGAGGGAAGTGGGAGAAGTAGAAAAACCTTAGAAGGGAGAGGGGACTTAATAAAATGTGTTTTAGCTCAATTTTATCTTACAAAAATGAGAGCCTACAAGAGTTTATATAGGCATCTCTAGAGCAAAATTAGGGAACTAAATAATCTAAAATATAAAAACTTGCTAATTAGACAAAATCTAGGAACTTTTTAAAATATGGAAACTTCCTAAATTTTCAAAATCTCAAATTTGGAAAACTTTCTAAACATAAAACAATTTCCCAAAAACAAATAAACTTCCAAGAAATTAACTTTCTAAAATTTCTTCTTCCGTATATTGTAAAATTTCAATGGCCTAGACAGTTTAGACGGTGTTGCATTACCCAGTTTTAAGAATATGCAGCAAGGCAACAACATGATAGAGGGCATTAGAAACATGATTCTCTACACTAGATTTATACCTAAGAACAACACAGTACTTATTAATATACCCTATCCACCTAGCATGATAAGAGTTCAATTTTGTTTGACAATTTAAATCCTTAATAGCTTTGTGGTCAAAGCACATAACAAAATCTTTAGCGAGAAGATAGTACCCCTAATACAACTGTTGTGACAAAATCGTGAACCATTGATCTTGATAAACTTAACATTAAAACTAATCTTAACAAACTTAGACTTAAACTTCGCTTGTTAAAACAGTTATCTTATTAAAGTTCACCAAATCGTTACTGATTTTAAGATCGTTGAAAACGTTGACAAAATGTTGCCCTAAAATTCGAGATTAAGCTTACAAACGATGATAGAAGAAATAAATGAAATGAAATATAAATGAGTACACGGCGATTTTACGTGGTTCAGTCCTAACTGATCTACTCTACGGTCCCCCTATCACTAGAGAGCTCTATTTTATTGATATTACAAACCAAAATTACAACTGATAAATTACAAGGCGCTTTCCATCAAATCCCTAAGTTATTAATTACATACCTCTCTTTAAATCAACAAACTCAACAAAAGAAACGAAGAACTTAAAGAGAGAGAGTAAGAAGGGTATACCTACTCCAACTTGGTGTTACAATACAACACGGCCCGAGATCAAAGCCCTTCTTGATCTCACTTCGTGGATCACAGCACCAAATAGCTTAGCAACTCACCATCAACGAGCTTGGAAGCAGAGGAACCCTAGGAGAAAACCTTAAGAGCACCTTGGAGAACCACCTGAGAGGAGAAGGAAGGAGAAGAGGGTTAAAATGAGGTTCTGCCTTTTTTCTTCAGAAAAAGGGGTATATATAGCCCCCAAAGCATCATCCGTGTGAGGCTCATCTCATCCGTTCGATCAAGCCAAATCAACAGCCCCAAACAAAAGCAACAAACACAAAATCCGTGCACCAGAGCCTGACACGTGGCTCAACATGAGCCTTCAGATGCAATCAAGATCGACGGCCCACAACTCACAAAGCAAACCCATTTTTTGGTCGTAAGATGTGTGACACGTGGCTGGATCCCAGTCGTTGAAATTCAAATGGGAGAGCTTCCTCAAGAAGCTTCATAAATGAAGGGAGTACAGCTGGTCTTGGAAAGGGACACGGGCAGCATGGGAAACACGCACGGGCAGTGGCTAGGCAGCGGCTTGGGCAGGGGCATTTTTGTAATTGTTAGGTAAAACCAATTTTAAACTTTACATAATATTTACGAAAATGCCATTTAAAATATCTGATATTTTAACATAAATTAAAACACAATATTTTAAATATTTTACTTTCCAAAATGACACATTTTTCTTCCAAACAATATAACTAATAACTTAGGTTATTCGAGCCTTGTTTTCGGACATAGTTTAGAGTATATAGGAACCAAATAACAACAATTCTCCACCTGGTTCCTATTTAGTCCAACTACTGGATTTTCTCTAGTAGTAGGGGGGATAAAGTCATATTTTGAATTCTAGTCTCCTCTAGGATCCCATGCGGATTGGACTAAGTTGATGCACTTATTCAACTTAGTTAGTAGCACGGCCTTCGTTCCCATTTCAGCCGGATTTTCATCTGTTGAGATTTTCAGCAGCTCTATCTTTTCAGATTCTAACTGTTCTTTTACGAAGTGTCTCCTAATAGCAAGATGCTTACTCCTATCATGGAATGCAGGATTCTTACTTAGCGCTGAAGCTGATTGCCTGTCGGTGTAGATACATGGTATACCTAGCCCTAATTTCAGTTCGGCTAGAAGTCTGCTCAGTCAGATACCTTCTTTAATGGCGTCCGTCAGCGCCAAGAGCTCAGCCTTAGTCGTTAACAACGCTGTCACTGACTGAAGCTTAGATCTCCAGCTGACAGCTCCACCATTCAAAGAAAAAGGTATACGAGCTCGTGGACTTACATTTGTCTAAATCTCCACTGAAGTCACTATCGGTGTAACCTAAGAGTTTTAGGTCAGTATTTGTTCTACCAAACGTAAGTCCTAGATTCGTTGTACCCTTTATATACCTAGCCATTTCACCCCATTCCAATGCTTTTTTCCAGGATTCGCCATGAACCTTGAAAGCACACTGATGGGGTATCCTAAGTCAGGTTTAATACACGTCATTGTGTACATAATCGATCCTATAGCATTCGCATATGGTACACTATTCATATCAGCCCGTTCCTGTTCATTCCTAGGGCATTGTTCTGCTGAAAATCTGTGATGCTGTGCAATGAGAACTTTAAAAGGTTTTGCATCAGTCATGTTGAACCTTTTAATGACATTTTCCAAGTAATTAGCTTGAGACAACATTATCATTTTCAGATTACGATCCCTATTTATCTTCATTCCTAAAATATTTTCTTAGCTTGTCCTAGGTCCTTCATTTCAAAATTTTGGTTTAACAATGTCTTCAATTTATTTATCTCAGGCATGCATTTGCTAGCTATCAACATATCATCCACATAAATCAGCAAGTAAATCATGGAATCAGATTGCATATTTTTGGCATAGAGACACACATTATGAATTGACTTAGTGAAACCTACTTTGGTCTTAAATTGGTCGACCGCTTATACCATTACCTTGGGGACTGTTTCAGTCCACACAAGGACTTTGTCAGCCTACATAACAATCCTTCTTTTCGGGGTTCGACAAAACCCTCATGTTGGGACATGTAGATTTCCTCTTCTAGTTCCCCATGCAAAAAAGCATCAGTGACATCCAATTGTTCTAAGTGTAGGTCAAATTTCGCAGTTAAGGCTATCAATACCCTAATGGTTGTGTGTTTAACTATAGGCGAGAAAATCTCATTATAATCTATGCCCTCTCTTTGCGTGAAATCTTTAGCTACAAGCCTTGCCTGAAACCTAGGTTTCTCAGAAGGCAAACTAGGTTCCTTAACTTTGAAGACCCACTTGGAACCCACTAGTCTCTTGCCCACTAGTGTAGGCACTAGTGTCCAAGTCTCGTTCTTCCTCAAGGGCTCCATTTCAGTCTTCATAGCATTCAACCATTCTGTTGAATGCTTGCTGTTCATGGCTTGCTTATAGCTAATGGGTTCTGATTTTACATACTCTAGGACTGTGGTCAATGCATATGCTATACAGTCAGCATATCCTAACCTATTTGGAGGTCTTATGTCCCTCCTTACCCCATCCCTTGCTAATTGATAGTTGCCTAGCTCATTTTCATTTATTATTTCATTTTCAGTTTCATTTTCAGCGCTCCTATCAGCACTTCCTGCATCCTGAGAATTTTATACCTGTTCTGGTTCATTTCAGTTTTTGGATTATTATCTAGTTCAGTTTCTGTTTCTGCAACAGTCCTGTTCTGATAGGTTGGTTTAGGTGGATTTATTTCGAATTCGTACCTATCTGGTTCAAACATTCTGTTTTTAGGAATCTGGTTATTATTTTTAGTTAAGTAGGGCATGTCTAACTTGTTAAAGGTGACATCACTACTTATAATAACCTTGGTTTGATTACCCTCTTTGACTCCTACTCTATATCCCTTAACACCATCAGGATACCCTAGAAACATGCCCTTAACAGCCTGGGGTTCTAGCTTACCCTCAGATTGGTGGGCATACGCCGCACAACCAATTACCCTTAGATTAGAGTAGTCCGCAGGCTTTCCAGTCCACATTTCTTCAGGTGTTTTAAAATCTATTCTGGTTGAGGGCGTCCTATTAACTAAATAGCACGCAGTTTTGACAGCCTTCCCCCAGAACTGTTTGCCTAAGCCTGAAGCAAACAGCATACACTGTATTCTATCTAATAGGGTCCAATTCATTTGTTCGGCAACCCCATTCTGTTGTGGCATACCCCTGATAGTGTTATGATGTTTTATACCATTTTTAGCGCATAATTCATCAAATTCTGAATTAATGTATTCTAGTCCATTATCCGTTCTTAGAATTTTGATTTTTCTCCATGTTAAGTTTTCTATCTGATTTTTCCATCTAACAAATGTAGGAAAACAATCATATTTGTATTTCATTAGATAAGTCCAAACTTTACGAGAATAATCATCTACAATAGAAAAGACGACGCTCCACCTAATGTGGTGACCCTAGTTGGTCCCCACAGATCAGAATGTACATAATCTAGTGGCCCATTGGTTGTGTGTTTGCCTACCTTAAACGTTAACCTATGTTGTTTACCGAAAATACAAGATTCACAGAAATCAAGCTTAGAAATAGCATCACGACACAACATTCCACATTTTGACAACTCACACAACCCACGTTCAGAAACATGTCCTAAACATCTATGCCATAGATCAGTAGGATCTGCTTTAACTACGGCATGTGACTCACCCGAGACAATCATACCCTTCAACATGTAGAGACCAGTTCTAAGTTCCCCTTTTAGGACAACCAAGGATCCTTTCAAGATCCTAAGTTCTGAATTCATGGCCCTAAAAGAAATTCCTTTGAGGTCCAGCTGACCTAAGGAGATCAGGTTTCTACGTAGGTCAGGAACATGTCTTAACATCTTCAAGGATATACACAGTGCCATTGACAGACCCCATTCCTGCTATTTTACGGCCCCTATTATCTCCTAATAGTACCCTTCCCCCATTAACTGGTTTGTAATCAATAAAATTTGCCCTACTAATTGTCATATGAAAACTACATCTAGAATCTAACACCCATTCATGTTCTAATGCATCATAATTGATAAACAAAGCATTAACAAGCTCTGAATTGTCACATTCACCATCAGCACAAGCAAATTTCTCACATTCAACATTCGAATCAGATAAGTCACATGAAACATTTAATACTTCAGCATTATCAGACTCAAATGAAACCACATTATCTACTGTTCCTGGTGCTTTATTTTTATTTGTGCAATTTCTTTTCATATGGCCAAACTTATTGCTCTCATAGCATTTTATTTTCGATATGTCCCTTCTATCCTTAGATTGTGAACGATGTTGACTCTTAGGTCTTCTTTTGTTAGTGTTATTCACTCTGTTATTAGTTCTTCCTTTCACTATTAGTCCCTCACCACTACTGCTAGATTGTAACTGTTTCCCCTCTCTTTTTAGTTCTAAAATCTTACTCCTAAGTGCCTGTGCTACTTCACTTAGACAGATCTTTTGCCTACCATACCTAAGAGTATCATTAAAAGCTCTAAGATACTCAGGTAAAGCACATAACAATATAATAGCCTAAATCCTTTTTTTTTTTTTGGATAATTGAAAATAGCCTGAATCTTTTTTTTGATAATAGCTTGAATCTTATCTTCTATAGTGACATTAACACTTTTTAGGTCCTGTAAGATTCTATTAAATTGATCGAGATAGTTGTCTAATGGTTTATTTTCCTCCATCCTAAATGTGAAATTTTTTTCCATATATAATATCCTATTATACAGTGACTCAGTTTTATATATCTCTTCTAGTTTAGTCCATATTTTAGCAACAATATTTTCAGAGGAAACAAGACAGAGAATATTATTATCTAAACACATAACAAGAGTACCATAAGCCCTTTGCTCCATGTCTACCTTATTCTTCTCTGTTAGATGAGAAGGTTGTTCCTCCGGTGGCTGTAGAGCAGATCCAACGCCTTGGGACATTAGCAGCGCCTTGGTCTTGATCTTCCAAATAGAATAATCGTTCTTCCTGTCAAACTTCTCAACCTCAAATTTCGCAGCCATTTTTCAAAACGATTTTCGTAAGTCAAAATGCTCTGATACCGCTTGTTGTGACAAAACCGTCAATCGTTGATCTTGATAAACTTAACGTTAAAACCGATCTTAACAAACTTAGACTTAAACTTTGCTGGTGAAAATGGTTATCTTGTTAAAGTTAGCCCAATTGTTATTGATTTTAGGATCGTTGAAAACGTTGACAAAATGCTACCCTAAGATTTGAGATTAAGCTTACAAACGACGATAGAATAAACAAACGAAATATAAACGAGTGCATGGCATTTTACATGGTTCGGTCCTAACTGACCTACTCCACAGTTCCCCTACCACTAGAAAGCTCTATTTTATTAATGTTACAAACCAAAATTACAACCGATAAATTACAAGGTGCTTTCCATCACATACCTAAGCTATTAATTACAGACCTCTCTTTAAATCAACGAACTCAACGAAAGAAACAAAGAACTTAAAGAGAGAGAGTAAGAAAGGTATACCTACTCCAACTTGGTGCTACAATGTAACACGGCCCGAGATCAAAGCCCTTCTTGATCTCACCTCGTGGATTATAGCACCAAATAGCTTAGCAACTCACCATTAACGAGCTTGGAAGCAGAGGAATCTTAGGAGAAAACCCTAGGAACACCTTGGAGAACCACCCGAGAGGAGAAGGAAGGAGAAGAGGGTTAAAATGAGGTTCTGTCCCCCTTTTTTTTTCCAGAAAAACGGGGTATATATAGCCCCTCAAGCATCATTTGTGTGAGGCTCATCTTAACCATTCAATCAAGCCAAATCAACGGCCCAAAACAAAAGCAACAAACACAAAATCCGTGCAACAGAGCCTGACGCGTGGCTCAACATGAGCCCTCAGATGCAATCAAGATCGACGGCCCACAACTCACAAAGCAAACCCATTTTTCAGTTGTCAGATATGCGACATGTGGCTGGATCCCAGCCGTTGAAATTCAAACGGGAAAGCTTTCTGAAGAAGCTTCATAAATGAAGGGATTACAGTTGGTCTCGGAAAGGGACACGGGCAGCATGGGAAACACGCACGGGCAGCGGCTTTGGTAGGGGCATTTTTGTAATTGTCAGGTGAAACCAATTTTATACTTCACATACTATTTACGAAAATGCCATTTAAAATATTTGATATTTTAACATAAATTAAAACACAATATTTTAAATATTTTACTTTCCAAAATGACACATTTTTCTTCCAAACAATATAACTAATAACTTAGGTTATTTGAGCCTTGTTTTCGGACATAGTTTAGACCTTATAAGAACCAAATAACAACAACAACGACAACAACAACAACAACAGACTCAGTGCCTCAAGGGCTCCCGCATAAGCGGGGTCTAGGAGGAGTGGATGCACGCAGCCTTACCCGTTCAAGGTGTAACCCTGCCGAGAGGCTGTTTTCGAGAACCCATAATCTTATAGGGTTGGCAACACGAAAACTTCCCAGGAGGTCACCCGTCCTATGACTGCTCTCGCCCAAGCACGCTTAACTCGGAGTTCTAATGGGATCCGGTTGCATTAGTGCATGGTAAATGAACCCTATAGTACCTGTAATGCCTAAGGGATTAATGAACAATGTAAAGCTCTTTCTCATAATTAGTCCACTTTTTTCTCCTAGATAGAGTGAACTTCTTGGTAAATAAGGCAAATGAGGTGACTCTCTTAGCTTAAAACTCCTAGCCCAAACCCAAAAGCATCACAAGAAACCTCAAAGACTTCTTCAAAATCAATGTCCCTAGGACATCAGAGGACATCTTCTCCTTAATAAGGTCAAAGGCCTTGGTGGTTGTGGGGTTCCACATAAACTCGCCTTTCCTCAGGCAATCCGTTATAGGAGCCATGATAATGCTCTTTGGCTCTCAATGTTCTTAGATGGACTTAACCTTTCTAGAGTTAGCGGTTATACTTTGAGAAGAGACAACAAAACATAAGAAAAGGACTTGAGGTTGCAGGAAGGTGCACCTTTTGAGGTGGGCAAAGAACTTGTTTTCCCCAAAAACATCAAGCAATTTCTTAAGATGGTCAAGATGCTCTTCCTTAGACTTGCTATGCACCAAAATATCATTAAAATAGCCAACTGAGAATTTCCCAAGAAAAGGCCGAAGGTATGCTTCATTACTCTCATGAAAGTGCTACGAGCATTAGTTAACCCAAAAGACATGACTTACAATTCGTAAAGACCATCCCGTGTCTTAAAGGTGGTTTTCCAATCATCGCCAGGCCTAAGCCTAATTTAGTGATAGCCACTACGTAAGTCCAATTTGGAGAACCAACAAGCAACATTCCTAGTGCCCCAAGGGCTCCCGCCTAAGCAAGGTCTTTTTTTTTTTTTTTGGGGGGGGGGGGGGTTCCCCCTTCAGGGTACCCTGAAGGGAGGTTGTTTCTGAGAACCCCCAACCAGAGGGGTGCAACACAAGGACTTCCCAGGAGGTCACTCATCTTGGTACTACTCTTAACTTCGGAGTTCTAATGGGATCCGGTGCTTGTGTGTTGGTACCCTCTTAGGTTGGAGAACCAATAAGAAGACAACAAATCAAGCATTTCCTCGAGCCTAGGGATACGCAGTCGATACTTGACGCTAGTTTTGAGGACCTTTGCATGACTTTGGGTAGATTCATTAATGGACTTTGGAGTGACATAAAGAAAGAAGTTTGAACAGTTTAGACAGTGTTGCATCACTTAGTCTTGAATGTAGCCTTTCACTCATCCCCAAAATGGATCAAGATCTGATGATAACCACTCCACATATCAATTATTGAAGACAGTTTTTGAACCATTCAGCATATCTAACATAGTGGAATCAAAAAATTGTACCTCAATTTAATTTTGTTGATAGCACAGTTGTCACCACACATGCGAATTATTATCCTTCTTAGAGGTATGACACAAGGGTTCATGCTGTTTTTAATAAAACCTTTTTGTCCTCTACTTGTTTGTATATAATCTCAGCCTCCTTGGGACTTATTCTGTAGTGTAGCAAGTTATAGAGTCTAGCACCCAGGACCAACTCATTCGATAGATCTTTTGATACCAACTTAGCAAATTCATCAAGCAAAGGTTTTACCTTCTTAGGGATCTTGTGGTTCTTCCTCATTTAGCAAGATAGACTGTAACACAATAGCATGGACCTCCTTTGAGGATTTAAGATCGCTCTCAAAGCCAGACTCACAAGCAGCAATAGACAAGAGTGATCACCCTACACTTTCCAAGTGTTGGGAATACTCACTGCATTAGCTGTGGTGGCCATGACAATCTTTTGAATTCGCTAATAATAACACATACAAATTATCCTGCATCTTATAACGTCTATATCGAACATCAAATAGCAATGTATGACTAGCATCTACATCTATCGCATCAATTACCTTAACCTGTGGACCTTTCTTAATCCACCTGATTAAGTAAGAAGCTGGATGTTATTACGTAGGCCGCTTCAGATGATCCAACAGACGCTTTGATACGAAATTCTCATAGCTAAACTATCTGAAATCATATTAAAATCTTCTTGTTCATAGTATAACGGGATTGAAAGATGTTGATGCGCTACGAAGGAGGCTCTTGGTTGGCACTATGCAGATGTTGTCACACAAAATGGTTGATCGTATCACTTTTCTCTTCTGCAAACTCTGGTTCTTCTAGAAAGATTCATCTTGGTCTTTTTCTCTCTCTTTATTGTCCCCAATCATATTCTGCCAAATTTACAGACTGATGACTTGCACCAACATTTGAGGCGTGACTAGGTTGCTTGGTTTGCCCACATCAGTACTTGCACCAATGTCGTTCTGGATGGATGATTTTAACTCATTAATGTACCTTGAGACACTCTAAAACTCAATCTCTACTAGGTTATTTTATGCGCTGTGTCCCCAAAGTTCAGCGATGAAGTTGACTACCAACCGGTTACCTTGCACAAAATTTTGGTACCTCTGGAACAGATATTGCTCATAATATGGTGGGAGAGAACTTTCCCTCAAACGTTTCCTCATTTTCCTGCAAACACTTTTGATCTGGTCCTTTCTTTCCTTTCCTCTTGTGATTTCGCTATAATTGGTCCCACTGAACCAAAGTGCCAACCTTTCCATACTCGGGAGCATCTATCATATCAAAGAAATGGCTGTCCTTCGAAATTCAGTCAAGAAAATATTCAATTTTCAAATTGCCATGGAAGGTTCATAGCTCTCTTTGATCAGTAACCTCATTATTCCGATTGTAATGAGGGGGTGGACATTTCTGTTATGATTTAAGGTTAATCTTGAATCATAACCTATTGATAGTGAAGAAAAAGAGTTGAGATGAGAAGAGAATTAGAGGAAGGAGATGAGAAGTAGATAGAATTAGGGTTGAGAGAGAGAGATTAAAAATCAATATCATTCAACATAATGAAAGATTACAAAGCTAGCTACTACTTATATCATCTTAGACACCAAAAGGCGGCTAAACCAGACCCAATGCATCTGGACAATGCTCTAACCGACCTCCTCTTTATGCAGCCGCCACATTTGACTCACAATACCAACAACCATTGACCAACTAATTACTAACAATGAACACTCAGTACTAATACAAGCTCATACATGACTTACTACTAATTACTCCCCTTTATGCCTATATCTCAAGAATCTTAGTAGAGGGTTTGACTTGAGAACCCTTGTTGGAGCTGAAAGAATAGAAATTGGCACTGTGAAAACTTGCTATTCCTGCTTCTGCCCACAATGCTTGCATCTGATGGTTGAGTGTACTTCAGGAGGTCTGCCACTGCCATTCCAAATCAACCAAACATTAGTGCAGCCCATAACCATACGGTTGAACCCCTTTCTGCAGCCAAACAATACTTCCTTGCAGCCGAGATGTACTGATGACCAGGTATGCTGCAGCTGGAACCCAAATCTCTTAGTTCTCAATCTGAATTTCAAGTTCCTCGGGCCTCTGCTGCAGTTATCCTTACAAAACACAGCTTCCTTTACTTGCCAAGATGTAATGTAATTGCACAAAATACACCTAGCAACCCAAGCTTCCAAAGTAGCAAGCTCAAGTGCAAAGTCAAAATATGACAAGCCGTGAGAAATCTGAAGCAACAACACAGTGTGGAACATCTCTAAATTCAAAACTGATGTATTTCTGATTCTTTCGCAGAACTGTAAAATTGTATCAGCTAAGCATGTTTGTGATCTCACACTGAATTCCTCCATAGCAGCATTTTCGTGACTGCTTTTGAGTTGATCAATGCTCTCAACTTGCAAGCAGTCCTGAACTATACTTAATTGACAATGCCCATCCTCATACACCTCAAAGTTAGCTGATCGTTTCCCTGGTGAATTTGTTGCATTGGCAGCTTTGCTTGAGGCATTTTCTTGCAGTTGAAATATGGGATCCAAAGATTTAGGTGGCCTTACATTGGCTTGTATTCTGGGGAAATGTTCTTTACTCTCCACTTGTCCAATCCAAGCAACTAACTTGTGATCCAATTTCTTTGCTGATTCAGCACAAATTCCCAACAGAATATTCTTGTCCACCTTATTAACTTCAACGATTTGCTCTTGATTGTTCCTATATCTTTTCCCTTGTGACTTCCTTCCCTCACACTTCACCTTGGAGCTACCTTTGCCTTGATTTGTTCCACTTTCCAAGCTCCAAACATGAGATAGTTCAGCCCATAAGACTCCTAACACCAATCCACTGCTGATTTCTTCACTGCAGAAACTAACAGACAGCTGCACTTTACATAGGTCAGGGGGCCTGATGTTGGTGTTCTTAGATGAGTTGGTATCCTTACAGATTGCATCCTTCTGTCCTGGATCAAAAGGTCTCAACTTAGCCTGCCATTGGACCTGATCTAGCCCACTTCCCAGCTGAACTGGAGCCTCTCCTTGCACTAGAACAAGATCAGTCCACTTCTTGGTTAAGTTTGCTTGTACTGCTGAAGAAGCAGCTTTACTTCTTACTGGTGTCGTAACTTTGCTCATTGAATTCCACCTCTTCCTTGGTAATTTCATTGCCCTTTTGATCCATAAGTAAGCTCCAAGACTATCAATCGACATAAACACCACTTTTGGCTGCTTCAGATCCATGTTCTAGAACATACAAAGCTTTTCAAGATCCACTTTGTTTGCCTTGAGATGTAGAAAATCAGGTCGTCTCCCATGATAGACCAAAATTGGCTTTATCAAAGCTCTTGACCTCTTGCTTGAAAATCACTTCTTGCGACTAAGATTGATTACCAACTTCATCTCCAAGTTAGGCTGTAATTTCAGCTTGCATTTCAACCATCTAAGGCTTAAAACTTCAATGCGTATTTGCAATCCAATAGCTGCAACATTCAGAGGCCCTTCCATTTGCAATGGAACACTATCATTCTGAATTGGTGTTGCCACTGCAGAGTTAAGATTGTGAAGTTTCTGGAGTTCAGCTAGATGAAGATTGTTCTGCGTTTTCAAGCACGGTGTGAAGTTAACTTCTTGGTTTACAGCTGCAGCGCCCCTTAACCCACTCAATCCAGCACCTTTAAGTGAGTTGAAATCCCATTCCAGCTTCATTTTCTGCTGCAGATCACCTTCCTTAAGCTGTTGTACTGCTGCTACATCAAGATCAATCTCATCTTGAAGTTTCAAGTCATATTGCTGTTGTAACAAATCGACTTGATCCAATGAATACAATGCAGCATCATTCATTTGCCATGCTGCTGCAGCGTTCATTTTGGAAGTAACTTCAACTTCTGTTGTTGCTTCTTCATGATCTACTGCTGCAATTTCCGATTCAACCTCAAGAACTAATGCACCTTGTTGATAATTCTCCTTCATTGAATCTTCATTTCCAGACCTTCCACAATTCTCAATCCAAGAAAGGTCATTGTTCATCCAAGGACTCAATTTCCTCACTATGTTGTTCATAAAATTATTTCACGAATTCATCCCAAGTAATTGAGATTCTACCTCCCATCAAACCAAAGTACCATGTCACCTGATCACCTCGCAGGTAAACTGCTGCAATATCCACCTTCTCAGCCTCTGTTACACGGTAAAATTGGAAGTATCTCTCACACCTTTTGATCTAGGACTGAGGTTGCATTCCATCAAAAGGCTTCATATCAACTCGAGGCCGGCAGGATAGCTTATCAGGTAGCTTGTTATGCTCGATTGCATCCATTGTTGCCTTTGAGTAATTTTGATCATACCTAACATTCCAGGATTGCAACAACTTATCATTTTCGTCCAGCAACTTCCAAATAAAATCAAGAGTAGTTGTAGCTTCCATTTTGAGCTAGTGTCGTGAAGATTTTCAATCCAATTCTTACTGCTGAACAATCTTCAGTCTTCAGCTAAATGTTGTTCGAATAATCGCAGCTGGAATTGGCTGCTGTAATCAGTGCACTAACAGCAAGTTCAATCACAAATCAGCTGGATTAATGAGTTTAAAGCTTATTCGTTGCTAAAGCAGATGCGTTAATGTACTGAAGTACTAAGTGTCAAAAATCTGGATCAGAGCTCAAGTCCTCAGATCTTAAACACTCAATCCAAACAACTTTGCTGATTTCAGATCTATTTAAATCTGATCAAGAAGATCAATAGCAATCGAGTTCAACTGAATGTGCTGAAGTCTATGCCTCACGATCCTGATCTTGTCAAGAATAAGAATCTGATTCAACTTGCTCGATCAAATGCAATCTCAACCTATCTCCTATGCAGCTCAATCTTGAAATCTGAATTCAATGCTAACTAGGCTCAACCGATCTCAATATGTAACTCGATCAAAGATAGACACGGAGATCAACCTCAAAACAACAGGATCGAATGTATTCCAGCTCGATGTTGTTATCTGAACTAAACTTGATCTGATTGACTGTGCTTAATTGCAGCAAATCAATGCTATTGCAGCACAACTGATCAATTCTTGTATACTTAACACAGTAACTATGATCTAGTGTAATTAGATCACAAATCTAGATATCGATCAACTTGATTTTGGAAGCAAATCAGGCTCTGATACCAAATGTTATGATTCAAGGTTAATCTTGAATCATAACTTATGAATAGTGAAGAAAGAGAGTTGAGATGAGAAGAGAATTAGAGGAAGGAGATGTGAAGTAGAGAGAATTAGGGTTGAGAGAGAGAATAAGAATCAATATCATTCAACATAATGAAAGATTACAAAGCTAGCTACTACTTATAGCATCTTAGACACAAAAGGTGGCTAAACCGGACCCAACGCATCTGGACAATGCTCTAACCGACCTCCTCTCTATGCAGCCGCCACATTTGACTAACAATACAAACAACCATTGACCAACTAATCACTAACAATGAGCACTCAATACTAATACAAGCTCATACATGACTTATTACTAACTACTTCCCTATATCCCTATATCTAGGATCATGACAATTTCCTCGCCCACCCACCATCTATGAAAGCTTCTTCCGAAGCGGAGGAGTCATTATCGTGAACACATCGTCGATCAGGGATTGAAAAAGGATTAGAGTTTGGATTTGGAGGACCTTGGGCAAGTCCCTCAGCAAGAACACCGCCTCAAGTTGGAAAGGTTTGGGGTGGTTGTACGCACCGAGTGCATGACGCAACAACTCGCTAAGTTTACCCATTTGCTGCCTCTGTTCTGTAATATAGCTTCCTATAGAGCAACTTCCCTACAACTAACATCGATATGATCTGCTTTGTTGCTAGATTGGTTGGCTATTACCCCCCGGTGAAATCTGCTCTGATATCAACAGATGCCGAGTAGAAACACAAAGCTTAATGTTGAACTTATTAAAATCGAAGAAACTTAGAGTCCATCGAAATTGAGAGAGAAGCTAGGGTTCGTATTTGGGAATTTCTAGAATGAAACCATGACAACTGTAAAGGAGTATTTATTACAAACTACTAAGAAACCCTAAAATATGCAAAATTACAAAAATATCATTACATTAGTGCAAAACACAAATGTGGCCCAAATTGCTTTTTAGAGATCGAATTTGGGGAAAACGAGTAGGACTAGTAGCAAAGCGGCTTGTGTCATGGTCCCGCAAAGTGTATTGGAATACTTCAACCTCGTGGCGCAAAGGCTCCAATGAGCCATGGACAACCTAACTCAAAGAAAGGTTCCTCAGTACCTCATCCCGACTTTTTTGCGTGACACACACGACTTGTCAAGCATAACCTTTCTCAACCCGAGAGTTCTACTTCTTTTCTCAAGCTCACCGAGTCCATTGAGCCAAGGATTAGCCCACTAAGTGGTATGCTGACAATGACTCAACACCTAGACATCGTATCCTGAAGCATGACCCATTAACGGGTTCACTCGCCAACATGATACTTAAGCGCACACATGCACAAATCTGCGCACACTAACACACCAGAGCTTCGTCATTTACGCTGGTCCATACAGCTCATCGCTTACTTGCGCACTCACCCAATGCCGAGCTAGCACACTTACAACACACCGTCACTCATGTCAGACGCCATTTTCGCCCATCAGGTCTTGACCACGCATCTCGACCCCCCCTTGTTCAATAAGTTACCAGTCCATTGAGTTGGCTATCTCTCAGAAACATCATGGAGTAACCCTGCTCCCAAGTAAACCCAAGGACTACTAAGCCCCTCAGGCGCACCTTGTGTCTATGGCCGCTACCCGCTACCCTCTACCCGTTGTCAAGAAACAACGTAATTTCGCGCAAGTAGTGCACCACTTACCCGATTAGAAACCACTCATAGCATCAATTCCACATGGGCACATGTTGGCACATGACCAACGGACCTCATTTCTCCACGTGCACAGCATTGTGCAACTTGTACTACAATGCCCACGAGATCTCGTGAACGTGGCCTAGGCACGCCACAGTTTAGTATTAGGCTTGAGCACCACAGTGCTCTTGCCTTGGGAAGGTCATATCCCCCACTTGATACATACATAATGCGTCCCAAAAGTCAAACAAGGGTAGTAACTTTTATCGGACATTTAATGCATACTGCCGTCCCTCGACCTTATTACAATGTCTAAGGAGTGCCCTACTCACCTGGAGGCCTCATTGCCGCCCTCGTGGCATGCAATGAGGTCCGCCCCATTGCCGGGAAGCTCACTTAAGTGCCTAGAAACCATTGTGGTGACTAGACACTTGGGGTGATGGAGAGCTTAATACATTAGTTCCCTTACATATGCTAAATTGGGTGTCCACAGCTTTAGTAGGAGGAAACATGCACTACGTCTCTGTAATCATACACCCCTTTTTCAGAGTTTGGGACATCCAATTCCAACACTGACTTCATAGGCCTTCTTCTTACACCTTAAGGGAACTTTCGTTTGTTAGGCGCACACCAAATTCTTAACTTAGCGCATAGAAAATGCACTTGACGATTTTATCCCTGGCTGTACTGAGGACTGATCTCTTGGGTGCCTACCTGGTCTTGTAACCTTGCTAACCACCAAGACACTTGTGCGCACCTTATAGCAACTCAAGAAGGCCTCAAAAACCCAAGGATCAAATCCCAAAGTCACATGTTACCGCAACCTAGGCTGTGGCCTGCTGGTTCATGGGTGCTAAGCGTGCTGAGATGCTTGCACAAGTGTTGAGTTTTGTGCAATGCACTGCTCTGGGATGCGCCATGCCGGCGCTAAGGTGCTTGTAACGCCCAACACTAATGCATGTGAACGCGCACCATGTCATGGTACTAGATATGACTGTGACACATTGCATCGTGTGGTTCGAGAGGTTCGTTTTGATGTGTAATGGCCGCTTAACTCTTTAAGGATGAAACGTTATGGTTGTTTTTAGTCAGTGCGGATCAATGTGATGTAGGACAAGGGGAAGGGGAAGGGAGAAGAGAGAGAAAGAGAGAAGAGGAGAGAATTAGAGGGAAGGGGGAGAGAGAAAGAAAGAGAGAGAGAGAATTAAAGGTGAAAAGACTTAGGCTGCATTTGGTTCAGCTTTTTAACAGCTTAAAGCTGTGAAAAAGGTCTAGTTGAATGTAGGGCTTGCGTTTGGTTGGCAGAAAAGATCTTTTTACATCTTTTTCATAGCTTACATAGAAAGATGAAAAAGCTGTTTTATAACTAAACAGAAAAAGATGCAAAACTGGATCTTTTTCACTGCTTATTTCAGAAAAATGCTTTAAAAAGACTATATTAATATTAAATCTTCACCACTATGACTTAGTTTTGCTTGTTATCACCACCCCCACCTACCACCGCCCTTTTTACGCCCATGGGTTGCTACACTCATCATTCTCCATTACCATAACCAACTATTATCATAATTTTCATTGGCCTAATATTATTAATTAATTTATATTATTAAGCCTCTTTTGTGATTATTATCTATAAGTTCTTTTTTTAAACTTGTATTCAAACACTTTATTTTGTAAATAAGATCCTTCTGCACAGCATAACCAAATAATTAACTATAAAAAGGACAAATCTTAAATGGATAGATCTTATTGAAATAGATAAGCTGAAAAAAGTTAACCAAATGCACTCTTAGAGGGAAGGGAGAAGATTAGGGAGAATCACGAGAAGGGGGGAGAGGGAGTTTAGAAAGATAACATTTAACTCAATTGTATATTTCATCTTGCAAATATGAGAGCTTACAAGAGTTTAAATAGGCATACCTAGAGGAGAAATTAGAAAACTAAACAATCCAAGATATAGAAACTAGCCAAAATCACAATATATAAAAACTAGATAGAATATGAAAATATAGAAACTTCCTAGAATATAGATACTTTCTAAAATATTTAAAATCTCAAAATATGAAAACTCCTTAAATATTAAAAATCCTAAAAGATAAACTAATATATAGAAAATATAAATATATTTAAATTTTTTCTTTTCCAAATATCTCCATGAATCTCATATTTTGTCATCATAATACTGCATCATAAAGATAAATTAGTATCTAGAAAATATAAAAATATAAAAATATTTAAATTTCTTTTAAAAATATCTCCATGAATCCAATATTTTATGCCATCCTCGTACTGCATCACAATGTTTCCGGCCCGCCTATTTACATTTCTGGTAGTCTAATGGCTCCATAAACTCTTGGGGTACGCGTCCTACATCACTGACATATAAGAACACAAATTGACAAGATCCTGTTGGCTTTTGCTTGTAGAATACCATCTATGATCTAAGCCTTAATTAGTATATCAACTAAGATGGCGGAGATACCGCCTGGCCTTAATGTTAATCTGCATAAGCCATGTGATTTTTGCTGCTGTAGCTAGTGTACTTAGTAAATAAATTATAATACCTAGTGCCGAAAATGAGCGTTGGACATGGGAATCGGTAGGTAAAACGTTGCTATTTTTTAGATTTTCATTTTTTGAACTGTGATAGTGTCATACCAACGTAAGTTTAGGGTATAATTGAGAGCCGAAGTAACTATGGAAGCAGTAGTAATAGAGGCATTAGTCATCCGTGTGGATCAAAGTATCCTGTTTGGCAAGAAGATTAATATTAGAATGTTTGTTACTTCCATCGTTTCTACCTATTCATGCTCTCTTTCATCTACAATGGTAGTGCTCTTTTGTTGTCAAATTAATTAGCTACTTACATGCAAGATTTGGGAAATATTTGTAGGCACCACCGGAGAAGAGACTGGTTTTTGCTAATGAACTTCGAAGGGTCGGTACTGCAGGAGCCAAAGTGCTGCGTGAGCTTGGGGAGAAAGTCGAGAAGATGGAAAAACTCAATCCTGGGGATGTACTTCTCGAAGTGCATCTGGCAGCAGAAGAGCTGCAAATGAAGATAGACGAAAAATCATATCTTTTGGTCAATTTCGAGAGATGGGAAGATGGAAAGAAATCCAAAGAAAAGGAAGATGCTGAATATGCCACACAAACGAAAGATGGCGAAAATAACCAACTTGTTATAAATTCCCTTAGCATGATCAGTATCGACCAAGAACGAGCGTCACTATACTCTGATGCTCAGAACTCGAGGATTTCTTTGATGGGTATTGATCCTTCAGCACAGGCATTGTTTTCGTCAGAGAGCATGATCAATAGGACTCAATGGCCTTCGCGTCTCTCAGTCTTGCCCGACTTCACCATCAACGAAAAGGAAGCCATGACATATGAAAGTGCCAGTTCCTTGTCTTTCTCGACATTTGCTTCACACTTAGTAGAGTTCGTTGCAAGGCTTCAGAATCTGGTTCATTCCTTTGTAGAACTTAGCGAAAAAGCACAGTTCCGTGACCCAACAGTTCCATCTCTGGATAAAGGGCCCACTGGTTTCTGGAGGAAGTTGACTATGTGCTTTCAGTTCAAGTACTAACAAATTTTATTGTCATAGTATACGAGTATGTTTGTTCGTCAGAAACGTGGATTCGATGACATCGTCTGACAAGATACTGACTTTTGGGATTATCGATAAGCTAGATGTCTGCCGTGCAGCAACGAATGCAACCACTGATAACTAATCGCTACTTCGTTATTTTTAGATGGATCTGCATGGCCATGGAAAACTACAATTTGGGCAGCTTCCAGTTGTTTTTGGGTGGTGGAAGCATAATTATATAGTTTCAAGCTACAGATACTGATAGAAGCAAGTGAATGTACCTATTTTACTATGTAAAAAGCGAACTGTTGTTAAAAGGGAGCTGCAATAAAAGAATAAAGCCTATTTTTGAGTCTTTCAAGTTACAGATGTTAATGTATAATTGCACCAAATCTTTGGAACTCAGTTATGAAACGCTCATACCTTCAACCTTAGAGTCTACCACAATGTTTTGACAATGACCACCACCACTAAGCTGTTGGGTTTAGTCTACTGGTTAGACTATCGGCCTCCCAAGCTGGAGGTCTTGGGCTCAAAACTTGTTTCCCCATTTCCCTATCGTGGGTGACCCTTATTAAGCCTATGTTGTACTCTTTATGTTCTTAAAAAATAATAATTGTTTGACATGTTTTCTTCACATTTTTTTTTTCATGGCTTGCTCGAGCAGATACGTACTTTGAGCATTGGGGAATCTGCTTTTTCACGAGATCTTTCCATATGGTGCCCAATGATGCCAGGAACATGTCTTAATTCACCTCGTACAAGGAGAATCCTTTGGGTTCGTTTGGAACACGAAAAATACTGTAAAAGGAAAAAAAAATTATGAAGGAAATTATTTTTCCTGTGTTTGGAATGTAAGGAAAATATGAAGGAAAAAAACTTGAATGGGAAGTTTAAACAATTTATAATAAAATTTGAGTAAAACCATGTTTTTCTTGAAATTGGAACGAAAATTAGAAAAAAAAAAATGGATTGCGGTCCAAACGATATCAACGTGATATGCAAAAAGTTTTATTTTCCCTTATTTCTTTTCCTTTCAACGTTTTTTTTCCTTAAATTTTTCTTTCCTTAAAACTTTCTTTATTTCAAATGGAGCTTTTGTGTTTCTTCTCCCTTTTATTGGTTCTTTTGTGCTTTGTGGAGCAGGGTTGATAGCATGGAAATAATTAGGACCTGCAAAATCTGATGCAACACGAACACTACATGGAGACAGTGAGTTCAGGTCAGGGTCTTTAAAGCCGGGTTGAATTTGGGTTGACACGTTGTGCCTGTTTAGTTAATTGGATTGAATTTGGGTTTGACCCGTTTAACCCATTTTTAACACGCTTGACCTGTTTATATAGTTTGGTTAAATATTTGAGTGGTGTGCTATTGTTATTATACATATATTTTTGGTAGTCTATTCCACATAAGAGAATTTGAACTATATATACTAATATAAATTTGATAGTTTACTTCAACAATTATAAATATGTAATGTATTTATTGCTAGTATCAATAATAAGGTATATTATTGACATGTTTGAAGGTTAACAAACTAGCATGTCATGAGAAAAAAAAAAAAAAAAAAAAAACCAATATAATTAAATGGGTAACATGCGGGTCACAAGTTGTTACAATTGGGTTAGGCAAGAATTGAAAGTTCCTAACCCTTTTAATGAACAGGTTGGGTACAAGTTGACTCTATTTCTAGGACCCCTCGCATAATACTGATACGAACACGACATGATACGACATGTTTGCTCGCCCTAGTGATAATGGACAGTTGCAGAGTGGCATGAGGTTTTTGTGGTTGTCTTTCTTGGTATTAGTTGTGTATGTCATTGAGGACCAGTTGTTGTTGGTGCTTTTTTCTTTTTTTTTTTTTTTTTTTTTTTTTTACATCGGTATGGAAAAAGGAAATCTTAGAACACTCATCTGGAAGATAAAAAAAGTCTAAGGTAAGGAGCCACAGGGCAAGTCTAAGTCATAAGATCAATCCGCCCATGCCCCCTTTTGGCACACCAATCACCCGCATTGTTAACTTTGCAGAAATAGTGACTGTAAAGGAAATGGATACCCAGATTACAAAACATACAGATATGATCTTTTACAATAGATTGAATCTCAAGAGGTATTGCATAAGAACCCATAAGGGTTTTGGTAATAACATCATTATCTTCTTCCACTCTAAGCACTTGAAAAAATGAAGGTTAATAGCATGATAGATCGTGTCTTTAGGCGGGGCATCCTCAACAACAACAATAAGAGCATTTCGAATGCCTCTCCACTTAGCAACAATCATGTTATTGTCACGATTCCTGACTAAACAACTCGATGCTGCAGAATCGCCCTGCTTCGAGTCGTCAAATCCACCTTAATCTTTTCGATTTCATGAGTCTTCCAAAAAACCCACTCCCTTTTCTTAACTTTTCATGGACCTCCTTGCCGTTACCAAGGATCTTATCAACTTCATTGTGTCATTCCTATTCCAAGAGAAGTTGCTTGGTAAGAACAAAAAGTTTTGACGGTCTTGCCTTCAACCCCCAAAAGACCTTCCCATTCTATTGCTACAAATGTGCTAGGTGAGGTAAATAAGCTTCAAGAGATCTTTACTATCCCGACTACCCCTCTTTCCTCTTCGTGCCCTTATCTCACTCAACGAAGAACTTTGATATGCTCATTACCATGGCTATCTTCCAAATTTCTTTAAATCCCTAATTTTAGGTCTTTTTTAATTTGATTAAATTGTGAAATAACACGACGTGTGTATCTTGGGAATAGTAGCTTCAAAGTGAATTTTCCCTAGATACCTCGATCCAATTAATATTCATTAAATTCTGTATCTATTACGAATACGAATATATAGATTGTTTTCAAAAAAAAAAAAAATTCTTCTTTTCATCTTTTTATTTGTTTAGGGGAAAAAAAAATCCAATGGATTTAAATTTTCAGGTAAATCAATTGGGAAATGCTTTTAAAAAGTGTCCAATATCTGTTTTACATCTTCTATGCGAAAATGTTCGATTTTCGTAACATCTTCTTGACTGTTATTCAAAAGGTCTAATAATGTATGTATATTGGACTTTTTGAGGCAATTGTAGATCCTGGGGGGCAATTCTAATTGGTCAATAAAAATATATTTTAAGGCTACTCTTTTTTGTTTTACTTAGTTAAGTCAATTTATTATGAAACGTAAATATGGATAAAGTAACCTTGTGTTGATTGTCCCCTATATGGAAGTTTTCTTCTTCCGTATGTAGAAAAGGAATAAATAAATCAATTAAATTCCATGAGGCTTCAAAAAGTGCTTCCTTAGGAGTTAAACTTCCATTTGTCCATAGTTCGAGAAAAAAAGTATCTCTTTTTCTCCATTCCCGCTCCCATAAGAATGAATACTATGATTCACATTTCGAACGGGTATGAATACAGCATCTATAGGATAACTTCCATCTTGAATTTTTTTGGCATTTTTATACGATATCCGCGATTCCTCTCAAGTTGTAATCCAATACACAAATCAATTGGTTTTGTCAAGCTAGCTATATGTTGAGTATTATTAATTATTTCTACGTAAGGCGGTAAGATGATATCTTGAGCAGTTACACATCTGGGGCCCTGACACAAATAGACGCGACACAAGTTCCATATAAATTACTTCTCAATACGTTTTTTTCAAATTCATTAAAATTTCATAGACTGATTCTTGAATACCAACTATGGTAGAATATTCGTGTGGTATTTTCTTAGATTTTGCACGTGTGATACATGTTCCTTCTATTTCTCCAAGCAAAGCTCTTCACATTGCAATGCCTATTGTGTCGGCTTGACCTTTCATAAGTGGAGAAAGAATAAAGCATCCATAACAAAGGCGTTTACTATTACTATCTGTTCTTGATTCAACACACTTCCACTGTAATGTCCGAGTAGATACTCTTATTTTCTCTCGAACCATATTAATATTATAGATAATTGATCAAATCATTGAATCATTTATTTCTCTTGAAATCTCTTCAATGTTTATTTTTACACACGTCTTTTTTTAGGAGGTCTACAGCCATTATGTGGCATAGGGGTTACATCCCGTACAAAACTTAATAGTACACCATGTCTACGAATAGCTCATAACGTTGCATCTTTTCCGAGACCAGGACCCTTTATTATGACTTCTGCTCGTTGCATACCTTGCTCGACTATTGTACGAATAGCATTTCCTGCTGTGGTTTGAGTACCAAAAAGCGTCCCTCTTTTTGTACCCCCTAAATCCACAAGTACCAGTAGAGTCCCAAGAAACCTCTTGACCTCGTACGTCTGTAACAGTCGGAATGGTATTGTTAAAACTTGCTTGAACATGAATAACTACTTTTGATATTTTACGTGTACTTTTACTCAAACTAATACGTTCATTCCTACGTGAACTAATTCTTGGTATAGGTTTTGCCATATTTTATCATCTCATAAATATGAGTTAAAGATATATGGATATATCCATTTCATGTCAAAACAAATCCTTTTTTTTTATTTGTACATTGAATCCTTTAGAAAATCCTATTTATTTTAGTAGAATAATTATCCTTGTTGTTGTTTATGTCTCGGGTTAGAACAAATTACTATAATTCGTCCCCGCCTACGGATCAATCGACATTTTTCACAAATTTTATGAACGGAGGCCCTTATTTTCATATTTGTTATTCCTTACTTTAATTAATTCCGAATCCTTTTCTTGGAAGAAAATAGGGGTTTTACGATTTTTTCCCTCGAATTATATTCCCATGGAAAGGGGTGTTGAAGTTGCAAAAACACTTAATCATTTGAATCTTTGTTGTGGAGCCTATAAATTATACGTCCTTTGATTGAATTATAACGGCTTACTTCAATTTTCACTCTATCTCCCGGTAAAATTCGTATAAAACTACATCGTATCCTTCCGAAACATAACCTAGAATCAAATCTTCATTATCTAAACGAACCCAAAACATACCATTAGGAAATGATTCAGTAATTAAACCTTCATGAATTCATTTTTGTTCTTTCATTCTAGGTAAAACCTCCTTAAAGTATCAACTAATAAAGGATGAGTGATATTATACAATCTGTTCTTGCCCTTTTTTCACAAATAGGATGTTTCGGATCCAATTCGGATATCAGAAGGATTACCATAATTACCATATATAACATAAAATTTCTCCACCAATTCCTTCTAGTCGAGCCTCTCGGTCAGTCATTATACCCCAAGAAGTAGAAAGAATTACAATCCCCATTCCACCTAAATTTTTTGGAATTCATTGATAATTAGAATAGATTCGTAGACCGGATCGACTGACTCTTTTAAAATTTAAATTCAAAAAATTTCTAAATGGTACTTTCCTATTTCTTCTATGGCGCAGAGTTGAAACCAAAAAATATTTGTTTCTTTCTTAATGTTTCCTCGCGTTTTTGATAAAACCTTATCGTAAAAGAATTTTAGCAATGTTTTCGTTGATGTTAGTAGATGCTATTCGAACCGTTATTTTTCTATTCATGTCAGCATTTAGTATAGAGGTTATTTTTATACCCCATTATTGAGTATTCCTCATTTACTTAGGTTGGCACCCAACACTAGGGAATTATTCAAAATCTGCGAGACGAAAATTTAAATCGTGGTATGAATATCCAGCTCCCAAATCCACTAGAATTACCCGTATTCCCATTCTTCCAATCTACGCGATGAGATAGTCATGTAGCAGACTTAACGCTAAAATTTCCCATGGAAGTGAAACCCCTACTCAACTTATTTTCGATTTTGTTCTTTGGGAGGGGAACATCTCGAACCATGTCACATAAATGGTCAGGCGAAATGATTTAAGAAGTTCCAAATTCAGTCACCTTCACGAATAACCTGAGCCACTTTTAATCCTAGGACATAGCTAACACTGCCTGGGGAGACCTTTAGCAGCTGCCTATTTAAGATCCACTTATCATACTTAAAAAAAAAAACCGAAAGCCCCCGATTATTGCCCCCGGTCTTCCATATGATCCCTTTCGAAGTCAGAGAGTCTGATTTCTTAGGGAACAACTAAGAAAGTTAAACTGCCAAAGACACTTAAGTCTTGACAATTTGAACCCAAAGATTACCTAGGCGAAACAAAATCTTCTAACCAAGCTTAATAGAGAAAGTCATATGAATTACCTTCATTTCCTAAGACCAAGTCCATCCATTCTCTTGTGTCTACAAACTTCATTCCAGATCACGAGGTTCACACCCTCTTTCGAACCTTTCTTCTAGAAATTTTTTTTGATTGAGATCATTCCATCTCCGACATTCCTTTTTCAAGATTTGGAAGCATTGAATGATATGCCCCGCCTTTAAGACGAAGTTTGCTTTCCAAGAAGCAACTTTAGAGTAGAGTTTGTCGACAACATATGCCTCGTCACTTGAGAAACGAAAATAGCCTTTCCCAAAAATATAATCCAGGTATTTGCCTAGAGATTGGACTGTATTGACGCCCATATAGTCATTGATTCTTTGCTTGAAATCCCTTTGGTCTTGTTTGGCCATGAAATTAAAGCCTGAAATCGGAGCTTAGAATTTTAATTATGTGTTTGGTTTACTTGCTGAAATTGGAATTACAATTCTATTACACAATTCCATGCAATTTGGTTTTAGCTAAAAGTCATACATTCCAATTCCATGTGGTGGAGGTAAGTAATTACAATTCCTTATTAACTCCACTGACTTGAAACTCAAAATGATCTCACTTGATTAATCCAAATCCAAGATGACTCAAAACCGGAAAACTTAGACACAACTGAAATTTGACCCGAGCATCGAGATCATCGAACTCGAATGACTTGAATATGGAATAACCTACAACTTAACTCAAAGTCTGAAGTGACCTAATTAAAGATGCGCTATAATATAGACACCATGTTGGGTGTTTGCTTTATTTAACTATTGCCCGACTTGGCATTAGTTTTGGAAGCCATGTATTGAGTAAACTTATACTGGACCCTTAGGAACCTCATCTTGATGTTGTAATGTGCGTTTTGCAGTGTCTAACGTTAGCCCCTCAGTCAAGGTATATTCTTTCGGCCTCTCATTATTTTCTGTTAAGAGCGTAGTACGATGCTCACTAGGTCAAGTGTCGGACACCCCTGCCCACCCGACAATCTATCATGAGCTTTGTAGAGTACCTAGGTGTTTCGTAAGTGTCATGGTGGTCCACGAAGCAATCTGCTTTTCCCGATCATCTACAAAGTCCGAGTATCAAGCTACAGCAACTTTGCTCAATGATTTAGTTTTCCTTGCTCGTTTATTAGTTGTTTTGGGCATCTTGATTAATCGACTGGCTCAATTATTTTGTACTAATCAAGTGGCTTTACATATTAGTGAGCATTCTATAGGGAGCTCTTGATTTTCCTACAATGTATAATAAATTGATGTGTTAATAATGAGAATTCTATTGTGATCTCTTGTTGGCAAAAGTCAAGGAAGTGGTTGCCTACCCCTTTGTAAGTGAGAAGTCACCTCCTAAAAATCATGTACATATTCACAATGTGTAAATTGGGTCTTCATCTAACTACTTAAATTTTTTAGAATAATAAATCTTTACTTTTTGAATGTCAACTGCTAATTTCACACATCCACACTCATAATTCTTATACAATAAGTGTGAATTGAATCTACATATTATGCAGTAATAACAACAACCCCAATGTCTAAAAGGCTCCCCGCTGCAGCCCCTCCTCCTTTGGCGAATAGCTTGGCGGATGGCAGGGCTGGTGGACGCGGGACACCGGTGAAATTTGGACGTGGCAAGAGATAGAGTTAGAGTTTAATTAGGATTTAGTTTTAATTTTAAAACAATCTTTTAGAATTTTAGTCTTATTCAAAAAGTTAAAGAGGGCACCAACATGCCGTCACCGGATCCCATTAGAACTCCGAAATTAAGCGTGCTTGGGCGAGAGTAGTACCAGGATGGGTGACCTCCTGGGAAGTCCTCACCCTCAGGTTGGGGGCACTGGGGAACAGCCTCTCTTCAGGTTAACACCCTGAAGGGAGAAGGCTGCGTACCCCCCCCCCCCCCCCCCCCCCCCTCCCCCGGGGACCCTGCGTAGGCAGGAGCCCTTGAGGCACTGGATATGTTAATTTAGTCTTATTCAAAAAGTTCCTCTATAAATACTAGGCAGCTTATTATTTTTCAGATTTTTAGCCTCTTTTGAGAGTTTTCTTTTCTTGGGTTGTGAGAATTGAGTTATCTTTCCCCTTGTTTTATTTAGTTATTAATAAAATAGAAAGGGAAGATTGTTGAATCTTTCTCGTTCTCCAAAATCCCACTTTACACACTGCATCAGTTGGTATTAGATTTCAGAATGACTTTTGAGATGGCACGTAGGCGATCGAGGTACGCTGCCGTCGGAGACGTTCTTGATCGTGATGTTCAATGGTAGACCGAAAGAAGATTAGAGGACTTGGAAGCGAGATTTAGGAGAATCAAGAGTTGCTTGATTCAACTGGGGGTAAATCCCAACCTGGAGGCGGGAACCCAGCCCCAACATCCATTAACACCGGGTGCTAAAAAAGAGGTGAAGGACGAGATCAAGAATCTGGCATCGGATGCTGATCTACTGTTCCCGGGCCGAGGCTACATTGGCTCAATACCGGCAACACCAACATTGAAGAACGGAGGGTGGAAACTGGTCTCCTTGATGAATTTCTGGAGCTTAAAGAAGAAGGCGCCATAGTGATGGACGAAACTCAGGATGAGTTGGCATCACTTGGCGAAGTGGAGATAGCAGGTGACAAGGGTCACTTGGTGTTGGTCAGGCGACTTAGCTTCACGTTTGAAGAAGCAGAAGGGGATGATTGACTGCCACACAACATATTCTAGATGACATGTACCATTGGCAAGAAAGTACGCCGCCTAGTCATTGACTCCGGGAGTTATGAGAACGCCATCTCCAAAGAAGCCGTTCAGAAGCTAGGGTTGAAGAAGGAGGATCATCCGAACCCATACAAGATGTCATGGCTCAAGAAAGACAATCAGATGATCATATTCAAACGTTGTCTAGTCAATTTCTTAATTAGGACTAAATATCGGGATGAGGTTTGGTGCAACATAGTGACCATGGATGCTTGCCACTTGTTGGGGAGACCATGGCAATACGATAGAGGCATCATCCACGATGGACGACGTAACACATATGGCTTCCTGTTTGAAGGAACGAGGATCATCTTGTTCCCCAAGAAGGTTGAGGCGCCATGTGTGTCAAAGACTGAAGATCTAAAGCCGGAAGCGAAAGTCGCGATCGCTAAAGTAGTTGACGACTTAGAGTTGGCGTCTACACAAATAGGTGACAATAGGAGAGAACCACTCTTTGATGAACCGATGCATCTTGACTTGTCTTCTCCACCCATATTTGATGATCCTATCTATGACGATGAGGAGGAGTTGAATAAGTTAGGGAGTCCATTCACGGAGGTTCGTTCATGAGGGTTGGCGTATTTCTTGCCGCCAATGAAGAAGGAACATCATCGAATAGGCTAGATTCACAGAGATAACTTACCGAGTAAACGGGGTCGATACCGAGTATGCCTTGAGGCGCATGAGGATGTCTTGCGCCAATGGAAGGTGCTTATTATGATTTACATCTAGGCAAGACAGAAGGATAGATCAGTTATACTAACGCCAATAAAGGATGGAACTTGGCGGGGAAATCTTGATGGTGTAACAAAGAAAGTTGAAGTACCAGGAGAGTTATTGATAGCTATGTTGGCGGCATGGGAAAATCCGTGGTGGAAGAGTCAGATATTGGGAGGTGAGTTACTGGGTAGGCTCCTACACTGAGGGAAACTCGAGATGCTTCAGAATTACAGGCTTCAAGGGTTCACAGCATCTTTGTTACCAAAGGAAGATGAAACTTGGCAGGACAAACGACAACCCTCATGCTGGCAGAGGGGATCAACAAACCGCACCGGGAACATCATGGCGGCCTGGAGATCGACAAGATTGGAGGTTGGCGTAAGGAAACTCAACTTGGTAAGGATAACCAAGAAGACCCGTTGGCGAATTTGAGGGCAAATTCTTTTCAGCCTGGAGGGAATGATGCCGTCTACACCTTGGCAGGACAAGGTTCAGCACACTTCTTGACAAGCCGGGGCAACGAACCACAACTGGATCAGTTTGACGAATTGGAGTTTGGCAGGCCTGAGAAAACATGGCTAGGCAGAACTGCATCAAATGATCCGTCAACGAATTCGAGGACGAATTCTCTCCAACCCGGAGAGAATGATGCAGCCCCGCCTCCTTTGGCGGATAGCTTGGCGGGATGACAAGGTTGGCGGACGCGAGACACTAGTGAACTTTAGACTCAGCAAGGGATAGGAATAGAGTTTAATTATGATTTTTTTTTTAATTTTAAGATTTAAATTTTGAATTATCTTTTAGAATTTTATTCTTATTGAAAAAGCTCCTTTATATATACTAGAGGAGATCTAGGATTTTAGGCAGCTTATTATTTTTCAGATTTTTAGCCTCTTTTCAAAGTTCTCTTTTCTCGAGTTATGAGAATTGAATTGTGTTTTCCCTTGTTTTTATTAGTTATTAATAAAATAGAAAGGGAAGACTGTTATATCCTTCCTAT
Organism: Simmondsia chinensis; assembly: GCA_018398585.1. NCBI lineage: Eukaryota > Viridiplantae > Streptophyta > Magnoliopsida > Caryophyllales > Simmondsiaceae > Simmondsia > Simmondsia chinensis. Next base: position 7,436,385 of record JAGTTD010000008.1, on the reverse strand, counting down.
TTTACGCATTGCATCACTCCCCTCCTACCAAGGCAGGGTTTGGGAAGGGTGAAATGCGCACCTTTTTATCCCTGTGAGTGCTACCCTGAAATGATGCTGTTTTCAATGGGCCTCCAACCATGAAAAGCAAAAACATAATCTATATATTATGCATGTGTTAAAATTTTAAGGATATTCATAAGGGTTGTAAAATATAAGGATTTCATAAACTCATATCCGATGATTTAAGTTTCAGCTTCGTATATAACACATGTATAATAATATTATATCATCTAAATACAAAAGCACTAGGGTCAACCTATTTGTCTTCCATCTATCACCTGATACATGACATTTAGGGCCTTGTAAAGACATCATTTTGACATGACATGCAATATGTATCTCCTTAAATTATTGCAATATTTCCTTCTCATCAAATCTCTTGATAAATGCTTTAATATGTGAAATCATGTCTTGAGTTCGAGCTTGAGAGTTTGGAGACTTATCCAAAATCTGAAATGCATGTCCAACCCCTCTATAAATGTGCTTTACTATGTTTCCCTTACACTGGGTATTGCTAGGCCAAGCATGGCAAAACTCAAGATTCCTGTCTTTAAGTATATCCATCTCTGCTATGCAAACGATCACATCAACCCCCCTTAGCCCGGGCTTCCCTACCTGTCTGCCAATTGGGTTGCACCATGGGTGGTCTCGGTCTAGTCCAAGTGGTAGTGCAAGCCTCCAATACGTGTCTGAAGCTGCTAGGCTTAGGGCCGACCCGGTTGAGCTTAACGTTGTGTTTCTCTCTGAATTGGTCCTCTCTAGACCACCAAAAAAGGGCTCGATTAAAATTATTCCCTTAATTTTTAAGGGATTAATTATTTTTTCATTAATTTCATTTTTTCCACCTCCTAGCCTTATGGAGACATTGTAGGCTAAATTCGCACCAGCACTGTCCCCTGCTAGGAAAGTGCTAGCCCAATTGCAATGCCTTAGCCACCAATATTGTTGCTGATGATCGTTACTTGATTTTAAGGCTTGTTGCCTTAGCCACATTATAGCCCTAATCCCGTCATCATAGGCTGCTGGTAGGGGATTTTCAGGTGCCAGTCGGTAGTCCACAGACAATATTATGCATCGTGCCTCAGCTGATAACTTCCCGAGGAAGTCATGGTAGCAGCTCCACATGGTAGACCCTACAGAAAATCCACCCCCATGAAAGTAGACAAGAATAGGTAACCTTACACCACTGTCATAACAAGATACTCTTGGAATATAGAGGCGTGCCCCTACATTTGTAACCTTGTCTATGAGTAGGTCTTGGGAACTGACCCTGAGATCAGGGGGTAGCGTGGGCCCAACACACGGCATAACATGGGGTCGCTCCACGTGTTCATTTTCATAAACCCGAATGAGTCCTTTGATTTCCTCGATAACCGGGCCGTGTGGGTTCGTGGTAGGAGGGATCATTTGAGGGTTCAGGGTTTGAGATTGGTGAAATGTAATGGCATGCATGGTGGCTAGCTCTTACTATAGTGTTTTTTTTTTAAAACACCAAGAAGCTTACTATATAGAGATTGTAGTCCAAAAGATGTGGCAATTTATAAAGAAGGGTAGCGTAGGAAAATAGGAGATATTGTAATGCAAAGGGATTGGTAGCCGCAAGTTTGGGAGTGACTTGTTAATTAGAGGAAAATGAAAATGCTTTTCAAAAGTTGACACATCATGTGATAAATTTGCACTTAATAGGCCTATCTATATTATAATTCTTACCCCTTTTTAGTGCAAAAGTAACAAATATATAACTGGCCAAAGAAGAGATGCTGGAGACGATCCGACAAGACCGCACCCACCTAAACCTTCGGGAGGAGATGGCCTTAGATAGGGCCCAATGGAGGGCTAGTATAGGGGTTATAGATGCTCCAGTTGGAGTAGGATAGTCTAGCTTACTAGTGCTAGGCCTTGACATCCTCCTGGCTCACTTAGATTTTGTACTTGCTCTCATAAACTGCTACTTGTCTACCTATCCTTTGATTTCTGCTTGTTGTGGTTTGTTTTGAGTTTGTTGTTTTGCTCGCCGTGTGTTTTGCCTACTTATGCTTTGATACTCTCCTGCTGCCAGGTCACTTGCTCTACGCTACAGACCAGTTTCTCAGATTGGGGGTCCTCGGAAACAGCCTCTCTTCAGGGTAACCTCCTGAAGGGGGAAGGCTGAGTACATCTACCCCCCCGACCCTGCTTTTGCCGGAGCCCTTGTAGGCACTGGGTTTGTTATTATTGTTGTTGTTGTAGAATAAAAAATTTTATAAAATATTGGAAAAGTTGAACTTCACACCATATTTAATTATTAGGAGTATTGGATGTTGACTTGGTTAGCCACTATTTTATTAATATCTCATTAGTTGAGAATAGTGGAGATCATTCCACTAATCTAGTGGGAGGATTTTCTTCCCTGTTTGTAGGAAGTATTAGTTAGAGGAGTAATGGGTGTTATGTTTACAAATAAAGTTATTCTCCAGAGTCACCATCTCCGACTCTTAGTTTTTTGATGTGGACAATTAGAGAATTATATTAGCCCTTTTTAGTTAATACTACAGTTCTCATGGCGCTATAACAAGGCAATAAGACAAATCTAGATCCTATTTCGTAATCAAGGTATTATGTAAACTTTGTGTTTGTGTATCCAATATTTTTATTGAAGGAGCTTAATTAATAGATTTGTTAATAGTTACAGGATTGTCGTTAATGGTTAATAAGATTTAAAGTTGATTTGTGATTTTATATAATTGTTTATAGAATACATAATCTATATTAAATTAAATACTCATTTAAATAACTAATACATGATAACAGCTTGATCCTTTACTCCAAATATCTTATTTTTGACAATTTAAACTCGTTCATGGTCCAACTGTTCTAAGTTTCATAGCTAACTTTACATCAATTTTACACAAATTAAAGTTGTTAGAATATATGGTAATAGTTGAATATATGGTTAGAATATATTGTATAGGATTATGTTAGAATATATTATATTATGGCTAGAATATATTGTGTAGAATTAATATGTATATGTTTCCATATATTATAATTATGAGTTCATTATAAATACAAGAGGGGGTCACTTCATTTGGTGTGTCCAATCCTAAACTTTCATAATATCAGAGCTACCAAAAGCTTAAAATGCTCTCTCTCTCTCTCTCTCTCCAAGGCAAACTCTAGCCTTCCTTTTCTTCTTCCTTTTCCAAAAAAAAAAAAAAAAAAAAAAAAGGAGAGAACCTAAATTAAAATTAAAACCCTAGCCCAGAGCCGCCGCCGCCTAGCTGTCTTCTCTCTCACGCGCCGCTGCCCCTCTTTAGGCTAACCCGAGCCAAGTTCCTTTGCTTCTTGTGTTTTATACTCAACCCACAGTAACATCATCAACCACTATTCAAAAAAAAAAAAAGTTAGTTTTCGCAGTTGATTGTGCTTGCTCTGATGATTGATTTTGTTTCACAACCAAGGCTACCTTTCTTATGTATGGTGAGAATATGTTATCTACTCTGCACTTTTATCCTGCAAATAATACTTATGCTGCTGGTTCTAATATTTTTTCGAGGTTTTTACTCCTCACCATATTTTTCAATCTTTTACTACTCATTCTAATCCTATGATTAATTTTTCCTGGATAATGGACAGTGGTGCATCATCCCATATGACTAATAACCCTAGTTTTCTTTCATCGCTGACTCCTTATCATGGCTGTGAAAAAATATTGGTTGACAATGGTGCCTCTTTATCAATTGCTGGGGTTGAATCTAGTTTTCTTAGTACACCTGTTGGTCGTTTCAATTTGCATAATGTCCTTTATGTTCTTGGTCTGTCCACCAATTTAATATCTGTTCGCCAATTTTGTAAAGATAATTGTTGCCTTTTAGAATTTAACTCGGGTGGTTTTTCCATTAAAAGTGCCAAAACAATGTCCCTCATAATTGGCTGTGCTAGCTCGGGGCCTCTTTTCTCCGTTCCTAAGTCATCCTCTATGCATGTTTCATTAGTTGCTTCTCAGATTACGCAGTCTCTTTGGCATCGCCGACTTGGTCATCCTGGGCAGTCGGTCTTATCCTCATTAGTCAAACACAAATTCATTTCCTGTTCAGGTTCTACTTTGGAGTCCAGTCTTTGTCATGCTTGTCAATTAGGCAAGCACAGTCGTTTACCTTTTCAAAAGTCTATTTTCTTTATGTCTTGTCCTTTTGATATCGTTCATTCTGATGTATAGACATCACCTATTATTAGCTTCAATGGTTATAAGTATTATTTGCTATTTTTCGATGACTATTCTCATTTTTTTGTGGATTTACCCGATGCGTGCTAAATCTAAGGTGTTTGATTTATTTGTTCAATTTTGAAATCTTGTGCTTAAACAATTTGGGATGGAGGTCAAACAATTTTAGTGTGATAATGGCACCGAATACATTAACCGGGATTTTAATAAGTTATTTGCTGAACGGGGCATTCTTAGTCAAATTTCATGTCCACATAGGTCCCAACAAAATGGGAAAGCTGAATGAATGCATAAAACTGTTGGAAATATGATGCATACTTTGTTGTTTCAAGCTTGTATACCTTTAGAGTATTGGATGGAGGCTGCTCTTGCAGCTACATATATAATAAATCTTTTGCCCTCTACCTCTATCAAGAAGAAAACACCCTTTCAAAGTCTTTACAAGAAAAAGGCCTCCTATGATCATCTCAGGGTTTTCGGCTGTGCCTGTTATCCTAATTTAAATGCTACTACGCCGCATAAACTAGCACCACGGTCCTCATTATGTGTCTTTTTGGAGTACGGGCCGAACCATAAGGGCTACAAGTGTTTAAATCTCATGACTAACAAAATTGTTATCTCAAGACATGTTATTTTTGATGAAATAGATTTTAATCTAGCCCAATTGGGGGCCACTTCGCAGCACGCTATGCATTGTCTTCAGCAGGTATTCAAACCACCACTTGATGCGTCACCTTTCTGTGGCCTATTGCCCCTCCCGGTTCCACCTCCCGCACCCTCCACTCCTGCGGCTTCCTCGCCTCCTCCTTTTCCTTCCTCTGATACTCGCTTAACATGGCCCACTCGTCCTCCGCAACCGCTGCCGTTGCCATTATCACCATCGTCCGAGCCACCTGCCTCTTCTCGGTCAGTTCATCCAATGGTTACTCGGTTTAAGGCTGGTATTACTAAACCTCTTCTCAAACCCTCAATGGTTGCTCTTTCTGCTATAACTGATATTCCTTATTCCTACAAGCAAGCACTTAATGATGATAATTGAAAAAATGCAATGCTTGATGAATATAATGCACTTCAACGTAACCACACTTGGACACTTGTTCCAAAACCAAGTACTGCTAATATTGTTGGCTCCAAATGGGATTTTCGTGTCAAACAGACTTCTACAGGTCAAATTGAGCGCTATAAGGCGCGCCTAGTTGCTCAGGGTTATACACAACGGTACGGTATTGATTATGATGAGACTTTTAGTCTTGTTGTCAAACCAGCCACTGTTCGTACTGTCTTAACCATCGCCACATCACGAAAATGGCCCATTCATCAGTTTGATGTTAAAAATGCCTTTTTAAATGGCACATTGAATGAAGAAGTGTATATGAAGCAGCCATCGAGTTTTGTGAATTTTGATTTTTCAGATTACGTTTGCAAGCTTAATAAATCATTGTATGGACTGAAGCAAGCACCCCGTGCATGGTATAATCATTTTGCATCCTTTCTTCATTGCCTCGGTTTTCACAGTTGCAAGTCTGATTCTTCCATGTTCACTCTACGACGTGGGACTGGTATGGCTATTTTGCTGCTTTATGTGAATGATAATGTTCTTACTGCTTCCTCTATTGTCTTCCTTCAGACTTTATTACACTCTCTTCAGTGTGAATTTGATATGACAGATTTGGGACGTCTCAACTACTTTCTTGGAATATCTGTTTCTCATCTCCCTGATGGATTATTCTTATCTCAGTCCAAGTATGTTCATGATTTGCTCGAGAAGATTGACATGTTAGCCTGCAAACCCGTAGCTACTCCCACAGATTCCAAATCCGAGCTCTCTGCTTCTGATGAGGAGTTTATGACCAATGTCACCTTGTATCGGTCGGTTGTTGGTGCATTACAGTATCTAACCTTTACTCGTCTCAATATCTCTTATGCAGTGCAACAGATGTGTCTGTTTATGCATGCTCCTCATCTTCCTCATTGGGTTGCTGTCAAACGTATTCTTCACTATGTTCGAGGTACTATGAATCATGGCCTTGCTATCTCTCCTGGTGCCCTTGATCAACTTGTGGCCTATTCTGATGCTGATTGGGCCGGTTGTCTTGACACTCGTCGTTCCACCTCCGGATTTTGTGTGTTTTTTGGTGGTAACATTGTTTCCTAGTCCTCTAAATGACAGCCCACCGTCTCTTGCTCCAGTGCTGAAGCAGAATATCACGCCGTTGCCAATGCCGTTTCGGAGTGATGTTGGCTGCGGTCTCTCCTTGGTGAGCTTGGCATCACTATTCCTAAAGCAACCCTGGTCTACTGTGACAACGTTTCAGCAACCTATCTCTCCACTAATACCATTCAGCATGTTCGTACTAAACACATTGAGATCGACATACATTTTGTGCGTGAAAGAGTTCACATGGGTCTTGTTCGTGTCCTTCATGTGCCCTCTGCACAACAGCTTGTTGATATTTTACTAAGAGACTTCCTCGACAATTATTTTTAATTTTCAAACACAATCTTTGCATTCGGTCACCTCCCGCCTCGATTGAGGGGGGATGTTAGAATATATGGTACTAGTTGAATATATGGTTAGAAAATATTGTATAGGATTATGTTAGAATATATTATGGCTAGAATATATTGTGTTGAATATATGGTTAGAATATATTGTATAGGATTATGTTAGAATATATTATATTATGGCTTGAATATATTTTGTAGGAGTAATATGTATATGTTTCCATATATTGTAATTATGAGTTCATTATAAATACAAGGAGGGGCCACCTCATTTGGTGTGTCAAATCCTAAACTTTCAAAAGTAGAATGACTAAACTGATATGGTGAACAAAGTATATCGATATGTGACATAAATAATCCTACAAATTTTTTGTTACTATAAAAAACTAAAAAAAATTATGTGCTAGTGAGATAATATTTCTTCAATAAGTTATAGTCCACTCAATACGAAAGGAAGATACCTATAATATCATTTAAAAAAATGTAAAAGCTAAGCTAGGTCAATAAACATACAATTTACACATGCAATTAAATATAAAATATAATAATAATTATGCTATAAAACTAATATTAAATAATTTTTAAAATTAATAGTTTCCTATTATATAAGTTAAATATTCATTTTACTTATATTTATATCGATTTTGTCAAGTAAACATCCATCCCAGATGGACAAATTGATGAGCGAATGGATGAGAGTGCTTTAGGAGAAAGCCCATGGGCCTTGTAGCATGGACAGTGCACGACCCATGCACGTCATACCTTGTGCAGAAGTTAATTTTAAGATAGAATAATATTGGGATTCATATATTTGATGTCTGAATTAACATGACTTTAATAGCATATCAAAGGTGTTGCGTTGAGTGTGGAGACTTATTGTATTGGGCTTTGTTTATGAGATACAGGATTGGGCTACTACTATTTAGAATCATGACACACTAGGGTACTTAGTTTAGCTTATTAGGGGTTGGAGTTAGGATTAAGAGTTGAAATATCTCATGTAATAAACTCTAATTAAATAGTGAAATTTATTGTGTTGCCCTATAAAATTAGAAATAGATAAAACTACTTATAGAACTTGAATTTTAAATTTTCAAAAACTAAAAATTAAAACCAATTATAAATCTTTAATTATTAACTTAATCTGTTAAGAAAGTTGATTCTTTAATATAAAATGTGAGCGTGAAAAACAACATGAATGTAAAAAGATAATGGGGGGAATATATGGAGAACAAAGAATGTGGGGGAGAGTGATAATCCAAAATTTGACTGCCAAGTGGACAATTTGTGAAGTTTCCCACACTTTGTCTGTACGATTCTTCTTCTTGTGTTGGATGTTTGGGTGGTGGGGGTCGACTTTGTATTTTTGGGAAAAAAAATAAAAACCAAAAGGAAAAAAAAAAAAAAAAAAAAAAAGGTGATGGTGGCATATTATATATTTTAAATTATATTGAGCTAATAATATTGGTGTAATAATTTAACTCTTAATCTTTTAAGTAAAAGGTTTTAGTCATGTAATATTGGTTGGTTTTTGCTTGTATTTGTCATGTAATCCTATTTTCTTTGTCTGTTGTACTTCTTTTTGTCTCTGTTTCTATTCCCGTTTTTTATAGGTTGATTTATGTCTTATTTGTAAGAGATGCTTAGTTTGTACTGTAATTTTATTGTCATTATCAAAAAAGAAGAGATTTTAGGTTGAAACCTCATCATCTCTCTATTTGGGAAATTGTTGTTTTTTTGTTACCCACGTAAAAACAAATGCGAATTATACTTAAGTTCTTATATTACAAAAATAAACTTTTAAGTTATTTTGTTAGGTTAAGGCTCCGTTTGTTTTGGCGGAAAAGTAGAATCTAGGAATTGATTTTTCTTCGGAAAAGGTTTTCCAAGGAAATATAAATTCCGAGTGGGGTTTTCTGTTGTTTGTTTCAAAGGAAAACTTAATTCCCTATTGTGATGTCTTCGTGTATGTTTTAAAAAAAATATAATTTTCACCAATTATTTTATATCTTTTTATACGATAATATAAGTAATAATACAACATATATGAAGTAACAAATTAAAAAGTTAACTATCAAAGCTGTATAAATTAGAAGAATTGTTTTTTAGGTATTCTAAAATTTAAGCATTTATCATCTAAATACTCTATCATTTTATTGCATATAATGAGGTGTTAAGAGATAAGAAATTTTATCACTTGTGTATATACTGTGTTAAAATGTGATAAATTTTCATTAAAATTTGGCTAATTTTTGCCAAAAAAACTAATGTGGTATAAATATCATATTATCAAAAGGTTGTCCATATTCTAACAAAAATTACTTATATATTATCAAAAAATATGTCACGTTAGCATTTTCGGACAAAAGAAATTATTGCATTATGATATAGGATACATACAGATTGTTATTTTCATTCAAAATATACTAAATTTTGGCAAAAGATACCTGATTCATGAGAAAAATTTTAAACTTCAAGGTACATCATTGTATATTACTGAAATATCATAATACCTATGTAATAAATGCTGAAATATTACCTAGATAATTTTCTTTTATAATATTATATAACAATTCAACTTGATTAAAGTTGTTCTATTGCAACAATAATAAAGTAATATCCAAGTTGCTTTTAATTATTCAGTCTAATTCTTATCCAATGTTGACGTTAAATGTCTACAGTGTAGTGTGGTTTATTTTGATTCGATCTCGATTTGCGTGATGATAACCGCGAAGGTTTTTAAGCCATTTAGAAACACGATTTCCCCCATTTTGAAAGGGAAGTCATTTTCCCTCATTTGAGGGAAAAAGATTTCCGTCGGAAGACCTTTCCCTTGGGCTAATGATGCACCAAACAAAGGAAAAGGGGAAAACCACTTCCTAGAATATGATTTTTCCCCGAAACAAACGGAGCCTAAATTTTTCTTATGTGAATTTGTATTTAAGTTAATTTTTAAATTATTTACATACAATGTTTTCGGTCTAATTTGACCAACTAGTGCATGTTGATTGTCATTGGTCACTTCAAAGAACAAACAAGTACATTGTGTGCCATATTTTGGAAAAGCTGCATCTATAAGATTTTACATGTTAAAATTTGCCTGGCAATCGGATCGAGCTAGATTCAGGTTGGGTTCAATTATTTTTGAGTCAGGTCAGGTTCGGGTCGAATCACCCTCAAGTTTGGGTCAACCTCAGGTCAGGTCGGGCTCAAGTCGGGGTTGAGTCAACCGCAAATCGGGTAAGTCGTGGA